>JANCRA010000004.1:4661457-6145414 GCA_024362935.1 Setophaga petechia | reverse complement strand
GTTGTGAATGTCACTAGTCACAGGGTAGGTGTAGCCATATCTTCTGTGACATAGCCTTTATCACCATTGGGGCTGTATATGATGATGTTTCAGAAAGACATGGTTTGCTGGGAAACTTCATAATGCATATTAGTGTTACATCTTGGAATATTTTTACCCATTATATGGACTCTGTGTTTTCATCAGTACTGTAGGGATTGATTCAAATATTATAGGTCTGAGAAACTCTCTGTTTTCATACATTTACTTTATCACACCAGTAATTCATAAAGAATATATAAGCAATTTAATTGCTTTTGATAGTGGCATTTGACTGGATTCACAGAAAGAGGAGGCTGAGCTCTTTCATTGTATTGGATTTTCCATCTCTGGCACATATTTGCTTCTCAATCATGTTCTGCTAATATCTTAGGGAAACTGCATTTTAACTAGACTTAGGAAACATTCTTGGTAGATGGTTTGCATATTTTTATTAATTGATAAATAAGCATTTTGATATGCTTTGAAATTTTATTCTATTACATTTAAAATAAGAGAAAATTAATGGCACTGTGTATTACAGTAAATTCATGCCATATGGTCACTCAGTGCAAGTTGGTTTTGTATCCCACAAATGCTGCCCAGAAAGTAGTGGTGCAGAAAAAGAAGTTGGTATATTTGGATCAAAACTCACCCTGGAAAGAAAAACAAATTTTCTTGAACTTGAATGAACTAGGTAAAGTGATTTTTTAAAAAAACATCTGAAGATAGTTCACTATTTATGCCATCCAGAGGAACCTAAACAGGCTAAAGAAGTGGGTGCATGGGAATCTTTTGAAATTTAGTGAGACCAAGTGCAAGGTGCTGGACTTGGGTCAGGGCAACACCTGAGGGGATGAACAGATCAATAACAGCTCCAGGAAGAAGGACTTGTGAGGTTGGACCTGCCCCAGCCATGGCACTCACAGCCCAGAGAGCCACACGTGTGCTGGGCTGCATCCAGAGCAGTGTGGGCAGCAGGGGAGGGAGGGGATTCTGCCCCTCTGCCCTGCTCTGCTGAGACCCCACCTGCAGTGCTGCATCAGCTCTGGGGGCACAGCACAGGAATGACATGGACCTGCTGGAACATATCCAGAGGGGACCACAAAGATAATCAGAGGGATAGAGCACCTCTCCTATTAAGAAATACCAAGAGAGTTAGATATGCACAGAAAAGAGAGGGCTTTGGGGTGACCTAGTTGCAGTCTTCAAGTACCCAAAGGGAATTTACTGGAAGGATGGAGAGAGACCATTCACAAGAGCATATGAATTCACAGGACTAGAGGGAGTGGCTTCAAAGTGAAAGAAAGTAGGTTTGGATTAGATATTAGGAAAAAATTCTTTTCTGTGAGGGTGGTGAGGCACTGGAACAGGTTGCCCAGGAAAGTTGTGGATTCCCCATCCCTGGGGAGCATAGAATCATAAACCCACTTAATGACTTAAGTGAATGTTGACAGATAGAGTGCAATCAAATAATGACAGTAATAGTGTGGAGAACCATCAGTCCAGCTGAGACTGCAATCCTAGAAATGCAGTTGAAGTGTACTTCCAGCAATGGCATATGGGGGTGGCAGGGACCAGCAGGCTTGTGGGGTACTTGGAGCACCCCAGGGCTTGCTGCCTAGTCTTTCTCATGTCTGGATCAAGTGGTTCTGTTTTTCAACATTCTTTTTCTCAGATTGCCCAAAATACTTCTAATTCTTCAACATTTTCTGCAGATTTTCTCATTCAGATCTCAAGTTGCCACAGATTTTAGCAGAAGCATAAAAATAGAAGCTTAGTGGCTTTTTTGTCATCTAAAAGTAGAAATATTAATCCCCTTAGGTCTGTTAGATCAGAAGAACCATATAAAGTGACTTAAGTCTAGTAAAAGCATGAACAGATTACCACATTTCTAGGAAATTTTTTTTTGTCTCATTCCTCTTGTGGTTCTTGTTTGAATTATTGTTAGACTAAAATAAAACAACTATTTCAGTTTCAAAGAAACATCAAAACATCAAATCCATATGGTAGGATCTGGAATCTGGCATTCAATTTGAATATCACATTAGTAGAAAGAAATTCACTCTCAATACCAAGTTCGGAGAATGAAACTTGCCAGGTGAGGGATGATACTCTCTCAGGGGAAAAAATAAAAGGAATAACAAAGGGAATCCCAGTACAGCTGAGCACAACACTCAAGTTGATGTAATAGGCGTCTTAAAAAAGAGTTTCATGCCAAATGGATAGACCACTGAGGTATAATCAGGAATAATGAGGTGACATTGTGGAAAGCACATCTTCAGTGGAGCACCAGGAAACAATTCAAAGCTAAAGTACCAAAGAAATTGAAGAGTCTTCACAGGAAACTCCTTGCTTGGAAACTTCATAACAAAACATGAAGCAGTTTGTTTTGAGAGATTAGATTTCCTGAGATGCTTGCTAGAAAAACATGACACAGAAGATAAATAGTTAGTCAGAGTTCCTTTGTTGACATGTTTGAGCTGACTACTTCTTACAAACCAGTCTGCTTCATTGTTTTTTTGTCCTACATATCTTTTGTCCTACACATTTGTCTGTTTCCTGGGCTTTTAATGCTGTCTTATAATTTTGGGCGTAATAGCCTTGTACACTAAAATGTTTCTAAAAACAGATATGTCAAGAGAAAAAGCCAAGTTCTACTGCTAAAAAAAAAATCATAAAATGCCATGTTTTATTCTTTTGCTTGGAACTTTGATATGGGAAAATCTACCCACATCACTTCTAAATATGGAGTTAATCGCAGGGCTTGCTTTCTGAACCGCTGAACAGGAAACCCAATGCCACAACCAGATAGTTGGCTTGAATTCTACAGTGGTACATGAAAATTCAGATTTAGATCATATGTTCCTTCGAATATCATTTGGTCACAGTTGACTGGAAATACCAATACACATATAAACACTTTTTTCTTCAAATATAGAGTAGGTATTATATTCCTTCTAAAATACCAATAAAAATGTTTTTCTTTTTCTTCCCTCATTTTACTGAGGGTTTTTTTTTTTTTTATTGTTTTGGGTTTTTTGGTTTGGTTTTTTTTTTTTTTAAACTAGTCTTGGGGGAAAAGACAAAAAGAAAGGAGATAACCAGATGTGGACTCTTCTGCATCACTGGGTAGACACTGTCAGTAAGGACCATTTTGAAAGGTCCCAAACAAATAATTAGCCTAGTACGCAATTATATAAATCTACTGATTTAGTTTTACTTGGTTTTTACTTGATTTTTTTTCTGATGCTGCAGGTTAGCCTATTCAACATCTAAAATCCTCTGGGAGTATGTGGCAGGAGCAGACTATTATTTCTTTATAATAAAGAAATTTCTAAAGTTTCATTTCTCACTTAAAGGGAACTATGCCTGACAAAAGAAAAGGGACACCCAACTCAGCTATAGTCACAATTTAATGCTTAGTTTATTAGTAAGCAATAAAAAGGCCCATGTGAAATCACAAAGATCTACCAAGTAATCTAAGATACAGGCATACTCTGGCCTTTCTCAACAATCCTCCATATTCATGGTGCATTCCATCAGCTGTGGTAACCCACTGCTTATTTAAATCTGAAGCAATTGAAGAAATAGATTCTGATTCTGCTTTTGAAGGCAGCATCCATTCCTTCCCTTTCTCCAGTTGCTAAGGTCTCCTTCCTCAGAGATGGGCTCCTGTCCTGGGGCACAAACAATAAATAGTTTACCCTTTCCTGGGAACCTTATAGTTTTATTACCTTGCCTTTGCTCAAAATTAGATCCTTCTCAAAGGGAGTTGCTGCAGGGCAGGTCTTCTCTGATAATTTCAGTGAATTACAGCTGCTACACCAAATGCACCTATTTTGTGTAATATTTAGATTGTGCTACCAGGTGAAAAAACAGGACACGACTTCTTGGAAGTGAGGACATTGAGATGTGTATGTAGGTCATAGCACAGATGGCTGGAGAGATTGCTTGACACTAGGACAATGGACTCCTTTGATGGGGGAAAAAAAGTGCTCCTCTAGAACTTGCCTGTCCCTCTGTAATGCTAAAGATGGCTTTAAAAGATAAGATGTCCCCAAGAGGTTCAATTAATTTGGCTCTCCCTCCCTGTAGTTTCCAAGATGAAAGTGTGAAGACACTTAAAGGAGAATAGCAGGGGTACAATTTGCATTCTTAAAAAGTCTAGTAAGGTCTTCATTTTAGGGTGAAATTTATTTCCTTCTCTCTCCTACTATTTTATATTTTTCTAAAAATGAAAAAAACATGCAAAAAGTAAAGAAAATACCCCCCCCCTCCCCCCCCCCCCCCCAAAAAAAATGCTGCAGGATTAGTGCTAAATTCTCAGTACTAAGGAAAACCAACACTAAGATTTTCTATTCAGCCTTAATTACAAACTCTTGGGTATAGTGATTATGATGCCATTATTCCTTATGTAACTAAAATCTGTATTTTATATACAGGCCTTCACATTTTTTCTTTTAGCAGCATGGCAGAGAGTAGGAAACCAATTTTAAGGGACTCAAAAGGATGTCCACAGTTTTTTTCAATATGCAAAGAAGCTGCGCAGTCATTAACAACGAAGAAGTGTTGCTAAGATTCAGGATCAGGACCCAGAACCTCTCTTGTTCTTGTCACAGAGTCTTATTATTGTCTGAAGCAAACCTCTAATCTTCCTGAAGTTTGCTTGTGGGTTCATTTGTACTTGTTGTGTTAGGAGCACAAGAAGATCAGCCATGAATGTTTACAAATCACTCAGTTTTTTTCCCCATCTTAGTACAGAACATGGATGACAGAAAGTGGGCAAGAAGTGCAAGCAAGATGAATAGCCAAACAAGGAAAAAACTCTGAATTTTGTCTCATGTCAAGTTTGTCAACACTGAAAACTGAATAAGGCAGGCTCTAAAGATAAACACTATCTACTAATGCCTTAAAACATTTTGTCAAAATGCAGACACAAAAGTTGCTGAATTATCATTGACTTTTCAGGGCTCTGGCGTCTCTGGAGTTGCAGCAAAGCTCTTTGAACGTATAAAATTCTGTGATGTCTGTGCCAAATGCCTGTCACCAAAGGCAGTTTCAGTTTGCATGCATTATGCAAACTGCCCAGAGCTGGCTGCAGAGCAATGGTGTAAAATTCTGTCTTTAAATTGCCGCTTGCTACCTGCAAAATGAAAGAAAAAGAGTTCCTGTCCTCTTTACTAACAACTTCCATGAAGATGTTGTTCTGTTTCTCTGTTCTTTCTAATTCACAGCATATTCTTGCTTAAAACTTACTGAAAGTGAAAAGATAAATAGGAAATAAGCACAGCTGACTTTTAGCAATTTCTGTTTAGGCAAGTTAAAGAGCCTGTCCCATTTTGTGTCTTAAACTTTTGATTCTTTCAGTGTATGCAACAACAAAGAGCAAAAAACTGGTGTGGAAGTTTTCAATTCCCCATTCTGATTCTCTCTTCTTTTGAAGTCAGAAGTACAGTTTCTTAAAAATAAGACATGTGATAAACGTAGAAACAATTTATATGATTTTCATTGTAATAACTCTCATTTTGATTTAGAATTCTATAAGCTTTCATATCTGAAAATGTTGGCAAATATCTCAGAAAGATCTAAATAAGACACTTAACTACTATACATTTCAGAAACTTTTTAATATAAACATAGACTTCTGAAAAAAAAGTTCTCTATTCACAGTTTCCTTTGAATGTAGAGCTGAACACTATTTTTCTTGATACTTATTTTCAGAAAAGATGTTCTCTTGGAACAGCACGAGGCAAATCCAGCTGATCTATTTGGATCCTGTTTTTTACTTTTTACACCCATCTAGTGGTCTCCATGCAGTACAACAGGATAAAATTTCTGTTGCAACAGCAGTCTTGCACAAGCTTGTCTTTACCTGGTGATGCAAACCAAAGGACCTCTCCCAAGTGAAACTGCAGTTCTATCTAACAGACTTCTAAATTTTAAAAATTGACTGTTACAATCTGACAGTGAAATCATTTGTAGAGGCCTGCCTTAGTTTCTGACTGGAAGAAATGCTGGTAATATAATATTCATGTGATGTCCACAAAAGGGGGATGAAGAATATAAAACAAAACTGCAAATAAAACCATATTTGTTTAATCCAACTGAATACTTTTGATTCAGTTGAAAATTTTCAGTCTGTGAGAGGGACTTAAATTAAGCTTATTTATATCCAGTGTTTAACTTTTGTTTTGAAGTTCCCAGGCAAGTTCATATATATTTGCAATTATCCTGTCATTGCAGAAATTAGTCTTACTGAGAACAGTCTTCTGTTCTACCTAAAATTTTAGGAATTATCTGTCCTCCTGCCCTCAACAGAAAAACAAAATATACAGACTGTGTATTGATTAGGAGTTTGTGTTTTCTTGAAGGTGTTTAAAGGGCATAAAAGTCATTCAGGAAACAAAATGTTAATGTTAGAAAGTTTGGATATGATGAGCTAAACATGTCATTAGCAATGTGATTGCTTGTTTTGTGCTCCTGCAGTATTTAGGCATTCAAGGTGAAAAGATATTGATTGATAACAATTAATAGTAGTCATACTAGTAACAATGGTAATGTGGTTATGAACTAATGGCCCTACAAGCTGCAAAGGACATTTCACTGTAGCGTTCATGGCATCTTGATCTTTCCAATACATTCTCAAATACTCTTTGTGAGCAGATTTCAGTCATCACAAAGATGCAGCAAATAGGGGAAGTGAAAGGCAAAGAGGAACTCTGCACAGTCCAATATCACCTAGAAGGCTAGTGCCAGAACTCTCATTTGTTGCCTCATGGTTTAAGCTTTCTTAGTTTGGGCTACATGAAACAGTAGGACATTTTAAGACACAGGCATAATCAAATCAAATCAGTCCTGGGAAGAAGAGTATGTGTTTGGATTTACTGACAGGTAATTGTTCTGAAAACTACAGTGAACAGAGAATGAAAGTACTGTGCTCTCCTGAACTTTTAAAATAATATTTTCTGCATTTATGTATAAAAAAACCCCAAACAAACAAACAAACAACAAAACAAAAAAAAAAAACAAACCCAAAACAAAGCAAAAAACCAAACCAACTACATTTGCTTTTCCACATTTTAATTGTAAGTGGCGAATACAAGGAAAATAATATAATCTGAATGTGGCAGTAAGGTTGCAGTTCTAGAGGTACGTGCAAAGTAAAAATAAACAATGAAATAAAAATCTTTCCTCTGCCTGGCAGTATGCATCCATGTCAAAATAAGCAATATATGTTTCTTTGATTAGTTCATTTAAGAAAGGAAAAAAGGGTCACTGGAATCCTCTCACTTCAGCAAAGGATTGAAGTGGTAACCTCATTGAAACCTCAGGTCAATGGGCGGCAAAACAAGCTGGTACAGAGTAGCATGTTCACCAGCTGTGAACCTTGTGCTAGCCTGAAGTCTAATCAGAAGCTGACTTGCACTGCATCTTTTCTGCTGTCCTTAGCTGTTTCTGGAAACCTGTGGGTGTCCTTTAAGTGAACACCACTTTCAAAATGAATACTTTATATGGGTCCAGCAAAAATGCGTAATATCCTGCTAATGCTTATCTAAAAATTATGCGAAAGATCCTCCGTTCATCCCTCATTCTTAAACGCTTTAACAGTGTTATTCTTTTCCCCATTTACTATGGCAAATGAACCTAGAGAGGTAGTCTTGCTAATCCACACATTTGTAACCTCTCGGATTGCATACCACAGACATCCAAACATGAAGCCACATGCTGCAAAAAGCCTCCATACAGTTCCAGATGGAGCTGTTGGGCTGTCAAGCAACATGGATTGCTATGAACACATCCTCTCAGCACCACCCACCCTGTACCAGTGTTTAAGTGTTTGCAGACTCCTGTTCAAGGTCTTTGCACTGATTTTCAAAGCCCTTTGTAGAAAAATTACCATCTATGTAAAACAACATATACTCTCTTCTTCTCTTTCTTTCTTTTCCCTCGTCCTTCAGCCTCTCTAGAGAAAAATGTTCTCTAGGAATGATAAGCCTCTTCACCACTCTTCATACCAAACACAACAACCAAAAGTGCTGAATCTAAGCTGTGTGGTTCAAGGACACAAATGGCTACAGAAGTTCTTCTGCTTGGCCATTAACAAAGGACTCTGCTTCCATCTGTTTGTAAAACTAATGCAAAACTAATGCAGGCAGGTGTGTTCAAGCAAACACCTGTGCCTTAATGCCACCGTAGCCCTTTTTTTTTACTGGGACAAGATAAAGAATGTACTTGAAATATTTTTGTGGTAACAAAATATTGGAAGTGGATACCCGATAAAGAAAAAGCCCTCAGCTACCTTAGCAGTGGGAGACAGGATAATTGGTGTTCAGCTCAGGAGAGTTGGGACCTGAAGAAGTAAATAATGAAATATCATGTTTCCTCTGGTTTAGAGCTCATGGATACTCTACATGCAGAGAAGTAGAAAGCTTCCTGTATTTCTAGTAGCATGGGACTTTTCTCTGCCAATTTTCTTTTACTTCGGCCTTGGGAGATTTTTGTTGATCAGTAATTTTAAGGTATCTCTCTTGTGTGGCTTGTGGTTTTTTGTAGCAATGGGCATGACAAGGTCTTTATTTCTCCATTACTATCAAGAAGCAATTAGCTATGATAATTTATCAGAAGGGTGTTTATTATATTTTAAAATTCTTAGGTCAATAACATAAACAATTTTCTCTTCTTGTTGCAGTTTCGATGTAGACAATGGTACATCATCAGGACGAAGTCCCTTGGACCCCATGACAAGCCCTGGCTCAGGGCTAATCCTTCAGGCAAATTTTGTCCACAGCCAACGTAGGGAGTCTTTCCTTTACCGGTCAGACAGTGATTATGATCTGTCCCCAAAGTCCATGTCCAGGAATTCCTCCATTGCCAGTGATATGTAAGTATCTTATGAAATACTTCTAGTCTATAATTGGTCCAAAATCAAGGTTTTTGCAGCCACAAGAATTTTTTTTTTAAGTCAGACTGTAATCACCTATGCCAGTGAAGTAATGGAAAATTGTTTGTTTATTTCTTTAATGAAGATTATATTTGTTCCTGCAGCTTTTTGAAGGATATCATGAGGGTGTACTTGACATGTTTATGCACTCTATTAGCCTTGACAGAATAGTAATGATAGTCAATACTGGTGTACTAAAACAGTAAGGAGAGCTATTTTCTGTCTCTTAAATTATTTTCAAGAGAAACAACACAAACTCAATTTATGCTTCTTCATGATTTTAAGAAATAGATTACATTTATTTCCAACTGCGTTCTTTTAAATTTTTAGACAAAAGATTTACTAACTGGAAAAAAATAATATATTTGAGAGAGAAAAATTATTTCAAATGCCATCTTAACTAAAGGACAAACTTCTAACAAAAGAACCTTTTAAGCTTATTCTGTCCTCTCTCGCTATTCTGTGAAGTGTGTATTTTCTGGTTGTAAGTCATGCTTTTCGAGTATGTGTGGTCCCCAGGTTCCATGTGTAGTGAAGTCATGCAAATCTCTGTTTACTAGTAAGATGCCTGTCCAGGCTTAGAGTAAATGTGGGGAGGAATCCCCCAAGTAGCTCCAGTGAGAAAACAGATCCAATCGGCCCCTCCCCCCCCCCAACCGGTCCGGGAGGAAAACAATACCTCCTTGGAGAAAGGTGGAAAAAAACTGTTTATTGAACAATAAAACTAAAACAATATCAAACAATGAGACCCTTTGCCACTCTAAAAGAGATGACAAACTGAGAAAACCCCGTCCCCGGGTTGCAGCTCGCTGTCTCTGATCAGTCCCTCCGGTGCTGGGATTGTTGCAGGCCGGGCTCGGCCCGGTGGGCCAGAGATGTGAGCTGCTGGTGCTCCCCTGGGTGTTCAGTCCAGAGCAGGGTTCAAGAGGTCCAAAGAAAAGGGAAAAAACCACAGTCCAGGGAACTTCTTTGCCTCAGCTAGCTGACACTAACTAAAAAGCTTAAAAAAGCACTCTGTCCGCCGTCTGTCTGCAGACAACAACAGGCCAGGAGGAGGAATGTGGGGGAGTGACAGGAGTATCTGGAAAAAAACCCTGCATTTTCTTTCCCCCTTCACTCTCTGCAATAAGTCTTTAAGGTGCAAAACTTACTATTCAGCATGAACAGAACAAGACGATTGGGGATAAAAGCATCATACAGCCAACCCAGGACAGTGCCAAAAATATTTAAATGTTCCATCTTCTAGTCACTTCTAAGTAGGAGAAATTATTAACTCTTTCCTGCTTGGTTGGGTTTTCTTTGCCTAAAAGGCTCCGATTTGCATGGCCAATTTGGTGTTTATGGGTCAAATAGATATCTAAAATAAGGGATCAGACTTGTCAGAATACCACAGTAAAAAACCATGCTGGTTTTTAATGAGGCAAAGACCAGTAGATATTACCTTTGAAAAATATCTGTAGGCACAAAAAAAGAATAAGAGTTTTAATAAAAATTAGTGAAATCAGAGCTGATATTTAACTTAAAGTAATAAATGAACACTCCTTTTTTTTCAACTTATATAATTTTTGCAACTGTTGTTTTTTTAATTATAGCTCTTTTTCTATGTAGAGTCTTAAGGTAAGAACATTTCCTGCCTTTAGAGAGGGTTAGTGTAAGGTCTATGACTCAGTAAACTCTGTGGACTGAAATACTCAGTAAGCTTTGTGCCAAATGTAACCAGTTTTTGTTGAGACAAAATGGGTTAGAACAAAAAAAACCTTACTTTGTTATAAAAAAATGCATTTTTCTTGGGAATAATAACCCCTTTCCAGCAAATCTTCCTCTGACAGATATCCTTTTTTATGAAGGGAGAACATTCAAGCTTTTATTATGGCACCTGTACCAGGATAACATTTGTAAAGATTTTTACATTCAGGAGGACAATCCAGCTGACTGCATTGCTTAGATGAGTCATTTCAATGAAAGATTCAATTAGTGCTCCATCCTTGAACTCATAATCCACTTAATTTCCTAGAATTTTGGGTAATATTTCAGCACATGGCAGTAAATTGGATAAACAATATAATTACTGAAACAGCCCACATTTTCCCCCTTTTTTCCCTCTTTATTTTCTTTACAAATTTTCTGGAAACACATTTACATATAAAATTTATTTGACCTCACATCTTGATAGATTATCAAAGTCTCTTGTCACAGATGAACCTTTGTACTAAGAAAGTAAATATTCCTGCCACTGTTTTGTAGGGGGGCACATTAGGAAATGTAAAAGGCAAGTTGTTCTCACCATGGAATATTAATAATTTATCAATAAGTCTAATTATAATAAGCTTAGCTGTATCACAGAAATTAAGTGAAAAAAAGACATGGAATAAAAGAGGGGAAAGTTTAAAAAGATAAAATAAGATGGAATAAAAAATAAAAGTCACAAAAGTCCTTATGTATGTATTCAACCATAAACTGAATGTGCTTAT
Organism: Setophaga petechia; assembly: GCA_024362935.1. Taxonomy (NCBI): domain Eukaryota; kingdom Metazoa; phylum Chordata; class Aves; order Passeriformes; family Parulidae; genus Setophaga; species Setophaga petechia. The sequence continues at coordinate 6,133,981 of JANCRA010000004.1, read as the reverse complement.
GGAAAGAAAACCCATTGAATATTATTAAAATAATGAAACCATTCTGATTCAGGACTTTGCTAAATGAAGTGGAAGATGAAAGGGTTGACAGAGGAAGTACCCAAATTTTAGGTTAGTGTCAAATTATCCTAATTCCCTTTTGCATCTATATACATGCTTAATTATTTTTTGTTTTTAAACATGAGCAATATATATTACAAAAAATACACATCATTCAGGTAATGTAGGTCAATTAATTGTACACAGCAGATTAGTCTAGATCCCCCAATTCTTCAATCAGCCTCAATATTTCACTTTGTAAAGAAAAAGGCAAAGGAAAAAGCATATGTCTTGTATTTGAAAGGGGTAGAACATAAAGAATTCTGGCATTTCCATTACTCTGAAATACTGAACTTAGAGTAGTACTTTCCAGTCAATAGCAATGTTTCAAAATTTTAGTCAGATGTGGAATGTCATGTTAAGACAGCCAGTGGATGGCAGTGCTAAATTCATCATGTCATTATTTATCATGTATTCAGCTCCAACCAAGAAAGGGAACAAGTTGTGCTCAGTTGTTTGCAAACCCAAAATGAAAAGATGGGCTCTGCAACAACAACCTAAAAAGTCAAAGGATAAGATGATAAACAAGGGACTAATACAGTCAGATACTATCCTCAGGAGAAGACACAATGCGAGTCACTGTGCTCAAATAGTGAACGTCACAGAGAAAGCAAATGGAGTTTCATTCAGGGAGCTGAGATGGAAGGTAAAGAAACAAGGGTGGAGAAGAGACAGATGGAAAGGTTTGTAAAATCAGAGAATGTAAAGTCTCCATACAGTTCCAGATGGAGCTTTTCATGAATTAGTTATGGAAAAGAATAAAAAGACAGGATGAACACAAGGCTGCTTTGATGAGAGAAGGTTAGTGGGACAACTGTGGGTACAGTTTGGCAGAAAAAGCAACTGAGTGTAAGAAAAGAAAAGCACATAAATTGGAGCGGGGGTCAGTAACGTTGTTTTAATTATCCCTTGGAAGAAATAACAAGGTCTTTGAGAATAATAAAAGCAGGACATGGAGATTATATACAGACATTACGAAAAACTACTAAAGTTTGTGAACTGAAGAGGTGAGTAGTTTAGACAGGAAGATACAAGGTCCCAGGCAGATGAGCACAGGTGTGTTGTGAAGCCTCTCTGTGGGATTTCCAGCTGAGAAAAGGATGTGCAAGAGAAAAAGTAACTGAATGAGGCAGTGAGGGGTAGTGAGACAATATCGGGAATTATACTTCAGGGTCTGCGATGAAAGACAGGAAAACAAGTTTAAAGGGAAGGAAAATAAAGAATGGAAAACAAAAAACAAAACAAAACCAAAATCAAACAAACAAAACAGACAAACAAACAACAACAACAACAACAACAAAACCAACCGAAAAACCAATTCCCAACATCAAGACAGAGGAGAAAGGAAGTAGTATCTAGATGAAAGATGTGCAAAATCATTATTGGAAAAATTGTCAGGCCTATATTTGAAGACATTAGTGAAGCAGAGAGCTGTGTGGATGTCTTGCTGAGGTGGTCTGATTGCTTAATGCTGGCTTTTTTGAACTGCTCTGGCTGTCCAGAACTTGCAAATACAGGAAGAAGTTGAAGTGATAACACTTTTTATACTCTTTCTTGTTAAGGGATCACTGCCCTGGTTAATGGAGGAAGAGATCAAATTAGTAGAGAATTTCTGTTGTAGCAGAACCCACGTCTCTAATCAGGTTAAAAAAATAGGTTCCTAGAAAATAAAAACCCAATAAGCTGTCCAGTGCTGCATCACGGCCCATGTTTTATGCCACTCTGAAGGGCAAAAAACATGTATAATCCCCCTGTGATTCTGAAAAAGCAGACTGGAGGACAGCAGTCTAGACCAGGGAACCAAGACATTCTCAGCAGACAAGTCTGTCCAAGCTCCACTGTGCTTCTGAGTGTAAGAAGAGATCTTCTGACCTCTCATTTAATTCTGTTCTTCTCCCATTTCCACAAGCTCTCAGAACACAGCACAGCACAGCACAGACATCCTGGTTTCCTCAGGACTTGGTCAGCTGAACCTCACTCTTAAAAAAGCAGCTACTGGGGGAGTTTCACAGCTTTCTTTAGAGAAGGTTAGCATTGTTTTTTTCATCAGCTCCAACTAGTAATATTACACAAAATTTGCTGATATGTATTAAGACTTGCTGGCATGCATTAAAGGAGCAGAACCCAGCCAAGGAACTGAGGGGAACTGCAGGGTCACTGGTCTGGTGATCTGCCAAATGGCCACCATACACCCATTCCTTGACCTGAATAACCTGCTGCTACTCTGTCAGTAACTTCTGAAGATAGCAGCCTCCCTCTGCTGCTGTCTGCGATAAAAGAAATATCAAGAGAAGAAAGTTTTCTCCAGGCCATTTTCCTACAGTTACAGTTACAGAGGATATATTTTCTTGTGCTCTAAGGGAAGCTTTTTCTTTTTTTTCTGAGCCAGTAATACCTGGTTTAATTAATCAAATATTGTGATTATGAATCTTAAGTTATGAAGAAAAAATACACCTTTTCCATGAAAAGTGCTATCCAAGATTCTGGGATAGCAGACAAGACATGTGTTTACTGAGTAGAGCAATTGCACTTCAGTTCAAAAATTAGAAATAATTTTATATTCTCCAGAAAATTTGCTTCTGAAATTCCTTTCAATCATATGTTTTTCTAGGAATCTCTGATATTTTTATTTCATAGTTATTACTGGCTGAAAATGAACAGTTAAACCTCAAAGTCCAGCCTGCTCTAATAAAGAAGCATTTTCTATGTGTGACTCTGTTTAGAAACAATCTTTAATTTAAAAAATGCATTCAATTGCTTGAGACATTTATTTGTTCATGTAAAGAAATATAGTTACATTACATTAAGAAAAAGACAAATATTTTGCTTCATTGTGTTTTTTTTTGTTTATTAAGATCCTTAAATGGAGTTCCAGATTGCAGCTTAAATTAATCTAAGTCATTTGCAAGTCACTAACAATATTTTTTTGAGCTATAAAGGAAAAAAAATTTGAAAAAAAAAAGATGACTGTCCTTTCTGGTTATTTGACACATTTTATAGGCAGAATTCTAAACAAAGAATTCAACTTAGAATGCAACTAACTTAAAGTTGAATAATAAATTTGTGCTAACTTTATTTGTTGATCAGGAAATTAGTTATTTTGGAAAGCAAAAAGAAAGCATTTTTTCACGAAGAAGCATTTATCTGCTTTTTATTCAGGGGAGAATTTTTGTTGATGAAATGCAAATATATTTTATTTACTTTCAGTCAATATGGAATCATGACTGGTTCTGTGTGAGAGATTGCTAAAACCTTACAGTTTTCCAAACAGCTCTTAGTTATTAAACACATCACTTCCCCTTTAAACACTTTAAATGTTTTAGGTTTTTTCTTCCCTTCTCTGGATACAATGGATGTTTGCAGGAAAATAACAAGTTATTACTGAAGTTACAACCAAAACAGACTGAATTCCTACATCTTTTCAGTCACAGATGGCATGTTCTTAAAAATATGGTATCAAAATAAATTCTTAGCTGGGATTTCAGGTACATCACAACACCACAGCTGCCTGGGCTTGCAACACTGATCAGCAGTGGAGGGGAGGGTGGACATGTGCATTTTGTGTGCCAGCAATACTGAAGGATAGGAGCAGTGTGAAGAGAGGCAGCTTTGTAAAAAGGGACTTGAATATTTCACAGGGATCTCTTTTGGACTGTTTTTCTGGCTCAGTGATCACCTACATGCACAGGTCACATTTATTTCACAACCCAGAAGAACATTAGCTGTCATTCCACCCTTCAGGGCACAAACTGAATGTTCTGAATTCTTTTAATGGCCCTAATGCTCAGTTAGTTGTAGAGTTCAATCCCTGAAAGTGCAGAGTCTGAAAATCTGACGGTTTTCTCTTGTTTTTCTTGATGTCAGCTTGTTTCTTCTTACATGCATTTGGGGACCTTTGAATTAAGTTAAGGGCCCATTTTTTTTATAGACCCTGAAACGCTCTGTGGCTGGCTCATAGCAAGCTCTCTCAGGCTGGGTTGCATTGTATGAGTGCCTTGTTCTCAGCAGCTCTGCTATTTTAAGGAGGGAATCTTTCAGCCTGCATCTGTAGCAGGCCCACATGGAAAGTCTTATTCTTCAGAAGTAACACACCCATATCAGTTTTAAACACTTAAGTATGTAGGACAGGGACAAGCAAGCAACCAAATACCTGATGAATAAAATCAGGACAGGCACAATAAACACATTTTATTTTAATTTGATACCAGGTAAAAGTTTATGTATGTCAGCTAATGCAATCAAAACTCACTAATAGTAACTCATTAAGTGGCACTAACTTGATTGCTTCCAGTCATGTATGCAAGCCCAGTCACTAATTTTCTCAAACCTGAGAAGAAAATAGAACCTCACTGTAGTGTCTGATGCCTGTTTGTTTTCCAGCCTTGATATAGCTAAATAATGATTTTGATTGTATGTACAGTCCAATAGTGACATTGCTGAGTTGGCCTGGACTCCTCTGATTGAGTCCACATTTTTCTCATTCAAAGTCCTATCTCCTCTGGCTTAATCCAGCCTCTCCTTCAACACACTAAAACCCCCCCTCACTGTTGTAGCTTCTTTTGCCTTGCCATTGCCTCAGTGACTCCCAGGAAGACTACCTTCTGATTTCAGAAGGGAAACCACCTGCAGCATGTTCTGTTTCCCTTCAGGACTGAGTAATTCTGTCAGACTTAATAGAGGCCAGTTGCTCAGTTAGTTGCCCACCATTCTCCTCCAATCCAAATGGTCGGCTGTGTAATGACAGGATTAAAGCATTGAAGCTTGGTGGATGACTAGGGCAATATGATACAAATGATTTCTTGAGTTATCTGTGTTTTTTTTATGCTACACATCATGCTGGCTACATGCTGCTACACATCATACTGTGATGGTCCACTACATCACTATCTATGTGATTTCCTCAGGCAGATTACACAAGTCAGATGTGTGAGTGCAGTGTCTTTGGAAAAGGTTTAAGCATCTGGGAAAAGTAGCTGGGACTGACATAAGAGATCCTAGTGGTCCTCGAAGTCTTCCAAGTGTGTTAGGAGACTTTCTTGGGAGATGTAAGATGCCTAGTTGTTCCTACAGTACATTATATTGGATGGGAAAAAATAGTAATAATTCCTGGTTTTTTGAGATAGTCAACCAATTCTGATTCTAGCTCATCCAGCAATTCTGAATGAAACTTCTGGGTTTGATAAGTCCCAGTTCAGATCACTGTCACTGAGACCTAAAATAGCCCTTGTCACCCAGCAAAATCTTTTTATTTTTTAAATCTGGTCAAAAGTAGAGGCACTAGGAAAGAGAGCTATTAATGCACAGTGAGGTGTACACATAGCCAGATAGTATGTACCTGATAGTCCCTGGATCAAACCTCAAAATACTGATTTAGAATTGCTAACACAGATTCTTTCCAGTTCTTTAGTCTGTAATAGGTGTGGTCCTTTTGCCTTTCCAAGTCTTGAGAGAGCTTCTCACTTTGGGTACTAATGCAGTTTAGCTTGAATTAAGATTGCAGTTTGGGTAGCTTAGCACTGATGACTGCAGCAGGGTAGATTTCAAGAATTCAAAGGCTTCTTTCAAGCCTAATCAAGTGTATTTTCAGGACCTGAGATGCTAAAAAGGTGACATGAAAAATTAAAATATTTCTTATATAAAATACAACTTGTATCTAGAAAACTCCAGGTATTTTGTTACATAACATATGTGTATTATCCAAATGTAATAACTCAATTTTTTGAGGTGTTTTGATTTCTGTAAGGCAGAAAAGAATTGTTTTCTTAATGAACATCATAGTGGAGTAACTTGATTTATGCTCCCTATGAAGTCAATTGGGGTCTTTGGAAAGACTTATATCTGAAGTTTTCACTAGTGACATTTATGCTGGAGAAATTTTTTCTCCCTTTAGTCTGGCTTTCTAAATCTCACTTGCTTAGATAGACAGTCCAAGGAGAATTACTATAACCAGCATTCTTTTGGCTGAGATAATGGACTTCTCAGGTGCTGTGGCTTTTTGGAGCCAATCCTCCTTCATCTGGTTAAGCTTGATTAAATTAACTGTACTGAACTCCCAATATTACAGCAATACTTTTTCACTAATTAGGGCTAGCTGTGTTGCTGAATTAGACAGATGTATCAGGAGGACATAACTGCACAGTGTTACAGAAAATTGTGGTGTTCTGAAACACTCAGACAATAGTTGATGAGAGTCTGCTTCATTCAGGGTCTAATTTCTGTGGTTTCAAGTAGCTCTTTTTAACAATCCTCTTACGTACATGTTCGCAGAATTAAAATGCTCTGGGAAAAACAACCCCCTCTTCTACAGCTCATAGCTCTGATACCAATTTTAATTGCTTGTTCTCTCAACCTTAAATCCCAGCCTGCTCACAGTGTCATAGACTCTATCCCCTGCCTGAGATGCCCAATCATCCCTCAGATTGTGCTTACCCTTTCAAAGACATGCAAATCACTAATAACCCACTGGCTATCTAGGAAAAGGTGTAACCCCACATAAAGGTGTAAACCCACACATTAATTTTGTAATGTGGGCCAAACCTTAAGAGCTGATACTTACACTTATTTAGTCTTGGCTTTTTGAGCAAGGTCTAAGCTATCTCAGGGCTAGAATTATTTTCTCAAAGTCTTTAAAAATTGAGATGACATGACTTAAGCACTATTCCTGCAGAATAAGCTGACTTGGAACACTATGATTTCTGACCTCAAAAAATCAATTTTACATACCAACCCATTTGTATTTTTCAAATGCAGATGATGATGATAAGTATCAACCTGCATGGAGCAGGCAGCCACTGCTGCTCACTTTTCTCGAAGCACAGCTTCTGATAGCTACTACCATTACCATTGCCTTATCAGGGTGCAATTTAGAATCATATTTCATTGCTGCTAAAATGTGAACTTGAGCAATGTGAATACTTCAGCATACTTAATAAGTTTTGTGGGTGCATATCTGGCTTCAACTATGAAATGTTATTGGGACACAAAAGAAAATCCTGGCAGTTAGGGTAGTCCATCAGTTTATTCTGTCTTTCATTTGTGATTTTGTATATGGTATAATTGTGTTCCAGCAAACAAAACACAAATGTCTCATCTAAGCTGAGACACACTATTGGACAGTAAGTATACAGCCTTGTATGCAGAAACGAGTGGATGCAATGCTTAATCCCAGTCTAGATGTTTACACTACAAAAGGCAGCTGCCATAAATTTTTTTACCCAAACAGAAGACTACCTTAGTGTCAATCTTCTTTCTTATAAAGCTCTTTAAAAATGGAGTAAATTCATATGACAGTGTGATGAAAGCAGATGAAAGCAGTGCGATGAAGGCTCTTGATGTGGAGCTTCATTCAAGGGTTCCCTACAGCCACTGTCCTCCTGGGATTTTCAATTCAGTTGGCAGCTTGGTTCTTTCAAGTGGTCTATGTCCAAAGTTTGTAGCCAGAGAATCCAACACAGACTATGCCAGTTGGATTTAAGGCCTGACAGGCATCCTTAGCCAGTACTTGTGAGAATATAAGTAAGGTTTTGATTCAAGGGGAGGAGTGTTGCAAACCAATAAAATCATACTTTAGGCTGGTACATTTGTGTCAAACTGATGTAAATATGTGTTGTATGTTTTCTCCCCTCTATTCAAATAAGGCACAGCTCCTGTTTCTCCTGTTTATATCTCATAACTTCAATGCATGTCCTAAAGATCACTCAGTTGGTATTCATGAAAAAGTCTAGAAAGAGCCAGAAAACCTTAATCTGTGTTTGCTATGGCCTTTAGAAAGACAAACTCTGAGGAGTTTCCCTATGAAAACAGGGGCAAATCCCTCACTCTCCTCAGGGTCTCTAAAGCCTGGGATTTCCTTCTCCTTAATGGATATATTGAGTTTTTCCTAACCACCATAAAAAACCTCCACTATTTTTAAGTGTATCCTGATAGGTCAGCAGAATATCTCTCTAGTTACTTCTCTTATTAGATTTTATATTAAATTATGACAGTTTAAATATGAAGTAAAGTTTATGCAGTCACCCTGTCTTATCCTTGTGTTAATCTTCCTGCTTGCTTCTCTGTATGTCCATGCATCTCTAAGTTCCTTATTATTACAGGAGAAGTTAATTACTGTTCTGTGATTGGGATAGAAGAGACAAATAGAGGCAAATCCTGAGGAAAGGAAGCAGAACTTTTGGATTGAACATGTTCGACTAGCTTCTGACTTAATACAAAACTTTCATCTCCTCCTCAGGGTGGGGATAAGCATAGGTTGTATGGTGTGAGTTCAAGTGTCATGTAGGAAATGTTATGAAGTAAAAGTCAGAAATTTGCAGATATTTAGGCCTCACCACTTTACTTTGGCTAATAACTTGCAATGCTGTGTATAATCTTTGGTCTGCTAAAGAGAATTTTGCTTGTGTTTTATGTAACAGTCATTAAACTCATGTGGACCGGTGCATGTTTTAGCAGTGTTCTTTGGTGATGGAGAATTGATAATTTTGAATTTTGGGGCTCTGTGAAAAATATTCTGTTTTCAAACCTGTATTTCCTTTGAAAAATTAAGATGTGAACAAGTATAGCAGGCACTCTAGTTAAGAGAGTCTAGCAGTGATGTGAACAATTTCTTCTAGCTTTAAAGGCAAATACCTCTGTCTGTATTTAGAAGCTTGTGGCGTATTGCAGTATTTACACTCCCTCTTGCTTCTGTATACAGATGAGGGCACTATCCTGTCTGGAATCCAGAACGAATTACACATAAGCTTCCATGTCATCTGGAGGGAAGGACACTGATACATTTTAGTGTTTATTATGCTTTAGTACACGGTGTATCAATGGCATTTTGAATCTTGTGTTCTTGCTCTTCTGCATTAAAACAACCACAAGCTTCTTTGGACATATCTGCTCTATTTTTGAACCATCTCACCTTGTCCAGATTTTCTGACCCAATGTGGATCAAAGATTGCTCACCACCTTTTATGATTGCATTGCAGTTCAAGTGGTCTGGTGAGTGCTAAACTATTTTGACAAAGCTGTGGTTATCTGTACATTCAGTATCAGGTTGACCAAAAAAATGATAATATCTGGAATTGTTGCTCTTGACACAAGGGAGATTTGAAAAGGGAAAATCAAGTCCTGGCTTGATTTCAGTACATTAAATTACTATTTAATCATGCCTCTTCTGAAGAATAACAAGCTACAGTATGATATCAGTGTTCTTCAGTGAAACACAGTCCAGAAACAACTCAAGTAGAATCAAATTTGAAAATGAGAAAAATGGGATCATGTTACTTTACATAAAAGAATAAAAGATCCTCCAGGACAGAAAGCCAAGAACATGTAGCTGTTGCCTTTTATGGGTGCCTCAGAATCCACAGACTGGCAAACAGGGGCTAAATGGGAAGGAGAGGAAGTACCATCACAATAAAAAATCCCACAAGAGATTTTGAGGAGGACAATCTTATTTTCATATTTTTTTGCCAATCTGAAATTAACTGTTTGTGACTATGTTTAAGGAGTTGTTTGGTACTTTGAGGCACTGGTGAATATTTTGTGCATTTGTGTCATATATTGGGCATTCAGAGTGTTTGCCACTGGTAGATGCTAGAAAGAACCATCTCCATGTCTCCACTGTCTTATTTACAGGTGGAAACTATTGAATATTTTTTGTTCTTTGTCTAGTGCTGCTGCTGCCTGTAAACACTTTCATCTTCATAATTCTGCCCTTTCATAATTTCCAAATGTACAGGTTAGACTATAAAGTGGCTTTATGTTTTGCACTGGGCCCCCTTTAAATGTCAAAAACAAAGCAAAAAATGGAGTAGCTCTATGCAAATAAAAATATCCTTTATAAAAGATAAGAAATTAAAGGACTACTGAGAAACATTTAAGCCAGCTGTCACATATCAGATAATACCATTTCACAGAACTCGAAGACAAAGAGCCTAATTTTCCTGGAAGTGAAGTAGCATAGTCACACTCTCTTTCTGTGGAGAACAGGATAAAAAAAATGGAAAAAAGGCACTTGGCTTATCTTCTGCTAAAGCCTTTGTGTAAATCATTAAGCAACCCTTATCCAAAATTATAGTGTAGGGCATTTGCTGATGTTTTCCTGACCCAATGAAAACATAAAGAGGTACTAAACCCAGGTGGTCATTAACTCTCCTGTTAATGCTCCGGGCTGATTCATGTTGTCTATTATACCCGACTGGATTTGGCTTTCCTGAGCAATTAAAGCCTCTGAGTTCCTCCTATGGAGGACATGTTTCTTTTGGTTTGTTCTAAGAGTCAGGCTGATATGCTTTCTGTCCAGTCTGGACCTGTGGTTTCACCTGAAGCATTACCCTATTCCAACCACTCCTGCAAAGACTGTGTTCAAAGTGCAGATTTCTTCCACAGGGTGTTTAAAAATCCATTCTTCTATTACCAAAGGAATAAAAGAGATGATAATAAAAATGGTTACATAGTTATTAAACATTCTCATGATCCTGAATACTGGGGAGTTTTGTTTCATCCTTACAGAATGATTGTACAGCAGTACAGATTGCACATACTGCTTTTTAGTTAGGTTCTTGCAGTATCTGCAAATCATTGCTGCCTTGTGGACAGTATATAAACTAGAAGAATAATGTTGTAGCAAGTCAAACACAAGTCACATTTCTCTATTTATCAGCCTTTTTCTAATTAGATTTTCATAGACTTGAAATCTAATGTTCAAAACTCACATTTTATGCTTAAACTTGAATAATATTAAAATAGCACCAAATCAATGTTAGTTTCTGTTAGGAGTTGCAACTTATAATTCATGATAAATTCGCTACAGGGAAGTACAAGAAAATTAAAAACATATTGTATTTTTGCCTTTGGAGTCACTTTTGGAACATTCACCTGTATCCTTTGGGATGACATGTCTGTGGATTAATCCCGGATGGTCAGTCACCTGCCGTACCCACAGCGCAGAAAGTGGCTGGTCTGTCAACATTCCCATAGATTTGCCAGGCAGCTGGGCAATAACTAAGTTGGTACTTGCTTTTCAGAGTGTGTGTGCAACAATAATAAAGTGTAATTTCAGAAGAATAAAACTGGAGTTACCTGTAATGTGCTATAGAACTTGATTTTCTTTCTGTTAAAGCAGCACATTTTTCTAACTCACAACTTTCATTTTTTTTTTTTTTCAGACATGGAGATGACTTGATTGTGACACCATTTGCTCAGGTAGGAACAGCTTTGTCATATTTCTCACAGGACCTTGTAATTTAAAGACAAAATGGCCAAACCACTTCTTTTCTGTTGTTGATACTATATGTTTGCCTGAAACAAGAAAAGTGCTTTAACACAAAGTCATAAACTTCCCACTCTGTTAACTATACCTCTTTTTCTCAACACTTTTTGATTATCTGAAAAGCTGAAGTACAACAGCATTACAAACACCTTTGATCTCTTCCAAATGCTGTAGCAGGCACTCATGATTGAGACAAATCTCTGATTCCTGTTATTATGTTATTTTTCTAATTACCATTTCTCCACTTGAGCATATTTTATGAATTAAATATATTGAGATTTCTAGACATGAGATTAATTTTACCCAGAACACTTATGTTCCCTTACAATACCAGGTTTGTTTTTTCTATTCAGATTCTGGTTTATAAAATACCAATTCAAAATTCTTTATAATTCAGATTAAAAAGGTACAGATTTCACAAGTGAGCTTCCTTTTAAAGTATGAAAAGTTACCATTGCTTTTACTTAAACCGATGATGATGGGTTTTACTCCAAAACAGATAGGAATTAAAGTCAAATTATTGTATGAAGTCATATGTGATTGAAGATGAATGGAAAGAGAAAGGTGGAGTCACAGAGCAGTGTCAAAAAAGAATATTATAAGAATATCTTATATATTATATATATAACATAACATATAATATATAGAACATAGAACATAGAAAATAGAATTAATATATGATATATGATATATGATACATAATGTATAATGTATAATGTATAATATAATATGATATACATCATATGTCATACATATATATGCCGCATATAAGCGTAGCTTATATGTGTGGCAGCTTCAGCCACACTATGTAGGTTGCTTTGGTCAAATAATAAGCTGTTAAAAGAATATTAATTAAATACTTTATTATATATTTAATTATATTACAAAGAGATTCAGTGTTTATGAGATTCAATCAAATCCTTGTTATGAATAAAATCATCATATTTTACTAGCAGAGAAAATATTAAACAAGAGCATTTTATAAAACACTCTGAAATCTCCACTGTACCCTGAATATGCAAATTTGATGACATATTTAATTGGTTTAAATCCATGCTGAATTAAATATAAGTCAGTTTGCTTCCTGATTTTTGGAAAGAAAACCATAACAGATTAATAAAACATAACAGATTAATACTGTTTAGCTAGTCAAAGGTATTTTTTATTATCTTAACTTCTTTGGAAATTACCTCCAAAAACTTGACCACTGCCAGTCATTGCTAGTTCTTTACTTTTTGTTACAAACTTTCATTAATTTATTCTCTTTTTCTTTGGTGTCCTACTCACTTCCTACCTCCTGCATACATTTAAGGTGGTATGAAAAGAGGGTTGTGCACTCCTCAACACAGATCTCTGAAACCCAGCTTCCCATTGCTGTTTTGTTATTCTTCAGATGGGTTCCCCAGGAACAAGCCCAGTCTGGGCTGAGTTAAATAAAAGGTCAACTTCTGCAAAGACATACCAATGATTAGTGTTCTGCTTTCTCCCATTTCCAGCCTAGCTCCAATAAACTCATGGCTCCTTTCTGACATCAGCTGAACAACTTCTCCCCTGACAGAGAGGTTCACTTTTTTACCGTCACATGGCACAAAATCTTTTGCTTGTTACCCAGCTGCCTTCAGAAGAGAGTGCCTATGCTACTTATAACACAAAGATACTCCACTGCATTCACTGTCTGCTATCTTGCATGAATTTAAGTCCAGAAAGGAAGCAGTTCATCTATGTTGTCTTCCCCAACGCATAAAGCTTGTTAGAGTCTGCAGACTTTTCCTGCATTCTCAGGGGTTAACTTCCCCTGGCCCTCTGCACTGAGTCCCTAAATCAACTGTGCCTCTTAAAGGAAACGCTTCTACTTTTTTACTTTTTCTGGTAGTCTAGACAATCTCATTCCCTTTGTCCTTTGGAGTTTATGGGAACTGAACTGCAAATAAAGATTTTGTTATTATTTCTTATGCCTGAAGTATTAGGGTTGAATGGGCTATTATCTTCCAGACTCAAATGCTTTTCTTGTTATTTTAAAAAAATAATTGGAATGATGTAAAAAAAATTTACTCTCCTGCAAGTCAGCCTTCCTTCAGACAGAAAATGATTTGTTTATGAGGGGAACAAAAAAATAGAGGTAAACTAGTGCCTTTGGATTACGGACATATTATTGTTAAATAATAACCAAAGGTTCCAGACTAACCTGCCCAGGAAACCTTTTACAGTGGTTTTGGAATGTGCTTTCCATTTTCTTCCAGCACAGTGGAGCAGAGATAGATCAGTCTCACTTATGCAGAAATTGATACTGAAACCACTTTTTTTGTTCCAGGTTCTGGCCAGCCTGCGTACTGTCCGGAATAACTTTGCTGCATTAACCAATTTACAAGACCGGGCACCCAGCAAGTGAGTGTCGTTTTTTGGCCACTGAACTTTTTGCAGTGATACTTTTTTTATGTAAGCTAAGAAGACAAATATGAGTTATAAATTTCAGTCTGTGCCACCAAACCCGCATAAATCAATGATGAGGAATAAGTTTATTAATCCCCTAAATATGTTATAGTTGGTGGCTGAGAAAATAGCCCCCTTGCCTTCTAATTGATCTTGCAGTTGTTGTCCTTGCATAAACTTGGAGTAGGTTTTTACACCTTATGTGATTTTAGATCAAGTAGTCATATGTGTAAGATCATTCAGATATGACCATTCAGGCACAGCCTAAGTATTGCAAATGAAACAGAGTGAGCAGAAGCTGCACTCATTGAGATCTACTTGCATGGTCTGAACCTAGAACTCTACTTCACTCATTCAAAGTAGTGATACCCAACCTACCCACAGTAGTTCATAACTATAAATTAGGCAGCATAAATACTATCTCTCTCCAGTCAGGTTACAGCATCACAGTTAATACTAATGTTAGTTACACTGGCAAATGTGGTGAAGTCATTTCCCTCACCCAAAGCATGCATCGTGAAACCTAGAAGTAAATAGCATTTCAAAAAAAAGAATGTCTTTGTATATGTTTGTAAGTCACATTTCAAACTATGTATTTTCTCTAGAGGTGATTAGGCAGGCTTTCAATAAACCTATGAGTTTCTAAAATTTCCTGTTATGGAGTTCCCAAATAAATTCCCAGGTAATGTATTTTCTGTTGTATTGTTCAAGAATTCAGTCATCAGTGAATTTTTCAGGCTTAAACCTTTCTTCATTTCCTTTTTCATAGAAGATCACCAATGTGTAGCCAACCATCTATTAACAAAGCAACTATAACAGGTAAGAATTATTTATTTATAAAAAGCATCTAACTGAAAAATGCATTTTATAATAGTAAATATATATCGCTACATATACTTATATTTGTTTTATTAAAGAGGTTTTGAATTTTTGAGTCACATAGTGACTCAAATTGGTGTCTCCTAGTGTTCAGTCCTGTTAACTTCTGATTTCTATTTTATTATTCCAGTTTTAAGTTCTTTCCCAATTATTTTTCCTTATATACCAGTGTGTGACCATGTCATGAGTAAATTAATTAACTTTTTACAAATAATTCTAGTAGAAAAAAGTGGATATGAGGAATCCATTAATCTTTTTTTTTGGGACATAGAGTTCTGTAGCTATGCAGGCACAAAGTCTTCACTTTAAAAAATGCTTATGCTATGAGGAGAAATGTTCAAAACTGAATTTTCTGATCTATAATTGTAAATCTTATTTTTTAATAACATTTGTATGAGACAGAAATTTCCTTTTAAAACATAGTATTATTTCTAAGGAAACATTGACTTAAAAATAAGACTAGCAGTGTAAATGACATTAATATTTTGGAAAATTTTACCCCACACTACTATTGGTTATTTTGATGGCAACTTTGTCTTGTATGTCTTTATGGAAATGCACTTTATTTTTTACAACATATTTTTTACAACATATTAATTCACAACTTACTCTGTGTAATTTTCTGGGTGTTACTTTCTCTATTGTGTCCTGTCAGAGAGAAAGAGTATTTGCTTTTCTTCTTGATGAGAGTATACCAACACTTACTAAACAGGCAAATTATCATTTAAGCCACAACCAGAAATGCAATTTTCTGTAATTTTCAAAACACCTCATCTTTTTAATTGAATTATACATTTGTGTGTCTAAGAAAAAAAATGGTGCATCAGCAGTTTTGAGGAGCAATGTAGCTTTTCAATGTTCAATAGTTTCTGCCTTTAGGCTCTGGAATGTGTTCAAATCAATGGGTTTTTTCAGTTAATGTCTCACCTTAAAAGGACCTGGTCTTGATTGCTCTTTACAGTTTTATTCTCCTAGGAGTTCATACAATATGAACATTTGTGTGTAGGGCTCATCAGGGGACAGAATGTTATGTGTTTAAATCTATACTGTAAACAGAAAGGCAGTTAGTTAAATTATAGTAAGAAGATATATCTATATATGTAACCCAATTATATTAATGATCCTTTGTTAATATGTTTCTTGAAGAAGTAATTCTGGACATTGGTTTCAGATTGCTCTCTATAAACCATTTCAGTTATGAGTATTATATCTATTTTTGATTTTGTGAGTTGTCTCATAGCAGAGTAATCAAGAAATATGTTAACTCAAGTATAGGGCTCTTTCTTTAACTCCAGGGGACTAACTTTAGAAAACATAGTGAAATTCATGATAATAAAAGAAAATTATATCCAGAAGAGAAGCTGTGCATGCCAGTGAACACTACCTTACATGCTCTCCCACAGCTATTTGCCTGAGGTCAACTTCTTTTCTCCAGCAGGAGAAACTGTTCAGACAGCAGGACCCAAGACACTCTCTGTTGGAAGATGTTGTTGCTGTTTTTAAATTCTCCCTGATCTGAAGGTTTCCATTCAGTTAATCCTCAGAGTGAACTCTACATGTCAGCCATAAATCATCTGATATTTTTAAGTTTAGAAAGAAAGACCACAGTCAGCTCTCCAATTAATCTAGAAAATTCTTTATTTGCCAATAAATTCAAATGCAGCAAGAAAAGGCAAAGAATAGTAAGGATAATTTAGTCTAATTTAACTTAGTCTGATTTCTCAGAGATACTGCTGGAATTCCTGTGCCCAAATTATGCACTGAATTGGATGATCTGAAGCCTATGTGCACTGGATATAAGTGGTTGAAAGACTTTAATGATATAATAAAGATATTAAGCCACTACAAATCATGAAAATGGCTACAATTCATTTTGACTATTGAATGGAAATTGAGGCTGGATATATTTTGCATGAAAGGGTTTGCCCGTTCTTAGTTATAAGTTGGTTTTACTATTTCCATGGCAACAAATTTCATGGCATCAGTGCAGAAATATGTATAGGTTTGTTCTTGGGGCATATAGAGTCCTAGTGCAATGTCTTAGCAGCAGTATGTTAAGAAGGAAGATTAAAAACACTTCTTCCATAATTCACAGAAAAATTGAAAGCCCTTTCACATGCTACTAAGTTTTTTGAATTTTTGTGGGGAACATTCAAAATGTATCTTACAGCAATCCTTCCTGCTGAGAAATCCTCCTGGTTCTGCTGTTCTCAGAATTTGTGTCATGGAGTGTCCAGAAAAATACACCAGCTAGGGTAGAGCCCCATCATATCATCCAGATGGCTCGGCTTGCAATCTCAGCAAGAACTTACTTACAGGCAAGGTAGCAATCTAGATGACTGGAGGGCACAGTCTTACTAAGCTATATTGATAATAAACCAGAAACAGACACTTAAGATGGAGATTTTATGTTGCTAAAGACATGTCTCTGGAAAGGTTCTCTCTGAGGAAAGAGATGATCACAGAAGTGAACTACTGCAGGAGATATGGGGATATCAACAAAGGAAATATGAAAAGCAGTCTGGTAAAGGCAAGTAACTAAAAAAGCAAGAGCAAAATTCTCTCATTTGCTATTTTAGCAATTCACCATGAGGCTTAAATCTGTGGCAGCATACCTTAGCAAAAAAGTAAGAAACTATGATATTGAGAAGTGAAGCAGCACAGGAATCATCTGTTCAAATTCTTAGAAGCAACAGCCACCATGGTAGTCTTAAAATTTATGGTGATTTTTCAATGTAAATATGTAGCAGTTGTGATCAAAACAAAGTATATCTGCATGAATCCTAATTGAAAACTGTGTTGGGAGAAGCTAATGAATATCAATGACATGTTCATTATCAGACAGCTATGCTATAGTGTGCTGAGTGGTCCTTTTGCAGACAAATTAGGGGTTAGGACATGGAACTTTTCATGTAACAATAGAATTTCAAAATGGCACCTTTCATACTTTCTTTAAACTCTAGGATGTAAATATCAGTTTTAACTATAGTCAGTGTGAATAAGTAGAGATGAAAACTTACTTCCCTTCGAAGTCTTCAAAAGGATATTAATTTCCTAAGAGTGCCATCTCTATCTCATGACCAAGACCAGCCTGGAATTTGCTGCTCTAATGCTTGGTGTTCTGTACTTCAACCAAAAAAGAGGTTTCTCTCACTTTGAATCATATTTTCTGGTGTTTCATTTCAAACTGACAGTAATTCTCTTAGCATAACCAGTGAAATACAAATATTTTGTTTTCAAAGCAAAGGAACTATCTGTGACTCAAGGACTAAGCCTGCCAGTTTTATTCTACAATTCTGTCCTCTCATCCAGTCCACACTTCCAGAGTTTGCTTATGATGGTACTGTGAGAGATGGTGTCGAAGGCCTTGCTGAAGTCATTGCATGAGCTCTCACCTGGAGTACTGCACCTACATCTGGGCCCCCCAGCATAAGAAAGGCTTTTCCCTGCTTGTGCCAGTACAGAGGAAACCATGATCAGGGATGATCAGAGAGAACTGGAGCGCCTCTCCTGAGAGGACAGGCTGATGGACATGTGTTGTTCTGTTCAGAGAAGTGGAGGGTGATCTTGCATGTGTGAGGTCAAGTACTAGCCTTCGAGTACATAAAGGGGCTATGGGAAAGCTGAAGAGGGACTCTTTACAAGTGTTTGTCATGATAGGACAAGGGGAAATGTCTTTAAGCTGAAAGAGGGCAGATTTACTGTAGAAATTAGGAAGAAATTCTGAGGGTGGTGAGGCCCTGGAACACGTTGCCCAGAGAAGATCTGAATGCTCCATCCTTGGATGGAGGTGTTTGAGCATGGGCTCTGAGCAGCCTGGTCTGGTGGAAGGTGTTGAATCTAGATGGTCTTTAAAGCCTTTTCCAACCCAAACCATTTTATGATTCTATGAATTCTAATAGTAGAGAAAAATAAAAATTTATATTTTGCAGTTCAGAGCATATTTAGATTTAGTTTCCATCTGACCTATGAAGTTCCGTAACCAAGTAGCAATGCAGATATTGGTTGTTTTAGCTAGCTTCAGCCATCTCCTTTTTGCAAAGCAAACTCACAATTTTTCCAGGTGTTTGAATATAGGATTGGTAATCATCAACTTTAGTGGAGTTGAACAATTCTAGTGGAGTTTAACCACTTCCCCACCATTACTGTGAAAAGTACTTTCAAGTGATCTGTATATTGTTTTCTTAAACAATCAGTAATATTTTTTGTAAATAGGAGAGATTTGGAAAACAGCCATATTTACATCAGGTACTCTTTTCAGTTAATCATTAAAGTCCGTATCTAGGTCATGATCACAAAGCAGAGAGTTATCTCACTTATAGCCTTGTTAGCCACAACACAAACAAAACCATATTGTTTTGTGAGATACAGGGCACAAATTACATTCAGACTGAAATTCATTCATACATTCCCTGACCCGTAGGCAGCAAGGTATGTAGCTAACAGGTAAGGCATCAGAGAGCCTGCAGTCAGCTCCCCACCCAGACCTTCAAAGTAATTTCCTCATCTTTGGGGCTGATTTAGAAGCTTTATTCCTCGCACATGCAGAGGAATAAATTACTATCAAAATGAGCATTTGATAGTAATAAATGGAATCCATATTTGCTTTCATTCAGAAAAAAATTTCTCAGTGTCATGGCTGGTACAGTACTTTCATGTGCTACAATTTTAAAAAACAGCTGCTTAAATGGAGTCACTTAGTAAACTGGTTTTCCTTTCAAAAAGTGTTGCCTCCAGTTCAGCCCCATTAGTTTAGGGAAGAGGCTATTATTAACAGGATACAACTGTGAAGGCTTGCTGAATGCATTCTTCAACTTGATTTGTAGAGTTTACTTAATGTTGCAAAAGTTTTCTAACCCAAAGGTTTCAAATGAAATCTATATGTAGGGCTCTTTTAGGGTGAGTAGGTTTGCAGAACAGCGATTAACCTTAAGGCAGAACAGCAGGAAGAGGACTGGCATGGTTTGAAACAGATAAACTGTTTGTGTATCACCTCACATTCAAGGAAGTGAATAAAACCAGGGCACAAAATAGACACTCTGTATATTTGAATAGGGCTCTTCAACGCTGCTACCTGATAGGCAGATATGTAAGCTTTCATAAAATAGAAAGTTAAACAAAGAAATAAATGTCATAGTTTATGAGATTCCTGGCAGAAATGCCCATGTAATTAAAAAGAACGACTTGAAACAAAAATTAGAAAATAAAAGGAGATGTTTTGCAGTGAGTAGACAACATTCGGCCCTTGTGTATGAATTCAATTTTTCAAAAGTCTGTTTCAGTAGAAATATGTGGTGGTTATTAAAGTGCATAGAGACTATAACCCTTCATAGGGCTGACCTTTGCTTGTTATCTTTATCCAGCACTTCAGCTTACTTTTCTTAAGACTGCAGTGTAGTAGAGCCTTGATTTTGTTTCAGACTCACACATTTTGGAGTTAGACTAGGGATACATTTAAAAAGAAAACATCAGAGGCATTATCAATCTCCACATCAATAGTCTGATATGCAACCTCAAATAAATCTTTGCTTCTTACTTTCAAATTGGTCTCATATTTTGCTGAACCAGTAAAACTCTTTATATCACTATTTCACCCAAACTGTCTACTTCACTGGAAAGAGAAACAGGGTGACAAGCTTCACGTGTTTCTTCTCCTTTCAGCCTGTGTCCTTTACAAGCACTGTTAGTGTAGCACAGCAGAAAACTGTACTTGACCCCAGGCTGTATTTTTTGTGTTCATAACAACAGAAAAACAACTGGAAAGAATGAAATGTAGTTTGGTTTTTAAGACAGAGTTTAGAAAAATCAGAAAGAAAAATAGGACTCTTGCCTGTGTAGTTTTTCTCCTTTCTATTACAAATGCAGTCCCTTGTCTGACGAATATAGAAAATAAAACTGAAGCAGATGTGGTTTCTGGTATGACTTGGTTGGAGTCTGAGTGTACCTTCTTTTCACATCTTTCATTTCTGCTCAGGGACACATTATCGCCTGTCCAGTCTAAAAGATTTATTTGAAAGTAGATATTTTTTTCCTTTAATAGATTGCTGAGAAACTGGCCTATTCCAGCCTATTCACTTTCCTGAGCATCCATTTAAAAATTAATGGCTACATTGAAATCACCCATTAAAGTGCATAAGTTCTGCTTTTATTATATGCAGGCTCCTGAGTAAGGAGCCTGAACACAGCAGTGAATCAGAGTAGCCAGAAGCCATGGTCAGAAACCCTGGAGACAAGCTACAACAAAGCTTCCCTTTTCTGCATTTTCTCCCCATGTCCCCGTGTATTTTGCTTTACATCCTGCAAAATGACTCATCTTCGAAAGAAAAGTGTAATTCCAGGTCTGGTGGTAGGAACATCCACTAATGCCTACTGCACTTTCTCAAGAACTAGGATTAAAAATTTACAGAATAAACAATGCCTAAAATTCAGTCTTCTGCTCTCAGGCCAAAAGCTGCAATATATTAATGCAAAAAGACCTCTTTTTCCAATGTTAAGTAACTCAGCTTAGAAAATCTTTGAAAGTGGGAACTGTTCATCATGGAAACAACTGATTTGCATAGAGTCATGTATTCAGACATGCCCCTGTGCTTTATGCTTCCAGTTGGCTCTCTTGGTATCAAATCCCTCTGAACAACCACATGCATTCTTTATAGCTGGGGAGGCAAGCAGGTTCCTCAGGGAACCCCCATGCTCTGCAGAGGCCCTAAACCCCCACACTGCCTGTGCAAAAGGCAGTGTTATCCAGTGGACATTACTTTGGTGTAACTATCCATGAGAAACACCACCAGTGGGCGGCCTAGCATCGTCCCAAATATTCTAAAGTATTCTCTACCACAAGCTTGTCAGGGAAGAGTTGCAGTGAAGATTTTACCAAATTTGACTTTGGGGCTTAGGGAGGAATAATGGGAGGCAGTGACAGAGACACTAGTTCTTACTGTCTGTTCTTACTGTTCTCACTTGAAATGTTAAATGTGCCAAGGTATGACTTTAAAATTTCCTAATCAAATCCAAACCATAGTACTCAACCAGGTTTTCATAGCTCAATGACTCTTCTATTCTGTTAATAGAATTGTAAAATTTACGTTCTTTTGTCAAAGTCCTTAATCAGCTCACCGTTAATAAGATTATCTCTATTTGAGTAGAGGTAAACTTTTTTTGTACTAGGAAAGTCTTGATTTTATTCCCATTATGACGATATTCTGATTTAATGAAGTAGCTGTTGTCACATGCATATAGTTTTAGTTGTTATGAAATATTAAAAATTATTTCCAAATATTTGCATTCAAATGTTAGCATAAAATTGCCAATCTGATTAATTATTCCTTATGCACACAAAATTTTAAATTATTTTCTGCAATGATATTTATGTTGGAACGTTTAAATTAGATATTAATTTGGACAGATATTATGCCAAATAAAAAATACAGATGAGAGACAAAAATTTAGGACCTATCTCTTAAATTAAAAATAAAAAGTTTCCTTTCTTAATTGCAATAAGCAAGGTAGGATTATATCCAAGCGAGTAAATTTAGCCACTATATTGCTTACTGCAGTACTAGAAAAATGTGAATTAAATCAGGAGCATATTACAGAAGTGACTATTGGATTAGCAAGCATTTACAAATTCCCCTTGTGCCAAATACGTCATATGCTAATAACTTAGTGCACATACTATAAGAACTGTTGACTAATCAGTCTTTAATTTAAGGAGTGCAAAGATGACTAGAATAGAAAGCCTAGGAAGAAGTCTGTGCCATAGAAATGAAGGAGAAAATCAAGGAAGAGTTTCAAAACCTGGAAAGCTGAGCTGCCTAAATGTTACCAGCAGGATTTGGGAAGGTCCAACAGATGACGGTAGGCAACTTATGGGAAAGAAAACAGTATTTGATTTGGAGGAGTCTTTAATGTTGTTGTTATCATTATTGTAGATGTGGTTGGTTTTGCTATTAATACCACTGGGTTTGAAAAAACAGAATTTTGTGTATGTTGATTCTTTTAAATTGGATTTAAAAGAGCAGCTAATACAGGCAATGGCAAATGCTACCTGACCCTCAAATTGTGTTTTGTATTCTGCCCTTTCTCTGCCCTGTATGTATGTATGACCTATTTCAGCATTTCAGCCACAGAAATACACTTTTTCTCTGCTGGTTTCCCTTTTTTTTCTCTTTTCTGTTTTTTGTTTTGTGGGTTTGGGGGTGAATATCAAAATATTTTCTACATATCAGATATAATATAAAGAGAATTTGAATCTCATCAAATTTCATCTGCTGAATCTCCTCACAATCTGATCAGTTTGTCTGAATCTCATCATTCTTCATACAATCTTCAACTCTGAAAACCCATCATATAAAGGAGAGGAGCAGAGAAGTGTTAGCTCTACAGCCATATATGTTTTTGCACTTCAAGGTGGTATTCTCAAAGAGCAAGTAGCTGACTTAGTATGCTTATGCCTTTCACATGGGAAAACAACAGTCCAGTGGTTAAACCATGTAGATATCATGTGCTTCTGCACGTGATTTCATTGGAAATGTATGTAAGCATGTTACATATCAGCCATAGATGTTCACTGCATGACATTGTAGAACCAAAGACTGTTTGCCTTGCTTCTGCTGATTCTCACAAACTATGAAAATCTGATGAAATCTGACAGTTTTTGCTTTGCTGAGTAAAATCTGAAACCATAGCACCAATTAGTCTTTTACAACACTTTTGCAACACTTTTCTTTGGTCTAGTGCAGTTCCACCCTCCTTGCACATTTATACTCCCTTGACTTCTGTTTTGTGTTTGGTTTATTTCTTCCCTAGGATGTAGGAGTGGCTGTAAGATATGATACAATGAAAAGCCATGGTGTGGGACATTACTAGGGAGAAAAAGGCTCCTTGTAGCTTCAGTATGCCCTCCAAAAGAGAAGGGCACAATTCTGTTCCACAAACACTATTGTCTATACAAGACAGAGTTCATGATCAAAGGAATAAATGTTGCTTCAACAAAAAATATATTTGTGATAAGACCAGTTGCCAGCTCTACTTTGAAAACTCTTTTCTCCAAAAAAATGCTAGTCTTCTCTATAAAAAAGGGCTATAAAAATTGCTCATAATTTCCAAACTGGATTCCGTTTCTTGTTGGCTGTTGAAGATTGGTTGTTAAAACAAATAGATATTTCTACATCTTAGTATACATAAATTTATTCATATGTGTTTATTTTTGAAAACTGAATGCATTGATGGTTCTGTGAGATGTCAGTTCTGCAAGCATTATTTCCAATCACAGCTCAATTCTGCAGAGCTGAATTATAAAACATCTACTATGGCCACATTACCTTTGGAAAACAAAAAATGTTTATATAAGTATTCTAAAGACTAAAATTCCATAGAATAAAATCAAAATATAATAATTTTTTTCTTAAAAACTATGGTTCTTTCATAGTAACAATTCCAGCAGTCAAGACTACACCATAAAAAAATCCATATTTCTCATAATAAAATGTAATTAATGCAATTTTTTACTTTTGTTCAGCAAGTTGGTGGAAAAGGCAGATTACCATTCTACTGAGTTACTGACTAACTCCTCATCTGGCAGTGCTTAGACAAGGTTATTTGGAAGCTAGTGTTAATATTTCAGTGCAGGAAAAAAGCTTCCCTAGTGCATTCTCAGGCAGCCTTGTGAATGAGGAGGGCTACAAGACATATAAATGTCTCTCAGCCTGTTCTGTTAGTGAGCAGACACCAACAGAGATGAAGAAGTACAGTGTGACTTTCATCCACCAGAATAAATGCTCAGTGTTAGTAAATCCCCAGGCTAAGGTCCACAGTCTCACAGATTCATGGCTAGCACATTAAAGCTGGTTTACCTATGATCAGATCCCTAGCATCAGTAGCAACATAGCTTTAAATAAAATTATCACATATATGAAGACCATACTAGCCACTTTCCTTTCTACAAGATTGCTTCTAGAAGTTCTCAAACTTGTCTCTGTGTTGTGTTGCTGGTTGTGTTGCTGGAGAATGGACAGTTACCAGGTGATAGTCAGGATTATTAAGAGAGGCTTTAGTCTATGCAACTGGCACAGTAAACTGAAGTGTGAGTTTTTCATAGAAAAGATTGTTCCCCACATGTAATGTTGAATTTTGAATTGATTTAGCGGAGGAATAGGACTCAGAAATAATGTTCTTGACTTTGTTCACTTCATACAGTCTGTTCTGTTGGCTGTGGCTGGAAAGAGAAACTGTCCTTTAAAGGGGCTAGGGAGAGCAGTAGGGCTTCTGCTTCCTGTATACTTCTGTAAAGGGTTTCTCCATGAAGAGAATGTTATTCATGATAGTGTTAGTGTTAGCACTATTGGCCACTATTTCTATCTGACCATTTTTTCAAGGCTTCTATTGGCCACTATTTCTATCTGACCATTTTTTCAAGGTTTTGCTTATTGCCATTACAGAAACTCCTGTAATATGAAAACATGGCTTCAGTGTTACTAACACTTTGGAAATGTGTTAGTAATTCCTCTGAAGTGGAAATGTTAGAATAACAGACTGTAGTCCACTCCAGCTGTAAATGGGAATGGAATTTCAAGGCTACTCCTAAGGTGAAGAACATGGATCACTGGTTGTCATTGTGCATGAGTCTGGTAGGTGGATTTATCACAAATACCCAGCAAAAAGTTATGTTTGAGGAAATAAATATCATCTGGCTACAAATTCTGGTGGGGGGGGGGGGGGGGAATAATAAAACCAGACTTCTAATTTTTGAATTGTTTTACTTTCAATTTAATATACTGTTATGCCATCCTGAAACACTGTACATATTTACTTTGTATAGGTAGTTACCTACCAGTTCAGTATTCTTCTACTTTCATATTGGACTCAAAATCATTAAAAGCTTATTTTTTTTTAAATATACTAATAAGAAGAATAAATTCTAAAATTTTATTTTCTCCCATAAGTGCACAGACAAAGAACTTCATATGGTGTAGGAACCATCTTGGCTGCTATATTGATGAACTTAAATGGATTCTACATCCTAGACAAATTAAACGTCTTATCTCATTTGAAAGAGTTACACAATCAGAATTTTTTTATAAGCTTAATCTCAGAATCCTCCTAATAAATTCTGACTTTCTTCTGACATCTATACGTATACAAAGACAAATACATTATTCTTCTAGAGCTAGAGACTCTTGGGCTCACAGGCAGTATCAATGGAGTTCTGCCATAAAACTCCACATTCAGAGCTGATACTTCCACTGGATCTTAAGACTATTGCATTCAATATAAACAGAATTCAGGGGAAATTGAATTCCTAGATTCTGTGATTGACCATTATGCATGAATCTTAACCATTTTTTAATGAGTGGAAATCTGGGTTTCATTTCACTCATTTCTCAGTTACTGCTCTTGGTTTGACTGTCCAGACTGGAATTGAAGTAACAACCTCAGTGAGTAGGATTCAATTACTTTATTTTAGGCCTGGCTAAGATTTGACTTAACTTTTTTGTTTCTCTTCCTCTGTATTTTCACCTCACGAAAAAGGTGGTATGGAGGATAGCAGTCCTCTCACCACTCACCACTTAGTAGAATCATAGTTCTTTTCATTGAAAAAGGTGATGGCTGGTTGGTATTTGCACCTTTATTGCTGTGTCTGGAAGAGTGACGACAACAGCAGTCCAATTTTAAAAATTAAGGAATTTAGTCATGGCTTTAGGGAGCTGTCTGTAAATGGATTAAGCCTGGTTGCCTCAAACCATTTTTGACAGTTTTTTCAGTCTTTTAAGCAAAGGCCAACTGTAGCTTAATCCTGTTGATGCAGCAGGACAGTTTTGTAACACATCTGACCTTCTGAAGAAGAATCACTATTTTGAAGAACATAGATATAGGACAGGGTCTGTTTTTCTATTTCTTGCCTTACATTGCCTTCATTCTTGTAAGAGACAGCTGCCACCATGATTAAGAATAATATATGACTATCAGATTAAGAAAGTGCTGCTAAATTTCTACTCCTTTCTCTTCTAATTCAACCTTTCTGAGCCTATTAATTTCTGTGGAAATTACTCACTTCCTGTAACTGAAAAAAAAAAAAAAAAAGCATCTGAAATGAGTGATATGCTTACTAGCAGAAAAGGAATATCTCTAATTTCTATATGCTTTTTCTACCTCATTATCTGTGCATACACATCCACTTGAAGAAAAGCTTTCTAAAACAGAAGTAACAACATTTGTGAAGGGCAGATATTACAACGAAACAAGCACCTCAGAGTGTGTCTACTGCTCTGTCAGTGTGCTATGCTATGCGTCTGCAAGTCCATCAAAGTGCCACTTCCCACTTTGTGAGCTGAAGTCATACATAGGACCAGCAGCTGTAATTATTTTGAAAAGTAATGGAGTTTCAAGTATTTTTGCAAGGACTGAACATTTGGCTCTCACTTTTGGGGGGGTGGGAGTGCTAATGATTCATTACGTTCACAGTACATCAGTTGCAAACTGTTCGTTAAAATGTATCTGACGTAAAATCAGAAACAATCCAGGAATTCATATTACTATGTAAAAAACCTGTGGCTTAAGTGCTGCTAGTACATTTCATTCAAAGGGTAATTTTGCTTTACATTCAAGGGAATGAACTGGCATAATTTTATAAAATTGAGTTTGTTGGATTTTGTACATGTGAGTATATATAGAATATGTTGGGGAGGTGTAAACAAGACATAAAGTGCTGCTTAAAGTGTTGTGAGTAAAGGTTTGGACAGGAGAGGAAAGCATGTAAGAGCAGACATTTTGGGACATTTATAGCAACAGCTGATAAGGATACCTGACAATCAGCCAAGCCACATGTTATGAGGTGCACACCAGACTGACACACTATATGGATGCTGCAGATTTCAGTGTAGGTCCTGTAAGACTTGATGTCATCATGCCAGTCTCACAAACTAATCACTTTCCTCCTCTCCCACGGTTTCTTCACCAGATCAGGATTGGAATGTGTTTTATCTCATAAATTCTCTGAAGTTCTTTTTCCCTTTTGTTTTCCACAACACAGAGTCAGCAGTTTGATGCAGTATCCTGCCTGCATATCAGTGGCCTTGACATCTCAACTGCCACACACACTTCTTAATGCCTGTTCTTTCCACACAGTTTTCCCAGCATCATCTTGAACATTCAAGCATTGCATCCCTATAGCTTAAATACTCTCTAAGGAATGTCAGTTGTCAAACCCCATCACCCGTGGTGCTGAAAAAACCATAAGGTGCCAGGTGCTTCTCATCCTCCTGCTGCTGTAGTTAGGTGGGATGCTATCAAAAACAGAGATGCTAGGTGTGACAGGACACCACCGTGGAAGGGGAAAGACTCAGACCCTCGGGGTGAAGGTTTTAGACGCTTCGGCTGGAAGCCGCATTGTTCAAGCCTTCAGTGCCTTCAGGAAAACAAGTTTTCCCCGTCTCTCGGCTGAGCTGCTCCCCGTGGTGCCCGGAGATCCCCCGGCCCGCCGCCTGCTCAGCCCGCGCTCCCCGGCGCCTCTCGGCGATGGCGGGACGAGAGCCGGCTAACCCGAGCATGGGGAGCGCGGCTCGTCCGGCGCAGGGCGCTGCCAGGTGCTCGTCCGGGCCAGGGCTGGACGGGGCTCGGCCGGCCGGAGGGCACGGCCCGGGGGCTGCGACAGGCGGTGGCACTGACGGCGGCGGGGGCTGCTCCGCGCCGCTCCTGCGGCGCTCCTGACCGGGCTGTGCCCGGTGACATTCCCAACAGGACACACACATAGCCGGAGCTCAGCCACCGACTCGGCCCGCCGCTGGAGCCGAGTTCTTACGTGCCTGCAATCTGCGTGGTCATGTTTGTGGAACCATGGAAGGGTTTGGCTGGAAGGCACCTTAAAGAACATCTTCTTCCAAACCCTCTGCCGTGGGCAGGGACGCCTCGGCTTGGCCAGGCTGCTGACAGGTTTATCCAGCCTGGCCCTGAACACTTTCAGGAACAGGGCATCCACTTTCCTGGGCAAACTGTTCCAGTGCTTCCTCATAGTAAAGAATTTCTTTCTGACATCTGATGCAAACCTCTCTCCTTTCTGTTTAAAGCTATGCTTGCCCATATAAAATGCACCTC
Source organism: Setophaga petechia (assembly GCA_024362935.1). Taxonomy (NCBI): domain Eukaryota; kingdom Metazoa; phylum Chordata; class Aves; order Passeriformes; family Parulidae; genus Setophaga; species Setophaga petechia. The sequence goes on along the minus strand of JANCRA010000004.1, from coordinate 6,105,228 downwards.
TTCAGCTCTCTTGCAAGTTGCCTTTATGTAAACAAAAGGTGCAATAAGGTCTCTCCTCTTTTCAGGCTGAACAATCCCAATTCCCTTGGCCTTTCATAGTTAGTTGGATTTGTGAGGGGGAGGATTTAGATGCTTCTGTAAATTTGTGTTTTGATGAGGAAGAAAACAAAGTCTCTTAATTGGAATCACCTTAAAAATACACTGTGGTAGTAACTGATGTACTTTCATAAAATGTAGAAATAATTTTGTATTGCCTTGTATAAGAACTATTGAATTAACTACTCTAATTCCTCAATAACCCTATAAAAATATAAAAAATCATAAACAACTTCTCTATGAAGTGTCAAATCAAAATCAGATGTCAGATGTGCTTTTCAACGTACGAATGAGTCTCAGCATACCTTATTCAACCCCATCAAATTTGTAGCTGTTCTGTTTAGTCTTATTTATGGTTTTATTCCTTTTTTGCGGTTTGATTTTTCTAGTGTCCCTACTTCTTAATACATGCTTAAAAATTGGCTTCAAATAAGACAGCATCAGTAGGATGACAGTTTTTCTGGTTTAGGCTTTAGTTATACACTGCACTGAGATACATTTGGGGATATATGTATCTTTGTAAAGATCTTGCAAGTCTGTGCGATGAGTGAGAATTCTGCTCTTCAAGTCCTAGAGCCATAAATTAGGGTGTTTTACAGCAATAGTGTCAGGAAAGAGGCAAATTTCCCTCATCTAGAACATTAACATGTGATCAAAGAAACTCCTTTAGTCCTATATCTAGAAGTCAGCAATCTGCTTAGAGGATCTTCTAACTCTGTGTGCCTTTCCCTCTGTTGACTTTGGACATGTCACTGTGATCTCTGAAAATCCCCCTGCTAGCAATGTGAAACAGTTCCCATTCTCAGATTTAAAAGCAGATTCTTTATGAGACAGTCTAGAAAACATAGCTGAAAGAGACAGTTTGTGCCTAACTCTGGCACTCTATAACTGGATTATAACTGAATGCTGCTTAAATTGGCTAGCTTTTTGTAGCCTTATGGATGTGGACACGAATTGACTTAAATGAAACACTTTTAAACTAATTTCCCAGAGTGCAGTGGTTGCCCTGAAATGAGAATGCCCCTGTTTGCTGAGTACACATCAACCATTGTAAAACACTCTCAGCTTGCTTAGCTCCTATTTAATTTTCCTAGTTACTTTTATAGTTTTCTTCAGCCTAAGCCTATACATCATATATCTGATACTGTGTATTAATATCGTATATATTTGCTCGGTAATCCATAAAAAAGAGAATTATGCATTAAAAAGAGAGACAGTAAGAGAGAGAGGAAGTGAGAGAGAATTTACAGTGATACTTTCTGTATTTCTCCAAAGGGATTTTCCAAATCCCTTTAATGACAAATTTCCTGCATTTAGATACTGTGCTTCATGAAATAACTCGGCTATGGTATTACCTGTAGTCCTTTATTTGGTGTTTGACCTGAATTCATTCACCATATAAAATCCTTAGACTATATCAGAACTATTTAAATGTACTTGTAAAAGGAGCTTTATTGTAATAGAGCCATCCTTGAAATAAGTTGAGTGACTTTATCTTGAATTGTAATATTTACCATGTGTATTATTGAATTAGATAGCTGTTATCATTAGTTAGATTGGTTATCTAGTAGTTGTTATTATTATAAATATTCATTAGTATTTTTTTCTTTCATATTTCTGATAAATTTACTTAAAATATCATAATGAAGAACTTTATTATTGTCAATATCATGAAGGTGTAAGATCTACAAGAATTAGAAGTAGTTCTGTTTGCATCATTTCATGTAATAAAATTTACATTAATAATACACAAGCAGTATGTATGTAATGAAGACACGAGTCACAGAAGGAGAAGTCTGACTGTGTTTCTCAGGACTAGCCATCCAGCACTGATGTATTTTACAAAATATCAGTTCTTTCTTGTCCTCTTTCTCAATCCAGCCTGAGCTGTTTTGTGAAGTGGTTGCCATTCTGCACGGTGCCCATGCCACAGTCACAGCTTCAGGAAAGCTTGCATGGGAGATTTCTTGCAACTGATGCCTCTTGCAAGCATCCTGGATATTCTCATGCTGCAACACCTCTGGTATCAATGATGCTTTGAAACACAACCACACAGTAGTGTTTTGCTACGTTTCAGAATCAAAATCTTTATAAAAACACTCAATTTTTCTTAACGGATTAACACTTCTAGATTTACTTGTTTTAAAAAAAAAAAATACTGTGAAAGAAAATTGTTGATATAGTCATCTTTGGAAAATAATGAGCACATATATAATTTCTCTACATTTTGCCCCTCACCACTTCTGTCCTGTAAAGCTTTTTAAATCTAGAACAGAGTTAACACTTAACATGAGCATCCTAGAAGATTTCATTTTAAATCTGGATGTTGACTATTTACCCTCTGTTACATAATCGGAGGTAGGAAGGCAGTAACAGAAGCAGTCCACACAGCTGGACCTTCTATGTGAAAAAGTCAAAATACTAAGGGTGTTAGGCTGACATATTTTTGTCACCTGGTTACAACTTGCAGTGTCAGGACTAACTCGTTTCAGCTAAAGTCTGAAAATCAGTAAATATTTTAGTATTGGAAGAATTTACTAGTTTCAGGTAATCAACTTTTTAACATAGGATTTTTCAGTATCTCTGAAGAGTCCACACTCTGATGTTCTTGATTGTTGGCATCACTGATTTAATAACAAGAGAAGTGTCCTTTTGTGTTGTCAGTACCACTGTACCAGTAAGCAGCTCCAGGCCTGGATGAGGGCTTGTACTGATAAGCTATAGCTGCTGGTCTGGGTCTCAAAGAGATTTTTATTATTATTAGAATGTAACGGAAGAAGGCTATAGATGGGGAGATTCAAAAGAAAGGAATGATTTCCTTAAGAATGGAACTATGAAGCAAAAATTCAGATTGATGGCATTATTTGGTGTGAGAGGTGGTTGATGCAAAACAGCAGCAGTCTTCATTTTGGCAGTTTTAAATACATAACAGCAATTGGAACATAGGGGCATAATTTCAGTCAGGATGGTATAGCCCTCCTAGCATATAGACAAGAACCTGCATGTGTGAAACTGCAGTAGAACTGCAAACACCACAGATTAAGGAGAAGGGACCAGATAAGTAATGTCTCAGGACTGAGTCAGGAACGAGATCTAAAGACAGCTTGTAAAGTATTTAAACCCTAATGCAAATGGCTAATTTTTGGCATATTAGAAAAGAAGCAGCCATAGGAGGGGTGTTATGAATTATGTGAACATACAGAGACTGAGCTAGTTAGGGAGATCAGGTCTATATTAATGTTTTACAAAGTTTTAAAACTGCCCTGTTATCTATTTTCTTGGTGAAAGTTATGACCAAGGCTGTGCCAATTGCCAGATCCTGCTGCCATGAAGCACCTGCTGGGTATATTCTTACTCAAACCCTGAAATTGTTTCTAAGAAGTATCTAATAAACATGTTTCTTTGTACCTTAATGATGCTTTTGTTACTTTTACTGGAATTGCATTGATGTTTACAGGTCTCCTACTGATCAGGTTAACGCATGTAATAGCTCATAAGAGGAGCTATTTATTTTCTAGATTTGCCTGTGCAAGCCTGAACTATTAGGTTCTGCAAATCGATGCTAACAACATGAAAAGAAAAAGCAATAGGCTTTAAAGCATAAAGTAAGTTACACTTAATCAATATAAACAATAAAATCTAGAGTCTTTTGGGCAATATTTTGAGAAAAATTAGAAAGGCTATGCCTCATAGTTAGCCAGGTGTACAATTTAAAGTTCTTTTTTGACTTTATTTAAAGATAATAATGGAGAGAGCTGTACTCTTATTAAATAGCTCTGACTTTGAATTCAAGGAAACTCTAAGAATAAAACTGTGTGTTTAATGTTTATTTGTGACTTCTGATAGTTAAATACAGGAATTCCTTGTAAATCATTATGAGTTTTTCATAATTTCCAAAAAGAGAAATAATAGCTAAATGGGGTATGAAGTAAAAGCAAAGTATACAGGTTGTGTAAGCTTATTCAGTGAAATAATGAAATAGCTCAGGAAATGTTCAACAATAAAAAACAATTAGGCATCCATGAAGGTTGTTATAGAGAGTTTTTTAAAGGTCATGCTTGCGTTTAACTTGGTGATAAAAGAATAAACTACTTTTCCTAGGTGCTTTATCTGAACATCAACAACACTGCTGGAAAAAAACCATAAAATCAATAACATCCTTTTGTCTCGTTGACATTATGTGCATAGAGCTACATTATCTGTACCAAAAATATCCCTTTTGTGTCAGTGAGTTCCAACAGACAAAGAAGAAGAAAGAAATTAATATGCTGCCACTTACAGAGTAATAGCTTAAAAAAATAATAACCATCTTGCCCTGGGTACTGCATTTAATTTAATTTTATTTTATTGGAAAGACACAGTCCTTTTTTGTGGACTTTGAACAAAAATGCCTCACTTTTCTACCTATACCTTGTTTTCTTCAGGCCTGATATACTGCAAGATGACATCACTGCAAAGCCCTAATTTAAATTTTATGTGCTTTGCATTTGTTTACATTTCAACTTGGCATTCTCTTTGAAGTCTATTGACATCTATTATCCCTTACTCTTTCAACCTTCTTACCAGAGGATGTTGGCTGACATTATTATTTACCTCATTAGTGTTGTAATAGTTGTTATGGGATTCCAAATTTTAATTATATTGCATTATGCACTGCTCTGTTAGGAATCTTTCACACAATGGAGGAGGTACCACATGGAATCAGAAAAGTACATTTGTTGTATATTTTATCTTTGTTTAATTATAGTCTGACTGACAAATATAAAAATAGCCTTCAGGAACAAGATTATTTGAGCATCACCTGTCTGGAGTGCAGGAACTTGAAGAATACTTTAGATTTCCTTGGTGAGAATTTATACTTCAGTCTTTCATTAAAAAAAAAATTAAATAATGGAAGTTAATTTTTAGAGGATATTCATAATTGAGGCAAAGGGGACCTTAATGTTAAACTTGACTACACGCTATTCATGGATGTCCATGGAGATTTGCAATTAATGTTTAAGTAAAGGAGTCTTAGATAGGCAATGCTCTTGAGCATTGGGATTTTTGGGGGATGGTGCTGTGCAGGGCCAGTAGTGGGTTCTTATCAGCTCAGCTTATTCTGTGCTTCTGTGATTCTGATTTAGAAAGACATGGCAGGGCAGACTGAATTGACGTGTGCAGATGCTCAGTGATAAACAACTTTCTGGTCTCAAGTCTTTAGATGAAAGTCTGGAGCACTGATTTTCCTTCTTAACATCTCACCACTGACTGCCTTAATGCACTTTGCTGCCACGGATGTTGTGAGTTTCGGTGAGTGATTCTGAATGTTTATGCATATTAGAGACTTTCATAGAGTGTCCTTACACCAGTCTATTTAAAGTAATTAAGAATGCCAGTCTAGGAAGGCTATGAAGTGCTTCTCAATAGGTATTTGTCAAGTAGAACAGGGCAGTGAAATCCTTTGTACTTTATATGTAGGAAATACAAACCTTTATATGTAGGGAGTATAAACATATGTCTATGTAAAAAACAGAAAGAAAGCAAAGTAAGAAAATTATAAATTCAGTGCTGAATTTTGGGAGAAACTTAGAGCTATTGAAGATATTAACTGAATTATTTGCATCTAAAATAGTAAACAGAAGTAATCAAAATTATTTTAAATTATTAATGAACCAAAACTGCTTTCATTTATCTTAAAGTAGGAGAGAAAATATGAGTCAAGGGAAAATTAACCTTAGTCTTTTTTAGGACATCACCAAGTGTGAGGATCTAAGGAGATACCCCATTGCTGCACTCATCTGTGGGAATAATGGCATGAGATACAGTGGTACTGAGCTCACCATGACAACCTTTTCCTTTTGGGTAACAGTTGTCTGTAAATTTCCAAAATAATTTCAACTATGAGCTACTAATCATGTGGAATGTGCTTTAGGTATGTATTAGGACTGAATCATTCGGGAATTTGTTGTAGGATGATAAAAGTTTCTATTTCCAGCTGCATAAATCAGGACTAGTTTCAGTAGGTAGGAGGTTCATTTGCGATGGATTAGGTAAACACAATCCCTGGTTCCAAGAAACACATTGTTTTAGACTTGTCCTTCACTGTTGAGTAGTGTGCTCTTATCCCCATCCAAAAGTTTATACCTGTTTAGTGACATATTATAACATATCATTTTATATTTAAATATTTTTAAAAGTGTAGCAAACATTAGGAATTTTGCTGAAATAATTTTAATCTATTTTTGGTGGAATGATAATTTAGAATTTAAAAGAAATATGACAGAACTGTCTGATTTCTGGCACTCCAAATTTCTCCATGGAACAGAGAGAAAAATTCCTTTAAGAATACACTTCCTTCAGCATATTCCTCCTCTGTCACATTGTGGCTGTCATGTGGATGCCCAAGCATCTCAGGAATTCTGTTGTGTGGATGATGTTTGAAAATACTATCAGCTGACGTCCTTTCCTTCCTAGCAGTAAGTTTCATTTTCTGGCAGAGTTAACTGCACACCCCTTCTTATCATGTTAAACAATGTGACAACAATGTGGGGTTTTTTTGTTTTGCCAACCTTTGCTTTTTTTATTCAGACCTGATGCAGGACTCATGGCTGATGACTGCATTGTAAACCACTAATTGTATTTGTACCAACAAACCATGACCTTTGTTAGCACACAGCTGCCCACAAGTATACCAAATTCCACCTGAATACTAGGGAGATTGCATTTCTTCTCACATTCTCTTCCATCGTGAATTTCTTCCACCTAACTGCTCTGTTAATAGCAAAGTTTTTCTTATGATAAGCAAGAAAATATTATAGTTTTAGATTTGCTTCCCTAGCAGACTCAATCAGAAACTTCCTATATTTTTATTTATTGCAGCAGATATAAATGGAGCACTTGCTCCCTTCCCAAGCATAACATTTTGCTCTTTTGGGTACACTGAGGGCTGTCATTCAAGTGTCACAGCCGTTGGTGGTGCAATGTTATGGAACACTTGAGTTAGATATGTCTTTTATTTTCTCTGAGAGCTTGCTATCACCACTATATTAACTTTCTCTGCAAGTCATATTTTGCCCCAAATTTTTTCTCATGAAATTGGTGATGCAAGTCAAATTATGACCCAAAATTATTCTTGTTGTATGAAGAAACAATTTTGAAGATTTTGAAGATAACAGGGTAACTGAGAATCCTTTTTAATCACATTACTTCTAGGTAGGTGTGATTCCTGGGTGGAATCCTGAGTTGAATTTCAGAGATCTGACTTCTGATCACAGCTGTGGATAAGTAAGGTAGATGGTATAGATTTCATAACTGATTTTCCCCCTCTGTGCCTCTCTGTAAGAATACAGATACTTGAGTTTGTGGACTGTGTCATAATCCAATGTTCTTAATGCAAGTAAGTATCAGAAGAGACTTGAAATTCAGTTTTTTAACTTCTTTAACATTACTATATGTATATTTAATCCATTTTAAACCAACTAGTGACCAAACTTCTGTAGAAATTTACAAGTCCATGAAAAAAATTACGTTTATTTAATTTTTTCATGCAATGTAATTAATATTTCCCATTGCCTCACTTTATTTCTCTATAGTAAAACAAGAAGTCATTAGACTGATAGGCACTATAAATTTAGATAAACTGAATTTTCAGCTGTTATTCTTGTTTGCAAAAAGCTATACTGGTAACACCTGTGAGCAGATGAATGCTACTCTTATGTGAAATCTTACTCTAAAACACTGAGTATTTCTTCCACTTGATCTTCATCTGTAAGGGATTATAGAATTTTTGGCTGGGTTCTTTTCATGTGATGATACTCTACATGTTAAGGATGGGGAGCTGGAAGGCATGATGAAGATGCTTACCAAGAATAATTGGCTTCTACTGTGTGGAGCAGCTCAAATATTGTATTACAGTATGTAATTTGGGTGTGCATATTGCCTGTAGTTCAAAATATTTCATTAATCTGCAGCAGCAAGCTAAGCTTCCTATGGGCTCTCTCCTTACATATTTACTGAGCAAGCTACATGCAGCACTTCAGAAAAGATTGTCATTTCCAGGTATGGTCAGAGTTCTCTTTGGAATATAAAGAAATTAATCCTAGTCCTCTTTCATTTTTTTCCTAATGACTGTCATATTCTGCAAATTATTCTTGTGGCTTTCTATTAAATCTAACAACTTTGCTGACACATGGAGGTGGATGGCAAGGGTAGTTGTGGAGCTCTCTGTGGGCTGGTAAAAGAATTGTTATATCCTTATACACATGCTATTTATTAAACTTCAGCAGTGTTCCCAAAAGCAGGCTTCTGCCAGTTCAGATTTGTGATCTGTAACATATGGAGACATTGGAGTTCTTTGGTCAATTGAATCTGTCTTGTTTTCTTGTCTCTAAACACTTTTTATGTGCTTCTCCTACTCTTTATCTGTACATATTCCTTTAGACTCTGCTCTGATATTTTTCTTTAGCTTGAAGGGATGGGGGGGATTGAAGGTGCATTTCTCCTCATCCTCAAGGAAAAGCCCAAACATTTTAAGCTACTTAGGTCTTTACCTATGCACAGTCAGTGCAAAGATCATCTGAATTCTAGAAGAAGCTATGAGTTGTCCTCAGAATTTTACAGGACAGAATTTCTGTAGGAATAATTCAGGTTGGACAGGGCTCCATCATGGGGTATCTCCCGCTGGAGACAGTTCTCTGTGCGCTTCCCCAGCGTGAGCCCTTCCCACTGACTGCAGTTCTTCACAAACTGCTCCAGTTTTGCTTCCACGGGCTGCAGTCCTTCAGGTCCCCACAGAGTCACAGGTCCCTGCCAGGACCTTACTCCAGCACAGGTTTCCTGTGGGGTCTCAGCTGACTCCCAGGCATCCAGCTGCTCCAGCATGGGTCTCCTCCATGGGCTGCAGCTGCCTCCCCATGTCTGCACCAGGGGCTGCAGGGGAACCTCAGCTCTGGCACCTGGAGCACCTCCTGCCCTTCCTTCTGCACTGACCTTGGTGTCTTCAGGGCTGTTCCTGTCACATATCCTCACCTTTTCTGGCCACAATTTGCTTCTGCACAATAACTTTTTTCCTCTTAAATACATTATCCCAGAGGTATTGCCATGGTCACTGACAGACTCAGCCTTGGCCCGTGGTGGATCCATCCTGGAGTTGCCTGGCACTGCTTAATAATATAGTTTAAAAATTATATGTATCTTATTTTCCAATATTTGCATTTTAACTGATGACTGATGACATTTAAAATGCCTATGCTTCCCTAAAAAATGTTGAAAGACTTTTATTTCTCTTGGGTGAACTGATTTCACCAGCAACACGTAGGGGATCTCTGCTCCAGTCAGCTGCTGATGCTCTAGTTCTTCAGGAGAAAAGTGGTGTTGGCCCCCAGATCTCAGAACAGTTTATTTTGTTTTTAAAATGCAGTTGCTGGAAATGTTGAAGTCCATACATGAATTTTGTTACTGGGACTAAAACTGTTACTTTTTTTTTTTCCTTCTTTAAAAAAAAGCTTTTGATAACTTCCATGGTTTGGTTTTGTGTTTTGTATGTTAGATCATGTTACTTGGGTTGGTTTTTAAATTTCTGTTTTGATTTTTACGTATTATGTTCTTTGTCTTTTATATTATCCTGTGGTTTGACAAAAAGCAAAATGAGAGGAAAAATTATACTTGCAGGTCTATAAGGGGAAAATTTCCAGTTTATCCATATTGGAAGAACATTGACAGAAAAAAAACTAGGGGAGAAGACCCTGAATTTTAATGGATTTATACCATCTAGTCCTGAATATGTCTCTTGAGTACTACTAGAATAATGTTTTGAATATATTTATAAGTAGTTATAGAAAAACCAAGGAAATTATAAAAATATTTATGACAATAGTAACAGTTTTGTTAGAGTTAGCTAACTAAAACAAGGCTTTATGCATCAGCTTAGTTTTATACTTTTAGGCAAAAGGATTATTCACTTCTTCAGCAGGTCACAGAGAAGTATGGAATTTTACAAGAGATGGAGGACATGATCTGCACATTTTGTAGAGCAAGAGTCTGATTCAGCGCATATTCACCAGGAATAATCTGACAAGAGTATCCATTCATACAAGAAATTTTACACATTTATATTTAGTGATTTTTATTTCTTGTTTTCATCATAATGTCCATACCGATATATATGAAAAGGGCTCTTCAGTAAGATCCCGATGGGAGCTGTGTAATATCCCTGGATACCCAAAGACTACTACGGAATTGCAGACATGACAGCATTGCCATTTGAGCCACACACTTTCTTACAAAAATGGCTTTCATTTTCTCAGTTTTTAATTTAATCACAGAATGGTGGAAACTGAAAGGGACTTCTGCAGGCCACATAGTCCAATCCCCCTGCTTAGGCAGTGCCAGCTGTAGCTGGTTGCTTAGATTAAGTCCTGACGGCTCTTGAAGGTTTACAAGCATAGAGACTCCACAGAACAACCTGTGCCAGTGTTCTGTCACCCTCACAGGGAAAGTTTTGCAATGTTCAGAGGGAACATCCTGTTGTTTAGTTCATGCCTGTTGCCTCTGTTCCACTTTGAAAACCTTTCACTTCTCTCATTATGTTGAATCAACAGCAGTATCCTTCTTGGAAAGAAATTGGCTTACAGCTACAGGGGAAACTGTAGTTTCAGTTTTCCACTAGTTACAGCTTTCCACTAGAAGAAGGGAAACCCTTTCCACTAGAAGAAATTTTTTTTTTCTAGGATACAAAAATAGGACAAGAAAGCAACTTGAGCAATGAATCCATTATTGAACTCCTTGTCCACAAGAGAATAGAATTGACAAAATTCTCTCATAACTGTTGGGAGAAAAAGAAATTTAAAAAAGAAACAGACCTGTTCTCAAAATTAAGTTTTTTTTCATGAAAAAAGCAATAAAATTACATTAAAAGGACATTCTGCTACTTGAGCTACTTGAAAATCAAGAGCTTCCCCTCTTTGCTTCATTTTGGGCAAGGTTGATTTCTTGATGAAAGGCTTATTTCTTTTCTTCAGTAAGTGACTGGTGGTCCTTGTAGCAAATTCTTACAGGCAGTGGAGTAAGGAATGTGTTACTACTGTTCCAAATTGGTCAGAGAGGAGAGGAGCACTGGGTAGGGATGAGTAGTAACAGAAGAACCTTCATTTGGCTTTTCTGGATATTTGATAATAGGAAAGAGTGGATTTAAACATTCACATTGCAAAATTTTGGTGTGCTTTGTCATTGAGGCAGTAAATCATTTAAATATACTCTCTGTACTGAATGCATGTTTTCCTGCTTGGTTTCAACTGAAAACACTTTTTTTAAAATATTCTGCCTTACTATGGTGTCTCAGGATTGTTTGTTTAGATGAATTTGCAAACACTTCATACAGAAATTCTTCTAGACTGTGGGCAAATTATATCAGTATGAGTAACTTTGTTTCAGACCTTTTTTCCAAGGAATACACAAAATGTTTACAGAAAAAATAAAGCCAGCACAAGTTAGTAGTCTCACACAGAGAAACGGAACCATATACTGAGAGCCTAATGTTACAGTTCTTTATTTAAAGGAATCAGAAGTGTTTTATTTGCTCTAAACTATCTGTTTTAGGCCCCTTTCAAGAGCCCAGTAAGTTCTTCCTGGATATCTGTGTTGTTCCTGTTACCTGGTCTAATAACAATGTAAACACATATTTTTTTATCCTTTTGCCCTTGACATAGAGTCTTGGCACACAGAAATAATGGTTACATAAGATATTTGTTTTTTTCTAAGACCATGAGAGGAATAAAATCTGTTTCAGGAATAAAAATTTCTGGTTTTTTAGATCTTCATTTAATGTGTGTTTTGTTTGTACAATTCTTTATGCACTTCTATTTTATTATGTAACTATAATCAAGTATTTTGACAAGTTGAGCATAACTGGAATTTATCATTTTCCTCCTATTGTACCCTGAAAGTTTCTACCTTCTCTGTTCAAGGAGATAAGGCAGTTTTCACAGCCTAAGGGTAGTGCTACTTACATAAAGCAGTATATCCTTGTCATTTGGACTGTCTCTGTATGTGTAAGGCTACTAACATGTACAAGGAATTTTTCTTTGAGAAGAAATTTGACGATATTCCTAGCATAGAAAAAAATGAGCGTTATGAGTGGGATCTTAAAGGCACTTGATGAGAAACCTGCTGCAGCTGAGTGGTTTTCTCAGTTGCTCACTTTAAAATCTGGTCAATGGTATTGGTTTGCTTGTGATTGTAGAGAGATGTGCACAAATTTATAGATATTGAACAAACATATCTTTCATAATTACATTTTATCAACAGTAACCCATGTGAACACTCCACCAAGATAACATTTTAAGTCACAATATGTGTGATTTTTCTCAGTAGATATAAAAAAACTAAGTTGCAAGAAAATTGAAGCTATTTCTGTTCTGAATAAGAGCTAATATGGCTATAATTAATAGAAACTATTAATATTGACTAAATATATCAGTCACTTCAATTTTAGGCTATCAGTTAAGTCTCTAAGTGTGGACATCCTCATTTACAGAAGAAATTATTGATTTGAACCTCTAAGGATTTTATTGAAATGGTAGCTGTAAGAGAAACTAAAAAGTCTTGGTTCTGCAATTCTGTTGCTCCAAACTTCAAGCAGTAGGCTGAAGAACAAAAAGATGGACAGAAAATTTGGTGATTATGTCCAGGGTCTGAATCTCACAGTAGATCATAGAATCATAAAATGGTTTGGGTTGGAAGATCATCTACATCTAAACCCCCTGCCATTGGGGTTTAGAAGGCCGTTTTTTTTTTCTGCCAGACCAGATTGCTGAGAGCTCCATCCAACCTGGCTTTGAACACTTCCAGGGATAAGGCATCCATAGCTTTTCTGGGCAATCTGTTCCAGTGCCTCACCACCCTTGCAGTAAAGACCTCCTCCCAATACCTAATCTCAATCTGCTTTCTTTCAGTTTGAAGCCATTCCTCTTTGTCCTGTCACTATATTCACATGTAAAAAGTCTACCTCCATCTTCCTTGACAGTTCCCTTCAGGAACTGGAAAACACAATTAGGTCAGCCCAAAGCTTTCTCTTTTCCATGTAAAATTATGCCAATGCAATCTTTCCTCATAGGAGAGGTGCTCCATCCCTCTGATCATGCATGTGGTCTCCTCTGGACTTTTTCATGCAGTTCCATGTCCTTTCTGTGCTGTGCCCCCAGAGCTGATGCAGCACTGCAGGTGGGGTCTCAGCAGAGCAGGGCAGAGGGGCAGAATCCCCTCCCTCTGCTGCTGCCCACACTGCTCTGGATGCAGCCCAGGACACGTGTGGCTCTCTGGGCTGTGAGTGCCATGGCTGGGCCATGTCCAGCCTCTCAGCCACCAGAAGCCCCAAGTCCTTCTGGGCAGGGTTGCTCTGGATCTGTTCATCCCCAGCCTGTGTTGATACCAGGGATTACCTCAACCCAGATGCAGCACAAGCACTTGTTCTATTAAGTATTATGGAGTTCCCATGGGCCACATGTTCCGAGCTTGTCCAAGTCCCTTTGGATGACATCCCATCCTTCAGGTGTGTCAACGGCATCACTCAGCTTGGGGTCATCTGCAAATCTGCTGAGGGTGCACTTGATCCCATCATCTACATCACCGATGAAGATATTAAATAACTCTCATCCCAACAAAAACCCCTGAAGGCACCACTTGTCAGTGATGTCCATTGGTATTCTGAGTCCTTGGCCACAACCCTCCAGATGTGACCATCCAACCAATTTATTATCCATCTAGTAGTCCACTTGTCCAATTCACTTCTCTCCAATTTAGAGAGTAGGATGTTATGAGGGACCATGTCAAAGGATTTATAGAAGTCAGGACATCCACAGCCCTTCCCTTGTCCACTGATGCAGCCACTGGGTTGGTCAGGCAGGATTTATGCTTGGTGAAGCTGTGCTGGTCTCTCAAATCACCCCCCTGTTCTCCACGTGCCTTAGCACGACTTCTAGGATGATTTGTTCTGTGATCTTCCCAGACACAGAAGTAACCTTGACAGGTCAGTAGTTCCCAGGGTACTCTTTCTACCCTTTTTAAAGATGGGCACAATGTGCAATCTTTCCCACTCACAAAGGACTTCTCACCTGACTGCCATGACTGCTCAAATATCATGGAGAGTGTCTTGGTAACTATATCAGCCATTTAGCTGAAGAGTCTGGGATGTATCCCATTAGATTCCATAGACTTGTCTAAGTTAGGAGTCCTTAGGTGTTCACAAAGCTGATCTTCCCTTACAATGGCTTTTCTATCCCAGTCTCCATCTGTCTGTCCTCTCAAGAGGTGTGGAAAGAGAGAAATAAAGACTGTGACAAAGATTTGTTGAGTACCTCAGCTTTCTTTTAATCTGTTGTTACCAGTTTATTTTTAGTGCTGTTTATCAGGGGATGCACACCTTCTTTGACTTTCCTTTTCTGGTTAGGCCTTCCATTCATTTAGAATAGCCTGGAGGTTTTCAGAGCTTCTTCCAGCAGCCTGCAGCTCCAAAAGACAGTACACATGCCAAGACTCTCTGGATCACATCACTGCTTGGCAGAATTCTTGTCTTGCCTCCAAGACACTCCCATTTTAAGGCAAGTTATCAGAGCCCTTCACTATGCTCTTGCTGAGTCAACTCTTTTCCAGGGTCTTTGCGTCACTTACATGACCTCAACTGATCAGCGATATTGAAGAATCTGTACTTAGTTTTTCATTTTGCTGTTTTGGAATTCTTTAAAATACTACAAAGATTAGTACAAATACAATTGAGTGATTTTCTACTTGAGTGGAAAAGTATAATATTGCTTTTCGTTCTCCAGGAGTAGCAGAATAACATATATGAAAATCATGACAAACCATTATGTAAAGTGGACATTCTACATAAGTATTGCCATATAGTAATTTTTTCCCTTCAAAATTTTTCAACAGAAATTGTTCCCAAATAACCATGTTAAAGTTAAAGTGCAGCCATCTATAGTGGTGTGTGAGAATCTGTGCTAAGAATCAAGTCTTTTATAAACACAGACAGTAGAACACTCTTTAAAAAAATAGCTGTGCAGTACCAAATGATTACAGTAGAGCTTTTTCTTTCTGCTAGCCTTTCATTCGTTTTTTTTTTTTTTTTTCCTATGTACCATATTGAAAGCTACATATATTGGAATTGCCTGTAATCTGTCAACTGAAAAGAGAACACTTGCTGTCACTTTCTTTTTTCTAAAAGCATATACAAAATAACATGCAAATTCTTAAAGCAGTTGGTGTTAAAATGTTCTCTTCCTCATATTAGAGTCTAATGAGACATAAAAGAACCTTTGACATTTCAAGATGCCTCTCATTTACAGAAGTTAATCTGTTTTAAGACTTCATCATCTGGGTGGGAAAGCTTGATCATGTGTCTAAAACAAAAAAACCCAATTGGTAGATCAGTCCTGGATCTAATTACAGGGTGCTATCTTAGAGGTAACAGAGAAGCCAGAAACAGTGTTGTGAAGCTCTCAAAGCTGCACAGCTGATAATTATTCTTTTATTCTTAGCTTAGTGGCACCGGAGTGTTATACTTGAAAAGCTGTTAACCTCAACATTTTCCACCACATTGTATAACAACAAAAGTCTGGGCCAAATTTAGAGCTTTGGTACTGTTCAGGAAAAAGCTTTCCTACGGTTGTTCTGCCCTTCGGAACTGCAGGTGTGCTTGTTTGATGGGTACTTTGCCATCATTTAGAAAACCTTTTATTTCCATTTAAGATTGGTCTGACAGCTCTGAGTTCTAAGAATTGTCAGGAGGTGCCAAGTCCAGCAAGTCTTAAGCCTAGCACTGGCCATCAGAATTTTACTGAGCCTGAGTGGTCAGTCGGGTCCCCCACGGCAGTCACAGACTCTTGAAGTGTGGCTGTCTGAAGTGGGAGATTGTGAGAAGCAACCTGAGGGTGAGGTACATGTGAGTGATGGATTCTGCTTTCTAATGTGCTTTGAGATGTACTGGTAAGGTAAATAATAGATAAAGATTCCTGAATGTAAGGTACCATTGGTAATGTATATATTTTTGCTAAATAAATAGCAAACTGAACATTTTATTAGTTTTACCTGAATATTGTATCCCTTGAGTTTATTTTGTGGTTTTCATACTTCTACATACTCTCTTAAATATTAGAAGGGGTGTTAAGAAGGAAGATCTTGTTAAGAAAAACATGGTTCCCAGTATCTGATTTTTAAGAATTGCTATCGGGCAGACTTCAGGCTAGCAGGAAAATAACATCATACAAATTTGTTTTACTGTGTTCAAGAACTAGGGATCTGTGATGAGTGTTGTATTATAGACCATCATGGATTCTCTTTCAATAGATAAGCAGGCTGGAAATCCTGACTTTATTGTCCAGGGAATTCCTTTGGATGAGACAGCATTTGTAGTAAGTATGCATCTGAATGACAGAGTTTACAATTTAATGGAAAAGGTTGTTGAGTGTTGGTTAATGTGTTTACTGAAGTGGCAAACACTGCAAAATTTTCATTAAATGGTTCTGGCAATTAATCTCAATTCAAACTTCTTCCTGTGTTATTATTTTTCAGATGATAGTGAACTTTATTCAAAATTGCAGGGTGTTTTTGCAATAGCCACAAGTATGTGAAGTTTAACAGTTGTGAGAGAACTTGAAGTTTCTGAGCCTGTGCTCAGAAACATACAAAGATACAGGTCTAGCATCCAGGATGTTTTACAGTAATGCACTGAGCTATTTGGCAGTAGTCCATGCTGGCATGTTTTATTTGAAAAGGAGTTTTAGTTAATTTCTTTTCCTGATTTTTGCTTGTCTGACATTTTGAAAATAAGGTTAATTTGATGTGAAACAAGTTAAGAGAGATGTTATAGATGTGAAACAAGTCAAGGGAGATGTTATAGAGGTCCATAACCAGCCCATCAAAGAAAAATTTCTCTGCCTTGGAGGAATGTTTGCACGTAGCTGATCTAGATGTGTCCATGCCAGCAGTTTCAAAACTTGATGTTTCAGATACACGGCTTGCAAGATGAGATACCTGGGCTAGAACTCACTCCGCTCTGAGTTCAATGTGGAGAAGCATTCTTGCCTTCAGACCTACATTAAAATAAAAAATAGCCAGGCTTAGGCGAAGCTTGCACTCTTTATATAGGATTATTTTTCTAAAATTATTTGCATACTGACAGATTTCCTGTTGTTGGGGAGTTACTGAAGAAGGGTATGTCTTCCTGTCTGTAACTGAAACTTCTGCAAGACAGTTCCAGTTGAATATTTAGCAATTTTGGTAAAATCATGGTCATTTCCCATATTGTGTTCCCATGTCCAGTTCCAAACCCTTTTTTTCGGTTCTTTTGTGCTTACAGCCAACATGCAATACTTTGTGCCTGCTCTAGCACACACACACAGACACACACACACGCACACACACACGCAGGCACACAGACACTAGGTTAGAACAAATACGACTGCAGTTATTTGAGCACTCCTTTGACAGCTGGCGCTTCGGCGGGCCGGCGTGGTTCGGAGCACTTACATGTGCTCTTACACCTTCCCCCACGCTTCTATAAAGGCTACCCGGCTGATTTCTGATGGTGCCGCGGTCGGTAGGTAAGAGAGGGACGGGGAGGACGGCTCAGCGCTCCTGCCGGCGGGGGCTGGTGGCTGTGGGTGCCCGGGCAGCCGAGCCCCGCGCCCTGCGCGCCGTCCCTGGCCCGCCGCGGGGCCGGGGCGCGGAGCCGAGCCGGAGCCTCCCTCAGGGGGCGGCGCTGCGGGCGGCAGCGGCCCCGGGCGGCGGGAGCCGAGGCCAGGGGCGAGCCCCGCAGGACCAAAGTTACTTGTCTGCGCCGCCCCGGTGTCTGCTCAGAGCGGAGGGGCAGCGCCGCTGCCCGCAGAATGAGGGAGCAGCGCCCGTGTTCGGGCTCCGGGCGGCGCAGGATGGGCGCGCTGGCGCTCCCCGTGAGCCCTGTGAGACGCTTGCGAACTGAGCGCGCCTTTCCCTGTCTTTTCGCAGAGGAGGCCTACCAAAAACTGGCTAGCGAGACCATGGAGGAGCTGGACTGGTGCCTGGACCAGCTGGAGACCCTGCAGACCCGGCACTCCGTCAGTGAAATGGCCTCGAACAAGGTAGGAGCCCGCGGGCTCGGCCCCACCGCCCCGCTCCCCCCGGAGCGCGGGCCGGGATCGGGGCAGTCCGGGCTGCGCTGGGTCAGGGCGGCCGGAGGGGCCAGGGCGCTGGAGCGGCTCCGGGCGGAGAAAATTGACCTGGGCAAGCAGTGTCCAAACGTCGTTTGGGAGCGGGAGCGGGTACTGTTGTGGTTTTATGCACCAGTTCTTTTAAATCTCACTGCAAGTTGTGAAAGTGATGCAGGTCTTGCAAAGCTAAACTGTTTTCTTGTATGCGTCAGTTTAAAAACAAAAAGAGATTGTTCAGGGCTGCTGGCAATTATCTCTTCAGTTGCTCCTTCTTTTCACAGAACCCCATACAGAATTAGGGATCTTTCCTAGAAACGGTGTAGAAAGTAGCATGAAAGGTGATAAAGATAGTTCCTGAGCCCAGAGGAGCTGTATGGTGGATTCTACTTGTAAACAATGATGATGACAGCTCTCATAACGCTATTTGTTATGAAAGAACCTGCTCTCAACCAAAGTGCCATCACAATAGGCACCTACATCCAGAGGTGTGCTTCTGCCACAGAGTGCGCACTTCCTTCGCATCCTGGAAGCTGAGGATTTGCATTAGCTGGGAACTCTGTGATGGGATCTGCTATGGTCTGTATGAGCTTTGGTTTTGCAGTTTGAAATTGAGTTTCCATATCTTTCATCCATAAGTAAAATTTCTTTCCTGATTTTGATTTGTAAGAAATATGCAGGTATATTTCTGGAGTTAGTTTTGTTAAAGGTGAATTAATTAAAGTGCTGTATTACTTCAAAATTTATTTTTATATTTTTGATCAACTGAGTACTTGAACAACAACATATACAATTAGAAATTATAAGAAAGCTTTAATTGCACAGGAATAGTTTTGCTACTGTTGTGTTTACAAAGGAAGCTGATGATATTTTAGCATCTTTTTACCAGTTCAGTTAAAAGTTGGAAGATAGTTTTGACTCAGATTATGCTTTCTTAATACTCTACTGTCTTGCTTTGACTGCTTGTATTTTAGCATCTTTTAACCTTTTCAGTTGTAGTTGTTATTTTAGATTGGAAGATAGTTTTGACTCAGATTATGCTTTCTTAATACTCTACTGTCTTGTTTTGACAGCTCTTGTTTATCTGCTCTTTGTTATTGACTGTTTTTAAGTTCCTGTTGAGGTGGACTGCATGTCAGATATGAAGTATCTGTACACTTGTGCAGTTTAATCCCACAATGTAATATTCCCTGTGCTTTTCTTGACTTTACAGATGCTTAGAACCAATTTGATCTCTGTTTTAAGAGTTTCCTGCCTGGCATTTCGCTATTCTCAGAACTGTGTTTTTAGTTTTTATTGCAGCTGAAAGATCTTGTTACTCAGTACCTATTGTGTATGCATCTGTAAGCTACAAAGTCAAGAGTTTCCAAGGTTGTTTCAGCACTGTTTAACCCTGAGACTTTGTTTCCAAAGGGAGTGAGATCAGACTGACATAGGCAACCTGGTCTTTTCTTGCTAACAAGTTTGAACACCTGTCAATTTCCTGGCTTGTGATGTTTGTATAACCATTCTTTCACAAAATGCTGCATTTTCTTCAAGTATGTATTTCTTAATTCCCTATAATAGATAAAATATGCAGTGTCTTTGATTAACAGTGAGGGTAAGCTGTTTCTAGAATGAGGTAAAATTAATTGCAAATCAATGTTTTTAGGGTTTGACAATATTCATATTTTTACAAAAAGAGGACATTTCAAAATGAAATTTGACAACTGATTTGCATTTATAGGTAGACTCAGAGGTGCTGCTGAGTTTGATACTATGTTTTGTTTGTACTTGTTTGAATATGTAAGTAGTTTCACTCTCTTTTTTGGAAATCAAACTCCTTGTATACAAATTTGTGTCAGCTTTCAGTGTTCATTTGGGAGGTTTTTGTTTTGGTTGGTAAGATAATTTAAAAAAAACAAAGAACACACAAAACCACCAAAAAAATCCAAACCAAAAGCAACAACAAAGTCTAAATCTACACCACTAACAAGCATGTGAACAATCTTGAGTATAAACCAGCAAGCCCATACCATAGTGTGAGAATAATTAATGCAGGAGGATTTTCATTTTGGGGTACAGCAGGTTATTCTGAAGAATAATTTCAATTCTTATTACTGAGACATACCCAGCATTTATACAATACCTCCTATTGTAATATAACTGCAAACTTTGACCTCTCAGTGAGGCATACAGATAAATTATACTATTTTACCTTAGTGAGAAACTGAAGAAAAGCTTTGCTCAAGGCTGAGAACATAGACTTCAGTACAGAAGTAAACATGCAAAAGTATTTTGTTCTCTATCTGAAGAGTAGGTCCTGTAAAATCAGATGAGAAAGTCAGGAAAAGGAATGTTGGTGGTACAGAAGAACATAGTTTCTCACAGTGTTTCTCTCTTTCCTTTTGTCTGGCTCTCTCAAAGAACCAACCCACAAGACTGATAGATTTTTGGTGGGGTGTTTTTTCCCCCTGAACTTTCAGCTACTTCCCTTACTTATTTCTCTCCCCTTTATTTTATATGGAACAGCATTTACATCAATATTAGTTTTGGGGCGGCGTAAGAATTGAACTCTGCACTAGGTAAGAACTTCTGCCCATTGTGGAAAGACTGCCACAGCAGAGGAAAAAAAAACCCACCAGGGTGGGAGCAGTATTTCATGTCCTGAATGCTTGGAGTAATCCAGGGAGGGAGTCTTAACTCCAGTCCCCTTCTGTGCAGTGAGTTGACAGTCTGAACTGTTGGCTTCATCTGTTTGGAATCCCTTTACTGTTGTAATGCTTGCGCAGGACTAGCATTAGCATATCCCAATCCAGGGATATTTATTTTGTTTACATGCCCCTCATGCTCAATTAGCAGTAGTCTATGACGTGCCAGCTCACGGCTTTGGATGACGGAAAGTGGAGTGACGCAAATACATAAGAAGATCCTTCTTCTCCCTACTTAAAATTGATTAAAGCAGTAGTGACAGGGTGCTATCCACAACCTCTGGACGTGCCCCAGTACGTTGTGGGACTAAGTGTTACCCAAAAACTTTGAAAGCAGGCTGTAGGTCTGTTCTGTAGGAAGCCTGCTGGGATGCTTGGCTGCCTACATTTCTTCAGTATGACTGAAATATCCAGATGATTTCTGATTTCCCAGCCATCCCCATGATGCAAAGATTTCCAAATGCTTGCAGGCATTGCATATGAAGTAACTGATGGATGGATCTCTGGTGCACCCATAGGCACAGTTTGTAAATCAGTGTCATTTTGAAAGGACATAGTATGTATTTGTATGGTCACTTGTTGTGTTATGAATCTTACAGTACTTAGTGTTTACTTACATTGCTGGCTTCTGAAATGGGGTACTAGCAAGAGAAAACCAGCTTTTTAAAAGTGCAGGAAGTTTGTCATCTTTGTTCTCCTCTAGAAACCCTTTAAAATTTTAAAAGGCTCCAAAGCAAGCATATAAGAAGCACCTTAAATTTAGAAAATTGACTAAAATGTCTTTCATTTTTGGAGAACTGTCTGGTTTTCTATATCATGTAATCTTAATATTGCCTGATGTTAGTGGACTGTAGTATTGTTGTGTTTTTCTGTGTAATGCTTTCTTGAACAGATAAAATATAATTTTAGGAAATAGTTTACAAGGCTGGGTCATTTGAGATAGGATCCTAAGGCATAATTAGATGTCATTATTTAACTGTTCAGATTTCCATATATCTCAACCCATATCACTTTTTGTTAAACTGAATTGTGAGTAATATCTCCTGAAAAATATGAGGTTTAGGAGGCTACTAACTTGTTGATTGTGATTTCTAACTTTAGATACAGCTGCACTTTGATGCACATATAAAAACAAATGATATTTTAAAATTTCGAAGTTGCAGAGTGATAATTTTTTTTCTTTTTAATATTTTCTTTCTTTATTTTTAATGAGTAGCATACTGGGGTGTTTTTTTTTTTTTCCTGCTAAATAAGATTAAAGCAATATTTAATAGAATTTAAAATCTCTGGGAGAAGAACTGTCTTCTTCCAGTATGTAGTTTACCACTACCTAGTTTATGTATCTGAGAGTTATTCTGTGATAGACAATACACAAATTATAAACTCCAGTGATAAAAGTGAAGCAATTCCTCTCTGTTAGACAGCATTTTTTATAGATTAGTCAAACATGGATGAGTATGTATAATGAAACTTGTTTGCAAAAGTGTATTTTCACTTCTGTAATCATGATTTTGCCAGCATCTCTTGTTGGGTGCTTTATGTGCCTAAGTATCTGAACTTAGACATAGGAAAAGTTTCAAACTGAGTCGTTTTTGTTTCAACTTTAGCTCTCCTGCAGATGATGTTTTTTGCAGGATTTGCTAATAACTGGTAAAGAGCAGGAGTTTAGAAGATGTCAATCATAGGGCACTTCTTTCCCACTACAAGTACAAATGAATACCCTTGTCCGGGAATCTCTTTTAGGCATTAGAGCTGAGAAAATTGTGATTTCATTTAGTCGGACCACATTAGCTACAAATCTACTTTTAAAGTATAGATTTTCTTACAATTGTCCAGGTTGTCTACCAGTATGTGCAAATGCTTACAGATTAGAGTAGAAGTTATTTAAAGACTGTTACTAGTGCTATTCACTTTAAAAAAAAATTTTGAGGTTTCTTTTGGTGATTTGAAAATACCCTAAGTATCAATTTTATCAACCAGCTAATGTCCAAAGCCTACCCTAATGTAACACAGGACTTATATTTATAGTCCTGAACTTATCACCTACTGTGTACATTGAAACAAAAATTAATGATTCTTCATTTTTAAAAAATTACTTATCTGTAAATATTTAATGTAAACCAAAATGATACCTAAAGGCAACCTGAAATCTGTTCAGTTGCCTTTTTTTTTTTTTTCAGCATTTCCTCCTCTGCTACTTTGAGCTGGTTTGTAATCACATTTTCTTAGTGCTAAAAAGTATTTTTCCTTTCATCTTTTCAGCACTAATAAGCTCACACAGGTAATGGGTGGCTGACTAACATAATATCTGGGGAAAGAGTAAAGCTAAATTTATTACTTAGGTCAAATAATAGACCACGTATAAACCCTAAAATGCTTCAGACAGAGGTGCTGTGTGACCTTCACTGCCTTTTCCCAGGAAAGCCCTGCTACCAGCATTCCAGTATGACCCTTGCTGGGGTGAAAAAAGCAGGGCCAGAGCCCCTCGACAGCTCTTACACAAAAGCCCCCACTGAATGTAGAAGTGTTATTGTGTAACCCCAGGCTGACAGTAGCTCTCTGAGTTTACCCAGGCTCAGAATAAACGGAGCTGATGACTGACTTCTGATTTAGTCCATCCATCTGTTTTATCATTGTCTTGTTCTGTGAAAAAGCTTAAGTGCTGTGGTGGCCAGTACTTTTGTATGGTCCTAGATAGGCTGTGTATAGAACTAATCAACGTGACTGAGTCTTTTGTTAACAGGCTAGATTTACTGTTGTCTTTTTTCTGTTCTTGCTTCCAGCTTTGGGGTTAGGTTCATGGCACAGTGAGGAGCTTGTCTTCAAAAATTACCTTTTGTATGTAAAAGCATAATTTTTTTGCAATGATTTTTCCAAATGTGGAAGCTCAGCTGGAGTAAAATTGTCTCCTCTGTCACAGCCACTGGTTAAGTTGACCTGTTTCCAGTTAAGGGACAAGATAATATGTCATATCCATTTAACAGGATTTAAACATCGGTCATTCACTTGAGTTAGCTACTGCATATAAAAAATAGGTGCTGGAGACATAGCACTAGAAAACAAATTTGTTGCTTTCATGAGTGAATATAGGGTTTCTTATGTGGCAGTCCTCTTATATAATGTCTGGCAATGCCATTGCATTTGGCTGGCTGACATTATGGTTTAATTGGGTCTTAAATTCTGAGATCTCTCTAAGAAAATCTGAGGACTTGATTAGCTCTTTAGAGTACTGCTTATGATTGAGATTGTGATTAAAGGGCAGCTGTTAGTAACTGCTTGTTCAATACCATATCAGGAAAGTTTTTTATTCATTAAAGATTTCAGTTTGTACAGTGACAAAGTAAAGGTGTACTGGTAAGTGGCAAGCCTCAATTTTAGTTAATGCGCACTTGTGTGGCTTCCCCAGTTTTGTTGTACTTTATAGCAAAAGAAAAGGGCAAGAGTATTGTGGAGGTAAGAAAGGACTAGTTTTCTAGGAAAACTGTTTACTTTCCTTTCACTGAAGCCAGACTGAAAGAATTCTAAGACCTCTGGGCTTGCGTGCAGTTCCCTGTACACAAGTTTACTTGCTCTGATGTGAAACTTCTGATGCTTCTGGAGAGCAGCAGGCTTGCTCTGGGATAACTGCAGTGATGAGTGAGGTATACACATATGTATATATAAAAATACAAAAGGAGACAGCACTTTCCTTGCTGCACTGTACAGGGATATACTGCAGTGAGATAAAGGGTGAAACTTGCCTTTCTGCACATGCTATGCACCAGCCACTCTTTATCATTTATGGACACCTCCGTCTTCTCAGAAACAAGTGGATGGAGTAGTGGTGCCACTTCAGCTGTGGCTGAAATTCTTCTTTACTAATCCTGCTGCTTCCATAAGGGTTGTGGGGTTGCACAAACAAATGAGAAAAATCATGAAACATAGTTTTTCTGCTAGGATAGTGAAGTAAATGTGGTGAGTGAGGCTCAAGGCAACTGAGCTGTCAGCAGCCCTTACTCCTTGTGCGGGTACATAATGGCAATCTCTGGCCTCCTCGGGCCATGACAAGCAGGCAGTTGTGATTTCAAAACATCTTAAATCTGTGCTAGGGTCAGCCTCTTCCACATTTTTTGAGACTCTTCCCCAAAAAGTTATCCAGCACAGGCTATCCAGTTCTGCACCAGTGGAAAGGTTCCTGGAGTTCATAGACTCATAGTTCTTAACAGTTGATAGAAAGAACACTGATAAGGCTCAAAAACAAGATAGGAGCTCACAGATTCAGTTTGTATGTTAAATTTTAGAGGAAAAATATGTTTTTTCATCTCTCATTCACTGCTTTTTGAAAGGTCCTGGATGTAAGAGATGTGAAAAAGAGACATTATACCTTTCAGAGGGTTGCTATTATTTAACACTTTGCAGCTTTTTAGCTGCTTCTAAGATTGCAGAGCTTCTTGGTCCCTAATAACTTGATAATTTTTTCCATAAATATAAACAAATGGTCCATGCCAACTTACAAACAGACCTTTTTCTGTAGCCTCTTTAATTATAGGAAATACCACAATATGAAAGATTCTTTCCTTTAGTGTAATGGGACAGAAAACAACAGAAAAAATGTTACAGAGTAAATAACTAAGATGTAATATGGGAAAACTACATTATTTTCAACCACCATAATAACAGATTTTAAAATTATGAAATTTTTCCAGGGATTGAATTATTTAGTTAAGATGCAGACATCACTGTGGCTTTTTTTTTTTTTTTTTTTTTTTGGTATATACAAAAAACTTTTTTTTCCAAATACTCTTAGTTGGAAAGGTTTTCCATGGGTATGCATTTCTAATAACTTCCTTTTTAGTAATAAGGTGGTATTCATGACAACTGAAAGGTATAAGAAATATCTAAATACTTGTGGCTCCTTGTGACAGTATTTAAAGCCAAGAATGCTGTCACTGTATTCCTGGTAGGGTGCTGCTTTAGTCAGGGTTAGACTGTAGCATATGAAAAATTTAGGAAAGCAGTGGCCATCCTTTTTTTCTTTCCTAAATCAATTTTGTGTTTCTAATAAGAGGCAGCTTCTACTATTATATGATGTTTTGGTACAACAAATGTGGTATTTGCTGAAATGTCACTTCAGACTTTGTCTCATAAATACACTGTACTAAGAAATTGTTCTCCTGTTTCAGTTATATTTGTAGGGGTTTTGGTATCATCTGCTACATTAGGAGACTCACCACAGGATTAAGTATATTAAGTAGATCGATATTTCCCCATCTGTGATTGTTTGTTTGCTTGTTTGTTTCTAATAAAGCTTATTTCAGTAGAAATTGGTCCCAGTTAACTCACAACCAGTCCCCATGTGAGCTGCAAAACTGAATCTAGGCAAGCTAAGGCAGGTTGGAAAGTGATGCTACTCATCCTGCCTTGAAACCATGTGAGCAGGGCAGTGGTCAGCACCTACCTGCCTCTTGAGCTTGTTCACCCCTGAGCCAGTCAGAGGTGAACCTGCCCTGTGACTGCCCTGGTTTGAGCCTGGTGGGCACGGTGTGCTGCCGTGGGGGGCTGCTGCTTCATCTGGGTCAACAGCCAAGGGGCACACTGCTGTGCTAGGGCAAGTTCAAGTTCTGCCTGCTGTTCCCTCTGTTTGCCTGCTCCAGGTATTGGAAAGGAGCTGCACAGACAGCAGCACCATCTCCAGTCTCCAGCAGTGGAGCAGCACTGAATCAAGCTAATGTGTCAGACTGATTACAAGATTCTCTAGAAACAAAATTTAAACAGCTTGCTGCTTTTATTAAGTTGTAGCCCACTAATATATGGCTGATGAAAATGAGGTGGTTGAATACTTGTATAAGATCCTACCGCAAGACAATTACATCAAGTAAACCTTCCACTCAGAATTGCTGCTGGTTTATGCAAAATGAAGTCAGTGTTAATTTTATTCTGGAATAAGCAGCCAAGCCTTACAGGAAATACGTATGGTTAACTTCAACCTCCTAACCATTCCACTATGTCAGTCATATTACCCAGATGTGTAAGTCCAGGAGTATTTTTTGATGCATCTAAAGATGTGCGGTTTTTAATTGAATTTGTTTACATGATTTAGAGGACCTGTAAAAGCAGGCGTTAATATATTTAAACCAGGCTATCTGATTTGTGTTCAAGGCTGACTGTACAGCCTTAATGCAGTAGTTTTATCCAGGGTTACAGACAACCTCACACACCAGCTGAGATGCTAATATTTTCATAAACATGATTTTTGTGATCCAGAATCAACTGTTATAACACAGAAATATTTTTCTAATGACCAAGAGTAAAATAAATAGCAATAAATGCTTTAGCTACCATTAAATCAAATTCTAAGAAGAAGACTCCAAACTGGGTAGGTAAAATTTTAGACTAAAATATAGTTCTCTTGTTTTATACCGATATCTGTCAATAGATTCAGAACCCTTGCATCAGTTGGTGCTTAAAAAGTTATTTCAGTTGCAGGGACTAGATATAAAGATATTTTTTCCTACTCTCTCCCAATGTAGTGGTTTATACTGAGCATTGTAAAATATAAATGGAAGGATTATTTTATGTAGAAACAGTGATTTTTCATAATATATTGTCCCCCACTTTGGTGCTTTAAAGGGTCGTAGAAATGAAGAGCAATTTTTAATAAGTGAGAATGTGATTAATGTGTACTTGCTGACAAAAGGAAGCAGTTGATTGCTTTCAGAGCTGATCAGAACAAAGGAAGGATAAACATCCTAGTTTTCCTTTAGTTTGTGCTCTTCAGCAGTATTTCTACAAACTCCATCCCTGGTACATGGAAAAAGTAGTTCAACTCTAATGAGTAGTAGGCACAGTAGAGCTTAGAGTAAGAAAAAAAGAAATAGCAGGATAGTGCTCTTTAATAGAGTAGAAGACGGTTTATGTAACAGAAACAAATAAATAGCAGACTGCTGGATTGACACTGTGGACCTGAGCATCTTCAAGTATGTTTTAATGAAAAATTGCCAAGACAGACTAGAAAACAGACTTTTTTTACACATGTAATAATATTTTGGGTGGTTTGTATGTTTGCTAAATTTTGTTGGCACCATGATAAGTAACGACAAATGTAAGGAACATTTGAATTTGTATTTTTAATGATTTGATAACTTAAAAAAAAATAAATATAATTGCTCTTTATTTCTGCACATGATTATGTAGATGTGCTGCTGCTGGCTTTATGTGTGGTTGATGTTGTTGAGTATGTCAGCAGTAGTGTGATTCTTGGCTACTGTTGGTATACTTTGTGGCCACAATAGTGGCATGGGTGAATTTGTTACCTCCTGTACAGTGAGGACACCCTGATACCTTAAAAATTATGCAAGGGTACTATGAGAGTCTCCAACACTAGTTTCACCTGTGCTTTCTCCATGTGCAAAGGGACTTTCTCTACAACTACACATGAAACAATGTGTAGTTAGATACTCTTAGAGTACAGTTTGGTAGCCAAAATGAGTGAATAAAATAATTATATTTGAAGGCTAATCATTAGCATGTTTGTAAGAATGTTTCTTTACTGAGCTCTTGTTATTTGAATTAAACTGCTCACTTCTCTGAGGTTCAATAGCAGCTTCTCAGAACCAGGGGGACCAACAGATACTTGACACCTTGCAAAACGCAATGTTTATTTTGCTTTCTAAACCTACAGTTATCGGGAATTCTTCCCTCTTAGCCTTAGCTCCTGTTCAGCTTCTGCTGCCACAGAGAACTGGAGATTAGAAGTACTTCTGCAGCCTGATCCGGATGCATTTTTTGCCTGAGATGTAATGCGTGTCGAAGCAGACCTTGTGTTTGGTGTTGCAGGGAGAGTGCTCCGATTGCTCTGCGTTTCTGCCCTCTGCTGCTTGCTGATCTCCTGGGCAGAGGGCGCCGGCTCCTGCTGCTGCTGCTGCTGCTGTGAATGCTCGCCCTGCTGATCCAGGCACCAGGATAGGAACCACCTGGGCCTGTCCTAAGCAAACAGGTCCGGGGGGAAAAGTGCGAGCCTGCAAAACTATTCTGTGTGTATGTCTGAGTCTTTCTGTTATACACTGCTTGCAGGAAAACAGCTTTAAAAAACAAAACAAAACAAAACAAAGAAATTAAATCTGTAAGAATGCCTTTAAATTACTTATTTTTTGCTTGCAATGGAAGTTTCAGGTGGAGAACTTATAAGCATGTTTAGTCCTAGAGGTCTTAATGTGATGAATTTTTTGACAGATTACTGAATATCTGTTTGGTTACACAAACTTTAAAGCCCAACACACAGATTTCTCAGTAAAATGACTGCATTTTCCTGTACTCTAAGCATGGGCAAAGTTTTGTGTGCCTCAATATTGGACCCAGGTAAGATTGCATTTTGAAATTTGGTAGTTTCCCCCCTCTTCTTATCATCAGTAAAAAATGATGTGTGTCTTCTAGCTGGGATGGATTTTCTGCAGCTCTTTTTGATTGTTGCTGAAAAAGTTTCAGGATGAAGAAGTTTTTGATACTTTTGATACTTTTGGTAGTCAGAGCTTGGCATTTCTAGCACAGCTTTCTGTACATACATTTATTTTAAACATGCAGCAGATAAATTTTAAATACAAGGTGATAAAGTGCTCTAAAAATTTGTGCAAAAACAAATATTGGCATTTGGAAGCTAAAACATTTTTTTTTTTTTTGTGGTTAGGAATATACATCTGTAATTTGATCTTTTTTCCCAGGCCTGTGAAAGATAGATAGGTTATAGGAATGATAATACAAAATAAAACTGTGCTGTTGGGATAAAATAAATCTGCAGAAAAAAAAATAGTTTGATAACTATGTTGTGGTGTTTTGTCTTTTCAGCTAGATACTATTCCTGTGCTCATGTGTCTTTTAGATTGCATAGATGTGGTGTAAATAAAAGCATGCTGATGTACGTAGGCAGTTTTGGTTTGTTCTTGAAATTATTATCACAACTTGAAAAATGTCCCCATTGTAGAATACTAAAGTTGCCATACTGTTTAGAGGCAGAATGAGAGGACAGATGTTGAGTTTTGAATCTTATTGCAACCTGCCATTTCAATAATGTGGCTAAGTAGGAAACCCTGCCTTAATTACTCTTGAGGGAAGAGTTATATGGGGTTTTTTGTTTTCTTTCTTTGTTTCCTTCTACTGTGTCTTGGCTATTGTGAAATAGTATGCTGTACACAAATTTTTGTGTTCTCCAGCATCTCTTTTCACCCCCACATCCTGCCCAGCAGTGATGTCTCACCTTTGGGTGTTGCACATAATTTTGTTGAATGGTGAGAGTCATACTGACCTGTACTGTGTCTGATTGTTGCTGATGGACTCATAGGTAGCAGCACTGGAAGGGATAAGATCCATTTTGACTTGTACTTCTTCTGCTAGATTACCAGGGGTCTTTGAGAAGTCTGTTTTCAGACGTGGACAAATTGTACTGCTTTGCTTCATAATGGTCCTTTTCCTCTCATAATATTTTCTAATCAAGACCTGGGACTTTAACTGGTATTAGGAACTTATACTAATATTTTAATACGAGGTGACTAATAGAGTGATGCATTAGACACTATCCAAGGCAAATCCTCCTTTTCGTCAGGAAAAGTATGTGTTGTGCTTGCACTGGACTGGGTAATATTGGGAATTCTCACCACCTAATGCTCAGAGAAAACAGTCTAAAAATGAGAAACGTTTTGTTTTTAAGAGCAAGGATTATGATTTTTACATGAGTAGCAGTAGATTAAGAAGTAATTAACCGTATAGATGTATCTTGTGAAGTGAGTATGAAAATTAACTTAAATATTCACTAAAGTTATCAAATATTGCATCTCATTTTGAATGGAATTTGCCTTAGATGAGACATAAACTCCTGGCTAACTTTACAGTCCTGCATGGATGAGCTGTATTTATTACATGGTTTCAGGTTGTTTTCTCTGGTTTGGAGATTGAACATAAAATGGCATTGGATGGGAATGGGCAGGACTGACGTAGCAGGGCATCACTTCTGTTGTCTGAGACGTTTGCACACTTTGTGTGAATTCAACTAGCTGGAGCTAGTGGGAGTCTTTATATTTATTTCATCAGGCTGGGAATGGAGTCCAAAGCTGGTTTTATTTGTCATTGTTGTCACTTTGATAAAGAGCTGATAGAATCAGCTGTTACACGGGAGCTTCTTTGGAAGACTGGAGAAAGCTTATTTAGACATGGACTGTGGGCATTTTTAATGTTTCCATCCTTGTCAGGGCAAAACTGGGCTTCTGCATGTGTGCCCATGTAATTGGACAGGCTGATGTCTTTCTGCATCTGCCAAGGTCTTTCCAGTGTTTCGTGTGCTGCTCAGAGCTTTTTGAACTGCTCCAAATATTGCATGTAAATGGGCAAAAAAGCAGACAAAGTTTCCCAGGTTGTTTTTTTGGGTTTTTTTTGACAAATGAATATGTGAGCCAAAAATGATGATGCCATGCCTATTTAGCCCTTACTGGTTTTGTGTGATTTTAAGATGCTTTTCAAATTAGGGATGATTTTTATAGAGACATAACAGTTTCTATCTAAGAGGACTGAAATATGAAAAATGCATTGATTCCTGTTAAAATACCTAATAATAATGAAAGATTAATGGAAAATATTTTACTTGAATAATGTCTGTGCATTTTGTATCCATATTGCAAGTCCATCAGAGAATATAGCTCAATCTAATGTTGTATTTCACTTAGTGGACCCTAATCAGTTTTCAGTATGCGACGTTAATTTCATGTTTTTTAATCTACTTTTCACTTCAAATTTTGTATGAATGATGAGATTCATTAGCCTAATGTTCAGAAAAGAAGATCATTTATGGGTTATCATTGGTTAAACAGAGGTTTAATTTTAAATTAGGTTTTCTTTAAGGGTTTTCTGTGCTATGTAAGTCCATAAGTGAACTAAATTATCAAAGCTAAAGTATATGAATTTGTTATGAATGTACTTTTAATGATTGTTAAGTACAAAATATTAACTGATTATAAACCATGCATAAAAGCAGTGTTAGTAAAAGGGGATTATTACTGTATGGTGTTACAGCACATAGTGGAAACTGCTAAATACAAGCCACATTGGAGTATTTTAAAAGAAAATATTGATTTAACTATCAAACTGTGTACTTGGATTTATTGTCAAACTGAGGTTTCTCAGGAGCAGAACTAATTTTTGTAGAAAAAATGGCATAAAGGCATTTTCTACATTTGAACAGTCAGTTGTGAATAACACTAAAATATTGAAAAAAAACTCCTGGAGGATGACTAAATGGCTGCCTCTCACCTAAAATCCATTTCTACAATGTTAATGAGAAATGCACACATTTATGCTCATATGTGTGACTTGAGATAGTCATGCTTCTTGCTTTGATGTTAGATTAGTTTCACAAGAAGAAGAGAAATTCAAGCAGGTAAGAGGACTCCTACAAAATTTTTTCTGTTCTGATAACTATATTGGAGACTAATAGATGTAGGGGTTGTGTGAGTTGTAGCTCTCTTAGCTAAAACCTGGTGCAAAAATGGCTGTATTTGGAAGGGCTTCTGGCTGTAGTGGACTCAGAGGTGGCGAGGTTTGAGCCTTGTAGCACAAGAATGGTTCTGGGCTAATACCTCTGTCTCACAACAACCTACACTGTGGAGTAGGAAGGAGCAAAATGCTGTTGGGATGGGGTGATGCAGGTCTGCATTCATGGAAGAACCTCAAAATGGGACATGGTGACGTGGGACAGTGAGGAGTGTTCACCACCAGGTGTGGGCGTGTCGCTTGCCCTGATCAGTGCTTGGCCGACTTCTCCCAGCATGGCCTGGTCTGAACCTGCTAAGCCCTGGCTGTGTGTGAGCTCATCCGTGGCTCATGAACTGAGCACCAGGCCATGGAGCAGAGCTGGTCAACATGATGGGAATGCAGCAGCACCCAGCGTGCTCTGTCAGCACCGTGCAAGAGGCAGGGACCCTAAAGGCGCTCGGTTTCTGTGTGCAGCACAAGGGGCAAATCATGGTCTCAGTAGATATAGGCAGGGAGTAAGAAAACATACCACAAGCTGCCTCATGCAAATACTGAGACTTCTTGTAAGAGGGATTTAAATCCCAGAGGTAATAAGCATGCTGTTCAGGAAACTACAGAGCTGCCTTTGACGTGGTTATGTTATCATGTCTCCATCTCCCTCACGTGGAGCCATAAACCCAACCTCACAGTACACCTGAATGTGGGACTGGAAACTACTTGGCTTTTGTGATTGCTTGCTTAATTTGACCTAGAGGCGTTCAGGTGAAATGCTCTCTTACACAGAAAAATAAGCATGAAATTTTGTTTTGTTTCCCTATATGCATGAGACAAGGGTGTAATGGATGAGACTGGCTGTTTCTCTTGTTACAGATGAATAAATGTTCATTATTTTGTGAAGCTCTGTAGGTGTGGAGCATATTTCTAACATCTAAATAAATAATAAACTGAAAGGTATGAAGGACACATTGAAATGAGTATTATCACCTCTTCCTTGAAAGAACAATGATGCTATCACATGCACCTTAATAAGAAATACAACAGCCATGGTTTAATAAGAACTGGAGTGTGAACCAACAAAATTGCATGAAACAGCTTGCAGTTTGCTTTCAAAATGTTGGTATCTACAGTGTGTGATTTGTGGGCATTTGCTAAGGCATGTTTATCAGAGCTGTATTGAGCTTGTTGCAGTGTTAGTAATCACTTCATATTCCACAAATCTCTGGTTTTGTATGTGGAATCTTTTTTTTTTTTTTTTCTTCTTTCACAGCTGTACAAAGATGGATGAAAAACTCATTTCTTTTAGCATGAAATTATAACCATTCAGCATATTTCTGATGAACTGTTAAAGCTTGACTTTGGCAAGGTCTGCAGTAGGAACACATCATTAAAATAAGAATGCCATGTTACAGGAGAAGTAAGATTAATCCAGCAATACCTGTAAAAAACTGAGGTTTGTTCTTACATAGCAAACTAGCTTTCTGTATGAAATAGGAATCCTTGTAAAGCTTAGTTTGTACTGGTATAGCTGTATCAGTCTTAGGATAAGTGTGCCATTACAGCTTTCTGAATTAAGTATTACACCTCTTTGCACTTTTCCTACATATAGCTATCTGCAAAAATGTGTCATGTGGGTAAACTACTTTCATGGCTATGCTATGGTAAAAACTTACAGGGTGCTTATTTACTTGCAGGGTGCATCTACATAAAAAAATAGAAGTAAGGTTTTAATACAATTCTGCCTTTTTAGGGTCATTGATATGTCAGTTGCCAATACTCTGTCAGAGCAATAACCGCCTGAACTATTTGTTACTGATTTCTGTCTTCTCAAACCTACTGTCATAACTGCAGCTGTTGTCATACCCTGGTCGACCTTTCTCTGATCTAAATTAGCTTTAACAGTAGCTTCTGTGTAATTTACATAGTTTTGATAGGATCATATTCAGGGGAAAATAAATACATAGCATGATATTGTAAAAATATTAAGATTTGTTGAAATTAAACTCCATATAGCATGGGGTGTTTTTTAGAGACTACACATAAATATGAACTCTGTCATTATGTGGAGAACTTTCAAGAGATTGATTAGTATATATTGTGTCTTAAAGGATTGACAGTGGTTCCCAAAATAAGAGTTGAAATTGGTGTTGTTTCTGTTGCCTGTGCAATTGCTCATGAGTGTCTATAGAAAACACTGCAGCTGTAGAGAGTACCTGTAAAGATCCTGCTCTGGTATGGTTGAAAATTAGTGAACCGTGTGGTGACATTTATGATCTGAAAAATGCTTCATGTTCCTGTATATTCATAGCTAATGCTTTTACTATCACTAGAGGGCAGTAAATACAAACACACAATTACGCATCTTATTGATTGTGTTAATTTTTTTCTTTTTTTGTTAAATTTAAATAATAAGGGACGCTTAATTAAACGCCTTAGCTCCTGGGTTTTACTACATATTTCCCCTAAAGTAGTTCAAAGGAATGTCGTCATCTCAGTTTGTTTAACAACAAAAAATTCTCATATTTTATTCAAAAGAATAATATATTCCAAATAAAAATATCTGAAAAATGAAACTGCATAGGCTAGTCCGTAATTTTTAACAATTGTAATTCTGACAGGCCAAAGGCTTCCAAGAAAACCTTTTTAAAGCAGTATAATCGTGCTGCAGTTAGCACACTTAAAACTTCCTTCAAAAGAACTGGAGATATGTTCCACTTATGGTCATCAGTTCTCAGCCACCAGTGAAGTTCATCTCTTTTTGATATCAGCATGAGATCCAGCTTTGTCTCTGTCCCCACAGCTCACTCAGTGTGTGGCAGCTGGTTGTCACAGTCGAAAAAACTTCTCATATTTGTAAAATTACTAATTGTATGATTTCTACTTAAATCCTAGTTTCTCTCCTAGCCTGGATTCTTATGTGGAACCCAGAGAATTTTGGGGAAGCTGCTTGATTCAGCATAGTTTTCTTGTCTCTGGCTGTCCTGCTGCTTCCTCTAGTCCGGCTCTGGGTCTTGGCTAAGTCCATCCACATGCTCTTGCTTGCTGGATGAAATGACCATTCTTTTCTGCTGTGGTCTTCCAGCACTGAGTAGACTCTCCATTTGGTGGGGAAGCTTTACATACCAGTGGCACAAGTCACAGATGGAGCTGGCTAAAGCTGTGAAAACAGTGCTGCGTTTGTGACGAGTAGGAGCTAGATTTGACACGGGTGATTATTGCTGTTCTCTGATGTGTGAAGGTCAGTCTAAAAATCACAGAATCATACAAATGTTTGCATTGGAAGGGATCTTAAAGATTATCTTGTTCTAACCACCTGCCACAGCCCTTTTTCATGTTTTCAAAGGTTCATCATTTGGCTTATGAGATTTGTTCTTGTTTGTAGTGCATACAACCTTGAAAACTAAAACTGGTGATATGCTCAGATGTCTACTTCTTTGCTTTACTTTTTGCTGCTTACCAGACAAGATGCACTACATCCAGCACACTTGTATTCAGAATTGATGCTCAGACATCTCTCAAAATGCTCCTAGTGCAATTTCATAGTCAATCCAAGGGGTTGCATTTGAGAGCACTACTCTTCTCTCAAAGCTAAGCACATTTTTATATTACCCATCACGTATCTGTAGTAGGAAGGACCAAGGTGGTAAGTCTCCCCTGTGACAGTTCATAAAAGGACTGCAACTGAATCAGAAAATCAGAGAATAAGGTTGAAAGTTACCCCAGTGGGTCATCTGGTCCCACCCTGTTGCTCAAATAGGACCATTCTGGAGCACATTGCATGGAATTGAGTTCAGATGGTGCTTGAATATATCCAGTGAGGAATACTATGCAGCCTCCCTGGCAATCTGTTCCAGTGCAGTCACCCACATAGTAAGGTTCTTCCTCATGTTCAGGGGGAACTTTCTGAGCATCAGTTTCTGCTCATTGTCTCTTGACCTATTGCTTGGCACCACTGAGAAGAGCCTGGTCCATCCTTTTAACATCCTGTCTTCAGACACTGTATACATTGATAAGGTTCCATCTCAGACTTTTCTTCTTGAAGCTTAACGTGCACAGGTCCCTCAGCCTTTCATTGTAAAAGAGATGCTCCAGCCCCCAAATCATCTTTGCTTCCCTCTTCCAGACTTGTTCAGGAGTTCCATGTCTCTCTTGTCCTGAGGAGCCCAGAATTGGACGCAACACTCCAGGTGAAGGGCTGAGAAGAGGGGCAGGATCACCATCTGTGACCTGCTGGCAGTGCTCTTCCTTCTACACCCAGGGTACCACTGACCTTCCCTATGTCATCTTGTAGTGTGTGTTGGCTTCAGCCCTGTTGGTTTGAAGCAGTTTCAGCTGCCTTTCATTGCTTCTTGTTGCTTCTTTGGTGCTGGAGAATCAGGTCCGGTGTGCTGTGTTTTCTTATTTTCATGATTCTTCACAGTAGCTGTGGGATTATAAGTTAAATAGACTGAGGTTTTTCTTTTACTACAGAAGATTTTCTCTGTCACATTAATAATATTTGCAAGGTTTTTTCCTACACAATGTACATAATAGAAATTAGGAAAGATACACTAAAGCTGTGTGCACTGTTCCATTACATGTGTTGCCAGAATAAGAGGCTTAGAGCCTCTCTTTTTATTTAGAGTCACAGGCGACACAGATTTTTGGGGGTGACAGTATCACTATGAAATGCCCTGTTGTGACTTTACATACTCTTCAGGATTCCTGCTTTCTTCAGTGTAGTTCACCTAGTCGTGAACCGTGTTCCTTATTGATGGTGTCTTTGCAGACATTAAATTCCCTGAACTGTAGTTTACATGAATGATGTCAACATTCTAAACAAGAGGCTGCTGGTGGTGACTTTCACATCCTCACAGTTTATCCCATGAAACCACTGCTCCTCCCAATTGTTTCTGTTCTCAGGAAATGTTCACGCTTGGAATCTTCACAGTAGTGGCATAATTCCAGATCATCAACGAAGATATTTAGTACCATGAAACAATTTCAAGTTGTGCAAAAGCTTGCTTAAAACAGGCCCATTAGATGAAGACAGCCTGTTTATGACCATTAGGACAGAGTCTGTAGCAGATTCTTAACCCATTCAATGCTCCTTCTCTCAACATTGAGAGTGATGCAGAATATTTTACAGTTATAAATCAAATTCTCTATGACAGTACAAGAATATTACATGTTTAAACACATAAATGGTACTGATTGGCATTAATTACACTTTTATGTCTCACTTCCTTATTGAGCAAATCCAGAAGTATGTGCATATCAGCTTTTCTGCCATTATACCCAGGACTGGGGTTTCATAAAGTGGTCTGAACCTACCTATCCATCCTGCTTGGGAATTTTAGGTAGCACAAATTAACATTTTTAAAGTCTTTAAAAGTATGCTAAAACTGAACATTGCAGCTCCTGGCATCCCTGCCCCCTTTTTTTATGACTTCTTTGGAGAAAGTTGTCCAGAATCATTGATTAAATAATAGCTAACATTTGCTAAGGGTGTTAAGGGACTTCATCATCTTTGAGTCTTTCAAGGTCATTGTCTTGATTCTTTCAAAACACATAACAGTGCTCATTAAAAACTTCCTTTTTTTTTTTCTCTGAATTATTTTATTACTCACTTATTATAATTTCAAACTACACCTTTCCCATTTCCATATACTTTGATTGATTGGAACCATTGTAGAAAATGTCATTATGGCCTTCCTCCCCCATATTTTATCTTCATGGATGTATATTTGTTTGATAAACAAGAATCCCTAAGTTTTGTTTTTCATATCTTGAATTCCTCTAGGTATTTAGTTAGTGGCAGCTATTTGCCATGCACTCATCTGTCCACCATAACCTCCTCTAAAGCTAGTTATCCAATGATTGTAACCTGGGAATTCAGGAGGAAAATCAACCATAACCATTCTAGTAAATAAGAGCTGGTGTTAATTTCCTGACTCCCCACATCTGAGATAATGTTGCCGAAGTCTGGAGGCATGCTTTCTCAATCAGTGAAGTCATACAATTCAATTCTATTACAGCAATCATTAATTTTATGAGATTGAGACTATGAGTCTTGAAAAAATAATACAAGTCAGTAATAAGTAGTGCGTATCAGGTGTAATTGCCTATTATCAGTACAGCTGATATGCAGCTAGTACAAATTGATGTAACGTATATTTACAATGGAGAAAAATGTTTTTTTCCTGGTTTTATATCAAAGTGACCTAGTTAATAACTTGATAAACACCATTCTTCAATAAATTCCACAAACTGTTACTCAGTAATTCTTATAGATGTATCTTTGTCTCCTACGTTAGTGGGGAAGAAAAAAAAATGATGACTTTTTAATACATGCTCAACAGCTGGTGTAATTTACATACCAGCCGTTTTAAATATTTCTTATCTGACTCAAGTTCTTTTGGGAACAGTTCTTTGGGAAGAGTTGTTAATATTTCATGAGGAAGCAGTCTTTAGTAGCAAAGTTAGAAAAAAAATATTTAAGACTTGACTTTCTCATGTCTTCTCATAGAAACCTATTGCAATCAAAATCTCATACCCACATGCTTCATTCCTAAAGTAGCCAAAAGTTAATTTACCGTTTTCTAAGTCATGCTTGAAATTGTCTCCTGAAGAAAGGTATCATTTTTCCACTTCTGTGTTGATGCTGGGTAGGTGGCAGCAGTGCTCTCTTGTGCATGATAGGAAGACAATGAAACACAGATGTAGAGAAGCTCTATATTCAGCATTATTAAGTTGAGCTGGAACAATCAGGAGAAATATTTTCTAAAAGTTCCTTTTGACGTCTTTAATGTCTTGCTAAGTGTAACCCCAGGTCTGTTTTCAAAACTTAATTGTTTTATAAACATCTAGCTTCATCGATTCAGACCATGTATAACTGTGCATATTAAAATATGCCAGAAATGTTTTTTATTATCTATTTTAAGACAAACAGTATGCCTTCCACAAGAAAATACTTTAAGTACTGATGATCTGTTGATTGTATCCAGTTGTCCTACTGCTCTAGGTTTCTCTGCTGTAAGGAAGAGATTTGTTTATATAATATTTTGCCCTATTGATCTTTACAGGTTCAATTCTTTTTGAAGCACTTAGTGTTGCTGACTATTTCAGCCAAAACCTCTCTTATGACCATTCTCAGTCAGCATCTCCCAGTGAATCAGCAGTGTGGGATTAGGCTGAACACTGCACCCCATTCAGCTTGTTCTTAGGCATTTGCCCATTGTCACTCTTTCTTTCTTTTGACACAACAAAGACTCTGAAATTTGCTGCAGTAATGCATGTGCCTTGCACAGACAGAGTGGAGCAAGATTATCAGGGAACCATAGAATGGCTTGGGTTGGAAGGGACTTTTAAGATCATCTAGTTCCACCCCCTCCTGCCGTGGCCGTAATGTATTCCTCCTTTCAAGTTTTGGTCTCTGAGTGGCAGATGGTGGGATCTTTTATTTAATGCTTGAGTCAGCTCACTGACACACTCCACTTTCAATCAATCCTTTCTTTTTTTCAATGATGTATAGCTGTAATTGATTATAATAATCTGCTGAGGCAGAAAGAGCAAAAGTTGAATAAATACAGTGAGAATTTGAGGATTCTTATTATCTCACTTCTTACATCTCCATGGAAGCTTAACATTTACTGGGAATTGTAAGACACATGACTTGCTTTAGCTTAATAGTAACTGGATTTATCTCTTTAAATAAAAAAGCATTAGCAGCCTGGCCCAATAGTCTGAGGTGGATAACTTTTTAATGTAGATGACATAAAAGCCAAAAAAATTCATTGTTAAAGTACATCATAAACTACACAAGAAATGAGACAGATCTATTTATGTTGGGTTTCTTTCCCATAAAAAACACCTCAAAATATATTTTTCTTCCATATGAAAAAATAATCCCGCTAGGCAATCCAGACAGATGTATACACAATACTAATTTTGACTGCTTGGATGGTGTGTCCGTTGAAAACTGGTTAATGCTGCTGAAGTGACGAGACTTTAGCCCAATTATTTTTGAATGGCATGTGAATGCTGCAGGCAGGGATGCCATTAGGAAAGGGCATTTGCTGTCAGGGAGGGGAAAAAAAAAAGGAGGAGAAAAGAAGAAAAAAAGAAGTATCCCATGCCCAGGAGAGTCCCCAGAATCAGCCAATGAGAAATTACCATACATCA
The DNA here is from genome assembly GCA_024362935.1 of Setophaga petechia. Classification (NCBI taxonomy): domain Eukaryota; kingdom Metazoa; phylum Chordata; class Aves; order Passeriformes; family Parulidae; genus Setophaga; species Setophaga petechia. Next base: position 6,064,628 of record JANCRA010000004.1, on the reverse strand, counting down.
TGATACCAGCCCTGCGGATTTATATCTTTTAGGGTGACACACTATTGGCTGTTAGTAAGGCTCTATGGGAGGGATTGCTGCCACTGTCTGTGGCTTCCTCTTCAGGTCCTTATTTGGTAGCTGTTGATAGAGCAAGTCTTTGAGCAGCTGAGCATCTTGACATACATTATTCATTAAATCCTGGTGTTCAGGAAATATGCATATCCCTAGCTCTTCAGAAATTTCTTCAGCTCATACAAAATGTGTCTTCAACGTTGCCTCTGAATGCTTGGAGTTTCACAAATGGCATTTATACAGTCGGAAGACCACACGGTTGGATTTCACTTCAGTATGCCTCCTGAGCACACAGTTGCTGAGAACCTGAAGACCAGCAAAAAGAATTAGGAGAGGGAAGACGGAATCTTTATTCTTGGAAGTCTTTTGTAGTGTCAGATAGCAAAGAACTGATAGCTTAGATTGGTACTATAGAAAAAAATCGAAAATGCCTGAGGCAAACTATTTACTCTCAGTTTCTTGGGGCTACATAAAGGTAGGATTTTGTTTTACCTTTTAAGAACTTTGATTTATGGTGCATGATTGCATGATCACTGGATAGCATGAGGATTTGTGGGTGATATGATTATGAATAATTTGAAGTCAAAAATCAGACAACAAGCCTTTGTTCAGCAAGAAGAATGAACTGCACAGTATAGTCTTTCTTAGAAACTGTGCTGGGACTTTTAAAATAATATTGCTTCAGTCAGTGATTGGACCAAGTCTAAAGCCAAAGAAATTCAGAACAGTTTTGTGTTTTTTCAGAAAAAGGTTGCGACAAAACTGTATTTCTAGCAGCTAAAAGGTTTTTAAAAACTACAAATATAAAAACCAGATACTATACAATATAAGAGAGCATGAGTAAAGAAGCTGAGGATAATGGGTGGATGCATGACTCATACTGGTTTTAATAGCTGAAGAAAGGTGAAATTATGAACACTGTGTTTCAACAGCATTTTTGGTAGCCTCTGTGAGTGTGACAGCTTATTGATTAAAACCCTGGAAATTGCCATCTTTTAATACTGATCTATATTGTTACATGGGACAGCTTCAATTCTGAAATTTCAAGCTATTTCAGAACTAGCTTGAAATAGCAATACTGCTAGAAAATAGAATTTAATAAGCTTTATCTCTTTTATAGAAAAGTTTTGCATCAAGGAGTTAAATCAATATGCTTGTCAACACACAGAACTGAAATCCATTTAATAAAAAAACACATCTGAGCTTTGGTTTATCCGTAAAAAATTATGTTTGTACTTAAGAAAAATGCTGCTGCCTTTATACTTTTATAATTGTTACCAAGTATGTAAAAAAAAAAAAAAATATCCTGTGCTTGACATACAATATGTGTACCAAATCATTCTGCTTTAAAGAAATTCTATTTTCTCCAGAATTAAATAAAGCATGTGTTGAATTAAATGACTGAGAATAGCACAAGCATTATATTTGCACAATTGAATTTCTTTTATTAATACCTACTTTTACAATAGATATATGTCTTTTAAAATAGAAGTTTTAAGCTTGATTATGTCCAATTATGAGTATTTTCAGCTAATGCTGAATTGTTACAATATATTATCAAGGATTTTGATCAGTCATCTGTGAAGAAATTCATCCCATTATTCTAGCTATGTAGATTACTTTCTTGTTTGCCGAAGCAATAAGATGAAATTACTTTGCATTTCAGCTAAAAATAATTTATTGTAATTTACTAGAAAGTATTTCCTGCTTTTCTAAGCGGCTGTTGTCTTGTTCCTCTTGCTAAATCAGAAAAATTCAATCACCAATTAAAAAAAAAATTAAAGTTCATGCTTACTGTTTAGCTTTTAGAATTCATAGACTTTTTTTATAATTGTAGTTTAGCAGAGACCATGGTATAATTGAGTACACATGGGGAAAAATGTTCTTTGTATAGAGAGTGTCCTATACTGTCTACGGACAATGATTTTAGTTAAGAAGCTAAGTCGTCTGTGAGCACAATTTTATTACAGCGCTTTTTGAGAGAAAAAATGTGAGAAGAAGCAAAGACATTCATTTTTTGTGACATTCCAAGCAATTATGTAGAGAATTTATGAAATTCTGAAGACTGAAATATCTTATTCCCAGATTGTCATATATTATAAAATGTATCCTATTGTTTGTAATATAAGATATAACACTGTATATGTTTCTATCCCTTATTATATACATATTTCTGTGTGCTTCAGGCTGTACTTTATCTCCTGTGAATTATATTTTGGAAAATAGGAATGCTTACCCTTGGTTTTTGTTGGGTATCTTTTACTGAAAAAAATGAGCACCACTCATAATGACAGCCTTAGAGATATCTGCCTTTCTGTAACTTATTATAAAAACCAGTGCCTGGCCTTGATACTAATTAAACCCATGGGCTTTCAACACAAACCTTTAGCTATTAAGAATGCTGATAATGTATCCAGAATGCTACTAAAAATCAAACATAGTTTTGCATCGATAAGCACTACAGACAGAAGCCTTATGTTAATTTGTGAGGCTGACTTATTTTAAATTCCTTGTTATATTGTAGAATACAAGCTTTTCAAATCTAGTAATATAGTTAATTCATTTTGAGATACAAGTATATTCTAAAAATAACATTGGTAGGTATTTCAGAAACAAAACATAGTCATGTAAGTTGAATGTTCCAAGTATTAGTAGTATGTTCCATGGATGTATTCTATTTCATGTACATTTTTAGAACTGTTACCTAGAAAACAAGCAACCACAAAGGCTGGAACTGGGATCTTTGTCCCACAGGTTTAGTAGCTAGCGCTATGAGAGTCTCCTGTCACTTTTGAGCATTTTTACTCCAGCCTCCTCTGGATTTGGAACTTGATAAATGCTCAAACTGAAGGCCAGGCAGGACTGGGCTTTTTGGTCCATGTTTCACCTTCAGTATTGGTGCCAAAGGCCATGTTGGAGGCAGCCCCTTTGCAGTCCCTGTCTCCACAGGAACAGAAAGCCTGTGTGGAAGAGACCCTGCTGCTGCAGGGAGGCTACAGCAAGAGTGGTTCTGTGTGCTTCCTCTCCACACAACTACCTGCTGGCTGCTTCTTTACTTAAGGTCTTTGTGAGTCAAGAACTTTACGCAAAATTTGTAAAATCTTCTAAGGTGTAAACCATAACCCGTATATATATAAAGAGTGTGGTCCAAACTTATTTATGGCCATAAATCAACCCTATTTGGATCTTGAAGTTAGTGATTGTTTCTAACATAAGTTCAAATTCTTCTAAAAAATGTATCAATGCTCTGGTTGCCATCTGGGAACATGGTTACTCCAAAAGTTTGTCTGTGTTTTTCTGTGTGTCTTTGCTGGCATCAGAAAAGTATCCTATTTTTCAAAAAAACTCCTCCAGATAGGCTTATCCTAGGCTGACAGCAGTAATATAAATACAGAGATGAGCACACATTGGGCTTTAGGCCAGAAAGACCTAAACTACAAACCTCTTCTTGGGAACTTAAAACAATTAGGAAATCGTTCTCAGTTAATTATCATTAAAGTATGTACTTTTATTCTCATGTGCTACAGTTTTTGCTAGAGCAGACTTCTTATGTGTATAAAGGGAGATAAAGGTCCACATCTCCTCTTTTCACTTTAGAGACATTTACAATGTTGTTTGAATGCTCTGCTGGTATTTGTGTTGAGGACTCTGCTCCTTCTTATTCCTATCATCCCCCTAAGCCCAGCTGAAATTAAAGTCTAAAATAAATAAAAACAAATGAAATTTAAAAAATTCTGCTTAAGGAAATATTTTCAGGGTATTTTTTAGAAAAGATCTTATGGCTCTATTGCTCTGACATCAGTATTTGGCAACTGTATAATTGACTTAATGGGCATTCTATTGCCAGTTCATTTTCAGGGTGATTTTCTAAGGATATAGTCAAGGACTGTTGCATACCAAAGGGACGTATGTGTCATTTTTCCAAACTAACAATGCCTAGTAGGATGTGTGAAAATCTTTCTTTCCAAGAAAAATACAATATATGCCTAGATCAGCCAAAACCCTCTGCTTCTTCCCCATGCTGAGCTCACATATCATAATTAAATTGTATGGTTTAAATGTTTATTAATAACAAGAGTTTTGATCTTTATGATTTATTTTCTTGAATTTGGAAAGTATATTACCTTCAGATTTTTAAAATTCTTATTCAACATATCAACTTTAATATTTACTGCTGTTAGGAACAAGATGGTTTTATGTCCTCTTTGACTTCTTTTGAACATAACATGCAATGCGTTATTTGCAGGAGGCCAAATTATGAGATTGTGGATTCTAGATAAGTTTCAAGCACTTTGGGGTGTTTCTTGAATAAATAAAACATTGTTGGCTCACGGATGTAACCAAGTTTTCTGGTTGGCAATAAGAGCTTGTGGGAGCCATGTGAGAGGCAAACTTTTATTATAAAGTAATTGTGCAGAGCTGTGTAAGATGTGTATCTTTGAAGCACGTTATTATTTATGAGTGCCCTTGGGTCCAAATTAATTACTTGAGAAATAGGTAAAAATTGGGAAAAAATAATATGGTTGAATTTGGTTTTGCTGTTTTGATTGCTTTTTTCTTAGAAAGAGGATTTTTTTTCCTCAAAAGGCAAGTTATGAAACATAAGTGGACTGAGCCATGTACAGATACAGTGAAGCAGAGTATAAACAAAAGAATGCCTGAATATCTTTATTGCTGTTTGTCTCTCATGTTTGATTTTTTTAATATTCTCAAAGAGCATTATTGTTCTGCATCAACCACTGCTGTCTGCATATGGTCTTCAGCTTCGTCTGTTTCAATGGCAATGGTGGTTGTAAGGCTTTGTCAGATAATTAGAAAAATCAAAACAGTTCTCTAAATTCCTGCTTAGTCCAGAAGTTTTCATGTCAATTAAAGTTTTGGTCCTGTGGCGTCAGCAACATGTGGAAGAGTATGAGGAAATTGTGCAGCTACAGTTCTTCAAAGCCAAAGGCATCTCCAATTGAATTTGCTCTCAGCAGGAGGGCCTTGCAGAGGCTGAGGGACTTGTTCCCCTTTACACCCTTGTTCAGCAGTTACACAGACTATTCTGCAGTTCTCATGCAAATGGTTGGGTTTTCATGTTCTGTTGACTTGTGGGGTGATGGGAGGTGGGAAGATGAGGGTTGGAACTGACTAGAGGGGAACATAGCACTAGAAAAGAATGTAATGTACCTTCCATTTGCTGTGGATATTCTTACAACAAATACTGAACTGAAAATTCTTAAAGAGTATATGCTCCATAAGTTCCATAAGATGATTTCCAGTATGAAATGACAAACCTCTCTACCCTGCAGTTAAATTTATTATTTGGGGGAAGAAAAAATCCGTTCTATTTCCTGTGTCAGGTACCTGCAAATACTGATTTGTTCCTCTTTCAAAGCTGGAAAACCTTTAAGAAGACATCCTGAAGAGAACATGCCAGTGGTAGCTAGACGGTCTTTTATTCCAGAGTGTGGAACATGACACAATAAGTGTTTCTCTGCAGCAAAAACAGCAACACCAAATGGGGCATTATGTAGAAGTGTTTACTAGGAAACAACCAGGGATATGAGGATCTATTGAAGTTAGGATCCAGTGAACTAGCTAATCAAATTAAGGAAGAGAGGATATTGAAGTAGTAATGGATAAACTGATGACATGCCTGGAAGTTAATGTGGTTTTGTCAACTCCTGACATTTTATTAATATTCCTTTACTCAGTATTTAATTTGAAGCTGCAGTGTCTGCATGCCATCCAGAGACAAGCTATTCCATTACATCTTCAGTTTTTGACTTATATATTACAGTTTCTCACCTTTTGTGGGAATAGAGGAAAAAGTGTGCAAGCATGACTTAAGTGTCTTAAGTGTTTAAAAGTCTAAAAGACAGACTTTTAAGGAAAAGGTCTTGGTATTTTTGGGCCAGTCATTATATTGCTTGGTTAACTTGGTTTGAATTTTCAACATTTGACATTGGTGACAAACATTAGCCATTGCTGAAGAGGTTGAGGCTGGTTTTGTCTAGAGTGCATAGCTCTGTAGTTCTCATAGTATGTGTAGCTGTATTTGCAGTATGGTTCTAATTTTCAGACATGTGTTGAGCACTTCCTAGCACATGGCTATATCTGAGATCAAAGCTGAGCCTTTGGCTTGTGACTAAAGTAGGATTCAGTCTTTGTAGCTCTGGAACTTCCTGAGCTGATGACACGTCAAGATAGCAGGAAAATGCAGTGGCTAATGGTTAGAATGTTTTATTAAAGGTAATTTTTTTGGGCGCATTGTGATCAATATGGTAATTTGTGGCTTACAAAGATATTGTGAAGAAAATAACACCTTTCGTTATGCAAGGCTACTTTGAAGAAATAGCTTTGATGACTCCAGTGGAATGGAAATGGGGTGGTTAATATTTACTATGGTGGTTTATCTCCTTTGAAGAAGAATAAACTATAAATTACCAGTTTTCAACACAGAGGAATTTTTACATGTATATACTCCAAGGGTAGCTATTCCTGGATATAATGGATAGTCATGACTGCATGGAGAAGGGAAAAGGTGATTCTGAAAGTTGCACAAATCATTTTGCTTTGTTAAGAGAAAAGATGACTGAGAAATCCAACAACAAAATAAAAGGATGGCACAATAGGAGGCAAAATTCAACAGTGACAGATGTATGCTAATTTTTATTGGCAAGTGCTGGAATTATTTGCAAGTATTGCTGCCTTCTGTTTGTTGGTAATATCAAGGCAGAGCTATAGTCAATGAAAATGCATCTAGGAGAGTGAGAGCTGTATTATGCAATTAACCTGTGAAGCATAATACCACAGGATATCATTTCACCCTGGAGTCTAGAAGGAATCACGAAAGGCTCAGTGATGTGTACCTAATTAATTATACATTTAATGGATTATTAGTATCTGCTTTTATCCTATAGATTGCCTAGAGTGAATTGTTAAGAGGGAAATAGAAGGTGTTTCCACAGATGGGTGTTTTCTACCCCAGTGTTTCTTGGAGATGCTTGCAGTTTTCTGAGATAGTAGAATGGCCAAGTCATTGGTTGAATATAATAATTTTTGGTCAGAGACAACAAAACCTACCTCTTTTCATATTGGCTAGTATGAAATCAATAAGATATTCGGATTATTTGGAGCAATGTTGTAAAATAATTTTGAGTAGATTAATGATGAGAGGTAAGATAGATTTCAAATATCACCTAATAAATTGCAAAAAATTCAAAACCAGATTAACTTGCAAATCTTATGAGAGAACTAGTAGAGAACAGCTTGGACATAAATACATTTTTATTTGCTTTCGAAATTAAAATCGAAAAATTGGAAAGGCAATATTATAACTTGTGTGTGTGCAAATGCCTTAGATTTTTCAGTTACTAGTAGGACACTGTACCTCAGTCGTTGAATCAGTGTGATGTATTTTAGAAGGTTAAGAGTGACATTGTCCAATCCATGTATAAGTTGGTTGGGTGGATGATTGGTGCATGTGATTTCTGCTTTCACAGTATATATTCTTCATGCCATCGTATATATATAAAATATATTCTTAATGCCATGTTCTTTCCCCAATTGTAAAGTGACTGCATGTTCTTATTCTAACTAAAATGTATCTTGATGTAGCTAACTTTACACTTTTTTGTTTTCTTTTCCAGTTTAAAAGAATGCTCAACCGTGAGCTAACCCACCTCTCTGAAATGAGCAGGTCAGGCAATCAGGTCTCAGAATATATATCAAACACTTTCTTAGGTAAGACTATGAAAAGCTAACTTTTTTGCCTTTGGGGGGTTTTATATTTCTCTGGGCTATGTTTGAGCCTAAAAGCAAGTGGCTTTCCATATTAATTCCTCGTTTCAGGAACTGTGCATTTATCATACTGTTGTCAGCATTTGTGCACAGAGATCAGGTTAGATCCACTTCCTCACAGCTCAATTAATTTGTGTAGGTGCTTTCCCTGTATGTGTAATTACAGATAAATATTCATATACATATTAAAACAACTATACTGATACTATATTAAGACATTAATATAATGACTTTTAGAGAATCACAGAGATTCACAGAATATCCTTCTGAGTTGGAAGTTACTCACAAGGATCATCAAGTCCAACTCTAAAGTGAACGGCCCATACAGGGCTCAAACCAACAACCTGGCTTTATTAGCACCATGCATTAACCAACTGGGTTAGTCTCAGAGTAGTAATTATGTATATATTTATATATTAAAGAGAATTCTACCACTATATTTTCCTGCTGGAATTATTGCAGAGGTTTTGGTGTGCTGGAAGCACATAAGTGCATGTAACCTCATAAAATCTCACAGCATCAGTTAAGGTATTTTGGTATTTCCTGCCTGCACATGCACAGTTAGGTGCATGTGACTAAATAAACATCTGAATAGACTTTTTCCAGAAAGTTTTTGCAGCTCAAGATCTTGGGATGCTGGGATATGTGCGTTAACAAAAGCCCAACACAATATTACAAAGAATATGGTCCCTTAACCATGGCTTTTTTTTCTTAAAATTCATGAAAATCAAGAAAACTTTTGTATTTCTGATTTTGAACATGAAGATAAACATGAAATCTCAAAACATGTTTTGAGCAAAATACCATTGGTTCATAAAGATGGTGTAATAAGAGATGCATAGTGAAATACATCTAAATTAGGATAACAAGTACTTTAAAAAGTGACAGTCATACATGTTAATATCCACCTTATTCTGTGTGAGATACCATAGCTGGTTCTTTGTGGCTTTTTTGGAAGAAGTGGTGTTTCTGTGAAGTAACCCTGCCCAAAAGGGATGGCTGAATGTGCCTGTTCAGCTGGCCCACGGTTGCAGCAGCGTGCCAACTGCTGCAGCACAGCAGGGCTCAGACCCTGGGAGAGGGACAAGCCTCTGGCACGGACAAACAGGATTGCCCAGCTTCATGTGCCCTGAAAACTACAGTGTGCAGTTGCCTGAAAGGATGACCCACTTAGGCTGCAGAGACTGAGATGCCAGCTTCTGCTTCCTTTCACTTGAAAGCTTGAGACTTACTTTGACAGGGTAAAGAAAAGCATCTGTCGGCCTTTCTCATGAGATCTCAGTCACGAGCAGAAAGAGGGCCAGAGAGCCAATCACTTCTAATTTACTGGACCATTCTGCTTGCATGAAAAACTAGATATTTAGAATTGTAGGTATAAGAGCAGAACAATAGTGAAAACACCTCATCTACAGATGTATTGCTTAAATATTTTCAAAATATGCAGTCGAAGTATGTAGGTTCTGAATATTTATGCAGAGAGAAAACTTTCTCTCCCTAAAAATATTTAATGAGTTTATTATCTAATTTATTTTTTTAATATGTAACTTACCTCCTTGATATCTACAAAATTTTTCACATTTGTAAGTTAGGAAGCTGTCATGAGAAAACAGGGGCTTTTTTAATTAAAAAAACAAAACAAAACAAAACAAAAAACCAAAACCAGACTGTTTTCTTTTAGGGATATATGAATGTTTAAAGTTATTTACAATTATTAGAAATATAATCTGTGTATAACACATAAGCCTCCTACATTGTGTATAATAATATGCAAAGTTTCCTTTTTCGGTATCATTAACCTGTTTTCTATGAATGGAAAATGTTTGAGAACCTGTAACTGAGCATAGCATAAACAGGGTCAAAATGGCAAGCTGTCTTTTCTGGATGTTCAGATGGGCACAGCCCTGTGTGCTCAAAGTTACAAAAGCCGGGCAGTCCCACGGAGTTTCTCTGGAGATTTAAGTCATTCAGACAGACACTTCCTTTCACTTGAGTTACTCTGACAGCTCAGCTAACGAACCTCTGTTTGATGGGTCTAAACTTTGTGCATGTGACTGAAACCATAAACATCAAAGCACAGGCACAAGTCACAGCTGCTCATCTGCTGTCGGTTTGCACCAGGCCGGGGCTGCCACGCTCCACCTCGCTCTTTCCCCTTACAGGGAGAGTGGTGAACTATGATGGGGTAGTCCAGGGACTCAGGGCTCTAGGCTGCAACCTGGTGACATTTCCAAAGTCTCTTCTTCATTGTGATTTCTTTGGAATTTGAGGTGTCCATTAAAAGTATCTACTAAAAGGTAATTAAAAGAAAAAAAAAAAAAGGCAGAAAAAAAGGTGAAGAAGCAAAGCAAACATATAAAAAGCTCCTAATTAGAAATGGACTTGCTAACCTCATCTGGTTTCAAAGTCTGTCTTGAAAATGAATATTGCAGAAAGGAATAAATACACATGTAAAATATCCCAATTTTTCTTACTTTCTTTTCAAATTTTATTTTTGGTTAAGGTTTTTTTAGCTGTTTTGGCTCATCTCCTGTGTCAGAAACATCTTTTCTGGATTTTTGTGGTTTTACTAGTATATTCCTTGAGGTCTGGAAGAGGTGGAGGTACATTTCAGTAACGAAAAAGAGGTAATTTGAAGGGAGTCATTAAACTCTAGGTTGAAATACAGTATGAATAAAAGAAACAAAAATTAATTCATGTTCTGAGTAGTGTTTTTCAGTAAAGTCCTTCATTGCACTAACTTGGATTTCTTTGAAGCAGATGTTTGCAGCGCTCCACCACCCCATATTGGTTGTGCAGCAATCCTGTGGCAGTTGCCTAAATACATTTTACTCCCACTTTAATTCTTGTCTAAAGTTTTTCTGGCACATATGTCAATAAATTTTATTAAGTGATGCTGCTGATACTGCTACAAAGGCAAAAGCCCACAGCAAAATTCAGAGGTTAACAAAGCACTCTCCTATTTTGTCATTATTATTGACTCTAGTTGGAAAGTGCAGAAACGCTGCTCTGGTGGCATGAACTGCCAGCAATCCAAAGTGCCTATAGATGTGGCTTGGAAAGCACAAAAGGCTTTCAAGTTGTACAGTCTTAGTAGATAGGACCAGTGCACAAGTATTAAATTCTTCATGTCTTCAAGTCCTGAAAAAGTTTTCTAAAGGTTTACATGAGGACATGCATAGTCAGTTTTGAAACACATTTTCAGAGAATGTTTCTCCTGAAAAAAAAAAAAAGAAAATTATTTTTTCTTGCAAAATGTATTCCTGTGCAGTTGTAATAACATTTTTATACTGAGATGATTAACCCTTACTACAGCACTAGGGATATGGCAGAAGTGGTAATCAGACAGTCATAAGTTGCTTTTAAAGCCAATTCAGAAATAATGAGGCAATTTGAGTAAAAGAGATTTGCTTTTACTGAAGTATAGGTCTATTTTTAATTTTTCATGGGTTTAGTGATCTTGATAGCAAGAATCCAAATCTTAAAAGAGTTTTTTCTAAGAATTAAAAAGTCCATAAGGTGCAACTCAAAAGTGAATTTTATAATTATAATTCTTTCATAAATTATTCTCTTTTTATTCATTCTTTTGAAGACAAGCAACATGAAGTTGAAATCCCTTCTCCAACACAGAAAGAGAAAGAGAAAAAGAAGAGGCCAATGTCCCAGATCAGTGGAGTCAAGAAACTCATGCACAGTTCCAGCCTAACTAATTCCAGTATTCCCAGGTTTGGAGTTAAAACAGACCAAGAAGATGTCCTTGCCAAGGTAGAGAATATATATATATGTCCTTGAAATTATATAAACAGGGTGTGGATATTTCTGTATTATTGCATCCTCTGCTTATACACATTGGTTTATATCACTTGAAATGGCCCAAATTTGTTGGATTGGAAGAATAGCAACTAAAATCAGAATCAGACCATAAGGGCTAATTTCAGCATGAAGACAATTTCATCTGGCATTTGTGTATGCATTAAGAAGCCTTCCTATTCATAAATAGTATCTGAAGATTGAAGAGTAAACATATTGTATAGTGTCACAGGAATGAAAATGTATAGATAGCAAACTTATTTTTAAAAAATGTGCAAGGGTACATAACATTAGAACTACTCTTCCTATTTTTAGCTGTATCATTTTATGTACATTCTTTTTCTTATTTTTAATGAAATTTCTTACTATTTTTTGCACCAGCAGCTAACTTCTTGGCAATAACAGAAAATTGGTATAAAGGGATTTTTGATTGAGTTATGCCTCTTCTAACGTTTTCAGGAATCTTATTTGAAGAGTGTTTCTGAGACCAGGGAGAGAGCAGCAGAATTGCCCATCTCTGCACATTGCAGAGATGCACTCAGCAGAATTGCACATCTCTGCAGGTTTTCTCCTCACTGAACTTCATTGTCAACAGACAGTGAGATAGCAAAGTGTGTCAGTTAAACTCATTCAAGATACTGTAGAGTTTTTCCCTCTGGAGCAATTCACTAAAGAAGCAGTCTTTCCTGCTTAGACAAATAAAATCTGAAAAATGGGTAGATGTAAATTCTGATATTGCAAGATTAATAGCAGCTGTAGAGTTTAGAGCTTAGCCCTTGCAAGGTTTAGCATGTAACTTGCACACTGGCCAGGTCTTAATGAGTCCTCTGTTTATAATTGCTTCTCTCAAAAATTGCAGGAATTTTTATGTTAGGTTTCAGCCTGTTCATTGCTTGATTTTACTCTAGGAACTTGAAGATTTGAACAAGTGGGGCCTTCAGGTTTTCAGAGTAGCAGAGTTATCTGGAAATAGACCTCTGACTGTCATCATGCACACTATTTTTCAGGCAAGTATGAGCAGTCATGCTGCGTTTTTATCTTGGAGACTGTTCTGTGCTTTGAAATGTAATTGTTTTTCCTTTACTTTTATAGGAGCGGGACTTGTTAAAAACTTTTAAGATTCCAGTAGATACTTTAATAACTTACTTGATGACCCTGGAAGACCATTACCATGCAGATGTGGCGTACCACAATAACATACATGCTGCAGATGTTGTTCAGTCAACCCATGTTCTACTATCAACCCCAGCATTAGAGGTAAACGTAACTGAAGAAGAAAAGTGGCAGTCGTGAGAGAAAGGGATGCACTGAGAGTCTCCTAAACTAAATATTAAAGATCTTAGTTTCTGCAATGTTTTTAAAAGAAATCTTAGCATTTCTTCCTTGAATTCTGTTCTATTAAAGATATTTTGTGAGGATCAAAGTTAAATGTAAATATTGTGCAGAAAAAAATCACTTCTTTTCATTTTAAATAATGGGAATTTTTGCTGTCATAACCTTTTTCACTGTAACACAATGTATATCTTGTTTCTACGATCTTACTATTTATGCTACATCCTTTTCTGTCGTTATTTCCCATGTGGGATTCTGCCTAACCACAGCAAGTGGAAGTTCTTAGGAAAGTTTATTCTGGTCCAGAAAGACTACTTTTGTATTTATTTCTAAGACAGATTGGAATATGAACTAAATTTTTGCTGGACTCTCTTTTCTTACACTCCCTGCACTCCAATAAATATTTCAAAGTTTTTTGGGAAAACAATCTGTTCTTTTTGTAGCAATTCTCTTCTTGAAAGTTCTTAAATCTCTGAAGTAGAAGGATGTGAAAGATGGAGATTTTTCCTTTTTTAAGCACAGTTCAGGTCATAACATAGCAATCGTTGATGTTGATATATCCCAAAAAACATAAAAATTCAGATAAAGGAAGCAGTAGCAATTTTATTAGTTCAAAAGGATTTACCTTCATTTTCAAGAAGGGCTGCATTTTGACTCTCCTATAATGGTCCATCTTTAATGTCACTGAATACATCTGCATTACCTTCTTCTTAAAAAGAGGGTTATAGGTGGACCTTGGCAGGTTTGGATCCTCAAAGACTTGGAAATCTCTTGAGAAAAATTTTCTTGTTCTCAAGAAGATCAGGTAATGTTCTTAAAACACCACTGGCTTCACCACACAGCTGAGCTAGTCGTCAGTAAAATTTAGGGGTTTTTTTTTCCAGACCTTTTTCTTTCATGGCCTTATTCTCAGCAGAGCTTTAGCCAGGGAAATGGCAATGGCTGCCCAGTGCCAGTGCTGGTCTTTGCCCTTCTGAGCTGTCCTTGATCAATTTTGAAAGCTTTTGAATCATGTGGGTGCTTCTGACCATTCCAAGTCCATTGCAGTCCTCTTTTCCTGTCTTCCTAGTAATCTCATACAAATGGAAAATCAGTAAATGCTAAGTGATATTGATACTGTGATACTGTTGCTATTTCCTTTATATGGGAGATGTGCATCTTTCAAATACAGATACAGAGGAGTCAGGCTGAAATATTAACTTTAATTTGTGCTGTAAGTTAGAAACCTGTACTTAATTGCCTAATAGAGGTGGATTTATATACAGACTGAAGCTGAAAATACTTCAGTTGTGGCAGAATTTAGTGTTGCTCTCTGTATGAAGTACAAATCACTTTACTTTGGCCAAACTTGAAATATTTATGAAATTCTACATAATTGATGATTTTACAAAGGCTTTGATAGCTTGTGTGTAAAGTCTCTAGAGATCATGGTATATTTTAAATGTGTGTTGCTTGTTCACATCCAGCATCAAGTAGAATCCTTTTTACTGGAAACAATTTTTCACAGTTCGATCATTGTCATTTCTGTTTCATTACATTCTAGGCGGTGTTCACTGATTTGGAGATTCTTGCAGCAATTTTTGCCAGTGCAATACATGATGTAGATCATCCTGGGGTTTCAAATCAATTTCTTATCAACACAAGTAAGTTTGATGCTTAGTGGTTTTCTCAAAAATTTGCTGTGAGGTTGGCCTATAGCACCTGAAAAATACCACCAGTTCATTCCTTGTTTGCTTCTATCTTTAACTTTTCTCAGTAAATAGATAGATGTTTATATTTTAAACCTGATATTACTTTGCATTTTTTCTAACTTTAGAAATTATTTACACAGTACACTCTAGCAAGAATTACTAAGGTATAAACTATTACCCTGGCATTGTTTCGATGTATTGCATGTTTTCTCTCCTGGACACATAGTTGATTTACATTAAATAGGTAAAGTTTTAAGAAGAGAATGAAGGAAGATTAAAAAAAAGAAGGCAAGACAAGAATTTATGTTGGAAACATATGGTGTGATGATGGGTAGAAAGTCAGAAAGCAGAAAAGCATGATTCTTTTTAGCAAATAGACAGACAATCCTGTATCCGTACTTGGCTTTTGATCTCTCATGCTTTGTAGTCTGAATTTCCTCACCCTGTTTCTGCAGCTATGATAAATATGTTTGGTTTTTTCTGACTCCAATGTTATCTCCAAATTTGAAACACAGTGTACTTCTGCATTCCTTAAGGCTGTTGATGGCAGCATTGCTGAACCTCTATCCCTTCAATCATCTATTGAAAGAAAATCACTGTCAACTTTATTGAACCTGATCATGACATATTTATTCAATAGTTTTTTGCCCCAGTGGCAACTTCCTTGGATTTTGTTGCCTGATGTCAGTATTATTGCCCTTTGTAGGTCAGTACAAGTTCCATCATACTGTGTTATTTCTTCTGCTCTCTGACAACTTCTCCTTTTATGATAACTGACCCAGAAGTGCAAAGTTTAAATAATACTAATAATCCAAGCACAAAAGAAGAAAAAGCAATAGAAATGGAAACCTACCTAGGGTTGTGTATTTGACCCATCTGGTTGCACATTTATAGATACTGTCGCTTCTGCACATGGGCAGAATCTATTTCACAGGTGTTAAAATA
Organism: Setophaga petechia; assembly: GCA_024362935.1. NCBI lineage: Eukaryota > Metazoa > Chordata > Aves > Passeriformes > Parulidae > Setophaga > Setophaga petechia. The sequence goes on along the minus strand of JANCRA010000004.1, from coordinate 6,049,011 downwards.
GAATGACCCCAAATCAAAAGTAGCATTTGAAGAAGGGAGCTCCTGCTCTGACTCATTGCTGCTGAATATTCATATAAGGCATGTACTTCAGTTTAGCCTGCACCTAGTTTTGTTTGTCTCAATGGCCTAAGGGCCATCCTATAATGAAATTGAATTTTATGACTCATCCTCGTGAAAGAGGATTAAGATTGACTCTGTATTTTTTGTGCTTTACTGGGGACCAGTACAGTTCAGCAGTGAAGGCAGAGAGTGAATCAAGCTTTCTGTGAAAACCAAATTCTTAATTAAATCTTAAGAGTGGGCATATGTAAGTAAAGCCTTTTCCTTGCTTGTTGAATCAGAAATTGAGTACCAGGTTATACTTGGTGGCTCCAAGGTTCTTTGAGGAAACCAATGACGTGTTTAGGTTTAAGAGTGTTGACTTAGTTGAAGGGATGAGTAGTGGTGCATAAAGCTTTTACTTCTAGTTAGATTGAAATTCAGCTAATGTAGGAGTCATATTCATGCTGATAATTATCAGCTTAAAAAATATATCTTGTTTTTCTCAATTCAGCTTTTGATAAAGGAGGCTTTTGTGTCAATCAAATAAAAACACTAATTGAAACTTCCAGCTGTTGCAAGGTTGAAAAAAACAAAGAGATTTTGTTTACTTTAAATTGTTCTGTGTGTAAGGAAGAAACTGCAGGGAGAGAGACAGAAAAAAATCATTTAATGTTGACTTCTCAAATCCAAAATTTTCCTAACTTTTAGAAGATAATTCGCTTCCATCTAATTTTGTTTCTTCACCTAAATATAAGAATGCATTTAAAAAAAAACATGATAGACTTAGTTACATGATAGACTTAGTTAGACTTAGTTAAAGTATGTACATATTTGCCATATTTTCATATTTTTTTATGATTAGTCTTGTGACTTTTCTGACTATTATTTTCCTATATAAAGTCTATTACAGAGTTGTCGACTAAACAAATCCCTCTTGAATGCTATTAAATAACAAACAAATATGAAGTATATCAGAGTAGATATTTATTTTACCACTGTAACTCTGTCCTTCCAGAAAAATATTCTTGTATCTTACAATGTGTTACAGAGGTTACCGAGGGGGAACTTTCTTCCATTTTTATATCCATTTTGAAGTTGAGTGCATTTTAGCTGTGTGTGTAGCTCCAGCTCTTCCAAAGTATTTTGGCAATGTGGAGTGTTTTGCAGTTGCAGCAAATCAGAAACTGTTTGAAAGGAAAATAAACTAATGTGTGATTTCTGCATGAGAAAAACAAGTATGCAAGCTTTGTATATGTTCTGTGAAAGACGAAAGAGAGATCATTTTACAAACTTGCTTTCTTTCGCTTTTGCTGTTATGGTTTTGCTGGTTTTGGGATAAGAAAAGGCAGAGAAAGACTTCCCTGATTCAACAGATCGATTTATTCAAGACAGGAGAGGAAGACAGCAGGAGAATGGATAATGAGATCCATGAAATCTGAAGATCAAAGTTTTAGAGGCCTCCTGTTGAACCAGAGGCATTTTCAAATATAGCTGGTTTAAAAGAAAAAAAAGAGGACTAAGAGTCGACTAGGCTGATGTATGTTTAGACTTAGGCTACAACAGCTGCAATAAACAGAAGTTACTATAGCACAGGAAAAGTATGAAAATTATATGAGTATTTTGTGATAGAATTATTTACATGCTGTATCTTAAAGCATATGCAAGCTGACAGTGCAGTATACCTGAGTTAAAGCTAAAGCTGTGCAGACATTTTTGTAATTGCTTTGATTTTTCAGAGCTGTCTGTTCAGCAGGTCTAAGCTGACATTATATGCATGCCTTACCACAGGCATGGCTGGGAAGTGTGTGTTATTGTCAGGGCCATATGGGGTGACTGAGGTAAGAATAATTCCATTGGTGAAGACAGTATTACAGACAGCATCAGGGACTGACTGCACCCAAAACCACGGCAGCATTCAAGGCCACTGTCTGCAGTTTCACACCACAGGACATTACATGAAAGACAGAAGCATAGCTGTTTCCATCCTACCAGCCTTCAGCTGTCATGGACTAATGACTGTATAGTTCACTAGGCATCTTATCATCTTAGATAACTGCAGAAGGGCATGTTTTGAAAATCAGGAAACTGGTGCTCCTCAGCACCAGTCCTGCAGAAAAGCCTCAGCTGTATATTCCCAGGTGAAAGTGCTGGGAAGCTGAAACTTGACTGACAGTAGAATTTTAGGTGTTGTGACAGAGAGAGGCATGAGAAGACAACACATCAGTGTGTTTTAGTTGAGGTGTGTTTATGCATATATTATGCGTATAATATTTTCTAAGTTGCCTCTTGCAGATATGAAAATTCATTCTAAAAATTAACTTTCTTATATTTTTTCTCACTTGCCACTCCAGGCATGTGTTCTGCATCATTGCAAAGCCTTTTCTTTGTTTTGCTCAACTTTGGCTTAACCTAGTAAGTTATTCAGTGAATAATTCTGTAACTTTCAGGGCTGCTTCTAAAAGTTTATCTGTAAATCTTGTTATGCATGTAATGAATTTGTAAAAGATCTTAAGGGATTTGGTAGAAGCACAGGTTTTAGTAACGTTCTGCCCTGCAATTGTTACTGCAGATTCTGAACTCGCCTTGATGTACAATGACTCATCAGTACTGGAGAACCATCACTTGGCTGTGGGTTTCAAGCTGCTGCAGGAAGAAAATTGTGACATTTTCCAGAATTTGACCAAAAAACAGAGACAATCCTTGAGGAAAATGGTTATTGACATTGTGAGTTTTGAGATTTTGTTTTCCATAGAGCTAGGACATTGAATAATAAAGCACAGAAGCATTTTATAATAAATTACACGTTGTCAGGCCCATAAACAATGAAGTGAAATTTTAAAGTTTTGTCATATCTTACCCAAATACAAATAGTGCAGTCTTTTAAGTTCCACTCACTTTCTATGCATTTCTGGAAGGCATACTATTCTGTTTCAAGCTGGTTTTGATGGTGCCATTCTACCATTACAGGTAGACATTTGCTATTGAATTAATAATGAATTTGGGCTGGTCAGTTCCTTCTGAACAATGCTGAACAATGATTTTGTCATATTCTTTAAAAAACTAATATGAGAACCTACTATTATGAATATACAGGACTCTTACTTGTATCATGTATTCAGACATAGAAACTACAGGTTCCTTCCAAAAATGTTGATTTATATGTTCAATTATTTTTCAAAAAAACTCCAGTAGAATAATTTACATAGTGCTCATTTTTTGGTTTTTTGTTGTTTTTTTTTTTTCTAGGTACTTGCAACAGATATGTCTAAGCATATGAATCTACTGGCTGATTTAAAAACTATGGTTGAAACTAAAAAAGTGACCAGTTCTGGTGTTCTGCTTCTTGATAACTATTCAGACAGGATTCAGGTAAGGAAATGCACCTGAAAATGTTCACTTGTATTAAATACTTAATAACATTGTCTTCCCCATTCTCCAGCATGGATTAGAGCTGTGTCTTTCACACCATGATTTGCTGCTTCCTTCTGTTTCCTCCCTGGTCTAAATGACATGGTTTAAGTGATTCTCTGGGAGATTAACAAAGTCCTAGGGTAGTTCAGGACTGAATGAGGCTTTGGCCTTCCCTTCAAATTATCAAAAAGTGATTCTCTTTCTCACAAGGATTTGTGACATTTATAGCGACAGAAGCAGCAGAAGCTAGGTAATTCATGGCTATTACTGCAAGTGTGAAAAGCACACAACCACATAAGTTTTGGCTGTTTAGAATAAATTTTGCATTACATGTATTTTTAAGATTTTGTTTTACAGTCACCAGGAATGTGAATAAAAAAGGAGCTGCTTTTCTTCAGTGCAATAACACCACAGGTGTTCAACGTGTTCTAGGTTCTTCAGAATATGGTGCACTGTGCAGATCTGAGCAACCCTACCAAGCCGCTCCACCTCTACCGCCAATGGACAGATAGAATAATGGAGGAATTTTTCCGTCAGGGAGACCGGGAACGAGAGAGGGGAATGGAGATAAGTCCCATGTGTGATAAGCACAATGCATCTGTAGAAAAATCACAGGTAATTGATTTTATAAGGTAGTTAAACCTTTTGGAAGAAAAGGATAGTACATTGTCATGTTTCAAACAATTTATGAATGCACTTTTTTCTTTTCTTACTCTGAGTTAATTAATTCAAATCCTCAGTTGTAAATGAGGCAAACTGAGACTTTTACTGTCAAAACATAGTGCGTGGCGATATGTTTGCTGAAGGGATTCCATCACTGTCCTGACCTGAAAAGCAGCATACATGCTAAAAGAAACTATTGTACAGCTGATTGGGATTTCCTTCAAAAACATAATTAAATATAAAGCAGGTATCTAGCTCACTAGATGCAGTGGAGTTGTTGGAATGACCACTTCACTTAAAATCAAATCCTTTCCATGCTGTTATCTAACATCCTGAAACAGACTTCTAAAAAGTAAAAGACCTTATCTGTTATATAAACTAGTATGGTTTCCTTTCAGCCACCTCTAAGGGTAATGTATCTTGTGTCTCTTCCTAGCATTATATTTCTCATATTTTGCATAACTTACTCATTTCTCTGTGAGTAATCATATTCTTGCATTATTTGAAACAGGTGGGTTTTATAGATTACATTGTTCATCCTTTGTGGGAGACGTGGGCCGATCTCGTTCACCCGGATGCCCAGGATATCTTAGATACACTGGAGGACAATCGAGAATGGTATCAGAGCACAATCCCTAGAAGTCCCTCTCCTGCACCTGAAGAAAAGGAAGAGGGAAAGCAGGGTCAAACTGAAAAATTTCAGTTTGAACTAACGCTGGAGGAAGATGGTGAGTCAGACACTGAAAAGGACAGTGGCAGTCAAGTGGAAGAAGACACCAGCTTCAGTGACTCCAAGACTCTTTGCACCCAGGATTCAGAATCCACTGAAATTCCTCTTGATGAGCAAGTAGGAGAAGAAGTGGAGGAGGAGGAGAACCAAACAGCAGAGCCTTGTATGGTAGAAGAACATTCTCCTGACACATAACAATGAAAACACAGTCTCTTTTTCTTGCTCACTCCCTTTCTTTTCCTCTTTCTCTCTTTTTTTTTTTTTTTTTTTTTTTTTATGGGGGGAGTTAGGAGGGGCTGGGGTATTTTCAGTTTTGTTACAGATTTTTTATTTTCTTTTTTTTTTTTTTTTTAATGTAGGCAGTGATTTCCAAAGTATATGTCACATACTACAACCATGGTCAGAACTTGGTGTTACCTGCCAGAATGATTGTTGATCAAAACTGAAGTTGATGATTCAGTTTGGCACTCAGGAATATTGTAAACAGAATTTTCACCTCCATGCAGTCAGAAAGCAGGGGGAGAACATCCATAAATTGCATTTTAATAAGGTCTCTATTAGGCTGATTCCATTAAATAAAGCAAATGCTTTCAGAGGAGTACCACCTGCCAAACGAATGTTGGTGTGCTTTGATAGTTTTTGAATTAATTGTATTGTATTGTAAGACATTGGATAACATTCATCTGTAGAGGAAACGGACAGAAAAAATATTGAGGTTCCTACAGGAAAACAAATTCACAAAAATGATGGGACACAAATGGATTCTGTTACCAACATGAAGATAAGCTGTGAAAATTGCATAATTTTCTTATTTCTAATCTTCTGAATTCTGAGACATGACTGAAAAAAATGTGACCCAGTGGGTTGCACTAACCTCTTCATTTTGTATAATATGTGAAAGAGAGATCTTTTTTAGAGCTCACTTTTATTAAATATACCAAGGTATTATATTTAAAAAAACCCCACTTTCATCTGCCACTGTTTTTTTTTTTTTTTCCAAAGAGTAACTTACAAGTTTTCAGTACAAATCTGTACTACACTGGATAATACTTGTAGGGGTTTTTCTTTAATTCTCTTTTTTTTTTTTTTAGCACCTTAGAATGTCATGTTGATATTGAGCTGTAAATGTCTATTGTCTTATATATTAGTAAGTTCCATGAGTATTCTTTGTGTGACATAAAATCTTTTCAGTAAGATAGCTTTTTTTGTTAATTTGTTTTTTCATCACAGTTTTCCCAGATATGTTAGTGGACTTATACAGTGCTTTTGTCCTCATAGTAGCCTGATCCTGCCAACTCTGTCTTACTACAAGAAGTAGTCCCAGTGATACCAGCTGGGACCACCAACACTAGGATTTACAGGACCAGAGCCTGTAAAAAGAGTAATGAATTGTCATCAGTACAAAAGCACCTCTTTTGCTATTCTAATCAATTTTGTTCCTCTGAAACATGGTTTTTCAGACTGCTTTTGTCTGAGAGCTATAGACTGCTAAATCAGAACAGACTAATACAATGTATGAAATACTTGTTCTGGTGCAAAAAATTATTAGTGTAATATTTCCAACTTATGACTCCCAGTAACTTTTAATCTGGGTAGACATCTAGTTAAAGCATTTGGTAATCTGAGGTGTACAACATAAAAATGATGATTAGTGTTATTTTTTCATGTCTTTGTTGCTAGAAGAGCCAGGCCAGTCTTGTCTTTTTATATTATTATAAAAGAGCAGTGCATCATCAGAGTTGTAGTTTTCTCCATGTTACTTCAGTCTCAGATCTTTTCATCCTTTATCCAGTTTGTGCTAAGGGATTCCTACCTTTCCATTTGATTGGTACTGAAAGCTTCCATAACTTGGAAAGCTAAAGGGAGGTAGGAGTTCATCTTTGTCATTTTTCAGTCTTGATGTTTGGTCACATGGAAGATGTGATTTTATTTCCTCCACTTTACTCCTCATTAGAATTGTAGTTTTGAGTGTAGAAGATGGGAAATAGTTGCCTATGGAGGCCAACAGACTCCTACATTGCTAAATTCTGTTAAAATTACAGTATCAAGATAATTTCTTAACAAAAGGTGATAGTAGCAGCCATTATTTTCCCTTTGGATTTTTTGTAGCAAATTTGCAGATATTAATGCAGGTACTTCTAAATTACTAGAGATCTAGAATAAAAACCCATTTTAAACTAATTGGCTAATAGTTCAACTTTTAAATAAATTTTGCATTCTTCTATATCCAGGTCATAATTTTCTTTACCATTAGCCCTTACAGGGCCTTAGTACCGAAGATGCAGAAGGAATAAAAGAGTGAAGATGACTCCTGGGGTTTTTTGTGTTATGAGGTTTAGTTTTTTTTAATTCCATTTTTTTTTTTTTTCATTATTTCTTGCTGAACTGATCCATCTAAAAGTCCTTTCAGCCCCCAAAGAGTGCCTGGAACCTCAGTAGTGGAAAAGCAATATAAATTCCAGAATAACCAGTAGGACCTGGAAGGTTTTGTTTCTGCACTAATTGACAGTAAATAAACATAAAACCATATTGTGAGATATACACCTGTACATGTGGACAATCAAATCATAGAAAATGATACCATTTCTTAGAGTTGGGGATATAATGCACTGTACAATCTTTTTGTTCCTCTTTTGCCAAAGTGTGTTTTAGCATTGTACACTGCTTTAAAACAATACAATTTACAAGTGGCTTTATGTGTTGTGAATATTTTTGCCATAAAAAATGCAGTGAGTGGATATTGAGTGAGAGGAAAAAAGAAAAATCACCTTGTTTATAAAAGTACACTTTAGCTTGCAAGTTGCTGTACTCAGTAATGCTGTATTTAAATTCTTAAATTGTTTTGTGTCATTAAAAAAGGATAATGAAAGAATATAGATAGAACAAATAGCATTCAGAAGTTTAAAACTTGAATGAAATGGATTTTATAGAAAGCTTTGACAGTTCTTTTCAAATGCGTTATTTATTTTTTGTGCCATGCATTTTTCTCACCAAATGACCTTACCTGTAATACAGTCTTGTTTGTCTCTGTTTACAACCATGTATTTATTGTAATGTACATACTGTAATGTTAATTGTAAATTATCAGTTCTTATTATAACATCATCCTTGTCAGGGTGGTGTTGCTGTATCTGGAAACTCTTGGTGAGAGAATGATTATTGTGTATACATATTCCTTGTACATTTCTTCTCCTGTAATATATTCAGTGTCACCATAGAGCTCGTTTATGGAAGATTCAAGAAAAGTATAAAATACATAAAGATATATCGATTTAAAAAGCTGCAGGTCTTTGGTCCCAGGGCTGTGCCTTAACTTTAAACAATATTTTCTTGTTTAGCTGCATTTGAAAGTAAGGTAGCCTTGGGGCTGGGGCTGGGCATTTCTACATATTTTTAGTTGCTAACCGATGGGGGATACTCTTACGAGCTAATATGTGTAATACTACAATAAATTTTCATTCTTGACCCTGCTGGAAGTTCAAGCTTTTGCAGACTTCTGGTAATGTAATTGTATTGTCTCTGAATATCTTTTTACAGCCTGTAATTGGGGATTATTGCAGCCATTTTTTGTTCCTAAAAAAGATAAATAATTGATGCTGCATTTCAGTGCTGAAATGCACTGAAACAGCTTTGGAAAGCATCTCTAATAAACGTTTGATTTTAATGCATATTGGGAAATTGAATGATCAGAATTAAGAGGGTGTAACTCATACACTTTTACAATTGTCTGTAATGTCTCTTCTTTAGTAGCACAAATGATCACTGTATAAGCAGAATCCATAGTAGGATACAACTTCAGCCTTGGAAATGCTTTCCAATATTAGTGTTACAAGTAGCCAAAGTTTATTTTATATAGGCGTAGCTAAAGCTTTGTGCAGGTGTGTGTAGCATAGTGCACTAGCTCTCCAGAAGAGCAGTAAACTGTTAGATGTTTCAATAACACTACTATTAGGTTTGCAGGTTGGGCTGAGCAACTCTTGCTGTTTAACTTGTCACATTGCTCCGGACAACTCAGAGCTGGTATCATTGAATTTGCCAGAGTGAGGGAAAAACCTCTTCTCCATTCCAGTGATGCCCAGCCCTTGTAACTTGCGACTTATTCATGAAAGGAGAGATTCTTTTCCAAGAGAAACCAGAATCTCCTTTTTGACACAAACTGTAGATTTTAGCAGCCCTGGCCCAAAGGAATTCGAATGCTTTTGTTTTATATGGTCTAAAAGGGACACTACAACAACAGATATCCTGAACAATTTCTTGTTACTGTTTTAATTTGGTATTTTCTTTGGGGATGTCTTGAGAGTGGCAACTTGTGTGAACATTGCACATGGCTATTCTTTCACTGGTTTCTTAGCCTCTCTTACAGCCTATGGGTTAGTACTGTACATCAATACCTTCATATGAAATTTTATATGCAATGGAAATAAAAGCATGTGTTGATTCTGCCTAGTTACTGCATTTGATTTTTTTTTTTTTGCTTTTTTTTAATGCATCCCATAGTTCTGACAGCTTAAGAGAAAACACATTTCCAGAATAATTTGATTACAATATTTTGTCAGAATAGTATTTCGCATAGATAAAACAAAATAAATATGAGTAAATGAGAAAAGTCAATCAAATATAGTATTATTTAGGAAAACTAATCCACAAAAACGTGACTTATAATAGAAAGGCATAGAGTCTTTCAGTTTTCAGAAAATTTTACCACTGGCTTCAATAGCTTTATAGAAACTACATGACTAGAAGTTTTCTAGAGGAGCATTATGCTCTATTACCACAAAGAAGCATAAACCAAACCAAACAAACTAAAAAAAAAGAAAATATACCGCAGTTAGACATTGTCACAATCTTCGTTCCAAATGGATGAATAAAAAAAATTGCTCGTAAAAACAGAATTCATAAATTATAGTTTTTCTTGAGGAAGAAATATGGTCTTAGTGTGAGTCCAAATCTTAAAGTGGTTTTCAGGCACCTTTTAGGTGCCTGGCTTTCAGGATCAGTATGACATTCAGCAAAATTCTTTGCTTAACTGAAAATATTTCATGGTTCAATTAAAAAAACAAATCTATGTTCATGTTTTCCTTTAAGTCTCTTAGGTCCTTCTTTGGGTTTAGGGATTTGTTTGCAAAGAGAATGAATTCTAAGGACTCCTTTTTAATTCACACCTTTGTGTCAGAAAATGCTGATAAAGTTCTGTGTGGGGAAGATGAAGGATGCTGCAGTGGATGGATAAATTAGATTATGTCTGTCACTCCCGTCAGGCTCCTTCTTGCATGTTTCCAGCAGCCCTAATAAGAAAATGGCTTGCATACATCATGGTTATTATTATAAGGAAGAAGGAGTCCCAAATTATTGTTGACAGTACTAAAACCTTTTCAGTAAGCAGATCAGGTACCACAGCCATACACAAGCCTGAAGCTGCCAGCAGTAGCCCATGGCTTCCTTCCTACATCCTCTGGCATTACTTTGTCAGTCTCTGTGCATGGAAATAATGAATCAGAATAGAGTAGTTTCAGAGCAAAACCAAAATGTATCCCCAGTTTCAGTGCAGACAGCTGCTTCTGTAGCAGTTGAATGTATTTACGAACAAATGACTCTTCTATTTCCTAATGAGACAAATAGTCTGAATAGCTGCAGCTTTGTTTGCTTAATCTCTCTGCATTGTGGAAAATGAAAGTCACAGCTACTAGCACACGTAGTGTTTACTGGAATGATCAGTCCAATTTCTCTCCAGCTGTGATTAATTTTGCTTAGGTTTTTCCAGGAAAAAAAAAAAGAGAAAAAAGTTCAAAGATGTTATAAAAGCCTTAGTTAGTTCAATTTAGTTTAGTCTGAAGAATAAAGATAATCTCTAGCTTCCTTCTGTCAAACTGGTTGAGAAATCTGCAAAAGGTAATAACAGGGGATAGGAAGTCCAAACAGAAATCAGAGTGACAAATTGGGAGCAAAACTTGAGCAGGAAGAAATAATCTCATCTCATCAAAACAACCCATAGTTTGAATATGGACATTAGGGGAACTGAGTTTGAGTTTGATTTTTGTCTCAGTTCCTTGGGTACAAAGCTGTATTTTTTTGCTTTTTTGCACAGCAAATATTTTGAGTTCTTTGAAGTTACTGGTAAATACTGTTTACGTAGTTAAGATGTATATATAAAAATCTAAAAATGTTCAATGCAATGCAGAGGTAATCTCAGCTTTAAAGACTAAAAATGTGGGATGACTGTCTCAGATAAACAAGCCCTGAGCATGGGAGATATCACACCTGAGTAAACAGCCCTTTGTGAAAGCAGGAGGGAGAAGACATAGGACTCCAGATAGCGTTAATTAACTCGTGCTTATGAGCTGGGAAGACAGCAAATGCTGTGATCAGAAACTCATCAATCATGTTACCTCCAGTCCTACCCCCATCCTTCTCTAACACACATTGAGTTCAGATGCCTACAATATCAGCATTTCTATTAGTCAGCAGAGACCATTTTTTGTTTATCTGAAGAAGTCTGGAAAACAAAATAGAGGTTTTGCAGCTTGTAGTAGTCAAATTACAGAGGCATACTTTGTACATGTGTTGGACTTGGCTTGCAGCAAATGCCTGTAAGCCATCATTGCATGGGGCTAGTCAGAAACAGCTAATGTTACCTTAAAATCCTCAGAATCTTCTGAGACTCCGGAAAAATAATAGGCAAATCTCTTAAGAGCATAACTTAAATTCATTATTTTACCATGTGCTGGTTTTGTCAGGGGTAGAGTTAGTTGTCTTCACAGGGGCTGTGATTTAGATTTGTGCTGAACACAGGACTGATAATACAGAGATGTTTTTGTTATTGCTGAGCAGAGCTCACACAGAGCCAAGGCCTTTTCTGCTTCTCCTACTGCCATGGTGGTCTGGGAGGGGACTGGGGGTGCCTGGGAGGCTGGGAGGAGACACAGCCAGGACAGGTGACCCCAGCTGATCAAAGGGATATTTCAGACCGTGTGGCATCATGCTCACTATATAAAGTGGGGGAAGAAGGAGGAAGGGGGGGCATTTGGAGTGAGGAGTTTGTCTTCCCAAGTCACCATTATGTGCGATTAGACCCTGCTCTCCTGGAGATGGCTGAACTCCTGCCTGCCCATGGCAAGCAGTGAACTCATTCCTTGTTTTGCTTTGCTTGCATGCACAGCTTTTGCTTTCCCTACTAAACTGTCTGTACCTGAGCCCATGAGTTGTCCAGCTTCTACCCTTCTGGTTCCCTCCCAGCCTCATTTGTGGGGAAGCAGCTTGTAGGGCTCGGTTGATGGCTGGGGTTAAACCAAGACAAGATCTCATTGAAACCTCTCAAAAGTGGTCTGTCTGGGGTTGCCTTGAAGTATGAAAGAGTATGAAACCCAGGGAAAGACACAAGTGAGGAGAGAGAAATAGGAAATGTTTTGAGGAAATGTTTTAAGGAAATGTGTAGGGGGAAAAGGACCAAAAAAGTTTGAAGAGATTATTGCAACCTGGCTCAGGGTTTTGACATTTCTTAGCAGGAATACAGCCTCCAGCTGTGTCCTCTGAAGTTCTGTGCAGTAGGCATACAAGCCTTCACACTGAGAAGCAATGGACAGGTTGGTGAAGTGAGGAAAGCAAGAAAAAATCTCTCACTCAAGGAGTGGCTCAACCACAACCACTGCTTCTCTGAGGAAGACTGAGGAGCAACAAGTCACAACCAAAACCCGTTGCTGTGAGCAGTGTTTGTTACACACTGCTGTTCTGGGCTGCACAGCTGCTCCTTGCCCGTGTAGCAGTGCAGCCGGGGTCACGGCTCAGTGCTCATTGCTCAGTGCAGCATGCAGGCTGCCACGCCAGCTGCTCTGAAGTCATCAGAGAGCTGGATATCCCTGAAAACTGCCTGTGCCCTGAGGCTGAAATGTACCCCAAAACTCCCACAGGTGCTGTCAAGTGCAGCTGCCCCAGAGAGGAACTTGCCATGCTCCTGTGGGTTGCCATGGAGCATCGCTGCCCCCTCGCTTGGGGCCAGCTGGCAGAAGCTGGCACTCTGTAAATTTCAAAGGCCTTAAATCTTGTTTTCCCAAATGGTAGTGGGGTGCTACACCATTTGGAGTCTCTGATCTGCGCCACTCAAGAGCACAGCAAAGTCAGGGCAGATGTGAGACACAGATAGTGTCCCCATCAGGGGCACAGGGCACAGGCTGTCTCCTAGCACCCTCCTCAGTCAGTAATTAGTAATAATGAACACCATTAGTATTCAATTTATTCATTATTCTGTCCAAGCTGAAAAAACCTTCAGCAGCATGACTTCTAACTGAACTAGTAATGGTTTGGTGTCTTTTCCCTGCAGGTAAGTAAAATAATTCTCAAGTTCATGCTTCATTAGAAATGTTTGATATCATTGTCCATTTTTTCCTCACCAGAATTCCCTCCATAAATATTAATACCTTCTGGTGCTTCTCCCAGGCCTGCTGCTGTCTGGAGAGACTAGTGGGGTCTCCCTTTAAAAATTTGCTGTTGCAGAACCATTCAGCCTTTGTGTCTGAGTAAGCTGGCAACAAGCCTCAGACCCTCTGGTCTGCCGGGTTTGCTGTTCCAGTGCTCCACCAGCCAGGAGGAGTGGGAGCTCTTGGCACTGTTTCCTTGTGGGATGCCTGCAACAACAGTCCTGGAGATCCTCTCCTGCCCATCAGCTGGCACAAGATTTTAGGCTGGAGAAACTGCGTGTAGTGGTGAGAATTTTTCTCTGACAATTTTAATGTGCTGCAGAATCCTCAGGCCTTTGTGCTTGGAAAGTGGTGGAAATCATAACCAAGAACAATGGCACTGTTTCATGGGGATGAGTGGGGGGGTGTGGCACAGCAGCCAGGGTGATGGTTTGGGATGCCGGTACTGTTGTTTCCCACAGCCAACCTAAAAAGTTGGAGGGTCTTATTTAGATAAATTTGAACAATTTTCTTATACATTTCTACAGAGTCCTGCAGCTCTTCTCGTAGTTGCAGCTCTCCCTGGCATCACTAATGGTGTTTTATAATGGTGTTTATTCCCCAGGGGAGCAGACATTAGCATTTGGCTCCTTTTAGCAATAACTTTCCTCATGGTGGTACCAAACTTTCCTCTGCTACACAGAATTCAGGAGCAATGGAGATGAAATCCCAGTGACACTCTCCCCACCCTTTCAGGAGCTACCCAGCAGCAGGCAGTGCATTCCCACTTCTTTCTGGGGACACGAGGTGACCCCACAGGCACCCTCGATGCAGGAGCGCTGCTGGCTGTGCCACAACCCTGGGCTGAGCATGCTACTGCTGTGCTGCTGCCATGGCACTGCAGAGGAGCAGCTTAGCCAGTCACTGGCCAATGCAATGGGGTTTTTTGTGCTCATGGTGGGAGGAAAATGCTGCTTTGGGCACATGCTAATCTCTACACATTCATTTCAGTACGGAACAGCATGCCATTGTGAAAAATAGATCAGAAAGCCCTTTGAAATAGACTTCCTATCCAAAACCCCATGTTGCATTTCCAGGTATTGCTCTTGGACTGTTTTGTATGTGGCTTGATGGTGTCATATAGAGACCACTCTGCCTCTGATAAATTGAAATTTCCTCTAGCTGGATAGAGCTTTGTACCTGATTTAGAACGAAAAAGGGAGGGAATGGGGATTTAATTTTGGGCCGCTGGAAATCCAGCAAATCTGAAAGCATTAGCAAGGGCGGGTATGAATCATTCCTTTCTTCTTTGTGCTACTTCAGATGAACTGCTCTTATGTTCAGCTTCATTAATAATTAATACAGTGGGGAAGCGGGGCTCAGGCGTGTTATCTTCTGTCACAGCCAAAGGGCATGTCTGCAGATCCACACAGCTGCTCTTGCACCAGGGCTCTGGGAAGGACTGCTCTGTGTGTAAGAGAAGCGAAAATCTGTGCTGCTTGCTGTGGCTAATAGCGGTAGATGACAAAAGGTGAAGGCACCATACAAGGTAAAGTGAAGGTGACATGAAGGTTCTCCAGGAAGAGAAAACAAACACACAATAGGGAACACAACCTTGACATCTGCAGCATGGCTGGCACTGCAGCATAATCATACTTCTGAGAGGAGAAGGAAACATGAGGTTTATGAGAATCTCTTAAATAACAGCTAAAAGTCCTGATTTTTTTCTTCATGAGGCACATTGTAGCAGAATAAGGACTGCCTGGATCTTGGTACCCTGCAGCCTCCTGAGCCCACTCTGCTAAGGTACCTGGTTCTGCTGCTTGCCTGGTCCCAAACTCTCACCCAGATATCTCTCAGGACTGGCTGATGCAGGGAAGTACACAAGGGAATAATCCTGGCTGAGGAATGATGTTATAGTGAGAGTCTGAGCACAGAGGGAAAAAGTGGATAAAGGGATGATAACTTTAGAGTAGCAGTAAAGCTGCACATTCAGCATGCATTGAGAGACAGGGGCCACAGTATACTTACAGGGTGAGGGAGGAACCTTCTGCTGTCACACTTCTGGTGCAAGGAAGAAAAGACTCCTTGGAGGAATGCCTATAGGTTAGCTTATGTGAAGCAAGTCAGGCCTTGGAAAACATCTGTGGTAAACACTAGCATGGCAGATTAGGATCCTATTTCAGTCCCTCTACAACTTATTTTATCATCTCACCAACAAAAACTAGCAATTTCCAATACTGAGGGAAATTAATGCCTGATTACTTTGAGCAATTATCCATGTCAAGATGGTGGGTTGGTTGGTTGACATCTGTTAAAAAGCTTTAGTTTGGTAGAAGTGGTGCATGTCTGCAAGTTAGGACTTTCTGGAAAGCTTCTACAGTACAGAAATCACTAATACTTAAATGAGCTTTTGAAACTAGTTTCTTGGGGAAGATTATTGTGTTTCTAATGTATGCTTGGTGTGGAAAAGCATATAGATGCATATGCACTCAGACACTCAGATAGAGATGGATATAGATGATGACAGATAGATAGATAGATAGATAGATAATATAGATATAGATGATATAGCTATAGATATAGATGGTAGACTAGATATAGCTATAGATACTGATTGAAAAGAGGAAATTCTGTGTGAATGTATGGATAAATATGCTTCTCTAGTGCAGCAGCTGTGCTCTGGAAAAAGAGAGCCCTCCATAGCCAATTAGTGGGTGTGCCCTAGAGCAATTGCAGCAGTTACCCAGAGTGAACCTCTCCTCAGACTGCCTATAAAAAAGGACATCCCTTGCAAAGAACGTCAGCAAGAGGGAACCTGTGTATGTTTATTGACAGATGCAGCACAAGTCCTGCAGGCTCTGGCTGACCTGACCTTTGGCAGGAGCAGAGGCTGCAGGGCGAGCTGTGCACTGATGGGGCTGGTCCCACAGCTCCAGCTCTTCTGCACGGGGCTGGGGCATCAGCGCAGTCCTGAGGCACCACCCCCCCTGCTCTGGATATAAGCAGCAAAGTGCTCATGGCTTAGAAGCAGGACTTGAGACAGCTGTTTAGCTGAGCGTATTCAGTAACACACATGCACACTCACAGAGGCACGTAGGAGCACAGATGTTACTGCATTACATATGAGGAGCAGAGTCCAGACATTGCTTGAGATGGCTCACACTAACAGAGCCATGGGGAAATCATGCAACAGTGTGAACTCTGCCTGCACTTTAAAGCATGTCATACACTCTATATTGGGGCAGTGAAGAAAGTCTCAAGGATCAAACAGGTAATGGCATTTCAATTATTAAAATAGACTTTAAATTAGACAGTTAGAAAAATAAGAAAAGTTCACACTGTCGTTGGCTCAGGGTTCACCTTAGCTTCAGAAAAAGCAAGATGACCAAGTGGTCACAGAGTCTGACTGTGTAGGCTAGAGTGGGTGATAAAATACTCTTTTAATTTATTTACTCCTTTTTCTTTTTTTCTTTTTTTCTCTTTTTCTTTTTCTTTTTCTTTTTCTTTTTCTTTTTCTTTTTCTTTTTCTTTTTCCTTTTTCCTTTTTCTTTTTCTTTTTCTTTTTCTTTTTCTTTTTCTTTTTCTTTTTCTTTTTCTTTTTCTTTTTTTTCTTTTTCTTTCTTCCTTTTCCTTTTCCTTTTCCTTTTTCCTTTTTCCTTTTCATTTTCGTTTTCCTTTTTTTTTTATCTTTCTCTTTCTTTTCCTTATTTTTCTTTTTCTTTTACCTAAATGAAGCGAGAAAGCACAGCTAGCTCTGTGACAAAAACAGAATAAAATTGTAGAGTTCTGTCACTGTTTATCTATGGGTTTTGTTAATAACAATTTTATTGGCAGTAAGATTTGATAGGGCCATCCTAAAAACTCTGAGTCAAAACATGAAATCTGTATCTGCTCATCTGCAATGGTCAGTAATTTTCTTGGAGATTAGTGGGGATCTTGTGCAAACCTGGAACTTGCAGCAGTAACTGTGGTAAAGAGACTGGCACCCCTGTCCTACCGTTCTCTAGGGATTTACTGCCAGCTTTGCTGCCCAAAGCCATGTTTATCCCAACCCACTTTGGCTCAAATAATGCATATTAGCTGAAGCACTTGTAATAACAGAGTAATTAGAGTAATAACAGAGTAATTTTTTGTCCCCCCAATCCTGTGCTATGAGCTGAGGGCAAAGGCTGTTTTAGCAGCATATTCATCTTCCTAGCTTACACACTCCCTGTTAGCTCCTTTTCCTGCCAGGCACTGAAAAGGGATAAAAAAATCTCCTCCTCTTCCAGTAGCTAGGGTGCAACAAAACCCATTTCCCAAGATGATTCTCAACCTCTAGAAGGAGGGGAGGAGCTGGAAGAGGTTGCAGAGTCAAAGGAGGGGCTACAGACTCACTCTGACCACACTCTAAATCCACTTCTTTCACAGCTCTACAGAACTAAGCCGCTTGTCAACTGTATTTTAAGTGCAGTTCATCATATTCACCGCATTTTGTTAGCACTTCTCGCATCTTTCTTCCCAGGAACTCTTTGCACTCACAGCTTTGCTGAACACGTGAATCCTTTCCTCTTTGGCTGGAGCATTCACTGTTGTTTTTCCCTGGCTCCATGAGGCTTCCTTCTTTGTATTTCCTATGTCATGATCTCAATACTCTCACACTTTCAGCTTCCTTGGTTAGGCACTGTGAAGGTGGTTGTTCTGCTCTCTTTGCCTGCTGGAATGGGACAACTCACCTCTATCAAATTATGTGGCTTGGAATGATACCTGAAGTGAGTGATACTGGTATGTAACAAACATTCTTCTCTTGGCTCTGAGTTTCCCAGAAACAACCTTTTCAGATGTTCCTTCCTGGTAAACATGATTCAACAACAGGTATTTTCAACCATAAATTGTATCTTTGATGCTGTACTAAAAATAAACCCTTGCATCATCCAAGCAAAAGGATTTTGGCCCCTTTCTCTCACCAAAATGTAAGTTGTCTCACTCCAGATTGCAGGAAGTGCTTGATTCCTTCTGATTACTCCGGATGAAGTACCCACAGAGCATGTGGGATCTCTAGCATGCCTCCTGTGCCCCTTTAGAAGGCACCTCTCCAGGGCAGTCACCCACAGGGAACATTGCCCATGACTCAAACATTGCCACACAAAGCCCAGCGTCACAGATGACACTGAAGGTGCAGCTGTGCAAAGACACAGAAATGTGAGCTGGAGCAACCAATGTTTGGTGCCTGCTCCCTTCCTGTGTCTCAGGAAAGACATCTTCACAAACAGTGGAGATGACACTCATCAGAGAGTGTAGCAGCCAGCCCAGGGTGAATGGGGTGCTGTCATCACATACTCCCACCTTCCCAGGTAGGTGCAGCTGCATTCCCACTGAATCTGTCCGGGTGTCTGTCCAGGATGCAGTGGGAAGGGTCACTGTGCCCACACACAGGCT
Source organism: Setophaga petechia (assembly GCA_024362935.1). NCBI lineage: Eukaryota > Metazoa > Chordata > Aves > Passeriformes > Parulidae > Setophaga > Setophaga petechia. Next base: position 6,030,354 of record JANCRA010000004.1, on the reverse strand, counting down.
CTCTGCTGTTCAAGGTGCAGGAGGCTGCGGGCCATCAGACCAAGGAAGACATCTTGCACTGAACCACTCAGCAGACTTTTCCTGTGCTTGGAGTAATGTGGCAAAACCAACAATCAAATAAAAAGGTAAAAAGCTGGGCTTGACAGATGCCAGCAGAGTAGAAAAGTTAAACAAACCCAGGTTTAAACCTGGGATGGATCAAAGAAGCCCAGCAGTGTAAAAATTTTTAAAGGTTCTCAGTTCCTGGTGATCCAATTGGAAAAGGATGAAACCTGGCCTCAAGCCCATATTTTGAGCTGCATCTGTGTAGAGAACATCTGCCTGCAATTAAGGTATTTGCATTTGTCTGGGAGAGACTGGGCAGAAGTTTATTGCTAACTGCAAGAATACCTGTTAAATCTAAGGTTATAGGATTTGGACCATGCTATGAAGCCCTGTTTGATTCTACCTCTCCTCACACAGCACTTGGAGAGATAATCAGAGGTGGGCTGAGTGAGAAAAATGTTTAGATGCCCACATGATGCCTTACTGTGGGATGTCTGGGTGAATGTGCTGTGTTCAGATACGCCCAGAGCCAGGACTGCAAGAATGACTAGGGTGAGTGGTTTGTGGTCCTTCCAGAGGGAAGCTGGTGTCTGCAGGCAATGAATACAGGCTCACCCTCTAGCCTGGCAAAAGGATCCATTGGCTGGGTCTGAGTAAGGAATGTTATCTGCCACCAAAATGTAAGGTGGGGGGCACTGAATAGCTTCAGAGAGCTCTTCACAGGAATGTTTCAAGCAGACAACAACATCTGAGAGCAGTGTTTGCCTTGGCACGGGGCATCAGGCTCTGACAGGAGAGGGGTCCTGCAAAGCAATAGGAAAGTAAATAAGAACTGAAGGGCACTGCTGTGCAAACTGTCTTCCTTTGGCTCCTGGAGAAAGTCCAGGGCTTTGCCACAGTGGGATTCCATAGAGGGATCTCCCAACCAAAGGAATTTCCTCTGCAGACTGGTAGTACCTGGAACATGGGGAAACATGGTAGTAGCCATACTGTGTCTGGGTGCCTTAGTGCTAATCCTGGTCATCTTGCCAGTATTTAATTAGAGACAGCATTGAAAACAGCATGCTGGACTTTGCTGCTGAAATGAACAGGCAGCTGCCAAGTAGGCAAAGATCATTCCACCAGGTCCCCAGGACACTCATAACTCACTCACACCTGATACAGAGCAAGGCACTCCTTGGGGAATACTGTCTGTCTCTGAAAGGATTCCACCTGCCATGCTGGAGAAGAAAGCAGAAAAGATGGAGGATGGGGCAGAGAAAAGATATTAATTTTCCTTCAGCAATGTAGAAAAGCAGCGATTGCAAGGCACAAAGTTCTTCACACAGTCTCTGTCAGCTACTACTGTAACAAAAAAGTTTGCTGAGCTAGATCAGAGTCCAAGTATTAGGGTGGGAATTGTGTAGAGCAAGCCATTGAACCAGATCTTTGAGGGTGTGTCTGTGCAGTGAGCCTCAGCTATGTGACCATGCATGTCCCTCCTGGGACATTGCACACTGTGCCCTTCAGTGTCCTGGGTGCAGCCATTCAGAACTGCAAGTGGACACGTGCCTTAGGGCTATTTCAGGGTGCTGCACCATGTGGGGGCTCTACTCCAAGAGCCAAGCCCTGATGCAGCCTTGATAAATCCCCCATCTCACTTACATGACACACAAAATCCAATGAGCAAATTCATTACCTGAACCAGACATGTACAAAAGCACAGACACTGCCCGTGAGTCACCTGCTATTCCTGACTTCGATAAATCCCCTGAAACGCTGGTGACATGTTAATACCAAATCATTCAAAGCAATGACTGATCCTCCCATCCTCTTTTCTCAGCTTCAACTTCTGAAAGAGTATACGTAGCATGCCAAAAAAAGGGGAAATGAAACAAAGCCTGATTAACTCATCCATGCCTTTTTATAGGTAGGAAAAACAAAGTAGTGCTGTTTTCTGCTTTCTCATTGTGACATCTGATGATTATGGAGATCTGTATGGAGGCAGCAGTGGCAGGGCAAGGCAAATAGGTATAACCTCATTTGCCTGCACAGATCATGCACAGCTCTCAGGTGAGTGTGTGTGATTCCCATTAAAACAGTGTGTACCAGCCTGTCCCAGGCAAATTACAGAACCTCCTTTTCCCATTTTTCCACAGCATATGCCTACCAATCTGACCACAGCAGAGCTTTGTCTTGGGCTGTCCACGTCCAGGCCACTTGGTGCTGGCCAGGCCCAACTTCCTCCTGCTGTGGAGAAAAGATTATTCCCAAAGCCCCACGGTATTGACATCCATTGACCAACTTCACAAACCCTTTTTCCACAACAGACTCAGACTTCACTTCCCATAGCAGCATTACATCTTGACCCAGGCTTTTAATTCAGCCACACAGACAGTATGGTACGAAAGAAAAAATTCTGCCAGAGGCTATTTGTTTCACAACCTTCTCTTACAGCACTTGAAAGTTTTGAATAGAGAGAGAATATGCAGATGATAACACATAGTCTTAAGTTTCTGCTTATTTTATAAGCTGATGATATGGACAAGCATAAGCAGAAGATATTTTGGTTTGATGTGTCCATTTTTCTTGATGCCCTGCAAAAGCTTGAAGTCTCTAGCTTCACCATAATCCCATGCTCCACCCAGCAATTTAAGATGTTTGGAACAGAACAGGGAGATGAAGCAGACGCCTTTGCCACATTCAAGAGGAGGCCATAGTTGGGTTTGAATCTGTGCTGTCACCTGGCAGGACCATTGTAAACCACCGTGTGTGCAGTGGCTTTGCTTTCTTCAAAAATAGGTGTGATTCTTTCCAAGAATCAGTACAAACTAGTGAGCTGTTCAAAACACTGCTTACAAGTGAGACGTAAGCAGAACACTGTTCTTCCTGTACCTCCTACGCAGGTGCAAATTGCATCTAGCTCTCCTATAACTAGAATCATGAATGTACGATGGAAATTTAGGCTGCTAATGAGAACAACAGGAACCAGAGAGTGCGTGCTATAATTTTAGCTCATTGCCTCTATTGAATCACCTCCAACGCAACCAGCATCACATGTTGCATTAAGCAATGGCAGCGCCACCTGGTCATAACATAATTTAGTCAATTGAAAGTAAAAATCTTGCTATGTAGACCTCATGGGGCATGTGCAGTTACACGCCTAAAGGATGTTTTCTTTCTTCTACCTGAAGCTACGCAGGCTCAGAAACATGGAGAGTTTTAAATGACTGGTATGGATAACTGATTTAAGCTTGCTTTCAGGAAGATGATGGCAGTAAATAAATTTATGAAAGAAATTATTTTCTCTGAATACTGAAAATGTGTTGTCTAATGTGAAAACAAGCTGAAAGTCAAAAGCATGCACATTTGTGGGCATAAGAATTTTTTTTTTCTGCCTTTTTTCCCCTCTATTGATATCTCCACCTTTTAGCAGCTCCTGCAATAGGAAAACATGTGAGGTTTTCCAGCCCAGCAGTCAACAGTGGGAAGCTGGGCACATTGCCTTGAGATGTGATTCGTGTTTCCAGAGGTACTGGTCGAGGTTGTCATGCTGAGGAATATAAAATAGCCCTGACCTGTGTTTGGATGTGCTTGTGGTAATAAAACCAGGCTGCACTGCTCCAGGAACTTGAAGGATTTTCAACTTCAGAGTGATAGTGTCAGAAAAAATTATTCCGTGTTTTAGGAGTGTTTATTTCGTGCCCTTATGTATTCAAACTGTGGGGTTTTTTTGATAGCATAGCTGAATAGCAAGTGACTCATAAATGCCTGTTTTAAAGAAGGTCTCTAGTTAGCATGTCATATATGAAACAAGCAACATGTGAATCCACTGGTGACAGCCAGTGATGGGATCTGGTGGGGAAGGAAGCTGTCAGTCCTGGGGAAGGAAGCACTGTAGCTACTGAAAGTGGAGGCTGGAATTCTTTGTGGGTTTAGTGTCATTAAGCTAAGAAGAGCCATAATCTCCCATTCCCCCTTCCTTTACTTACATGTAGTTACTCAAAGCAGACTAAAAACAAGATCTTCCAGTATTATATTCAGTTACTTGGATACTTTTGAGACTTCTTTCTCTATAGGGTGATTTTTGTCAGAGCTGGACTTACAGGCTTCTCAGCTTAAACGTAATTCATTCTTTCACTAATCATCATCTTCAAAAGTGAAGTTCACCTATATGCAGGAGCTCTGTCTGAGCTGGTAAGACAGGAAAGCTCCTGGGTGCCTGAGCAGGGGCTTAAGTGTACTACTGAGGACAAGGAGGTTCCACCTCAAGCCCCTACGTTAGACATTGCCCAGGTTTCCATGCTGAGTCAGTGCAGCTGCCACAGTGCTGCTTAGCAGCCCATTAGAGCAGGCTTCATTTGCATAAAGAATTTATGAGCATGATCAACAGCCCCCTGAACCTGCAGAGCATTTCTGTGTGGGAAAGAGAGGGATCTTTGAGGACCTTAGACTAAGTAACAGCATAGTGACGCTGTGAGCTCCTAGAAAACCTTGTTCATGCGCAGGAGGGTCACCAGTAAGCATATACAGGTAATGCTTTGGTGCAAATGGTCCTGGGAAAAGAAATGGATGGTGCAGGTACCTGATCTTATGCTCTATGGCATAGAGGAGAGCTAACAGCCAATAGACCTTTGAAAAGGAGTACCAATGTTGTTGCTTCTGGCAGACTAGAGACATAATATGAGACCACCAATATCTTCAGCTTTTTCTGAAATTATCGTCCATGGACACCTCTCTGAAAACCTGCTCTCTCTCTCTCTCTCTCTCTGCATCCCTCTTTGGTTTTGCACAGACTTTGGCAGCAGTTCTTCAGAGCTCAGCTTTTGATTCTCCTCTCCCTCCCCCTCTCCCTCTCCCTCTCCCTCTCCCTCTCCCTCTCCCTCTCCCTCTCCTCTCCTCTCCTCCCCTGAGGCACACCCACACATCTCAATGCATACAAATATCAGAGTGATATTTTAAGTTAATAAGGACTTTGTGGTTGGCCATTGTATCACTACCATATTATGAAGCAAGTAACACACCTGCTGGCCTGCACACGCTGGGCTTCATTCCACATGCAGCAGCACCAAAATGCCATTTTTGAAAATAACACACTGTGAACTGGTAACATTGCAGTAGATAATTTTTAAGTTTTATTGAGATATTCATGTTTAACATTGTTCAAAAGATGAATCAGGCTTCACACATTTATTAAGCACTGTGTGCTGTACTGTGTTAATTGCTATTACTTGTTGAACACATCTATTTATACATGTTGCTGCTTTTCTCTTCTTTTTGTGTAAATTCTGACCTTTCTGAAAAAACAAGGTAACCTTTGATAGCACATTGTAACAGCAGACTTGGATTTTTGTTGCTCTGCTGATCCAAAACTATTTTAAAAACATGAAAACCAGCTGGATAAAAAAAATCATGTAGGAATGCAAAAAATATTGGGAAGTACTTGGCATTCAGTAAATATTTCTTTAAGTCATGTCAAATTATATTATTAGTTTATATTATAAATTGTTTTCCTCTTTCCACCAAGGCCCTATGAAAAGCATTTGATGGGCCAGAGGAGCACAGCATAACAGAGGCTAACTCTTCTGGAAGGCTCTTCTGCCTTGCTGAGAGGTGAAAATGTGACATGCTGGGAACTTGCTCCAGAGAGAGTCATTACAGTAACTCGACAGTAAAAACATATTTTCACTGGAAAGTTCCTCCTGTTTTAAACCTGAAAATAGTGGCACTTTTGACGAGCATTAAGTGGCTATAACACAGATAAAATTTTAATCTCTGAAAGCCTAAAACACATATTGAGAAAGAGGCTTTAGTCTGGGTACTGAGGAATTAAAGAGATTGTAGAATATTTATAAGATTGCAAGCAGATACTTGAAATTATTTTGTATTTGGAGACTCATAACTTGTTTTCATTAGACAATTGTCACTTGAAATTCTATCTGCTGGAAGTGCAGGCAGGAGGTGGAGGATTTGCTTGTGCATCTAGAAAGAGCTTGAAAGATGCAGCACAAGAATCAGCATCAGCTCTTCTACCTATGAAAATGTTCTAGGCTAGATTGGATGGGGTTTTAAGCACCCTGATCTAGTGGAAGTTGTCCCTGCCCATGATGGAGCAGGGTTGATGCTAGATGATCCTTAAGGTCCCTTGTAACTCAAACCATTCGATTATTCTGCAATTCTATGATCCCCGTGGAAAGCCCAAGACATTTCTTTTTCCTCCATATGTCAGTGTGTGATTTAATGTTAAGAGAATTTGGGAGAGCTAACAGCAAAACCTGTGATTCCAGGGAAGAGACTTTCCACTAAAATGACAAGGAATGTCTCTCACTATGTAAAGCTTCTCTCTGTTTAGGATTTTGCTGGGAGTGACTGCTGACTGAAGATTTTCTGTGACTGTGTCAGTGCCCTCTGGACATCAACAAAGGCACTCCTGCAGAAAGAGATTATGCTCACACTGCAGATGTGATTATCAAGTCCAACACATTTTTATGGCTTTCCAGTTTCATGGAATCACTGGGCCATGCTGCAGAATTCTGTGCAGTCACTAATGGGCCTCCACCTGTATATGTTTCTGGTTCTGCACCAAAGCGTTCTTCACCCAGCATTAGGGCAGGCAGCAGAAGAGCACTGGCGCTGTCCCTGGGGCTGGTCTGCTGCAGGGACAACCAGCAGGCTTAAAAGCCTCACCTCATCAAATACAGGTGCAGAACATGGGTGTGAGTAACTACAGGTTACACAATGTTTGCCTCTGATCATCCTGCCCTCCCTGTCCTACAAAGCTCTGCTTTCCTGTGAGAAGGGCACCAGGGCAGCCTCTTCAAAAAGAAGCAGCAACAGAGTTCTTGGTAGGAAAGATAAGAAGCTTTCATGGTCTGAAATTGCATTCATGCTCTCTGTTTCAGTTTTTCTTACTGTTTTCACTTTTCACCCAGTGTCCGCGAATTTTCAAAATCTTTTCTGAACCTGTTGCTTCCTAATTCTTATATGACATTTCCTCCACCCAGCCACTTAATAAATGGTTTTATTCCCTTCCAGATGTCTCAGTAAAGTCTCTGCCAGGCTGCCTCTTACAGTTGCAAGCACCTTTCTCTGTCTGACAACTGTGACCCTGCTCTGCTGTGGGACCTCCTCAGTCAGTTTAAACTAAGAAAGTGAGAGAGAGTGGGAATTGTAAGAGATGCAAAAACCAAGGTCTGTTGGGAGCAGGGATACAGCTTCCCAGGCTGCTCTTGGACTGCTAGGAAAGCATGATGTTTATAGCACCCCTCTCTCTCTCTCAGAGAGAGAGACAAACCATTCAGAGACAAAGCCTTGGCCAGCAGAGGAAGCAAATGGCAGCCAAGACAAGGCAGGGGCATAAGAGAGTGGGCATGGAAAGTCCCTTGGCAGGTCTCAGCAGCTCTCCAGATGAAAAGCCACTGCAGACCCAACTCATGCCTCAAATGAGTTACTATGCCTCCATTTCTGGGGTTTTATTTTCCTCCTTTTAATGCTTTATGCTCTTGTGAGCAATGATTACTGACATTGCTATATAAATTAGAGCTGAAGTATTTCTCCTAATTGCTTTCTGCAGGCATATTAAGGCAGAATACTGTGATCTGAGAACACAGACCATGAACAGCAAAGCTGTCTGAGGGCTGTGTGCTGTGCCAGAATGTCTCCCTTGGGAAAAAAGGGATTATAGAAGGAGTCACATCTTTAAATGAGAAGTGAAGGGGAAGATTGGGAGGGAGAAACCCATAGCTTTAGAAGGTATTGAATGGAACACAAATTCTGGCCTCCATCCCCACTCCATGTGCAAATTTTTGGACAGCAGAGTTGGCAGTGCCCTTTCCCTCAGCCATCCTGTCTTCCAGTTAGTCACAAAGGGCAAGAACACATATTCCTTCACTAAAACCCTCAGAGATCACATTGGCATCCTTTCCAGTGATGATGACTCTGGAAGGCAGCACTGGGATTCATGATTTGCTTGTGGCTCTCTTAAGAGATATTGCTGCATTGTGTACAAGAGAGGTTGAGAGGGCACAGCACCAGGTACCACATGAAGGGAATCTTTGTGTTCTTAGCCACCTTTCCGGCTGACACCATGAAGCTGGGGCTGGGAAGCCTGTGTGGCTCACTAGTAAGGGCTGGATAGTTGTGCATTATCTGCCTGAACTGAGCATCTTCTCACCTTGCTTTCTAGCTTCTGGGGAGCACATTTGAGGTGTGGGGGATGAGAGCAGAGAATCAGTCACTTTTCCCATGCAGAAATGGGGCAGGAACCCCTGATATTTTAGAAGGTGATCAGTTGAGAATTTGCAGCCAGTTCTGCTCTCTTTCAAAGCTATAAACCTCTATTTAATATAAATGCCTGGCCCAAGCCTCCAAACTGGATGGCCCCATATCTGGGTTGATAAAAGGATGAGGAGGCCTGAGATGTTCACAGTCTGTGCTCGATGAAGAGTAGGGCCAGCCTGTCCCTGGTCTCTCCCCATCCCCATGTAATGTATGGTAGAGGAGCACAGCAAGGAGCAGGCCCACTCCTCCTGGGAAATGAGTTAACAAGAAACACATTTGGTGTTCCTGCTCTTTCACTAGTGGGTTTGTGTGGTAGCCTTTAAAACTGAGTTTTGGGAAATTACCTGCATAATAAATGTTTGGAAAAATATCAACATTTTTTTGAGCATCTTTCTGAGGAGCTATTGCTAGAGCCAGGGTTTTAAAGGAAACTCCAGAAAGTATTAATATCATGTAAACTAGCATAATTTTAATAAACTGTAGCCTCCTATGCCTCGTGCCTGCCATATAGCAAACCGAGGTAGTTCACAGTGTCCTAAACCTATACACTGAGTAGAATTTCCTTGCTTTGCTATCTTGCTGAATCCTCTTCCCATGTTATGTCAGGATACTTTCACCACTAGAAAATGAGATGCATTAACTTGCAAGGAAGGGGCAAAAGATGTTTCCTGCTACATGACTGGAACCAGTTCTGCCCTCCTACTATCCTAGATAGGTGGGGACAAACAAGTTAGAGAGAGACATGAAACCTCTGCTCACACAAACAGTACAATGTGATTATGGGGCCCATATTAAAGCTGTGTGTTTCACCCTCTCTGTAGCTGCTGTGGGTGAGAAGCTCTCTCTGCCTTTGAGCCCCCTGCCCCGGCCACAGCAGGCTGTGTGTCCTGTGCAGCAGCAGCTGCTGCTTCTGGCTGAACTGCAGGACCTGAACAGGAAAGCCTGTTAGGGTGGGCCTGTGAACAAATCTGTAGGCAAATGCACAGCTAACCTTTTGCCTGATAAAATGCAGAATTTTGAGTAAGCATCCAAACTTGTCAATGCTGAGTTGTTTCTGGCCATAGAACCATAATTTCTTGCCTCAGATTTGGTAAGAAACTATTTAAGTCTCGGCACTAATTCTCCACGGAGTTTCTAGCCCTTGATGCTTGCAGAAAGGCTGTCAATGTGGGAGATGTCACAAGCAGATGCAGCACTGTGGTGCTGAGCTGCAATGGATGCTGAGCTGCAATGGGAAGCTGCAGACCAGGGTGCCCACAAGGGATACACGGAGACCATCTCTGATAGTTTTTCTTTAGAGGGTCTTTTTTCTTTTGTCTTGAGAGCTGACAGCATGAAGCATTTCTCTTTTTTGCTCTTTCTGTCCTTCACCTAAGCACACACGCTAACACACATCTCAGACGCACTTGGAGTACTGACAGGAAGCCCTGTGTACCAGACAATAGAAGGGATGAAGCCAATATATTATTTGGTTTTTAGGCGCCTATTTCACAGCTTTCCCGGAGTCAGACTCATGGTTTGGGAAATTACAAGAATGACAATATTGAAGTCCTTAATTAAATGCAGAGTTGAAAAGTGTTAGCAGCTGCCACCAAAATGTGTGCTGCGGGAGGAGCAGGATGGGGAACGCATGGGAAAAAAAAGAGGAAAGGGCTGAAGTGGAGCAGAAATCTTTCCCACGCTTGGATCCGCGAGGGTTAAAAGAAGCCGATAAGGATATCTCTCGGCGATCCATCAAACGGCAACAAGCTAAGAAAAAAGCCCTGTCGCCACATCGTGGCCAAGCGAGGCCACTCGTTTCTGGCGTCGGTAACGCAGCCCTCCTACCTCTCTTTCTGAGCAGGAAAACGGGGAAATCTAGGCACGCCTGTAAAGGCAAGCTGCAGGGAGGGAGCGACCTAGAGAGAGCGGTTTGCAAAGTGTGGAAGGGGCACGGCAGCCCCAGCTGCCCCTCCCGAGACATGAGATGTTCTGAGCTCCACTGAGATGCGCTGACACGCACTAGGATGCGCTGACATGCACTAGGATGCGCTGAGATGCCCTGGGAGGCGCTGGGATGCCCTGGGATGCGTTGGGATGCGTTGGGATGCGCTGCGCGGCTCCGGCGCTCCCTCTGCTGTCCCTGCCGCCCGCACAGCCCCGGCAGCTCCAGGCGGGAGCTATCCCGCCCTGCTGAGTTGGGAACGAGAACCGCCGAGGGTTTGGGCAAAGTGCGCATCTATCGGGTATGACTCCTTTTGTTTTCAGAGCTGTGCTGTCCCTAGGATATGGGGATACTCGTCTGTACAGCCTGTCCTCCAGCACACGGCTGTGATGGAGTAAGGCACAGGAATCACAGAATACAGTCATAGATAGCATCAGTTAGGGTGAGGAGAATGCTTCAGATCAAGTCAAATCCTTAACCCAGCACTGCCAATCCATCACTAAACCATGTCCTCAAGTGCCATATCTACATGTATTTTGTAGACTTACAGGGTTGGTGCTTCCACCACTTCCCTGAGCAGGTTGTTCCAAAACCTAATCACCCTTTCAGTGAAGAAATCTTTCCTCCTCCTCAATCTAAACCTCCTCATCTCAACCTGAGGCCATTTCCCCTTGCCTTGCTGCATGTTGCTTGGGAGAAGAGATTGACTCCCCCATCTTGCTAAAACCTTCTTTCATGTACTTAAAGGGCATTGGGTCACCTCTTTTTCTCCAGGATAAACACCCCCAGCTCCCTCAGCTGCTCCTCACAGCACTTGTGCCCCAGACCCTGCCCCAGCTCCATTGCCCTTCTCTGCACTCTCTCCAGCCCCTCAGGGCCTTTCCTGCAGTGAGGGCCCAGAGCTGGACACAGCACTGCAGCTGTGGCCTCAGCAGTGCCCAGCACAGGGGGACAATCCCTGCCCTGGTCCTGCTGGCCACAGCATTGCTGCTCCAGGCCAGGATGCCATTGGCCTTCTTGGCCACCTGGGCACAGCCTGGCTCATGTTCAGCTGCTGTCACCAAGGGTCAGGAAGACAGAGTGACTGCACAGTGCAGCAGTGTGCATTGCAGGCTCTCTGAGACCTCGCTTTAGCTCTTGTCGTGGTTAGGAGAGCAGCTCTTAGGGATCAACCCCTCTTATACCAACAGGCTGTGTTGCATGCCTGCTTGCTCTGTGTCTTGCAGGGAATGGACAGGGTAATGTACAGCCAGAAAATGCAGTCAGGTTTAGTTCTAAAGGAACTGCATAGATAAAGGAAGTGGTAAAAGTGGATTCACAAGATGGGGTAGGTAGCTCAATCTGTTTACCAGGCTGAGCAGCAGCCTGGGGTTGAGTGAGTGGCTTAAAAACTGAAGTTACTTCCCTTGAAAGCTGAAATGACAAAAGATTGTTCCCAAGGCCAAATGCTCTGCTATGTAGCAGGTGACAGGGCCAGGACAGGTCCCTGCCAGGTGGTGGGGAGCAGCTGCACTGCACAGCACAGTGTGGTGGCAGTACACACACATTAGAGGGCTGTGGAATGCAATCACAAGCTGCACAGAGAGGCACCCACCTCTCCTTCCCAAGGGCAGTTGGGGGAAATTTGAGACAGTAGCATCTATACAGGGTGTTGGAATAACACAAAGGAAGGTTCTTGCTGTGAGACCAGAAAAGATGGTGAGTTAAAAGATATTTCTGGCACCTGATTTTCATTTCAATGCAAAGAAAAGGAAAAAGAGGAAAGGAAAGCAAGAATTTTTTTAAAATTTTTTTTATGAGCGTGTCATTACCAGGCAGTTCAAAGTTATGCTGAAATAACACAGCTAAGTTGAAAACTGGCCATGGATCACAGCAGTGGACTACTGGACTGGATCACTGCAGAGTGAGGCTCCAGCAGCAAGTTCTTTTGACCACCCCCTGGGATCTCTGTACCTAGCTATGCATAGCCAAGGGTGTAGGACCGACAGCAAGATCTCTGAAGTGCTGTGTCAGGGCTCTGAGGAACCAAAAATCCTTGGACCACTAAAATGGACAAAAGGACTAGGTCATTTTATTCTTTTTTATTCCTTTATTCCTATTCCTGCTTTTAGTCATATATGACCATTATCTGTGTGATTCCCCACTGCTTCATTGAAGCAGCACCTTTGAGAAAATGCAGTACTCAGAAACCTCATGTCTGGATCATGAAGGGTGGCAGAAGGCAGACAGACAGCCAGAAATGTGTCTGTCCACAAAATCATAGTTTCCATTGCTCATATTTGGAAGTAGCTTTGCATGGTATCTGCGGTCACCAAAACCATCGAGGCCCAGCTTCTTTTCTCTGTGGTTTGTTTGTCATGGTCATCATTCACGCATGCACATTGTTTGAGTGCAGCATTTACCCACAGCTCTCCTGGTACAATGAATTGTTCTTTTGTTCATTTAAAAAAAAAAAAAAAAAAAAAAAAAAAAAAAAAAAAAAAAGAAAATACACACACCCCAGAATCCCAGCACCAAAAGGTCAGTTTCTCTTTGGAATATAAGTGGTGAAAGGAGGACAAGGAGTCTGTTTTCTTAGCTGTGAGGCACTAAGGCTTCTTACCCAACCTACCAATGAGCCCAGTGCAGGAGAGATGCCTGTTGCCAGACATCTCCAAAATGTAGTTCTGTGATTTCTCCCTTTTTCTTGGTTAGCAGTTGCCAGGTACCTGCCACTCTGAGTTAGTGACTTGTGCATTATGGGACTGTGCAGACATGGATTATCTTTAGACAAGATGGTAAGGCAAGAGAGAAGGCTTAGCAGACTAATAAATTGTCTTTCTGTCTTTCTCTTAAATGTAATAATGAAAATATTATCTGCTAAAGAAATAGGAAGAAATCCCTCCTCTAATGATTTGGGAATCCCTATTATTACATGTCAGGAAAATAATTAATAGAAGAAAACTGCAAGTCACATGCAGAAGAGGAATTAGACAATTTCCACATAGAAATGTTCATCCCAGGACCAGATACTTACGTCCCCTAATACCATGGTACAGAAAGCACTCATACAACAGAAGCAGACAGCAGCCAGACTATTGGCCAAAGGCATGTGACTCTAGAAATGAATGAATGGCCTTATCTGAAATCCTGTGTGTGCTCAAGGTTGAACGACCTCCTGTAGACTTGATATGAACACCAAGTTCCTCCAACCTGGTGGATAGTCCCCTCTCCCTGCAAGATGAAAAGAAGATATTTAACCAGCTTGTCTGCAATGTTAATCAAGGTATTTTTATCCTGCATAGACTCAAAACAAGATTTGCTCCATGTTGACAGCTACAGAGTAAAACCTCGGTGTTTTTCTGCTATGCCAGGCGGCATGTGGATGGTTATGTGTCCTCATGCAGCAAAGGCACCAGAACACCAGAAAACTCATCTCCCTATTGTTAATTACTGAAGTGAGAAACTTCAGTTTGAAGTGGGCTTTATTTTCCGCACAATTTATGGTGCTGTTCCCCAACAGAAAAAAAAGAGATGGCCCAAAGGCAGGTTCCCCCAGACACTGAGCAGACGCTGCCCGAGCTGAAGGCAGCAGGGCAGGGCTGGCTGGGCAGTGTGCACTGTGCTGCTGGCCTGCACGGGGGCTGGGGCCAGGGGCTAAGCCTTCTCCTGCTTGGATAAGTATTAAAGAAAACAGTAAAAATGAAGATATACCTCTTAGGGCAAATCTTCTTGAAAGAAAATAAAGGCAGAGTTTTTTATTCCTAGAACCCTATCTAAACTTTAAAATCTCTAGTTTGGTTTGATGCAGTTGTTCTGTGTGACATCCCCAGATGTTCTACAGCTATTCACAGGCTCATTTCTAACCACAGGCATTGATTTGAAACATGAGAATATGCACTTCCTGGGGCCTCACAACACCCTGTAGGGGCCCCAGAGTGAGGCTGCTCTGCTGTGAGTGCACTGATTGTCTGCACCTGGCACAGTTGTTTTGGGTTAGCTACACTGCCTCAATAGGGCTGATAATTTGGCAGTCCAAGGTCACTCTTCACATGGGCTTGAACATGGGGAAAAGGCTGTATCTCCTCAGGAAACCATGATGCTGCTTATGGTGGCCCTAGATAGCCTCCTTAGGGCAGCTGTTGGGAAGTGAAGAGTGTAATACTGAGTTTCTAACTCTCAAAGACAATGTTTTTTATCTTCCTAACAACCTGGAGTTTGGGTGGGCTTTGGACCCTTCACACAATTTTTCCACAGGTGGAATGGTCTCTGGTCTTATTTTTCATTGCACTGCAGTGGGTTGCAGAGCTGCCTGGGTTAACTCTTAGGCTTAGCCAGGGCTGGAGTGTCTTTTCATCCTGCCACTCCTTCAGCACCTCCAGGTTCTTCAACCCCAGTGGAGCATTAAGACCAGGCCCAATGGAAGACCCTCTGGCTGGGGTATCATAGAGAACAGGATCTCACATGAGCTGTGCCTGCTGCTGATGACCTGTGCTCACCATGGTCGAAAGCACATCCCTTTCTTACATGAGACAGTTAAGCTGTATGTCTTCCATCCTACAGTTAATTTCTTCAGGATCTTGCATTAGTGCCAACAGGTACGCAGGTGTAGGAAGACTCTTCAGATTTTTGAAGGCACTTCTGTTTTTCACTTTGCAGCTCAAGAGTTGCACAGATCTATACAAAAAGCAACTAAACCTCAGTTTTCCATTACCTTGGTGAGTCCCCTCACTTGGGTGTAAGCCAGAGGTTGTTTTCCTCAGTTTTGAGTTTTGGCAGATCACATTGCTAAGTCACCCACTCTTACTTCACTAGATATTCTGCCTGTTTGACCTTTTATTTTTTTTTCTTTTTTTGGCAGTTAGAAACATTTTGTCTTCAGCCTTCTGACTGAAAATAGGATAGAAAATGTTTTCCTTGAGCAAGAAATACCTATTGCTGAAAGAGGTTTTATTCTGGTAGATCCCTGTTCTCATCTACCCATCTGTGATTTTCTCTAGTCTAGTTCTTTAAAAGTTTCAACATGTTTAAAATAAAAAAAGTTCAAAATAAAGTTTAAAATAAAAAAGTTCAAAAATTCTCTCATTCCAAAGCATCCATCAGAAATCATCTGTTTTTTCCCTGCTATCCTTCCCCTCTTACACCTCATTTTCTGGTCTTCCACTCTCCCTAATACACAGAGCAAGTACATTAGGGCCAATCTCAGAGAGCAATAGAGTGAGGGAGGCAGATGGAAAAGACACTACATTTGCCAGTTTCATTCTCAGACGTGATTTGATGACAAGAGTCCATGCTGCAAAGAGGTGCTCTACGTGTGAGGGCAGTGAGCTGCACAAATAGACCCTTCAGCAAAAACCTGTCTAGAGACATAGAATCACAAACAGCAAGCAAGGAAGCACTCAATGTTGTGAGAAAATTAAGCAATTATCACAAGATACTTTGCAGATGAGATGTAAATATACTAGAAAAAATAGGGAGACTTGGCTGGAACACGGCAGAACAGTGAGAAGGGTTGTATGCTAAAGGAGTTTATAGGTAGACACCTGGTCACAGGAACTGGGGGGGTCAGGGGATGGTGCAACCTGATCAACAGATTGAATGGATTAGGATTTATGTGGAGGGAAAATAAATTCAGGAGTCACAGCAGGGCTCAAGCTAGTGCAAGTGTGTGTGTACATATTGGAAAAAGCAAAAACTGGACAGTGATGCATCATAATTAGTGTGAAATAACCGCCCACCACAACTGAGATGGTGCATTTGAACTAAGATTACAGGATCAAGTTATAACCGTGTCCAAAAAGCACATATACTGTTAAGCAGTTTAGACAGTGAAAAATCAAAAGAAAAAACTTTGCCCTATTTTAAAGGGTCAGCTTAGAGGCAGTGTGCTCTTGTTAAGGAAATGCGTAACAAATCTTTCTCCTTCAGACTATGAGGGTGAAGTCCCCAGTGAATTCTGTGGAATTCATAAAGAGCTACAGTCACCAATGCTACTGAGAGGACATAAGTGAAATAATTATTGCAGATGTGGCGGTATCTTTGTCAATCATTTAGTCAAAAATGAAGTTATTCTTTTCCAGTTTTGGTAAATTAAAGGAAATAAATGAAGGGAGAGGGGTGGGGTGTAAGACCATATCACCACAACTGAGATATCATGAATATAGTCTCTTGAATATTTATTGTAATTGCAAAAGGAAAAAAAAAAACCAACTTTCAGCAAAAAAAATTAAACAAAGAAAATCCACTTGGTATACAGAAGTCACATACAAAAAGAATATCCAATGGAATACACATGGTTGCTACGTCAGCACAGAATTAAAACTTTCCATGTGGATAAAACTTGTACTGAACATTCAGACAAGAGCTCCCATGGATTTATGGAGAAGATTCACAAAATTTATCACCCAGCAGCATTTTAGCTAACATATTTTTTAAAACCACAGTAGCTATATTGCAGTAAGAGTCGGGGGAGAAGGCACAGATTGAGTCTCACCCCCTCACAAAGGTATCCTAAAACCATAAATTTTTCTTCAAGAACAGTTCAGCAAACAAGCTGGTTTGAGAGAACCAGAACAGCTACATGTTATCAAGGAAAGCATTTATTTTCGTGCATGTAATCACATGCCTGTGAGTAATTATAAAAAAGCTTGGTGAAATTATCTGCCAGCCCTTGAACTGTCTGGTCACTTAACAATAAAAGGTTTAGGGAGTCCTGTAGCAGGCTGTACATTTCCATTTTAGTTGTACCTCATATTCTGACTCTTACTTTGTTGCTCAGCAACAATGATGCCAAGAGTTTCCTTTTCATACTATGCAATCCCAAATTTCTATCTACATCCTATTTCATTTCACTCTGGTTTATATAATTTTGCAGAAATTTTAATGGCATTAATTAAAAAAAAAGTTTTTTAAGGACTTTTCAGGTCATTGCAAGTACTGTCATGTGCTACTTAATGCAATTTGGCTACTTTGCTTTCTCAGAGCATGCATTTGATGACATCAGAAAGGAAACCCTTGACACCAGTTTCCAGTAGGCCTTAGAATTTCAATCTTTTCCAGATCAAGCAAATTAAAAAAAAAAACAAACAAAACAAAGCAAGAAAAAGCCATAATTTATTCAACCTCATATATTGTCACAAAAATGCATCAGATGAAATTAAAAATCTACTTGTGTACCTTTTAGCATGGTACTAATGAATATATGTTTTCTTTAGGAAAATTGTCTGGCAAAACCAATTCCCCAATTCTTTCCCATGGCCCAGACTCAGTGGCCTGTCTCTGTTTAGTAAATTCCCAGTGCAGATGACACATGCCTTTGAAGCTGGAGATTTAGCAAAAATTAACAGAATGAGCTTTTCTGCAGGCTCTGTGAGCACAGCTGGGAACCCATGGCAGATCAGTGATTCAGGGTTTAAGGTCCCAAATGTACCCAAGGGTGCTGCAGAGTACTGATGGCCTTGCTCATGTTCTTAGAAAACCACTAGAATTATGTAAGAAAGTAGGAATAAATAAACTATTGGATGTCTCCTTTTAATTTCAGGGTCAGATTCTGACCTGCATTTTGTTTCCATTTGTACCTCGGCTTTATTCCTAATACTGGAAATGCTGAACTTTGAAGGCCATGTAAAAATGGAGTGAAGAATGTGGGTCAGTATCTTTAAGGAGGTATCTTACACCTTTAGTATCTAGAGAAGTTAAGAAACTTAATTATCAAAACTGACCAACTAAGGTCACCTTCCACTCTGCTGTGCTGCTGACTGTGACCTTGAAGCTGTGTGCAAACATGTTAAACTGGGGCACCAACCAAAGTCTGACAAGTCATCTGCAAGAATATTGGGTACCCCTATTTATCGTTTCAGGTAAGCATTATGAGTTAACTGTATCAGATTAAAGAAAACATTATGCAATACAGGCAGACAGAGCATGTAATTGACTCTTTAAGAATAAATAATTAGCTCATCATAAATGCTGAGCTCTAAGAGGTTCTTTTAATGCTTCTAGAGAACATGCTTTAAAAAAATATAGGCAGACAGTTTATAAATGGTTTAAAGCATTTTCTGACAGAAGGCCTGTCCCACTAGTGTTGGTGTTACATGACAATTCTCAAAAAAGGACTCCCAGAACTCTAAAAGTAAAATTGACATGCACTTGCAGTAAACATACAAATATCTTTAACCATAGTCTCATATATGAAAAATAGCTTAAGTTACTTAAGAATATTCTTACACTACACTGGTAAAGTGTTTACTATATAGTATTTCTACAAGACGTGTACATTTACTAGAAATCTTAAGCCACACAGGCATCATCAACAGCTTATCACACATACATGATGCTTCTCCCTTTCACACAAGTTTATATACACTGAGTAAATAATTAAATATTGCACTTATTGGCCCATGATTCCTCAGTTTTGAGGTATTCAAAAATAGAAAAAATATCTATTTTTATAACATTTTTTTCATGCAACATGTAAGACATTTGAAATACACAAATGCTAGAATATAAGTTACACATTGTGACAGTCCAACCGAGTCACAACACATCTGACATTACTGACAAAATACCAAACAGGAGTTACAGCACAAACATTTCATATATCACTACTTGCAGGTACATGTCAGAATTACTTGAGGAGATTTATCACCAGAAGTGGTAAAGAATGTCTATCTAACCTTCACTTTTGTGTGCTATAGGTGAATGTGAAATTATGGGAAACCAGGACTTTTGCTTCCCCCCAGATCAGATATCAAGTACCTGATTGTACAAATGACAAGCCATCTACCTTTGCTGGAACCATGGTTAATGAACTTCTGGTCTTCAAATGTAACACATTTGATTTCCAGCAGTAATGAGAATTTAAGGATAAATTTGGGAAAAGTGGCACTGAATATAAACAAGTAACAGTGGAAAATGAATGAGAGTATCAAAGATGTGCTCCTGTATATATGTGCATATAATATGTGTGTAGTCAAAAAATTCTGCTTCAGTGAACACCCATGGATAAGCAAAAGGGAAAAAAAAGAGCTTAATTTGCAAAGGTTAACTACATTTACCTCTAAATAAAACTGGTAAGAGTTCATTCAAATAATTGAAATATGTTGCCTTTTTAAATGAGACTGGAAAAGTGATCGACCTTGAAGAACCTGGAGTCAGAATGTATGGATGAATGGTGCAAATTAACAGCACTAATTCCCCTGTTGGTATAAGTGAGGATATGTTGCTAAACCCCCTGAGGATGTATTTATGAAGCTTCAAACTCATGGTCCCACACTGCTAAATTTGTCATGCTAAAGAACTAGGTTTATACATTGTAAGTCTATATGAAACAGGCCAAGGAGGAATCAGGTTATCATCAGAACTGGAATTCAGTTGATGCCTGTAAAAATGTAAATAATAAAACTTACTTCTCTAAAAAAAATATAGAAAACAGTAGCTTGGGAGGGGTGGAGTTTGTAAGGGGGTTTCACTTGGAATGCAATTGCAACATCATTTGTCTGATCCAAAGAAACAAATGCATAACCACCAAATGTAGAATTTTTGCTACTTTTTTTCCCCCCTAAAAATGGCAAATTTAATGCATTCTCAAAGTTAGGATCAAACTCCAGCAAATTTTTTTGCATCCTGAAATAACACTTCATTTCTAAAATAAAGAAGATGCAGGTGGTACAGCTGAGCTGAGCAGACTGGGGAGAAAATTTAATCTTTCAAACTGGTGCTCTGGAAAAGGCCACATAGATGTAGTTGCTCAGGTAATTTCTCTAGGTGTTGCATTAAGTATAAGCACAAAGGAACAAACAATTCCAGCTTAGAGTCACTTACACAGCTCTTCAGAGAGAAAGAGTATTTTCTGGCAGAAAATTAGGCTAGTTCACATTTATTTAAAACACTGAACGAACAAGTCTAAATAAACTAACCACCACCACCAAAAATAAGACACAGTATTAAGTCAGTTGCACTTGTAACTTGTGAACTCGAACTAAAAGAATCAAAAACATGCATCTGAATGTTCAACCCAGCAGGGCTGGCTAGCTGTTTGGCAGGTTGCTGCCTGAGGCACCACAGGAACCACACAATCCCCATGTTCCTGGGTGCTCCCAAGGGATTTTCTGACCAGCAGCTTGAAGGTGCAGAAAGCAGCACATTGTCAGAGCATGATAAGGCTGGTGCATGGCCCATGCACAGGATTAGCCTGCTGCTATAAGCTTTAGTCTAGATCATAACTCAGAAAAAGGATTGTGTAGTATTAGTTCATCTTCAGCTGGCACTATGTAGCTCAGGATTCTCTGCCCAAAGGCATCTCATCTCTCAGATTTAAAATACTCTGTGTATTAACTGCTGCATCTCACCAAGTGGATAAATCTCTGCTGAAGGGGGTATCTATGGCTGGACCAATGATTTGCTGTGACATTCAGTCTTATTTCAATGTTGAAAGTACAACAAATTAATGCAAGGTGTGCAAGAACTTTTTCACTTTTTCACATGTGATGAGGCTGAAAGAAGTTCTGTTTCTGCTATCCCAGTTTCCATCTGAGCCCTCCCCTCTTCCATCACAAAATATAGTGCTTTGTAGCCTGGTACTTGATATATGTGAAGAACAAGGCATTGATAGTTTAAAATTAGGCCCTTGATCAAGTTGTAACAGGTTCTTAAAAAGTGTTCAGCCTACCTGGATTTAAGAAAATTGCAGTTCTCTCCTGTAAGTCCAGAGGACATAGGCTGCTGTTGGATATTCTATCCCATCCCATAGGAGGCCAAGGAATAATTTTACACAGAATGAAAATTCTAACACTGGTAGTCACCTCAGAATTCTTGGAATATTTGAGGAAGACATGGTAAGTTATTCCTCAAAAGGTTTTCTGTCTTTACTGTTTCTCTACAAAAGGTTAGTTGAGAGAGGTACTGAGATCATGATGCTCACGATCTAAATGTGATCAACTTTATAGCAGAAAACTCAATATTGAGTTTGTGAAGCATGTGACTGCAAAAGCCAACATGTGATGGAAAATCAAAACCTACTTTTTCCCACAGCAGGTAACCCAGTTTGGAACGAAAATGTCTGCTTGAACTTCCACACATTTTCAATTTCAGAGAAAGCCATGATAGGATAAATTTGGTTTGATGGGACCACAACAGGTCATCCTTTCCAAACTTCTACTCAAAACATTGTCAACTGAGAGAGCTGAGTGGTTTTCCCAGGGTTTTAGTCTCATCTTGAAAAATTCCAAGTATTTCATTTGAACATTTTAAAAATTAATCAGATGAACGCCATGACAATGTCTAAGTGTTAGTACAAAGTTTTGAAGAGGTTTTAGGTACAGACTCATTCTTTGCTGCTGTATTTCAGATAAGCTTTTTCCTTATAACATATTTTAGCACTCTAAGGAACAACACTACTCTGACAGCTGCTTCCCCCAGCCACCCCATCTCATGCAGAAGGCCAAATATGTGTGGAGGCCTAGCAGGTTAGTTGCCTCGGACACTTGAAGCAGGGGTTCTCCTTAGATTTTGCTGTTATTCTTCTGCCCAGACTCCTGATGCAAAATGAAAAGCAATTAATTAGTCCCATTTATGTACAGAACTTTTAATCTATCACTCAATTAGTTTTAAAAGATATATGCTAATAATGTATTTCTACCACCAAGTCTAAATGGTCATAGCCAGGCAGGGAGTGTCTAAATTCATTGCAATGGATACAAGCAAAGTGTGACTGCAGCAAGGGACACCTTGAAGTCTTTCTTTCTGATTGCACTGTGCACAGGAGATGACAATTTCACATCAAACATCTCAGAGCAAAGCTAGAAGAATACTTGCACTTCTTGCCAAGCTGCATTATTCAAGATATGCCCAAAATCCTTGATGATTTGATTATGTCTCTCTCCTCCTTGCCTGAGATGTTTCAGACGAATAATACAACCTAAGACTCATCTGAAGAACTTGAGAGCTGAAGCTGAATTGTGTCTTAAGGCTTTCCTGCTCCTTCTTCCCAGGCAGGAATCACTGACATAACAAGAAACACATGGAAAACTGCCCAGCAGCCATCTCAAATGAGGCTTGCTCAACTTTGTACTGCTTCTGTTTTTTCCAATCAGCTGGCACCTAGGGTGTGAAAATGTACCAGGGAAACTCTCTCAGCACACTTAGCAACATGCTGTCTTAAATGGGGGAGGGAAAAAAAGCACTCTAGAGAGAGAAAGGGCCATTGTTTGGATAGCATATACCTCTTCCACCTGGCTGGTCCTCCACTCTAAAAAAGAGGGTGCTTTCTCTTCATGGAGGTAAATCAGTCTCCATGTCTACTAGGGGGAAAATTGCTTAAATAAACTAGCTAACAGGACAGGCATGGCTAAAAACCCAGACTGAAGACAGCATTGATTCATTTCAGTTAGGCAGCCCAGGTAGAACCCTCCTGGCATATCCTTTTTATATATGTCTATATGCCTTGTTTGGAAGTAATTTTATTGTATCAAAGTGTATTTAGATTATTTAATAATTTTTTTAAAGTGGTCATTTTCTCTTACGGTCTATGTATCTTAGTGTGTTATATATCAGGAGTTACATAAGTTACCTTCAAAAAACATAAACTGTAAAGAAGGATTTCTTCGCAGTTGTGAGTCATTCAGTGTACCACCTCCTTTTATTTTATTTTTCAGATTTTTCCCATTGCTGCCAGTTTAAAAAATGTCAGCCCTATATTAAATTCTATCTAATTGGAAAAATAAAATAATCAGGGCTTTTTCAGTTATGCTGCTTAGTTAAAAAAGGTCACTATGATGCAAGTAAAGTAGTTTGACAAAGTACTTCAGGACACAGATGTAAGAAAATTCCACCAATTACTAGAGGAGTAAAAACAGTAAAATATAACTATTTTAACACTTTACCATAAAAGAATTTGTGTACTTTATTCTGCTATCTTCACAGTTTTTTGCTGATCTTTTCAATATATTCAGCCTAAGATTAGAAATTTTGACAACTTTTTATTACTCCTAAAGTTTTAAAAATCCTAATTCTCTTGCCAAAATAAATGGAGAAAAAATCAGGTCAAACTTCAGTTCACTGACATCAGCATTTCTGCTATAGGTCTGAGTAAAATACAGACATTTATAGCCACTGCATTGGTAGCTGTCTCAGTGACTGAATGGGAGATGAAATTTCTGAAAACTGAAGCATGCAGGTTTGACAGAAATGTGACAAGGCAGCTTTTGGCTATGAACAACCAAACACAATGGATTTGGCTCTGTCGGACATAATATAGGACTGTGTGGTTAATGTCTCATGCAGGCAGACATGGAAAGAGCTAAATAGCCTTCTACTACAGGGGTAGGTAAGACTGGGATCTCCATAATGATGGAATGAGAAATTAATTCTAGCTTTAGAAAATTGTTAGCTAGAAATGCAGTTCCCATGTAAAAGCAAATACACTAGCTGTCCAAACAGGATGAAATACTAATATTTCTGAGACTCGGGACTGAATACCCACATACATGTGGAAATTGTTGGTGAACAGTTGGGAATTTTGATGGCTTTGGGCCCAGGACCTAACTTTCTTCTGATTTCTTCAATTTTCAGTCAGCCAGGATGTGTAACATAGCAAGTGTGGATTTTACAAGGCAATGCGCTCAGGAGGTGTCCCTTGTACAAGTGATCTGGCAGAATGAGGGATTTGCTCACTACAGGAATACTTCTAAATTCATTTTCAGTCAGGAAAATACACAAGTGGCATCAGGAAGCTAAGTCAAAACACCCTGACCACTACCCTAAAAATTCAACTATATAACTTGAAACCAATGAAGTGAGAGACAACTATAGGCAAACATGGTCTGAGGACATGGCACCAGCTGAAGTGTGACACAAAACAGTAAAAAGAAAAGACAAATTAATACACACTCTGCATGCAAAAGCCAGGTTCTAAAATATGGATCATCCTTTTAGGCTAAAAACTGCTCCATCCCCATATGCATATTCGAACAGCTGATGTAAAACAAGACTGTTCTCCAAATAAATTAATAAGACAGTATAAATAAAGGCATATAGACCATTCATAAATACTCTGTTGGCAATAGAACACACTGGAGCTGCCTTTGCTGATAGCTGCATTAGCAGCTGCAGTTGGGCTGCTGTGGAGGAGGGGTATCCTTTAGCTGTGTGTTCTGGTTGCTGGCAGCAATGGTGGGATCCGTCTCCAGACTTTCTGACATTTTGTCACAGATGATATCCACAAGTCGCTCAAACGTCTGCTTGACATTAATGTTTTCCTTGGCACTTGTTTCAAAAAATTCAAATCCTAAGAAAATAAAGAACAT
Source organism: Setophaga petechia (assembly GCA_024362935.1). Taxonomy (NCBI): domain Eukaryota; kingdom Metazoa; phylum Chordata; class Aves; order Passeriformes; family Parulidae; genus Setophaga; species Setophaga petechia. The sequence goes on along the minus strand of JANCRA010000004.1, from coordinate 6,005,844 downwards.
GTTTATGTTCTAGGCATGTTTTGGTATCTCCAATAAACATACAATCTTCTCTTGAGCAAGAGACACTCAGAAAGGAAACCCATGAGAGCACACATATGTAAGAAAACCAGTTAAAATTGTAACACAATCAGAGTAAGTACACTAGTGCTACTGGCTTTATACAAGACTGGATGAAGTCAGGATATTCCAAATATATTCCCTTAGAAAAATTCTATTTTAACACAGTTTAATCTAAAACTTAACACCTGCTTCAGAGAATTATTTTAGGAAAGCCCTGTATGTACAGCCATTGGGAACAAGTAATCTGCTGCTCCATTTCTAACTATTATGCTCCTCTGAGCATTATGCAGCCATTTCCATTGTGTTATTTAAGGTGGTGCCAAAATACAAAATAATGCTTGCAAAAGTACAGGTAAAAAACCAAGCAAGACAAGAAAAGACTTTTGCAATTTGATAGTTACTAAAGTTAGATGTGAATCCATAGGACCAAAGGGATTCCCAACTCCACAAACAGAACTAATTAAAAAAAACCAAACCAAAACAAAAAACAAACAATAGAAATGCATGTAAGGAAGAAAACATCTAAATTCATTTGTACAGAAGGACTTTTTATCTATTCATTCCAAATGAACAGCCCAAAAGCAAAAACCTTAAGGGCTATCCTTAGCCCTTAAGGGACACTGGAAGTTTTTATAGAGCGGAGACAGCTGTTCCAAGCCCTCCAGAGACAGTTTTCCTAAGTTCTCCTCTCTGGCTCCATTTGTACCACATCTCACCTCCCACATGGGTCTCATTCATCTAGGCCAGGTTTGCAGCTTGGCAGTCAGCCTGCAACCTAGAAAGCTTCTGCCAGAGCTGGGTCTTCCCACATGCTTGTTTCCCTTGCAAAACATTTGTGTTCCTTAATTTGTTGTTTTCTAGGACTTTCCCCACATTTTTCCCAAGTTAGGACATTTCTCACTCATTCTCTGATAATTCACAACTTTCTTCCATTTCTATCTTTCCACTACCTATGGATTCAATATTAAAACAGTTTACAAAACATCTGATTCACTGTTAGCTTTACCTTTGCACAGTCTGGCTTATGCTTTGCATAATTATTTTGATTCCTTCTGATTAAATCTGAATATTAATGTGCAGTTACCACTGTCTTTCAGTATGAGAAAAATCCCTGTCAGAAAATTTCAATTACTTGAAATTCCTGGCAGAAGGACAGAAAACAAATCTTTGTGGGTCTGGTGGTTTGGTTTGATTTTTTTGAATGTTTTCTTTTATTCTGTTTTGAAAGGCCACATGAAATTTAAATGCAAGTACTTTGGTCACATTAGTATTATGTACTCAGTATGCCATCTAAACAGAATGTAATTTACACATTTAGTCCTATAACTGTTGTTTATGCAGCTTTTGCAGTTTGAATTCTACCCTAGAATTACTGCAGATAATTATATTTACCTTGACATTATAACCCAGCAAGAAGTAATAAGCAATGTACAAACTCAACTCTGCTCTGAAGGTTTTTTTTGTATTTTTAATTTACGTAAGGTAAATTAAAAATACTGTACTGAAGCGTCATGAAGCACTAAAATGTTTTAATGTATAGGACCTAAGCACTGGCAAAAGTTAGTGTTCATAGGGAGATTAGATAACAAGAGCTTCAAATATTGCACAGGGATTTATTTGGTCATACGACTTCTGTTAGTATCAGGAAGAAGTGTAAGGGTAAGCTCACCAGTATGAGAATACATTGCCATGAAAACTTTTCCATTCCATATTTCTCTGCAAAGCAGGAAAACTGAATAATAAAAGACCTTTAAGAAAAATTAGGGACAAGGATATAGTTTTAATCTATAAGATGCTGCTTTAGTTAAGCCTTGCTTGCACATTTCCTTTGTTCTAAACTAGAAGGAAAGCGAGGAAAGATACTGTAGCATCACTTGCTGGTGGCTTTGGCCCTTCTGTAGAGCTCCATGCAGGAGAAAGCTGTTCAGATCATTTGAGAGCTGCTTGGAGAAAGGAAGATCCTCCACAATTTCAGTAAGCTGTGTTGAAACTCAGATGCAGCCCGAGCCCAGCAATGCAGTCAAGAATCTTGCACAGCTCCTAGTGTCTTCTCCACAGAAAGGAGGAGGAAAGCAACCATTCCACAGAGGAACAAGCAGAATCATAGGGCAGAAGGGTTGAATAACAATGGGGGAATGATGCACCAAAGCTTGGGATATGATAGGAAGAAGACTGAATCTAAAGAACATTTAGGAGTGGAACAGTTTTTACAGTTATAAAGATGGAATAATGAGCACATCAGATGATCATGAAATAGCAGATATGATATCTAGGTAAGAGATCTAGAGAGAGAAAAGCAGAAAATGAAAGGAAAAGAGTCACAAAGAGGAGGTCTATGTCAAGAAGTACTGTAACAAGGATATGATCAAGAAAACAGGCCCACTATCTTGGTGAGGATGTTTTGCATGAGAACATCATGAAAAACTTATAAGGCACCCATTCTCCAGATTAAATGGAGGGTTACAGAGTGTCAAGCACAAAATAATTGATTCAAATAAAATACTCTGGAGATTTTTATGGAATTTCAGATATGATTTCAATATAAGAAGGAAATTGCAGTCATAGCAGTGATGTAGTTGGATATCAGGCTATGAGGGTATTCCATCAATTTGGACATTAATTGCCTGGACCTGCTGGGCTAGGCTTTACTGCACAGATGAAGCAATGGACAGACCTGAGAGAAAGTGGCTAAGCACCCAATTGCCTCCACAATAAAACTAATGCTATATTCTTTACAGGCAGAGTAGGGGTGGGAATTTTGAACAGTCTGGGAAATTAGCCCAAAGAGCTCCTTCTGTGTATAAACCTATGATAGGTGCTTTTTATATGCTTGAATGTGCAAATAAACATCCATCTTCCCAGGAAGAGAATGGGGCACACATGTGAGTTCCTTCCAGGCAGTTCTCTGTAAAACAGATGCAGCTGCACATAGGCAAGACACTGTTCTTACAGGTGCAGACATGGTAACACAGAAGAGTCTTTTGAAGCCAATTAAGAAGTTAAGAAAATTTTTGCGCAGTTTCAAGTAATCACTGTCAAAGCATCGTGGTATGTACTGAGCAAGTAGGACCAGCAGGATTACAAAAATTCAGCAGAACAAGGAGTTCAGAATCTCTCTGATGCAGCCAAAGACACCATTACAAAGACCCTTGCAAGAGAGGCCTCTGTAGGCACTCAAAACAGCTACTGATTGTGCTGGGCAAGGGATTCATTTTCTCATGGGAGTATTACCTTTTGCAAGATCCCCCAACAAATTAGGTTGGTTCTTTCGGCTGGTTCGTTTGTTTGACGAAAACCCTGCCTGTGGAACAGTTTCAAGGAGCTATACAGAATTTTTCCTAGCAGGGTGTTCTTGGAATCAGGGCTAGAATTCTCTTTGTTTTCATTTTCTTATGGAATATTTTGCAGATTTTTTTTTCCCATGGCACCTCCTTCTCTAATGACTCATCTTGCAATTATTTTACTAATGGCTCTTAAACACCCTAAGCTTCATAAATCCCTGTGTATGACAGCCTAAGTTCTATGACTTCTAGTACTTTTTTCAAGGTTTTTTTCCACTGCTCATTATTAATTGAGATAAAATATTTTTCATGGGGATATAAGTGTGAGGTGAGGCAGCTATCTGGTGCTGCCCAGGGAAGCAGAGCTCAAAGAACACCATGTTCCCACCACAGGTGATGATCTGTACTGCTGATGGGGATGAGGCCAGGCAGAGGAGCTTATTGCAAAGACAAGCCCAAGAGGTAAGTGGGTTAGGTCAGGGAGAACAGAGCTGAAACTCAGAAAATCCAACACACCAAAGTGTTGCCTGAACATACGTACAAAGTGTATGGAACATGGAATATGATATTTTAAATGCTTATTTTGTGTTTTATTCTGTTTTCTTTTGCTGATTCCCTCTTTCCCTACTACTGACTCAAAGAAGGCTGGCAAGCTCTTGGCAGTTCCTACAGAGCACTACAGCAGCAGAGCTAGACAGGCCACTGGCACGGTTCTGTTGTTCAGCTGGTGATCTACAATGCACACAGAGCATTTAGATGGTTTTCCTGAATCATACACACAAGAGCATTTAGATGGTTTTCCTGAATCATACACACAGCCAGAATTACTGACTTTGTAGCCTCTCTGCCTCACATGTGTGCTAGCTCTGTAGAGGCTCCTTCATAACTGCTCATTAACACTTGTTTATGTTTGCTTTCAAAACACAGGAAAGAAAAAAGCCCAGAAAGCACAGTCATATGCAAAGAGAAGAACATTCTGCACTCTCTCATCTTCCTGAGAAAACATGACATCAAGAGCACAGGCTAGACAGCAAACTTTAAGAACATTTCCACAGACAATACAGACAAGATCTATGCTGATGTTTTACAAGTTGATCAGGAGGCATTTTCATTTCAGAGTGTTTTCCTACAATAAAGACAATTTAATTTATCACCCCATATGTAACACTTTACAGATGTCCACAAGGGTATGTTCCCTCAATAACTATCCTTCTAAATTTTCATGAAGACAAGCTTGAGCTGTGGTCCTTTTGTCAGTGCTTGTTCAAAAGCAGTGCTGTTTTTGTCAGTGTCTTGTTCAATCCAGAATTGTGAGAAGTAGTAGGAGACTGCAGCATCAGAGTAGTAGGAGACTGCAGCATCAGAGCAAGAAATGGCTGCAGGAAGCTGCTCCCTTTGTAAGAGTAGGGTGTAAAAGGCAACCTCCAGGAAGTCATGGGAATTAATAATTTAACAATATCATTGTATAGAAAAGAGGGGTGTTAATAAGGCCTTATCTTCCAAAATTGCAATCTGTGGGTAGTTCTGAGTGGGCATAGGCAGGCACTTACCTTCTTGCCCGCTATGAATGGTATCTAATAAGTTTTGCATTCACATTACAGGCTGTCAGTCAAGGCAACTGCAAGACCTTTCTTCTCTGCTCAGATGTCCACTTCCTCAGAACTGTCAATATTTTTTTGTCAAATAGAGAAAGGACACACATGGCATTGACTGAAAGGTCATCTCTCCTAGGGAACTGGGCTGAAAGCAGCTGGAGACCACTGCTGTTCTTCAAAGTATCTCCTACATCAGCAACTCTCTGTTATGGCAGCAGTTCTAGGTTGCTGTGCTTTGCTCTCTAGATCAATAGGATGGAATCTCTGCTGCCCCAGCATGCCCAAGCGCTGGGCTATGATCAGAAAATTATTTTAAAAAATCAAGCCTCGGAACAGGACTCTGCTAATATTATGCCAGTGAAGAGCAGTGCTCTATCAGCATTCATGACAGAGAATTAAAAGGAAGATAAACATTATTATCAGAAATGCTAAGGTATTTATCCAGTCTTTAGGATGGCTGAATTTATTAACAAAAACAAAGCTAAAGGGGGACTGTCAGCTGTGGCAGAATGGGGAGACCCAAGGGGCTGCTACTGGTCATGCTCTAGCTAACATCTAATTTTCCAGTCTTTCAGAACAGAAGGTTTCATATAAATTCCAGTTGTATTGATTTTGATTGTTGTTTCCAGACACCTTTTAAATGAATGCATTTGGGCACTAAATTAGATTTCTGGCAAAGATTTTTGTGTGTGTGTGTGTGTTTACAGGAGACATGGGCTGAGCAAACCCTTGCTCCTCATTGTTATTAAATAACTTTGCTGTAATGCAGCTCCCAGTATCTGAAAGCAATGGCAGGTTGGCTTTCCTCTCAGTAAAAGAACATCCTGGGGACAGGAGTCTGTAATTGCTCTGCCAATACCCTATCTGTGTTGTAGCTAAAGAGAAGACTGGTATTTATCAGTGCTGTCAGTCTGTCTCTTTTCCCTGGAAATAACATTTGCCCATTTAAAAAAAAGCTGAAAAACAGTGCAGGATGGAAGTTTGAACCAGCATATTGCGGCACAACCCAATTATTTTCATTTTTAATGCAAATTTAGATGCAGCCGTATGTCTGTGCTCTCTAAGCTGTGGGTGACCCTGCCTTGTGCACCACAGCCTCCAGTCAGCCACAGAGGCAAAACAGAACTAGCTGTTCTTGCAAACTGTGTGTGCTGAGGTGTCAGCTCCCACTTGGTTCCTGATTTACATGCCAAAATTACAGCACTAAAAATGTCTCTTCAGTTCAGTGCCTAAACTCACAGCTGCCTCGTACACACAGCATGCCCACAGATGTTTAATGCACGTGCTACTCCCCTTGGCTCCTACCCCTGGCCAGTGAAGGTGCGCTCCAGTCCTGGTGCTGGGGAGCGGCAGCCTTGTGCCCCAGCCCTGGAAGGATTCAGAAACCATTCCTGTTCCTGTTCCATCTCAGCAGCAGGTCTGCTTTTGCAGGCTGGGACAGACCACCACAATTGCAACCTCTGTAGGACCTGACACCAACACTGACAAATGCCCCACTTCCAGGCTTACTGGCATGCTAAATGGTTTAATTTGAAGATATGTATTCAGAGCTCAATCCTGTCTCTGTTGTCTCCCTGGCAAAACCGTTGCCTACACAAATATATGAGCCAATAACGAAATGAAAATTAAATAGTCATGGAAGGATGATTCTGTTTGAAGTAAGAATTTTGTTCTTGTTTTTGGTGGAAATTATTGTCAAAGCACTGGTAGTCAAGAGAAAGAAAGAGAGAAAAAACTATGAAGTAGAAAAAAAGAAAAAATGAAGAAGAAGGAAAGGAAAGGAAAGGAAAGGAAAGGAAAGGAAAGGAAAGGAAAGGAAAGGAAAGGAAAGGAAAGGAAAGGAAAGGAAAGGAAAGGAAAGGAAAGGAAAGGAAAGGAAAGGAAAGGAAAGGAAAGGAAAGGAAAGGAAAGGAAAGGAAAGGAAAGGAAAGGAAAGGAAAGGAAAGGAAAGGAAAGGAAAGGAAAGGAAAGGAAAGGAAAGGAAAGGAAAGGAAAGGAAAGGAAAGGGGAAGTGGCGGAAGGGAAGGAAGGGAAGGAAGGGAAGTATTGCAGACATTCTTTGTGAAAAATCCTTTCTTAGGATTTTTCCTTGCTGGAGCTGAGAGGTTTCAGCAGCAAATGTAAACAATTATTATCTGCTGCTGTGGAATGCAACAGGTCCACCTGTGGTTGGTCCCCGTAGATGTTTGGATCTGCTGACCACTCACAGGCAGGACTGTTATTGATCTCTGCTGAGACAGAGACCTTTGTTATTCATTCTTTCTATCTTTCTCTTAGCTTAGCCAGCTTCTGAAGAAGCTCCCTTTCCTTTCTATCTATGTAGTATAGTTATAATGCTGTATATATATCATAACATAATAAATCAAGCCTTCTGATAATGGAATCAAGATCCTGTCTCTTCCATCCTCAACAAACCCCTGTGACCACCGACAACAGGGAAGGGAGGGAGGGAGGGAGGGAGGCCGGCAGGAAGGAAGGAAGGAAGGAAGGAAGGAAGGAAGGAAGGAAGGAAGGAAGGAAGGAAGGAAGGAAGGAAGGAAGGAAGGAAGGAAGGAAGGAAGGAAGGAAGGAAGGAAGGAAGGAAGGAGAAAGTAAAGACTTAAAGGAGGAGGTCACCCAAATGAGAAGAGAAAATATGGAGGTAAGGTATGTAAAAATTACAATCTCTCTGAGTGCCAAGCTGTGGAGGTGCACTGAAGTCGCAGGCATTGCTGACCATGACACACATAATATTCAGAGGCCTTTGCAGGTTCCCTGAATATAGTGTGAGGCCTGGTTTCTACTGCCCCTTGCAGAAGAGAATGTGAAAGCTCACCCAGAAAGAGTGAGCACATTTCATTTTGTTTTCTGACATTGGATGTTGGCCTCTAGGAGAAATAGGACGCTGGTATAAATTTAGAAAACAGGCAAGTGCAACCTAGGGCATGCTTAGATATGATGAATGCCCCCAGCCATGGTTGATCCTGGATGGCAAAGCATAAGAAGAACCTGAGAAACCAAAGGACACATAAAAGTTGATGTATCTAATTAACAGGCACAGTAGAATGTCCCAAATAAATGGAAAAACTTTATGTCAAACTGCATATGCAGCTATCCATTTCCCTGTGCAGTTATTCAGACTCTATTCAAAGGCCTGTGCACACATCTCCTTGCTAGTCCTTAGCTGGAATGTAGATTACAATATCACTATATCATACAGACTGTGGATAGAAGAAACAATAAGACATCAAGCCATCAAGACTCCTTTTATTTCTCTTCTGATAATCGACACCAAACTTGTATGAATGTATGAGTTTTGTTGAAAGGCATGAGAGCAATATCTCAGAAAACTGTGAGCAATTCAGCTGGCAAGAGTGTATGCATTTTGCTCGCAAGAAGTTCCAACTCTTGTTTTACTAAAATGCTTTAAAGCATATAAGTGCTGACTATATTTCTATTCACTCCATAGCCAATCCATGTACTGCTCAGAGCAAATATTCCTGAAGACAGAAAATATCATAAGAATTACATTCCATACCCTTTTTTGTTAGTGATTAGTGAATAATGACTTCTTTAAATGCATTTGCTGTCATTACCAAATCAATAATAACCTTGTATTAATTATTTCTCTCTATTGGCTGGTCTATCACATTTCTACACACTCTTGGAATAACATTTATATGAGGAAAAGTTGTGTGACTTTATTTGATCTCATCAATTTCTATTTCATTCTAACCTTAACCTGTTAATGATGCTATTGTGTTAAACAGCCATGAACTGATTTCTGAAAAAAAACACTTTAAAAAAGTACTGAATAGGATGATAAGGAATGACTAATGTATGTCTTTGTGTCTTTATTCCTGGAACAATTAAATATTCTGGGAATTACCTTATGGAGAAAAAGGTAATATGACAGAACTCTCTGAAACCCACAGAGGTACAGAGCAGGTAATAGCAAACAATTGTATACTCTTTGTAAGAATATAACAGTGAAGAAAAATAAAATTAAACTATCAGGGGGCCAATTCAAAGGAGCAGTAGATAACAGATAAACTGTGCATATTTAAAGGATGTTGTGGGTGGTATGACTCTATATGGCTTCAAAGACATCATTGTACAAATCCACAGAAAAAAATTACAAAAGGCCTATTGAATATAAATGTATTGCATTTGGTTCATCAAAACAACAAATATAATGTTCTATGGCCAGAGAAAGTATCACTGCATGTTTGCCAGTTCACATCTTTTACAAAATACAACACTGCTTGTAGCTATGATCCATAGTGGTATTGCCAATGTAATGTTATTAACAATAAATTAAAAAAAATCTTCAAAGAAAACATGACAGATTCTGACCTCATAAAAATTCTGTAATTTTTCTTCAAGGTCAGGTCTGGGTTCCTAACTATTCCTTCATTTTTTTGTGAACTTTGAGTGGTGCCATGAAAAAGGTATGCAGATGTACCACAGGGTAGTTTTCTTGTTCAGCAGACCTCCTCCAACAGTAATGAGACTTATTGTTGGTTCATTTAAACTCCTTGTTTGGGTTACACTTGAGAAAAAAACCAGCACAGTAATTTAAAGAAATGAATGATTACACCTTGTTATTAAACTTTAAGGCCACACTTTTCAGAGAGGTCAGGAGCCAAAAGGAGTCCCTATTTTCCAATAACACTGTTCTCAACAGAACACCATGTTCCCCAGAGAGTTAAACTCCCAGTGCTCTTTTTGACCTTCTGAATAGTGACCCCAGAAGGTGTATGTGTTCATTTTCTCAAGGACTTCAAATAAACAAGGGTTGAAAATAAAACCACACTTGAGAACAGAAGGTGTCACAGTCTAGTTTTTGTACAGCACTCATGAGTCTTATTGGCTTGTGTCTGTGATCAACACTGTGTTCAAAGGGCCCACAGTTTTAAAATGTCTGCCTGGACAGAAAAATCTATATTGTTATTTTTAAAACTTGTCTGTAAGAGATGTTATCAATTTACTGCCAGAGAAACAAAAGACAGTCCCATGTGTATAACACAATGGGTGCCCTCCAAACCAGCCAGCAAGGCCAGTGCACTTATGCAGTTAAGGAAAAGTCTTCTGCTGTTCCTGACATCACCTCACCCACTCCCAGGGCAGATTTAAGAAATTATTGTAGCTGTACAGGAAACATATAAACATTTGTGTGTGCAGTCTGACTACAGTAAATGACTGGATCAGAGACACACTTATCTAATACAATAATCTACCCTTGAGATAGCCACAGGATATATATCTGAGAAAAGAACCCCCCTGAGTAGATAAATATGGAAATAGAGGACAATCTTCTTCCATAAAGATTGAATTTTAAATCCCAGGAGTTAGAATTTGCTTTAAAGCCTGAAACATGAGTTTTGTTATCTATCTCATTACCCTTTTTTCTTTTTTTTCAAGCATTGGATATTACATCGGAGGATTCCTGACTGTAAAACATGCAAAGTTCCTTCTTGTCTTGATAAATTTATGACCTTGGGGATGCCTTGTCAATTCATTGCATTTTTTTTTGAAGGAATATGGTTCAAGGCAAAGAAATTCAGATTTTTTTGTGACTTTAAAAAAATTTCAAACTCTATAGTGAAAATGTATGATTGCTGTTAAATGTTTCAGCACCTTGTCAAAATTAATGGTAAAAGTATACATTTATATTTTTGGAATCTCTTTGTCCAATGAATATATATTCCTATCTCCTAGTGCAATGAGTAAACATTAGAAATGGTACACATTAGAAAAGAACATATATAGAAAAAAATATATAAAAATATTACAGATATTTCTGCAAAGATAAATATCTTCTGTTAATGGTTTGGTTCCAATCAGTTTGAGAACTCAATTCTTTACAAATTTGGTAAGTTTTCTGGATATAACCTTCTGTTAAATATTTCCTGCCATCTTTCAAAGACTATCTTACAGTAATCGTTAACATATTCATTCAAGAAGTTCTTTTACACATATGCAGCACTTATTTAGACAGATTCAATAGGAAGGTATGTTACTCTGATAAAATTTTTTACCAGGAAAAGTAATTGTACAAGTGGAAAACAGTATTTTTTTAAAAATAAGATCAATGACATATGAATATACATGAGTTAAGAACCACCAGCATGAGATTAGATCCCTGACTAAAACATCCTTTCATCTACCTACCTATATAGGAATAGTGACAAGGAGATTTTGGTTACACATATTTTGACCAGACTGAGCTTTTCTACATAGAGTTTTAAAAACAATAACAAATCCATGCCCATAATTTATGATTCCCTGTAGATAAATTTACCTCTAACAATGCCAGAGTTTGATTTACAGACCTGCTGAGCTTACTCTCCAGAGATCAGGAAATCTGAAGGAAAAAAGAGCCTTAGTATTACAATGATGCTCTGGAGATTTGCCATTAAAGTTTGGCCAGTGCCACTCCAAAAACATTTCATGGTATGAAAGGATAACACTGTTGTGTAGAAACAGAAAGAACAAAGGTGCTCACAGCTTGGCAATTTTCTGTGTGTACAGAATTTGTTTCCCAGAGGGAGATCTTATAAAACAAGGTCGTATCTACAGTTCTGTGAATGTACAGTAGATCAGTGTTAGCAGTGGGAGTTGAGTCAGACAGCAGCATATTTCTGTTCTGGATTATTGGTATTGCTAATCATAACCCAAATCTACTTAAGTTGCAAAAAGGTCTAGTAAACTTTTTCTGCAATATCTCCTTTCTTCCTTTCTTCTCTTTTTTTCTTTTTTTTTTTTTTTTTTTTTGAGGGGACAGGAAAAAAAACCCCTTGCTTAGGGTTTTTTGATTTACTTGTTTTCTTGCTCCATGTCAAAAAGGCTGTAGAAATAAAAGGGAAGCAGTGCGTGACTATTCCTTTACACTGAATGTGTCATGAACATGTATTTGCAAGTTCCATAAACTATAAATTAAATTAATTTGTGCATTCTCACAAAAAACCACAAAGCTTTTGTTGTGTCATTTCTTACCAAGCTGCTCTGCTAAATGTTTTCCCCTCTCAGTGAAGATCACCCGTTCATCCTCCATGTCACATTTGTTGCCAACCAAAATAACCTGGGCATTATCCCAAGAGTACGTTTTGATTTGAGTTGACCTTAAAAGAGAAAGGGAGAGAGAGGAGTCAAAGCAAAGCAAATTCCCCTTAATTTCAATCAGAGTTGCAAAAAGACAAAAGAGACAATACTGATTTTGACAACCAGGGTAACATGACTCTGTTTAATTACAGATTTCAAATAAGCTAAGGATTATCTGTCAGGTATTATTGTTACAGAGATAGTATCAACACAGAGTTTACTTTTGCTTGCTGAAAATAATATTTTCTCCTGCCATCAACATTCTTCTTTTATTTTTAGAAAGAAGAGATTATATTTTCTCCCATTTTCACATTTTAATACAAACCTTACAATCTAAAAACAGAGCTCTCAAAGAAAACCAGCAATGTATTAATTTCTTATCTTTTACTTATGAGATCAGGATGTAAATTTAGCAGGAAAACTTGAAAAATTTCTGAGCTAGTCTGTCTTCCTTTTGTTGTTTCTCTCCAGCACATTCTTCTGCAGGCCTTTTATCAGCCAGGAGGTCAGCAACACTTCCATTGTGCATTAAGCCATGGGCAGGGCTGGAGTTTGAACTCTGACTTACCTTATGTTTAAATTGTACAAGGCTTAGCCATGACTGCAGTTGAATGGAAGCATCTGAGGCCTTAAAACACCATAGGGACCATGAGTGCTGGTGGTAAAACAGCTTAGAGTGCAAACAGCTTAGAGTGCTTTATTGGAGCGGGAGCGATAACGGGTCACTTGGAACCATACTCGTGGTACCTGTCAGTTTCTGTCTGCCACCATTCTGCTGGTACCCAGGTCTGCTCTGTAGAAGGAAAGCTCCACGGCTGTCTCCTGGCTCAGCCAAGAGTGATGCTGCTGGTTACCACTTTCTGACTGGGAGCAGTATGTGCCCTTGATGGTGACACCGGATGCAGGAAACTTCCTCCAAGAACTTACGCTTTGTCTTGAACTTGTGACTAGGTCTGGCTCTACGCTCGAAGTTTTTGGTGGGATCAGTGACCAATGGAGAGAATAAAAAACAGAGAGCATACCTCTTTCTGCCATTTCCTCCCTCCCTCCCTCCTTGGACAATACAGGATTCTTAGGAAAATGGCAATAGAATAGAAACTAACTTCTATAACTACACAGTTATGAGAGGACACCCTGGAAAGGGATCCTGTGGCATATGATGGACTTTTTTTCTCAAAGTCTCTTTGACAAAAGATTAAATAGGTTCAAAAATCTGTTACCTAAATGTTTTGGAAGCCGGTCTGCATCAGTACATTCACCAGTGACCCCTTCTCATAATAACACAGCCGCCATCTGTACTTACTGAGACTCCCATCTGCAAAATCTTACATCCAAAAAAAAGATCATGATCTTTTCTAATCTAGTCTGACAACTGATTCCAGTGAAAGACACAAAATGGACCAAATCTCTCCATTTGGCTTTGCTATTGCAAAACCAGAGGGATGGCCACGGGCAAAAGCTGCTAGAGCTATCACTGTGACCCTGGGTCCAATGCCATTGCCTACAGGTTCCCTGCATGAGTAAAAAAAACCCCTCTAGGCCATGTCTGATGGGTTTGCAGTGACAGGCAGAGAAATTTAAATGGAAGAATCACTGCTTTTAGGAATGTTTTACTTTATCATAATGACCAAAAAGAAGTTGAGGCAAGTCCCAGACTTTTTGTTCCACAGATTGTTCCCTTGGGACTGACCTGATCTTTTCTTCAATAAATCAACACTGTACTACTTTAAATGTTTTAATAGTAATTTGAGTAGGTGTAGGGTACTGTGACCAAAAAGAAGTCAAACTTCCCCATACACTTATATTTTACTAAAGATACCATTTCTCAGACAAAAAAGAAAACATGCATTCACTTTGGCAGAAATGTCCTTCTGGAATCATGCTGAGTGGTTAAGCAAAGTAGAATTATTATTGTGATTTTTAACCCGAACTACATTTGTCACCACAGCAACTTTGCAAATACTAGTGCCTCAAATGTCAGAGTATGTTAGTCCATTAAGGACTCTAAAAGAGCTTAGCTCTGAACAATTATTAGTTGGGAGCCAATTTATTCCCTTTATGTCAGCAGGAAATCAAATACATTTCAAAAGCAAAATATACAGTAAAGATATTAAGCTTTACTTATTAAGGAATTACTTACATAATCTGTAAAGTTGAAATAGAATAAACTGATGAAGAAATACAGCCTGAAGAAATATCATCACACAGCTGTAAAAAGCATTCATTCAGCCATGTTTTGCAGACTTTTCCTCCAGAGCTTTACATGAGTTTCTTTCATTAAGAATGTAAGGTCCCTTCATTCTACTGCAGCCAGATTATTTATTCTACAACTACAAATCTGTGCATTCAAATTCTTCTCATTACTAAAGCAACTTATTTTATTAATAGACATTTTTTAATATGCCTTGCTTTTGTCTCATCTTCTAGTAAAATTTTTTTTAAGTAACAAGAAGAGATCTTGTCCTTGCAAACAAATCCAAAGCTTATATTTTGCAAACGACTCAGTTAGAGCAGAAGTATAACTGACTGAAAATTAGTCAAATGTATTCACACCCAACACCACATCAGCAGAAACTTGATTCAAAGGATATAATAGGCTTATCACTGTTATGTTTTCTTTTAGAGATATATTTCCACTATATGGATTTTGATTCCCACAATTCTCCACCAAAGCCAACACATAGGTCACTTGAAAAAAAAGAGAGATTTTGCTGTTCCTTGCATACAAGGAACAAATGACCAAGGCTTCTGATTAATCCAAAACACAAACTGTTGTCCTTGTAAAGAACTTCAGCTTCATGAAGATTGAAGACATGAAAAGGCAAAGATGGTGTTTGCAGTAAACTGAAAAAGACATTTCTTGTTCACTCTCAGTGACCTGGTGCATGTCAATAGTAATTGACCCTGTACATTTTTCCCTTTCTAGTTTTATGGTAGGCAGGCAATCTGTGTCATGCCTGAATTTTTATAATGCATAGACTCCAGAGGGGCAGATCAATGGAGGAGTGCAGTGATCCATTACTTTCCATGATCAACACCATGCTTGTTCTCACTGTACTGCAATTCTACCAGCCCCTTGTCGAAAAAGAGCTGAATGCAAACAAAAGCAATGCTTTTGTTTTATCTTAAAACAGAGAGATCTTCAAATAACTGCCCAGGCAGCAATGGCAAGGGGCCTGTGTGTGCTGTTGGTCAGCTTGCAAGGAATGCTGCACAGTGTGGCAGAGTGGGGTTCAGGAACATGCAGCCCCAGCTGGCTGAGGCAGCTGAGATGCTGGAAAACAAGGTAGATAGCACAGAGCAATATGGGGGAGCTGCTCTGATGTCACTGGTGTGGAAACCAGACTGTTCACATTGGATTAGGTGATAAAAGCTTATCTATACATCCAAAAGAAGCACAGAGAGATTGTGGCAGGAGAAAGAGCCCAAATAATTTCCTGGCCCTGGCTGCTTTCAGGCCTATTGCAGGAAACATCAGATTATCCAAAGCCTATGTACTCCTGGTGGAGCAGGAGTGTGCTAAAGCAGATTACCAAATTAAGACTCAGAAAAATACCAGGACACCACATCTAGGTCCCTTTCAGGGTTGTTCCAAGTAAATCTCAGCATGAAACCCATCACTGCAAGTCAATACTGGAGGCTTATGTCCAGGTTGAGGAGATTGGGATCCAGGGGCAGCTACTGGGTAGATTAAGGTTATGGCCCCTGTTGATGGAGGGAGCCTCAATCTGCATGTCTGCACAGATACATATTCTTATGAATGGACCTTGATGTTGCACTGTTTTGGAGGGGAGGAGTGTGAGGATGAAGATGCTCTTGGTGTTTGTGGGAGCATTCTGGGGGGTCCTAGGTGTTTTTGTCTGCAATGTGTTTGTATGTGGTCATGTGTATATGGATATAAATGTGCTGTATCTTTGTGAGTTATGTGCACATGGCCTGCTGGGAATCTTCAACCTCACTACTCAATATATTTCAGGTTGCACCCACTCACAATGTATCTTGAATTTGCTCTGAAAATATCTTCAGATGATCACTCTTTACTAACTCACCTATGTCCAGGGCAAATATTCATATAACCTGGGATGTTTTCATCCACGGACCACATGGAAGGCGAGCAAATATATTCAGTAAAGACATGTCCATGGAGTTAATATACCAGGAATATGAACTTTTAGATAGCCTCAATCTAATCATCACTATTTGGACCAAGTCCTCCTAGGATGCTTGCCTACCATAGAGAGGCAGATTTTACAGACTTTTAGATTAATTATGTAGTAATTCACATGTGCAAACAGCAAGACAAACCCCCTAACCAAAATGCTCCAGAGGGGACTATGTATGATGTTTATTCCAGCAAGTTCAGGAAACATGTACTTCTGATGTTTTGATTTATGAAAGGAATATTAAATGAACTGGGGTGCATCATCTTGCCAGGAAAAAGAAATAAAAAACTACCAAACCTATACAAAAAACTTCTAGCAAACCAAAACCATATTAAAAAAAAACTCTATCAAACTTTTTTTTTTTTTAAAGTTACTGTTGAGTGCACTGATTAGTCCTTAAAATAATTCTCCTGTCTTTATCTACAGCATGGTGACTGCAAAGTCCATTAGCTGAATTATTAAAGGTCACAGTGTAGTGGTGGGATCTCAGGTGGAGCCCAGGTTATCAGTTCTTTCTCAGTTTATTTATTTGGTAAGAGGCAGTATAAGAGAAGCAACTATGAGTTTGGAGGGGTTTCTAAAAGTATTCAGTGTCCCCAGTTGAACTTCCTGCTTTTATTTTCTAAAGAGTGTGCCAAGTGTCCATGCCTCTCTAAGCAGGAAGGGCTCCAGCTTTTTCAGGAGACATCATTTTCCTCCTGTAATTGAAGCAAGGAAGGATCTCTTTCCCTCTTCCCCCAGTCTCCATCCTGTGAAATGGGAAGACACACCGCTGCCCTCTCCAACCCCTAATACAGCCAGGGATGACAAGGGGAAGCTCTGTCATTGACATCTGTTCAGATGATGGAATTATCTTCGAATCCTTTCCCAATCTCCTTGTCTGTGAAGACACTGACACACTTCCCATTCAAGCCAGCTTTTCCACAGAGTGAGTCTGAGGTCTCCCTCACAGAGCCAAGTGTTTTTACACTTCAGTGTACACCATATGTTTAATTCTTTTTCCCATGCCCTCTATGTCACCTAAATTCTTATTATTCCCAGCAATACTGATAGGTTATGTGCCTAAAGGATGCCCCAGCATCTCAGAGTTTACATATCCCTCTCTCTTTCAAACTTATCTTTTGGATATGATGAAAATGAGGCATATGTAGGATTATTCTCTATGGCACATTAAAGAAAGGACTGCAATGCTCAGTCTTGATGGCCATTTGGAATCTGGCTCTGTACCAGCTGCTTTGCACTGGGTGCTTAGACCTTGCTGCAGGCTGGGCAGGGAGAGAGGTGGCCTCAGGCTTTTCATCTGTTCTCCAGTAAACAATCTAGTATTATTGGGAGACAAGTATAAATATATAAACCACCAACCAAAACCCCAACTCAGCTCTCTAACTGGAATTTTGAAGAGAGTACTAATATTAAAAATTTGAAGCAATCTTAGCAAAAAACAAGGCAAAGCATCCTGGTGTACTTGAAGACTAGACTTTTTGTGGCCACAGTTATTGACATAGCAGGAATATATTAGAAATATTTTGTAATAATTTCAGTAATAATAAAAAGAATGTGCTAACATTTGCCAGATTTTAATTGAACTGACACAGAAATAGAACTATCCTTAAGACACTGTCCAGGATCTTTACTCCTCTACTGACAAGGAAAATCTGGATATTTGCAACTTTTGAAATTTTTCTACTTGTTTCATCTTTCTGCAGGCCATAAAACTTTTGGGATTGTGGCTAATACAAATAGTTTTATCTCTTCCATTTATGAACCCCTTAATAATTATTGAAGCCATTACTCAAAACCACGGGAAGCAATGGATAAATGAAATAATTATCAAAATAAAAAGCTGATGTAGATGAACACGTGACTGGAATGAAGAAATAGCACCTCAATCATTCTCAAGGAGGGTTTAAAACCTAGTGGACATTCTAGCATCTTCACTTCTCTCCAGAATTCATGATGTATGGAATTTGTGATGTTTATTTTCAGTGGTGGCACTGATGCCCAGTGACTGCAAATACTTATTAACATATGGTAGAGAATTGGCAAAAACATGCCAGCAGCACAGAAAACATACGGAGAAGAGCAATGGAAGGGGGAAAAAAAGGAGAAAAATAAACTTGCTCCACCCTTAAAATCACAACATAGCAAGAGGAAATTTATCTGGGGAGAAGTGAATGTGCTAAGGATACGTTTAGTGTGGATAGCTTGGTAAGCAGGGCAGCTTGAGCTGCAGATTGTAGTCTGGGTGGCAGGAGCTCAAGGAAAAGTAAACCTGAGCTACTTACTGCACAACAAAAGGCCCAGGAACCTGTGGTGTCAGCCAGGTGACTGGACAATCAGACGCAGCAGGAAATGATGATCCCAGACTTTTGAGAGCTTAGACTCTAAGGGTATAAAAGCCCAGTGCATCTTTATTAGGCATCTCTCCTCAAAGGCACCAGCTTGAGCTGTCAATTTGTTGCTGCACCATGATTAAATAATTTTAAGGATACAGATGTCTGAGCCTCTGCTGTGGATATCTGAGACTCTGTTATGGGAAAGGTAGGAGAGGCAATGAGGAAACCTATTCTGTCTGGGCGAGTGTGGGATGTGTAGGGAGCCAAACAGGGCACCTGCAGGGTCACTGGAGCCATCTGCTGGCGTCGGTCCCAGCCCAGGCGGGGCAGGTGTGGCTCCTGGATGGTTGGACAGGAAAGTTTCCTTTACACAAATAATAGCAAAAATGGGATACATCAACCCCTCCATGCTTGCAACAGAGCAGGATATATGAATACTGCTCAAGACTGACTGTATCTCACGTGTCAGTTGTTATACAATACTGTGTTTGCTGTCTGGATTGAAGGGCAAATGAAGAAAAATGCCTTATGATTGTGAAAAAAAACCACCAATATTGAAGAAAACAGAACAATGCCAATTATTCACCACTTCTTCTGACAGGCTTTATCTTCCTTGTGCAGAACCAAAGAGTGCACACCATGCAAAGAAAGACTAGACATTTAACCTTTCCTTGGAGGAAGATAGATTGATGATGCAGAAGCTGCATGACAGGTGTGACACTAACAAATTTCTGGTTCATTATCAGCCAGAAAGCTAGCCAAAATGCACATTACCCAGAGCACCAAAGGTTTTTAGTTGCTCTGGTAAGAATTGGATCTACTTTAATGAAAAAATCCTTCATTACAAACTTCTGAGGCCATAACTTCATTTTAGACAACCTGGAGTTACATTTCAGTTTTGACAGGCTGTAAAGATATTCAAAATTAATCCAGTTGTTTTGGACAGAAAACTGAGTTGATCTTTAATATGTGCATTTTTATAACCTTATGCAAGGAAATATGAAATTTTACAAAAAGTTTAGTTACTTACAAACAAAAAAAAAAGAAGATGGAAAGAAGGGATAGCATTTAAGATGTAAGAGCTGATGTTCTTTGTGTGTTTATGACATTTATTATTATTTATTCTTGGTGATATACCATTACCATAATTGTAATGAGGAAGTATATGCTTATCCAGTAATGTCCACTCTGAGTCTGCATTTAGTAGAATGCAATAACAACTGACATAGCATTAATAATGACACAATTCTGTGTGGTAATTAGGATGAGAGGTAAGGCATTATAGATGTTCATCAATCAGAATTGTCTTCCTAGTCAATCATCTCTAGCTGTTCCTACTCTGCCCATGGAAGTGTCTTCCCATCCAGAGTTCTCTGCTGAGAACTCTGAGTTACATTTGAGTTACATTTTACCTTTCATGTAATATACAAATATTTTTTTAGAAGAGTCCATGTATTAGCTTTGGTGCCTTTTCTGTACAGTGTTGTTTCAAATAAGAATACCAAGTTTCTGTTATTGTCTGAAAATTCTTTTCTGACATTAGAATTCAAATCCGTTGGATAATGGTGTATGATGTCAAATTAATATATTGTTGGCAAAAGACATCAAGTTTAACTCTAATTTTTACATACTTTACATAAAATATAACTATTCCATACTTTAGTAGGAGTTACAATGAAGGGCCAGAAGCCTACAGGGCATGCTCAATTTGTGTAATCAGATTGTAGATGTCCTCAGTTTTTGCATTTTTGGCACAATCGATGCAAACTGCTTTTTTCACAGCTGTCAAATACACCTAGAAATTGCTTTCCAATACCAGTGTAGCAACACCCCAGTATGAAATTATTGCATTAATAAAAATAAAAAAAGACTGTGCTCTAAGTTATTACTGTGCTCTCTATCCCTCCTCCCCAGTACCTCCTGTGCTGGAGTTGAGATGGCCCTCTCTGTAGAGAAAAAGCTCTCCAGGTGGGGTGTTTTTCTGTACCTACAGAGCCAGCACACCTCAGCCCTCAGCAGAGTAACCACACACAGTACACCTGGCATTGCACACACTGCAGACTCTTTTGTCACAGAGACAGATAACAGAGAATTTTTGGGGGAGTTCATGACCTAATCCAAGGCAAGGTGGGCTTTGGCTGAAGGCATGCTGAATTCATAAAAGAGAGTAAATTCCTTGTCAGTCAATCTCATTTCTCCCTTTTCTGGTGTGTAGTATATACTGGCTTCCCAGGCTTTTTGCTTAGAAAAGTAGAATGGATATTTAAAAAACACAATGAATAATAGATAAAAATACTGCGTTAGACACTAAGAGCAAAGAGATCTTCCAGGCAACTTCCTTGTATTTTTTTTTAAATATAAAACAATATAAAGTACATCTCAATATTTAATTCTTATTCACAGGAGTACAAAATCCTCTCTTGCAACAAGGTTTACTTATGGGCAGGCCGACTAATATAGCACATTTTTCACAGTAGGACACATGTTAATGAAGAGTTTTTATGTCATGTATAATGCCACAAGCTGTGTCATATTGTGGGAAGTGATTTAACAACTCGCCACACAGACAAAAGGCTGTACATTTTAATTTTCTCCCCACTGAGAAACCCACCATTAAATTATCATCCTTCAAAGCTGCTACCACACATGCAAAGTGAAAACAATAAAAAAAAGGGGTTTGAAAAGAGATGGAAAAAATCTTTATAGGAAAATAATATTCATGGAAACAATAAAAAGGCAAAATACAGACTGCACTTGCACATCCTTTCATTATCCCCTTGTTTTCATGTTCCAGATGCTTCCATATAAACGATTCTGTTTATCACCAATTTATGCTGATTGCCCAGACTGTCATTGGAATTCCAAGTAATGACCCTAATCAATCCAGCTGATCCTAACTCTGGTATTTGAAAAACAGAGATATAAAACAAGGGAGTTATGGAAAATTTTACTAAAACATCTACAGCATCTGCTTGAGTATATTGCACTTTTAAGTAAATGAGCAATTTGCTGTCACTTAAACATTTTTTTGCTTGCTATTTTGTATTCTTATATATAAGAATATATATAAGGAAATAGATACAGACAGATACGCATGTGTTCTCATTTTCTTTTTTTCTTTCTTACACTGATGGGCTTTTAATAATATAAAAAAATATAGCTAAGCAAGCAATACTGATGCTGAACAAGTTCTTTTGGTCCTAGACTCTCATATCTAATACTTTCCTCTTCACTGCACCTAGGACAGCTCCCTAAGCCAGGACTGCACTGCCTGCCAAAGAGGCTCTGCTCTTGCACCTGGGATTACTGACTAGCATCTCATCTCCATCCCCAAAGAGCACCTTCCCAACAGTGGCATTTTGGGAGTAGTGAAGTTCTTAAAAGTGTGGTCAAGTTCATTTGTTTTGTACCAGTATTGAGAGTTTTACAGCAATCTGGATCACTCAGGATTATTTGTTTTTACATCTTTTTTTTTTAAATAGCAAATCCAGATTCATATTTACAATATATATGGCAAATATCTACCAACAGGACATCCCTCTTTTAAGGAACTTCTGATTAATCAACTCTCAAGAACTTTGAGTTGACCCTGACTTTTTACTGTCAAATCTCATTATGAAATGCATTGCACATTTGTCGCTCTTAATCCCTTTCTACCTATTTCATGAGGAATGACTTCCAAGTTTCTCCCACTTGTCAAATTCACTCCTTTGGATTTCATTTCCTCTATTGTTTTAGCATTCCCTTTTTTTCAAGTTTATTGCTTCTTTTATGTCCTGTTGTCTTAGATAATTTTGGGCTATATTTCTCATTTGGTATTTTGCATTAACTCTTTCAAAAACAACTCAGTCTTATACACACATAAATTGAGTCCTGAAATGCCTGTGTTTGAGTATTAGAGATGGAGTTGAAACAAATCATACCTAAATGTAATCACTGAAAAATCTTACCAGGTTATTGAAGCCAGTTGTGATAAATTATCATGACCTATCCTTGTTAAGGATTCATGAAGCCTGCAAGTACCAGGACAATCATGTGAATTATTTTAGCTCTTCTTCATAAGAAAGATAGCATTGTTTGACTAAAACATCAAGGAATGTTTCTTCTGTTACTATTATTTTACACAAAATTGATATAAATCCTAGTAGTATTTTGTCTTTAAGGTTGTTTATCCTGTTATTCTCTGGAAGCAGAGTAATGGAAAGATTCAGAATTATACTGGGGCATTAAATTTTGATTTTCCCACTGTGTTCTTGCAAACATACCTCTTTGGAAGTAATTTCCTTGTGTGGCTATATACTTGCAAACACAAAGGATTGAGGTCCAAAATATTGAAATGTGGCCTAGTTTCCAGCTGAACATGTGAGCTTCTGACTTTTGTCACAGATACCTGGAACTAGATTGGCAAAATAGCAACTAACTTTATATCCTGGTTAACTGATGCTAACTGGTTAACTCATTGAGTAGGAGTTATGCAATGGTACTGGGGGTTTTGAGGAGATTGGTAGTTGTTTTTTTTTTCCTTTGAGCTCATGAGAGTAAATTTTCAATTTTAATTTTAATTTTATCTGACCACATTTTGCTTTTGGGCTACTGCTGAGCAAAATCCATTCTGTGAGAGCTGACAGTATCCAAAGACAACAGTGAAAACCATTTCCCTGTCTACATCCTGTCTGGCACAGGGTGGCAGGATTGTCTTGCTGACTCACACTGCAAGCAAGTAAACCACAAGTTTATTCCTGCTGACTCACCGAAGATGGAGGGAGGCACTAGGCTTCAGATTTTATTTCTATGATTAAAAAGAAAGTAGATTTTTTTTTAAGGGAAAAAAAGGGTTGTGTATTCATTCAGAATGTCAGTAGTGCTGCTACATTATTCACAAATCAAAAGACTGGGTTTATAGATTTATATGGGTATATATATATATATATATATATATAGATATATATATATATATATCTTTGCCTCTCAAGCCATAGCTAGTATGTATTTGTTTTTTCTTCTCTGTCACAGTTCTGGAAACCAAAATATAGTGGTTTTCTCTGACCTCAAAAGCCTGAGTATTGCAGAAATTAACAGCAACACATGCAGGCATAAATACAGCATTCTAGTAAAACACAGAGATTGGATGTAAAACTTTTTAACATTATTAAAAACTGAACACAGTGGCATTTCAACAAACTATGGCCCTCTCCTAGGGCTCATGTTGAACTTTCAAAAATTAAAGTTTATCTCGCTTTGCCTGTGAGGTCTTTAAAGCATACTGTTTGAACCATTTCCACTAACATATTTCAAAGGTTACAACTTCCTTCTGGTAAAAAAAAACAACCAAAAAAATAAAACAAACCAAAAAACAATAAACAAAACAGTTTAATGTTGTTTTATTGGGACTTTGTCACTGACTTCAGTGGGTAAGTACCCCTCTCAGAGGACACAACCATGTCCATTAAACAGGTGTTTGGGTAGATAGTAATCTTTGTATGAAAAGATTATCAGGACAAGCATCAGAAAATCAAAAATTCATCAGTAGAATTGCTCTATATCGTGGAGCAGAGTGAGGTAACATACTGAAAGATCAAAAGAATAAAACATTTCCTATGTATGGCCAGAAATTAATGTCTGCAATTTCAAACAAGTAATTGTGAATGAATGAGGTGTTTATAAGGTATGGAGCAGAGGAAGAAGGAAAAATGCTGGGCTTGGCTTGTGGCAGACTCTGAGGTCAGCTGAGTACACCTCTGTGTACATGGCAGAACTGTGGAAGGGTTTTTGCAAGGCAACCTCCTGCCATCCTGCCTCCTTTCATCACTTGATCCCTTTGCCCAAAATTGTGCCTCAATCACAGTGAGTGTGTCTGGGGGAATAACCCTGTGTTTTTCTACACTGACCAGCAGAGCTAAGAAAGATTGAAAAGGAATAGCATAAAATCTGAAAAGCTGGATGGTATTAACCACCAAGTCCCACAACAAAGACTGGCTTTGGCTGATGTAATCTAGAAAAATTCCTGTATTTCAATGAAGCTAAAATCTGCATAGCAACATGTGAAAGTGAGGTCTTTGTTGTTCACAGATGAATGGGAGGTTACAGCAAACCTGGCTTCATTTATACATGCCTTTGTATGTATACACAGCATCTGCTGGGATTAGAGTAAGAAACCATAGCGTATAAAATATTTACACCTCAGAAACTTCAGCTAGCCCTCACTGTCTTCATAGCAATATGTGCTGATCTGAGCTCATTTAACCCTGTAAGCATGAGGGTCGCTGCCCACAGACACTGACAGAGCTGAAGCGATCAGTTCCTTCAGCTTGGCTCTGCCAAATTTTACTGCAGTGTGAGAGTAGATTTCAAGATTTAACTAAGGCTGCTAAGGTCACCTCCAGATTGTCCTCTAAAACAAGGACTTAGCTGATGGCTCTGCACACAGGCACAAGGTGCCCTTGGTGAGAATGCTTTTGTACAACGGATTGAGGATTTACAGACTGGGGAATTGCCAGTGGGACACATCAAGGGGTGAAGAGATCAATGGTGCTCTTTTAACACCAAAAAAACCCCCAAAATCAAAAAAGAGAAGAAATTTCAAACAGGGTGTAAATTCTTATCAAGGCTTGTCTTCAAAGACACAAATGATGACTACCTCTCTCAGACAGACAGCCCATACAAATGAATTGATGCAATCCAAGGCCAACCTGAAGCACCCATGTGGGAGGTTTGGGAGGGGAAGCAGAATGCAACTGAACTACTCTCTTTTCTTGAGAGGCACAGAGCCCCTGGGGGACATGCAGAGTACATTCAGAGTAACAAGGTGGGTCTCATGGACCTTCTCATGGCAGCCCCCCAGCCTCTCTAGGTGAGCATTGATAGCTTCAGTCCTCCACTTGGAAAAAGAGAAGATAATTTGAACAGCAAGGCTTAAATCTGTATCTTCCTTTCCCATTTGTCACAGTAGCACTGAATAGTCATCATTCAATCATTCCATAAACAAATTTTAACTTTTTTTTCTGCATATCTGGAAGGGGAAGGACTTAAAATGGAAGACAGGTTGTGACTGAAGCAAATTATGGGTTATCTGAAAATCATTCAGTTGAAAAAGGGCATGAAGAGATGCTAAGTAATAAGCAAGTACCTTTTCTAACATTTTTGGTACATAATTTCTGAAGGATCTGAAGCACCTCACTACACTTAAACAATTTTGAATATGAAGGTAAATCACATTAAAAAAATTGAAGACAACTGAAAGTGACACAAAAGGTCTTATTGATTTTTTTGAAAATTACAGGTTACATATTTATGTATCATGTGTGAGTGAGGCTGAGATGAAAAATAGATAGCCTTAATCTTGGAACAAATATGCTCTATTTTTTCTTATTATAATGTGATTCCTAAACAGGAAATATTTTTCCCCTCTCCTCAGTTAAACCTTGAAGGTTTTTCTAAAATTTTTGCATAGCATTAGAAAATCCTCATTGCACTCTAAACAATGGCTGCTTAAAGAGAAATGTGGTGAATTAACAGTAATAAACAAAATGAAATATCTAAAGGTACAAGACACTTAAAAATAATATAAATTCTTAATATAACCAGAACTCAGTTTGCTGATTCTCTTCCCACTTAGTTACACAGTGCAAAGATAAATATTTTAAAGAAAGATAAATTAAGAACATGCTCTCAGTCAGTGTGAAGGAAAAAAAAAAAGAAAGGAAGCAACCTTGAATATAAACAACTCACCTGAAAAGAAGAGATATACAAGAAGGAGGTAGCTGCTACATTGCATACCAAAAAGGAGTTGGGCCTAGAGCATATATATAAGCAATATGCACAAAGCCATCTTTGGCTTCTTGCAGAAGAGAGGCAGGGGTGCTGCAGGAAGATACCACAGAATCCTTATATGGAAAGAAGACAGTGTGGCACAGCATGCAAAGCAGGATGAATTAAATGTGCTGATTAAATGAACAGCTTGCTTTTTTTACTTCACTGAAGTTCAAAGCTTTCTAGCCAACCACTTTAAGCATACCTAGCAATCAAATAAATGACTTACGTTATAAAAGCCTCATGCAGAGAAACAATAGGTAATACACAATTGATCCCTACAGGCCTCTATCCCTCACCTTTGTTCAGGGTTTTAAAAAGAATGTATAATACATTCTAATGTAGATATAAAGGCTAAAAGGCTGAGAGAAGAGAGACTGTCCATTACAACAGCATAAAAGGAAGCTGAGGACAATGCCCTCTATCTTGATTCTGAAAGATGGTGCAAAAAGCTTTTCTCCCAAATTATACCTCAGGTATGATGCACACTCATTCCTTGTGTGTGGATCTTTAGCTAAAGGATTAGTGGTAGAACAGTCCGTGTTGCCTGCCCTGTTAAATGTCAGTCTGCAAGCATCAGGACATCTGGGCTCTAATTCCATATGTAACAGGGTCTTACTGCTTCCTACAAATTCATGGCAGGGAGTAAGGTGGCACAGGTAGTCCCTAGGCCTCATTGTGAGAAGCAGGAGGTCTAACACCTTTGATCAGAGAGGTCAAAGAAAAAGCAGACACATCATAACTCTTCATTCTCAGAGCACAAGAGGAAGAGTTTTGGTTTGTAATCTGAAGTATTACTATATAAATCACTGACAGACGTTAACTGCAGTGTCCTAACAGGGGTTGGCTGCAATGTATACTGTGCTGCAATACTTCAAACTTGATGACATTTTCAAAGAAAGGACATCTAGAATTTAGAGTCATGCTATTCTGAGCTGTGAATTTGGGTGTTGAGTTCTGTTAGACTAGCTTGGTTATTCAAGTGTCAGAATGCGGATTTATGAATCTATCTTTGGACAATAAATAAGAATAGATCAATTTAATCCTACATTAAATATTGCCCACAAGCCATGAGAACAACTGAAAGTTTCTCATTTTCACAGCTCCTGAAGGCCTTCAGCATAGCATATGATATTCAGACATCAAACATGCACATATTTGACCTTGAGATGATCTTTATAGGATCTGGCTCAATCTTTAGGTCCAAAGAAAAGATATGGAAGAAAGATTTTGTTCTTTCTCTGAAACCCCAGGTAACTGCTTCTGGTTGGAACATTTCTGTACAAACCCCCTCATATTTCTTATATGTAAAGACACCATCAAACCTCACCTCTGATGTGAGCCAGAAGCCTAGACTGGCAACTTGTTTCATTATTCTAATAGTAACATCTACACATTCTCCCAATCTATCTTTCGTAAAAAAACCCCAGCATTACATTACCCTCCTTTAAATCTCTGATAAATAACCTGTGTAGTCATGTCCCTCTTCAATGAATAGCCAATTGGCAGCTAGGACTGAATTTATTACACTAATTCTTCACTGTTTCACTGGCATTCTGTGTTTTTTTCTGTATGCTGTGCTCTGTATGCTTCACTCAGACTCTTTTAGTCAGAATTTTTTTTTTTAATACTAATGTTAGTGATTAACATAATGGCATGTCACATCCTACATCAGACTTGAAAATAACAAAGAGAGCTGCAAACACTGAGGAAAAGGCCAAGGACTAAGCCAGACTGCAGGTTAGAGCAAAGCACATGGGAATACAATATAGTATTGGTTCATAGCTCTCTTGTTCTTTGGGACAAATAGGAGCAAAAGAGGTAACCAGAGCCAGATACAGATGCATGAGGAAGATGGGGGAATTTCATGTACTGACGCACATGAAGAACTGTGGCTCCTGCTTGCTTCTATTGTGTTCATGGAAACAGGATATTTCATGAGTACTTGTGAATGAAATAGCTATTACATTAGCTATTTAATGGGAATAGGGAACGAGTCTCTGCATCACAGAGAAACAGCCATGCTAAAGCTGAATATAAACTCTGTAGAATGCTTATGTAGGCATGATAAAATACACATACACAGACCCCCCCCCTCCAGTTCATAGCATTCTAAAGTGTTGGTAGTAAAATAAAAGCAGAATGTCAGCTCTTGATATTTAGTGTACTTTCTTGATATTTATTGTACTTTCTATGTCAGATTCTAGAGGGTTAAATAGAATAAGATTTCTTTTGTACAAAAACTATGATGGAAAATTTATATGCAGCTGAAGTACTCTAAAGAAATTCATAAAGCTCAGTAATTGTTGTCCTATTAGTTATGAACCATTTGGTTCACAGTTTCTTTGGACTGCTAAAATTTTGAAACTTTTAAAAGAAGTTCAAGGGTTTGGACACATGAAACCCCATGCACCTAGCTATTTTTCTGCAGGAGGTTTAGTGTAAGAGACTAAGCATAATAGGTATTTTCTCAGATATTTTCACCCACAGCAATATATAAACTTAACAGAGGATGAACTACAGATCTAAGCTATGACCTGGTTGAGCTGCTGTGTTGTCCTTCTGAACTGTGTATAGCAACAATATAAAAGAAGAGCAGCTAAAGATAGGTGATGCAGGGAAGATGTTCTCAGGAACATCTCAGGCTATTTCAGATGTTTGTACAGTAAACCCAAGTAAATGACTAAAGTATAAGTCCTAAAATTTCATTATTGAATAAGATATGGATAGGAAACACAAAACAAAGAGAAAACATTTAATTTGGTTCAAAAAGAGCAGCAATGTCTTCAATTTTACTATGCAACAGTAAAAATAACATTGTGAAAAACAACATAAAATAAAAACACATGGAAAATCAGTGATTAGATTGTCAGGATGAAAAATGACTGAGACTTTTCTGCATGAGTGAAGGAATTAAAATGAATGTACAGAGTCATGGTTACTAAAATTTTGTGTGTATAAATTTTAAAACATGCACATTAGAAAGTATAATCTACAGACTATTCTACTAACTTTCTCTAATGAAGTCTAAATGTACTACAATCACTTAGTAAAAACCTCAAGTGTCATTGCAAGGTGCCTAACAAAAACCAGTATTCAATACAGTGCAATACTTAGACAACCAAGCAAGATGCTAGCTGCATGCATAACATGATTGAGAATACTAAAAAAATCCTCGTGTCCAAGGTCATTAGACAATTTCAGGGGTTTCTTCTGGGTGTTTCTGTTGTTCTACTTATTTTTTCATTTTTTTAGGAGAGTATCTCATGTATATTTGATGCAGTTTCTTTACATACAAAAAATGTGCTCAAAGCTGAGGTCAGAATAGAAATCCAATTGGAGATATTAACTTTTCTCACAGTTCCCAAATGTCATAATCCCAACCTATTCCCAAAAGAAATCCCTAAAGAACTCCTGGAGGTCAAATCTTCATATTTGGAGGTGGGGGGAGTGTTTGTTTTGGCTGTTTCTTTGTCTTCTGTCCTTAAATACAGAGAACAGGCTCCATCTTGCCTAAATTGAGATATTTACAGTGTAAAAGCCCAGTAGTTCCAATACATAAACCTTTTTTGCAGAAGCTTGCTCAGAACAGTCCATCTGGGACAGAAAAGTATAAATAAAATCAGCCTTGAGATACAAACAAGACTTGAGAAAAAGCACACTGTATTACATGGAAATTGGAACTTTTGTGTCCTGTGAACTGTTAATGTCCTACGTACCTATAACAAATGATTATTACATTTGCATTTAATTTTGGTTAAAAGAAATTAATTTATCAGTTTCACTGAGAGAAACATGCCTTATTCTGAAAACTGTTGAGCTATTTTTCAAGTTTTCAAAATGTACAAAAAATCATTCTGTTGCTTTACAGTGGAATTAATAGCTGAGTAGAATGCAGATGCCTGGTACTTGGATGAAAGACTGCTCTGGGGTTTCAGGTGTCTTAGCTGCAAGTCAGAATTATGTCCAGTTTAGGGCACATGAGCACAAGCCAAAAGTCTTAATTAAGCTAGCTTGTTGTAACTAATGGATGGAAATAACAACAACAAAAAAGAAATTAAATGTAGCAGATAAAAGCAAAAAACCAGTAATTTTATCCAAGAAAACCATATAAGACCTAAAAACATCGTATGAATACTTTTATTCATACTCAACATGTAATTTTCTCATTAAATCTGATACCAATTGCCACACAAAAAGTGGAAATGTCTACATGGGTACATTTTTAAGTAAATCAAGCTTATCTGACAAATATAGATGATAGACACATTTTCAACCCCCCATAGCCAAGTAGTTCTTAAAAAAACCCAAAACACTGAAGGTAGAAGTTTGCAAATACTGTAGATTAATAGAAAAGGATGTTCAATAGTCCTTGAATCCATGCAAAATAGAAATAATGATGTTCTCTGAAAATATTAGGAAGGAGAGCTTGAACAGCTCATGAGGTTAGTCAGTGCCTTCTTCAGCCATTTCTCATAGGTAATTATGGGGTCAGGGAAACACAGCAAAATACATCCTGCAGGGATTTGCTCAATGCCAGAACACTTTTAGGGTGCTTTACAGCACAAAACAAAAATGTAGTGGGAGAAGGTCCTTCTGATCTAGTTTTTGTGTAAGCAGACAAAGAATGTTTTGGGTTTTTTCTGTTCAACAACCCTTCCCTATAAAAACATTTGTAAATAAAGGGGTCATCTGTAGGAGAAGTAAGATATTTTGAAATTAACAGTTTGATATAACATATGTAGACTTTTTCCAAAATAATTTGTTTAGGGTCTTTCTGTTTAGGTTATAACATTGTTACCCAGAGGAACTTTTGAAGGAAAAACTGATAGTAGGATGATGAGAGATATAGCAGCAATGTCAATCCTCTCATAACTGGTATGTAAAATTCTTCCAGCATTTTGGTTAAATTGTCTTTGTTAAATCATAAAGTTTTACAGACTTAAAGAGTATTGCTCAGAAAAGTGATCAATACACACTAGTCCAGGCATTGTTGTCCTGCCCAAACCATCATATATAATTGTTTTATAATATCCCTTGGCAAGAGCCTTCGAAATCAGTAATTTCAAAGGTTTAACATTGTGCCAAGAATTTACGTACAAAGTATGACCCTTTTTCATCTCAGTCAAAATCCATTTTTATCAATACATTTAACCCATTCATATTTCTCTGTGAAGATACTTGCTAATAAAAAATATGTCTCTCTAAATTGGATGGATTTGAGGAGCAGACTGCTAGATGGATAAGAAATTGGTTGGATGGTCTCATCCAGAGGGTTGTGGTCAAGGATGCAGAGTCCCAATGGATATCAGTGACAAGTGGTGCCCTCAGGAGTCCGTATTAGGACCAGAGTTATTTAATATCTTCATCAGTGACACAGGACAAAGGATTGAGTGCACCCTCAGCAAATTTGCAGATGACCCCAAGCTGGGTGGTGCTGTTGACACACCTGGAGGATGGGATGTCATCCAAAGGGACCTGGAGAAGATGGAGATGTGGGACTATGTATTTTATCAAGACCAAGCACAAAGCACTGCACCTGGACTGGGGCAAGCCCCACTGTCAACACAGGCGGGGGATGAACAGCCCCAGAGCAGCCCTGGAGAGAAGGAGCTGGGGCTGTTGGTGGGTGAGAGGCTGCACATGGCCCAGCCATGGCACTCACAGCCCAGAGAGCCAAACGTGTGCTGGGCTGCATCCAGAGCAGTGTGGGCAGCAGGGGAGGGAGGGGACTCTGCCCCTCTGCTCTGCTGAGACCCCACCTGGAGCACTGCATCTAATTCTGGGGTCCTCACCACAGAAATGACATGGAAATGCTGAAGCAAATCCAGGGGAGGCCACCATATTGATGTAGAGGGATGGATCACATCTTCTATGAGGAAGGACTGAGAGAGCTGAGTTTGTACAGCCTGGAAAATTCACGATGTCCTAATTCTGGCCGTCCAACACCTGAAAGGAGTTTACAAGGAAGATGGACAGGGACTTTTTACAAGAGCATGTAATGACAGGACACAGAGGAATGTTTCAAACTGAAAGAAAAGTGGGTTTAGATAAGATATTAGGAAGAAATTCTTTACAGTAAGGGTGATAAGGGACCCAGAGAAGTTGTGGATGTTCCATCCTTGGAAATGGAAGGCCAGGCTGGATGGGGCTTTGAGTTAGACCGAACTCTAAACAACCTGATCTGTGTTCCTGTCCACAAAGGAGGGTATGAACTGGACAATCTTGAAGGTTCCTTCCAACCCAAACCTATGAGTCTAAGATTTAGTGTATTCCTTTTACAGTCTTTAGTGTAGTCGTTTTACAGTAATAATTGCGTATTGTTTCACAAAATAGCAGATGAGGCAATTCTCAGTAACTCAGGCAAACAGTTGTTGGTTGGGGAATTAAATACAGCACACAGTTGTTGTCATTTGTGTCTGAAGACATAAAAATGGTCCTAATTTAGGTAGTGCATGTTGCTATAGGACACAAAATAATACGACGTGCACACACAGCTCTCTCAAGATAAAAAAGCACTTAATTTCTGACTTCAACATTTATAGATTTCTAAAAGTGACTGTGGAGAGTGACAGTGCCACCTCCCCAATGACACTGGACAAACCACCAGTCTATCAAATTTCTCCTTCTCCATAAAATAATGCAAAATAATAAGTTATTTACATAAAGTGAGTGAGAAAGTTAGTTACAAGAATGTAAACATCAGAAGGCTTAGAGAAATTTAAAAAATCGGGGTGACAAGTTCATCATGGGAATTCTGGTGTACCCTAATGAAAGCGCTTAGCTCCCCAGTTTGTTTTCCAGAACCAGCAAAAAGTAGGATATATCCACACAGGAACTAAGGTCAAGTGATTGGTTATAAACAGAAAGGTGTCTCCTATGGAACAAAGCTATGAGTAGCTTTGAGTGGGAAAGGAGGGAGTATTAAAAAAAAAATTAAAAAAATTCTACATATGTATTAGAAATAAGCAGAAACTCATCTGTGCTGATGGCCTGATGAAATCCAAGTGTTCAATATATTCTACTTGATAACTTATTTATTCTTTAAAGTAAAGACTATCTTCCATGCATAATAAAAGATTAGTAACAGGAGAGAAACGCATGTCAAAACAGTCAAGATGTTAATGAATGTCCAGGATATTTACAGACATATTTAAGTAAGCAGAGAATGATTTTTTTTTTAGGCGTTAAGGAACTTGTTGAAGTGATCTCTAAATTATTAGCTATTACCTTTGAGTACTCCTAGAGTATGCACCCAATAATTTAAACACAGGAACGCATAGAAATAATATTCAAAAAGAAAAAAAAAGTTAAAAGTAGAATCTGAGGAATTACAGGCAAATAATTAATTCCATTTAATGCCTGGAAATAAAAAACACCTAAACTCACATTGCCAAAAAAGACCATCCAGGCCCATTTTGTTGCCTTCACTGATAGCCTAAATAACCTGGTAAGTACAGGGGAGGAAATGACTGAGATTCTAGTAAGATTAACACATGAAAAATATTTTCTGTATAGCAGTAAAGTAAACATGCAGAGAAGATTCTGAAAAAAAATTAAATTAAAAAAATTTAAATTAAATTTAAAATTTAAAACTTGCTCTCAGGTTAGCAGGAATTATTCACTGAATGTAGAAAGGCAATCTGAGCATGGCATGTCAATTCCATTCATTCTATTAATGATCTGGATAACAAAATAGGAAATACACTGATTAATTCTGTAGAGGCCACACTGGACAGAAGTATCTGCAAGAATTTCAGTGAACATGATCAGAATTCTAAGTGGTTTTGTTAGATTGATAGAGCAGTCTGAAATCAATGAGATAGAATTTAATACAAGTGAGAGCAAGGTGCTACCTTCTGGAAAAAGAGACAAAACACATAAATATGAGCTTTGAGATAACTGACTAGATAGTGTTTCTAAAGAAAAGAAGACAGGTGCTGCAGTGACCAAAAACAGTGCAGGTTACAAAGTGACAAAACAAATCTGATGGCTGACAGAATTAAGTATTATAAAGAACAAAGATTATTCATTCCACTTAGCATTCTCTGGACTTTTGCTACATTTTAATGCCACAGTTTTGAGACAAATTAGGACATTATAGAGGACAAAAACAAGAGGGAACAAAGGATTAGAATATTGGGGAAAAATAATAAAGGATTATAATCTTAGATTATAATCTGAATTTAGAAATTATGATAAAGTAACAGCAGAGAATACTCTAAGACATTTTTTTAAAACTCCGAACAGATTAAAAAAAAAAAAAGTAGCCTCAGATGGATATTTGCATCCTGAATGTCTACAGGGTTTTTATGTGGAGCTGTGAGCAATCCTAAATCCAAAATAAAATTTGGCAAGGCTATAATTCAATATTTTAATTTCAGCATCAGAAAGCCTAGACATCCAATGTAATCCAGGTGCTTCCAGTCCTTCCTCAGTCAAAGCAAATACAGCAGTTCAACCCACTGTATAGTCACTATAAACCCTCCCAGGTTCTTATTTCTCTTTGATTTTCATAGAGACTTGGTGGCAGGCTTGGACTAAAACCTAAATTAAGAGAGATTCAAAGTCAAGAGAGATTGATTCTATTATTAGAAAAAAAAACATATTATATTGCTTAATCATCTAGTTTTACACACATTTGAAGGGTCAAAGACAAATGAACATTGATTAATATGCAACGCCAACAGAAAGTAAATAGACTTTTAAGAATTTGAAGGTGCTAGACATGAGCAGAGACAAAAACTAACCTTGGACTAGAAATATAAATAGAGATCGAAAGTGTAAAAAACCTCATCCGGTAGTGACCAGAGTACTCACCAACAGAAATGTTTACTGGTAAGCAGCAAAACTTCTTTAAAAGAGTAATTTACTGAACACAAATTGCATTTTTCTGTATGACCAAGATAATAAGCAGTTTTTAAAATAACACAATGTGTCCTGCAGCCAAAATGTGTAAGGCTATTACACAAGACATAAAGAGGTCATGGCTATATGAACAGCTTTAATTAAATAAAGTTGAAATATAAATAATATTAAATGTAAATATAAATATAAATATGCCTATGTAGAGTGTTGTATTTTGCATCCCCAATGATATAGGCAGATATGTTTCATGCTAGTTGGTAAAAGACATTTTACAGAAGAGGCAGAGAAATATGATTTCTTATAAAATTAACATGAATTAACCTCACTGCTTCTCCATAAACTGCACACCTTGCACTGAAACTCTGCACAGCTTCAATTGCAGAGGTAAATGCCTCTGAAGGTCATGTTCATTAGAGTTACCCAGAGCAATATCAGGTCTTGATGTTTACTTATGGCAGTGGCTTTCTGCTTCTAATTCTGTCAATAGAAAACTAATCATAACTTCCTCCCTGCTGTGGTTTAGGTTCAGTGCTCTCAGTGAGATTCTCCAAAACCACACATCACTGTCTCTGGCATCCCTTCACCTCCTGCTTCCTGGTGCAGTGGGATATGGAGTTGGGAACTGGAGACACAAAAGGCAAAGGTTACAGGGTGAGATAAGAGCAATTTACTGGAAACAGAAATGAGATGAGAAGATGAACAAGAACAACCATACTAATGATAGAGCATAAGAAAATAAACAAATTCTGTGGGGGGAAAAAACCAAAACAACAAAGCAACCAATAATAAATGATACTGGTTGGCTACATCCATCGTGTTTTCTTTACCAGAGGGAATCCCTTCTCCCTAGAAGAGATTTCCCCCAGCAATGACCTGTGAGCTTTTACAGAATAAATTCCATGTGTCAGCTAGGCCCCTCCTGACTACTGCAAAAAAAAAAATAACCCTTGTCCTGGCTGGAACCAGGACACTCTCAAACCTTAAGATCATCCTTGGTGTTACAAGCTAAATACAAGACATGGAAGAACAGTGTATTCACTCATGTAGTTGTAGAATTGAATTTAGTGAATTGCCTGTTTCCTTCATTTGAGACACTCTGTCACAGGGAGTCTAAGCTTATTTATCTAGGCGATGCAATTGGTCACCTTTCAGATAACAAATTAAATTTCCAAAAGCTAAACTGAAAGTGTGTATCACACTTCAAGGAAGTGTACTAGCAACAACTGAAGACAGACAGAAATTCTTTGATTAATACTAGTATTATTACTAGTATATTAATAGATTAGTAGACCAACAATGTTCTGTATCATTATTAAGTCCTCCATTAAAAATTAGCTGTAGAGTTGATCCTTACGATCCTATTGATCAGAGCAGGAACAGTTTTGCAGCAATTTTCCAGTAATTTTGCAGCAATTACTTTGTTTTATTTTACTCTGCCAACCATTTAGGAAACTCTAAACTGCCTGTGTGGTCAATATGTAAATAAATAAGGCAAAAGAAAAATTAAGTTGAATATGCTTTCTTTAATATAGTGGGAATACTCAGAACATCCTCAGTGAGGTATCATGTTCACAGTTTTTCCAGATAAAAGTAGATATTTTTGCAAGAGGTTTTTTAGTGCCTGACACATCTCCTTTACTCTGTACTATGTTCTACTGCCACATATTTTGTGTTCCAATCCTCTCAAAGACTTACTGTCTCAAAATAAAACATAACTTTGAAACAAAAAATGATCTTTCTCAACTTTTGCAGAAAATGTTTTAATGTGTGTCGGTGCACTTAGAATGTGCAAAGAAAACTTGATAAAATAAGTGTTCTGTCTTCATATGCATATGTGTGGAGAAAACTACCTAACATGATAGAGACATGGCAGTTTATGCACCAAATGGTATTACTGAATATCATTTGCCTCCATTGACACATCCTCATTACTCTCCACAGAATAGAGTATCCTTCCTGGTGTGTGTGGAGAGTAGAGAACAAAGGACACAATATTGACCTGATGGCCAGGTACCCAGAAATTCATCCAAAATTAATCTGCCATTCCTGTAAGAGGTGCTTGTTTAACAGCTGCTTGGCACTACTTACAAAAGCTCTATGAATGTGCTACTGAGCCACCTGCATTAACAGTTTAAATATTAACTAACTCCTATTTACTTTTGTTGTCTCTTTCATCGCAGTGGAAACAAAGCAGCATGTGGTGTGTGCGTACATGTGAGTGTTAAAGTTCAAGCTCTACCTCAGGAAATGAGAAAAGCATTCAGCTTCACAAAACAGGTAGAAGCACGGCAGAGATTTGCAGAGGATGGGATTGGTTACCTTGGAAACAGGTTTGAATTCTTTCATAAAACAACAAGATGCTCAGTGTTGACCTATTTCCAGCTGCTGTATGGATTTAAGGTGGAACTATATATGCAAGGTTTATAGAAAAAGGTCTTCCTATCAACACTGAACCTTTATTTACTGATTAAATGCATTACTTTGCTTCCTCTATCCCTCTAAGGCTTTCAGGTGAAAAAAATAGTTGAGAACAGAAAAGGAAAAGGGAAGAAGGATGTCATCATCTTCTTATCAAGAATTTGTTTCCAATGTATTTGTTTCCAGTGTTCACAACTACCTGTGAACACTAAAAACGTTTTGGTCAATATATTATCTTCTTTCAAATAACTACTTAATTAACATAGGTAAAAAAATGTTTATGGAAACAGCCATTCCCCGTCCCATTACAAAACTTTAAACTACAGATAGAGTTCCTGAGATAAGTGCAGATGTTTAGCTTTATTTTGTCTTCCACCATCTCAGCTCCCAGGGTTTGTTTTATTTTTGTGAGAACTGACATTTTTCACAGTATTTTTTCCTGAAGCCTAATACAACCAGCAGTTGGGTCTGTGAGAACCTTGAATGTGGCGCATTAGCAGGAGAAGGGTAACTGTAACTAAATCAATCTACCTTTCTCATCATATTCTACCAAACTTCAGGATATAGGAAAATGGAAAAAGGATCAAAGTAGGGTTGATAAACACACAAATACAGATGGACAGCAGGTTTACAGCATCACATGTTACTAATTTAGGGAACCTCCTAGATAGTCTGGATGTCTAAATAATACAGTGCAATGCTGCATCACAGAAAGGGACATGATATTGAATCCCAGAAGCAGTCAGATTGCCTGCCTGGTGCATATATCAATTATCTGGTCCAAACTATTTTGGGTGTATTTATTTTATATTCCTTGGCATCACTGAAAGCCCAAGCTTTCCAAGCAAGGCAAGGAGCAGAAAGAAAGCAAGGCAAAAGAACTCACAAATTGAATTCAACTGGACCTATAGAGTGAAGAAAATAATTGAAAACTGCATGAAGTTAATTCATATCATCATATCTAATGATAACATAATCTTAAGAGTCATTGTTAAGCTCATTGGATATATCATATCCCATACATTTTTTAGTAATTTCCAAGGAGAATTGGTAGATTTGTTTGTGGTAGGATATGTTTCTTTCTAGGAAATATATTAAAGGTTATATTTTTGCACATGCTCTTTAAGAATATCATAGCATTTCCTTCTACCTGCTCTTGAGACTGTGATATTACCTGCAATTTTAAAAAAGAGGATATTTTTTGGTGTCAAGGTATAGATCTCAAAACAATTAAAATGAAAAAAAAAGGTATTTCTGAACCTCAGCCTATGGAAACAAAAAAAAATTGAGCCCTTTGAAAGCTACACAATCTCCTTCATCAAAAATTGTTTCCAGTTTTAAGAGGGAACAAAATGTTTATTTCACTCTGGTACTTCACACTAACCTCTCCCCACTCTTCCCTTCTTACTCAGGTAAAAATATTCTTTTGGAGGTATGAAGATGCTCAACAGACTAATTTTTTCTTCTGATTTTTTTTTTTCAGTTTGGATACAGAATCAGAACTTTCCCAGCCAAGCGATGTATCCAGCTGCTAGTCTAACAGGATGTGCTCCCTATCTGTGTACAGGGACCCACCTCTGTTTAAAACACTGGCCACGTATCTGGCAGAGCACAACTCAAAGTTGTTATCAGAGTACTTATTTCTTTGTCCTTCTTCAGTGTGTACTGGATTCTGACCAGATAATTGTTGACACTCTTACAAAAGGGTCTGAAAATCCATCATAAAAATCATTCATATGGATAAAGTGTCAAAAATGAGGCTATAATCTCTTTGCAGTTCATAATGTCCCAAAGCTATTCTGCTTTTCCTGTTATGTATTGACATATAAGTACTATATTTTAGAGCCCTCATCATCATATGCTTCTATTAGTCTAATTAAATCTGTCTCACTGAAGATTAACACTTTCTTTTCTAATACCTCTGTCAATGGTGTATGAATTTTACATAAAACATTTTTTTTTCATGCTTCTGAACCCATCCTTCCCTAGGCTTTTTTTTCCTCATGGTTCAGTACAGATCAGCAACACCAAAAACCATGTTGAAATGTATCAGAGAAAAGTGACAGTGCACAGGCTGGACATCGAAAGCAGAGCTACTTAAGCTGAAGAGATGAAACTCAATTATTTCTTCAATTCTAGACAGTGAAAAATGGTGTTCCACTGCTAATTATCCAAGTACTCCTTTAACAGTCATACATATTTTAAAATGACAATGAAGCACTCTGGACACACTCCTTGCATCATTCACATCACACTCTTTCACAACAGAGAGGTATAGCCAAAAAAACAACAGTACTGATGCTGATCTCCAAATGACCTAAGAAGTTTGTGGAAGGAATGTGGCCACATCCCTTTGGTTACTATGAAAAGTAACATGCTGGCTGCAGTTTTTCAAGATGCTTTAAAACCCAGTGTCTCTCTCTTTAATGCATGTAAGACACCAAATATTTGCATGTGCTTTGCTCAACACATTCTCCAGTGTTTGCTGTGTTACCAGCTTATTATACATTTGCTAGCTGTTCACTAAGTTACAGACACATGATTATATATTGTGGTTAAATAAATGGGTCTTCCCTGCCGCCACAGTGAATATTTATACACAG
This sequence comes from Setophaga petechia, assembly GCA_024362935.1. Classification (NCBI taxonomy): domain Eukaryota; kingdom Metazoa; phylum Chordata; class Aves; order Passeriformes; family Parulidae; genus Setophaga; species Setophaga petechia. Next base: position 5,965,628 of record JANCRA010000004.1, on the reverse strand, counting down.
AGAAGAGGAAAAAATATTTGGAGAAGGAAAACAGGCTCCACTGTATTTTATCTTTCTTTTTCATCTCCACAGTTTTATATGTTAGGAGGCATATATTTTTTTCCCTGAACATTATATTTTTCCTTATAATTTTTCTGGAATTCATCTACACCTTGATTTATTATTAAGCCTCATTCCATGGAGGTCTAAAGTTCTGGTGGAGGCATCAGGGATGCTGCCAGTCCAGGAAGCTTGGCAAGTCCTGGTATTGCCCTGGCTGAACAGAAAAACTCTTGCGGCTTCTAAACATGATAGCTGGCTCTGCCTTAAAATTGTCCTTGGCCTACAGGCTGAGCAGCACTGACCTTTTGCATCATGGTGAGCAAAAGGTGCACAAATGCACAAAATGTGCACTGCTTGTCAGACATCTATGGGGACACAGGAGTTTCACAAAATGGGGAGTGTCTGGAATGAAAACAGGCAGTGCTGCTGCCCTGATGAAAGCCCACCAGAACAACTCTATTTCTTAATTCTCTTTCCTCAAAAGAGTGATTCTTACTATGTCTTTCCTATCCTTCTTAAGTACAATTCTCACTATTCTCACTTTTAACACACATGCCACCCCTGCACCCTCCTTCTTTAGACCTTTAATTTGGGCCTCTTATTTTGCATTCAGGCTTTTTTCTTCTTTATGATATAGCCATCTCCCCAAAAGCCAGAGCCCAACCAATCAATCTTCATCCACCAAATATCCTGGTTTACACTTTTATGCAAGCAGAAATGAATCAGAATAAAACCACAACAGAATAGTCACCTGATATAACAGCAAAGATTTCATCTCAATTTTTTCATGTCTTTTGATCCCCTCACCCCACTCCCATTTCCCCTGTGTTTTAGATGCTAAACAAAACCAGAGGACAATCCCAGCAGACTTCATTGCTTAGGCTCAGAAGAAAATTCCATACTTCATGGTAAGGTATGTACATGTTCTTTACAGAAATGAAAACAAGCTCACCTTTCATTTCCTTAGTTTCCTGAGGTATTTTATGAATGCAGAATTCAATTAAAAAAAATAGATCGTGAAATGGCAGCCAAAGGAAATGCAAAAAATGCTGATTAAATTCTAATTATTAAATAAGTGATACTCCCAGCATTCATATTTTCAGGCACACAGTTAAGAAGGATTGGCTGATTCCATCCTTGATGGCCTTAGTTATAGCTGAAAAAGTAAAAGCAAAAGATATTTAAGACCTAATTTTTAAGTGTGAAGGACTTCAGCTCTCTCTACCATGTATTTATGTATACAGAGCTGGCCATGATTCTGAAAAAAAAAATAAAAAAAAGGAGAGCAACCAATGTAATGAATCAATAGTTTCCAATTAAGTCAACCCAGGAAAGTGCAACAATGCCTTCAGCATAAACAAAAATCTCCCAAAACCAATACAATATAAAATGAAGGTTATGAAATCTGTATTGAATGATTGACTTAATAATGCCTACAAGTGAATCCTAACATTTTTGTTATTAAGTTTTTCCCTTCCTGGGATTCTCATGAAGAATGTACAGAATTTGTTCTTCTGTTGAAATATTACCACATAAGAAAGCAGTTCCAATTTTCTGAGAGTTTTTAGTTAATAGTAATATGAGTAATCCCAAATTTAAAAAATTTAGATATATTCAAATATCGCAATAGTTACTTTATCATGCCATTCACACCCTTATGGTTTTTACTGCTAGAATATTTTTTTTTTTTTGCAAAATTGAACTAAAGATTTCAGTCCAAGTCAGTCCAAGTCTAGAAGAGATCAGTGTTCACTCTGCTTGACTATTAAAAAAGTGAATAAACATAGAAAATATAGAAAGATATTGTACACATATATACATCATAGAATAAGGTAATTAAATATTCTACAGAACAAGAATCAGTCTACATTTTAATTCACCTTGACAGGTCTTGCAGTTTAATTTTAATTCATTTTCTCCAACATCTTTATTAAATAAATCTATAAACTGGTTCCAATGGACTATATATCGGTGAGAATGCTGCACACCAGGAGACTCTTGCCTTAACAAAGGCAAAAATCACCTGCAGGAAATGAAGTTGTGACAGGGATCTGTGCAATCTGTGGGATGTTACAAGAGCATCTTAATCCAACATGTGCATACAATGCAACTTCACACTTCAAACACTACCTCAGTTCTTTCTGTCTAGCTGAGCTGCAAGAAAACAGCAAGCTCTGTCTGTGCCTAGGGAATAAGGTAGCTCCAGATGAGGAAGCTTTAGTCCGGAAGCCATAAAAACTGAAACATTTCCTCTGCACAGGACAATGGGCTAGTGAAGACAGTGTCCAGCTGTCCTGACTTAGCCCACCTTATGGAAATATAAACTGAACTAAGCTACACAAGCCCTTGTGCTCAACACCAGCCCTTGTGCTCATCACCTTTCAGTAACTCATGGGATGAACACTAGCACTTGGAACTGTTCCTTCAGAGCAGTGTGGGTCATTATTGCCCAGGGAGAAGAGCTGTTCTTACAGCAGGGAGCTGCCCATACAAGTAGGGATAGCTGTGCTTTTCCAAGCCATTCCTGCACTTCTGGGAGAACACAGCTCTCTGTTGTTTGGAGCTGAGTGTTCTTTGAAAGTGCCTGCTAGCTGTCAGCACTAAGGAAAGAATTTTGTGGAGAAAGGACTGTCATTATCAGCTTCTGATTTGTGATACGAATATATCAAATCAATATTGAAATACTGTACTTTAGTCTTTTGTTGCATTGTTTTCAAGATAATCTTAGCAGTTAGAAAAGTAAACTTCAAGAATTTGTTATTTTGAAAAATCAGACTGAAATGAAAAAAATCTGTGTCAGAAACTTTGCAGCAATACATGTGTTCATGAGTGGGCTCTGGCAGACTCTAAGTAAAAACAGAAAAAATTCAAGATTTGTTTAAATGTATTTTACAAATCTACTTCTATTTTATGAAGTGTTCACAGTCTCAGAATTCCTCTTTCTAGCAAAAGCCTTTTTTCTTCCTCCTTTGAGCCTTCCCACAAAATCTTTCACCATTTAATTGAGGAGAGGATAAACCTCTTTTTTGGAAGACGCTTCCCAAGAAAAGGTTGGTGCTGTGGACTCAGGAGAAAAACTAACAGCAACAAAAACACAGGACATGGAAGACAGCAAGAAAACAGTGAAAAATTATTTTTAAAGTGATGCAATAGAGACTAAGGAGAAAAATCAGCATGAGGGGACATATGAATTAAATAAAGATCAATAAAAGAAATACCAAAGACAAGCTTCTAGCAACCATTCCTCAGTGATTTTAGTGTGTGAGTCCACCTGCTTCATCCCAGTCACAGTGGGTGCTCAAACTGCCTCATTCCACAGCTCTCACTAAACTCCCTCTGATTAATGGCATTTTCTGCTTCCCACAGGTCCCTGTGATATCTCCCACAGGTCTGTGATCCTCATTCCTCTGCAAGTACTGTGGCCCTCAGCAAGAGTTTCTGCCCTTCACCCACAACAGAACCTGGCTTGAGGAAAGCTCAGAAGGATGTCTGATTACATTCTGGTTATTCTCTACAAAACAAGACAAAATAAAACAAAAAACAAGCAAACAAACAAACATTTAAAAAAAAACCCACAAAAGAAAACAAACCCAAACCCCACCAAACTCTTCAGCACAACTCACTGGACAAACATCTTTGCTTCCCTTTGGCTGACTTAGAGGACCTATGTATTTTTTCAGATGCCTTCTTTAAAAATTTCTATTCATTTGTTCATTTAAAAATTTCTTTTCTGCTCATTTTGGAATTTGCCATCTTCTCCAAAAAGGAGACAGGGCCTCAGACCATCCACTTTCTCTGTCTGTACTCCCTGTCTGCTGAGTAGATCAGAATCACTTTCTGGAATCTTGAAGAGAATCACAGTTTGTTACTCTCTTCCACACCTCCCTTCTCCCTCCTGGAATACTTCAAATAAAACTGGCAGGACAGCTATCGTAATCTCTGAATAGACTTCCTTGTATAACTTAATTGGGAAAGAGAGAATAGAACTGGAATTAAAACAAATTCAGCTTTAGTTCAAAGCTTGTGGTTTAGATAGTCTCACAAACAGCTTGTACCATATCCCAAAATTCTTGAAAATATAAAAGTTCTCTCTTTTGGGAAAGCAAATTGAAGACACCAAATTACCTATTTAAAGTATAAAACCCTAACTTAAATGTGAGAAAAAGATTAGGTTTTGGATTTTTAATAGCCTAGTGGACTGGAAGACTGGTTTGCTATGGTAGAGACTGTGAAAAGCCCTTTAATATTCTCAGATAAACACAGACTTTCCCTCTAGCCATCATACCCTTGCTTTTGTTTATATATCTAAGCTGTGACTGCAGTAACTAACTCAGTAGAGTTTCCATGGAGACTGGAAAGTAATTTTAAACACCGATGAGTTTCAGAATATAAATCTCTATTACCAGATATTGTATGAGTTGCTAGAGGCAACATTTCCTAATCATTCTTAGTTACTTCTCTATATTTTTTGTAATCTACTCACTCAAGCATGCATAGACAACAAAACTCTGAGAAGATTTTAAAAACTGAATAAGCATTTGTAGTTCAGATGAACTACCAATACTGATTTTCCTTGATCTATGAAGGAAATCTCTTTAAATCTGCTTAGAATTATAATTTTAACTTCTGTGCAAAGAATTGAGCATTTGTAGTTTAAAAGCTCAGAAAATATGATTTAAAAGGATGTACTAAATAAGGAGAGAGGCGAAAATTGCAAATTTCAATTTTTCCATCTAAAAATACAATGCAAAAGGTATATTTTTTATATATCTATATATAAAAATATCTCTATATATATATATCTTATGTATATATAGATATATAATCTCTCTCTATATATATCTCTTTTATATGTGTATCAAAGTTAAATCTATGTAACCAGTAAAATATGTATTATTTCACTCAACTTTACCACAGCTTACATAAACAATTTTAATCTATGTATTTCTTTTTCCCTTTTTTTTTTTAAATCGCAGGTGCAGGTTTCTTGTCATTGAGTCTTAATGTGTGTTTGCTGATTCTTTCCAAGCAAGCAAAACCAAAAGGACTGATACTAAATATTAGATCAAAGGAAGGCTTGCATTGCCATCCATTCTGCGTGGCTCATATTTTGTTCTCTCCCTTTCTCCCAGAGGCCGCAACACTCAGCTCTGTTATACTGAAAGGACTAATGCTAAATATTACATCAAAGGAGGGTCTGCGTTCCCGTCCGTTCTGCCTGGCTCATATTTTTCTGTCTCTCTTTCTCCCAGAGGCTGTAACCGTCAGTTCTGCTGCTCCCTGGCTCGTAACAAGCGAGCTGTAATACACAGGCTCCTCTCACTGACCAGCCAAAGAAACTGCTAGAGTATTGTCCTTTCTTCAGAATTGTTTTGAAGCAGAATTTACTTCATGTTTTTCCTTTATTTTTGCTTTCTTTAGCACACTTTGGCTCTGCTAATGCACACATATATCTAAGTAAGAATTCAATGTGTTCAATTAATATGGATTTATTACAGTTTTTCCCTCCAGGAACAACAGGAAAAAACAACCACCTCATGACAGATGAAGTGGTGACAGATGCTCATTTTCTCACTCAGTGTACCTTTAAGATTTTAGCTTTAATGTTTTTCAGATTCTGTACTGCATTAGTGTAAAACTCTGAACTCCATAGAGTGTTAGTAAGATCTCTTCGCATTTGGACAGACAAACCAATCCTTGCAAGCCTCAGAACCAAGGACACCCTCTGCCTCAGGCCCTGAAATGTATAAACAAAAGTGAATAGCGGTGGGGGGAGCAAACTGGGGGTATATGACCTCATTACCTGAAGCAATAATTGGAGAATGAACCCCTGATATGAAAATAGACCAAATTTTTATCTGTCTGAAAAACTCATGTCCATTGTCCATTTTGGTGTAGCCCCTTGGGGAGGCTTTGTCTGCCCTTAATATACCTGAAGGTCCTTTGTTAAATATATTTGGTTTTATCTTTTTAACTTTGCTTTGCCTCTGTCTCTAGGTAAGCCTGGTCCAGGCATTATCTAAATGGCCTCTTTTAAAAAACAAAACTGGGGATATCATGCAGATATAGAAAAACTGAAAATGTCATGCAGTTTTATCTGCCAAACTGGGCCTGAAATCAGTTTTGTCAGTATTATGGTTTTCCAGGGGAGCTGTTCTGTATGAATTGCTTTTTAATTGATATAACATTTTCTTTTCTCTTGCTATGTACAAAGCACTGTAAATAGAGATGTATCATATGAGTGGGAGAAGGCAATTGAAGATAAAAGGCATTGATTTATTTTTCTCCTTGGAGTTCTTCATGATGTGAACTTATGGCAGAGCATGTTTACTACAAGTAGAGACATGTGAAGAGTTTAGGAAAGCCTTCCCTGCTATGAAAATTGGACAGGTACAATTTTTCTCATGTTTTCAAGTGGGAATTGACTTTTAGTTTGATATTTTAAAATCCCAATGGAATCAAGAAATAAGACAGGATAAAGTCACTACTGTCCTTGTGCAGCAGTATCTGCTTTTCCATGCTTTTCTAGCTGTTTCCCAGGGTTGTGCACAGACCAATGTCTTCTACTTCCCTCCCCCCAACTTAAATAAAACCATATCCCCAACTCCAGTTAAACTATAGCTGTCAATCTCCTGCTAATGCAATGATTTAGAGATTAAATATTTCACACGTTATCACTGCGTTGCCACTGCCTGACCCCTTGCAATGGTCAGTCCTAAATTGCTAAAGCAAGCTGTGCTGGGTCTAATCTCAGGGACAATGCATAACTTTGCAAGAATAATTTGTATGCAGAACTGAACACTGCACTGTGATATCCAAGTATGGGTGAGACAACTTAATTTCTATATTGGAAACACTGTTATCACAAACTCTCCCTGAGCATCTCAGCTTGGTTGCAGGCTTCTGTGGTACTTCATTATTTGCAAAGGTAATGCCAACAAATTCAGCTGCTGAAGTGGTCCTCATTTGCTTGGTGGCCAGCACAGAGAAGCATTAAAGCCTAAAGACAGTCCCTCCTCTGGTCCCTGTGGGGAGTTTGAATACCAGTTTGTGACATTGAAGGTTCAGTTTTTATTGCCAGTTCTCACAATATCTAGATGAATTCAGGGCTTTTAAAGTATGTTTTCTGCTAAAGCATATTTAATAAACATCCAAAATCTTGGTCCAAATAGTTGTCAAGTATTTTTGTCCTACTTAAAGCGACTGTAATGCCTCTTGTATAGTGGAAAATTAGAGCAATCATCAGGTAAAAGTAAAAACTCTAATTTGGAATGAATATATTCATATCCAATCAGAAATGTTTATTTGTCTTTAACATACTGTCACCTGACACTAAGAGGACAGACAAGTTCTTTAAGGGATCCTTGGCAGAATGATGATGGTACTAAGCTGTAGTTACAATTAAGGCTTTATTTTCTTAGTGTTTTCTTAATTAAGAATTTTATTATTAGCATAACACAGCACAACAAATGACATTAGGAAAGAAATTGACTTAAAAAGAAGGCTAAAACCCACCATTATTACGCATTCACTATAAATGCCTTGGTTTAATGGTCAAGGCCTTGCAATGCTCTGATAAAAGAGAACCTAAATCATCTAACTAGCATTTGAATATGCTTTGAAAAGAACTACTATCAGCAGGTTATATTGCTGCGTCACATTGCAGTTTATGTTTCGATACAAGAACAGTAATGGCAGTTTTTGAGCATAGGGATCAATTTCAATAAATCTTCTTGTAGTCCCCCACACAGACTGTATCTCACATAGGTAATATACTTGCACAGCTGCCAAGGCTTGACACTCGAAACAGGGCATCGTGATGAACAGAGGAAAGGAGAAGAGAGGGGAGCAGAGGTATGAATGTTCATAAGGGAGAAGGACTCAGCTAAACTTCATACTGCCTGCAAAGTTGTACACTACTTTACTACTGACTCACACAGTCTGGATTTTTTTGAGATTTTCAACAAAAATGATCCAGGCTGCACGATTGAAACTGCAGTCTTAATGCTATTGAAATATCCCAACTTGCAGAAGGTAAATGCAAAATTGAAACCCCAAAGGAACAGCTCCATCAGCAAATTTCAAGCTTTAACTGTAGTACAGGGATCGTGATATTCCTCTGAAGAGTAACAGATTCAGATTAGAGTTCTGAGAAAAATGAATTATCTGCAGCTTTAGATGAGAGTGGAAATTGTTCAGGAACATTATTAAGTCCCTGATTGGACTTGTGTTGGTTGGCAGCAGAGCTTTCATTCGAGAATGCTGAGCAACTGTGTAACTCTGTCAATAAACAGTTACAGGGAGATAAGAAGAGTGTATGAGTTACTGCGCAGCCCGTAAAAACTATTATTGTCACAAGATTGTAAGACTTCTATTATTAACAAATATAAACGTTGTGAGTTAATTATAACATACCAGGATTTGTTTCTTTTACTATTGTCAGTATGTAACTATAAAATGGACAGACTTACTAAATATTAAACTCAGCGTTTCATGTACCTTTTTTAGCATACTGTTGTATTTTACCATCCCTAAGTTTGTTTATCTTTCTGATAAACTCCAGCAGCACACCACTAGCCTGTCAGAGGTATTTTCCACTTTAACCTTTTGAAAAATAAAAGCTTTATCATTGGAAAAAACAGACAAAACTGAAAATCTCATTAAGAGTACCTTAACATGATCTAATTAATGGACAGAAGTTCAGCCCAGCAGTATTCAGATACTTATCTGATCATCTGGTTTGTTTTTATCCACCTCAATGTAACTCCCAGCCATCATTCCTGAAGAAGAGCAGGATGTGGTACAGATTGGAAGACACCTCCTTTAATGAACAACAATTCTCTGAATGGCTGAGTATTTGCATTGCCTCATCAAATGGACAATAATGCTCCACTGTGAAATTTCCAGTCCAACAAAGCAAGTTTACGGGGATAGTTAAGCCAGAGCTGCCCTCTTGCCAAAAGTAGGTAGCAGCAAGGCATAATTTGCTAGCTTGTCATGTTTTCCCAGATAAAAGATTCTGGCCATTTTGTATCAGACAGACCTCCACATTTCTATGACTGAGGAAAAGGGTCTTAGGAAAGGAGTGATGCATCCTTATTTACCACAGACCAGGTATAACAAGAAAAGATCAATCCCAGAACTTCAGCCCTTATCTGCACGGTGGCAGCTGTAGAGAAAGGTGTAGCTACTCTCATTTTAGAAGTTGCAGCCACACTTATGATGTAGCTGCCAGTCTGCAGCTGGTGCTAACAAGGAGACTGCAATGTGGTGGTAATAGTTCATGTCTGGTTATGGCAAACAGCTGCCCTAATCAACAAGGATGTCAGCTGATACATATAGATATAGATATATAAAAAGTTATTCAAGCCAATTAGGTCCAGTGGAAGTCAAGAGTGACTTAATCCTGAAGCATGTTGTTGAGACAAACTCCACCGAGGAGCTACACTCACCAGTTGGTGACTGAGCAGGACCTGGGTGTGTGATTGCTGTCAGTGACTGACTGACTGTACTGCCTGAGCTCACATTAGAGGGAAAAGAAAGACATAGTACACTCTGAGGGAACTCTGTCACTATTTACTCCTCTTTCTTATTAGACTTCCCACTGGCAGCATTAGTAGGGTTTGATGCAGCTGAGGACAGCTGAATGGACACCCTGATACTGGACGGCTGCCTAGAATCTAAGAAAATGTCACATTTTACAGTGAAGGAGGTTCAATTGAGTGGTGTAAAACCTAGAGAAGCCCTTAATCCCACAATGAAAAAAATGGAAGGAGCAAGTGTGAGTAACAGCCAATAGGACCAAGGACCACGTACAAAAAATTTCCATTCCACAAACATGTTTCTTCCTGTGGTTTAAGGGCATAAAGACAGGAACGAATGAAAAATGCCATGAAAACTTAGCATCTGTCTTTCCTGATTAACTTATAATGCTTTAATTAGTTTTGGACAGTAAGCCCACAGAAAATGTTTTCTCATGAGGTTTGTACTTTTAAGTCAACAGTTTACTATTTTCGAGACATAAACCACTTTGATAAGGATTTGCAGAAATTCTTATTTGTAATGTGCATATTTTAATTCAAGGTTTAGGAGGAAGAAAAATATAAGTATCTTTATCAAAGCAAGGAGTTCAGGCCAGAGTGATGCTTAATCCTAACATCAAATGTTGTCAAGAAAAGTCTTTAGAAAAACAAGTTTATGTTTGTCCTTTTTCATGGAGAGTTTTCCTAAAGCTATGCATTGGCAGTGTCAGTGATAAGAGAGGATAATACTTTATGGCACGTAAAAAACTTTGAGTCAGCAGTGCCCTTGCAGCCAGAGACATTTATTTCTGTGGAACTTCCACAGAACTCAGCGTTCTGAGTTGTACTAGTAGCAAAGACAGTACACAGCCTTCACCCTCTCCTTTCTACCATAAGGAACCACTGCCATTAAGGACACAACTTAAGTGCACTGAACACTAAGATGAAAAGTGGCATAGCACCTCCGAGTGAAATGTATAGAGAGAAGAGGCTAGCAAATGTAGATGATACAGGTGCTAGGATAAAACAGGAATTAATGCAAGCACTGTGATATTAGAACTGAACTAAAAATTACTCATTGAGGTGGCATCAAGCCACTCTCAACATTCACCTATTTCTCCTTCAAATTTAATTAGGAGGAATTTCTAAAGAAAATAGATCCCACTAGGCCACTTTCTTGAAGTGTAGATGCTGTCTTAAAATATCAGCTGTAGATGCTGTAGATGCTGTCTTAAAATATCAGCTAAATGGGAAATTATGGTTATTTGGTTATAAGCTTTTCCTACTTTAAAACTCAGGCAAGCAGAAGATAATGCTCTACAACTGATTCCTATTTAAAGGAAATACATCCATTTCCTTCATCTTCACATACATCCAAAATCTTCATCTTTTCAGGATGACATGACCAAAGTATCAAGCTATTTCAGGGTACACATCTTGCAGCATTAGTGGTATTGCTGAAAGAAAAAGCCTCTTAGTAAAGGCAGATTCAGACCCTGGGGAGAGTTCCATAGAACTGCTGAGTCAAAGCATATTTGATTTGCTCTTTTTGCTAGTAGACAGACTTTCAGCACAAATCCACTCTCTCTGAATTCTTGGCTATAGGTGCTAATAGATAAAATTACGGATACTGATATTTTTAAATATAAAATCTTAATAGTAGCATTGCCTAGAAAATTTTTCACAGTTGAATAGATATATGCTAACTTAGATATTGTTTCTAGAGGTACAACTATTATTTATCTATATCTGTAGTTACAAAAGAGAAACATCAGTCATATTCTCAGGCTGCAAAAAAATTATTTTAATATAAAAAAAATCATCTCAGCACACATTTTAAACCAAAGTCCTTTATCCAAACCTAAAATGCATCAGTAGATTCATTGTCCTGACTGACTGCAGTGCCATTTCTAGATCAAGTCCTGAAGCTGATGTGATGTGATTTGAAGTCGAACTTGACCAGTTGTCCAAGCATGTGAAAAGGCACCACTGCTTAGAGAGGCACATTTATCACAGAGAAAAGCACTTCCAGCCCCTAAAGGACTTAAAAGCCCCTGCTCTCTCCGCCTGTAACTTTCAGGAAGACAGAGATACCTGCACATAGCCATGCTTGCTTTTCTGCAGCATTGGTAATTGCCAGTTTTCTTTAACTTTTCTCACATTCAGAAGCAAGCTGTGCAATTACTATAAAAATTGACGCCAGGGCTGATCAAAATTAATTATGAGCTGTGAGATGGGAGTAATGAAAAAAAGGCAGAACAGCAGAACAGCAACTGAGCTTATGACATTAAAAATACAAATAACAGGCAAATCTATGTTTCATCCTGACAAGTGAGGCACTCAGCATATCTGTCATTCCTTTCATCATGCAGATTACTTCTCAGCAGCTCTTGACACATAATACTGCAATCCTTTTCCTTCCACTGAATTTCTGCAAAAGCTGTCAACTCTTTGTAAAACTTCTAGATAAAACTGGTTGGAAAATCATATTTCATAATTAATCTATTTAAGAACTCCATAGCTTTAAAATATTTTCTTGCCTCATTTTACAGTGACTTTTCTCTTTTTAATTAGCATGAAGCCTAGTTACTTTTTACCAGGAGACAAAAAGTGCCAAACATAACAGATCTAGGAGAGTGGAAAACAAACAGGTGGGAAAATTAATAATAAGTACTCATATTTACACTTGCTATAAAAGGAGTCTTTGTGTTAGAGGAAGAGAGATAATACAAGGCATGCCATCTGGTTTTCCTGGAGATGGGACAATGAAATTTTCAGACCACAGCTGGTCCTAGACAAGACATTATCAACCCAGTGCTAGAATAGAATCAGTCCATGGACAATGAAAAACAGGACAAAGCAAGAAAGTGCTTCATCTGGCAGGGCCAGAAAGCAGCGCCACCGGCAGTCACATCTGCAGGTTCAGATGGGAGATTGGTGTACTCCTTGATTTCCTGTTTTTGTTAAGCTTTTGCAGCAGGATCTATGAATTAACACTTTCAGCTACCTCCTGCTAGGAGGTGTCTGATGTTGTTGAACAGAGCTGTAGTCACAAATGTATAATAGCAAGTACATGTATGTATGTTTCCAGCTTGTAAAACATGGGCAAAACATCCCTTTGTCATAACTCACGGGGAGCAAAGGTTCCTTCCTCTTGAAGTATCAAACAGAGACTCCACTCAGATACAGTCAATTGTCCAAATTGATAGTCACTCAGTCTATACTACTCATGCAGACTTATAGATTCTCTCAAAAATGGAAGGAGTTGCTCATACATATGCCTCTGTAGAGGCATACAGATAACTTGATGGAGAAATTGTGGGACACAGTCTGGAGCTGGCCCTTTCCCCTGGAGGACTTTAAATGACTTCATCCCTGGTGCTTACATGGGAAATGTAAGTCGACCCAAGATCCCATTTCACTGCAGCAGAGTCAAGCTAAGTTTTTCAGTTATTATTTTAAGAGTGATAAATGACCAATCTCATCTTATACAGATCAAGAAAAACACCAGGTGTGGAGAGGGAAAGTGTTCCATGGGTTCGGTGATACCTTCTACCACAATGATAAGTAGAAGAGTATGAAAGAGAGAAAATTATTTTTTCTTGGGTGGTTTAATGCTGGGTAATAATTTCTGTTAAAAACATGCATCACAGCATCATTACATTTTAAGTGTGAAACCTGCTTCTGAGCTTGTCTGTCCTTAAAGAAGTACACACTAGAACATATCTTAAAATAAATTTTAAAAAGACAAATAAATATACTGAAAAAACCACACAAACTCCAAACAAAATCCTCTTTCCAACTCAGTTGTCCCTTGGGAACTACATGCAAAGGAGCATGTGGAGCATACATGACAAACGTTAATCATATCACTCAGAAAACTGCTGAGAGGGTTTTGGATATTAAAATAATTCATAAAGGAAAAAAAATCACTGAGGGAAACTCTGCCTTTCCTTTTATGTTAGCTTTACTTAAAAAAGATTTAAATTTTCTGGATGCTGACTGACTCGTGTGATTAAAATGATATCTCCACTTTTATGGAGACATCTGTATATTCAAATAACACCAGGTAATACAAATTCCATCCACTCTAGGGGTTCTGCTATTCTGATAAAGTTCACTCCTTTTAACACTTGATGAACAGGATGGGCAGCACAATGTATATCCAGCTACAGATAAAAAAATTAAATTCAAAAATGACATTCAAACATGGTATCTCATTTTTTTTCCATAAAATATGGTAACACTTTCTGGTACTTTAGCAGTTAATCTCCACATTAGCATGTTTCTGGTTTTAGTAGTATCAATAATGTATATTGACTGAAAATGCAGAAAATGCAATGGTTACAATTAATTATATGCAAAATATTTTAAAATATTTATTGTCTTTCCTGACTGAGAAAAAACCCACCAACATATATTCAGGTATAGGAATGCTTGAGCATTTAACTGGAAGTCTTCCAAAACAATTTACACTATCACAGCAGATAAGTGATAGTGTATACATACATACTCTCTGAGTATTTATTTAATATACATTCCAATTTTTACTTACCAATCCTGCACAGCATTGAAAGAGTCTTCATTTGTGATGTCATACATTAAAATGAAGCCCATTGCACCCCGGTAGTAAGCTGTGGTAATTGTTCTGTACCTCTCCTGGCCTGCTGTGTCCTGAAACAATAACAAAATTTTTACATTGCACATAAATTGACAACTTTTTTTTTTTCTTTTATAGAAAAGCAAGAATTATTGTACAACTCTGTAATCCTGAAAATAAGTAGAAATAGGAGAACTCTGCACTAGATCATAACAGGAGGGACATATCAACTCTGTTATGAAGGGAGAGTGGAGAGTAGCAGAAAGGCTTGGCCCCCTGTCAGACCAAATACTCTGAATCATTAGTGGTTCATTTCATTCACCCTGAGAGCTGGGTAAGAACTTTCTCTTCTGATCTTGCCTTGTACCTTTTCAGTGTGACAAAAGTAAAATCTCGATAAAATGCTAGAACAAAATAGCATACTTAGGACCTTCATTACAGAAAAGGATGGTTCCCGAAGCCAGGAAATATCTGGAACAAAAAGGCAGTGTCTAATTGCTCTGTTCTTGTAATTTTAATACACAGATGCTCATGTCAGTGAGCACCAATACAGCTTTCTGCTGACCAAAAAGAAAAAAAAGAAAAAAGATTGTATGGCAGTGCTCTTAAAACAAGGATGATATCTGGCAAAAAAAAAAAAAAAATTGCTATCAGTCCCTTATACCTCAACCCAGTTTTCTCCCTCATCTTAATCAACTGTCTTTAAAACAAGAAATGTAGAAATATAAGTCTTATCTCCTACTCCTTGCTTTCCTTACTTCCATTAAAAACTTTACAGGGTAGCAACTAGCTTTTAATATATTTAATGCAATATTCAGAATAGTGTTTAGTCTAGAGAAAATAAGGCTGGCAACAGGTCTCATAAATGCTTTTATTAATATAATCTAACTATTTCAAGACAGGTGGCAAGAAGATGGTACTAGACTCTTTTCAGGGGTGCCCATTGAAAGGACAAGGAACAATGGCCATAAATAAACTAAGCCCGAAAAGTTTCACCTCAGCTTGATGAAGAACTTTACATTGAGGGTGGCACTGGAGCAGGCTGGCCAGGGTGGTTGTGGAGTCTCCCTCCCTCAGGAGATGCTCAACCCCCACCTGGATGCGTTCCTGGGTGACCCCACACTGGCACAGGGGTTGCACAGGATGATCTCCAGGGGTCTTTCCCAACACTAAGTATTCTCTATTTCTGTAATACAACCACCTATGTCTGCACTAAAATTGAGACATGACAACCACCTATGTCTGCACTAAAACTGAGACATAACAGCAATAATTGAAATACAGGAAATGCATAACTATTTCATGTTCCAACATATATTTAATATTTTAATCCATTAATATTAATAACATTACGGACACATATTTCAGTCCAATCCTTTAATTAACAGATCATCTGTGCACATTCAATTTTAACAAACTTTGAAAATTAATATAATTATTTCCAATGTATTTTCAATAGCTAGAAAATTAAATAGATAAATCCATTTAATTTGTCTTCCTACAAAGAAGACTAACCAGTAACAAACATATTTGGTATGTTTTCTGAAAAAGTTTCCAGTCTAGAAAAACTTCCTTGTGAACAAAAGAAAAATAGGTTAGGTAGGCCTCCATTTCTGCATATATATCATCTATTTCATAAACTAATAAAAAAATAAAAAGAGATTGTACATGCAACATAAAAGACTTTTAGATTAAAAAAAAAAAATCCAAGGTCATCACTGAAACTAACATTAGGTAGAATACATGATTCCAGTTCATCCAGGATTACAGTAACTGCTGCTTTGATGTAGTTTTCAGTGATTCAAGATGGAAAGCTAAAGTAGTAGAAGTAGTAGTTAGCTTTTTTTTCCCACTTTTTTTTTTTGTTTGTTTGTTGGTTTGTTGTTTACGTTTGTGGAGTTTTTTGTTATTGTTGGTTTCATTTATGTGATCTTTTTATTAGAGAAAACATCAGGGATGCACAGAAGCAAAATATGGCCCATAGCAAGCATTCAGCCTGTCCAGGAGAGGATTTTCAAATTTTATCAGTGTCTATCTGTTTCTTTTTTAGTTAGAGACATGTTTGATTAGAATATATGATAGTATGAAAAGGAGGAGGCCACTCTTACTGAAGACAATTTTATTTTGTCTGGGTGGTTTCCACTGAAGCCCACCTGCAGATAAGAGCGAAAAGCCCTAGCAATAAAGTCATTAGTCAATGATGCTTTCTGTCCCAGACACAAACTATTTTCTGTTCAGTGTAAAGCCATGAAGGGTTAAGAAACTTTGATTATAAAAATAAATAATAAAAATTAAAAATTAGTTTAAAGGATGTCAAATCAACATGATAGTCCTTAAATGATTTTACACAGAGGGGCAGGAAGCTGCAGATAAAGATCCAAACACATACTGACTTTGGGATAGAAGATCTTCATCTAGACCCAAGTCTGTCAGTCTGGGAAGGAACCAGATATTTGGAATTGTTCTCAAATTCTAATTCATAATTCTAAATTCATAGCTAATGCTATATTAATAGGATGATAAAAAAAGATTTTCTAAAGTTATATTTCAGTATACATGACATAGATGGACGACCATTAATAAAGGGGAGTACATTAGTTCCAAATACAGATAATCACATTCTTCCTTGTATTATATTATATTCACTTCCTATGGAGAAACAATTAAAATTTTAATAGACCTAATGCAAAATTTATGCAGTAAAGTTTTTATGATCATGTAAGAAATGAACCCAAATATAAATAACCAATGTGTCAAAACTTTCATGTCCCACGCATTCATAAGCATGTTCTTTGTATTCAGACAAGAATATCTTCATAATTGCCCTAAGGATAGGTCCTTTCATATGATCATCAAGGAACTTAAATACCATTTGACAGGAGAGATAGCATACTAGAAAAATAATAATCTTTAACATAAAATATTATATTTTACTACACTAATTTTGTTTATTTCAAACAGATAATATTATGTACATCTGTTTATTAGCTTTTATTCTTATGGAAGAACTAAGCAGAAAAGAATTGATTACCAAATTTTATCCTATTTCTAGTTGTACATCACAATGATTGCATCCTCAGGTACTGTTATATACTTGTACTTGAAGAAAACCTTTTCCAATTCAGATAGGGCCACTGTCTGCTGCTATGTTTTCTTAGTCTATTTGGCAAGACCACAGAATTGGTCTAAGATGACTGTCTTCTTAGGTTTAAATTCTAAAATATAACATCTCTATTTCCACTGACTGATGTTTATTTCTAAGCAAATGAAATAAAATAAGCCCGAGGAAGAATATTATTGACTGGCATTTTAAACAAGTTTGTTTTCATCTTTGATGAGCAGAAAACAAGACACATATATCATGTTGGGGACTTCTTCATTCATGTGGTTAATGTCTGGTAATACAGATGATCATTAAATAAGTGGAAATGCAGAGAGGAATGAATGAGGGTGAGGTAATGCTTTACAAAAACTACCACACACAAAAGACAAAAAAAAGTATTTTAGAAATCTTAGACAAAACACACACACAAATACACAAATCTCGGCAGCCACGAGAAATATTTTCAAATATTACATTCGCTTTCATAAATTCAATTTTTAGTTCAGCTACACTATTCCATTCACTTCTGGCTAGCTGATCCTATCTTTGTGGATCTTTTTTAGTAAGCATCAGATTTTAATTAATAAATCACATTATTATAAGGTTTAGTGGTCACAGTAGTTCAGAAATTGTCCATACAATTGTGCATTGTATACAGCACATTAGCTAACAGCCCACAGTCTTGATTATTTGGAAGACTCTGATACTTGCACAGATTTCCTTTTCATGTTTTGATGCCTCTAGTATGCTTTGTTGGGCTTCTTTTCTTAAATGATTTTTTAATGTATAATAGAAATTAGTCATCTGCAAATACTCTTGTGCTCCAGATCCCAATATGTATAATTCCATATTTAAAAACTTAATTGTTTTTTGCAAGTGATTCAATAGCTCAGAGGACAAGTAAAAGTCTTGAACTGGGCACATAAATCTGGAAGGGAAAGAAGAACAGTAGAGGTAGAGATTGAATGTAAAATATCTGGTTCTCCCTCATAATGAAGATAGCAATCTGGTATGCTTTTGGCCAACTCTCCTTTCATTCTTCCTGATCATATATGTATCAAATGTTGGCAGACAAATAATTCCATATTACCTTAGCTCTTCATTTGAGTTAAACTGAAAGCTGTGGAATTTGACATACAATAAAACAATAAGCAAAGATCTGTTGTTTTACAGTAACTACATGAATAAGTGTTTGTCCTGTGCACCTCTCTTTAATAATGCTGTGATTCTGATTGTTACTGTGAAACTGCTATATAATTGGAGGCTTTATTGTATGGGGAATGCACCAGCTGCTGACAACAATGTTCCCAGAGGAATGGAGAGATATCATGTAATAGCCATCTGTGAAAGTAGAAACACTTGAGGAGAGGAAGCTGGCTGACTCAAGAGGAAATTATATGTTTCACATGAAGTTAAGAGTTTAGGGGGCTGGAAAACCTCAAAATACAAACCAAGGTTCTGATAGTAATCCTGGATATTGTATATCTTACTTGCAAAGTACAGTTATCTAACTCAACAGAAGTAAACGCCTCCTACTGTCAAGTGCTGCTAAGCTAGACTTCATCAAGAATGTTCCATACCAGCTTAGACTACACCAGTGTTTTTGCAATGGGTTAAATCAGACACGTGAATTCATCTGCTGTGTGCCCTCCCTCTCACCCTCACCTAGCACTGCACCACTGACAGAAACAATACTTTATGCAAATAACTTGCAAGGGGAGTTGCTCATTATTAACATTGGCAGTTCTGAAGGTGGAAACAAACAGCATTTGGCAGCAAGAACTTTTAATGAGCCTGTCATGAGAGTTCAGCCTGCAAAACACAAATTTAATTTTTAGCATGCTTAAGTGATTCTGTGCCTCTGCATTTCTGTTCTGTATGCCAAACATACAAATATCTTATTTAGATCCCCTTTCTCACAACGAGTTTTACTCAAATAGTAATACAACTTGTTCTATGCGCCATAAACCTGGCAAGAGTAGGGAAGGATTTCTTGTGTGGTGTTTATACCTCTGTTTTACATCCACACCATTTGAAGGCAAGGTAAACAGAAAGATAAAATTAGAAATGTGAGTTTCTAATTTGCAACCCTCAATTTGCAGGCCAAATTTTTCTTATTCAAATTACTCTTAGCAGGTAAAGAAAACTGGCATAGCAATCAAGAACCGCAGCTCCCTAACAAGTTTCATTTTTCTTTCCTGCTGTTGCTACCTTGAAGTGATTTATATACTCAGTCAAAGAGATTATGTAGTTCTCTAATTTTTCTGATCTCTCCTTAGGTATTGCTGGAGTCTTGGAAAAAAAAAGAATAAAAATAAAAGTACGACAAACCATAACCCCTCCCAACCAGCCAGCCAATCAACCAAAAACCACCAAAAAAAACCACCCCAAAAGCCAAATATTCACCCCCTTCAGAACCAACTAAAGAAAAAAAAATCACCCCAAAAAAACCCCACCAAACAAACAAACAAACAAACTCCAAAAAATAAAAACAGACAAAAAAGCAATCAACAATCAAATAAGTTATTCAAGGAGGGGTAAAAGAGGATCTCTGCAAAAATCCTATTGAGATAACACCGAGGAAGAGCAACTGTGGGTTTATATTAGAAGCAACAGGGCAGGGCATAGAGAAAGAAGGCAGGGAGAAAAGCTGCTGGAGCAGGAGGAGCTGATTATCCCGGGAGCACTGTTTCTCAACAAACAGCGCTTCAACAGAAAGTGTTAGGCACACAGAAATACAAACAGATGAGCACTTAAAACAGGGAAAGGAAAACACAGTTCAAAACACTTATTTTAGCTAAGGTACAATAAAAAAGATGTAACACAGTATTTTGCCAATTCAGTCTTTGCTTATGTACCTGTTCTCTGACAGCAGCTCTTTCCAAATTTCTCATGGCTTTTGTCTCCATGGAAGTCTGCCCTTTATATTCATATGTGTATATATATATACACACGTATTTATACTTGTATAAATATATGACTGTATCTGTGAATGCACACAGGTGTTTGTAGAAATATATATAGGCATTTGCAGCTTGAAAAGCCAGCTACTGAGCTTGCCAATACACACCTGCAAACCTTATGTACTAACCCTTATAACTCGCCTCAAAATCAGAGCTGACAGTTCCTTCCTCAAACAGGAGGGATGCAGGAACATGGCAGGGCTAGCTGGAAATATCTGGGATCAGAGCAGTGGGGAGAGATATTATTCCAATGTGCCTGGAAAAAAGGGGCCTGGGGGGCCTGTCCTGGTAGGACAAAGGTACAGCAGAGCCTGCACTGAGACACTGGCTCCTAGAAAGGAGGAACGCCCTCCTAGAAGAGCTGGCACTGGAAAAGTATTCTACTGACATATTACCTTTCTCTTTCTCCATCTATGGAGCTGCTCATTGCACCTGAAATTAATGTAATTTTTAATTTACTGCTTTTCTCCTTTTCTGTTCATTCTTCTTTATTTTTAAGATTCACATAATACGTCCATTCTCTGCAGATCAGCTATCATGCCTTCCTGACACACAAAATTCAGGAAAGCAGTGCAGCACTGTCTCCTTTCTAGCCCAGTGGAAATTGACCTCAGCTGCCATCAGCTCTGGCCTCAATTTTTGAACCCTGCTGCCATTTCAGTGCATGTCCCCCTCTTTTCCCACCACAGGCTGTAGCTTTATCCTGTCTTCACTTTGATTGTCATCTGTCCTAATTTGCTGGATGTGAGGATTAATTCCTCTGGTCATTCTTCCCCATCTTTGGACATGCATTGGATCAGTAGAACTTGGCATTATCTATAAAAGTAAAGCAAATTAAAATACTCCTTTATATTTTTACCGAAGTTCCTTTTCAGTTTTAAGAATTTCTTTTTGGAAAGGCGCAGGTTTTGCTTTCAAGATTTTTTTTTTTTGTATTTTATGACAAGTGTTACAAAATCAAGGGTTATATACTACTACCAAAAGCACATAGTGGAAATAATGACCTTATAAAATCTAATTTTCACTTCATGTAGTATTGCAAGTATATTTAGGAGTCACATTAAAAGGTAAATGGATATTGAAATGCAGTTTGTCATCGCATCTACAGAAAAAAAAGATAACTTTCCATATGTATTATTTTGAAACACTTGTAAATCAAAATGTGAAAAATTCCTCACTTTTTCCAGTAAAATAATGAAGCAAATAATGACCCATACTGAAACAAAATGGTTCTATGCAATCAAAACCAACAAAGCTGTAACAACTATCTTTGTTTTACAGGCAGTTATTACCATTCAGGAAGCAGCACATGAAAAACATGTGATATTCTTAGTTTTGTCATGTTTTGTTTTTTAAAACTGCTCCCAGTCCTGAGATTGTATAAGAACAGCAATGGCTTTTTTCTTCTTTTTAATTTTTATATTCAGATACCAAAAATGTGTCCTGGTGCATAATAAAAAACAAAAACAAAAACAAAAACAAACAAACAAACAAACAAAACCCAAAAAACCCAAAAAAACCTTTTAATATAAACTGAAATTAATGTATTATCAATAAAATTTTTAAACCGAAAATTTCGGAATACTGAAATTGCACTGAATTTTGGAAAGGCCTAAGCTGATCAGAACAACTGCATTTCAATGAAAAGAAAAAGAAATACAAGATCTGTGATAACATTGCGAGGAACAGTAATCTTAAAAACCTCATACTCTACTACAGACAACCTTCAGACTTTAGAGAAAGTGTCCTTAAACTCCAGGAGTGTATGTGGTAACTTGGACACTAAAGGGTGGCTGTCACACTTACAGGGGATGGGTATGGCTGGAAAGGTCATTCCTAATGCTGTGAGACCTATGCCTATCCCTATTAGAAAAATAAGAAGTAGAGTTGTTTCATCCACAGATGAAACATACAGAGGCATAGATGCCTTTCATTTAGCAGTGAGCAGAAAAAATCACTGATCTATATTAGAAGTTAACAGCCTTAGAGGCAAGTTGACTACTATCATATAAAAACAATGTTGAGGGATATTGGAATGCCAGAGTATACTGCTTTTCCCATTTCTATACTTTGATATATACTTACAAATCTTTCTGATTAACTGCTTTTCTCTAGAACTTTTTATTCACAAAATAATAATCTTTCATCTTTCTCTTCCCCTTGTTATTCATTCCTATTCTGCATCTTTAACAGCTTTCTCTATTAATATTCATTATTCATATTTAATTAACTTACCCTTATTATTCAGGATGAATTGGGATCCACTGATAGCAGAAAGTTTGACCAGCCATTTTGATAACAGTTCTATGTAGTGGCTCATTGCCACTGAAAAAATTTCCATAATAGTGCCATCATATTTCAATATTATGCAAATCTTCGTCCACTGATTAGCTAACAGCACCACTTGGCTATTGAGAGCTAAGAAAATAACTCTTTCCTCATTGCAACAGTGAGCTTCACACATTTTGTTCTGGATGTTTTTTAGAAGCACTGTCTTATAATACTCCAACTCCAAGAGAAAAATGACCTCATAGTAAAAAGGACATTTTAAAATCATAAACCAAGCCCTCTTGCCAGAAACTCTTCCCACCTCTACTTTTTCTTGTGATAAGCCTCTGTGTTTAAATCTGCAGTGAAGTTTCTCTCATTGGGAACAAATAACAGAAACATTCCTATTAAATATTAATAAGCTTCCAAACCTCCCCAGGAGTAAATGAATGCACTTCTAGTCAGAAAATTAAGTTTAAAAACATGTTTAAAGGCGCACTGGAATTACTATGAACTTGTACTTTTACCATATTTTCTTTAAATTTAAAATCTATAAAATGGAAAGGAGACAATTTGCAACACAGAACTAGACACATTTTACTCACTTTAATTAAAAAACTATAAATGCATTATTTATTGAAGGGTTCAGGCATGGCAGAAGTCCAATCCATCCAGAACTTACATAAGGGCTGATAAAAGGCAGAACTTCATGCTTTTGAATAAAAATACTGGGATACAGTGCTAGAGTGCTACGATGGCTTCTTTCTACCTTGAGAACAAAATGCTGCTTTAGAGCTGTCTGGAAGATTCCTAGTAGGAGGGTCAGTAGGTAACTTCTGTATGTTCTGTGTCTGTGGAACCATTGTTTCCTGGGGAAAGCATAAAGACACCAAAGGAAATTCTGGAAGTTGTTTGTTTATCAGACCTTAGGCAGGTATTTTATATTCTAAGGCTCAGTTGAAAAAGCACTCGTTATTTTCTGGACAACCTCACCAGTGATGCATCCAAAGCACAGAATGCACCACTCTGTCCACCAGCAACACAGTTCCTTCATGTATTTCCTAGGGCTGTTCCCTCCCCTGACACAGAGCTATTGAGAGGTGTGTTTTCAGGACACTCTCCACCAACTTCTCCCACTTTTGAATAGTTTGTTTTCCAACAGTTTGTCATCCCTTTTTTACTGCACAAGAGTCCACCACGGCTTTCAGACAGTTATTGACACAAACATGACTTAAGAAAGACCATGAATCTGGCTCCAAGTCTTTTAGACTTGGAATGACTACTCTAGTTCTTTCAAAGCCAATCTTTAATTACCAAATCTTTCAAGATGCTGGAAAACATTTTTTCCTTATCCTTAATTATTTTGGTTTCCTTGTGCTATAATTAAGAGGACACATTTGTTGTAACATAAAGATACTTTTGTTATCAATACGCTGCTAGAATTATCTACACATAAGATTTATCTACCAATTTGGGGAAGTCACCAAAAAAAGTCTCATCAAAGCAAGGTGGAGCTCTTAGATACACTACAAGCACTCCTAAAATCTCTTCACTAAGGAAAGAAAGTTTAAAGATGCAAATAGATCCAAAAATTTAATCTATTACATTATGTGAGAGTGGGATTTTGTCCAAAAATATGTAATTTTCATCCAAAACAAAAGGACATTTTGTTCTTTTGCTTGTCAATAAATACTTCTGAACTACAGCTGCATATCAAAAGGTTAGAACACTTCTCTATTGTCCTGGCATTTGGTAAGAGATATGTAATTGAAGAGAGCACAGGTTTTTCTCACAAGAAAATAGTTAGTTAGCATGAAAATGTGTCAGCAGCTGACATTGTTTAATGCACACCCACCAATCATGTCTGTTATTTTGTTATGGTTTAAAACAGTAAATTATTAAAGAGTAAGTTATAAAAAGAAGTTAAATATGTCAGGTGTGATCAATCTATGAATCTTGAATTATTTCAAGTACAGTGCCCTTACATTTGCATTCTCTTTGTAGGGAATTCTGCCATAAAGTGGTGTAATTAAATCAGATATCATCTAAATTGCTGTTTAATTTGGCCCTTGGTCTCTCTTTTTCTTTTAGGTCAGACTGTTTGAGAGCTGTGTGCCTAGCATATGCATAAGCATATTTAGCAATTCTAATGACCTTATAATTTTAAAATCAAACTTTGGAGAAAAACCCACAATCTTACCAGAAAATGTAACTGCCAGGGAAGGCAAGGTTCCGGGAAGGGAAGGTTCCAGGAAGGTTCTGGGAAGGTTCCGGGAAGGGAAAGTTCCGGGAAGGGAAGGGAAGGGAAGGTTCCAGGAAGGGAAGGGAAGGTTCTGGGAAGGGAAGGGAAGGGAAGGTTCTGGGAAGGGAAGGGAAGGGATCAAAGGTGAGGTTTATTAACTAGGAAAATTTTCTCCTATATTTATATTTCAAAAAGCATCAGGCAAACAAAACAGCAGCAAGACCTCTACACTTCAAGGAAGAGCCTTTGAAGTTTTAGAAGTGTCCAAGGAACTTGGCAAGAGAATATGGAATGATTCTTAACAGAAAAGTATGTCAGAAACTTTATAAATGCATAGGTAGGCTGATGCACTTTGATAAAGAGACATTTCCAAAAATCTTGATGAAGAGAAGTAATTTTTATAAGGAATTCAAGCTTCAGGTGCTTTGCTGGATGATGACTAGAACAGTAATCACATTCCGGATTAGATAATCACAAATATTAGATGAGCTAACATTACTCCTTGGACTTCTAAGAAAATCTAATTTTTTACACATAGGTAAAGAAACAGAGGTGATGGTTAACAAAATTTGAAAAACTAATATTTTACATTTAGAATTTCAGAAAAAAAATTGTGAAGCTCCTAATTCTTTATCATTTAAAAGTGATTAACATCTTTATTTTTACATATGAATAACATTTTGCTGTGACTCACAGACAGTAAATAATATTTATGATTATTATTATGAAATGAAATGAAAAAGATTATAAAAAAAGTTCAATATTTTACTACTATATTAACTGAAGAAATAATAATAGCAGTTGAGATTATTGATGCAAGGTTATTTCACTAGAAAATGCTGGACTACTCAAATCAACTTTTGCTGAAGTTTATGTCTGTGTGAAAGATTTCATTACAGCAGGTAATTGGATCAAAGTGCATCCAGGAATTACTGGCCAAAATCTTAAAATACCTCCCTCTAGAAATATGTCAAAGGCTGTAGAGATCCAGGGAGTAGAAGAATCATAAAACTGATTCCTGAAAGAGAATCTTGGACATGGAAAACATGCCTGTTGCTGCCTGGTTTAGGGTTCACATTTACAGGCTTATAAATCACAACATCCACAAAGGCCTGAGATGCCCCACCACTTTACACCTGAGAATTTATGCAATTATTTGGATGACTCACTTCTAATATATAATCTAAAAATGACAGATCCTTTTAGAATCCAAGCAGATAGATCTCTCCGTTTTCTGAGGAGCTCACAGTGTTTTTAATTTCACAGTACAAATTTTATCTTCCTTTGTCTTATTTTTTAAGCAAGTAAAACAGTTAATTATGAGATTAATTAACATTAAATTTTCAATCAGAACACAATCAGAGGAAAAAGTCTCCTTGCTTTTGTAAATATATAGTTGCACCATATGCATGCTTAATTTTATTTTTGGTAACAAAATGTATATTTAAAGACAGAAAAACTGGATCCTTAATTGTAAATTAATTAACCATTTAGAAAAATCCAAAACCATTAATGCTGATATAAGTAAAGGGGTAGAATCCTATTCATCCTGAAACTGGAATGACATCATAAGAGCTCTAATAAAATATCATATCAAAACAATGAAGAAATTTAGACTTGTCAGGGTAGAAGGGCCTGAGTGAAATGCATAATTCCTTCCTAAATATTATATAATTCTTTTATTTATTAGCAGGCAGAATGATTGCCACAGTTTATTTGAAGTTTTGAATGCAAATATTTCAATAAAATGAAATATTCTGGTATAAATAATTTCTTGAGGTAGGATTTAGATCATATATGATGAACTATAATTAGTGTTATTCTTCTGCTGAGATTCTTGAACGACAGGTGTTCTTTCAGAAATCAAAATTATTCTGTCTTAATGCATCATAAAGGAATAGGAAATTACTGTCTAATGGAAGCAGAAAAATGACCAGCTGTGAAATCTGTAGCAAGTGTAATTATAATCAGAGCTACATTAAAGCACTAGCTACTTCAAAACCAGACATTGGGCTTATATACAGTCAAAGAATAGTCTAAAAGCAAATTGAGTGTAAATAACTTTCAAAGGACTTTGCTGCCTACAGTGCACCACTGACTACATTGAAGTAGTGGATGTCTGATCACAAGAATTCTACTTTAATTTATACACTGTGATATTTGTTCTGTAATTTAAAATATCAGTAAAATTAAGAGACAGCTTCCTGAAAACCACCATATTCTACTACATCTCTCTTCCATTCCTTCCTGGGAAACCTCTTATTACTCTCACATAGTAGTGGTTTTAGAGTAGTAGTAGGAGGAGTAGTAGTAGTAGGGTTTCCTAATTTGTTAAAAATATAGTCCCAAGTGTGAGTGCTCCTGTGTACATACAGCAATTCATAAGTATATATATGTATAATATGACCATATGTATATAACACAAATAATAAATATTCTCTATTCCTATTGTGATATAAAGAGGTGTGGTTTTTTGTAAACATGCCCTATATATTACACCTTTATGTTAGGGAAGAATAAAGCAAATTTTTCACATTGCAAATTTGCATCTACAGTCCAAGAATTCTTACTGACCTCCTCCAAGCATGAGGAGAAGGACATGCACTTCTCCATAATTAATCCGTTATACATTTGCATTTCATTAATTACAAACAAAGAGAGGAATTACCAAACAGAAGAGCTAAATTCAGGAGTGTGAATCAGATCTGCAAGCATACTACGACATTGGAATTATTTTGGATTCATATATTATTTACCAAAGAAATTTTTAAGTTAAATGTAAATGGTAGCAAATTAAATTACTCTTTTTCAAATACATATTAGACTAAAAGTATTTAAAAGGCCATGCCAATAAATCCCCTGATAGAGGATCTTTTAAATACACAGCAAAGAACATAATACAGGTTCCTTAACAATGCCTCTCCGGGCTTCTTTCATTGCAAAAGACACCTTTTTGGGTGGATTTGTATTTTTCCTTGATGCAAACTGTGCCTTTGCTGTAACCTGAATAGAAAGCCCAGCAATCTGTTCACTGATTCTAGTACTGACCAGCATATTAACTGGAAATTGCATTTATAGACATTAAGCCACATGTTCTTTGATCCTAGATAAAAACTGGAATTTTTTTTCTACCCTGAGTTGATTAAATTGTGGGACATGTTATTTCATTGTGCAGACATAACTGAATAATCATCCATCAGCTGACAAAATGCTTCTGTGACTGAAAAGGCAGACTGACAGCCAAAGGGGAGACTTGAATAAAGATCAAAGCGAGAACTGATCCTAGAAAGGAGGGTTGGGGCTTTTTCCTAACATATAGTTTCTACTATACTCTGATGGGAAAAAAAGTCTGCTCATTTCACATGTAAGCATGCTCAAAGATTGCTGCTTTGAAGATAATTTGCCAGGGTTGTTTATTAGGAGTCTCCATATAGGCTCCCAGGGGTCCCTGTTTCAGCCCACAGCACACAGCTCAAACAGAAGTTATTAATTTTCCTAAACCAAACTGCTTTGGATTTCACAATCACATTCACAGATGAGCAGGGGCAACAAATGAATATGATGAGCACATGATATTTTTTCCCATTCCTTCCCTTTTAATCTTCAATGTGATGAAAATGTGTTCTTTGTGACACATAATTTTGTCTAAGATGGAAGTACTACAATCTCTTGGTTTCACATTACATTTTTTTTGATGCCAGGTACCATCAGAGTTACTGGATGCTGCAGGAAGTATATGTTCTCCAAAATTATGAAACCAAACTTCTCTAATGTACAGGAGTTCCTGAGTACTTTAGGTACTTAGTCTTCAAAACTGTGAATGAGGACAGCTCCGTAAGTCATCATTAGGTGTTCAAGAAGATTGAACAGGTTCAGGTGGTTCCAGCATAGGTGTTCAGAATGAAGTGAAACATGTACTTTATTATGCAATGTATAGAAATATTAAGTTCAAACAATAATTAATTAATACTTTTAAATTAGAAATTCAAACAAAATGCACTCAATTTAGTCACTTCATACACCCAAGGAGGATCTTAATTTCACAGAACAATTTAACTGAACTTGGAGCAAAATTACCGACCACAAAAATTACTCTCTGCCCTCAAATCTTTCACTAGACTTGCCATATGCTTATCTAAAATATAATAACTAGAACATCAGAGTCACCCTGTATTTTATCAGAACATCTTGTGAATTAACAAATCTTTGGAAACACTGCTGAAAATAACTCTTTAAATCCATTTCAATAATGTGTACCACAAAAGCGTTTAATAACAAATCTATTATATTTAATTATATACTAAATATAAACTCTCCCTTAAAAAAACAAATGTATACAGATTCAAGAATAAAAACGTAAATTCCATTTTTTATAGAATATTTAGACTAAATCTTAAGAAAGAAAGCATATACGGCAGAAATATAGTGTTTAAAATGGGTGATATACTTTCAATTCATGACACCCAAACATCTCTCTTCTCTGCTGACCATCACCCCAGGATTTGGACAGCATGATCAGGGCTAGTGAAGTCTGAACTGACTGAAGTGTGGCAGGAAGTGTGAGCAAGGGTCTGAGATCATGATGCACTAGTTACAGTAAATGATCTTGGGTCTTGACTGATGACCTAAGGTCATTCATACTCTATTGTGGTTCTCTTAAAACTTCACTTAATTGAGAAAGTTCAGAACTGTTTGGAGGTTGGATTCTTTGTTTATATTTTAATTCTCCAATTTGTATAACAGAATGCTGAAGACTAAAGCTAGAAAAATCTCTTTAGGTTGCATTTTTTCTTTCTTAGTGCTCAACACAACTCCTACACTTTGCTTTTAAACATTATGTATTTTCCCCTCTGTCTTCTCTTTGACTGTTAAAGCTCCTTTGTGCATTTATAACCTGTTCATTGGTAAAGAACAAAGAAATAGGCAAACTGCATACCTCCCAGGTGCAGTGTTTGAAACACAGAATACCTTGAATGAATTATCCATGTAGAGTGACACAGACTGTTAAATCCAAGACCTCCTATAATTGTGCCAGCTTTTTTCTTCCCTTCCAACTTTCCTTCTGAGAAGTGACTACATCCTCAGTACAGCGTTCATTTGCCCCTAAAATACTAAAATCTGCTCCATAGTATCATTCCATCCTTTCTTCATAAAGAAAGCAATTGCAACACCTCACACTATTATATTACTTACTATAATTCTCAGAGATGTGTAATGGGTATTTCATTAGTACCATTAGTACACAAAAAAAATTTCTAGTATTATTAAAAATTAATTGGCATAGGGCTAAGAACTAGATTTTATGAAAGATACAGTTAAAAGTGTCTACTTCTTTAAGTATAGATAATTTTTTATAATAAGTATCATGTATTTTTTGCATCTAATAAGTATCTGTGTTTTGTACATTATATACCATACAGAATAAACTTATTAATTGGATCTGTGTCTTTAGGACACAACAACATAGTTAATGTCCTCTGACATTTAGTATATAAAAATGCACTCTAGATCAATTCAATCTATAACTTCAACAAAAAATTAGATAAAGATTGGATTATATTGCATTAAAAAGCTTTTAAGAACCAATCATGACTTTGCCAATTAAAAACCTATCACATTCAAATAACTTTTTAGTTAAGCAGGGACCAGGATCATAAATGCTGCATATTTTTAGGGGGATTCTCATGTGTTTCCAAGAAAATCAAAAGAATAATTTACCCAAGTTGCTGAAAATTGAAAATTTAGCATGAAAATTAGTATCTTCAAAAAGTAATTGCCAGCCACAGTAACGCGGACATGTTACAGAGTGAACTCAAGACCTATCAGCAGAAGGGGAATTTGCAAACATCTTGCTGATGAGGCTTTCTGGTTCAGCTCCCCTGCAGCATCTTAGGCCTTCAGGCCTGCTGAAAGTTGCCCTCCTCATTTCCAGAATCTCTTGTCCCAGCTGGCGGCCACTGCCAGCACGTGACAGCACAGCATTTGTCAGTTTGGGACTGGCCAGCTGGGTGCTCTGCTCTGGCTGTTCATCACACCTCAGTGCATGGAGAAGAGCTGTGCATTGCACAGCCCCACAGCATATCCAGCTTCTGTTTACTACCTATGGCACTTCATCCACTCCCTCGTCCACTCTACTATATTTTTATCTCATTTTCTCCCTGTCTGCTTGTACTGTGCATGAGGCAGCTTCCTTAGCTCTGCCTTTAGCTCAATCCTCAGTTTTTTGCTGTACCTTTCTGCTATACTGCTTACTGTTAGCCACTGGCCTCCCGTATTCACCTGTTGTGAAGTGCCCTGTTCCACCTCTACTTTGTATCACACTGAACTGCTAAGAGCCAGAGCCAGGCACACCCCTGAAAAACAGGAAGCACAGTATGGAGAGTGCTGCAAATAAAGAGCAGTACTATAATTGTGATTCAGATTTTCTGTGCAAAAGTGTACAGCATGAGTCATATGAAGTGGTGCTCTGAAAGTCATCTAATTGTTTGTTGTATGCTCTTTCCAATCCTTGATGAATGCTGCCATAATGCAATCTATAAATTACATTAACGTAAGTAAGGTCATTTGAACTACACAACATGTAGCTGAACACAAAAAAGATGGCCTAATTTGAAGAAATTCCCCACATTTAATAAAAGCTGTGGATACAGCTAATATCTATTTGGATATTCAAATACATGTTCATGTGTTTTGTGGTAATTTAGTTGTTAATATATAAGTATTTGCTATTAGCCATTTCTTTTTTGTAGATACATCACATAAATGCATGGTTGTGACCTCTCTTGTAAAACCCAGGGACCATCAGGTATCTCTTCAGTTGTACCACTGCTGTGTGGACACGAATGAAAGAGAATTCAAATGTCACTACACAAACCACACCTTTCTTGCCTGGCTAACAACACATGTACCCACCTTACCATTTTTAATTGCATCTTAATGATGCAATTATATGTGTCTAAAACTTGCCCCTAATGTCTAGGTCAAGCTTCTCTATTGTTATTGTAAATATATTTGGAAACGACAAACTAGTAACGCCAGTAATTAAACCCCAAGGAGTTTCCCTTAATAACAGCTTTTGATGTGCTGACAGTATTGAGCTCAGCACAAAACACAGCAGCTACTGCCACTTTTCTCATGGAAACCTCAGTTCCGTGGTGGTTATGGTGCCAGACACCATTTTTATATGGTAACCTCACAGACACAGCTCAGATCCAGGCAGGACATAAAAGAGATCAAAGTCTGGGGGGTCCAATTAATTAATATCCACCTTTCAGGAAAGTGCTCTTATCATTTGACTTTCCACACCTAGTGAATGCCCTCTCGCATCTCTGGCCTTAGGAACACAGACAGACATTAAAGGAGACTTAAGGTCTTCTACACATAAACACAAGATTTACCTCCAGAGCCTACAGGTTGAACTTTTTGCATGAAGAAGAGAACAGTGTCTCTGACTCCTGGCAGTAGTTAGCACTGATTTTGACTCCATAGATTAGGAAAAAGCCGGTTATTCAACATATGAATAAAGAAAATAGAAGCCACTTAAATTTAGCCATGTTTTAATGCATTTTATTGAGTTAGAGGAATGGATTTCTGAGCTTGACTTTGCTGACATCTGCTTTTTAAAAAATCGGTTCCCAACACTAATACTATTTTATATATCCTACAGAGAATTCTGAGAATCGAGGGAAAAATTAAAAATAATAACTATGGCAAAATTCTTTTGCATTTCCAATCCCTCATTTTATTTTTAACAATTTAATACTTTTTTTAACCAAATCTAGGCACTCTTTTCCATCAAATGTTAAACCAGACAATCTTTTATGTTTTATGTTTCTATGCTATGACTTGTGTAATAAATTCATATAAATACAAACACTAAGAAAAAAAGTTAGAAACCTCTGCTGCAGATTAACTGCAAAAATTCAATAGCACATCCCATCATCTATACGCTGGTGAATAGCCACTGAGTTTTGCAGAGAGTTCTTTCATAATCACTTCATGAAATTGGCCATGTTTTCACCACAACTGACATGTGTTACTGTACCATGGTTATTTAAATTTTGAATAAAAGCAGAAGGAGCCAGTGCCTAATTTAATCAGGAAAAAACAGCAGAGTAGATCTTGAATATGTGACAGCGCCACTAGCTTACAAAAAACCCCAAAAAATAAAATTAAAGGAGGCCAACATTTTGACTGTTTACAAAGACAGGAGTTACTGGAACTTCTGTTTTGTAATAGGAAATTCGAGCTGCCAGTTCTAGATAAGCATTGAAATTCACTATTTATTCTTTAAATAGACTTTAAATATTCTTTAAATAGACTATTTATTCTTTCTCTGAGCTGAATCTCTTTGTAAATTACAGAAATATCAGTAGCTCATAAAATACCTGTTTGATTTTTAACATTAAGGATAAAAAAAACTCCAAAATCTGCATAGAAGATAAACTCCTAAATCTTTCCCTTTTTCTTATTATTTTGTTGGATTTGTATTGTTTCCATGGTGGATATTCACTAACACACCAAATATTGTGTTGCAAGTTTAGCCTGAGAAAAAAAGGTCTATAAGTCACTATTTTGTAGAGTCCAGTAAATGAACTAAAATAGAGAAGGTTACTTTTTCCTACATATATGTAAACTATCATAAGAAAATTTTTATGAATCATTTGATTGACAGCTTTCTTTCTAATAGATACTTTTCTACATTGTGCCTTGAGGTAGAGAACTGAGTGAAAAGTAAATACTGTAACATATTTAATTTATGTGATTGTAATTCCACACTTTATACAGGAATTACACTTCAAACCCAGATAATGAATAATGTTGCTAACCTGAGATAAGCAGCTAATATTAGCTTGGTTCTTGGTTTTGTTCATGACCTTCAAGGCTGAGAATTGGTCAGCATGAAGGTTTTCATCACTTACATTAAGGGAGTGCTTTGTGTCTTGTCTGTATAGTTCTTCTAACAGTTAATAAGAGAATTATTTTCCATTTAGTCAAAATGGAAAATCCTGTGATTTAAGTCATACAGCCAACATATGTCTAAGAAGCACTGACCAAGTCTGCTACAATTCACAGGATTAAAAAGAGAATACTTACCTCTGGTTTTTGAGTTGAGAGTCCACTATTTTTCTCTTTGTGGAGGCCCTAGGCACCCAAAGCAGTGAATTTTATTATTTATGTTTCTAAACATGGCACAGGCAGACTACCTTATTTAAAATTTTCTCTCTCTACATTTTTAATTTCCTTCTTGTCATGAGTTATTGCAAGGTTTTATATTTATATGGATTTCTAGCAAGATCATCAAGCCTGCTGCAACAGATGGATCATTTTGTAAGGGCTGTAGAATTAAGCTTGCAGTCCTCCAGAATAATTTCAATGATAACAAACTGAAGTGACACCAACTGCTTTTTAACTTTTATTCCTTTAGAATAATCTAATTCTTCAAACAAAAGATTAAATTATTGTGAATTCTAGCAGAAAAGCACACATTTATTTTAATTCTTTACTTTCCTAATGAATTTTTGTAAAGGTGGATCTGCATAACAACATTTGCATTAACATTTGCATTACCAAGGTCCAACTACATATTTTTAATCGTCAAGTATCGCTTATTTACTGTTTATTGTGTAAATAACTAATGAAATTATCATAACACCAGATATTAAAAGAAAGAGCCTTTCATTTCCATTAAACTAGCCACATATGATAGGTCAGACATCAGAGAAATTACAACTATTTGTAGCAATATTCCCACATTATCTATCCTGAGAAACTCATCTGACAAGAAAAACAGAAAGCACCTTTCCAGGAAGAAACCAATATCTTTTGTATCTTGAACTCCTACAAAAATGAGAAAAGGACTGATTTCTTCATGCTACAAGGTATCTACCCATAGCTTCCTGCTAAGGGAGAGGAATGATTTAGACAGTCTCCTTTAAATATGGATAATTTATTCAAATTCAGCACTTCCTCAAAAGCTCATAGATAAAAATCTGAAAAATGTTTCAATTTCATGGAAAACACATCAACACAATTGTCAGCTTTAATATTATGGCTATTTAACTGAAATATCAAAGTTTTATATTTCCCTTTTATGAATGAAACCTCTATTTAAGGAATTTTAAGATAACAATATGCACGTAAAGCTTTTTTTTTCTTTGTTTGTTTTGTTTATGAGGGGTTGGTTGTTGCTGTTTTTGTTTTAGACAAAACCCCTAAAGGTGATACAGCTTGTATTACACCTCAGTATGGAAAATATTCATCCTCTCTGCATTTTTCCATGTCTCAACGATAATGGATAATAACAAATTAATCCATATCCACTGCCTTCCATGGAAATAAATACCAAAAAGGTAGTCTTTTGGTGCACTATAGATTGATTTTTAAAAAAAGTATGTCTAATGAAGACTTGTGGAAAATACATTAAGTTATAAGAAGAACAGGATTCTGCTAGAAATTTTATCCTTTTCAGCTGTAT
Source organism: Setophaga petechia (assembly GCA_024362935.1). Taxonomy (NCBI): domain Eukaryota; kingdom Metazoa; phylum Chordata; class Aves; order Passeriformes; family Parulidae; genus Setophaga; species Setophaga petechia. Next base: position 5,930,412 of record JANCRA010000004.1, on the reverse strand, counting down.
TTTAGGAACTTTTGAGTTATTTGCTAATGACATTTATGGTTCCATAAATATAAGAGAACACATTAGAGTATAAAACTGATCCAGATCCAGAGCAGGCACCTTGGCAATCTTTTACTCAATTACCCGGAATGTACCTTTATAGAATTAATTTGACATCATAGTTGTACATAACTTGCAGGATGGCAGACACTACTGATTAAATTTGAGATTTAAGTAACTTGGGTAAATATGATATAAAGCTGTTGCATGCAGTGGGTTCTCAAACATTTATCAAGCAGATTTGATACAGTGAAAGTTTATACAAGATCAGTGCTTTCTATATGCAGTGGTGTGGTCATGGCTGTGATTCAAAACTCAGTGCTGTACACAGAGTATGTATTCTCAGAAATCCACAGTGCCTGAAGCATTTCCCCAGTGCAACAGAATTAGATGTTCCACTTGAAGTTGGTCTAAAATAAGCTCTGAAGTGCACTGAAAATGCTTAAGAGCTCACCCATATTAAAAGACTGTCTTGCACAGGCCCTGCTGAGCCTAAAAAACAAAGCTGTAGAAGAAATGTTAAGAACACTTATGGGCTTGCTGCTATGAGACTACAAAGGCCTGAAGAAGATCTCATGAATATCTAGTCAATTCATAGATATATTAATGTAAACATTCCTTCTCTATACAAATTTGATACACTTGGTTTACCTCTTAAATACTGACATTCTCTGATTTTCATCCTCAGTTACTGTTTGAGTAGGGTCCTGGAGGCTACCTAAAAACATGAATTAAGTTGGCACTTGGGGATGGAAAACTTTGAGTTGCATTTTCCTCCAACTTTACAGAGGTTGTAGGGAGAAGAAGCAGTAGTAAAAGTGTAGCCAAATCAGAAAGAACACCTAGAAGGTGAAGCAAAAGAGTTAAGAAAGGTCTGGCTAGGTGCACAAGGAGAAGTAAACACATGCTTCAAGGCAAGATACAGTTTGAAGACAGATAAAACAAGAAACCACAGAATCACACAGGTTCCTCAGCTTGAAGCAGGTGTGACAAAAGAAAGGCCATGAAGTCAGCCAGAGAACATAGAAGCCAATATACAGATCAGGACAGAACCAAAAACATGGGCAATGAAATAAAATAGGAAAAGACTATCAACTGACTAAATAACAATAGAAAACAGCTGAGGTTCTCTTATACATTAGCAGGAAAACAAAGTCAGGGGTACAGGCTAGGGATTTGCTAGACTGTCAGCTGCTTAGGATGACAACTGAAGCTATCTGAAAGACTGACAGCTGGGTTAAAGCCTGATGGAGAGTCTTTAAATGACACACAGCTTTCATGTTTCCCAAAGTGTTGTAAAATTACTCTTCTGAAAGCTTATTTTTATTGCTGTAATAAAACAAGGATGCTCTATAAAGAGAATATTGTATCCTATTATTACATTAACTTCAAAGAATGATGCTGTTTCCTCTTAAGGTCCATACACTGGCTTTCTTATGGGAAAAGAATGACATTACCTAGTCATTCAAAAGGACCCCTGAACTATTGTATACAAAAGATTAAGGGCAAAGAAGGTCCTGGTTTATTGAGACAGTTGGCAGCAGAAAGTCTGTAGAGAAGTTTAAGAAATAAAGGCGAAGTTTCCACTGACTTTGAAGTTTAAGCCTATGCCTTGCTGATAAACTCATCTATGCAGCAAGAGTTGCATGTCAAGATGTTATTGCAAAATTGGTGGACATAAAATATCCAGATAGTATTGTACATAATGGCTTCACAGTAGGTCAAAGCTATGGCTGGTGGGTAGTAGCATAGAGAAGCAGTACTTCAGTCCATAACATGTAAAACAGCTAAGTTAGGAAAGAGTTCATTACGAAGAAAAGCAAGGAAAAACTGTCATGACTCTCATTTCTCCCAGCTAAAAAAGTCTGTTACTTGCCTTAAATCATCAACTATTAAATAAAGTTACTTGTGAGAATTACACTCCTTATTTATGATCTTATTGTTTCATGTACCACTTAGGATTTGAAAATTAAAATTCGGAAATTATATAAGTATAGAGATAAAAAAGTGTTTTATAAATCTAGATTCTCATTGTTCCTGTCCTATAAGAAGTGAAGAAATCTGGTAAATACTGCATTGCTAAAATACAGGCTTTTAAAAGTTGATCTAAGTCATATCCTTTTATACACTCTGAAGAAGATAAACCTAAATTTAACATAGAAACAGAATGAAAGTATCTTCTGGAGGGTTCTTTAGTAAGGCAAATTATTTTCCACCTAGGACTCATGGAAACACAGAAAACAGAATATGGAAATTCTGATACAAATATGACAATAGGAGCCTATGACTCATTAAAACTCAGCAGTTACTCTGTGGTTGGAATCCTACAGGAAGCCATCACTGTGAGAAAAACCATTCCTTCTCTCTGCTGCCCCGGAAGGAGGTCTTGGCACTTATGTCAGTAGAGTCAAACCCACCAGTATGAGACCTGTTGGGCCCTACACTAAGTTAGGAAATCCAAACTTGGGCACTTGCTCACCTTGTGGATCTGCAATGTAAGGCAAACAAGAGCATCAGTTTCAGTCTTGGGTATCAGAAAAATTTTCAGGATCTGCTGTTTCCTGTTCATATCAGTCACTCACAGGACATGAATAATTAGTTTTACCTTTCTTTATGCCAGAAAGATAACTATTGTAATCTCAGTGCCCACAGAGACCTTTATATTATAGTGGAATTATTCTCTGTTTTTCCATTTAAACTAAAGCATAACAGTTCACAGTGGAGATGATCATCTGCACATGCAGAGTTAGTATTCAATTCTGTAATACATTAATTAAAAGATTAGGAATCTCCTCAGTTTTTTAATTACTGACAAGTAAATCTGGAACAATAGTGAAAATAGTTACTTAAAAACAAGTTACATTTAATCTGGTTGGAATGGGAATGCAATTGTTCCAGTTTTCCTTTTACTGCTTCTTCCACACATGCCCTTGAACTACTTTTTGGGGGGAAAGAAATGTCATTTTTATGAAAAAAAATGTTGTATCATAGAAATTTGTGTGGAAAAAGATTGTTATATATGAACTATGTCACTGTTCTCTAAGCTACATTTGTGTCTTCAGTCATGTCCTGATTACAAAATGACCATTTGAGGAAAGCAGAACTGTATCAGTACCTCTGGAAAAAACAAAACCACAAAACAAAAAATCAAAAACAGCAAAGCAAAACCAAAACCAAGCCAGCAAAACAAAGCAATCCCCACAAAAGCCACAAAACCAATCCAAAGTAAAAAAAAAAAGAACCCCAAAAAACAAACAAAATCAAGAAATCCCTCCACCAAAAAGAAAAAAAAATCCCAAAACCTAAACCATAACAAACAAACCACAAAAAACTCCACCAAGAATATTCAAAAAAAAAAAAAAAAAAAAAAAAAAAGAACAAGCTCAAAAGAACCACAAAAAAAAAGAAAGAGAACATGCACAAGATTACTAATTTCAAGAACTGATCTGGGCAGGCTGGATCACGGCTGAGGCCAATGGTGTGAGGCTCAACAAGGCCCAGTGCCAGGTCCTGCCCTTGGGTCACAAGAGCCCCAGGCAGTGCCACAGGCTGGGGCAGAGTGGCTGGAAAGGACCTGGGGGTGCTGGTGAGAGCAGCTGAACATGAGCCAGGCTGTGCCCAGGGGGCCAAGAAGACACCAACAGTTGTTTAAGAACTCAAATCAATTATTGACTTATTATCAGCAGCGATGCCTCATGAAATAATGTTTGCCAAACAGAGAATGGAATACGAATATTCCTAAAGTGTTCCTATTCACTAAGAATATTCCTAAACTCTTTGAAAAGAAGATAGCATCAATCAAGGAAAGAGATTTAATACATACAGCATATTTCTGCTCATAGTGAATTAGGAACATCAATTTCATCCAGAATGCATTTCACCTATTTATGAACAGGGCTTATGCAGAATATACTTCTGGATCAAAAAATATACAAAGTGTAGCTTTGGAAAGATATCACTGGTCTGTATTTTTAGTGTTCTTGGGAATGTTTGGCATCTGAACCAATGCAATAAAATGGGGGATTTGCCTTCTGTCCCCAAAAGACCATTTTCTGCAGCATTAGCTTCAGTAAATGCCTCTGCCTCAAAACTGACTAGATAGCATAGATGAATCAGCATGAATAAGGCTGCCTTGATCAAAAGTACTTTTTACATCTACTAGTAGAGGGGAAACATTTTAAAAGTTTCATAAAAAGAAAGATTAATAGTTCTCCACCAATATAAATAAGATATAGAAAAACATCTAGAGTAAAAAAAATTAGATAAAGCTGAAAACTTTTGATTCAAAGGATCCCTTGTACAGTGGAAAAAAAAGGCAGAAAAAGCCCATTTTTAACTGCTTTCAAATAATTTAAAAATTTCTCAGATAGTGTGAAGAAAAAAAAAGGCCTTTTAATCAGAATGACTACTTTTTTTCAAAAATTAAAGCATTCTTTATTCCTGGGCCAATAATGAAATCAGAGATTTAGAATATAATTTTAACTGATTGCATTGATTGCTTCTTGCTCTATGCATGCTACCTCAGAAAAGTTTTCTGAAACTGGGAGGGAGAGGTTTAGAAAATATTTTCTATGAAAGAATATTTTTATTTGTGAACATTAAATAATGGCATTTTCATCTACATAGGCCACTACAAAAGACAGCATGAATGCCTTTAAAAATACCCTGACCTGAAATAAGTCTACAGATAATCCACCCTAAATAAGGAGTCAAGAAAGGGAAGTAAATGGAATCTTAGCAGAGAATTAGATCTTCATCAGCCAGGGCAGATGGTTTAAACTTTCTCTGCTGTTGTCTGCACATTTACAACTCTTGTGTTGAATGCCTGACTGCTGAAGTGTTCGGGTATTCTTCTGTTCCTCTCACCAGGCCCCTTTTCTTTAAACACACAACTTAATTGTAGGGCCATAGACTATTTATATGGATTGGAAGGCTCCTTGGAAGATCATCTAACACAGTCTTCAGCTGTGTGCAGGGTCATCTCTAAGAACAGGTTGCTTAGAGCTCTGTTCAGCTGGTCATTGAAAAACCTCAAAAAAAAGTTTGCACAAGATCTCAGATCAATCTCTTTCACTACTTTACTGTTGTTATTGTGGAGAAAAACCTTTCCTTATACAGAGAAATAGATTTCTTCCTGATAGACAATCAATGGCTGGACTTAATGAACACAAAGGTCTTTTCAACCTTTAATAATTTTATGATTCTGTGACATACAGCCTGATACCCCCTTACATGTATGGGAAGGATGCTCTGAGGTCCTTCTGAGCCTACCACACTCCAGCTCGCTCAGATCACTGTTTCTCCTTACAATGCAAGAGCTCCAGCTTCCTGGGCAGCCTGGAAAACTTCTGCTGACCTTGCTCCAGCATGTTATCCATGGGGAAGGTGGGAGGGCATGGAAAACACAGTATCATGTGTGTAGTTTAATGAAGAGGGTTCTGCTAATAAGAGTCCCCAATGCTATAGAATTCTATAAATTTTCCAGCAGCATCAAGAGTGAATAGAGTATGTATATTATTAAAGATCACACAACATGTATGTGTATACAAGTGCTTTATATAGAGCAATTTAAGTTAAGTAATAGATAAAATTAATTTTAGTTGTTAAAAAGATATAATGAATTGAAGATAGCAAAGGAATCCAGTTCCACTTGAACCTAAAGGACTTTCCTAGCCACTGAAAGGCAACCATATAGATGAGGCACATCCAGCACCATATTCAGCAACACTATCCCTTGATTTTTTATTTTAAATGATAAAAACAACAATTTCCCAGCTGTCAGCCCTCTTGCACTAATTGCTACGTTGCTGTCCCAAGTTCAACAGTGCCATGAAACATCCCGAGGCACCAATACCATCTGCACACCAAGTTTGTTCCAGTTGCTGCCTCCTTGAAGACAGTGAATACAAAAACATATCCGTGTCACTCGCAGTACACATATCATTCCATACCCCAGTGACAGAGAGGCTTCATAGAAAAACCAAAGAGAGCTGTGCTTAAAAATTGAGATAATTTCAAAATGACTGGCTGTGACCTTTTACCTGTGCTAAGTTCCCTGTTTAAAATCCAGTCACTGCAAATGCAGAGATCTGATGGATATCAGAACAATGATAGGAGGAGGAACATAATGAGCTAATTACTGAAAATGGAGCAGACTAAATCAGCTACCCCTAGTATCCATCCAAGGGGGATGATTAATGCTGTTAGTTCCAGTTAATTCCTACCACTGCGTAGTTTGGCCCTTAAGAAGGAAAAACATGAGGCACAACAATCACGCTTGGCTTACACTGAAGTGCCAAACTAAACTGAATCACATACTAAGAAATCTTCAAAGCCAGAAGGGAAAGAAGTACATGCAAACAAAGCAAAACACATGAATGCAAAATTATTGTTTCCTAGAAAGAATAAGATTTTCCAGTTTACCAGCTGCCCTTTTTTACAAGTATTGGCAGACATAGTGTTTTTTGGTTTTTTCCAAACCATAAAAGTGACTTCTTTTCTATGGTAAATCTTTGGAAATGTTGCTAGAAATTCTTTACTATTTAAATAGTCACTTATGCTGTGATATCAAGCCATCATTTTAAGATACAAGAATGATGTTTATCTCTACGCAACAAGACAGCACAAAACCTAGACACTGTTTTGCTACTCTTAACTTCCACAGAATCCATTGTTTTACTGTTATGATTGTCATTTAGTGTTTCTCTACAGCAAAGATCGGAGGAGAAATGCTACTTTAAGTAAAAGTTGCCCAGATTTTTTTGTTAAGCTAAGTACACCCTGTCCCCTGAATTCCCTATTTTAAAATAACATTTGAGAATAATATTGCAAAGTTATTAAGTTCTGAAATATTGCAATTAAAAGCCCAATGTACAGTAAGGCAAAAATCAGATACAATTGTAATTTTATGTTGCAGTTTTTAATAAATTTATTTGCAAGCATACAGGAAGCCCATAATATGCTGATTTCTTCACAGATGTTCTGAGACCTTATGGTAAGAGACAAGAAACCTCAAGAAGCAAGAGGAAAGCTAAAGAATTATAGCTTTGATCTGGAATCCTGATGCAAGTTGTGGATACTCTTCTGTTGTTTGTCAATGTTGTGGGGAAGACACAACTATTCACATTATTGCCAAAAGCACATTCCCAACAACCACAATGATAATCTCTCCTTATCCAGAGTAACATGAAGTTACATTCACAGAAAGAGATAGTAACGAGAAAGGAGACACTTCAATATTTAAATACATTTTAATAGAGGAAAAATTTCTTAGTAAGCTTCTAACCCCAAATTTATTTTTTTCTCTCCTATGTAATTCTACCCTAGCTGCTATTTTCACTTTTTTAACCTCCTTTTGTGAAAAAAGAAGGTCTTACCTCAACATACCCTGCAAGAATAGGTGATGTGTGTACAAACAAGAAGATTAACGAGTCCTGAAGACATGACATTCAGCTGTAAAAAGCAGGAGGTTTCTTAAGCCTGTAAGGGCACCCTTCACCTAATCTTATTCCTCCTCCTTCCTTCCTTCCTTCCTCAAAAACTCAGTAGGGAACAAAAGAGCATTAGCATTCCTCAGAAATAATAGCAATTTTTTATGGCAAGGTAATTTTTTATAACAAGAACAAAGGAACATATGCACTCATCTAACGTCAGTATTTCAGATATTCCACCACAAATTAGACACTCCTGAAATATCAATATGAACTTTTCTCCTATTTTTGAAGATTCTTAGGCAATAATCTCCTCATAAGAGTAAAATATAGATGCTTTCTTTCTACATATTAGTTCTCATGATTTTTTCTCTGTGTAGACTCAGCAGTACACAGATGATGTTCAGTGTCCAATATAACTAATCAAAGGTAGCCCTGCACACAATTAATGAGGGTTTTTGAGTGGTTGGATTCTAATAACATTTCCAGGTCTTTTGTCATAATTAACTACATGTGCTACAGGCACATGGGTACAAAATGTGATTTGAGAACAGGCAGCTGCCCCTAGGAATTAGTTGCTACCAGAGAGAGATATATTTAGCCATGAGATAAACTGATGGTAACATCTGAAGCTGAACGATTTCATTCAATGAGGGCCCCTCTTTAGCGAGTAAACAATATAGTCCTGTCTGTCAGTCTTTATTTACCCCAGTTAACTATTTTGCAATAGTCCTACTTGTGTGAGCAGGAATCATTCTCATAGAGGATGCAGAATTTAGATCTAAAGCTGAAAATTAAGATTTTCACTTGCAAGTGATTTCAATTCTGGAAGCTTCTGACAATAGGAAGGAGCACAAAGACAATGGAGTTTCTTCTGAACATGTTCTTGTGCATGGTAGAGGAAAGCATGCTACTTTCGTGCACATAAGCAGCATACTGGCATGGAAGCCAAATCACAAAAATCATTTATGACTCCCCTTTTTGAAGAACCCCAGAAATAATTCTGAAAAAACACGGAAAAGTACAAATTTGTGCCAAAGCCTGTTAGAGACTGAAGGAGACAAAACAAAAATGATTAGTATCACATGCAGCTCATTTACTTAAGTCATATGCTGCAATATCTTGGCTTGGGTTCAAGGGAAATGCCTGGCTTTTAGGAAATAAACTATTTAAGATTTCTAATGCAGAACACTACAAAGGACAATTAAATTACAGTCCAGATAATTAACAGTAAGAGGAATGGCAGCAAGCATTACACAGTGTTCTCTGACAAATATAAACAAATGAGAAAATGGATTGATGAGCAGAACTTTCGACTGAGAAAACTAATTATGTATCTTTTTCCTAAGCTATGGTTATGAAGCACAGATTATTCCTACCCCCATAAATAACAGGAGAAAACAAAGACATTCTTGCCAGTTTGTTCTGAAGTTCTTTCCTGATCTATTGTATAGCCCAAATGGACCTTTTGCTGCCTGGACCATGGCCCATTGGCATCTATGTAGTCCTTTTCCCAATATGAAAAAAAAAAAAAAATTGTAGAATACTTTGGGAAAAGAAGACAAATTTTAAAAGCATTATAGAAATTGACCAATCAAAAATTCTAAGACTTAAAAAGATAATAAAAATTCCGCAGCAATTTGTTTATAAGGAACTGTGTTACAGATGATAAAGCCGCTTTTGCTTATGGAAAATCCCGGCCAGAAATGCTTATAAAATATCAAATTTAATGAAGTGCAGCCTCTTTCTCCATAGAAAGGGTTAATCACAAACAACACATGGTGGCATGGGCACTGGGATCAAGTGGACCCTCTGTGTATGGCACCAAGCTGAGTGGTGCCTTTGACACACCCAAAGGATGGGATGCCATCCAGAGGTGCATGGATAGGCTTGACAGGATGGCCCATTGGAATCTCATGAAGTTCAAAAAGGCTAAGTGAAAGTCCTGCACATGGGCCACAGCAATCTCAACATATATAGGCTGGGCAGTGGGAGCAGCCCTGAGCAGAAGGACTTAGGGGTGCTGTGGGTGAGAGGCTGGACATGACCCAGCCATGGCACTCACAGCTCCAAAAGGACAAACATGTCCTGGGCTGCATCCAAAGAAGTATGGCCAGCAAGTTCCAGTTTGGGCTCCCAACATAAGGATTTGGATCTGTTCAAGCAAGTATACATGAGACAAAATGATGAGAGGTCTTGAGCACCTGTTCTTGTGGAAAGGCTGAGAGAGCTGGGGTTGTTCAGCTTGGAGAAGAGATGGCTTTGGGGTGATCTTATTGCACCTTCCCATTACCTAAAGAGGAGTCTATAAGAAGGCTGGAAAGGGAATGTTTACAAGGTCATGTAGTGATAGGACAAGGGGGCTTTAAATTGAACAATGGTTCTGAACTGAACAAGGGCAGATATAGATTAGATATATGAAAGAAATTTTTTACTTTGGAAAAAGGATGGTGAGGCACTGGAACAGCTTGCCCAGAAAAGCCCTGAAATTGTTCAAAACAAAACCAGGCTGGATGGTGCTTTGAGCAACCTGATGTTGTTGAAGGTGTCCCTCTCCACAGTAGAGGTGTTGAAACTAGATGATCTTAAAGGTCTCTTCCCAAACACTCAGCCCAAAATATTCCATGATTCTATAAACACTTTGGAAACTGGAAGTGGCCTACAGAAGATTTCAAACCTATCAGCCTGAAATAGGAATTACGACCTAACTTCAAAGCATTGGAAAACATAACCTCACACCAAAAAACAAATTGGTGAATATTTGTAAAAATATAGCATCAGCACCACTTCCCGGACCAAAAAGTATAGATTTCCTAGAATATTCTGGATTCTGCTGCAAAGGTTTTCATGTAAATATCCGTGATTACAATAAAATTAAAACCATCACTTGGATTCCACAGAGATCTCGGATCAAATAATCAATATACCTCTATTTTTTCCCTAAGATACACAGTGGGATTAGGATGCATTCTTTCACCTGATATTTCTGCCTTGATGGCTATGCTTTTTCTCAAAGCATTTCTGGGAAATTTACAAAGCTGGCATATTCACATCTTTGAGTTCTAAACTTTCCTGACTGATAATTATTACCATCCATCCTAGTGCTCCTTCTGAAAAAAATCCTTTCTTTTCACCAGACAGTGAAATTCAGAATGTGAACAAAGGCACGTGGCTTTAATAAACAAAAACAAAAACAAAAACAAAACAAAACAAAACAAAAAAAAAAAACAAAAAAAAAAAAAAAAAAAAACAAAAAAAAAACACCCCAAAAAAAGACTTAATATTATTAACTATTGGCATCATCTCAGCAATGGCATCCAGCTAAAGTAGGCTTCTACATGCATAACACTGATTCCTTGGATAATGTCTCTCTCCATAATATCATTTGTGCTTTTCATAATCTGTCCAAAGTGCTCTGGTGGTCAGCACTTTATAGCACACTGATTTTACAAAAAATTCTGAAAAGCCATGAATAAACTGAAATTAATCTCTCATCCATTAGCTGTTCTTGTTGTCAAAAGCCTCCCTTTTTTTTCAGGTGATGAAGGTGTGATTTGGACATCAAAAATATAAGCATCTATTTTACTATATTTATGTCCACTTTTTTTTCTGTGTAATAGAACATATATTTCCAGAGTGGAAAATTTTAGATGGACCTTTTGCTTCAAAGATGCTTTTTAGTACAGAAATAAAGCATCTTCTGAAGATAGATATTTCTGGCTACCAGTCATAGAGCCATGGTAGACTAATAACTTGAGAGAGATATGTAAATTTTAGCTTAGTAAGTCTGTGGGTTTCTGATTCCACTTCTACATTACGTCCCTTTCCCCCAGCTTCTAGTCTTATACCTGTATCTCCATCCAATGAAGCTTGTTTGTTAACTTGGCTCTTTTCACTTTCGGGGAATACTGAGAACCAGCTGTGTACCAACTGAAAACATGTCCCTGAGTGTAAGAGTTACTTACAACTTCAGAACAGATTAAATAAGAAGTTTCTACTGTACACTTTTCTGAAGGCTTTTATTGTTTAAATTACTCAAAAGTGAACATCATCAGGTTTGGAACTTCTGTCCATAAATTTACCAGATTGTCCATAATTTACCACTTGAATTAAGACTTCAAGGACATAAAAAGCTATTAAATTTATTTTTTTTCTCCCTAACCTACTCAAAGACCGACTACAAAATCCCTTTCAGAAAGAGAAAATAGAGGCTATTAATCTCCTAAATGCTAAAAGTCTGGCAGCCCTTGAGATACAATTTGGATTACCGAGGGAATGAATAACAGTGATCCAACATTAGTTCTCTCAGTCTTGGAAATGTTTGACATAAAGGAAGATTTTTTTTCTATTATTAAAAGCCATATGTGATCAAAAACTGTGAAACAGTCAACTACATTTAAAATCCCTTGTACTGACAAAATCCATAAGACATTCAGAAAAAAATTCCTGTATTACTTAGGTTTGTAATTATGGTCACTGACAAAAAACAATAGAAAATACACTAATGGACATTTTATGTGGACAAAATTTTATAAAATAAAAGAAACTTCCAGCATTTAAAATTCCATTCTAAACAGGCTATGTTAATAGCTACACTAAAGAAGATATTCCAATATTACTGGATTAAACTGTATGCTTCCAAGAGAAATACCATAGTAAAAGGTGAGTGCTACTTTTGAAAACTCAAGTTCTCACAAGAGACATACACTCATTTTGGTCTGTTGAAAGTTATATTTGGGCAGCTCAGTAGCTCAGTCTTTCTTCTACGTGCTCAGAAAAAAACATCTGTAAGGAAGACAGTTCTCCTGGCATACAGAACCCCATTTTCTAAGATCTTATGTACACAAGGGGAAAAAAACCCAAATCTACTTTTGCATTCAGCAATTTATATGCATTGGTTTGTAAATTAGGGCAAACCACTGGGCACTCTGTATGTTCTCACTGTATTACATGTAAGTATATCAGGTAAAACCAAAGGTCAAATAAAAACTCCCCAAACTTAAAAATGCAGGGACAGTCATGCTGGACCCCTGTGTCACTGCTTCATGTTTGAGACTCTTGGTGTGGGACCATACTGTGTGATGGTAACACAGCTTTGCACAGTGATTGAACCGAGACAAAATTGTGTAAGATGAATGCATGTTCATCATTGTCGACAGAGACAGCCCCTAGCATCTTGCCAGAATATATTCAAAACACAACAGTCTCCTTATCTACACTTAACTCAGTCTTGCCTGAATATCTCCTACTCCTAAAGAAGGTGTATATATTATTTTATTATTTTATACCCAGAGATGGAAAGTCATGCAATGTTATTTCACTTCCTAACCAGCAAAACAAAATGAAAAATATCACAGGACTAGGTTCCAAGGGCTGTGCAGCGGCCAGAGTGAAACCCACAGTTTATACAAAGTAATATAGGATAGAGTAGTGCTCCTGTGATTGCACAGGGAAAATAGGGCTTTCTAAGTCAAGGTTACTCAACTCATTTTTCCAACATGGCCCACAAGAGTGCTTTTTTCTAGTCAAATTTAATAGGTTAGAGTATTAGTGTATTTGTGTACTAGCTGGGCTAATCATATAAACTGCTATTTTCCCCCATTTTCCTTCCTTACTCACATGTGCAAGAATGTATTTTATATCTGTATTTTTATATCTGTATTTTATATCTTCCACAGACCCTGTCTGATTGTCCTACTGGCCCAAACAGGAGTGTATAACAACCACTGCATTGGAGCCAAGAATTTCTAAAGGAATTCAGATATAAATAGTCTGCGATAAATGACACTTCAAAAGAAGAAAAAAAATTTATAATTTAGCAAAAGAAAGCTAGTATGTAATCTACCAGACACTAAAAAAAAAATCTAGCTCTTAGTAATATTTTAAAATGGGAATCCAAGCACAAGTATTACCAGATTTCCTGGAATCCAACAAGTTCCTGATTCTTCATCCTTCACCACAATGAAACAAGAAGACTATAGTCCTGCCCTGCCTTACCTTCAACCTCTTCTGTGATCAGTTGTGAACTACTCTTCTACTACAGCTCTTAAAACTGCTTGTTGCAAGGGACAGGCAGACAAATTTCCTATTTCCCTGGATTCCACAGTTTTCAAAGTATTAAGGCTCATTTGTATGTAACAGAGGCCTGAGCACTAAAATGGCCATGACTGAATTATTTTGCACTTGTCTAGCTAGAAAATACATTTTCATAAAAAGTAGGGAAACTTTTCCTGGGAGAAGGCAAAAAAATTATTTGTTTTGTAGATAATACACCTGAATGTATGGCCAGTCTTGAGGGGTCAAATGAAAAACATATATAGTCAGTATCCACTCTAATAGTGTTTATTAAATATTTAAGGAAAATTGCAACAAGGTGGGCATATATGATAGTCCTTTTTAATATGCCTCCATTCTCCAGCCACACATAGTTCTCCACTTTCCTGAGTAGAAGTAGTTTCTGTGTCTATAAATACTCTCAGTGAGTATCCCTTAACATGAGTTTGCACAGACTTCTTGTAATACACATAAATTTTTACCAAGAACTGCCATTGCTAATCTATGTGTATGGAAGTGACAAAATTTATAAAGAATTCCAGGTTTTATTCTTTCTATCCATTTAAAATCCCTAGCTTATTCTTCTTATGCAGACCAGCTATTAAGATTGCTAGTTTAAAACAGGGTATTTCTTTACAGTGCCTTAGCCTTCCAATTAGGGCAAGAAAAAAAAAAAATTAGCTCAAACTATATGTAAGTTTAATCTCCAGAGCTGAAGTCCAATTAAGACTGTTCTGTACAAATGCCTTCTATCATTGTTTTTCATGTACAAATGCCATCTTCTATCATTGCTTATTCCACTTAGCTTTAAGGTTCCTGCTTCTGCACAATCATAATGATATTCATAACCTTCAGCACAGAGGTATTTGTCCTGGACTATGTGACTTTTCTGTAAGGTCTTTTCATCCTTCAGGCTGCTAATTGCAATCTTGCTCCAGACCTGACATTCATTTTCACAGGACTCCTCATATATGCTTCCATCACATCTTTCTATTTGTTTTCTCTCTTCTCCTCTAATTAGTACAATACTAGCTATCCTAGCATTTCCATTTCTCAGCCAAAGCCACTATAACACCCCTTGCCATTATATGATCTTTTTAATGTCCTTCTGCCTTGATAGGTTCCATACTACCTGCCTCATGGCAAAAGACATGTTCACACTCAGCAGCTGTTTAGTGAGCTTCTTTGTGTACCACACACATCAGGTTCAAAGACCAAACTGATTTCCTATTGATCACTTCTGCTTCTGCTGTGATTCTGCTACCAGCTCTACCTTATGGGATGCAGCTAGCTACTGACACTATTTTGAACCACTCAATAAATTAAACTGCCAGAAGCAGAGTGCTATGAAAGAAAGCATTACTAGTATCTGACAGATGGACATTCTGAAAGAGAGTCTACACAAGAGCAGAAAAAATGTTGTTGTCTCATAAAGCAGAGACAACAAGACAAATATCTGAATCCTTTGCGTACTCTATACAAGCCCACCACCATATTCAAAATATCATACAAGCACACAATTGGGGAAGCAGCAGTTGTGAGCATTCAGAAAGGTCCAAGTGCCACTTGTCAGCCCAAATCCACAGAAGCTGTCTAAGTCAAACCATGAATGACTCTATCTGTTATACAGATGATCAGTGCATATCCTGTTCACTGGATGTTACAGGTTTCTTTAGCACATTGACAACATGTAAATAATGGGCCTGCTTACACATTTTTTTCTCATCTAAATTACTTCTCAATGGAGGATTGTGCATTTTGGACAAAATTTAAGTGTGCTTGTGGAAAAAAAAACCTCAAACCAAACCAAACCAAACCAACTACAAACTTTATAAAAAACTAAAATACTAGTCTTGCCTTTTTTTCTGGAGAAAGAAACTTACATTATTTGTCTCCTTCTATTTCCTTTAGTTCCTCTATGTAGTACAGTAGGGTTTTTCTTTACCTGTTGTCAGTTTGATCTTCTTTCTCCATACGAAGTATCTCCAGCACAACAAATAATGAAATAATCCCATTTCCTCTGCAAATATTTCACCAGGCACATGCAAAAACCATATAAACGGTTTTTTCTTGGATGGTAAGTAGTAATCCCTTTGTTTTCTCATATACCCAGATCATGCCTTTATTCAGTGGCTGTTAACTAAACAACTTATACTTTAAAAAGTACTTTCTTATTCTTGTTCCTGAAGTGTCCAGTTTGATATCATTAAATGAAATTCCAATTCCATTACCTGACATTTGAAAGCTAGTAGGGTTTTTTTAATGTATTATATACTGATCTCCTCTTCTGTACTGGTAACACCCTCCAATTTCCCATAATTTATTAGCATATACCTACTATGTGTTAGGTTTACTAACTATTTGAGTCCTAAAACCTTTACACAATGCATCTGAAGTCTGATGCCTTCTCCTGTCAAAACAGTTTGTCATTAGTTCCTCACCCACTCTTCTTTCCAGTACTGAAATCAGTGCTCTCCAGGAAATTACTTTGATTCCTTTTGTTCATACTGTAGATGAATCTTACATTTACATCCAGCCATCTAAGATGCTGTTACACTTCAGCTCATATCTTTTTAGTTCACTGTTAGCATATGTGATGCTGTATCCTGTGTGATCACATCTACTAAAATCTAGAAACCCTAATCACAAAATTCTCTGAAGAAATTGCACATGAAGTAAATTGCACTAATGGCTGCTAAAAAGTCTTGTAAGATGACTAGAATTTGAGCAACTTTTGGAGAAGAGGTCAGAAATAATCAGTCCCAAAAGATTTAAGGACATTGCAGAAAGTACATGTCCTATTTTAGGTGAATTCTGAGATATTACATATCCAGGTGTTTTTTATTTGGCTCAGCTCATTCTGGAATGCTTCATTAAGATGAACAAATATAGGCCTTAATAGTCAGCATCACAAACCAAACCATCTATACAGGAAAACCAGAAACCCCTAGGAGAGTTTACTTCATAACCATTTTTGCAGAGTGGCCTATACTTGCAAATAAAATAAAACCAAGGTCAATAGTATCTAATCTATAAGGGGCAAAAATGCCCACTGAGTATCATTCTTGCTGTCACAAGAAAAATTTATTTCCTAAATTCCTTTTTCTTTCCATAAATATACAAAACTAATGACCTGATGGCCAGAAAAGTAAGAAATTTCTTCATATATATACAGCTATCATCAAATATAGATAGATACTATACTAATTTTAGAGTAATGAAGTCAGCAAATTACACCATTGACAACTTCCATCTGAGTTATTGACTGAATTGATTGAGGTAAAATTTCTCTGTATTTCTCAAACTGCGATAAATGAATAAACAAAGTCATAAGAGGTAAAAATTGGGGAAAGAATTTGTTTATTAAGAGTGAGTAATAAAACAATCTGGGTTAAACCAGAAAATACCAAGATGATTATGATAGAACAATATGTTTATTCAGGAAAGATTGAAGGAGATTAGCCTTAAACTACACTGAAAAGAAAGGAAAGTGGAAAAAGCAGTTTCCCTAATAGAAAAAAAAATTGCAATTGATATGCTAACTGCTTTTTCTTATCTGACTAACAGATATCAATGCAAATACAGAGCTAAATTCTACAGAGATGCTGATTTGTTTGATACCAAATTTTTCATATGTAAAATCTGTATGCGTTGCCCATTATATATGCTACTATGCAAGCTACTACAAACATCCTCATGTGACTCAGAGACCCCGATGGCTCTGAGCTCTTACAAAATGCAACGAAGCTTACTTCCTGAAAAAAATGTAAATTGACTAGCATTAAGTAGAAATTAGTTCCTTTTGTGTGACCCCCATATCCTCCCTCAGTCACTTGGCTCCCTTTCAACCCTGGATAATTTCAGAACGACTTCAAGATGTTCTAACATAGTTCAGGGAAACAGCTTGTATTGAGCAGCAGGAGAGGGCAAAAGTAAGCTTTAAATATTATCTCTACACTCCCATTTTCATGGTATTTACATTATGGCTCCTGTCCAAGGCTCTGGTCCTGTGATTTCAAAGCAACAACTGCACAGCAAGAGTGCAACATTTTGCTCTAATCTACAACATGAATCTTATTAAAATTCAGCAAAGAGCCTGTATGGGCTTCAATTATTTTGTTTTTCTTTGTAGATTCACTGCAACTGTATAGATGTTATCATTTGCCGCTAAAGTGGTTCATGGAACCTCACAGCACAGTTGATTTCACTTTTAGGAATACTGTCAAAATTAATTTCATTTTAGAAATAGGCTTAGTTTTGCTTATTAAAAGGATAACTTCGTACGTGTAAGTTACATTCAGGTTTAAAAGTTAGAGTCTCTGAATTCAGTTGAACTTGTACAAATAAAATAGCTTATTTATGTTTCAAATTTAGTCCAATGTAACTGTTATTGATCCAGATCCTACAGCAAAATAATTCCTTTTATTATTTCTTTCCCACCCGGACTCCTCTGTTGAAAAAAACAAGACAAAACAAAACAAAACAAAACAAAAATCTTGATATTCAGATACACAGCTATTAAATACTCTCTATCTTCTCTTTCCTTTTCTCATCTCCAGCTTTTATGGGGCCTATGTAACTTTTATATGACATTTGCATGTGCGCAAGTGCTGGTTCATGACTGTTCTTCCACTCTATATGCTTTCTGACAGTCACAAGCTGGTGACTTGTAGATAATTATATGGAAGGCAAAGGCAGCTATAAAAAAGGTTATACCAGAAGGCAGTATGGTCACAGGCCAGAGGGAGCTGCAATTCCTTGAAGTTTGGTAGTTTGATGATTTGCTGGCCTAGAACATGGCAGAATGCATTTCCCTGGAGTCCCATGAAGAAAACTGCCTAAGACACACTTTCCAGAATGCTAGAAGTGTTCTGGAAAGGATCTTACACTAGCTAAGCTTCTCTTAAATAATTGCTTGAACAGGCTTGAAGTTAAACAGTGAGATAAGCCTTAATTGGAATCTCAATTATGCTAAATGACACCTTTTCTTTCCAATTAATATAGGCCTTTGAATACAGATGTATTATTTTTCTAATAACAGGTGTCTTTGTCAAAGAATATTTAAAGTTCGTCAATGTGAAATATTGGAGGATTCTATAAAGCACAGGACCTCATAAAAGAGTGAAATCCTTGACCCAAGACTCTACAGAAGGCTTTCGAAAAAACTGTTGGAATATTGAGAAAAATAGTGGAACTTAATGCTGGTTGCAGTTGCAGAACTGACATTGCAGAACTGACTCACATTTCCTCTCCAGACTATTTGAGGCCAGGAATTTGCAACTACTTTGGTGCATTTTAGAGCAAACATGCAGCAAAGACAAAGGACTGCCTAGATAGGGTGCTGAACTTATGGTCACCATCCTTTTTTTTTAGTTGGGTTTAGAGACAGTGTTTAAAACCCTCAAGACAGGCACTTTTTAATAGCAATAAAATTGTAATATCTCATAAATATTTGAACAGTCAGGGCTGCATTTTAAATAAATTGCGTATGAATTTTTAAAAGTACAATCACTGGCCAATATGGTCTGTCCCATAATGTGTACAACATGTGCTCTTTGCACAGAAGTCTGAATGGAATATGCCTTTTACATTGCCAAGATCTTTGGTACTGAAGATTGAAACCTGGTTCCATACAAGAAATGCAGTTAGTTTTACAAGATATGTACTGTTTATAAAGGATGCATCTATACTTTTACACATCAAATATTTCCCAAGGCAGCACTTGTTGCAAAAAATTTTTAGTGAGTACAGTTCTGGGTTTTCCAGTATAGGACTGTAGTATCACATTTTTTAGCACTTTTATAGTGTTATTTTGTAGTGTTTTGTAGTGTGCAAAGAAATAATACCAACTCTCACATGTAGTATCTCATTTTTCACATTGTTTATGGTGCCCTAATTCATAAACTCTTGGTCCCATTTTCACTCAGATTCTCAGTGCTTTCTCTCACATCCTGCCTCATAGTATGAGCTACTGCAGTCAAACTTCCAATAGCAGCACACATAATGTCTTTCCAGTCTCTGCTTATTTTTCCCTCTGCTCTGCTGCCTTTAACATTTAAGCCATATTAGTTATTTATATTTTTATACATCTTTTCTCGGGGATGGTTCCTTCAGGACCTTCTAACAGACCAACTTTTGTGAACATATTGCACTGCTTATCACAGTGGACAGGTCAGCCCTACTCGTGCCTGCCTGGAGGGTCTGCTCTTTCAGGCCGTGTCTGTAACAGCAAATTAAGTTGTAACAAGAAGCTTTGACCCAGGTTTGCAAGCACTAGCAGCTCCTGGGCAGAGTCCAGGACTTAGCACAGGACAGAGACCTTTCCCAAACAAGATCAGGATGTGTTCATTCTCTTTCAGAGACTGAAAGAGTTTAAACATATGGACAAAAAATTATTCCATACCAGCTGAATACCAGTGCCTCAGGTCAGTCTTAGAATGTTTCACTTACTAATATAGCTGAATCCAGGGAAATCTCAAATTCCAGCACTGGAATGGTGTCCCCATGGAAGTGGTCATGCCACCACTTGGACAGTGCTCTCACACACATGATGTAACTCTTGGGGTGTCCTGTGCAGGGCCAGGAGTTGGACTTGACAGTCTTGATGGGTCCTTTACAACTCAGCACATTCTATGATTCTACATTACTCTCGTCAAATCACTTTGTCTGATGTATTACAGTATATACATTTGATTTTCATGCTGAGATGAAGAAGTTTCATTTTCAATATTATACTTACTATCATCATCTAAAAAGATTGTGTATTCAAAGTAGCAGCTACACATTGCCACCAGGAACTGACAAAGGAATAAAATGAAATACAGTTTGCACTGGTTATTATAGGAATTAAAAACACTTAGATGAGACAGATGTGACTGAAAATCCTGTGATGAAATACTTGCTACATTTGCTATCCTCTTTCTCCACATGCTACTCCTACCTCCACTTTTACTGCTTCAGCTTTCACTATCTTTCCATTTAACCAGTGCATTTAGTGGCTCTTGAACTGATTCTTACAGCCCCAATCAGTGTTTCAGGGTATTTCTGTGATGTTGCACTGTCTCCACACCTTTAAGTTACTGCAGAATACCCTGCAAAGACTTCAGTATCAAGATAATATTCATGCATATTTGTACTCTACAGACCCTTCTACCACACACACACACACACACACACACACACACACGCATGCTCTACACTCTTTTTTTTTTTTAATCTGAATTCTATTTACTGCTAAGGGACTGTTAGGAAGCTTGTAGAGAAAAAAACAGGTGCCTAATATTTATAGATTTTTTAATAGTTCTAATAATTTTAGTTACTGAATGATGACATTGCATTTTCTCAGTCAGCTTACACAACCTAATCCTCACATAGTCCCTAAGCCCTATGATGATTTATAGAAGCTGTTGATGTGAATGAAGCAACATTTTGGGTATCAAATGAAACTGTCACAGACACTTCTGAGAAGGAAATGCTGACACAAGCAGTGCTTATCCTGTCTTCTCTAGGAGGATGTCTTTCTAAGTGATTATTGCACCCAGTCCTTGAAGTCTACAGCTAGTCCCAGAGAAAAGCCATCTAAGCAGCAAAAGGCGGTGCAGTGTTCTTATTTGATATTTGCACCAAAGTGCTACAATCAGATATCGTTGTATGAATGCAGTTATAACTCCTTTGTGCAATAAACAGATCACAGAGGGAGAACTTGATACTTTATTCCTCAGACAAAATTTGGACTGAAATCAGTTTGAAATCACTGAGGCTTCTGATCAAGTAAATTTTAAAAAGGAGCAAAAGACAAGGTATGGATAAACTGTCAGCTAAATATATTGACCTATCTTTGCAAATTTTATGCTTTCTTCTAAGAGCCAGTATCTGGACTTTATTTTTCCTTATTTTTTCCTCCCTACTCTATGGCTTATTTTGACATGTTAGCTAGAAAATTCTACTGTTTAGAATAAGCCTATAATTTGTCCATAAACTATTGCAGGCTGTTATTTGCATCATATAATTGACAGTTCACAAAAGTAATGCAGAGTTTTACAACACTACAGCTACAGATAGATTTAAAATGTTCTTATTTTTATTTTCTGATTTAGACATATTTGAGCTTTCAATAGTTTTAGTTATAATGTATTTTTGTCTGAATTAATATTCAGAAATCATTTTTTAAAATTCAATGTAAGTTTGAAAGTGAGAAAATCTTATAGCCTACTAGTTTCAGTTCTTTCCTTTAATATTACTAATTCAAAACAAATGGAGGAAAAATATATTACTTTTTATTATTTGACACTGTAAAACATCTTAAAGCCCTTTAATGGACTTTTATCCTGTCTGTATGTGCTGCATACAGACAACTTTTCTTTACAAATTTTTGTATAGTTTCAATGGAGAAATCAATACCTATTTAGTAAAGCACTTTTTTTTTTTTTTTGCATTCCTGTCCTCTAAAAGAGACATGTTAATGTTCTGCCTTCCTAATGTCCATAGGGAATTGTCACACTTATAACGTGCTATGAAACAAAATTTCAGGGCCAGATGGTGGTCCTGTGACAAGCTAATGTGCTACCACTAATCAATACAGCACTTGAACTCTGAACTTCTTTCAATTCCAGTAGTAAATACTGTGGAAAGATGTTTGGCTCAGAAGGAGAAGAAGCAAATGTTACAGTGCTCCCAGCAAGCTCTTTCTGACCATTTGAAAATGCTATTAGAGCAAGGACTAGAAGAAGCCCATTCTCCCTGACTTGAAAAATGAAAAAAGACAGCTCAAGAATAAGACACTATTGCCTCCAAGCAAGAAAAAACGTCAAATAAAGGAAAGACTTGAAGGGCATCCCAGTGTGTAAACACCACCTACCTCATTCTGATAACCCTTCCTAATTCATCCATGATAATACACTGTAAATTTTATTATTAAATAATGGCTCTGCTTCCTTGAGTGTCCATGCTGACTTTAAACAAACTTGCAACCTTTACTGGCAAACATGATAATCTCATTCTGACGGAATCTGCAAACTCCAACAGGCTTCAAGTTGAACACAAAGTATCTTGTTGAAAGCGCCATTAAACAGGAACATTAACCTAGAAGAATATGTACAAAATTGTAACAGGAAAAATTGGATTGGATTGATTGTGTGTCTACATAGGGAATTTCAGTGACTTAACAGTATCACTATTTGCATATTTCTGCATTTTATTGTCAAGCAAGAATAGCAGAGTAGCATCATTCCATGTATTTCTTCACTTAAGTGCATGGCAAAGTAATTCAGTTCTAATTTTGTCATTCAAAACACATTTTAAAGTTGCATCTGCAGTCTTCTGAGTTCACAAAACTGTGAGATTTTCAATAATATTTTATTTCATATATGCTGAACATCAGCTATCATATCATGCTACCAAATAGTTTGTCACTGATTTTGAGAGAAGCGTTATAATTTCATGCAAGTATTATAACCTCATATTTCTACTCAGATTTAACATCAAATCCCACTTGCTATGATTAATTTGATTTTATATTCTATCTAATATAAATTGTCTTTCATAAATAAATTAATTAATTAAATGGAAACGGATATTGTGCAAGAGCACTATTCATTTTAGAATGTTATTTGCATAACCAATAAAAATAAAGTATAATATAATACAGACACAAGCTACAAATATAGACAATGCCTATTTAGAATAATTCTGCTCTGGATATAACTTAGGAGACAGGATAATAAAGCTCTATTTCAGATTTTGTGCACTAGAATAACTTTCTGAGATCCCTTACTAATTTTATTGAGGGTCTCAGAGGTGCAATAATCAAAGAATTTACTGCAAGTTTAACTGCAACACAGTGTTCCAACACAGAACACTCCATCTAAAAAGCACAGAAAAATTTGAGTGAATTTGGCAATGACAAGGCCTTTTAAGAACTGGCATTAGAAATTTAGTGAAACACTAAAAAAAACAACCAATACAAATAAAGATGCAGTGCTGGCTTGGATTAAAACCCTTTCCTATAAAAGTGTGATCTGAAGTCTTGTCTCTAACCCCACATTCTGGCACATGACTCTTCAAATAGGAAGGTCTCTCGTGGGCTCTGATCCTCTGTTTCCTCTTCCTTAAGGAACACAGAGCTTTTGGGTTTGTTTCAATAATTTTGGTTATTTCAGGCAAGCCCTGTCATAGCCTCTTTGGACTCTGATTTTAATGCCACGCAAAGAACAACAAAATACATTTTGCTACAACTGGGAAGAATGTAGCTGCTATATCCCATCTATGCCAGGGATAGACATCTAGATCACTGGACATCTTTGAGCTAAGCACATATTTTTGACATGGAGAGGCGAAAAAAATATTGGTGTCAAACTAATAACGTGACAACCTTGTAAACTAACATTGCTGCTTTTGCTAGGAAAGACATGAGCAATAAAACGTACCTTAATGGTTACTTGTTAATTAAAAGAAGAACAGTGTAAAAACTGTAATATGAACACAATTTTATTGCTCCATTATAAAAAAAAATAAGGTTCTGTCATTGCAATGTCCAACATTAAATGACTAAAATGAAATCAGCATGTTATTGAAGTGTTTTATATATATATATATATATACACCACTGTTGTAATAACGGCAATAGTGATAACTTAAGCATAAAAACATTGAGAGGCAAAAAATCTATGTTCTAGTTCCTAGAGGGGACAGAACAATAAATTATTTGAAATACCAAGGGCTGAAACTAAATGAGATAGAGCCTAGAGAATCCTGGGAAATTCTGCATTGCACTATATTAAGAAAATATTCAATTTATCTGCTGTTTAAATCATCTCAGATGAACTGGTATGACTTGAACCAAGATTTTCCGAGACTAAATGGCTGCCTATTGTCAAATGAATTTTAAATTATTCGTATTCATTAAAAAAAATTTAAAAGGAAAATCTGGGGTTTAAGGCTCTTACAAACATTTCACAAAGGAAACACTGCTCTAAGTCCTCAAGCACACCAGGAAGATCTGCAGCTCTAGCTCCACATTACTAAAGGTTTTGCTGTTTCTCCCTCTCCTTTTAGTGTCACCCTATCATCCAAGAGTGAGGGGATGTATCAGTGAATCTGTCCTAAATCCAGCCATGTCTTGGGGTGCACCAGGCACAGCTGGGCTAGGGAAGGGATTGTCCTACTTTGCTCTGCATTCCTCTGGCCTAGAGGATTGTGGCTTTCAGGGGAACGACGCCTTAGGATTTTAGCTTTTAAATTTTTCAAATTCTGTATGGCTTTAATGTATAACTCTAAAACTTCATATATAGAGAGTGTTAGCTACTGTCTTTAGATTTTGCTCAGAGAAAACAATTTCCCTAGGTCTGAAGGTGAAGGACACCTTACTGTCTCAGGCCCTGAAAGTATAAACAAAAGTGAGTTGGGGGCGGGAGCAAATCGGGGGTATATGACTTACGTGAAGCTGTAATTGGAGGATTAACCCCCGAAATGTAAATGGACCAAACATATCTGTCTTAAAAACAGATCCTGACCAGTGTCCATCTTGGGTGTAGCCTACTGGAGGCTTCTGACTGCCCAAGGTACACCTTTTGAAGGCCTTCAATAAATACTTGCTTTTACTCTCTTAATCTGGTCTAGCCTCTCCTCCAGGTAACCATTTCAAGGCATCATGCACTGGCCAGCTTCACCTCAAGTCCTGTGTGTGGTTTTGGCCACCATAATACAAAAAGGACAGAAAGGTATTAGAAAGCGTACAAAGAAGAAATGGTGACAGGCCTTGAGTGGAAGCCATATGAGGAGCAGCTGAGGTCACCTGGTCTGTTCAGCCTGGAGGAGACTGAGGGGAGACCTCACTGCAGTTACAACCTCCTTGAGAGAGGAAGAGGAGGGGCAGACACAGAACTGTTCTCTCCGCGATCTGTGACAGGGCCCAAGGGAATGGCATGAAGCTGTATCACGGGAGCTTTAGGTTGAAAATTAGGAAAAGGTTTATCACCGTTTTCAGAGGGTGCTTGGGTGTTGGAACAGGCTCTCCAGGGAAGTGGTCACAGCACCAAAACTGCCAGAATTCAAGAAGTTTTTGACAGATTTGTTGTGTTAGTTCTGTGCGGGCCCAGGAGTGGGGTTCCTCCCAACTCAGGATATTTTATGATTCTATGGAACAAGTTTTGGCTACCATTTATTTCTGATTGAGAACTGGTGGAAAAGGAAACCTATTCCCTCTCATCTCGTTTTACTCCTCTGAGTATCCTTCTACTGTCTCTAAGGCATACGCAAGGAATGAAGGGGTTTGTATGCTTGGGTAACACTATCTCTTTGCACAAGTTTCCTTCCCCAAGAGAAGATGGAAGATGTTTCAGGTGATCAGGATGACAGTGCAAAAAATGATGCCTTCTGTTAAGCATCCTCTATTACAGTTCACACATGCATTTATAATTTCTTTATGGGAAGACACTAGATCTTAAAATTGGTGTTTTGAGGTACTTCGATATAACATGTATCAGTTTAAATAGCCTACATATTGAACACACGTTTATAGCTCACTACACAGATATTAATATCTGTCGACCTGTATTATTTCCAAAAGGAATTTAATTCATGATAAAGAACTGTACTTCAATACCTTAAAAATACTGTTTACACACTAATTTTCAAGACAGAAAAACTATGCAAGAAATAATTAACTGCTATTTCATTCCTATGCTCTCATTCTCTAAATATATAAGTTATGACACTCAGTGCAAACCTGCAGTCGTGTAAATGCTATCAAAACTACTACAGTTTGCTTAATTCACAGAATTATTTTTTAGCTTACCCAAATCTGTAGCTTAATTCTTTTTTCATTTTTGAAAACTGTTTTTACTTTGAAATCGATCCCAACCGTGCTTACAAATGCAGATGTAAAGGAATCATCAGCGTATCGGAACAAAAAGGAGGTTTTTCCAACACTGCTGTTGCCGATAATGAGCAGTTTGAACATGTAGTCAAAGTTCTGGTCAGATGTATCTTTCTGGCCATATCTGGAATCTTGAACGGATGCCATCTGCAATTCAAAATAAAAAAGAAATATCTTATTGTCTTTTTTATAATAAAAAATGGAAACATTTCAATTTTATTGGAGCTTTTTTGTACCAGGTATCAATGAAGCTCAAGAAGAATATCTTCTTGAAAGACTTGTCATGTATATGTTTCAATGTGAACTTCAAGAAATGCACAGAGATCTAATTATTTTTTGTGATTCTTGTATATAGTACTAGTCCTGCTAGCAATAGAGGATGTAAAAATTACTTGTGACAGGTACCAAAACAAAAATAATATGAATTCTAAAAGACTGGGACAATTCTTAGTATATCACTAAAAATACTTGTTTTTAGAAAATGTGATGAATTGATGGTGAAAATACAATAACACTTCATTTGTATAAGAGACAAATAAGAGATCAATGCTTCCTTTTGACCCAGTAGGTATATTTTCAAACAGAAGCTTAGCAATTTTTACATCTAATAAAATTTTTGAACCATTTATTTTACTGTAAGTATGTTGCTATCTTTTGCCATCCCTAAAAATTTATTCAAAGTATTTTTCCTCCTTCACCAGCTTTTATATATCATACCATTAAATAGTGAGTATATACACCTCTGAAATAAAGTCTTGATATTTTTCCAGTACTAGTATATTCTGTAGTTTTTTGAATTTGCAATATTAATGCAACATCATTATAAGTGGCAGTTAGATTAATAGAATATTAAGGTTTGGAAGAGATGTTAAAGATCATCTAGTCCCAATCCTGCTGCCAGGAACACCTCCCACCAGACGAGGTTGTTCTAGGCCTTATCTAATTTGGCTTTGAACCAGACTGGAGCATCCACCACCTCCCTGGGCAACCTGTGCCAGTGTCTCACTACTCTCACAGTAAATGATTTTTTCCTAGTATCTAATCTAAATTTCCCTCCTTTCAGGTGTGTATTTTGCCCTGGCACTCCAGCTTCTGTCAGAGAATCCCTCTCCAGCTTCCCTGTAGGCCCCCTCAGGCACTGGAAGGTGTCTGTGAGGTCCTCACACAATCCTCTCTTCCCCAGGCTGAACAGCCCCAACTTGCTCAGCCCATCCTCATGGCAGGGGTGCTCCAGCCCTCTCTCCAACCTCCTGGCTCTCCTCTGGACTTGTTCTAACAACTCCTTGTCATCGTGCTGGGAACACCAGAGCTGGATGCAGTGCTCCAGGCAAGGTCTCAGCAGAGCAGAGCAGAGGGGTAGAACCCCTCTCTCAATCTGCTGGCCAATGCTGCTTTGGATGCAGCCCAGGATTCCTGTGGCTTTCTGGGCTGGGAGCACTCACTGCTGGCTCATGGTGAGTTTTTCATCAGCCATCACCCCCAAGTCCTTCCCCTCAGGGCTGCTCTCAACCACTTCTCTGCCCAGCCTGTGGGTGTGCCTGGAACTGCCATGAACCAGGTGTAAGACTTTGTATTTGGCCTTGTCGAGGTTTGCAGTGGCCCATCTCCCAGCTGTGTCAAGGTCCTGCCAGATGACATCAACATTTGAAATCTGAGTCTTTAAAATACAGTTTTTAATCCATATAAAACACCTGAATCAGCACAGATTACTGAATACTGTTAAAGAGCAACCTATTTTGCTCTAGGGACTTCAAAGATCATGGATTCTATTTATAAAAAGTACATATAGGCTTTCATGAAAATTGTAGAGATTAGAGTGAAAATGTGACCCAAGTTCTACTTAGGTTGCTCAAAAAGAAATGGCAAAAATAAAGAACTTAGAGTGTTTCAGCTGAGTTTTCAAGAAAAATTATCAAGTATTTTGAGAGTCTGTGGAAGTTCTTTGATTGTGATTATTCTAAGAACTACACTTTTGCATGCTGATTTGAGACAGAACGACAGACACCATAACCTAACATAAAGGCTTACAGAAAAGCAGCTCATGTAAAAGCTTTCTAATTTAGGCATCTCAGAATGCATTTGGGCAATCAGAAAGGACAACTGGAACCAGGATGACAGCTGTGCACTAACCCACACTCTCAGCAAAATTTTAGTTACTGTATAATGTTTTAGATAATTCTGCTATCTCAAAGCATCAAAAACATTATGCCAGCTTCTTTGGGCTACTGAAGAGGCATACAGGAGTGGAGACCAAAATCTCTGAAGAAGACATTGGAAGTAGCAATGAATTTTCTATTAAAGTTTTTAGTAGAAAATTCGGTTTCAGATATATATTTCACAAATCATAGAGTAAGGAGTATTTTATTTCAGAATTCTATTTCAGCATTACCTTCTTCATTAAATGTAGTATTGGATACCTACACGCTTCAACCTGAGTGTTTGCATTGGCCTTAAAATTTATTCACTTCTTCCACAGCTATGCAACAAAGATTTAGAATTAAAACCTGAATATTATCAAGCATAGACATTACTAATCTTTCAGCTTTATTATTTCTATAGAAAAGAGAGAAACTTTCATTACTGTCCTGTATTGTGTAACTATTTGGGGATATTTTGCTTAGAACACAAGAAAATCAAATATTGATTAAATGAGTCTACTCACAAGTTGCTGTAAAGCAGCATAACACAGGGCACGCTGATGTTACATAAAGTTTGCAACAACAAGTCAATGAGTTCTATCAGACCAAAGACTGCAGTGGCTGTGGGTTCCAGATGTGTGACCACTACAGCAGCAGTTCCACCGCCCTTATGGCTCTCCTCTCTTGTGCTGCAGCTGAAAGCAGTAGTTACCCCTTGTAGCAAGGAGGAGTATCATATTCTTTCCTGAATCTCCTAGGAAGCCTTTCACATCTTTCCACATCTCCTAGGAAGCCTTTCACATAGCTTCTTCAACCCGCTTGAGATTTATAAAAAGAGGTTTAAGCTTTCATCCATTTGCTGCCCTGAATCCTATGAAGCTTCCAACTCATCCCCACGTACTTTAATGCCTAACACTTCAGAAACAGTATGATTCAGTGAGCAGGGAAATCAGGAGACCTGGATTCTAATAATAGTCTTGCTAAACCATGTACATTGTGTAGCCTTCATGAGTAATAATGTATTTCCTGTGGATAGTTTTAAATACAGATTTTACCCACAGGAATTTCAATGCTCCTCTAAATTAGTGTGGTTTTATGCATTACTCATTCAGCAGTTTCCTTAACATTTCTGAAAAAAAAATAAAAACTCAACACTTTCACTGTGCCGTAAACTTATAGAGCTGTTACTTGCAGTGTCATAGGCAGAATTACAGGCATGTTGAACATAGAATTGAAGCTATTTTTATTTCAGGGGTAGGAGTATGTCCACTTATTACAGGACACAAAAGGCATAGGAAAGGCATAGGAAAGGACTAATTTCTCCAAGAGGATTAGTGAGGTAATTGAAATTGTTTGAGAGACTAACTTTAGCCTAGTGAACCAGTCTCCCTAGACTACTGACAGTGGTCCTTTCTCCTGTCCAAAACCCCAATGAGCCTGCACTAGTGTAAAGAAACATCAAACTCTGTGCAGTTGCTAAGACTTTGCCATTACTTCCCAAACTCACTCATTCCATAGTAAGCAAAAAAGAAAAATTCTTCCAAGCACAATCCACATTATGCTCACAATCTAAATGATAACCTAAAGAAATACATCTGTATTTCTGCTGACTGTAAGGGAAATACAGATGCTTGGTCCTCTTGAACTTTTTGAATAAGCTTGCAGTGCCTCTCTTTCTTAAATGCAAGCTGCTGACTTAAAAATTAAGTATGCAATGCACTGTAACCAACTTCCCAAGGTAATAATATGACAGTTCACTCCTGACAGTACTTTTCCCTACTACTGGAGGTATATGTTTAATATGAAGAAGATTGTGATGATACTATGTTCTGCCTTTGGAAGTTATGCTGGAAACAATCACTAGGAATGCTGAGTTCCCACCTGTAATTAAACATTACATACATGGATGAGAACCAAATAAACCTTGCTAATGTTACGATATTCTGTTTTCAATAAAGTAAAATGCATACCTTTATGTTGACCAAGTTTTTTTCCCAAAGGTTAAATGGATATATTAAACAAGCATCACTTTCAACAAAACATGCTAAGTTTTCTCTTCGGGACAATTTTGCCCTTATTTGGTAAAATTGAAGAGAAAATGCAAATTATTTTGATTAGCACCAAAAGCAGTCAAACCATTTCCTACAGGACTTAGGACAGACTTGAGAGACGACTGAGAAGTCTAAGCTCAAGACAATGAACAGAAAACCGAGAGACAGGAGATCTCAGATGCTTGCTCCTTATCAAAGCCAGGAGGAGTTATGTTGCCAGTTTGAATATGGTGCAAGGACAAATAAAGGATAGCTTTGTATGCTTTCCTGCTTACAGCACATCTCTAAACTCCTTAAACATGGATTATTTAACAGCATAAGCAAGTCCAATCATTAAGAAGAGTTTTCTGTTCAGACCCAGCTGCTTTCCAAGTCTCATGTTTAGCTGTTTGCTTGATCCCAAAAGAAGAGGTGAAAATAGAGCAGGGTTGAGAACAAATGACAGAAAAACTGTGTTTACCTGTCACCTTCATGATTATAACAAAACACTTGGCTATGTGACTCTTTATGCCTTGGCAGGCCTCATTCTCTGGGAGAATCAATCTGAACAGATTTCTTACTTGAGCACCGCAGCATGCTGTGGCATTCTGCCTGCACACAACTTTAGTTTGCACTTACATATGCACCCCACTCTGCATGCTTAGTATAGGATGATTGGCCCCTGGAAAATATGGTGCAAAAGGCAAAGAAGCCTGACATTGAAAACATTGAGATTTATTCCTTCATGCCTTTAGCAAATAAGCTGGTTTCCTTTTAAAAACTCTAATAACAGTCTTATCTTAAAGGAAAAGACCATTAGGAAGTCCAGAGGAAATGTCTTCCTTCTATGCACAGTGAGGATAGAGACTGATTAGCGAACTTAAAGTTGCTTAAAAGTGCAACGCTCTCTTTCTGTCTAGTGCTCTTAAGTCTGCCTCTGAAAGTGGGGTAACTGAGGTCCTTTTCAATAGATCACTTTGGTCAGATGAGAGTGGAACAGCACCGACTGACCAGCGTTTATACAGACATAGGTGCAGTGGAAAGAGAAATGTTTCTTTCCTACATACAGGGTAGAAATATATACGCTTCTATTTCTTTCTATACAGCAGCTGAATTTAGCGGATATCTTAGTAAAAACAGAGTTTCCTGCATATGCAGCCTTTTCCAAAGCAATTTTTCTGACTTTTGCAAAATATAATTAGCCAAACACAATAAATGGATATTGAAATAATGGAATACAATGGAAAAAATCAATGACTCTAACTTACCAAACTGTATGTAGGATGTGGAAGTGAGTGAAACTCACTGCACATCATTGTCTTTCATGAGTGGATCAACTTACATCATCAGAGTAGTTAAAATATTACCAAAATCCTTATGTATAAGAACACTGTGACAAATAACCCAACCATGAAGAAATTAATTACTTTTGAGGTGATATATCAGACTAATCTAGGGAGTGGATTTTAATCTTAACTCTTTCAGAGGCATTCTATGGCTTTTGTTTTCTTCTTTTCTACATCTTGGGTAAGCGTCTTACTCTCTCGTATTTTTGGTGTGATCTCAACATTGATATCCACAGATATCAGAGCAGAGCAGAACCAATTCTCACAAATCTTTATAATTTATTTTTTAACCAATTAATAAGAATTAAGAAGGTTCAGTAGACAATGCACTGGCCACTTATTTGGAATTTACTGATTGCCAGCCATCTGCAGAGCACAGCTTGTAAACTAATGTACTTGGCAGCATCAGGAAAAGCCTATCTGCTTGAAGGTATTATGGGGTCAAAAACATGTATACATGCAAAAATATCCCAGCACCATTAGAAACATGTAGTTACAAATGCAAAGGGTTTTTTTAAGCAGAACACTGAAAGGCAAAGTTGGGGAATACCAAGGAGAAACTGGGATGTCAGGTTTAAAATACTTCCGAGAAACTCCACCTGCTTCATATCAACAAAACTAGCATGAATATGACCACACTGCCAGGAGCTGCCCAGGAGAGTAGAATGTAAGGCAGTAAAGTTTTGACAACTTGGATTCTTCTGGTGAGCTCGCGAATTATCCCTCATTTATCTTTCTTTAACCTAAATTTACTTTGTCTATAAAAAGGGTATCTTAGGAAGCATATTTCTAATTCCCACTCTAGGTAGCATTAGTGGCAAAACGAGATACAGTCCTAAGAGGGTTAGTATAACACAAGAGGCCACCAAAACAGTGCTGCTGTGAAAAGAAAAAAAAAAAATAAAAGCTGTGTCAGTCCAGGTGCTCCAGAAGAAATACATTTAGATTTACTACGGAATATGAAAGAATGAAAATGAGATGGATAAAGCTTTCTGCCATTTATCCTATTTAGCACAGCACTCAGAGTCATGAGATTAGGAAAGATTGTGTACCTTTTTGCTTGCCAAAGAAGCTGCATCAGGCTAAGAGACTAAGTGAAATATCAATGCCACTGTCTAGAGTACTGATGAGACAGCATTAGTGACAATTCTGATCAAGAGTGTTTATGAAAGCCAAGTTAAAATGGGGAAACACCCAGAAAGGTCAACAGGAAGATTATCTTATGGCAGAAATAAAAACAAAACCAAACCAAACAAAAATCCAGTGAACAAAACATTAGCTTGTTTCTCTGGACAGTAATCTGGTCATGATGCTATAAGGGCTATTTAGACTGATATATATTGGAGCAGACACTGGATCGTATCAATAGCACAAACTGAGTGCCTCTGAGCCGGAGGTTAGTAAGTATCCAACCAGCAAGAGAACAAGCTTCCACAGTAAACTTCCAAAAAGGGGGAGTGGCACAAGGAGGACTAACGACTCGAGATGCAGCTAGATTAGTTAACTATAAGGTGTGTTTGATATTCGCTGCAGACTTAGTGGCTTGGAAGGCTCTTGTACTCCAGTGCTTTTACTATGAACTTATATTGACATATCTAATAATTTTGCTGAGTGATAGAAGCTGAATTGTCATGCAAACTCCTGTATCTAATAGCTTTGTTTGGCCTTTTTTATCATAATTTTATAATAACTTCTTAAATATCTGTAAGCAGCAGCCCACTGTAAGGGTTTGCTTTTGCCCATCTCCATTGTGTTTGGATGTGTCTGCTAGAAATGTACCTTGTCTAGACATACCTACTGCCAGTGACAACAGGATATGGAAAACTAAGGAAAATTGTTTTCACTTCTTTCCTGGGGAAAGGAGATAATTTACAAATTATGTCCCACTTCTTAATTTTTTCCTCCCCTCAGCCACCTTTGAAATGATCTTTCCATACATAAAAACTGAGAAGGGGTATCTCTTTGCTACCCCCAGCTCTAGCCATGAGCCACCTCTCCCCGGTGTAGGCGGACAACTGCTCCATGACTACACAGGTGGAGGCATCGTGCCAACTTCCCGTGCACCTCGGCGGGACCACGGTACAGCTCACCACCCAGCACCTGACAGCCAGGCAGTCCCAGGAGAGCTGCGGCCGGCGCTCGGGGGCAGCATCTGAAGAACACCGCTCCATGTGCCCGAGTGTGCCCGAGGGAAACCCATCCGCTGCTCCGCGACGGGCCCTCCCTGCCGGGGACACGACCCTTCGCACATGCCCCGGGCCTCCTACACTCCAGGAGTGTCCCTCACCCTCTGCCCGCAGCAGCAGAGCCGGCCCGGCGGCCCGGGCGGAGGGGCTCCTGCCCCGTCCCGGCTCTCGGCTGCACCGCGCCCGCCGCACCCCTCGCTGCTCTCCGGCCCGGAGACCGACCTGCATGGGCGCTTCGTGCCTCATCACCGGGCGCGGCCCCGCCGCCCGCCCGCTGCCGCTCGCTGCCGCACGCCAACAGCCGCCGCCGCCCGCCCGGCTCTGCCGGCAAACCCGCGTCGAGATCAGCACCGGAGCTGTCCCCGCTCCGCCCCCGGCTTGCCCCACCCTCTCTCTCGTGACCTCCCGGGAGCCGTAGTCCTGCTGCCCGGGTCCCCCGCCCTCAGCTCTGGGAGAAGGGACTACAGCTCCCGGGGTGCTCGGCGTCAGGCCGCGAACGGGCGGGGCGGAGCGGGCAGCGCGGCGGGCGCGGAGCTCCGCGATCCCGGCTCGAGGCCGCAGAGGGCGGTGGGGCCGAAGAGCGGGGGCCCTGTGGTGGGGCGGGGGCACGGCGCGCTGTGCCCGTGCTGTGGCTGAAAGCAGAGACGGAGCGGGCGGAGCAGGCACAGCCGGCTCGGCGGAGGCGCTGCCCTCCCGGCCCGACCGCCCGCAGCCACGCGGAGCAGCGGCGGCCGGCGGAGCACGGGCGCAGCTCGGGGGGCTGCGGAAGCTGCTCGGTGGAGCGGAGCGGGCTCACCCGGGCGCGGCGCTGCACAGCGCCCTCTGCGGGCAGGGGGAGGGCGCGCCCGCAGGCTCCGGGGTACGGGGCCGCTCCCGACCCGTTATCCCGCTCCCACCCCGTTATCCCGCTCCCGCCCTGTTATCCCCCTCCCGCCCTGTTATCCCAGTCCTGCATTCGGGCTGATCCCGTTCTCACGTGGCCCACCTCCAGCGCTGGGGCTAGGGGACCGAGCACCCTTCAGCTTGAGGACTTCTGGTCAGTGACCTTGCTGTGCCCAGTGGCTGTCCCTCATCGCATACCGCTGTCCTGCTTTCTCTTGTCTCGCTTGGCCTTTGTCCGATGGCTGGCAAACAGCGTCGGGCGGCTCCGTGTCGTGCTGCTGGGCCATGGACATGTGGACATCGCTTCTGGATGGTGGCAGCCGTTTTTGATATCATTATGAGGTGGTGCTTAATCATCCAAGAAGATGTTTTAAATATCTGCCTCGGCACTTTTGCTTAACCCCATCCTCTAATGCAGAGTCTGTTTACTTTAGGTTCAAATGTACAGGTCCGTAGAGGGTAGAAAAATGTATAAAGGGTGTTGGAATCAGATTTAAGATTTGGCAAGTTCTGCTCTAATGAAAGGGTCAAGATGAGGCAGGGGTGACTCTGGAGATGTCTGCCCAAGGTTTGAGAGCTGGACACATTCCAGGCAGAGGAAAGGGCAGGAGAAGGCAGCAGTGGTGGCTGAGGCAGCATGGGACCAGCAGTTTGCCCTGTGGGTTATCCACTTTACATATGTGGTATACATTGCAGAGGAAGCACCCATAGAAACTGTGATACAAACAAATTGTATCATACAGACATGAATATAGGTTAAAGTATATATCAGAAGAAATTTCAATCTAGCTTTGCAACTTTTAAATTTTATTTGCAGCTGTTTATACCTATGCCACTATGATACAAAGACAGGATGTATTTTTTAAAGACATGCATTTTTTGGAGCTCACCCTTCTTTCCTGCATGAAACACAGAATGTTGCTGTTTCTGCCGTTATAGATATCTTGAATTTGCTCGGTATTTTAGACCCACCTGCATAGGTGCTAAGAATCACTTTGTGTTTTCTTAATGCATGCAATTTAGTCTTATTATTAATTTTAAGTGAATACCTATCAAAAGTCATGAGTAACAACCTTTTTCCCTCTAAAAACAGGGCACATTATATGTGTTATCAATTGCAGTTAGGGAAAAACAGAGTGCTTTTTTTTCCTATGAAAGTTTTGTTTCGTGAGGTTTTGGTTTTAGAAAGTATTATAAATATACCATGTAATCCTGAATATATATCAAAATATAGTTTTCCATAAAACACTCCTCATCCTGAAATGTCACTTTAAATCCTAGCTGAATAGGTGTTTGAAAAGTAGATTCAATTGTCCTGAGAAGTTTTTGATTATGGAATTTAGAAAATAGATACTAAGGATTTACTGTTATATTAAACTTTTAATGTGTACAGACGCATTAGAAATTTAAGACTTAAATGATGCCAGGTTCCCAAATTTATCCCAAGACAAAGATCCTCCACAAATTTCAATTATATTTGCATTTATCTTAGCACTGAACTCTTGAAGCAGTCTCTTACCTAAAATCTCCATACAGGCAACTATTAATGGAACATCAAACTGTGTTATTTCTACATGATCATATGTTCTTTTATAAAGCATGGGGTTTATTTTCTTCTAGTGCAAATGTTAAAGTAAACAGACATATGCATATACAATACTTTTTATTTCTTTAATTTTCAAATGCATAAAAATGCACAAATAATACCAATTTTGTAGAATCACAGACTGGTTTGTGTTGGAAGGGGTCATCTGGTTCTAACTCCCCTGTGTTGAGCAGGGACTCCACCCACTAGACCACGTTGCTCAAAGCTCCATCCAGCCTGGCCCTGTCATTTTGCATTGTGTGTTTGTTGAAGACAGGATGCTGGGGTAATTTTTTATTTCTCCATTTTTGTCTTTTTGTTGTCTGGCAGAAACTTCATCTTTTTCTTTCTGTCTTCTTCAGAGGCTTTTGAAGACAGTATTGGAGAGAAATGAACCAGAATGAAATAGTATAGTGCTAGACACTATCTAGCTTTTGTACCTCAAGCATGATAGTCCAGTGGCCTGCTGTGATGATTCTCCTGAATACTCTTGTCCACAGAGCACTGGGTTCATGGGTCAACAGTTTCTGTTGATTAGTAATCACTGGGCCACAATATATTAATATTTTTGAAGCATGGTGTATTTGAAGCTCCCTTTTAAACCTAATTTCTATGAACTATGTAATTTCACCAGGTGTTAATCTATAGGGGATCCAGTTTAATAAAATACCTCATCCTTTTAACTGTGTGTAGTAGAAGCACCAGAGGAATAGTCATGAATATCAATTCTGATTTTCAGGTGTATTGATTATACCACCTCCTTTTCATTTGTTTTTCCTAAATCACAGAAATTATTTTTTCCCCATACCAAATGGGATTCACAGAACAAGCTGGGTATTAATTGCTGACTGAAACTAAAGTAGGAGAAATGTTAGTTTTCCTTAGGCTATGGCAAAAAGTCATTTAAACAACAAAGGCTAACCCAAAATGAACATGCTGCATGTAAGATAATGATAGCTAGGTGTGAATATATTTGTATATAGCACGTAAGAGTTATGTGGATGTAGAACTCTGTGATTTTGGGACACTTTTTAATCTTTGTAACACAGTTTGGGTTGTGCCTAAAACACTATTCTACAGCACATAGAAGATAACAATAACTTTCAGAGCTGCATATGAAATGTAGGAAAACATGGAACAATAAAGGCACCAGGACGCAGCTAGTTTGTAACCAAGTGAGTCGTTTTGAATGCATAAACTCCTGAAATTATGGAGAATATTAACAAAGCCGTTTCTCAGTTTTGCACTAGAAGTCTACATAACTAAAGATAACACAGATGTGTTATCTTACGTGGTATAGGTTACATGGTATAGCTTACATGACAATGTGACTTAAGTTCAGTGCATGTATTGGGAGCAAATATTCTCTGTGCTTTCAAAACTTTCAAAGTGTAGGCCATGCTGTAATATTAGCAAGTAAGTGAGATTCAGAAGTAGAAGAAATCTGAGCTAACATGGAGAATAATAAGGCAAAGACAGTTAACTAAGGATCATATTTCCTTTCTTGTAATTCTTAGATCAACATACAAATACTTTAAATTTTTTATTTAAGAAAATAGAGGTTCTTACTAGGTACATAATTCTAACTATTATGAAAGATCAGTACC
The DNA here is from genome assembly GCA_024362935.1 of Setophaga petechia. Lineage (NCBI taxonomy): Eukaryota > Metazoa > Chordata > Aves > Passeriformes > Parulidae > Setophaga > Setophaga petechia. Next base: position 5,892,241 of record JANCRA010000004.1, on the reverse strand, counting down.
ACTTGACAATGTTTTCTGTCATGTTCTCTTCCATAAGGTCAAACAGCTTTATTTTTTTCTGCTGACCTTTTAGAAAACAGTGTTTCTTTTACTCCAGTATGCCATTTGGCTTATCCTGAGATTGGACTTTGGATGCAGAGAACAGAAAAAAAAGAGAGTCACGAGGATTTCACAAAGCAATAAAGGTCGTTCACTCTCACTCAGCCTTTCATGTTTTCAAATCTGGCTTATGAATGCAAAATGTAAATGTTGAGGTATGCCTTCTTCAGATATTTCTTCAAAAAGAAAAAAAAGAACTATGAGATCTTTTGACTAGGTAGACAGGAAATTAGAGAGCAAGAAAATGGTGATTAGAGACCTCAGGAATTTATTTCTAGTTTTAAACATTATTTCATCATGAAGCCAAGCATAAACTAACAAAATACAGTTCTGAAATTAAGCTGGAAATTGATAATGGATTTGGCACTGAGACAAGATCTGTCTCAAGCACAGATCTCCAATACACAGCCATTGAAAAAAATCTGTGGGGAGTTCTTGTCAGGCTAGAAGACAGATAAAGTACATAGATTCTTGTCATGAGGTAAACCATGTTGTATTTGCAACAGATGAAGATTCTTCACTGCTGGATAGATACTTGGCTTTGTGACTTTGGCAGATTCTGCAAATCCTTAAAATCCCAACAGACCAGACTCACACGTCAGGCCGCATGACAGCACACTGCTGATACGTGAGCTGGAGATGCCACAGTAGGGAATGAGAAAGCAGTTGGTAAAAGAGCAAGTCTGATGCTCATCACATGAGACTTGACAGGCCTGCATTACAATGAAGGACAAGCAAACAATTCTGTCAGGGATTTATTTTTTTTCTTCTTCTGATTCTCAGAACAGAAGATATTGTTGGTCTATTCAGTATTAAACTTTGCAACCACTATAGAACTGAAATGCATTTTTTCATCTTGTGGATAAAGGACCAGCATAAATCACCACAGTTTTGCTGTTGATGGAAAAGAGCATTGGGTTAATCTGTCTTTGCACTGTTGTCATAGCTATTGGGTCACAGCACCACATACATCATCACGTTTCATGCAGCCTCTTAGTCTACATGCAATGGCTTTATTGCTGTGTTGAAAAGGGAGAACTTGTGATTTTCACTTTCCACTGCACAGCACCATGGTCTTGTCTGCAGTAAGGTCACTCAGGTCTGTGGAGATCCAACAGCCATTTCATACTCCTCCCTTTGAAGGCATCTCCCTATGCTCTGGATCCCTGGGCTGAAGAACAGAGACATCTAACTCTTGACTCACCACCACCTAATGTGAGCACTCGCACCACTACACATCTACCTGTCCAGTGACCCGTCCAGGCAAGGCAGAAAATGCCACCTGGAGCTGAAGGTGGCAGTAACATGTCTTCTGGCACAGATTTTGTTACCAATTCTAACTTCAAAAATCTTAAAAATATCTGCTTAGCTGTTTCGTGAAAAAGGGACTTAACCCTTGCAGTCTGCAAACCATTCAAGAGGAGTTCAAAGTGATGTATTCATCATGATGGGCAGATTGTGGTTAAAGATTATTGAAATTATAGAAGTAAGGTCCATGCTTGGAGTTGTGCATATACCTATAGAGATATTTTCCAGCAGCACATGCATAGTCAAATTTAAAAAATTCACTTAAATTACGTGCCAAATGTATTGTTCATGTAATGCTTTTGCAACAGGACTTCTGTTCATGGTGAAATATCATCAACATGAACTTTCTGTATGTCAGAATAATGGTTCTCGTATTGTGCATGCATTTCTATACCATTATTCACAAGATTTGGCTCAGAAAAAAGGAAGCTCTGATAGCAGAAAAGAGCATACATCAATTTATATAAAGCAGAGAAATTCTTAAATATGGCCAGGTTTTGTCAGATCTGTAATATGGCACATCACCAATCTGAATGGTCACTGGACAACATTGATGGCTCAGTGCTGACAGCAGCACAGATCAATCAGATGACCTAGAGAGACGGGTTCTGGGACTACTGCTCTAGTAGGAATTTTCACAGTTTGTCCTGTCAAATAATTTCTGCACTGCTAAAAGGATCGTTAAAACAGAATAGTAGCAAATGCTCTGTAATGAATTAATATGTTTAAGGTTTTGCAGCATGGTCAAGGGAATTAGCAGCCATAAACAGTGGAATTTCAGCTCTCAAACTAAACAGTCTGATTTTTTTTTCTACTCTTGATGAGAGGTTGATCAGTTAAAGAAAGAATCTGACCAGTTTTATCAAATATACACATAGTCAGTGAGATGTATGGAATCTCTGTTCATTCATTTTGCATCTGACTTGTCTGTCTTCCCTCAGTAGGATGTTAGCATAAACCTCCCAGTAATTAATGGAAAATACAGAAATAGCTACAGTTCATTAATTCTTCTACACTTCCCTAGATTTTATTTTGAAAGTTTCTGCTATAGTAACTATAGACTTAATTAAAAAAAAAAAAAGGTGAAAAGGAGAAACAGTTGAAAAAAAGCCACATATAGTCAGCTTGTATATTTTTCAGCCAGAAATATAAAAATTAATGAGGAAGAAATATATTCACATCTAGCTCTAATATAATTTAACTTTTCTTGCTTTTTCTCCTCTGATAAGCATTTCAAGACAGAAACACAGTTGCTGCTAATGATATCATGGTGATTTTATCAAGTACTTCCCATGAATACTCTTGCAGCTGTGTTAGAAGAGGCTGTTGTGGCAGGAAACAACCTAATAGATATTTTTGGGTCCCTTAGCTATGCGTGACTCAGGAAGAAAAAAGAATCATTGCTTGATTTTCTATTCTGCATAGGTACTTAAAACACCAATCATCCGACCTACTCAGACATCAGTCCTATTTCATCAGAGATATTAAGAATAAGCCTCTGGAGGTCAAATGTGAGGATGTAATTTTGTGAGATGCTGATCCCCTGTAGATCTCATTAGCTTTCAGTTAGAGGCATCCACCCTCTCCCAGATCTGAAAACTTAGGCTGAAAATCAAAACCGAGGAAGGAGCTCCAACTCGGCCTTAATGTCAGATCAATTTCATGATTATTCTTGAGTCTTTAAAAGCAGGTAGTAATTTTTTCACCGGAGTAAAGATGTTGAGTGGTTGGCAGATTCCATACATGATTAATGACATATTGTCTATCTACATTTTACTCCTTATTTCCAAGTTAAAATGCTTCCACAGTTCCCTGTCATCCTTGTTATACATGCAGTACATTTTCATGCTAGGGAGCTGGCAGTAGCCTCCAGCGTTAGGTCACGATTATTTCCATTAAAGGGGGACATTTTCACTATTTCAGAGAAATCATCACATCCCATCTCAAATATCTGCAACTGCCTCTGAGTCTATTTGGTACATTCATATTTTGGATGTCTGTTTCCTTCCTTGCTTTTACTTATGGCAAAATTTTACACACCTCACCAAAATGAAAAAGACCTGAGTGCAACCAGAAGTGGAAGCTCAGCCATAGTATTTTGGTTTAGCTCGCTGTGCCTGGCACTCCTATGGGCAAGTTCCTTTGGTATGCAGGGCTGACAGTCCAGAGGAATTAATCAGGAAGGGAATTAATCAGTCTGTTTGCATAGTCTGTCCCAAGTGCTCTGGAACTTGCAAATTGTGCAGAAAATGAGAGCATAAATGCAGGTAGATAAAGACAGGATGTGCTGGATTGATGTTTGCAAATGAACCCAGTTCTGTCATCATGACTTCTGCATAAGGAACTGAGCAAAATTCTGGCAGCTGGCCATAGAGTACACAGTTCACTGCAGAAACCATTGTGTCATTTAAAGACATTTCACAGGCTAGTTTCCAACCAGAGTCGATGCTGGGTCACAAGTGATTTCATTAGCTGTTCCTCTGCAGTAGCATTTTCTAGCAAGGAGGAGCAACAGACAATCCTCAGGAAAGGATCCCTTACCCTGCCACAATGCAGAGAAACTCTCACTACTATCAGCTCCCATGTTTCTCATTTTTAACCTGCCTAATTGAAATCTAATCTGCATACATTCTCACAAGTGCAATCAAAACACCAAGCTGCTTGTTATGGAAATGTAAGCGTGGTCACAAATTTGCTTGAAAGTAGGTGTAGATTCTGCCTTTCCCACTGAGTCCTTGGCTTAAGAAAGTCCTTTGGTCCCTGTTTCTTTTCTCTAAAATAATATTGTTATGTCATAATAGTTGCTGCTCTGATAGGAATATTAGGAACAGAAAAAACCCCTAAAAGTTGGAATAAAAAAATATTACAGAATTAGATTGGATTATTTGATTGTGCATATTAGGATACAACAAAAGTGAGATACTTATGAGTAAGAACAGAAAAAACAAGTGGACAATTACTCCTAAAGAAGCATATATAGATGAAGAAGAAAATAAAATAATTATTTAGATGGAACTCTATTCTCTGAGAAGCTTCTGCCCGTATTTTTGGTAAACATAACAAAATGCAGAGGAATGACAATTAATGCAGTGCTGGCAATATAAATGTTAATCGTGCTTTGGATTCTCTAGCATTCACTGGTATAGCTTTTCAGACAGTATTTTGCCTATTCAAATAACTTCAAGGAAAAATATTACTTCAAAAATATTCAATATTCTAGAGAATATTCTATTTTTTAATAGTTATAAAAGTCTAGCTTCTTTCTCTGCACACCAGAAGGAAAACGAAAGTCTCTATGGTATCCACAGTTCAAAAATTACCACAGAGCTATTCTGGTTAACTTCTAACAGGGCCTGATGCTTTGTGTTTACAATTTCTTCTAACTTAAGAATCACTTTTTATGTTCTTGGTTTAGGTACACTCAGAAAGAAGGATTTTGTTTAGGCAGTACCTGCTTCCTCAGATTTTAGTACAGTATATTCTCATCTGGTTAGAAACAAAAAACAACGTCATGTGGCTCTAGTTTCAAGAATATGAAATGCAGGTTTGTGCATGATAATCTAATTTACCGCTGGGATTGCCTTCATAATTACTCATCCATAAATCTTGTAAAGCAAAAAACATAAGGAATGCAGTAAAGACAACTTTTTTGTATTCATCCAGTGTATCAGATCATTCCAGTCCTATGACAACTACTTAAATATATAACAAGTTCAGTTAAGCAAAAATAGCAACAAACACTCTGATTATGGACATGCAGCCAAAGAATTATATCAAGAGCTCTAATATTCAAATATGTATTTTTAGAGTGGTCAGAGTGCTGTGTCAGACATTGGTAAAGAGGAAGGGAAAATGCATTTATGGGACAAACACATTCTTTCATGCATCGGTCTTTTGGCACAATTCCTCTGAGCTGTAATGGCTTGCAAGAAGACAGTGCAAAGAGTTCCTCTCAGCAGAGCTGAAGAAAGAAGTCATCTGTTAGACTCAGATGGTCTTTATTTTTTACCCAAAGAAATATGATAAAAACCCATATATTTTATATTTTATATTTTAAACATTTAGTATCAAAAAAGTTTGGAGTGTAACAAAGCAGAAAACTTTTTTCCATGTATTTTAAACATTTTTATTTCATTTCTACTGGAAATAATGAGAAGGCTGAACCTATTATTTTGCCTGAGACCTACATCCATGTAAATTCTTTCATGGTGTCCTGGTTTAGGTCTTCCCTGGGAGAAAACCTCCAAATGGGTCCATCTAGAAAGCAGATTCAAGTGGCCCCTCCCCCACCTGGTTCAGGAAATAATTTTCCTGAAGGAAAATTTTGGAGGAAGGAGGGATCAAACTGAACAAACTGTTTATTTAACAGACAAAGCATTCACCAACACAAAACAAAAACAAAAACAAAACAAAAACCAAAAAAACAAACCAAACCAAAACAAAACAAAAAAAAAAAAAAAAACCAACCCCAATACTAAACAATAAAACCTCTCTCTTGCCAATCCAAAGAGATGACAACCGCAGAAAGTCCCCTTGGTGGGCTGTAGCTCTGTCCCTCTGTCACTGGAAATGCTGCGGACCTGGCCCAGCCCGGTGGGCCCCAGGTGCGAGATGCCAGTGCTCTTCTGGGTGTTCAGAGCAGGTTTAAATAGGTCCAAGAAAAAGAAAAACCCCAGTCCAAAACTTCTCTGCCTCAGCTAGCTAAAAACTAACTCAAGCAAAGAAGAGCTCTGTCCTGCTGTCTGTCCATGCTGCAGACAGTGCAGCCTGTGAGGAGGGTGCAGGGAGCAAGGGCAGTCCCTGAGAACAAACTCTGTGCTTCTTCTCCCTCCTCAGCTCTCAGAACCAGTCTTAAAGGTGCAAAACTTATTTCTGGGCTAAACAGGCAAATGGGGATAAAAGCATCATAAAGTCACCCCAGGACACATGGGTACTTAATGACTTTTGCAGCATATGCTTCTCAAATGGGAATAGTTCCACTGTATGAACAGTGGGTTTTTCCCAGGGAACAAACATAATGTTGCTTTCTAAAAGCAATACAACAGTAAGTGAAGATTAGAGCCAATAGGAGCTCCTTTTACACAGAGAAAAAGCAGGTGTGTCAGTCAATAGTCTGCATGTATGTAGCAGCTCTTGAGTCAGCCATTCCAAAAAGCATTCAAGAAGCTGGCTTTTCTGGCTTTAGAGTGAAGATTTATCACAGAGATAGCACCTGCTCCTATTTTTCAGTATAAAGTTGCTATACAGTCTATTTGATTTGCAGCAACAATATTTACCAAAAGAGAGGGCGGTCATAGGGGGAAGAATTGAAAGAAACCTCTCTGACCTGCCTCCACAGCTCAGGAAAGTACAGTGGTGCAGTGCCCAGACTCTGAATAACAATGAGATTGAGAAGAACATGCTTCAGCTTCATGAGCAACTGAGGCACTGGAAATTCATGTAAAAGTGGAAAATCAGGGGAAACTGATCTTCTGCAATGACTTCAGGCAGAAGTTGATTTTGTTTGCCTTTGTGTGTGCAGATGAGGGGTGGGGGAATAATAACAAAAAAAAAAAAGGAAAGAAATTTTCCTTCCCAGAGACTGGTGAGCACTTTACACATATTTCCAGGAGAAAGAAGAGCTCTTACAAACTTTTCATGACCGCAGAATTATTCCTTAGAAGAATCTTTAATCCTTTCTGGAACAAAACAATACCAGTTGAAGCTGACAACAAACATAGTTGCTAAGTGCCACACATCATAAGTAAAACATACTCAGGTTCAAATCCAAGTGCTTACACTAGTGCCTCATGCTTCATAACACTTTCCCATAAAAGAACAAATCTAGTTACCCAGCATACGCTTTTCTTTGCTCCTGCAAAGCTACTTCAGACTACTTCACCTACCTGAAGTAGTCTGCTTTCCCAAAGTCCCTGGCTCTGCACTCCAGGGTTTTAACAGTCAATCTACACCAATATTTCAGGCCCTAGGCAGTGTGGGAAATCTTGTTGAGTATGTTTAGCAATAAAAGACACTTACTATTGGAGCACAGGAAGAATGCTTAGTATTGGCAAAGGAAGACTGAGTGACTACTTTCCCTCAGCAGCTTTGGCCTAAATGGTGAACTCCAGCCATGACCTCTAGGCTTTCCTCATTAATCTTCCAGGTCATCTCTCTGATAATCACCTTCAGTCATTCCTTGGTAAAAGCACTGAGTACAGTCAGAATTAACCTCTAGAGGTGTAGTCAGTATGGAAGATTTTTCTGTGTGCTAACCACAATTACATATAGACCACATATATTTTGTTTTGAACAGACACAGAAATGGTTTTTATTTGTATTTTTATTTCATATCTGACTAATGCAGTTATAAGTTTAAGTGACAGAAGTCAGAGTTGGCAGCTCCATGTATATATATTATACAATACTAGTATCTGTGCCATATTTATGCTGCAGAATGTTGTAGAAAAGTAGATACACAACATTTAACTGTTTATAATTCATTTTCCTATATGATAATAATATAGTTGTATTATATATTTAAGACAACCTGAATTGCTTGAAGACAAGAAGATTAAGGTATAGAGAATATTAAAATTGTCCCTTGTACACACAAGAAAAAACCATAAAAGTCTACTTTAAGATTAAAAAATTAATGTAAAAATTAATGCTTATACTAGATTAGTAAAATATTGATTACTATTAGCATAAAGCCAGCAATATCTCTCAAAATATATATGTAGGCATCACACAATTTTTTTATCTAAAATTTTTGATTAAACAAAGACAATAATATTAACTATGTATCATTTAAACTGACTTCACTTAAAGACAGGACAACTGAGTACACAAAGTCTATGTTTCCTTTCTTCTATAATTACTTTGACTAAGGTTATAATTGTAGGTGACTAAGGAAAAGGGGTGGTCATTTGGGATCAAGAGCCAAGCCATTACACTAGGATAAACCTGTGAGTGGTATCAGTATATTTTTGTCACGTGAAACCTAGTTGTTTTGATGAAAGAGAGACTAGCCTTACTTAAGCCTTGTGGAGTGACTGGAGGAAAATTTAGTTTCTTTAGGATACTTTAAAACACATTCCCTTCCTGCCCAGAGCTCGGGTAAATGGTGATGCCACGTCTTAGCTGGCTAATATCATGATGCAACTCTTTCAGATTGCTCACAGACTCCTCTTACTCCTTTTCCTCTACCATCTCTTTCTGCATTTGCTAACAGAAAACATTTGTGTATACTTTCAAATGGACGCTGGAAAAGCTGGGAAGTCCCTTCTCAATGACTTTCTCTGAGGAAACAGTGTCTACAGCATAGACCTCATGTATAAAAAAAAAATTGAATTAAACAGTGCTGGATCATGTGTGCTGCTTCTTTAAATGTTCTCACCCAGCAGGAAATGAAAACAGAGCTTAATATTAGTACTCTCAAACACAATGAAATATTTTTCTTTATATTCATGACCTTAATTCTCAGCAAATTAGCAAGCCAGGCCATTAATATATCCACCTATCATTCACTCCATGCAATCAGAATTGACTTCTCATGTGTAATTATGTCCAGCAAATATATTTATCTGTTGTGTGCCTTGAATGACTGCAACTCAGCCTCTAATGCTGTATCTCCTTAAGCAGACTCTCTCATAGCTGCCAAAGGGAAATTAGTTGGAGCAGTGAACAAGAAAACATTAAGCAGGTAAGTAAAGTCTTGGCTTGTGTTAACAAATACAATTTGGCATTAGAAAATGTTCTCTGCTGAAGATTTTTCCTCCAGAAACTGAGATAGCTGGAGGAAAAAATCCATGAGTATTTTAATCTCATTATCCTTCAATGATGACTTTCTCCATTTTCTTCTTTCTAGGATCCTGAACTTGGTGTTCAAATGTTGTATAACACTATTTTTCAGACTCCAGTTTGGCAGTTTGCTTTGTTTACAGTTTTTCACACAAGGAATCTGGCTGGTATAAGCTGAGTGAATGCTTAGCTTATATAGGCCACGCTATATTGGCTTGACTGCCTAGCAGTGGGCCAGTAGAACAGGTTGCCCAGAGAGCTGGTGGATGTCTCCTAGAATCACAGAATAACAGAATATGCTGAGTTGGAAGGCAACCACAAGGATCATCGATTCCAAGTCCCAGCCCTGCACAGGTCACAAGAGAGTCACACCATGTGCCTGAGAGCATTGTCCAAATCCTTCTTCAACTCTTGTCAGGCTGCTGCTGTGACCACTGTCCTGGGAGCCTGGGCCTGTTCCAGTGCCCAGCTACCCTCTGGGTGAAGAACGTTTTCCTCATACCCAACCTAAACCTCCCCTGACACAACTTCAGGGCATTCCCTCAGGTTCTGGCCCTGGTCACTGGTCACCACAGAGAAAAGATCAGTGTCTGCCTCTCCCTTGGGTATTCTCTAACAATTTAATGTCTTTCTCATGTTGTGGTGTCCAAAACTCTCCCAGCACTCCAGGTGAAGCCATCCCAATGCAGAGCAGAACAGGACACTGCGAGAGAGAGTATTGAAAGCTTTTCTGAAATGCAGAAAGATCACATCAAGTGGCTTCCCTTGATCAACTAGGTGGATTACCTTGTCAGAGAAGGAATTAAGATTTTATGAGCTTTTTCCAGGATGACTTTTTCCATGATTTTACAGGGCACTGAACTGAAATTGACAGAACTGTAGTTTCCAGGGTCCTTTTTCTTGCCTTTCTTGAAAACTGGGACAAGTTCAAGTTGCACACTTCCAGTCAGCTGGGACCTCTCTGGATTCCCAAAACTGTTCAAAAATCATCAAGAGAGTTTTAGCGGTGACATCAGCCAGGTCTTCAAGAATTCATGGATTAACCCCATCAGACCTCACAAATTTGTAAGGATCCAGCCTGAGCAGTAGATCTTGCATAATTTCATGGTCAGCTGATCATTCTCACAATCATGGTCCTCCAGCTCAGGGCACTGAGACCCTGTTGCTCCTTCATCCATGTTGAAGAAAGAGGCAAAGAATGTGTCAAACACCTCTGTCTCATCCATGCTCCTGTTTTTGAGTTGACCATCCTCATCCTCTAATGATTTTTACACTGCCTTTTGCCATTCAACTCCAGCTGAGCTTTGGCTCATGAATTTTCTCTCTACAGTGGTGAGCAGCATCTCTGCATTATTCCCATGTCACCTGACCTTGATTCCACTGGGCAGAAGCCTTCCTTTATTGCCTTATTTCCAGAGCATTTCTGTTCAGCCAAGGTGGCCTTCTGCCTCACCTGCTTGACTTCTGACATTTGGGAATTTCCTGCTCCTGTGGACTGAGGAGGTGATGTTTAAAAAGGGGTCGGCTCTGACAGAGCCCCCCACCTGCAGAAACTTCTTCCCAGGAGGACTTTACTTATTAATTCCCTGAGCAACCTGAAGTCTGTTTTCCTTATGTCCAGAGTTCAGGTTTTCCTGGCACTTTGCCTCATGTCAACAGAGATTTTAATCGCTGTGGTTGCTGTGGCCCCTATCTCCATTTAGTTCACAAATCCGGCCTGTTGACAAGCAGCAGATCAAGAACAGTGTCTGAGTCAACTCCTTTAGGACTAGTTCAATAAATAAAGTCATCATCCAGGTTTTTTTTTTTAACCTTTTGGCTCAGGTCGTACCAGCTGTGCAACACTCCTAGTTGATTTCTAGCAAGTTGAATTCCCCAAATTGATCCAAAGGGATAAGGGCCTTTAACATGGAAGCATCTCTTATTTCCTCATAGAATAATTCATCAGTGCTATTGTCCTGGCCAGGAGATCTATAGTAGATTCCCCCAGTGACATTCAGATTACTTATTTGGACTTTGATTCCAACCCAGAGGTTCTCAACAGAGCTATTGCCAGCTGTGAGCTCCATACATTTACCCCTTCCATTACACATAGTGCCACCTCTGTCCCTTTTCTGCCCTGCCTATCCCCCCTGAAGAGCCCGTAACCATCCAACAAGGCACTTCTGTCACAGGACTCATCCCACCACGTTTCACTTTTGCCAAATCCGTGGGAGTGAGCCAAAGCCTCAAGCTCCTCTTCTTTGTTCGTCTCTTGCATGCATTAGTGTAGAAACAATTCCACATGTGGTACTTGGTAGCCAAAACACTGTGAAGAAAGTTGAGGGTTCTCATTAGCGCTCATTTCCTCAAGATTTGGCACACTATCACTGGTAAGCCTGGTTTTCTTCCTTTCCCCCTTCCAAGATAGTTCAGAGCTCTGTGAATGAGCCCCTCTAGCTCCTGTGCTAGTGTCACACAATTAAACAAAGCAATGACATTCCACTTTTTCTACTAAGCTTTTTTGGACATTAAAAATAATTTGCACTGCTTCCTCAAGCTACTTGATCCTTCTTAGGTCAGAGCCTCTTCTAGGCTAGAAATACTTTTTGGACAAGATGCCTTTGGCATAATTGGCCCCTTGATTTCTTATAGGCCTCTGTTCTCTTGGTTTGCTTGTTATGCAGAGATTATTCTCTTAACAAGAAGAGTTAAAAAGCATATGGCATTCTGCTTTTGAACTAGTTCAAGAATTACTTCAGGTAGACAGCTGAACTAATTTCAAGTCTATAAAAGCCAGTAGTTTTCCCACTTATTTCCATGAGCTCTGCATGTTTTTGCTACTGAACAGCATATTTTTAAGTGGACTCAGGACTTGTTTTCTTCTACTTCTAATCAGCACTGCAGAATAATTTTGCAGAATTCATGTTGTTCATATTGTTTTCCCTTTGAGACCACAGAGATTTCTTTCACAAGGGATTCATATCTAACTTATTCTGTGGCTTTATGAGTTATTTTCTGCATAGGAGTCCCCAAATGCACAGAAAAGAAAAATAAACACTTCCCACAGCCTCCCATTATATTTTACTCAATCTCAATATCCAGTTTGTTTACATTGTTTCAAATTAAACGCTTGCTAAACCGACCTAATCTCAAACACACTTTTAATGTATCTGCTAGCATTTACTGCATTTTATCTACACAACAAATATTTTCATCTTGAAAATATACCCTCAAAATACTCAGCTTTCATGGCAATTAGATCATCAGTAGGGCTAGTTATACCCTTCTCTTGCCATATGTTACTTTCAAATACTCATGTTGCTCTCTTCTTCAGAATAATCCCCATTTACTTTAGAATATTTTCCTATTTCTTATTCAGTGTTCTTGGTTACAAGTATATGAAAAGATCAATATTAGTACTGTGACACCACATCACATTTTAAATACATACTGAGGCAGCTTTCTAACTTTCCTAGTACAGTTTCTTCCAAGTTTGGTGATGAAAAGACTTAAGTAGCAACTCTTCTTCCATCCCACACTATGCAGCCAGGTGGAAATCAAAGGGCATGGACATCTGTTCCTCTTGCTTCTTTGAACTCTGGAATGTTAACATTTCACCTGAAGTTCTTATTCACAGATGTTTCACATCATAATATTTTCTCAAGAGTCAAGTTCTTGGGTTTTTGAGCAGATCTATGCCCTGTAACCAATTAGACAGTGTTTCTCAGCTCTCCCTTCCAGTAGCTTTGCTGCTGTAGTTACATGGGATCAAGAAAGGAATCTGAACGCAGAAATCTGATGTTAATGGTAAATCAATGGCATTAAACTCCAAACTGGGAAAATACATTAACATATCATGCAAAGCTATACTGGCTGGGTTTCTACTTTTCTTCATATGTTTTAATTGACTAGTTCAGCAGCAACCTAATACCTCAGCACCTTTGTTCTATTTCTCCTCTTGCAGTTGATGTGGTGTCTCATTTGTCCTTTGTGAGTAATTACCATTCTAGTGAATCTTAGTTAGGAAATTGATGTTTTGCAAATTAGTATTAGTAAATGTTTTCTGGGTTTATTAATTTCTTACTGGAAAGTAAATGTGCACGGGGAGTTTTGCCAGTACAATACTTGTTAAAAGATTACTCCATCTCCTGGATCAATCACTAACAAGTGAAGTTTGGCTCGGCATGGCAGTCTTTTGGAAGAGAATGTTTTCCACACACCCACATATTCACATACACTCTCATCCAAGCAGCTCCCCCTACTGTCACCATCATTTCTTTACAGACAAAATTTCTTTTAACACTGTTCTTTTTTGAGGTGTTTTTAATTAAGTTTTCTGTTAAATTTTTGTGAAGCACTGAACCAAATCACTACTCCAATCCAGATTGCACTGACTGCTGTCACTTCTTTCATCTCTCATGGTTGACCTCATATGTTCTTAATACACTAATTCTTCATACACTGATGCTAGTTATTTTTTTCAGTTCTGTTAAATTTGACAAACTCATCTTCCTACTGTCTTTTGTGCCACCTTTTATTACATTTTCTTCATCCTAATTTCCTCATCACAATTAATTCAATAACTTTAAAAATGCCAATCTTGCCTAGCCCATACTATCTTTATTCTTTTTCAGTTATTGATTTACTTTCTTGATTTAAACACTGATTCTTGTCCTTGCAGCTTGACCTTCTACATGGACAGTTCTCTGCTCTCCATACTTATTACTTTCTTCCCTTGACTTTCCTCTCACAGACTCTGACACAACTTCAGTTCCTTCCTGGCTGAGCTTCAGATCTCAGTCTTTGATTCTGCCTCTCCTTTGTGCCCTTTGCAAGCCTCTCAGGCTTCCACTCCTGTGCCTGAATTAGCCACATAACAGAAAAGTGTGTAAGATAGTGAAACTTTGAATCATTTCTCACTGCAAGAAAATCCAGGAAGTCAATTACAAAGGAACAGGCGAAATACTATGCACACCATTTTCTCGGAAACACTCAGCCAAAAGAGTTCAATACAATCATTACGTGACAGGACACAGTATCACATTATAGCTCAAAATATCCTTACCAGGAAAACACTTAGTGCATGTTTTTCAACCTGAAGTGTATCTCAACAATTCTTGGAAAAGAGAGTCTCTTTTAAAAAAAAACTTAATTAACAGCAGATTTTAACTCCCTGTAAGGCAGTTTAATCACCCATTAAACAATGCTGAAGAGGTCTGAAAAAAATAAAAAAATTTGAAAGGTAAGGATGACCCAAATGATCCTCTATTCTGTAGGGATAATCCTTTTTTTTTCTTACACTGATTAAGAATTTTTAATATAAGACAAGGAATTTGTTTTCAATAGAAAATCATGAACACTTCAGAATCTATCATTTTAGCAAGGCAAAATACTTAGACAATTAAAATATAGGCTAAAAAGATTCTTGTATTCATTTGATCATAAAGGATTTAAATACATCTAATTTCCTACAATTTTTCAGAGCACTGCCTGGTTTTGTTTTCCAGTTTGCATCCTGGCAACAACAAAGACACCTTCATTTACCTAAGAGCTATTGTTGATCATTAGGGACTTCGCATAATCATTTGGGGTTTGGTGTGGTTTTTTAACTGTTCATTAAATATGTTGCTTAAAAGACTGTTCAATTAAATGATAGCTTTATCAACAAAGAATAGGCACAATATTCTTACTGAACACAAGAATACATTTGTGTATGAAGCCATTCTCAGTAATTGTTAATTTATGTAAATCTGAGCCCTTGGCCAAAGAATATTAAGGAAAATTGCTTTTAAAAGAAATACCTTAAAGATCAGATGTCAACATAAGTGGAAGGGTCTGGCATGAGTTATCAAAGTTCAGTTCTAGCAGCTGCAGTTATTTAAAGAGATAAAGACTGGGAGCTTGTAAATAAAAACCTTTCTATTCTTTCCTTCCTAACAACCATGGATTTCACAACAGGCAGTAAGTTTTTTTAAAGTGTGACTTACCCAGAAAGGGTCCAGCAAGATTATGATAAAAGGGTAATCAATTTTTTGCTCACACTCTTGATTTTTTCCCCTGTTCTAATAATTCTTTTACTTATAATAACCATTAAAAAAAAAAAAGAATAATAAGGGAAGTTATGCTACCCTCCCTGCTTCACAGCAAGTTCTGCACTCACAGGAAGTGGGACTAACAGCTTACTCTGGTACTGCCAAACACCCACATTTTAGGACAGTTGTCAGCAGCTTCTAATTTTCATGAAATTCTGCTAAATTTTCTAGTTTGTGTGGGCAGAAAATATCTCAAAATAATGTTACACTTCCCTGTTGAAATGTATTAAAAAATCTGGTGTTCCCCAGTAACATCATGATGTTGTCAAATTGAATGTTATTGAATAATGGAGTTATCTGTTAAGTTCATGAATACAGAATCTGTTCAGCAGCAGCACTGACTGGAGGAGACCATCTAGGTCACAAGAACTGAATAGTGCTACTTTAGATTACATCTAAGAGATCTGAAATTAGTTATACAAAAAACCAAAACAAAACAAAAAAACCCCTGTTCCCTTATCTGAGCCTTTGTCCTACCAGCAATAAAAATGGATGGCTAAAATCTGTCAGCTTTTTTTTGGGGGCGGGGGGTGATAAAATTTCTCAAGTTCATGTAATTTGACAAGAACTATTGGAAAGCAAGGAGAAAATTCACTATATTGTCTTCAGGACAGACTGATTTGTGGGCTATAATTAATGCTTGGTAGGCCATTAACTGACTGCTGCCTACACCTATCCCATACAAAAAGAGTGGAAAATACACATGCAGTCTGAAACAGAAGATTATCATAAATACAGCTTCACAAAGAGGCTGAATGATATTGGACAGACAGCCTTAATTTTGCCATTTTGGAGTACATGATATGTATTATTAATAATGTTCTCTGGTACTTATTTCATGCAATTTGGTATTGCAAATATTCCTAAATACATATATTTGTACAAACTGATTTGAAAAATAAAATCCATTGAGATACCAGATCCCCAGAAAGACTTCTATTTACAGAGAGTGAATCTTGCTCCTTTCCTCTTGTCCACAATGAGGACCATGTAACAATTATTTTTTTAAGTGTATATGAGATATTGTCACCTCTCTTCTAGGAGATCTTGTGAGGCCAAGATATGTATTTTTCCCAGTTCTCCTGCCCAATATTAACATGCTTCACCTCAGCTTGTGTTGAAAAAAAGTCCAAAGGAAAAAAGGAAATTTGCCCAAGACTTCAAACACCCTTACGATGTGCTCATTTGTCCCTAGGTTAGACTTACATAGAAAAATTCAGGGCAAGGAAAAGCACCTAGATGGAAAGGCATGGAGAAAATTATCTCAGGCTTTCTTTCACAGCACCATGTCTGCCTGCAATGGAAAATCACAGCAGAGATTTTGTAATGATACAGAAAAAATGAATAGTCCACTCCATCACCTAAGGGCCTGAATTTTCATCAGGCCACATCGACTTGATTTTCCAGGAAAATGTCCCTCAGAAGGTCACAGAGTGATAAAGCAAAGAAAAACACAAGAGCCGCCCCCACCTTCATTAAGGTATGAACCTCAGGAACTCTCTGGGGATCTGCTGACTGCCCTCCAGGCACCAACACTTCTCAGCTCATGGCAAGCTTCACACACAGGTTTGCCACATCTGATCATTAAAGCTCTGTGTGCTCCTGCACTGAGTGCCAAGGCCTTTGTGCTGACTGCCAAGGCTGAGGCAGGAGTGCTGGTAGTCCTTCAACTCTTTCATGCCCTCCTCCAACTATGCCCTGCCATGGTAATCTGTGAGAAAAACTGGAGAGCAGCCCAACTATTTCACAAATGTTTTCTTTCCCTCGCGTTTTGAAAATTCATAGATATGAAGGAAGGGAAGGGAAGGGAAGGGAAGGGAAGGGAAGGGAAGGGAAGGGAAGGGAAGGGAAGGGAAGGGAAGGGAAGGGAAGGGAAGGATTAAGGTAGAGCTGCACTGCATAGATGCAGATTGCAGTGAAATCAAAACACCAATAGAAAAAACCAAATCCACCATGATTTTTTTCCTGTGCAATTAGGAAATTTTAAAGTATCAAAAACCTCTTCTTTGCTTTTCTTTTCTCCTCACAGTTATGCATTTTCACTGACACTCTGCTTTTTGTTCAGTCAGTGAGGATGTCTCAGCAAATCATAGTCCATTTTTTTGGCTTCTGTTTTCTTCCTACTACTCTGCAATAGTAGTAAACATTTTGTCTTCCTTTCTAATCAGCCAGCATCTGGTGCATCACATTAATAGGCAAGTACAAGAAAAGGCTCTCTTTAAAATACACTCCTTTTAAAAGTGTAAATAATGAATCTAGACTAATGAAAAACACAAAGCTGGGAACATCACAGTCACAGAGCTGTTTGTTTGTTATAAAGCTCTAAAGCTGGTAATCTCTAAGAGGCTCTCCATATTAATCACTCTGTTTACAGCTCACAGTCTGTACACCCTAGACAGAATCCTTGATTCATTACAACTTCTTAGAGTGTTACTGAACAATGTGTTTCTTGTCCTTCTGAAACTCAGTGTCCTTCTTTCACACAGATCTGCTTTCCTTTTTGGTGGTGTTAGCGCAGTGAGATCTGGCTTTATCGTTCACACATTACAACATTCCAAATAACACATAACTCTTCTCTGCTCCTTATTGATCATCTGAGTAGCTCAAGGACTCTTCTGATCTTACCAGCCTTTCAAAGTTTTGCTAGACCACTTCAAAGAGTTATTTAAGATCCTGAGCAAGGTGTGAGTTGTTTAAAAGAACTACTTTCTCACTTAACTACAATTTTGAAAGGTCATTAATTCTCCAGTTGCGATGCTATTATTTTAATTTTTGTGTGACCAAAGACCTCAGCAGTGATAAATAATTGCCATAGAGACAAACACATTTTAAAAAATCCTGCAGGTGACAGCACCAGGTTTTTCTAATTGTCCGGTGTGGTGTTGTGAAAGAGGCAATGGGCCAGGCATCACTACTGACATTCAGGAAGCAGATATGCAGAATATGTTAGAAGTTTTACAAGGCAAAGGATCATTTTTCTTCTGGCAACCACTTTTCTCAATATATCATTGTATCCCAAGCCCTGCTTTCTAGCGTTGAGAGATGGACCAGCATCATTTGCATACGATACAACTCATTATTTGGGAAAGCATCAAGCCCAAAAAAAACCCCAATTCCTACTGGAGCTCTGGCAAAGTAGTAACATAAATAATTGTAATTCACTGTGAATGCTCTTTTGTGGGAAGACACAAAAAGAGCCATGAAAGAGCTGTTACGCTTCCATCCAAGCACTAACAATAAATATTAGCAGTTCTGAGTCCTCTGCCTCTTAGTGGCAGATCAAACCTAATTTACTTTGTTTGTACTGGAGGGCACATACATACAGCAGTGTGGCCTATGTGCCCTGTTGATGCTTCTCTCACCTGGGTTCCAGGGTCCCCTTCTGCTTTTCAGACAAGGTGCCTTCGGCATTAACACCAGAACCAGTATAAGAGATCGGTGTCTGTATTTCAGTTTAACCAACTGAGAAAATTAGATGAAGAGAAGGGAAAGAAAATATATGCCTGAGTGAAGGGACTTTCATTTCAAGAGTGTTTTTTGAGTAACTCATCAGCTGAGAAGAGACAAAATCCTCTCAGAGGTACCTAATACTGACAGTCTGTATGTTGCTTCTCAGCTGGGTGGCTTATAATTTCCCTTCTAGGTGTCCTAAATCTAACCAGGGATATACTATATGGTTTCTTGGCTCAGCCAGTCTCCTTGACATGAAGGGCCTCTAGTGGCTGATGCTTTTCTTCTGTTAAAACTAACTCACAACTCAGGCTTTTAAGGCATTAAAACATCAGACATTTTAAGAATATGCTTTGTATATCATCTTTTATGCAGTCTTGATAAATAAAGGTAAAAGGATACCGAACCATAGGATGTTGATGCTATTCCGTATGTGTCAGAGCACTATCGTAGGTCAGAGTCTGAGCCTTGCCACTTAAAGTCACCAAGTGACCTCCATATGCATCTCCCTTATATATTTTTCCTGTGTCATTAACATCCCTCATTCACACATAGCTAGAAGACCTTCCTTTCTTTTCAGAAAGCTCAAAAATAATGAGGCTTTTTCTTTTAACAGTTGACAGATTCCTAATTGAGTTAGTTTGTGAGAAAAGGGTAAGAATGCTTTACTTGCACTCTGCAGACATTGTTAAAAGACAGCTGAGAGTAGCACTTTATTTCAGTATAGCAGAGAAAGGCAAGATGCAAGAAGTTTGAAGCTGAAGTCAGCAAGGCTCAAACTGAAAATAATGCAAGATTAACAGAAAGAACAACTTAACAGTTAAGGAAATAACAGAATTCCAAGTGGTGGAAAACAAGCATCAACACCAGCTGACTTTCCACATTAAAGCCAGCAGGTCAAGCAGAAGCTAGTTAGGGCTAAATGTATCATCACTAGGTGAAATTCTCTGATCCATATTTCTAGGACAGAAGAGACTGAATTACTTCCTCTGGGCTAAAAAATCATAAGAAAATGGCTAGTATTGTTTGACATGTGAGATCAACAGTAAGAGAGGAAGAAAATGAAAACACAGGGAACACAAAAGAGATAAGCCATCTGTCTGAGAAAGGCTTCAGGATGTCATTACTGGATGGTAGACGCTGTTTAATGCAGTGAAGGGCATTCACTTTGAGACAGCCTATAGGACTCATCACCCTAGGATACAAAAGTCAACAAATCTGATGTAAATGTCTTGTAGGTCGAAGTGTAAAAATAGAAATCACCTCTTGCCATTTTTATTGACATTAAGACAAGAGATATGGTTGATAAAGGTTGAGGGAAGCTCAACCTTTCACACATGATGATCTTACTTGACAGCTGCTCTGGGCAACCTTTGAATGAGTTACTCAGAGAGTATATGAAGAAACCATGAGCAACAAGAAAACAGTAACTGGCTCCTTAGTCTTGTTTTAAATGTTCCCTCACCTGCAAAAGTCATTTAAGTTGAAAGGTGTATTGGCTATTTAGGTCAACCTTTTGGTTGGGGGTGGTGCTACAGGGGTGGCTTCTGTGAGCAACTTCCTCCATTTCCCCCTGTTTCAAAGCCAGCTGCCTTCAGGACAGACATGCCACTGGCCAAGTCTGTGGCACAAATTTTGGCGCTGCCCCTGTGATGACATATTTAAGAATTAAAACAAAAAGTTATTTCACAGATGTAATTGCCACCAGAGAAGAGCAGTGAGAACATGTGAGAGGAACAGCCCCACAGACACCCAAGTCAGCACAGAAGAAAGGGCAGGAGGTGCTCCAGGGGCCAGAGCTGAGGTTCCCCTGCAGACCCTGGTGCAGACCATGGGGAAGCAGCTGTGGCCCTGCAGCCCAGAGACGCAGAGATCCACTGGCAGCCCATGAAGGAGACCCACAGATGCCTGAGAGGAGGCTGTGACCCTGTGGGAGGCCTGCGCTGGAGCAGGATCCCGGCAGAGCCTTGGAGAGAGGAGCCCATGCTGTGTGGCACTTCCTAGTAGGAACTGGGCAACGTGTGACCCCAAGGGACCCACCCCGGAGCTGGCTATGGCTGAAGGTCTGTGGAAGAACAACACACATTACAGCAGTTTGTGGAAAACTGCTGTCCATGGGAAGGATTCACATGGAAGAAGTTCATGGAGAACTGTCTCCTGTGGGAGGGGGCCCATGCTGCAGCAGGGGAAGGATTCTTCTCCCTCAGCAGAGGCAGGGACTGTGTGATGAACCGACCACAACCCTCATTCCCTGTCTCGCCACACCACTGGGTGGGAGTAGAGCTGGAAGGGAAGGAGGGGTGGGAGGAAGGTGTTTTTAAGGTCTTATATGATTCTAATTAACCTGGTCCAATTTTGTTAGTAATAAATCCAATTAATTTACCTAATTCTAGCCTGTTTATCCTGAGACAGTATTTGGTGAGTGATCTCTCTCTGACCTTATCTCAAATCATGAGCTCTTTGTTATATTTTCTCTCCCCTGTTCAGCTGCAGAGGGCAGTGATAGGTTTTGGTGGGTGTCTGGCATCCACCCAGGGTCAACCTACTGCAAAAGGGCAAGTGAAGTTTAACCATTATTACTTGTTTCTGATCAAATGCTTTGGTCATTCCAGTCCAGGACTGCCCTTTTCTTCTTAAAACGAGACAGGATCCTGTTGAATGCAGTACCTGTTAAAAACCAGCTTATGCATTACAGATGAATAAGGTATTATGGTAGCCATAATGTGAAATCCTGAAGGTTTCAATAAAATTTTCTTGTTCATAAATACAATTTCTTTCCAAAATGCACACTCAAAATGACATAATGGACTTACATGTTTAGATATACATATTTACAAATACATATACATATTTAAATAAATTCTCATTTTCTAATCTGGTAGCTGTTGTGACACTTTTGTCATTTCAGCATGGACATTTTTCTGTCCTTTTTTTCTGCACATCTCCTGAATTAGCAATGTCCTTCATAGAAATTAATTTACTAGCATGGCTCTTAGTAGGAATGACAGTAATTGGCAGACTATAGAGGATATAACAGTCCTATACTTATTTCTGGGAATTTAAATGGTTAATGGCTGCTAAGTGCACTCTTACAGCAAGTCACTCTGGGTTCTCATTGAAAATGCAAGAAAAATCATGTCCTGTGATAGTCTGGTTCCAGGGAAATTGACGTTGCATCTTTGAATTGGTCCAGAGAGCTCCAGGCAACAAATACTGGCAGGGCTATAGAAAAAGAGATTAATTTAACCCAGAAGAGAGTGAAAAGATAATACAACATTCTTAAAATATTTGAAAAGCAGTAAAATTGGAAATACTTCTCTGTATTCACTGGAAATGGGGTTGGGAATGATGGGGTTATACTGCAGAAAACTTCTGACCACAAGAAAAGTCTAATGGAAGGTTAATGAAGCATTAGCAATACCTGTCTATGAATAGGATGGACAGTAACTTGCAAAGAACAGTCTTGGTGTCACCGATTCTCTTCCTAATTGCAAGAGATTCTAGCTCAGAGTTACCAACTACAGCTCTCCCACAAGGCACAAGTTTGAAATGTGTCCTACAGATGGCACCCTGGACACACCCACATTAAAAACATTACTACTTGCCTCTTTTGAACTTATTTTCACCCTTAGGAGATATGTACAGTATTCCACACCCTAGACCATGTTAAAAGATGTCTGTATTCCTCCAAAGGGGGACTCGCCAGGTGAGACAGGAAGGGAAGAGCCCTCAAAGTGCAGTGTTCAACCAGGATTGCTCTTGTCATGGAGTGAAAGATGCTGAGAAAGATAAGCAGTAATTGGTCATCCTTTCAGTCCCTGATCTTTAGGCTAAAATCCCATTTTTGTGATTTTCATGCTGCACACACTTTTCTGAAACTAGAAAATGAAGCTATAGTGGAGGTCTATTTAATTTGTCTCATAATAGTATATATAAAGGGACAAGAATACAAATTTATTTTTGCTTTCGGTAGCCAAACACTTTTTTTTTAATTTCCTTTCTAACCCTGTTTTACTCTCTTGTTTATTTTTTTAGCATTATAGCTTGTCAAGTACCTCCTGCTGAAATTAGAAGTTTACCTCAGTACTCTTTGCCTATGATCTGAAAACTTGGAAAACTCTGCTTGTTAAAGTGGGTCTTCATCACTGTCAAGGTTTTGAAACTTTAACAAACTCAGTCAATTTTTCCCTTATCCTAAAGGAAGGCACACACAGAAGGAACAATTGGAGCCACAGAACTGAAGTACATGATCCAAGATAGAGGTCAAACTATTTATCACATTTTGACATAGAATATGAGCAGATCTGTCCTTGTCATAATTTTAAATCTGAGTCACTTTGTAACCTTAGTAAAGACTGAGAAAAAAGAAAGTTGGTGCTGTCTTCAAATGCTCTATTGAAATTCCTATCCAACAAAAGCAACTATTACTCTTTTTTCCAGTATTTCTTTGTGAATATCCAAAGAGGAGAAGATTAAAATCTTATTTATGTCTTTCAGCGACAAACAAACATGTACCATCTGCAGATGTAAATGTAGGGATGTCTGGGGAATATGCAAAGTTTAATTCAGGGTGAATTAATTGAAGCCTATTTTAATATCATTTGCTCTTCTCCATATGCCAAGCAAAACCAAAGAATGAAATTGGCACAGTTGTCCTGCCTACTATTCATAAAAGTGCTCCCACAAGGGACTGGGATTTTTTTAAAGATCTAGAATCAGGGCAAAGGGCTCATGATCTGTGCCTCACAGTTGTAGCTGTTATTCCAGCTCTCAAACAACAAAAGCAAATGTAAATCCAATGAGGAATCTGGGTCATTACTGGGTTTAGGTAAAAATGAAAAACTCCCAATGGAAAAAAAGACTTGAATATTTCATATACTTAATTGTGTTTCATAGCTGCCAATGCTTTCAAAGTAATCAGAGACTTGGAAGCTGCTTGTGAATAAACAACTTGGCCAGTGCAAGCCACAGAGCTTTGCATCAGGGGCACACCTTGTATCAGCAAATCCACCAAAACTTCTGGGCTGAGTTTTCCCTGCGGGGAGCTTTTCCTTTCAAAGCAAACTCAGACAAAAACATTTGCAACAATTATCAAATTTCTTTAAGGAGAAAATAAGAAACTTTCTTCTTGAGAGCTTCAGGTATATAGCCCAAGCGTGTAATGTCAGAAAGTAGAATTGGTGTTGGCACTCAGGATGTTTTAGGAGGAAGGGTAGGGACTGATAAACAGTGAGTTTCTGCCATTAGAATAGGACAAACAATAGAGATACCACTGATGACTGCACCTGTATAATGTGGGGAGGTAGTTAAATCATCATGCACCATAAAAGATCTAGCTTTCTTTTTTAAACTGATTGGCACTGTGAAAATGCCTGTGAAGGGCTGGTGTTTGGCAAGGCTAGGGTGCTGAGGAATGTTAGAAACAGGAACTGGAAGGGAGCTGAGGCCCAGGAAAGGTTATGGTGCTCTTAAGAGACCTGTTGCTATTGAAAGGCTTCTCAAGTACCAAGTGTTGTAATTACTAACAAAACAATGCATGCAGAAGAATTGTAGCATTTGAAAGGGTCACAGAAGCACATCTATTCTCTCTTTATTTTTCCAATTAACAGGGCCATAAAGATTAGACTTTAGAATCTTCTAGCAACTCTTTCCTGATGATTTACCTATTCCTTTAATTAATACAATTTTAAGTAAGGCACTTACTAATCCTGCTAAATAAAACAGTGCATTACTAACATACACTGCATCTTCTGTAATAATCAGATAATAAAGCCTTCATTTCCTACTTAATTAAGACCACCCAGCTAGCCTGGTTTTCCCAACAAAAGATTTCTGTTTTGTGATACCTTCTGTTCCCTATGCAACAGGGGAGGTGGGTGCATTATAGACACAAGATTTCAATGTCTTTTCATCTGTGACCTATATTTTTATGCACTGTAGAAGCCTGGCAAAATACTGAACTAGCTAACAAAATAATGGCGTCATAGTTAAGTTTCCAGATTCATTTATTGGTTCTTTCTACTCTACCCTGATTTGTTTATTGTATGCTGACAACATGCTTTACGACTTACAAAGTTTGTTGACAATTCCTTTTTCTTTCCTTCAGGCTTAGCTGCCCTTTTTTTTTTGAAGTGAACATTGGCCTGCTTCATACAATTTGACCCCAAAAGCACCAAATTGAGTGAATTTCACCTATGTGGGGTGAAAACACCAAATCACGATGTAGATATGGATCCAGTGTGAAACAGTGGATTGTTTACACATGACTTTTTTAGAGATCAGCTAGAAATACGATATTAGACAAATGCCACCAGTTATGAAAGGTGCTACTCAAACCATTTCTATCCAGAAGATTAAGTAACTGCCTGAAATGGCATGAAGACCTTCCTTACAATTTGTTCCTTCAGGAGAAGCATGAAATGGAGGTATGAGAAGACTGGCCAGATGTGCCACACAGCCTGTCATGGTCAAGTGGAAAGGGGCCCACTTTCTGTCACTGGATCCTTTATGGTCTCTGCATGCATCCAGTCTCTCCTCTTGGGAAAATATCCATTATTTCATCAACTTCCATTTCAGTCTCAAACCTATCCAAGTGATCCTCAGACATGCAACTGTTTTTTTTTGTGAAGAAGTGCTCAGAATAGCAACAATCAATGGCAAACTCTCCTCTATAACACTATGGGAGTGTAAACTTACATCCACAGGACCCTGAATGCTCATGAGCTGTAAAATCCTATTGAGAGAATTCATTGTATTATGACAACAAAAAAAACCTCTACACAACTGAGTGTTAGAAGTGTTAGACACTGACCTTCTTTGGTTATATTTCTTCTGCTCTGTAATGTGGTTTCAAAACCTCAGTCTTCCCTGTGCTCTCCTGCTAACTGCCGCTTCAGGTGTTTGTCACTTTCAGCAAGTGATCTGTGAGGCAAGTGCTCCCCTCTCTGCCTCCTTCATCTGGTTGCTTTTGTACTAAAAATCAGCATTCTCTGACAAGTCTCCAGAGCATTTACTTTGTGCATCCCTGTGCACCATGTGGAATGCAAACAATGCACCATACTACCTGAAGGGCAGATGAGGTTGTCCACCAAGTGTTCAGTTCTGCAAAAGAGAGAGTTTGAAGCAGTTCTGAATAAGATTTCCAGCTAGTGAAGACATTTTAAGGTTGCATGTGGTGCATCCTCTCCCAGCTTGTGATCAATACATTACAATAGTTAAGGCATACTGAAAAAAATATCAGCTGTAGGTTATGTGCTGCTTTCTTAACTTCTGAAGACAACATAAGCATGCCAATGTATTGGCATAATAGCAGTGACATCTTACATTCTAGTTATGCCTGAACTATTTTATATAACATGCTTTGGTAGAAGAAATAACTTGATTCAGAGACTGGTTTTACTGTCTACTTAAAACAGGAGACTGTTCCTCAAGTAGTATTTGTATCGGAAAAAAAGGAAAATATTTTGAATTTGTATTTTTCTTGACTAGCTTCAACTACAACATAAATTTACAAAATACATTTTTCAGTTAATTATTCAAAATATAAGTTGTGTAATTCACAGGAGGAGTAATAGAAAGACAAAGTGCTATCTTGGTACTTGTGACATACAGATTTCTGCTTTTGTTTTACTTTGCTACACAGCTCCAGTTTGATAAGCCACACTCAGCCTTGCCTTTGCATCAAAAAGAAAAAAGAATTAATATAATATCTCTATCTTTGGTGGTGGTTTTTTGTGTTTTGAGGCTTGGGTTTGGGTTTTTTAATATTAAAGTACAGCAAACACACAAACTGCTCAGGACAACCAAATATGCAGTTCGAACCATAAACACCATTAGTGTTCGCAGCCTAGAAGTATCAATGTTCATGCATTATTGCATTGTTCATATAGGATAAATATGATTTCCCTTTGTTACCTTGTTATGAGAGCACCAAAAATTCACACCATGACTACCATCTTAGAAAAACAACCTGCACCAATGGAGTGGAGGAGCCCTGAACAGGGTAAGAGGAAGGAATGTGAGCACTCCAACTGAAACAGAAACCTCAATGTAATGCAGTTTTTTCCCCGAAAAGATGAGCTGATGCAAAGACAGTGAATCAATGTCTATAGCATGGAGATCTTTTTTGAAGCACTGAGCAAACCAAGACCCCTCACATGAGTGAAAGCTGTCTCAAACAAAGTAATTTGTGTTAAGTCACCTTTTCCTGCTATCCAGAGAGACATGGGCAAAGCTGAGAAGTAAATTGAACCAATTTACACTGAGCAGGGTCAAGTGCAAGGTGCTGCACCATGGTCAGGGCAACCTTTGGTATCAACACAGATTGGGGGAATGAGAGCAGCCCTGCAGAAAAGGACTTGAAGGACACTGGTAGACAAAAAACTGGATATGACTTGGCAATGTGTGCTCACAGCACAGAAAGACAGCTGTATCTTAGATTGCATCCAATGCACCATGGCCAGCAGGGCAGGGAGGAGATTCTGCCCCTCTGTCCTGCTCTGGTGAGACCCCACCTGCTCTGGGGTCACAGCACAGGAAGGACATGGACATGCTGGAGTAAGTACAGAGAAGGCCATAAAGATGATTAGAGAGAAGAAGCATCTCTCCTAGGAAGAAAGGTTGAGAGTGCTGAGATTATTCAGCCTAGAAAAGAGAAGGCTTGAGGGAAACCTTATTCAAGTCTCTTATTACTTAGCGGGGTCTGCTAATAAAGATGGAGACTCACTTTTTAGTAAATCCTGCTGTGGTAGGACAGTGATGCATTAGGTTTTAGCTTTTATATGTTTCAGATTCTGTGCTGCTTTAGTGTGTGGTTCTGAGCTTCATATTAAGGGATGGTAAGCTCTCTTCACAGAGCAGGCAGTCAAAACAATTCCTTTCCTAGCTTGAGACCAAGGACAACCAACCCAAATTTCAGGCCCAAGAGCGTAAACAACAGCAGAATGAAGAGAGAGAAAAAAGGATGGGACTTCATAACCTAAAGCTATAACTGGACAATTAACTCCAATATCCAGAACCTGTAAAAGTGAGAGACCTCATATCTGATCATGTATTTTATTACCATTTTGCATTCATTTTGTGTGTAGCCCTAGCTGGGCTCTTGTACTGCCCAAGGCGTATTCATTGAGGCCTTCTAATAAATCCCTACTTTATTCTTTATCTAGCCTCCCTACTAGGTCAGCCTTCTCAACGTATCAACAGAGTGCAACAGTTTTGAACTAAAGAGGGTAGATTCAGACTAGGATATTAGGAAGACATTTTTTGTTATGAGAATGATGAAATACCCTCAATGGTACATTGCCCAGAAAGGCGTTAGATGCCTGGAAGTGTAAAGGATCAGGTTGGTCTAGGCTCTGAGTAACCTGATCTATTTGAAGATGCCCTTGCTCATTTTTAGGGGCCTTGGACTAAACAACCTTTAAAGGTCCCTTCCAACACAAATTACTCTATGATTCTGTGCCCAACCTCTACCTTGCCCCAATACACCATTAAAAAAAATATTCTTGGATTCAGCATCATCATGCAGAGACAATAAATCATGATGCTGCCCAGTGTTAAGAAGAGACACTGTCTTTGCAACTCCCAGCCAGTCTGGGGAAACTTTCAGAATGCTAATGCCATGTTAAGGAAACTTTATGTCTGACCATTCAGGAGCCACTTTAGCTCCCTATACCTTGCTCTCACCCTGTCAAGCAAAGTTTTGTCACTCAACTCAGTTTTCCATATCAGAGTCTCATGTGTCTTGATCTTTAGAGTAATTTAACCATGGAGCAACAGCAGCATAACATCTCGAGCTGGTATTTCCAAGGAGGAGCCCTGAACAAAGGAGACTCTAAGCTTTTATGCCCTCACAGTCTAAGTGCGTTGCAATCTGGGGTTATAGGCTCTGCTGTGCCTCTGAGTGTCCAGTCACCTGGCTGGTGCCACAAGTCTCCATGCCCTTTGCTCTGCAAAGGGGCAGTACCAGTCCACTATCCCTTGCCTCAGGCTCCTGGCCCCCAGAGCTCAATCTACAGCCCATACTGCAGCTGCACACCAAGCTCCCTGCATTAGACATATTCCACAACAGCCAACATGGCAATATTGATGCAAGAATAAAACGAGTATTGCTTAAACTCAAAGCTAGATTTTTATTTTCCTCACAGTGAGATTTATTGATTTCAAACCTCTAGGCTCATCCTTGTGAACAGAAAGTGCTGTTGGTTTTAAGTACCATTCAGACTGCTACAAAGTTTTTGGCTTTTGGCAGCTAGGCTTTGGAAGAAGGCAACAGATAAACCAGTTTTGAGTACATATAACTCTCCAGCTAGGTGCTGCTGGTAGTTAAAAAAATCTGCTTCCCACTCCCCACAATCTCATTTGGATGCTAGAAAGTCTTATACGCAGTTCCTTTGAAATACGGTAGAAACAATCTCATTGTATCTTTGATTTTTCTTAGTATTATCAAGATAATCAACTTATGTACTTGGGTTGCAACAGTAAAAACAATCAACCCATTCTGGAACAGTCACTGATGCAGCACGTATCTTTCTCTCTGCGCTTCCTTCATTACAAATAGTCTATACTGAAGACAAATAGAAAGCTTATTTAACCATTTTCCCATGCAGGGTACACACTAATACTGTGAACACAAACACCATCTCGTCTTAAAGATTATGAGTCACTTCTGCGTCAAAAGAAGAAAAAAACCCCCATGTATTAGTACATTCTGAGAAACAAGGCACTTTAGAAATTGTTAGACTAGGATTTAGATGTAACCAGAAGTCTTTTGGTTTTTTTCTCTAAGGTTCACTGGCCTGAGGAAAATATTACAATCCTTCTTTTCTTCAAAGTTTTTACCATAATGTAAAAACTTTGAAGAAGAAAAGACTTTTTACCAGATGTAACCCAATCTATCTGGGAGTGAACATCAGTACATTGCTAAACACCCCCCCCCCCCCCCCACGTAGTGAACACCACAGGCCTGGCCAAGGCACCATGGAGGATTTAACAATGGGAATGCTGACACAGCAGCAGAGAGGTTTCCTGACCCCAGACTCACAACTTATCTTTGTACCCTTATAAGGAAAAAATCTTGGTAACCTTTCTATTGGTTACGTATGGTCCCTCTAACCTTTGTCCATTGGTCAGGTTTGGAGCCTGGCCAAGGGTATAAAAGTAGCAAACTGGACCCTATTAAGTTGGAAGAAGAAGAGCTGAGACCCTTCACATCCCCCGAATAAACCATCCTAGTGGAGCAAGCCAGCGCCTTCTCCTCTCTCTACATCTGCCTGAAGCCTTTATGCCACAGGGAAACCTAACCCAGCAGCAGCTGAAATCCTAAAGAGCTGACAATCACTATAAGAGCTGTTATCACCCTGATAGCTGGGAGTTTACCCTGTGGCTGAGTCTGGGCGAGCTGGCCTCCTGTACTGTATCTTCCTGGGGATAGAGGTCCCGGGACAATGCTCTGCTGATAAGACCCCCCCTGGCTTCATAACCCCCCCCAAAAAACAACCCCCTCACCCTCTTTCTATAGCAGACAACAGCTCTCAGCTCTCTTTCTCTACATGCCTACTTTGCATGCATGTAATATTTACTCAGGCTGTTAATTGAAAAACATCAGTTGTGCTAATTGACAAACATATAAAATGCCCTTAATTGGCTCCATATAGAATTATATATTGAAGGCAACCTGGCAAATAAGTCTCTGTTACTGTTAAACATTATATCAGCTCTGTATTTGATCAAGACTATTTATTCCCTAATAAATAAACTTATTTTATTAAAAGCTGCAGTTGCAAAAGACAGGTCTGTATGTTTCAGCAGAAAATCTGTAGAACACAGGTGAGCTTAGCAAGCCCAGGAATAGCACCTGCCTGAGCTGCCTCCTCAGGCCAGTGTCATGTGGCAAGTGACCAAGCATGCTTGCATTTAAATCTTTAATGCTAGCAGAGAGAATGCCTTGACTTAAATTATGAACTGCATTTCAGAGACTCAGAGGGGCAGGAAGCTTTCATGGATGAAAAAGGAGCTCCTGTCAAAGCTCAAGCATGGGATATATCTGAAAGGGAAGCAGGGACAGGCCACCTGGGATGAATATAGGGATATGTTCAGAGTATGCAGAAATGCAATGAAGACGACCCAGACCAGGCTGGTTTTAAAGTCCCATCCATCCTTGTCTGAACACTCCCAAGGATGGGATGTCCACAGCTTCTCTCAGCAACCTGTTCCTGTCCATCACCACTCTTGCAGTAAAAAATCTTTCTAATATCTAATATAAGCTGATATCTTTCAGTTAAAAGCCATTCCCCCTTTGTCCTGTCGCTGCATGCCCTTATAAAATAATACCACTCTCCATCTTTGCAGATTCCCTTCAAGTGATGGAAGATTACAATTGGATCATGCTGAAGCTTTCTCTTTTCCAGGCTGAACAACTACAACTCTCAGTCTTTCCTCCTAGGAGAGTTGTTCCATCTCTTTGGTTTTTTTCAGGCCCTCCTCTAGACTTGCTCCAATAGGTCCATGTCCTTCCTCTGCTGGGACCCTAGAGCTGGATACAGCATTGCAGGTGGAGACTCACCAGAGCAGAACAGAGAGACAGAATTCCCTCCCTTGCCCTGCTGGTCACATTGCTTTGGATGGAACACTTTTAAAATACAGGCACAGTGTTTCCCCTTGTCCAGTCTCCTGGCACTCCACCACTGGACTGTCATGAATTTTCAGATATAGAGAGTGGGTTGGCACCTACAGCTGCCATTTCCCTCAGGACTCTGGGATGCATCTCACCAGGTCCCACTGATTGATGTATGTTCAGGTTCTTCAGGTGGTCACCAATCAGGTCTTTTCTTACAGTGGGAGGGACTTTGCTCCCCAATCCCCATCCTGCTGTCCATCCACTTGAGAAGTGTGGGAAGAGAGGATATCACTGAAGCATAAGGGAAAAATATTTTTAAGTATCTCAGCTTTTTCCTCATCCTTCTTACCAATTTTACAGCCTTGTTCAACAGGGGCATTGCTCCTTCTTTGGCCTTCCTTACCCATAGAAACTCTTCTTGGTATTCTTTGTCTTCCTTGCCAAGTTCAGCTCCAACTTTGCTTTGGTCTTTCAAACTCCATCCCTACACAACTGTACCTCGTGTCTACACTTTTCCCAGGACATTTGTCCTAGCTTCAGTGCCTGTGCCTTTGCTTCTTTCCTTTCCGTTTCTCCAGCAAGTCCCTACTCAGTTGTGCTGATCTCTTTCCTTCCTTGCTCAATGTGTTCCTGGAGATTGTCATCTCCTGCACTTCCTCGAAGATTTCCTTCAAGACTTGTCAGATCTGTTCCACTCCCTTGTATCTGAGGGCAGCCTCCCAGAAGATCCCACTGATTATCCCTCTCTAAAGCTGGAAATCTGCTTTCCTAAGGTTCAGGGACCTAATTTTACACCTCAGCTGACCCATATCCCTCAGGACTGCAGACTCCACCAGTGCATGATGGCTGCAGCCCTGGCTGCTCCAATCTTGATGTCCCCAGTTTGCTCACTGGCACTGGTGACCCTCAGGTCCAGCAATGCAACCCCTCCAGTAGAGCTGTCTATTACCAGGGTCAAGAAGTCGTGCTCCATACATTCCAGCATCCCCTGGATTGTCTGCAGCTCACAATGCTTCTTTTTCAGCAGATGTTGAGGTAGTTGAAGTTCCCCAGCAGGACAAGAGCCTGTGAACAGGATTCTCCTGTCACTGGAGCAGGAGGGCCTCATCCATAGGCTCCCCTTGGGCAGGCAGCCTGTAGTGGATGCTGACCACAAGGTTCCCTTTTTTACCTTGGTTTCTGATTCTTAGCACAGGCTTTAAATCAGCCCATGGCTGTTCTTCAGACACAATTTTCCACACTCTATCCCACTCTTGATGTGGAGGGCAACCCTTCTGCCTCTCCTTTGTCTCCTGTCCCTTCTGAACAGCCTGTACTCATTGATAGTCACACTCCAGCGATGGGACTCATCCCACCAGGTTTCAGTAATGGCAAGAAGGTCACACTTTCTAGCAACATGGTGTCTTCCAGCTTGCATTGGCAACTGCACCTCAGCTGGGCTTCTCAACCTCAGCTGGGCTGTCAACTATGTCACCTTCCTAGAGGAACATTTTTTAATCTCTTTGATACGTTTCCCTGATCTTTCCCTGCTGGCTTCCTTGGCTCATCTCCATAAGTGTGCTCCAGTGAGGCCGGCAAACTTCAGAGTCACTGACAGAATAATCCCACTTGCACACTGTCTCTCTAACCTTTACATATTATCCCACAGACTGCCAGGGACTAGTCTGATATTGCCCCGCTCCCCCATCATACCTGATTTTAAGCTGTGCCAGTGAGCCCTGCTAGTTTCTGAACAAAGACTCTCCTCTCTTAGTGAGTAAAGAGGGTTCAGTCTGAAAAGCACCATGCATGGCGCTATGTAGACCATTCCATTGTTTAAAAAAACAAAATTTTCCAGTGACACCAGCCATGGAGCCATTTATTAATAGATTCAGCCCATCTACTTGTTTCTGTGTAGCTGCCTTCAAATGGAAATACAGGTGAGAGCATAACCGGTCTTCCAGATTCCCTTACCAACTCAAACAATAACATAAGGAATACCAGGGAATGTGTGGACTGGAAGTTGAATGGAACATGGTCCCTCTCAACAGAGGCTGCAAAGAAGGCTGAGATACTGAACACGTTCCTTCTTTTAGTCTTCATTACGAAGGCCAGCCCTTGGTAATCCATGCCTCAGAAGACCAGGTAGAAATTTTGGAGCAAGAGAAGGAAATCTGCTTTGGTTAATGAGGATAGGGTTAGACACCATTCACAAAATTTGACATCTACAAGTCCACGGGCCTCTATGGAATCCATGCAGGGGTATCATTGCTAGAACACTCTCAATCATCATTAAAAGGTCAGAGCACTCAGGAGAGGTGCCTGAAAACTACAAAAAAGATATTGTCACCCCAGTCTTAAAACAAGGCAGGACAGAGGGCCCAGGGTACTACTGGCCAGTCAGTCTCACCTAAGTCTCTGGAAAGTAATGGAATGGCTCATAGCAGCCATCTCTAAGCTCGGGGAAAACAAGAAGGTGGTCAGGAATAGTCCACCTGAACTTGAGGGATCCCTTCTTTACTGTGAGGGTGACAGTACTGGGACAGATTGCCCCAAGGAACTGTGGACTCTTCTTCCCTACAGATATTCAAAAGCCATCTGGACACATTTCTGAGCCATTTGTCTGGGGGACCCTATTGGAGAAGGGAGGCTGTACCAGGTGACCTGCAGAAGTCCCTTCCAACCTCGCCCCTTCTGTGAGTATGTACAGAAATAACAGAGCCTAGCTGTATTGTACATACTGTATTTCTGGAGCATCATCTAAACTGCCTTTTCTTACTGAAAATTACATCAGAAAGGTGTGCATATTCCTTCTTTCTTAACAAAGCAAGCTATTATCTTCATTGGTAAGACATTAATCATATTTCAGCCTGCTTTATTTCTTATTTCTCTGGAGCAGCAATCTGCTAGAATCACTAATGCCAGGCAATATAGGAGGAATCTTGTTATCAGGAGGGTGGTTGATGACTGAAAAGTATTTGCGCTGTTGGGCTTTTATTGCTTTCAGTTGTAATTGATAACAGATAAAATCGTGAAGGAAAGAGCTGAGTAAACAAGCTGGAAAATGTTATTTTAAAATGCAGATGTTAAACAATGTGAAGCCTGATAAGGAACATTGTACGATGAATATTAGTGTATATCTCCTAACAACAAGTTCTTATGTCAGTGTCCAAATGTTTGCCTGCTAAAAATAGTCTCTCTTCTGCTCTAGCTTTCTTATTAAAAAAAGGACGTTTACTTTAACGAGGTGCTTTACTTTCCCCTCCTACAACGGATAGAGCAGCAAATTTCCCTTACAGCTATGCCATTTCAGCTGCCTTTGTGCTGGTTTTTGAACAAAAAGAAGCAATTAAAAAAAAAAAACCACCTAAAACAAAACAAAAAACCACATCAGGGTACTGGAGTTTTGATTAATGTTTGTATGTGGAAAAACATTGCATTCAATAGCTCACCAAAACTGGCCACCCAAAAGCAGATGATTATGCTCCAGTCCTCATTCTCATTTATAATCCACCTCAATAAACAGGACTGCACACGTCAAACTGTGATTATCTTCTCAGATAACACCTTTTTAATAACATGCATTGAAACTGCTCTGTTTTGACAAACAAGAGACATTGCATGAACATGGCAAGTTTATGTCAGACAATGTTTTCCAAAGTGCTTGAGAACACAGGTGGAAAAAAGCTGTTCGGGTCATTACATGTAGGAATAGTTGCTGTGACTGCTGTGATTGTTTTGGGCCCAGATTAAAAGGTAATTCATGTTAATGCCACCTACTCCAGTTTCACATGGAGACTCCAGACATAGGGTCCTTTAGTCCACTGTCCCTCTCCATCTGTGCCATGTCTTCCTGATGGCAATATTCAAATATTGTGTCAGGTCCTCTAAATCTTGCATGTATTTTTTTCTCCTGGTATATATTAAACCATATGAGATCTATTGGAGCACCAAATATGTTCAGACAGACAGATACTCAAAACAGAACTAGAAGTTAGACCTGCTACTATCTTTCATGTATTATGAAACAAAAGTGTGGTCAATTATGAGCCAAAAGTACAGCTGTAACACTAAGCTACACCTTTTAAAGGTGATGATTGCAAAAACTTCCTTTAGTATTGCCTTGTCCACATAACCATTACTGATTAAGAAAAGACAGTAAACTATTATGCTGCTTTGGTAATAATCAGTCACATTTTACATAATTCATGTGAAGAGACAATAACATCTGTTGAACTCTTTAGAGGCACTACAGTTAGAGGCATATCTGACCTATGGGCACTGGGACTATTAATTGCACAAGAATTAATCATTTGTTGAGAGTAGGAATATACCTTCATCCCTCAGCCCTGCCAACCAAGTAGCAGGAAGGGAACTACCTGCTTTAGGGGGGAGCACAACATGTTCTGTCTCTCAGAGCAATGTTCCACTTGAATGTACAGAGGTAGAACTGAGAAAAAGTGAGAATAAAAGGTTTTTTAATTCATGCCTTAAAATGGATTTGAACTCAGGGAGCTAAAGATGATAGTTTGACTACTGTTAGTCATGAATGGGTGATCTAGGTAGCTTAAAGAATCACTGGCAAAGGTGTCAGCAAAAGGAGGCTTAATAAAGATTTAAGAGCTGTGATAAAGTTCGATGGAAAGGTTCACTGTATTATTCACAGGGGAAATAGTAGTAGAATCAATTTAGAACAATTTTCACAGAGACCAGTGATGCAAAGGCTGAGGGTAAATGAGGGATTTAGCAGTACTTAATCATTGACTAATTTAACATTTATAAAAAGATTCAACAGGATTTACTATAAGCACAGCAGTAATGATAAAAATCTTTAATTATGATAATCATACTAGACTTAGAATCTTGCATTTAAATTAATTCACACATGCATGCACACAGACACAGAGAGATATGTGTGTATATATCTACATGTGCAAAGATTCCTGTCAAAAATTCCCATCAAATTTAGTGAAATACTTACCTGTGCATTTCTCAACAGGCAAGGATTGAGCTTTGAGGACTGGAGAGGTGTCAGACCAGGCCTCATCATCAGCTTTTGGCAACAGTTCTCTCAGTATCACAACACTGAGAGCTGGTAAGCTCTGAGAGGCACCCCAGAAAGATGAGATTGCTGGCTACAGTCCTCTGTGGCCCAAGAGAGTTGAAGGTGCCTACAAGGTTGTGAGATGACTGGCTTTAGTCGTCAGTCAATCTGTGCCCTGGCTGCAATCCAAGCCAAAAAATTTACTCAGAAGTCAAATAACAGTAACGTTGTCCCACTCAGGCTACCATTCAGAAAAAAATAACATTCCAAGGCTATCTGTTGGAAAGCAGGAGCTTGTTAGGCAACAGAAGTTCCAGGGAAAAGATGGCTTCTGATGAGCTCAAGGGGAGTGACCTGTCTAGAAGCTATTAATCAGGGAAGGCCTCACAAGCAGTCCTGACATCACAGAGTGGGGGAGAAGCAGCACAACCACACTATCATGGGATTATTTTTTTATTTTGAGGATTCCATAAGGCGTTCCTCCAGTCCTGGACTGGCAGTTGTTCATGTATCTGTGCTTCACAGCATGGAGAAACATTGGGCTCCATTTTGGAAATAGGCATCTGAAAGTACTCAAGCTTTGCTTAAGCTGCCTACCTTCCTTTACTGTTTCTTGGAGCCAGAGAGGGAGAATGAAAGCTGGCTCTCTTGCTCAGAGGCAAGTGCTGAGAAAGGGAAACTTCTAGTGTCCTCACCTTGAAAGTACCTATTCTTTATGAAGAGCTGCAGAAGGGGAGGGTGGGCTAACAGAGGTACTCAATATCTCTTTGGAATGAATAATGGCAAGACAGTTTTTAGATAATTACTGGTAGCTCTGTTCTGTGCCCTTAGTCCCAGGGGAAAAAATAAAGTATATTCATCACACTTGTGGGAGAGAAAATGTTGGCTCATATTTGCAGTTATGGTTTTCAAAAGAACTTGTATGTTCTTTGGAGCTGAGCAGAGATTAAATTCTTGTGTCTGAGTGAGTTTATGCAAATGTAGAGTTTTGTGGCATGCTTTAATGGCTTTTTAGTCACATGTTAAAGGTAATGTTAATGCTGAGATTTTAAAAGGTAGCTGGATGTATTTAGGATGAATGTAGGACTTGCTGGGAAATAGAATTTCCCAGTTTCATGCACCTAGAGCTGGAGGTGAAGTGTCATACATTCCTATTAGGGAACACTTAAAAGACATGTCAGGTCAGCTGATTTTAAAGTCATTAAATCCAACATGGGAGATTATTGTTAGGAGGGAATCTGCAGAAACATCAGTATGAATCACTTTCTTGGGGAGTGGGAATTACTCTTTTGGAGATTTTCATACCCCAAAAGGGTGGGAGTAAAAATTCCAACTATCTACCTTTTAGATAAAAGGAAGAATCTCTTGTTATTCTTTTCTTCACAAGAAGAATCTCTTGTTATTCTTTTCTTCTGTTTCCCTTTGCATTATGCACTTTTTATACTTTTCTGCAAAAGCATTTTTTAGTGTGCTGTAAGAAGGCTCTTGGGAGTTTCTTGCCACTGCCTGTTGAGGGAATGAGCTATGAGGGTATGGAGCTGTGACGAACCAGCCGAGTGGTGCCAGCGTACATCAGTTCAGTTGCAGGGAGAGGATGGTGTGGTCATAGCTCTGAACCTGGAAGAAGCAATGCCTGAAGGAAAGAGCAGAAGTTTGCCTGGTCTGGAACTCAAAACGGCTATGGAAAGAGTTATCATTAGTTATTCCTGACTCATACTGTTTGAAACAGGATCCTATTTAATGACAAAAAGAGTATTTTTCACCCACCACAAAGACCTGTCATATCCTTCCACTACTCAGCAAATGAACTCTGCCAATGTTAACTCCAAACAGTGAGAAGTTTCATGATCAATTCTTTTATGCCCTCCATGTGTGGGGAGCTGTGCCCCAGTTGCACTGCACACACTCTCTGGCCCTGGTGCGATGTATCTTAAATGTCCTGAGCAGATTGGTCAGCACGACTTTGCAGGCACAAGGATTTCTCAACAGTTTAAGAAAATACTGGTTTAAGTCACAAAGCATGCATACAACAAAATGAAACTATAGATAAGCACCTTAGAACTTTCATTTCTGAAAGAAACTGTCTTTTGCAGTCCCCAAGGAAGGGCCTGTTCATAATTTCTCATAAGATCATAAAGCAAGTGACAGATTTTATTACCCCTGTGACTAATTTGAACATTAACAAATCAAAAATGTTGAGAGAGCATTGGTGAGCATTGTTATAACTGTTATCTGGAGAGCCACAGCTCCCTCAAAAGCACTGCTTTGTCCCATTGATGAAATGGTTGTTTCACAGAGAACAGGATGATGTCCACAGAGAAAGCAACTGCATATTTAGGGTTCATAAAATAAAGAGTTTTCCAGTTCTTCAGCCTGTTGCTGCTCACTGAAGTGTGCCCCCTCTCTCATCATAATATTATTCTTCTAAATCCATTGTAATTCGGTAAATGCTGGTTCATACAGCATGACAGAAGGACTGTTGAAAATATTGTTCCTTCTCAAACAGCAGTGAGGGAAAAAGCAATTAGGAATTACTTCAGGCAAGATGACTGATCACCCATTTGATCCCAAATTTAAAATGCATCTGGCTTAGTCTTTGGCATCAAGCTCTTGCAAAGCAATAACTGTTACAATCTCTCTTCTGTATTTATTGCATTGTTTTGTTTTTTCAATTGACTACACTATTTGTTACTCACCCTTCCTCTCACCATAAGCTTAATTTGCTGTTTGCTTCCACATGTTCCGCTTCCTGATGCTTGAAAAGTCAGTTCTGATCTTTTCCTCAAGACTCTTCTGTGTTACTTTCTCTCCAGTAAAAGATGGTGATTCTTTTCAAGCCTTGTCCCAGAGCAAAGTGAACAGAATTAATGAAAGTGGAAGAAATCCCAAGGCTTTTGGGAAAGGTTTAGCTGTAGAGGATGTTTTGAGAGCTGCCCAAGAGGCTGACTCATGGAGGCCATCTTAATCTAAGAAATCAGTGAAGTAGAGAATACCCAACTAAAAATCATAAGACACTAAGAGCAGGTAAGGGGGAGGGGAGGGGAGGGGAGGGGAGGGGAGGGGAGGGGAGGGGAGGGGAGGGGAAGGGGGAGGGGAGGGGAGGGGAGGAGAATCAAATTTACAAGAGAGAAACAAGTCTGGGTCTAATGAAGTCCAAGAAAGTCTGCAGTTCTTAATGCCTTTGGATTGGGGCATTTGCACTTCCTGATCAGAGAAACTTGTTAAGTAGTTCATCTGCTTTGTTTCTTTCTGTGCAAAGACATGCTCGGGGACTTGTCTTACTGAAATGGGGACAACTCTGAATCATTGAGTCATGAGTGTTGGAAGAGACATTCAAGATCACTCAGCCCAACTGTCAACCCAGCACTACTACTGGTAATCTCTAAACCACTAAACTTCACTCACCACCAGATCCAGATGCTTCTAAAACACCTCCATGGATGGTGATTCCACCATCTCACTGGACAACCTGTTCTAGTGCCTGACCACCCTAACAGTGAAAAAATTGTTTCTAATATCTAATCTGAATGTCCCTGTTTAAGGCCATTTCCTCTTCTCTCACTGCAGGGATAGCTGAAGGTACTGGACCTCACCTTACTAACAGCCTCCTCTCAGGCAGTTGTAGAGGGCAGTGAGGATTCCACTGAGCCTCCACTTCTCGAGGATAAACATCCCCAACTCCCTCAGGTGTTTCTTGTAAGACATGACCCCCTTACCTGCTCTTAGTAACTGTGTCTTATGATGCTGTATGAGCCTTGCTGTCCTCTCAACACAGTCCAGAACTTTTTGAGGTGATGGGCCCAGAACTGAACACAGCACTGCAGGTGTGGCCTCAGCAGTGCCCAGCACAGGGGGACAATCCCTGCCCTGGCCCTGCTGGCCACACCATTGCTGCTCCAGGCCAGGATGCCATTGGCCTTCTTGGCCCCCTGGGCACAGCCTGGCTCATGTTCAGCTGCTCTCACCAGCACCCCCAGGTCCCTTGCTGCTGAACTCTCAAGCCACTCCTCCTCGAGCCTGTAAAGCTACGTAGGGTTTGAAAACATTTGTTCCAACCACAAATGCACTTTTTAAAGCACTTTAAGGTACTTAAAAAATAACACTCACCACACTGTTTTCCTCTTAGATGACCTTTTCCTGTTTTCTTGCAAAGGAAGTATGAACTGCTTGTCTTACTGCTGAAAGAATAGGAACCAGAGTTTCTCACGATTGCTCACTCTCTGCCTCTCTAAACCAGGACTGCTCTTCTAGAAGCAGCCATGTTACCTTAACTACCATACATCTAACCAGATGCACCATCAACAAGGAGCCCAAGGCCAGTAAAACAAAATTCTGGTTTTTCAAAAATAGATCTATTTTATGCATGTATTGGATGATTTCCTTCATACATCTCAATTATCAATTGGGTGTTGATTTTGAAAATTTTGAATGCTGATCATGCCTCTCT
The DNA here is from genome assembly GCA_024362935.1 of Setophaga petechia. Taxonomy (NCBI): domain Eukaryota; kingdom Metazoa; phylum Chordata; class Aves; order Passeriformes; family Parulidae; genus Setophaga; species Setophaga petechia. The sequence goes on along the minus strand of JANCRA010000004.1, from coordinate 5,851,442 downwards.
GTCATTACTTGACAGATAAGTGAAAGCTGTTCCTGTCCCTTTAAGTCAGAATTTGGCTGATTCTGTCTTAAATCTGTCATCTAATGCTAACAGTAATGAGATAACTAAGAAAAAAATCAGGAAACTTCCAGTCACAGAATCTCTGCCATGAGAATCTAAATATATAAACCAGACAAGGGAGAGGTAATATTTTTCATAAACTTGAACTGACATATCTACAAAGAGAGATAGTTTTTTAGCACACCAGCCCTTCTGAAAGTCAAAAATAGAAGCAGAAACTTTTGAAGCTAAATGCAGACTCTGACAGGAGAAACCTCACAGTTCACTGTGAAGGTCACTGCTGTACATTCACTGAAGGAAGTGATCTCCTTACTTGAAATGAGAGTTAAAATTAGCTCAGATCCATCTCAAAAAACCAATAATCCATGTTGTAGGCTGAGCTATCACATCCTGTTTCTAAACTTGTATTTGCAATGTTTTACTTCCTTTACAAAGGCTCACCCTTTGCCAGATGCCAAAGCTTCTCTTTACATTGCTGATCTGAAATAACTACTTGTATTCTTCTTTTATCTTGTTGTAAATTCTGTTTAGTGTTATCTTTCTACAATATTTTACATTTGCTGTGGGGCATTACTATGCACTTCAGACATGAAAGTGCAGTGTATGTGTGTTACACAATAAATTTGTTATGGTTGATCTGTGCCAATAATAACTGCTTTCAAAACTTAAAACCTGTCCCATGTCAAGTAATCCAGAGCACTAAAGGCCGACTGAGAACCCTCAAGCCAAACCAGCATAAAATGTCAATTTGAAATAAAACTAAGGATTTGATAGAACTAAAATTTTACCCAAATGGCCTCTGTGTTGGACAAAATGGTTGAGTCAATCTGTAGTAGTTGTGGAGCTGAATTTTTGTGCTCCCTTTGGGCAGACCTAACTGCCTCCTCTCAGCACAGATGTGCAGAAAAGCATCTGCTGTGGTGCTGGGAGATATGCAGATTTTTTACTCCCCAGTGTGTGTCTAGCCTATCAGAGCAGTAACAACACCCAAAGAGATACCCCATGGTCAGAGGGCAATATTTATCCTCCTGGCTAGTGTATTTATCATTTTGCCACCAGGGTTTTTTTCTCATATTTCTGCCTTTGTTTGCATTTGTCAAATATGTTCCCCTGTAAGGTTTCTTTCCACTGATGAGTAGCTTTATTCAAGGTACTGGCTTCCATGGTTTAAAAAGCAGATGTCCAGTAACTGCCTGCAGTCTTTAGTCACTGGTGGATCACACAGCTAAACTCAGGAAAAGGAACGCACAGCACTGGCCTACCTACCTTCCCTGGGTGGCTGATGTTAACAATAGCTTTAATCAGAAAGGCATGCTGGAATGAAAGGATCAAAGTGAGTTGCTGAAAAAAAATTTAGTGGGGATTTTCATTTTCACATCTAGTTATTTAGGGCATCCTTTTTGTTCCTCTTTTCTTTTATCCATTCTGTTTTAAATATCACCTGCTCTCATTTCTATTCTTAAAGAGGCCAGCAGACCAGACTTTATATGTCTCTCTTTCCTAGATGTCTTAACTTTCCTTAGAGGCCATTGATCAGTGTGTGTTCTATTTTTATCTGGTACACTGACTTTACTAATGACATGCTTCAACTCTTCAGGTCAGCAGTCAGGATATGTGTAACTACAATAAACTGAATTTAGTGCCAGCCACTTTTAAATATTTACGTAAATGTAGAAAGTACTTTTACCTGGAGAAACTGGAGATATCAATATATAACACAAGGTAAGGAACACAGAAAAGCTTCTGATGTAAGACAGGGAAGAGCTTATTGAAAAGTGTGGTTCTCAGCTCTCCACAGACTCTCTGAATGCATGTTGCTGTCATGTCAAACCTTTGATGGTAACATATGGTGTTAATCCTCCTTACTACATGCTTTTTAATTTACTGTTTTTATCTTAGAGCAGTGTATAGAAGAAATCTATGAAAAATAATGATTGTTAATTTAGTTTAATAAAATTCCAATGAGAAAGAGAGGACAGAATGCCCTTGTTTCACAGATGAGTTGTTTGCTTTCCTTGCCTCTGACAATGGCAGCTTTCAACTCACCTTTTATTCCTGAGCAGACTCTGTTCTGCTCTATTCAGGATTGCTTCTGGCACATCTTGCTTCGGTAGCAATGAGCTCCTCTCGTACCTACAGCGCTAATAGGGTGTGTATATCTAGTTATGCACTAACTCATTTTTCTGTAGACCCTCAACTCTCCTACCTTCAACTCTAATTTCCCAGAGTTTCTCTATATCCAAGCGTTGTTAAGACATGCATCGCTGTCTGGCCCTGTATGAACATCAGCTGCAACTATTGAGGATTAACAATAATGACTGGTACTCCTGTTTGCCAGAACATTTGATTCTTTGTATCTGTTTTGTTCTACAATCCTAGTTAATTACAGAAAATAAGACATCAAAAGTCTACAATCTCATAAATGTTCTCCTCTCTTGTCCTTCATGTTTATAACATATAGTCAGAAGTGGCCTGTACAAGTCTAGTTACTGGCAGCACGTGCATAAATAACAGGTATGGTTGTCCTGGATAGAAGAGAATATCATAGAGACTGATAACCTATGACACAGACTCTTATACCATGTATCTTATAGCTCTGTTCCTGTGTTGTCTGCGCCATCTGAGCCCTAGTAACACTGACTTCTGCCTTTAGGATTCAGGAAGCTGCTATTCTATCCATAGAAAGAAAATAAGCACTTAGCCTAATTGGCAAGCAACTCTCCTGTCCTGTATCCTGCAGTACTTGAAGACTGAAATTGGAAAGGGGAAGGGAGATCAGGAAGGGAAACATACTGACTGCAGTACTGACCTCTTTGTTCTGTTTAGAGGATTTTGACTACCCTTTGGCATTATTTCCTTTAACAAGGAGGTTTTATGTGTAAGATATTTGGGCATTGAGAAGGGCTAAATGAAAAAAAAAAGAAAATACCAACACAAAATATTCTAGACAGTTCTTTTAGGGCACAAAACACTACTCCAATTGTTCCTCAGGTTTGAAGCTAAGTGTCTCTAATACTGGGCATGAAGCTACCATCATACAGATTTTTGTTCCTTCTCCATGATCAATGTTGTTGCACAAGGGGCCTAGCAGTCATTTAAACAGCAGGCAGGCTAATTCTGGCCATTACAGCTCCATCACCAGCACGTGGTTTCTGTAGACTCACAAAGTTTCAAGTACCTTAAATGGGACCAAAAATCACCAGAAGCAGTGGCAGCTTCTGAAAAAAAGATGCTGATAGCAGACCAAGTGGCCACAGTGCCAGGATGTTTCCCTAAATGAATTGTGGACTGGTGCTCTTAAACTAAGAAAGCACTTAGGAGCATTTACATTGCAGAAAAAGCCAGAATGACTGTGATTCCTACAGGACGCTACATGAAATATTTGCATGTGCTTCTGGTCATTAGGTTTAACAGTTTCTTATGGATGAGTAATACAGTTTGCACTGTTATTTCTCCTCAGTGCATTTAAAGGTGGCAAATAGTGGCCATAGAGAACTACACTGAGGGAAATTATATATATGATAGTAGTCTCTTTTAAAATCTTTAAAGGCAAAAGCTTTAGAGTCTTTACTTTTGCCGTACTCAACTTTGAGGTTAGTATAATCTTTGTTTCGGCCTGGCATATGCAAGAAAAACAAGCCAAGCTGTGAAAAAGACAAAATGAGAAAAATAACACTATGTGCAAATCTGTGGTCTGACTTCACTTGTAGAAGCAGATGCTGTATGAAAGTGTTACTGCACTTTCAGAGGGCAGGGGCTAGGGCCTGAAATAAAGCTGTGTGACATTATTCAATCCAGGCAGCAAAGGAGAAGAATGAGAGAGTAGAGAGGAAGAGGAAGATAAGACACTTTGACATTGTCTTCACTTGACACTGACACTTGGCAGGAGCTATATTATTTTCATACTCTATCACTGCACCGGGGGAACACCTTCCAGAGCCATCCATCAATCTTGACCATGTAAGTATGCTTTAAATTCAATGAAATAGAGTTTCCTGTCTTTGGGACCAAATGCAGGATCCTATAACTACCACAACTGCAAGCCTGTCCTCCTGCCAGCCCCAGGGAACTTACACTGAGCAGGCAGGAAGGGAACAGACCTTGGCACCACCCCAGAAGGAACTAAAAGCTACCATAGCCTGTGTGACCACTGCCCTAAACTCCCTCCTCTTTTCTTGGGAGATCTTTCTGGGAAACCATATGATTGCCTTAAGCTCTTGGTAGTCTGCCTGCTTTTTAATTAGTAGATCACTTCGAATGAAACTGCAAAAGAATCTAGGTCTTTGGAAACATTGCCAAGCTTCAAACAAAGAAAATTAAGAGTCATGAATTATAGCAGAAACAAGTGTTTTGCACTAGCTCTGCAGTGATTTAAGGAGAAAAAATGTTATCATACCTTAGTACAAGAACAATCTATGACAATAAAATCCTGCCAGGGAAGTGATGAACTGAAGAGCAAATGTTTAATTCTATACCTAGTCCAGCTTTTGTGTATTTTATACTTTATTTGTTAAGGATCCCTATGCTAATAACCTTACAAGTGAATACTTTACTGGAAGCACAAAACTAGTGCCCAGGAGAACAGGGAAAGCATGGAAAACAAAAACAAGTTGAGAGGAAAGGCTGGTGTGGAACAGAAACTTAAGAGGATAAGTTAGGTAATTGTCCTAGGGTGACTTTATGATGCTTGTATCCCCAGATGTCTGTTCTGTTTATGCTGAGTATTAAGTTCTACACCTTTAAGACTGGTTCTGACAGCTGAGGGGGGAGAAGAAGCACAGAGTTTGCTCTCAGGACTGCCCTTGCTCCTTGCATCCTCCTCACAGACTGCACTGTCTGCAGCACGGACAGTGGAGGAAGCTCTCCTTTGCTTTTGGTTAGTTTTTAGCTGGCTGAGGCAGACAAGTTCCCCAGACTGTGGTTTTTCTTTTCCTTGGAGCTGTTCAGCCCTGCTCTGGACTGAAAATCCAGACAAACACCGGGAGCTCACACCTGTGGCTATTGGGAACCAGGAGGTGGCATCGTCCAGCATAGGAGGAACTGATAAGAGACTGAGCAAACCAAGGTACACCCCACAACAAGGACTTTCTGAATTTGCCATCTCTTCAGACCAACAAAATGTTCCATTGTTTAATATTATTCATTTTTTCATGTTTGCAAGTACTTTGCTAGTTAAATAATTTTTTTCCCCACTTTTCTCCAAAGAAATATTTTCTGAACCAGCAGAAGGGAGGAGCCACTTGAGTTTACTTTCTAAAAAATACCCATTCAGAAATTTCCTCCTAAATTTGCCCTAAAACAAGACAGTAATAAACCAAGAAGAGAAGTGAGACTTAGTCAATCAATAAAGACTAAAGTGAAGTAAGACTAACAATAGACTCAAGTCACAAAGGATCATGAAGAACGTTGTGTAAAAGCCCCAATTTTAATAACACATTTACTATAAGGTGATGGTCTAGAAGCAAGCTGTTATATATGTTGATACATAATTCAGTGAACACGCTATTCATTGAACTAATTTGTTTGTCCCATCTTTAAGTAGAATACACTTCTTTTAGGACAGACTGCCATAGCCTCTCTTTAACAGCTGAGGGCACTCCATGACCAGTTAAATGAAAAACCTGGCTCGAACAAAAGATAATCTGAGGCAGGAGAGCTATCTGCTAACCTGATTGCAGAAATCAAATTATGAGGCCAGCCAGGTGAATGGTCAGGGCTGCCTGCCAAGTAAGTGTGAGCTGTCACCAGAGTCCAGCATGCGTTGTGTAGGAGCATACCGAATTGGCTTAGATTGGCATACTGGGTAGGGAAATAGTATGAGTGGAATCAAATATTCAGAAAGTTCAGTTGAGAGTCAGTCTGGAAGCCATGTATATGGTGCTGGTCCGGATTTCATATAAAGCCTTGGTTTCTCTGGCAAAATCATGCTCATGAATACAGTGACGAAGCTCTGAAATTTTAATGAAGTTGGAAATCCAGGATTTAATATACTTCTTTCTGGAAATTTAAGTCTCTGGACACCTCACTTTTTTAATGTTAGGGTAATAATAAGTGGTTCCTGATAAGACCTTCTTCCCACAAGCCAGTGGTCAGACAGCTTCTGACTGTCAAATTCCTATTCCTCATCTAAACCAGGGATTTATGCACACACAGTCTTTGCAGACCCTCGGCTTTTATGAACAGCTCTATACTTGTGTAAAAATGGAGCTGCAGGAATATATGATTGCTTTTTTTCTAGAGACAGAAGGAATGCCTGAGACCTGAGTGTGGGCTAGGTTTTGCCCTGTTTCTTGGCAGGGAAACTGTAACACTGTACACTGACTTGGCTACAGAGCTGCTGCTATCTTAGCCGGTTTTCAAATAAGCTTCTTGTCCAGGCTGCAGGTATATTTGACCATTTTGCCAATGTAATTTGGAAGAAAAAAATGGGAGATTACAGAGCACAGGCTAGAATGGCTTTCCTTTGCAAAATATAAAAATATTTTAAAAATACAAAAATATAAAACATTAACTACAATGTTATTTTATCAAAGGGATGACCTTTAGAAGAAAGCACGTTTGCTTTGTAAAACCTCACAATAAACAGTACGGTGAACTTGGCACCTTGAGATGAGTGTTAGGTAAATGATCCCTATGAGAAAGTGAGAAAATCAGTCTCAGAGTAACTTCTGCACGGGACAGCCCAGCAGCCTCATGGCCTTTTGTAACGCAGGGAACACAGCTTAAATACTTTGTTTCAGCAAAATAGGTGAGAACAATAGTGTCAGTCCTGCTTATCAGAACACTTTGTGTACTTCAACCACGTTCTGGTGTCCTCTTAAAGCCAAGCTTAATAATCTTCCCTGAACCTTTACCAGACAAAGCTTGTTTTCCTTACGCTTTTTACCATGTGCAGTACCACTTCATTCCAGAAGATGGAAAACGTGTACTTCTAATCTGCCTATTTTTCCTTTTCCCAAAAGCCTTTCAGCGCAGCAGACCAAAGCAATGTACTGACACATAACAAAGGGAAATCACGTTTATTTGTAATTTATTTTACAAAAACTGGTACTAATTTGCAGAAAGGTAAGGTTATTTGAGGGTAAAAATATTTGTCTAGGAAGTCAATACCTGTAAGACAAAGGGCTAAGGAGGCACAGGGCTGAACAGTGTCTATGTATCCCAATTTTTCCTTCTTTTTCTTTTTACCTCTAACCCTATGGTTAATGACTAGCAATATTAATGTGATTTGACTAGGTTTTCCAGAGTGAGTTAGGAAGGCACCTGAATACAGCAGCAAATGCCCTTTAAAAAAACTGCAGATGAAGAGTGTACACAATCCAGAACATCTAACACTTCAGCACTGTTACCTTCCTAAAGCAATACCTATGGGGAGAAACAAATAAACAAATATTGTTGTTCTACATTCTTGCTGGTTTTGGCTGGGGGGGTCTTTGTGTGTTCTGTTAAGGCATGCACCCTGTTGTTGACACTCTAAAATTAGGCCATTATGTTATTTTAAGATGTGAAATGAGAGATTTTAAGGGACTGACACTGAAATAACTTACAGTTACATGCGCTGAGAGTCATTCCTACCAAATCAACTAGTCTTTGATTTTTACCAGCAACAAAAATAGGCAGAAGTATTTTGTCTGCCAACAAGAAAATTCTACTTCAGAAATATGTAAGACACTAAGAAAATTATAAATTTTGGCATTTTTGCAACTTCAGAAAGGACAAATGCAAAACTGTTTCACATTTCAATATTGTTCTCCCAGACCAGACTTCACTTTCTAGCAATTGTCTGTACAGGGGCCCTATACTACAACTGCCTTCATGTGCCTTCCAACTTGATTTGTTTGCTGCTTATGAAGAGATTTGAGAGCTGACTGTTGCTAGACAGCTGTGGGGCATGTTCCTAGGCACGAGGTCTCCTTACCAAGGGAGGGACAGGGTAGCCCCCCGGCATTGGGGCATTCATGCCAGTGATTTGTACCATCTGAGCAAGCCTATGTACCTCAGCTCCATGCTGGGCCTGTCTGTCTCTGTTGTGCTGGAGCTGCTTTGGCACAGGCGGGACAAACCCCTCTTCCTGACGTGCAGCAACAGGCACGCGTTACAGGGCTGCTCCTACAGCTCGGACCGTCCGCCACCAGCCCCCACTGCCCCGCACACAGCAATCCTCGAGCGAGGAAAACACCTCTCACGCTGACGAGCTCCCACTGGGGACGGTAGCAGCCAAGGCAGCTTCCCCCGCTGTCAGGGAACAGGAGCCTGTTCGCCCCGCCGCTCCGCTCTACCCCTTCACGCAGCTGGGCAAGGGAGGGCAGAACAGGTCAGCCCGGTGCCGCACAGCTCTCCTCGGGGCCTGCCGGGGCGGGGCGGGGCCGGGCCGGGCCGCGCCGGGCGGGCGGAGCGGAGTCCGGGCGGGACCGCCCCTCAGCGTTGGGGCGGAGCCGCCACCCTGCATAAAGGGCGAGCCGAGGAGCAGCTCGGCGTTGTGAGCAGAGCGGGTGGGAAGGGTAGGGCAGGTGGAGCGGGACCGAGGGGGACAGGCAGGACGGAGTCGGCGGGGTGCGGTGATGGAGCTCCTACGGACTATCGCCCACCCACCGGGCGGCGGCGGTGCCAAGGGCTGCGAGGCGGCGGCGGGCAGAGCGGCCGGCGGCGAGTCGCGCAGGAAGAAGGCAGAGGAGCCGCCGCACCAGCACGGTCACCCCGCAGCCGAGGTGTCCCGGATTATTACCGACCCCACGACGGGGAAGCGTTACTGCCGCGGCAAAGTGCTCGGAAAGGTAATGGCCGCGCCGAGCTCCGTGCCCTCCCGAGGCGGCGGCCGGTGCGCCCCGCTCGCCGCCCTTCTCGGCCGGGCGGCCGGCGGGCGCTGCCCCCGCGGGGCAGCGTTCCCCCGGAGAGCGGAGTGCGCTGCCGCCCACGACCTGGCAGCGTCGCCCGGGCCAGGTGCTGTGGGTCCGAGCGCCCGTGCTGCCCCGGAATCGTGCCTTCGGCTCGGGCGAGCCCGCGGGAAAGACCTGGATGGTGCATGCGGGGAGTGGGGAGCTTGCGAGCCTTCCTTCAGACGATGAACCAAGGACCTGTCCTTAGAAAATTGCCCTTTGCGAAGGAAGTTGCGCTTCTTGACTAATACATGAGCTGGTGAATGACTAAGTGCAGGACTGCATTTATACCTGCTCTAATTGCCTTTTTCTCCTGTGTCTCTCTCTAGGGTGGATTTGCCAAGTGTTACGAGATGACAGATTTGACAACAAATAAAGTTTATGCTGCGAAAATCATTCCTCACAGCAGAGTAGCAAAACCTCATCAAAGGGAGAAGGTATGTGTACATGAATGATTTTTTTTTTTCCCACAAACTCTTTGTGTGCTGGATTGCCTACCCCTTTTCCTGAAATGGTTCTGATAGAGCTGTCTGCTCAGCCTTGTGGAAGTAAGGCTAACAACACCTTTCTTCTTTCCCACTGTCTTGTCTTTACAGATTGATAAAGAGATTGAGCTGCACAGAATGCTTAATCATAGACACGTTGTGCAGTTTTATCACTACTTTGAAGACAGAGAGAATATTTACATTCTTCTGGAATACTGCAGTAGAAGGGTGAGCATCAACTGGGAGAAATCTGGCATTTACTTACCTGGAATCTGCAACTAATTTAAATGTGTGATGTGTAAAACATTTTTTTTGTGGCTTTAGTTGTTGTTTCTCTATGTACTCATTTACTTTTGCTTAAGGTGAATCTTGTGCATGAATTGTCAGTGACATTTCTGCCTTTGTTTTTCCTCTGCAGTCAATGGCTCACATCTTAAAAGCAAGGAAGGTATTGACAGAACCAGAAGTACGATACTACCTCAGGCAAATTGTGTCAGGGCTAAAGTATCTTCATGAACAGGAAATCTTACACAGGGATCTTAAACTAGGTAAGTTCTCCGGATTGCCAACTTCTAAACATACTCCTCCAGCCCTGCCAGTGTTGTACCACTTTATCCTTGTATGGTGGTAGTTTGTTTAGTAGAATCAGCTTACTCTGTCTTTACAGTGGAAACTCATGCTGCTTAAGGGATGACATTAAGCATTCCTAATTAAAAAAAAAAAAAAATCTTGCCTAGCTTCTGGCTCTTAACAAAGTATGACTCAGCACCTGTGGCAAGTGCCTTCATACCTTGCCAGAGACGGACTAACTGGAATTTCTTTGTCTGCCAGGTAACTTCTTTATCAATGAGAACATGGAACTGAAGCTCGGTGACTTTGGCTTGGCAGCTAGGCTGGAACCACTGGAGCACAGGAGGAGGTAGGAGCATCAAAAATGTGTAGTCTAGTCATAAATGAAACTAAATTCATATGAAAATGAAGTGTTCCATAGCAAAAACTAGTTACTGCTCGTCCAGTGTCATGAAGATAAAATGAAAAAATATCTATGCTATTAAAGTTGCTACAGCTCCTCTTTAGACATCTGAACTTGGGAAGAAAACCCGCCTAAGAAAAATAGCTCCTTCTTCTTTATTTGAAATATTAACCAGCTCTGTGGTGTCTTTGATTTTTTCAGAACAATATGTGGCACACCAAATTACCTCTCTCCAGAAGTCCTCAACAAACAAGGGCATGGCTGTGAATCTGATATATGGGCCTTAGGCTGTGTAATGTAAGTATTTCCCTGCCTTTGAAATGTGTTATATCTGTCACTGGCTTAGACTTTTGAGAGTTCAAAGGGGACGCAGTTTGCATTCATTTACAGCCTTTTATACGTGTGTAGCTCAATGCAGAAATTCTTCATGTTGGGAGATAGACAAAGCCTTTTTTTGTAGCTATAGACACAAGTATGGTGGGTGTGCAAAATAAAACCTTTTTCCTTTGCCTTCAAACAGGTATACAATGCTGTTGGGAAGACCCCCATTTGAGACTACAAATCTTAAAGAAACATACAGATGTATAAGGGAAGCAAGATACAGCCTGCCTTCATCTCTCTTGGCACCTGCAAAACACTTAATAGCTAGTATGTTGTCAAAAAACCCTGAAGATCGGCCCAGTTTAGATGAAATAATTCGACATGAATTCTTCTTACAGGTTTGTACTGTCTGCTATTAGTGGTAGAAAATAACAATAACAAAATCCACATAAAAATGCACTCTGTGGTCTAAAAATTTTGTGTTGTGTTTCCACAGGGCTTTACACCTGATAGACTTTCTGCAAGCTGTTGTCACACCGTCCCTGATTTCCATTTGTCAAGTCCTGCTAAAAATTTCTTCAAAAAAGCAGCTGCTGCTCTCTTTGGGGGGAAAAAGGATAAGGCCAGATACTTGGACACACATAGTAAGTTTGAAGTCTAGATATAGTCCACTTATCCACTCCATCAGTTTTATGTTAGTGTACATCTGTGAGATAGCAACAGAACACATATCTGTGTCTTAGAGCTTTCCGGGCTTGGTTTTGACTTTTTTCTTGATAAGTGTAGATGTTAGCCAGCGCACCTATGCCAGTTTACATACATGAATGCTTCTTATAGCATTCGTATCTATATTGGTCATCTGTTAGTTTATAGTCTTTTGAAATTTAGTCTCTTAGAGTGATTTGTGTATAATGGCATCATTTCTCTGTGAGACTATGGCAGGCCTAGAAGAAGCTGCTAGAGAGGCACAATGTGTTTTCTGCTGCTAACTTGTTATGCTTTCTATAATTCAATAGCACTTCCGGATTTAGAATTAAATATTTTTTTCCTGTGTTGCAGACAGGCTAGCTAAAGAAGATGAAGAAATCTACAAGCTCAGACATGATTTGAAGAAGACATCAATAACCCAGCAGGCCCCCAAACACAAGACAGATGAGGTATATGCAAGTGCAGTTCAAATCTAGAAACAGTTGGGTGGAGTAGCTACAATTAAATTATATTTGACTTGGATATCAGAACTGGGGCTGTACACAGCATAATCAAGCTTAAATGATTAGCAGAGCTGCTTTAAGAGGGCTTAAATAAGCATCACAAAGGTATGGTAGCCTTTGTAGGGAGACTATAAATTTTGGCTTTTGAGTAATTATAGTATCTGCCTGGACTCCATTGTTGCCTGTGCGTTAACTTGTCTGCCAGGTGCTGTTTCTCAATATTCCAAATAACAGGGCTTCAGTTCATGATTAACTAGGGCTTCTTAAAAGAATAAATTGCTGAAATCTGTCTTTTACTATCTGGTGTTCAGACCTGCACACAGCTGCTCTCTTGCTAGGGCAGGAGAGCAGAAAACTGATTAATAGCCTGTGAGATGCAAATTGAAGATCTAAAGAATGGAAAGACCTGGAGTGCTGCTCTAAGCTAAGTCTAGCAGCAGCTCCTTTGTAATCTTTGTACATGAATACAAATTTCCCTAAAATTTATCATTTGTTGAGAAACAGGAGAGCCATGCAAAACTTGTGTATAAGCCTTGACTTGTGTTACGTTTGATGTTTACATGTCTGACATCTCTTTTAGGAGATTCAGCCTCTTATCACAACAGTGGTGAAGCCGGGAGCATTGCCAGAAACTAAGCAGATTGGAGACTCCATTCGGATGATAGTCAGAGGAACTTTGGGAAGCTGCAGCAGTAGCAGTGAATGTAAGTGCAGCAAAATGTGATGTCTAAGTCTGAATCCCACTTTGTTTTCCTCATATCTTAAAATCTTGAAGCAAATATTGCTTTTATAGTCTTATTTTTGATGTTGCAAAAGCCAATAATTTTGGAAAATTTAAATTAGAAAGTCATTAAGGCTAGATTTCTTAAAATCTGTAACTCAGAAGTTTAGAATGAAAATCTTCTCTCTGTGTGCTCTTGTCAGTCTAATAATCCTTTCTTTTCAGGTTTGGAAGACAGTACAATGGGAAGCGTTGCTGATACAGTTGCAAGAGTATTGAGGGGCTGTCTGGAGAATATGCCAGAAGCAGATAGCAATCCCAAAGAACAGCTGACAGCATCCTTCCAGTGGGTTACAAAATGGGTGGACTACTCCAACAAGTATGGCTTTGGGTACCAGCTGTCAGATCACACTGTTGGTGTCCTCTTCAACAATGGGGCACATATGAGCCTTCTGCCAGACAAAAAGTAAGAATAATTACAAAGCAAACAACTCACTAAAGCAGTTTAGACATGAAATACTTGTTTCTCATCACTAACCACCTTATTTTGTTTTCCTCTTTCAGGACAGTGCACTACTATGCTGAGCTAGGCCAATGCTCTGTCTTCCCAGCCACAGAGGCCCCTGAACAGTTCATTAGCCAAGTAACTGTACTGAAGTATTTCTCTCACTATATGGAGGAGAACCTTATGGATGTAAGTTCAGCATCTTCAGGGTCCTGTGCTGTAACAATACACTAAATGTAAACTGAGTACTTAACGTAGTCCGTTCCCTTTCCTAGGGAGGAGACTTGCCCAGCCTAACAGATGTACGCAGACCCAGGCTTTACCTCTTACAGTGGCTCAAATCTGATAAAGCATTAATGATGCTCTTCAATGATGGCACGTTTCAAGTAAGTGTGATACCATTATCCAGAGAAAAGGTCTTAAAATACTTTATTGCATTAAAACTAGGTAGATCTCAGAAATCGAGAGGAGAATGGAGACAAACAGCAACTTACTTCTCTTTTACAGGTGAACTTCTACCATGACCACACAAAAGTCATAATTTGCAATCAGAGTGAGGAATATCTCCTTACCTACATAAATGAAGACAGGATATCCACAACGTTTCGTCTGACAACTCTTCTGGTTTCGGGATGTTCACTGGAACTAAAACACAGAATGGAATATGCTCTGAACATGCTGCTGCAGCGATGTAACTGAAGGAATTGACTTTGTTAAACCAAATGGACTCTCTTGTTCACTGTGAATCTACAGTGGAGATGGTGGAGCAACTAGTATGTTGATGATGGATGTGTGGTGGTACGAAAACTGGACTGTTCAAGTGTGCTGGGCACACATCTATTAGAAGCCTAAACCTACTTGTTGGAGTAAAATGTTGTGACAAGGAGTTCTTCGGATCATAGTTTTCCTTGCTTCATGTGTGTTAAAGATATAATTTGACTTGAACTCGGAGCAGAGTGTGTCTGTTTGCTCTGTAAGAGAGCATCTCTGGTGGAGTTAAACTGTGAATACACATCTGGAAAGGGAGGGAAGGGAGAGCTCCGTTGTTGGGGATAATTGTAACAAGCAGCTTCTGGTTGCTTAACTGTGAACTATGGCCATACTGTTTTTTTCCTTATTTTTCAAAAATACCCACACTTGTGGCTGGCAAAGTGCATTCCTTGTTGATTTTTTTTTTTAATTTATTACAGCCTAAAGTGAAGTATTTATTACTTTTTTTTTTTTGGACCTTGGCATTTTGAATATAAATCTGTTGGCAATAAAGAATGGAAATCTGAAGTATCATTCTGTACTCTTTCTCCTATATAACTGAGCATGCTTTACTTTGCACTACAAGAAATCTCTCAGATTTGCTTTCTGTATTCTATTTTTAAAAAGTCTGCTACAGGTCTGGATATGAAGGGTAGGCAGGTTTATCTGTGTCTATGCCCACTTGCAGTCACAAACACCAATATGGCTATTGTTAATTATAGCTGCAATCCTAAAATAACTGCTGATGGAGCTTACAGACTAATGATGTAGGCCTTGACACTTACTTATTGTCCTAAGAGCTTAAAACAAAATGATGGATCTCTTCAAGATACTACATCTCAGAATTGATGTCTAACACTGACTGAAAAGAATGCTTTCTTCTGGGTGGTATGTTGGAGACTGAAGGATAAAGGGCTGTGTGAATTCTCTGCTTGCTGGGAAAGCATTGCTTTTATCAAGGGGCTGAGAATCCTGATACCTCAACAGCAGAATGAATTGACCATACCTATCACTTTGCCTCTACTGAGCTTTATTTTGTCTTTCCACCCTTGGTTAAATAGTTACTCCAGTAAAGTAAAATCAAAAGGGTGAAAAAATTAAAGGGTGACTTAGTGTATACCATAAATCGTAGTTTTGTTTTAGTAACACTTGTAGCCGTTTAAAGTTATCAGTTGGGTAAAGTAACCCCACAGTTTACACTAAGTTTTCTGAGACCAACAGAGGGATGGCCTGCTGCTTTCTGCAATCCTCCTGCTTCTAAACATCCACTTACATGACTAATGGCTTTCCAAAACTGAAGGCAGTGCCATTTGTCAGTTAAAACCATGCAAATAGGTGCAATTAAGGAGAATTTCCCCAGGCAGGGGGAAATTGTCTGACTTGTGGACTGGGCTTATTTCTCTTAGATATTGCATAGCACCTGGATCTGTATAAACATATAGCTGTCTTCAAGTAACTGTTCTGATGCAACAGCAAGCAGTTAATTGCTTACTTGACCTATTGTTCTTATAACTGAATGAGGCCTTTTCTGAGCAACATCAGTTGCCATCAGTGTATCAATCACAGCAACTGAATGTAAGGAAAAGGCAGAGTGATAAAATGCAGACTAAACAAAGTACAGATGTCAATCTGAAATAGTGAGCAGAGTACTTCATCTTGCAACAAGCATATGTAACTGTGATGGGGTTTGTTGTATTGAATGCCTTGCATTAGGTAATATTTATTTACTTCTCAAGTCTAGACAGGAAGACCCAGTTGAGTTCTTCAGATGAATTCATTAATGTAACTCTAGGCAGTTCAGTGAAGTTAAATATATACTTGCTATAGTGAGCAGAATTCAGCTTCCCAGCTGTCTACTTTCTTCAAGGGATAATGGCTGATTTTATTCCTGAGAGGCCATGACTTACCTAATTCTGCTGCACACATATGGCAACTGTTGTTTTCTTTTCCCTAACAAAGTAAAATCTCCTTTTTTGTTTAGGACACCAGTAAACATACAGTTTGTGCGCACTTCAAAAACAAAATTTACTAGAGCTATAGTACTTCACATGGAAAAACCACTTTTTGTTCAACCTTTGTGTGGTAGAGAAAGTACAAACCTTTATTCAGCTGCTATGATTTCGCTGTGTACCAAAATCATGTTTGTATGGCTATAATTCAGGCTTGTCTAAGCAAACAGGCCAACTTTTAATGTAGAATATTTAAAAATTTATGTAAATGTTCCAGGATGCTAGTTGTTTGTGGATGGTTGATACCTCACTAAAATAAGTTAAGTGAATCAGCTATTTGTATGCAGTGTTTATGCTCAGTGGTTGCTAAATCCTTATGTATATTTCTGCATAGTGCATCTTCTGCTTTGTATCCTTACCTCACTTTTTATTTTAATATTGCAAAACAAGAAAGATGTTTAGATCAGGTTAAGGAGAAATACACTTTTCAAGGTACCTTTGTCCTAGTCTCTCAGCCCAAAGATGGAAAGCCATTTTAAAATTCTTGGTATAAGAACTTGCATCAGGAACAAAGGTTCTGAAATTCTTTCTCAGGGTGGATCCTGTCTTAAATAAGATACTGCAGTGCACTACTTGGCCTTCTTTACTTAAACACATAACTCCCTCTTGTAATTCTGCATACAGGAAGATAAATATTAGAAAGATACCTGTCTGTATCTTCTGTATAACAAATGTCTTACCTTCTCTTGAAACATGTGCTCTGCATTTTATGCTGGTCCAGCATCTGTTCTATTATATTGAAACCAAGAGAAAACACAGCATAAAATCTAATTTGGAAGTATATCTACTTGAAAGGAAATGTGAGGATTAAAAATCATGTGAAAGGACAAAGGTTTGTCAGGTATGACTGCTGGACACAATGAAATAACATTGACAAGAAAAAAAATTCTGTTGTACTCTTATTAAAAAATCTTTATGAAGTTTGAAAATATTTTTTTTAAGTATGCATACATACTTGTATGACTGAGTGCACTAATCTGCTGATAGCAAACAAGTCAAGAAAATTATTCAAACAGGTCATGCTTCAGCATTAAAAAAATGCATTACCCACTGATGCTACTAGTAACTCAAGTATTCTAGGGCATTCTGTAATCCTTTCCTGAAATTATTCCATTTAATTAAATTCCTGTATATAATCCATATGAGAAAAAAGAAAACAGTTTCAGTACATGCTGCTTTGCAATACTGAATAAAATTTCCAGTATTCTCCAGGTTACTTAGGAACCTAGAAGAATATTCTGTTACTTTAAAGCTATTTCATTACTTCTAAAAATAGTCATATCAGAGAATGATCATTCCACTGCCCATCAATAACAGGTAATTTTGTACCTGATTAAATGGGTTCTAAATGTAAACTTAAATTTTAAAAAATTATAGGTTTTTATAGGTCTTTATTAACCCCCAAACAGATGTATACCCAAGGAATCAATCAGAATAATGTATGGCATGGGCCATTGCTCTTTTTGATTTGGTCTGGTTTTATAATTTTTATGCCTTATGGACATCAATAGTGGCAGAATTGCCACAATGTTAGACTAGTACATACAAATCAAGAAGTTAAACTCCATTTAAATATCCATTTAAATATATATATTTGGAAACAAATATCATGGATCCTTCATGGTGTTTGGAAATTAGGACAATAGAAAGTAAATATTTAGTCTCTGGGATTTATCCATGTAAGTTAGCTTAGGTATGGTAACATAATTGATTTGAAAGCTTCTGTTTTACTGGCTACACTTGAAACTATTGCGTTTTCCTTCTCTACTGTGAAATCATGGTTAAAAAAAAAAAAAAAAACAACACATATTCTCTTTTCCATAGCAACTAGATATGATCTGAACTCGAGTAAGGCTGACTGACATTTTTAACGCCTTTTCCTGCTTACTATTGAAAGAAATGCCTTAATCCTCATGACAAAAACATAAAAGTACATAAAATTGACATGAGGCATTATTAGTACCAAACTGGCCTAGGTAAAGAGTTACTAAACCCTTTTTCATCAGAGGTAAAAAAACAATAAGGTATTTTACAGTTACCTCCTTTAAGGATTCTGAGTAAAGGCCTGAATGAACTCACCCAGCACTTTGGCAGTTTGTAGGCTGATGTTTCATGTGGCAGACCAGGAATGAAGACTAATCCACACACTGCCTTCCTTACATATATTAAATGATCATGAAAATGCCTGCCCATTCTCTGCTGATGGTTTCAAAAGTTACATAAATGTGAATCAAGTATCATCCACAAGTGAATGGATGGGTGCATTGTTGTCACTCCATACACTGAGAATCTTAGGCAGAGGTGGACTTTTTTTTTGCCTCATTCCCTACCCCGAGGAATAATACAAGCTCGTTTAAGTTTACCTGGATTTGAGATCTTTGAGACTGATAACCTATCACACAACTAGGTCTTCCTAGACAGAGTGCTCTGAAGTGCTAAAGTAGCACAATTACCCTTTAGAACTTGGTCATCTAGGACATCATTCTTGTGGACCTTTCTTCTGAAGTTTTCAGTCCCTGAAGTGTGACCACAACAGCAATGGTGTTAACACCATGAGTAAAAGAAGCTTTGAAGTCACCCTTTCAATCTTACTGCCAACTCCAGAAGACCACATCTGCTCCTGGTCATCCTTCAAGGGTTCCACAGACAAAAACATTAGAATCAAAATAATAGTAAACTCTGACAACTCATGAAAATTCTACACATATGACATTTTATGGTCATAAAGTACCCTCTCATTCATAGCTTATAAGCTTTTTTTCCCTTATTTATTATAAACAATAAATTTTAATGTAGTTTTATTGTTTTAGAATAGCCTTCACAGGAGGAATGAAAATAACAAGGCTTTTGTAGTAGGATTCTGGATCCAGTGGGTTAAGACTGCTGGTTCTGATGGGAGAAATGGAAGGTATAATGCATTGTAAAGTAGGCTGTGGCAGAGGAGGAAAGTCAATGAGAGCGGAAGAAAGAAAGCAAAGTTATGCCATCAAAGCAAGTTTAATCTTCTATAGAAAGAAAAAAAAAGGCAATTTGCCTATCATCCTCAAGGCCATCTTCTCATGCCTGCCATTGCATTAAGTCATGGATAGCTGTATTAAAAGATGCATGAAAGGTGCAATAAGTGGGCAGAACAGGAAAGGCTGGACTTTTCAGTACAGGGAAATTCAAGGCAGCTGAGACAAGCTCGTGGTAATTTAAATGCCTTGTAGTATATATTAGCACAGGCTGCAACAGTTACGTTTGATGTTGCTTTACATAGAAAATTTTAAAAGCTAGTCTGATTTTCAGATGCCCTTACCTCTGTTAATAATGAGCACTTGTGGAAATGAAAGTGGATGGTCTCTACTTCCTATCAAAGTCAGATATCTCATAAAAGAACACAGAGCACCATAGTGTCAGACAGTGGTTATGGAAAGAGAAATGTACACAGAACAATTATAGAATTATTCTGTAGTATATGATGCTGTTTCTGTCTCTCTAAGCATTTCAGCTGAACTCATCCTCACATCTGATCATCTCTACTTAATGTCAGTTCCTTCTTGTTATTGTTAATTACAAATAATTAGAAGGTTAGCTAGGGAGGGTGAGTCATGGCACAAGGGGTATGTGGGAGCACGGGTTTACCATGGAGTTCTGGAAAAAGTGAGGGAGCTCATAACACCAGAAGGAAGGGAAGGTACTGGAGAACTGTGACTCAGGGGAGGGAGACCTGGGATGGAAACATGACAGAGGGCTAGCTGGGGCAGCCAGTGGAGAGAATATTTTGGGAGGTAGAGGCCCCATTTTGAACTCTCCCCCGGAGCGAACAGGTTGTGGAGGAAGTGGTGGCAGCGAGGCAGGAGGCAGCCGGCCGGACGAGGTGCAGCGGGTCAGCAGACAGCCGGGCCGGGGCAGGGCCGCAGCCGGGCCGGGGCAGGGCCCGGAGCTGCCCGGGAGCTGCCCGAGGATGGCTCCAGTTGCGGGAGCCGGCCCGGGCAGGGCCAGGACAGGCCCCAGGTGCCCTGGCAGCAGAACCTGCAGCGGGGAGCCTCCCTTTCACTCACCCTTGCCACACCGACGAGGTCCATCACTAACCTGGGGAGGGGAAAGGAATGGCCTTCGAGGTAGAAAATAATAGCAATTAGAAGCCGTAGAGGACTCTTGATCCATGATAATTGATCCATTATGAGTCAATAAAAGAGGACTAAGTGGGAGCTCATATTTTTGGAGCAGGGGAGTAAGCTCCAGTGGTATCTCACGAGTTGCATTAAAGAAAGATGTTTGAGGGGATGTGAGATGTCAGAGAAGATGGCCAGTGTGCTCTGCTAGTGGTAAAAGCAGGTATGGACCAGAGTGAAATACTGAGTGCTGTGACTAGAGAAAAGACAATAACAGGAATCAATGCACAATAGGAAATTAATCGAGTGCAGAAATTCAAAATCACAGAAAATATAAAATCTAATGACATTAAATGGAGCTGAGTAGAAAAGAGAGACACTTGAATTTACATACCAGCAGCCTTTACACATCTGTTGCCAGGAGAACCAAGACAGCAATGCCAAAGTAGGTCAAATGGAAGATTAGCAGTGTGAAAGTGGAGGCAGTCAAAGCAGGCATCAGACTCGCAGGAGGAGAGAGGAGTGGAGCTGGATAGGTGAAAACAAAAGGCATGCTGAGAGAGTGAATTCCCCTCCAAGTAATGGAGAAGGTGCTCTGTCAGGAGGCAGCACACTTATTACACACAACACACATCTTTGAGGAAATCAAATGTGAAGTAAGTGTTAAGAGAATTTTCACATTCTCAGTAAAACAAAGGATTAACAATGATCTGATCCAGTTAGATTAGTGGTGCCAGCACTGGGGACCAGTATTGCAAGACAATGCATTAGTCTTCTGAGTCACTGGTTTCGTTCTCACATGGGCCTTTATTAACTGCAAATCTTTGCCTCCTGATGGTTGCCTCATGTGAAATGAGTTGGTGGCTCATTCCTCTTCTTACTGAGAAGGTATCCACGTTACAAAAATCACTGTTAATTACAAGCCATTTGCATTAATTGGTATCCTTGCTGGAAGTCTTCACAGGGAAGTCTAATGACTAAACAGCAGGCATGGCAGCTAAAACACCCTGTTTCCGTGAAGTTGCTCTTGACTGGTCAGGGATTATGTGGGGTATTTGGGTGGGTCACCAGGGATAAGGCCGCTGTTGCCTGAGATGTGTGATATATGGGTGGCCTTTTTAGAACCAACAACTGATTTTTCTGAGCCTAAACTTCCAACAGTGATGGTGATTTGTGACTTTTGTATGCTGTACTTCTTCTGGACTACTATTTGCAATATAAAGAGTTTCCCATGTACTAGTACTTTACTATGGTCTATTTTATGCTGTTTATTACTGTTTTCATTTTATTGCTCATCATCTGCATAATGGCAAAGTAAACGGTTTTCTAATTTGTCTACAACCAGAGAAATTAGTGTATTCTTAAAAGATTACTTCTTTTGTCTCAGGTTTACCTTTTCATATAGTTTCAGATGTAGAAGTGCAGTAGATCCATTCTTCAGTGAGACAGACCAAAATAAAAGTGCAGGTACTGTACTGAGCTCAAATAATTGTTAGCATTTTGAACAGACAAGCAGCTGGTGATATAATCACTTTTCAGAGAGGTGTATGGAAATTGAAAATGTTATCTGAAAAGGCTAACAACTTTAAATGAAATAGGGATCTTGGCCAAAATTAGAGCCTGTAGCATCATCTCTGTGATTTACAGTCTGGTTCCCCCTCTTAAATGTTGTATCCATCTAACTCATACCTGAATTGCTGTAGATCCCGATGAGGTATCTCTTTTGTATTCAGGTGTTCTTCTGCAGGGCTTCCCACTTCTTATTGTTCCTGGATACTAACACATTGGATGTTATCTGGAATATGGCTATCAGATAAATGGCATTAATACGTCCATTTTACAAAAGTAAGACAGCACACAGAGGGAATCTGTTTACCAGCTTAAGATCCCTTTCTCCAGTGTTTTTCAAACACTCAAGAATTTTTACTGGTAGCAATTCCTCCTCCTCAGGAGGAATGCTCAGCATTTCTCCAGGTCAGGTCTTGGGGTTTCAAAGTAGGAACCTGGAGGGGAGAGAACTTGCAGCTAGTGATGACCTTGATTTTGGGCAAGGAAAAGAAGGAAAACAACCAAAGCTGTGGAAGGATCCTATAGACTGACATGGCATTTTCTCCTTAACTCTGATTCTTTCCACAAACAATGGGTTTATCCTAGGGACTTACTGAAACCAGAGTGTTGGAAAAACAAAGAATGATCCTGTAATTGAGTATCCAGTTTATGGCATACAAATAACCTTTGGACAATACTCTTGGGCACATGGTGTGGTTTTTGGGGATGGTGCTGTGCAGGTCCAGGACTTGTACTCAATCTCTCTTGTAAGTCCTTTCCAATGTAGCATGTCCTGTTATTCTGTGATTTCCTGTGGTTGAGTCCTGGACATTACAATTCTAGTTATGTTCAGTAGTAAATGTTTGTAATTGTTGTTTTTAGCTAATTTGGACTCTTTAAAACTAGAAAATAGAGGACAATGTAATCAGTGCATTGTCTAACACTTAAAAGGTCTTTAGATAATTTTTAAAAATTAATTCTGTCTTCTATACTCTTTAAAAGACCATTTTCATATTTGTAATTTCAATAAGGCTTATAAAAGGCTTTCTGAATTCACTAGAGAGAATCCAATGTTTTCTACTAGTGAACAGATGTAAAGCAACCATAAAACTCTAAGTCCTTTAAATCACATGCTTTAAAGAATGCTTCAAAAGTAAGATTATAGCAGGTTCACAGAACAAGTAAAATAACTCTATTTATATTTTCTTTGGGTGATTAAATCTTAACATGAGTAAAAGTTAAATTTAGAAGAAACCTTGTAATATTCCAAACAGTACCAAAAAGTACTGCACAGCAAATTGCACTACAGAATTTACTTCTTTTCTGAATGAAGCCATAAAGAAATGTAGAAATGTAAAGAAATTTATAATTTTGGTTGAATTTGAATAACTGGTTTCATTTTAAGAAGGAACCTCTGCCTATGATGAATGCTTCTCAAAAATAAAGAGATGTGAAATCATTACTTAATATAAAGGAAATATACACACCTTATTACATTAGTTGCTTATTACAGGTAAAATATTCTCATCTGGGTTACCCTTAACAGTTCCACTGATACCAGAAGAAATACAAAAAAAGGAAAGCAAAGATGTGTTTGCTTTAAGAGATATCATTAAGTAAGGGCCCGATATAGCAGGAATGCAACTAGCTGTGATGATTTCTGGGAGCAGATAAGTGTCTTTCTGAAGAGATCTGTTCATAAGATCCGTTCTCCTGAGGGGGTTCCCAAACATTTGCCACCAGTGGCTGCTGTCCCCTGCAAAATCCTTCTGATTCCAGAAAATGTTCAGACAGGCCCAAGGTGGTGAGTTAGTATCTCTTGTTGCAGCAGTGTGAACTAATTATAGACACAGAATAATTGTTGGGTAGCAGGGAGGTGAGAAATGACTGGGGGAGCAACAATAAGATTATGTGGTCACTTGCCAAGGGATGGTGCTTGGTATAATGCAGTTAAAATGGCTTGTTTGTTTGTTGTTTTATTCTAATTAGTGTGTATGTCCTATTTGCTAGGATTATTAGTATTGTGAAAGAAGTATTTCTTGGGAAAGGACTTAAGAGAATTCAGGACAATGAACTTGCAGAATGACTCAGGCCAGGCATCCTTTGCAGAGGGCATGATATGGAAAGAAAAAGAGATTGTTGTTGGACCAAGGTACAGGGGCTGATGGCATTGTCAAAGAAAGGAACCTGGGGTAACACACCCACACACCTGGGTAACAAGGCACAGCAAAGTGGTGATATGTCCTGCTCTGTCACCAATAAAATCAATGAACCCTTAACCTAAATAAAAAGCATGATCAAGTCCAGAGACATCACACGTAAGAAAATGTCTTCATGGGCAGAAGCAGGTGAGCCTGAGCTCACATTCCTTTTGCTCTAAGTCTGCCGAAGTAAATGTATGTGGCCTTTGTAGCTGTCATCCCGAGAGCACCCTGACAAAGACCACTTTGTTATGGTATAGCTATATGGCTTCTGGATGGATCTGGCTTGTACGTTGGCTGCTTGGAATGGGCAGTGGTGATCACACCCAGACTGCCCATCTATGTAAAATTACTGGCTCTACCACTAACTCTGAAATCTTCCATTCCAGATCTACAGTGTTTTCATGCAGTGTTTAAATTTGCTACAAATGGAAAGCTCTAAATATGAACTCTGAGGTGTGAATTTTCATTCATGCATACCACCTGGGAGCACACTTCAAAGAATATGCTTTCCCACTCCCATGCCAATAGCATAGCTTGAATATGCTGTGTGTGAGTTCTGGAGCAAAGATTCAAAGGCTGGCTTTTGAAAATCTGAGAGAGCTACCATAGAATTTGCCATCTCTGCCTTTTTTGAGCTATGGAGAGTGATGATAGCTGCTTGTACTTCACCTGTTTCATGAATGCTCCTAGTTTTTACTAATCTTCCTAATTTTTGGCTCTCCTTCCTTTGGTTTTTCCCCAGAACGAAATAGTGATGTGGATAATTTCTCAACTCATGAAGACAATAATTGTTTAAATTCCCAGTGTGAAGTTTTGTCTGATAATACAATTTCTCACTCAGGTGCAAATTCCTGATAAATCTTCTTTCTTTTCTGTGCTGGTTCCTGTGGTAGGTCTTCTGACTCTCTCTTCAAAGCTCCCTTTGGTCTAAACATCCAAAGATATTTTGGTCTTTCTGATACCAAAACACAAGTTACATGGAAGTTAGCCTATTTGAACTAGACTCCACTTCCTTTTTATTTTCTGCTGAAGCAATGTTATATTATTCAGACAATTTGAAAAATCTGGTTTAAAATTAGAAAATAATTGTCTTTTTATGTCAGAGTGGCACAGCATTTGCAGGTGTTCAAGTGTGAGGCGATTAAGAACAAACATGCATTACTGTAATCTGACTCTGATTTATTGTACCAAAAATATAGTTAACTCCCTATCTCTCAGTATCAATTAGGTAAATGCCAGTGCTAAACATTGGGGGAAAATAGGCAGTTACTGTGACATATAAGAAATCCCTCTGTGGTTTTGGGAGGTTTTTTTGTGTTTTTCTTTTAATTTGTTTTTTTGGAGTCTTTAATTATTATTATTATTCTAAGAAAGACCTGGTCATTCAATACAAGATGTCTTGTTATGTGTAGAATGACCCAAGAAGCATGGGGCTGTCACACTACCTCTTCTGTGTTTCTTTATCTGGTGTTTTCCTTGTAATTTCAACTGTTTCTTACTTAGGTGTTTTATTCTTTAGTTTTTGTAGTTTACCAGTAAAGAGATCCCACCTCTCTGATCTGAACGCACATCCTTTGTCTTCTCCTTCATCTGAACTTGCTAGGGTTCCTCAGAAATCACTTTGTTTGTTTGCTTATCACACAGTCTTATTCACTTCTCTAGTTTGCTAGAGTTTGAAGTAGAATTGGATCAGTGCAGATCTAGACCATGAGTTAAACAACCTTTCTCTGCTAAATTTGGTATTTAAATGCTATGCACAGCATTATTCCATGCTGAATTGTGAAAGCATCCATGATGGACCAGCATAGACATTCCTGGATGCTGGCCAGCATGGTTTCTTTCTCTTTCTGCCAGTCAGATAATATAACAAGCATTTTATCCCTTCACAGCCTGGAAATAGTCTCCTGTATTCTCTGTCATGCCTTGCCAAACTTCTCTAGTTATGGACAGCTCCAGAGTTATTAGGTGTGGAGAATTATACACAGTCCAAGCTAGTGGACCTTGCTACACTGAGCTACATATTATTATGAAGTGCTTTTGCTTATCCAGTCCATACTGGTACTTGGCAGTTCCTTCTGCAATAGAAGGACAAAATGATTCTTAGAAGAAGAAGGAAAGTTGTCCTTCCTCAGTAGGTACAGAAACCAGTAGAGAAACTTGTGGCAGATGTAACTTTGATACATATCTGGTGTTGAATTGATAGCCAGCAGTTCAGCTTTTCTTGGTTTGCTGAATTACTGGCACAGAAAGGGAAGCTAACTTGCAGAGTTTTGGGAGAAAGGCTGCTGAAGGCAACTGCCTTGAAGTGAAGTTTCAGATCTCTTTACATTCAAAAAACCAGAAACACTTCTTTACAGTGTTTGGGGAAAGTTGTCTAAGTCTTTTGGGAGTACAAAGTTTAACACCTGTCCTTCTCAATATCTCATATTAGTGACTTCGACAAGTTTCTATGCCTGATTAGAACAGGTTTTTAGGGGTGCCTTGTCCTTTTGCTGACTGTGGAACTGTGGGCCGCTCTTGTGGTAAACAGTGAAGGGTCGAGCACTGTTCAGTGTTTAAATGCTTCAATTTATTTCAAAGTTTTCACCTCAGACTGCTTTGGATCTGTTTTGTTTATCTGAATATTTGAAGCAATTTTAAAAATTGTGTCTAATTTGTACATTTTAGTGGCTCAAGCTTGAAATAAACATTCACTACATGATCAGAATATTAATTAATTTGCCTGCTTGCTACTGACTGTTAACCTTCCTGCTATGGCAAACAAGCTGATATTTATTATACTTGATACTTAGAAATAATAGAATGAGGAATTTCAAAGACTTTTAATAAACATTGCTGTGAGTTTTATAAAAAACATTGTACTAATAAAACAATATTTCTGAGGTCAAATCTACTGTAACATCATATTGTCTGTGAAGATACAGATGATTTCATGTTCTGTCCAGCAAATGCATCTGCTTTTAACGGTCTGGGTCTTTTGGATGCTGATATTGATTTACAAATTAACATTCTCCAATAGTAATGCTGAGAATATATTAATAATTTTATTCCGTAAACGCTTGATTTTTGGGTTTTTTTACACTAAAATGCAGCTATTCATTAAGTAAAGGTAAGCTACTTCATATCTTGTCTTTGCTTTTTAGGTCAGATTTGACAGTTTTCCTGTGCCAAACTGACATCAACATGAATAATGAAGTGTGTCACAGTAAAGTAATTCTTTACAACAGCAACACCAATAGGGTACTTTTCCACCTTCCCTGACCCACTTACCACTCTCTTCCCATGCACCTTTCTGTTGAAAGAGTTGTGAACTAAATTAATATTGTGTGTTATGAAATGCAAGACTGTTTGTAATTTCCTGTCATTTATAGGCATAATATTTGTTATAATTTACAGAGATAAACTGACCAATCTTCTGACATAAGTGATACAAACTGAGCAAAAGAAACGTAATTTCTATCTGTCATACCTGATAATGTGATTGTTTCAGGGCTAGGATTACTTCTTTTACATTCTTGATGGAGTTAGCCAAAATTGTGGAAAAATTTTAAGATTTTAGTTATTTTTCTCTAACCAAACATCTAGTGATGAACACAGCAGATTCAAAGAGTATGCTAATCCTAGTAAATATAAACTGTAGAGTTTCAATGTGAGTTTAGCACAGTAAGGAATATTTAGTAAGGAAACTTCTTGCTTTTCATAAGCTGGGGGTTGAAACTGCCTGTTGCACTTGTTGTGCTAACTGCCCTGAAAACTCAAACCAAAAGAAAACTGAACTGATCTGTATTTATGTTGTAAGTATCCTATCCACCAATGAAGCTATATACATAATAATTATAACAACATAGATTTTACAAATAAAACAGCCACTTGTTTTATTTTGTTGATACATGATGCAAGTCTCTGAAAAGATTTAGCTTCTAATTACAATATTTATATAATTTTTTATATAAAGAATTCCTCTTAACACAGGACTTCATGTATGAGTACACAGAAGGAACATGAGTCCTTGGGTCAACCTATGGTAATCTGAATGGATTATAAATCACAAAATGGAAAAATTAATGATTTTATTAAATATCTTATGCTTTTAAAGTAGAGTAAATTGTTGGCAAAGACTGTAGAGAGCTGGACTGGAAAAAGAATGTAGCCTATTTATATCATCTGATTTGTAGGGATGAAAAGGCAGCAGCAGGAGCAGAAGGAGAAGTAAATACTAACTGCTCTGCAAATATAATTGCTATTTTGCAGAGGCAGTGGAAATCCATCAATTTACATGTACATTTAATCTCAACAGACCACTGTGGCAAAAGGCTTTGGCTGAAGTGGTGAAGGTCTGTGTTTCAGAATTGCCTGTGACAATTTAATTTCATTTACATTCCTCTATGCATGTTTAATAAGTATTCAATCTTATTTAAAGTGTAATGATAAATATGCTAACAGATTTTTTTGTTCTCCCCAAAAGTAATTAAACATCCTCTTGCTATGTTCTGGGCTAGCACAATGTGAATATCTAATGCAGGAGTGTGTACATTCTTTTATTTAAACAACAGTTTGCATGCTGCTTATTTAGACTGAAGCCAGGCCTGGCACCCATCAGATCCTTGATCTTGCTAGTGCTGCACTAGGCACAGTTCTTGGCTAGCTACACTGGGATGTCAGTTCCTTTACAACACAGAACAACAGATGAAAAAATCCAGTAAAGTTACTGTATAGGAGTCCTTGGACATCTAAGGGAACTCTAAGCCAACTCATCTATGAGTTGGTAGCAAAGGAAGCATCTTGCAGGTAGAGTTGTAATCTAGGCTATAAACTTGGCCTGGGAGCTGTTATGCTTCAGTTCTATGCTGCCACTTCCAGTCTGCTGCATGCTGTGGCGTGAGACCACAAAGAGCAGCTCGGGAGCTGCTTTCTTTAATGTTGCTGATTAAGCTGACTTCTGATTACTTCAGAGAATGCAGGAAAAGCAGCATCAGGAAAAAGTCAATCTCTCTATTTTAAAATTTGGAAATAATTTAGGCTTATAATTTCAGAATATTTCTAAAGGGGGAAGAAAAACAAAGTTCTGTGTCTGTGACCAAGGCTGGCAGATTTTTTCACCTGACTACTTTGCCAGTTCATCAGGATTAGCAGTCTGTTATTCAGATTTCTTCTTTCTGTTATTAAAGCAATGACAAAAATTGAGACATAAATTTCTTTGTGTCATATGCCTGAAGTTGAAATAGCGGCTCTAGATGAAGAGTTAGGCTATTAAACAGTTTATTTAATGTTTTGTGTTGTATTTTTTAAATTGATATTTAATAGTTATCTTTGAAAAATTCCTTTTGTAAGAAGCACTTCAATTCATATGCAATTTATTCATAAAACACATGGTGTCTCTGGTGTAGATTTCAAGTACCATATGGGAATGAACATATTTTCTTTAACTTTTATTTAATAGTATTCAATGACTTTTCCTTGTTTTATTGACCTGTATAAAATATATATTGCAATATTTTTTCCCTTATTACATTATTCTCTTCTACCCTTAGCACTGCATTTTTCAGCTGATTGATTTGACAGTTTGGGAAAAGGGTAGAAATTGTCAAGTGAAAATAACAAAACTCGTGTTCTTTAACCAGGTTTTACTCTCTGTCGGACAATGTGAAAAGGATGATTCATTTTCTCCTCCTGCCAGGATTAAAAGCCAATACATCAACAATCTTGAAACTATCACTAATTTGCAGTGCTTTCTATAGGCCAGAGACGCTTCTGTTTATATACTACACTCTTGGCAGTCTGCTGCCCCTTTGACAAAGACTTCCCTACTCTCCTATAAAATGAATTATTGACAAAGATGGGAAAGCCTGATTGGTGGCAAACAAAAAAGTAGTCATTTGTAGAGAAACACAGGTTGTTAAACATGGTCTTTTTTTTTTTTTCAGTGATCCACATGTAGACACATGCTTTAGCTGACGAGGTCAAAGATTGTTCAACACTACTTGGTGCAGCACAATTATCTTTCACATCTGTGCAGTTCGTACCTTCCCATTCACATATGACATCAATAAAGTCAAATGCTGTGTTTCCATCAGTGCTTTCTGTGCCTCACAGGAGTTTTGGAGGTCATGCTAAGTAATGGTCTTTAGCACTGCATGTGTTTTCCACGTGAATTTTGATGACAATGTTGCCTAGCAGCCTACAGAAAATGGTGGTCATGACATGGTGGTCATGTCAACAGTTTAACAATTAGAATATAAAACTGATATTGTTTGTTGTGGCCTTTCTTGTAACTGTAAACAAAGTAGTGTAAACTGCCTTTTATGGCTATCAGTAGTACAGAGTCCAGCAAGATCCCATTGAGTTGTTGGTATATTTCAGTGATTAGACTGTTTGAACTCTGTGCTTCTGGCACCTAATAAGCAGTAGTACTGCTGCTACCCTTTCTGTGCGAGAGAGTGTGTGTGAAGTTTGTAAAGAAAATGCCACTGGCCTCATGCTTTTCCTGATCTAACGCTTAATGCAGAGGGTGGAAGCTGTGACTCTTGTAGTGCTATGGGGTCTGTAGAACTTTTCTGAAATATGTGATAATCTGGAATGAAATTTTACTAATCCCTGGACATATATGGCATATTGATTCAATTTAACCTCAGGTCCATGCATATTCTGCATGCCAAAGCATTGCAGAAGAAATAGGTAAAGCAATGTAAAACCAGTGGCCATTGTCTAGCAATGTAAATACCTATTTTAAAACAATCATAGTGTTGTCATGGGTCATAGACTCTCCAAACATTCTCAGTCACTATACTAAACTTTCCACAATTTTAGATTTCAAATCAGCACGTCATCTGTGCTTAAACAATAAAAACCACCCAAACTCTTTTAAATATAGAAAATTACAACTCTGTGAAAATATTTAGTTCCTTCCAGTTTGATGTATTTTTATCACCATGAAATTTTCACTGGTATTTGGACTTTTCTGTATTTTCTGCCTACAAAAACATGAAAGAAACATGACAGAATATTTTCCTATTTTCAAAAGGTTTCAAATACACGTCCCTCCAAAAAAATTGCTGAAGAGACTACTAGTAATATGAGCTGTCAGCATTTTGAAGAGGATTTTTTTCCTGACAGAAGGCTATAAACCACCATATACAAAATCTTTGAGTTCTCTGTATGGCTCTGTTCATTTTATGAACTAAAAGAGATGCAAGTCTCTTTATTTTTGCCTGAATTTAAAGGGATGTTTATTCCCCTCCAGCAGCAGCATTACCACAGTGCATTTATATTTGCCATGCTGTCCTCTCTCCCATTTTGTCCTAGCTACATGTTTTGGGGTTTTTTCTTGAATATAACCTTTTTTGTTGTTTGATGTCTGACACTTTGGACACTTATAGCAGGATAGGTTAAAGCTTACAGCCACAAGGCCTAAATCTGATTGTCCAAGAGGTTCTTACTGTCTGCCGGGGGCCTCGTCTCCTTTGTCATTGCTCTCTGCTGAGGAGTCATGGACATATTTCCAACTCTTTATAAACAACATTCACTGAAGACCAGATTCTGATCCTCATGAATGCCTTAATTTAAAAATTGGTCTGCTGCAGAGAAACTATGCTATGCAATGAAAAGGATGTAAAGCTGAACTTCTCAGCAACCAGATTTAGATCCAGAAGATAAATTTTAGCCTATCATGCTAAATTCCCTAGTAGTATGCTGTCTGAACAGTAGCTATTTGTGATTGCATCTCATGGAGTCTTATGCTGTTCTACTCTTAACACTGAAAGATAAAAGGAAAAAAAATGACTTTTAAAAACTTCTCTACCTGGAGAAATTGTTCCAAAATAGCCATTCAAAGTGGTGCTTGTAAGAATAGAACAGTACAGAATACCTCTGGCGGAGGACCTGTTTGAGGTTGCTTCTATGTGTCAGCAAATCCTTCCAAGTTTATATCCACAGAGAGATTGCAGACTTTGCTCTTGCTGTCACCAGGCCTGCAGAGAAGAAAACAAAAGAGCAAGGCTAATGTCCTGTTTTGTTAGTTTTTTTCTTAGGCAGAATGTATAATTGTAATTTTTTTGAAAAGGATGCTCTTTATTTTTCCTTTCAGATTGACATTGAAAGATTGACATTGTGTAGCATATTCATGTGGACAGAGACAACATTCTATTATGACTGATCTTTGATAATTTCTCTTTTAGTTATTTTAGGTGTTAATTATTGTTACTTTTTTTCAATTACTGTTAAGCAGACAATGAAAGTAAGACCAAAAACCACATCTCTTTGTGCTTCAATGCAAGATTGCTCATTTTATAGAAAAAAGAAAACCCTAAACCTCCGGCTTAAAAACTCAAATTCTTTCTAAATTATTACAAATTTAGAGACATCCACACAGATAGTACTTAATTTCAAGTCTTCTTGATGTAGAGCTGCAGGGAGTATGTGACATATCCTAACAAGTATGTATTATTGGAATAGCTTCCTTTTACAGTTTGGAAAATGTCATCAATTCTTAGGCAAGAAAACAATACTAGGGAGATGGTAGAGATAGGAATAGCTGAGTGAAAGTAAACTGTGTGGTCCTATTTCCTAATCAAGGAACTTGCCATGGGGGAGAGAATTCAGTGATACTGAAATTGCAGCATAAATTAGAAAAGGAAAAGATTCAGCCTGGGAAACTATTTGCCAAAAGATGTGGTGAGACCAAAACTTGGAGAAAATTCAAAAGCCACTTGGCTGTTCTACAAACATAATAATCCCCAATGGTATGATTTTAGGGTAGATATAAAGATTGTTCCTTTAGAATGTGAGTCAACTGATAATTGCCTGAGAGTGGAATGAAATTTCCTATTGGAGAAGTTATTCCCCCCTGTCTGCAACAGAGTTTCTCAGACCTCTTCGTTCCAGTGTCTGGTGCTGGCCATGGTTTATAACAGGGCACAGTCTGCATAACTTAATAACCCATGCTTATTACTACTAACATTTGGGCCAAAGAGAGCTCAGAGATGATTACTGATTTTTACAAACTTTGTTGTACAGCAGTCTTGCAAAAAGACCACTTAGGTAGTTCATCTAGGTGCTCACAAAGCTAACTATGCACCACTGTGTAACAAAGTACAGCTATTTGAAGTGTTTGGCAATCTCCACAGGACTATGCTGTTTCTGTGCCACTCTTGTATGATCACAGAATATGTAAGTGGCTAAAACCCTGCAGAGAGCCTGATCTTGTCTGGAATCAAGGGTACTTAACATAATCTACTGCAGAAAGACTTCCAATGCCTTTCCTGTCAGGTAAAACAACATAACTCTTGGCCCTTCACATTTAAGAGAAGGTTGTGGGTATAGATTGCAGGATGTCATGGGGCCACTCATGGCACAGTGTCTTTGCCGTTTCCTTTCCGATAGTGTACAGTGTTTGCAACAAGACAAGGGCATATCTTATCTACACAACAGAAGCTTAGAGTGCTTTTAGGAAGCAGCTGGTTAGCAGTTCCATGACTGCACCACAGAGCTCAGTTCAGACTGCTCAGCTCTGCTAGTCAGGCTAAATACACCTATCCAGAAGTTTGTGTTCTCACTAAGTAGATTGTTGGACTTCTCTATACAGTTAAGTTAAAAAGTGATAGACAGCAGTCCTAGGCACTGAAACTCCATTGTTCCTATTGTTAGATAATTAGATTTTGGCACACCTTAACCCAAGTCAGTTATCTCTGTACCAAAGAATTCCTGAACGTGACAAGGGAATTAGTCAATTGGGATGTGATCATTACATTTGGAGTGTTGAGGGACTTCAAAAATGGACTAATTTCGGCTGGTGAGTTTCAGCCAGTTAACTTCAAGTCTCAGTGCTGGGAATGATCTAAGGTGTACAAAAATTAACAGAGTAGTTGCTTTAGAGTTAGCTTCTTTAATGGTGTCCTGAGTATAAATATCTGTGCAAGGGAGATTTGCCTAGCATTTTACTAAAACTTTAATTAAAATTAGAAACACAAGATAAGAAAAAAATAATTTCCCTGGAGGTTTT
The DNA here is from genome assembly GCA_024362935.1 of Setophaga petechia. Classification (NCBI taxonomy): domain Eukaryota; kingdom Metazoa; phylum Chordata; class Aves; order Passeriformes; family Parulidae; genus Setophaga; species Setophaga petechia. The sequence continues at coordinate 5,817,685 of JANCRA010000004.1, read as the reverse complement.
ACTACAGAGAGATAATCCACAGGAGAATGGTTGTCTTCAGAGTCTGACCTTCTTTAAGGGAAAATCTTCCATGTGTGATGATCAGGATGTAAAATTCTGTTTAAAAAACACATGCAAGAGATTTAACCCAAAAAATTTTTGATACATATTGGGGGTTTTGGGGTTTTTAATTTGGGTTTTTGTTTAGTTTAGTTGGTTTTTTATGTTTGTTTTGTTTTGTTTTTATTTTTTGTTTGTCAGGATATTTTAGCTTAGTATGAGTTATGCTGTCTGAAAGCATATGTTGCTTGAAAGCATCAAGAGGAGAGCAACGAGGCTGGTGAGGGGCTTGGAACACAAACCCTGTGAGGATCGACTGAGGGAGCTGGGGATGTTTAGCCTGGAGAGAAGGAGACTCAGGGGTGACCTTATCACTTTCCACAAGGTCCTGAAAGGTGGCTGCAGTCAGGCGGGGGTTGGTCTCTTTGTCCAGGCAACAACTGACAGAACCAGAGGACACAGTCTCACAAGCTGCGACAAGGGAAATATTGGTTGGATGTTAGGAAAAAGTGCTTTATGGAGAGAGTGATAAAGTACTGGAATGGTCTGCCGGGGGAGGTAGTGGAGTCACCATCCCTGGATGTGTTTAGAAAAAGACTGGATATGGCACTCAGTGCTGTGGTTTAGTTGAGGTGTTAGGGCTCGGTTGGATTCGATGATCTTAAAGCTCCCTTCCAACCTAGTGATTCTATGATTATGTGAAATATTGGCAGAGGATTGATTAGAGATAGTGTAAACAAACATTCACTGGGTGTCTTTCTGGGAGGACAATGTGCAAAAAGGCCAAAAAGGATACCCTATAAACGTCATGAGGATGTGAAAAGGCATCTTCTTCTAACTTCTTTTACTTTTGTTATTAGAAGACTATTGCTGGCCATTTGAGCAAGCAATGTTCAGAAGGGTATGAAAGTGGTAGTGTCTTTAATCTTTTATGTCTTCCCAAAATCCCTGTTTCAGTGATAAAAAGCTGTGATAAAGGAAAAAAAGTATCATCTTGTATCAGGACTTTAGCATATGATAAGAGCTATGATGAATCATAACTTGGGAATAGGACAGTGAAGAATACTCTAGTGTTCTCAAGAAATTATATTGCACAGTGTTCACCTTCCAGCTCAGCAACAGGCAGAAGCTTCTAAGCTAACTCCAGAACTGGATGCAGAATTTCTGTGTCAGCACAGCACTACACCCTAATTAATCAGCTGATAGGAATTAGGTAAATTGTCTCCAGTAGCACGGTACTAATGCAACTCTGTGTCTTCTCAGACACATGTTATCTGAGCTGTGTTGGGTCAGGTAAATGTTCCAGCTTGTTCAGTACCCGTAACTTCATCCTAGACTGCATCATGTAAAACATCTCTTGGGTGTCTGACTTTGAATGCCAGTATCTTTGGACAAATAGCCAAGGTTTGCAAACAAACTTAGAAAAAAATAAATTAAAAGAGTTTGTAAGGAGCAGTCTTTTAAATATGAAACAGAATATATATAGAGTTTCTGAAATTAAATTCAGTGAAATTTTTGCATCACAGATTTTGCATTTATTTGTGTTTCTACAATACATTACCCCATTCTATTCTGTTAAAATCCATAACCAAACAACAGCTCTTCATCTGACCAAACTGCATTGTCTGTGGCCAAAGAAAGGACTTTTTGTCTTTTGTGAATAGAGCCTGCTGCCATAGACCATATTACATATTAAGGAAATTCAAAATAAGAAATTAGGGAAATTCAAAACCTGGTTGAATTATAGAAGCTTTTGTGTGTCTAGTAGGAGAATAACAATTTGAAAGGATCTGCTGAAACACTTATCAACAACTTTACTTTTCATCCAGAGGGTGGTTGGGCACTGGTACATGCTTCCTAAGAAAGTGGTCACAGGACCAAGCCTGAAAGAGTTCAAGAGGTTTTTGAACCATACTCTTAAGTACCTGGTGTTATTCTTGGGGATGTCCTGGAAGGACAGGAGTTGGACTTTGGTGATTCCTGTGGGTCCCTTCCAACTCAGCATATTCAACAGCTCTGTCCTGTAAGACATAAAACCCACGAGACTGAGGTTCAGATTTTTGATTCTTCATAGATGAGATATCCTGAGACAGACTAGGCCAAACTGTATCCTCTATTTTGATCACATTATGACTGGCACACTTGGGAGATGCATCGACATACCGTACATGAGTTTACCTCTCAGGGGACTGATGTCTGGTGCTCATTAGAACATTATGGTTGTTAGTTGTGCAGTGAATTACTTTCAATCTTTCAAGCAGCAATTAAAAAATTTCTTACATGCTTTTCCGTCTTTCTTTTGTTCTGTTTCTCGTGTATGGATATAGGTTCAAAATATCTAATCATATGAAAAAATTACAAAGATATTACGGTGTTCTAGTCTGAATTCTGAAAGAAGTGGAGCTTCTATCATCAGCTTCTATCAACAATTTTGAATGTTTTGGCTAGCATTTTTTTTTGTTTTAATAGTGATGTAGAATATTTAGAGAGACTAAAGTCTCTCTTCCCTTATGAGATAGTGGCTCACCATAGAGTATATGTTCAGAGGCAATCTTGTTCTCCCACTGGCAGAAGTGCTGCAGTGTTATAATTTCCCATTTTTATTAGCTGAAAATCAAATGAGCAAAAAATATTTTGAAAGCAAGGAAAGCATCAGTGAGATCTTGCTTTTTCTTGGGAAGAATCTATCCACACTATAGGAAGCCATGGGCAGTCACTTTTTTTCCCATTCTCTCAGTCACAGAACTTGTTTTATAAACCCCAAGATCTTCAGTGCAGAACTATGACTACCAAAAAGTTATCACTTGGTTCTCTATTGGTTATGGTTTGACGCCTGATGGTCCATTATTAACAATACCTTTGTGATGGAAATTTCCAGGGTGAATGTGCAATTTCATAGGAAGTTTTGATTTCTAGATGTTGTTGAATTGTTGACAAAACAGAAAACTGGAGGTAAGGCACTTGATAATGCATTATGGTGACAGGATATCTTCAGGCACCCACTGTCTGTTGAAGCAAGGATTTATTTAAGAGGCTTGCTAGAATTATGATAGTTTTCTTTTTGTTGTCTAATTTTAACTAGACAAATTTGTTTTATTTATACTTCTAGAAGTTATTTTCTATTTGCTCTTATTGAATTACTCTGACTAAATTCCAACAGCAAGCTGATTTTTATAGTCCTTCGTACTATCAAAGGTTGGGAAGAAATGCTTGTGGCCCACCCTGTCTCAATTTCCTAATGACATTTCAATATTTGCTTACAAGTTCTGCTTATTGTTTTGGGGTTTTTTTGTCAATGTCTATTACATTGTGATTGAAATAAAAAATTACTCTGTCCTGAGTGTTTGAGATGAGGACAGCAATACTAAACCTCCATTTGAAAGAAAAGAGATAGTTATGTGTCATGTATACAGTAAGTATAATCCATAACAACAGTAATAACATTTTTTCATAGGAAACAAAAGACTGCACAAATTCTAAAAAACATTATTTTGTGAAATTATATGACTGAAACTGAATCAGGTAGATAAGTAGTAGATTTTATCTTTTCTAGCACAGGAGGAAGGATGGCTGCCTTTTCCTGGCAGGGATATATGTATGCTCATTTCAGTTTGCATGTGATGCCTCTTGTCTTTGTGTTGTAGGAGCTAGTCCTGTGGCAAGATATATGTTTTTAGGCACTAAAGTGCAGCTAGAGAAAATGCTTTAAAGCAGGTCTCCTTTGAGTATTGGGCACAACTCAGTACTGTGACTTCTCTCTTGTTTTCTGTCCACATGCAAATAATTAGAGAGTCACCCAAATTTTCAAACCATCTGCTTCTGTCACAGGGGATCCTGACAGGGAAAAAGGGCATAGCACTGTGCTGCATAAATGTAGGAGGAACAATCTTCACTATGTGCATGTCAATTTTCACTGAATGTCAAACAATAGATTGTCTCTGTCCTGCCATTCTGGACAGGCAGGCAACATGAATACGGTCCTAAGGGTAAATCCCAAGTCAATTGGTAATACAAAAGCATTGAGAGGAAAAAAAGATCCTCAAAAAAATTTTGCATAATTATACACTTCCTTTTGCTTTCCTTTGAGCTTCTTGATAATGATTCTGTCATCTCCAGAAACAAAACACGTGAACAACTGGAATAGGGAGATGTAGGAGTCATCAACAAAATCTTGCCCTGTACAGGGTTAACACAGCCTGCTCTTGATGGCCTCAGTTATACAGCTCTCTTCACATATTGCCACTTATATCCTTTCCCCATGACATTGTCACAACATATTAAAGCCTCCATCCTGCAAACACTTCATGCATGTGGGTAGTCAGAGTTAATCACATGCATGAGTGTTTGCAGGACAGCAGCCTGAGAGATTAAAATCTAGAAAAACAACCATATTAAATGACCTATTTTGAGGAGAAAGAGACTCAAAAGAAATTCTTTATACCTTACTTGGATATAACATTGTAAGATATGTTGTGTCTTACGTTTTTACGCAACATCTTTCTTTCCTATACCACCATACCTAAAGTCATAGCAGCAAAAGCTGTAATGTGAAACTGGCTCTTTGCCAACACTTTAAATCTGTTGATGTGGCCATGACACGGAAACCCAGACACAGGAACAGGTGTCTGGCACGGGAGTGTCCTTGACTAGTTCGTTAATTGAATTCCCAAATAACATTTGTCTCAAGTTCTGAAGATTAGGAGTTGTGATTCTGGAATAGTGACACAATGAAAAATAAAACAAAGGTAGAAAAGCAAAGAGAAATTCTGTTACTTGCTAATTGTCATGCACTCAGCAGCTTCAACTGCCTACTTAGCACCTGCTTCTTTAATAGGGTTTAGCAAGAAGGCTGGGACCAGAACCTTTTTGGTTGCAGCAGTTAGTTCAGTTTGCAAATCAACCCTTCCACATTGAAAAAAAAAAAAAAAAAAAGAGAAACCTCCTTCTTTAAACTATTTCTTTCTATTAATATATATTTATATGTTTAACTAAAAACTAAGATACTTTGTGGCCTGCTACTGCATTTCCTACACGTTTCTAAATATGTTACATTTTGTTGCCAGACAAAGAGCAATGTTACAGGTAAGAAATCACGGTCTTTTTGCGAGCAATTGCCAATCAACTCTAAATTTTCCTACTATATCAGGCCTTTCTGAGCAAGGCGTCATTTTTCATGCCTCTTTTAGACTAATTCTATCTGACATCTTTAAATCCTGTCACTTGACACTGATATGGAGATGGAAGTATAACACAAATGATGAAAGTTAATTGTGATGACTGATAGAAATTCTTCTACCCTCACGTTTTCTGTCCTCTTTTCAGAACAAAGGCACAAAATCAGAGTAATCTGCTATCTGATGAGAGACTATGAGGAGACAAAAATCATATTGTTGTCTAAATTTATGTGCATTAAAACAAGCTACAAATGCTTTATTCAGTCTGTGCAAGTGACTGGGGCCTGTGGATTCATAGGACAACAGCCCATTGTGTTTTAACTTAGAAATAACTATCTGTGCCTAGAAACAGATAAATTTAACCTCTTTGGATGACCCTTCAATTGCTACCAGTGTGGCATATGAGCCAGCTTTATGTAAGGTAACCTTTACTTGTTCTGGCAGGTGAAGGCACTAATAACCATTGGGCTTCAGATAATGACTAAACGCTCAAATGTTTGGGTTGCTAGAAACTTCCTTAAGATGCTGTAACTTGTAACTTATTTTAATTCTTTGGACCACAATCTAAAGATATCCTTCTATGAGTTACATCAGAATTGGAAATACTGCAAGAGCGACATTTTTGCTTTTGTCTCATATTTCATCTTGTAGCAGTAGACTGGGAAAAGAGAAGAACAAATATATAAAATATGCTTAGCAAGCAAGGATAAATAGCACTCTAACCTTCAGTCCAAAGCTTCAGCAAATTTTTTTACAGTATCAATTTTACATCTTGGTTAAATGCTATGAATGCAATTGCCACTGCAGGAATTCCATTGTGGTTAACTTTCATGGGAATCAGTGTTGAAATTTGGATGCAGCACCTGAGGTATCTGTTGTAACTTGCCTTAAAAGAAAAAGCTGTTGAGAAAAATTCCTTTTCCATACACCATGTCTCTTAATGCCTCCACAATGGCATGCAAAGTCTCCATAATGAAACCTAAGGGATTTCTCATTGTGCAAATTGCAGTCTGGACTTGGCGCAATCATTTTATGTTATCTCTCCTCATAGCTTCCACCACTAGAGAGAAATGTGGGTGAAGCATTGTTAAACTGGGGTAATTTTTTGGCTGAAAAACAGCATATGAAGTCTCTAGGGAGACACTAGGGAGATGCAGTGAGGAGTTATATTGCCTAAATGGTGACCAAATGGGTACAGTTTCCTAACGTTAGACTTTTTTTCAGGGCTTCTTGGGCTAAATTTTCTGTCCTGTGTCTTCTAAGTTGAGCAGTAAAAAGTACACATTTCTATCACTCAGCCATAAAGATGTACTGATAGAAGTATGGAAACATGGCAGAAATTGTGCTATAAAGAGATAATCAGACATAAGCAAACAAATGTGTTTTTTATGATAATGATGACTGAAAAAAACCCATGAAATAGTTGTTTTTACAAACTGTAAAAATATACCAAATACAAGGGTTTTATTGTGCCAACAGTACATATAATTTTAAAAGTTACAATTATTTGATTTATTATTGCCCAATATTACAAGTGGGTAGTTTCCTAGACAGAGGTGTATTGGATTTTTTCATACCACAACGAAATAATTCTAATTAATGCAAATTTTAATCACATCTATACATCAAAAGGAAAGCCTGTTTTCAAACAGTCATTGAAATTTAATTTTTTGAGGTACCACTTTTGCATCTGTAAGCAGTGCTACATTCTCTGGAAGCATCTCTAATTTCTCCACTTGAATGACCTAATCATAATTCCAGCTATTGAAAATAGATTTAGGCTTTCATTCTTTAGAATGTGTTGAGTATTCAGGAAGGGCTCTGATGCCTTTCAGTTTGTGTTCTGGGTGGATACTGAAGATAACTACACTTACCTAAAAGTCTAACAGAAGCTACTGCTACTATCCCTGCTACCAGTGTAGTCAAATATGTATCTATTCAAATTTAAAGATTTGTGGCACAATCACTCTGTATTTGCAGCAAAAGTACAAAATAATCTTAAATGTCAGTAACATCTTGTTTTCCTGGAGGTAAGTTACAAGTCTTTAGTTACCATGTGAAAAGATTGCTAGGATAGCTCCAGGGACATTTCTTTAAAATTTTGCTGTACTACATGCATTTTAATTAAAATTAATAATTTAGTTTATTTTAAAAAGCAGTTTGTAGATTAAGCAATAAATTTGCCAAACATTCATTCAGGTACTAACTGAAGTCTTTTCCTCAGAGACTCAGCTCTACTGTGCACATCACACTGCACAGATATGGAGGACTTACTTATCTGAAAAGCCATGGAGGTGATGAAGAGAAACATATTGCAAATGTCCTGCAGAAAGATCAGGCACAAAACCTGAAACTTTGTCGATTCAGAATGTTAAATCTCAAGAATTTTTTCTATGTCCAGAACAGAATATTTTGCTCTCAACCCTTTATTTTTTGTTATAATTATGATGTGACCAGCCTAGGTGTTATGTTATCATTTGTTCATGTGTTTCAACCATGATACCTCTGTTTAATTAGGGATGTGTCATTAGGAAGTGCCTACCTAAGGATGCTGTGGTGGAGATTGTTTTTGAGACAAAACTGAAGAATGCTCTCTTCCCATCTGTATCATATTGCATGCAGGAACCCTGGGGTGTATGTTTGTAGTAGAATAATAAGATTAAGGAAGTCTGTCCTCTTCCATGTCCTTTCTACCCTGGTACTGCAAAAGAAATAGACTCAACCCAGCTAGGAAGGCTTGTGTGGTGGGATCCTTTGTGAGGGTGGTGCTGCCATAGCCACCACCTCTTCCTTCCTCTTCTTCTTTTCTGCAGGTTCTAGCAGAGACAGTGAGAAGAGGATCATGTAGAAATGACATTTTGTGGCATAAAATTTGGGGGGAATATCATTAGTAAAGGTAAGTTATAGCCATTTTTCTGCTACACTTTTCCAAACTTCAGGAAAACTTCAGCCTATTAGTTAACTTGATTGTGGATCTGTGTAAGAACTACTTAGATCTGCTAAGATCTTAGACCTGAATCTAGATCTACTTTACTATTAGGTCTAGTAAAATGAGTGGTCCAGTGTCTATTTGCATTTAGCAAGCAGTGAGGAGTCAGAGCTGCAAAGATCAGATTCTTCCAGACACAGATGGAGAATCAAAGCCCAACCCAGTCTCTGCTTCAACCTTAGTGCATTTGTAAAAAATGAGACAGTATTTGCATAGGAAGATGATCTACTCTAAGAAATTATTTCAAGGTCTGAGTGCTAGATGTGGCATTCAGTATCTAGTTTATCCTTCTGTGTAAATCCTGCACTTCCTTTCTGAATTCAGTGCAGCACTTTAATATATTTGTCATAGGTTGGTTTTTTTAAAGTTTTTTAATATTTGGTTTAAATATGAAGGTAAAAACTGTGCTCAGTCTGAGACTTTTCCAACTGTTACACAGAAGTGAATTTTTCAAGTTGAACTATGAGGCATAAAAATAAAGATTTTTAGGAGAAGCCTGGCACATTCTTAAGGAAAGCAGAACTGGAAAACTTACAGATTAGAGACATATCCATATTGATATGTATTTCTGTAAAGCACCAGAACAGCTTTGCACTGCATGTTCCTTCCCACCTCCTGGAAGAACCAAGGCTCTGCAGTGTGAAAAAAGAATTCTCAGTATTTTAAAAATTGTTCAGACATGTCCTGGACCTTCTGTTAGGAAATTGTACCGTCATGTGCTTACTAATACAGAGTGACTAACTCTCCATTGAGCTAACAGTGACACAGGCTTTGTGTCAAAGCTTTCACTGTGCAGGCATGACCTATCATTGTTACAATTGCCTGCTGTGAAATTTTACCTATCACTGATGTTGCTTAATTATTCTCAACCATAGTTAAATAGGGCAGTTTCTCTTTCTGATATGAATATTTCTTTTCAGAGCATAATTATTCCATGCACTGACTGACCTAAATAGATCTGAGTGTCTACCAAATGGATAACACTAAAATAAAGAATCCAGAGGGTTGCAGAAGAGCTTCTTTTGTGCTGATACAGTCCTTGTCAGCAAAAGCACTCCAAAACAATGGAATATTTCTAACCTTTCTTGGATTAGAAAGCTGTAGTGGTTAATATGGTGTTAGTTGTTTATTGAAGTGTTGCAGTTTCAAAGGTTTGTTGTCTCATTACTTCTTGGTAGATACAGCTTTGGATTTGTCCTGAAACCATGGTATTTTGCAACCCTGTGGGTGTGCCATTTTGAAAACTTAATCTTTTGCAGATTTGGGTATCAAAATTCAAGTCTTCACAAACATTCTATTGCTCAAAAAAGTGAAGATATACACAGTTGTAGAGAGATATTTATTACCATAAGAAATTTTTTTTGCTATTAAGCCACCATAATCTCTTAATTAACCTACTGTTTTGTGGTCGTAGAGACATTAGTTTTAAAATGTGACTGAGGTTGCCTTCCTTTTTAAGCATTACGATACTTATCTTTCATGCCTGATGGTATAGGGGAATCCAAAGACTTGCAAGCAGTATCATTACTTTGTAGATGGAGTAAACTCTTAGTGCTGATGTTCTGCTCAGGCTAGAGGTGCAAAAGATCCCTGGAGTGCTCTCATGTGAACCAAGATAACAAAATTATGTCTTAAATCCCATGAGTCACCAAGGCGTTTTAATCTTCATTAGTGATCTCTGGCATTCCTCCATCCTCCAGGGATCAGAACCTGACAGTCTGATAGATAATCAGAACTTGATAGAGCAGGGTACTTAACCTGATCTTCCAAGCCTATTGCTTTGGGAGTGCAGCATCATGTTCCAGTCCATAGACAGGGCAGGGAGTTAAATCATGGGGCCCAGGTTTTCCTCAGGACAGATTGATTTCATGTTGAACAATCACTGAAAAAAAGGCAGAAATTATTTTGGGTATCCAAGGAGGGCAGAGTTCAAACCTGCCAGGGACAGCAGTAGTCCTTCCTACACAGGAATGTCAACTTGCTTTCTTGTCCAATGAATCTTTATTCCCTCTGCAGTAGAAGAGCTTCAGTTGGAGTGGGGAGTATCCTTTTCACACAGAATGGCGTGCAGTTTGTTGTAGTGAGACTCACTTATTGTTGAAGTGAATTTTATATACCTTTTAACAGTGAACATCCTTACAGCTTACTCTCTTCCCCATGTAAAACTTGTCTCCCCAGTGTTGATAGCACAGTGTGAGCTCAGAATGGGCTCAAACACCAGAATTCTAGTCTTCTTGTGATAGTTCTGTAACTACAGATACAACTTTCCAATATAAATTTTAAAAGATAATTCTATGACTATCCCACATCAAATTTAAAAGATAATTCTATGACTATCCCACTATTAAAAAGTCTGGAATCAGTAAAAATAAAATAAATATAATCACACTGCTCTGATTTTTTTATTAATTTACATATTTACTTCAATTGCATTTTAATATTTTCTAACTCTTCTGGAGCTACCATGCCAGTCTCAGGGACTGAAGGGTGTCAAGGATCCTCACAAAATCTTAGGATTTTAGAAAATGATCATATATTCAACCTCCCTACTATGGACAGGTACACCTTACACTAGACTAGGTTGCTCAGAGCTCCATCCAACAATTTCTAGGGATGGAGCACCTAGAATCTAGCATCTCTGGACAGACTCTTCCAGTGCCTCCCCACCTTCACAGTAAAGAACTTCTTCCTAATATCTAATTTCCCTCTCTCTCAGTCTGAATACTTGTCCTTCCATTACATGCCCTTGTAAAAAGTCCCTCTCCATCTTTCTTGTAGGCTCCCTTTAGGTACTCAAAGGCTGCAATTAGGTAACCCTGAAGCCTTCTCTTTTCCAGGTTGAACAGTTCTCTCAGCCTTTCTTCATAGGACAGATATTTCTTCCCTCTACTCAACTTGGTGGCCTCCTCTGAACTTGCTCCAGCATTTCTACATCCTCACTGTGCTGAGGAACCCAGAACTGGATGCAGTGCTCCAGGTGGGGTCTCAGCAGAGCAGAGCAGAGGGGCAGAGTCCCCTCCCTGCCCTGCTGCCCACACTGCTCTGGATGCAGCCCAGGACACGTGTGGCTCTCTGGGCTGTGAGTGCCATGGCTGGGCCATGTGCAGCCTCTCACCCACCAACACCTTGAAGTCCTTTGCCCTTCCCATAGATACACACAAGACTTCTGAGGGAACTTAGACAACTTAAACAGAAGAGAGTGAATGTCATATTTCAAGATGTCTGAAAAAAAATAAACTTATGCTTTTTGAACATGTTTTTAAGAAGAAACCATGTTATTATATCATTGCAAATTTTCCTTTTCTCATTTGAATTACTTTCTTGAGGGATTGAGCAAGTGATATTCATTACTGTTCAAAGCTCCAGTTCTCCCACTGATTTGCTGTTTGACTCTGCTGACACATGTCTTTAGGTGTCCTTTTCTGATAAAGAATTACTTTAAAAATCTCACTCAGAAATGCTGTATTCTAACCAACTGTGGAATATAAAACAACCATATAAAAAACAGATCACTAGACCAAAGAGATTACAGTAAAAAATATGTTTGTCATGCCCTCCCAGATTTGTTTTCCATCAAAGTAAAATGTTGGGGAATTTTTTTTCTAAAAGGGCAGATTTTTATATGGTTATCAGCTGAGAATTCAGATTTTTAAGATACCTCTGAGTGTTATGAATAGGAGTCTATGTATGCTTGTGGTTTAAATGAGTCATTACCTAGTGAAGAACTGTTGGAAGACTGCTGATATGCCTTGAAATTAGATATTTTAGTTTCAAGGGCCCTTGAGACTGTAGGTTGTCTGGCAGGCCTGTAAGACTAAGTGATCAGTGAGCTATAATGGCAACATGAGCCACTATGATCTTGTCACAAGCTCAGGGAAATTATTAGGCTTTTCACTTTCTCCGAAAAGGTGACTTTTACAGGAACAGGTGATTGCTTTATGGATATGATTACATGTCTCTTCATATTAATCCCCCATTTCCTTTAAAGTGAATGTCTGTCTCCATCAGTGCATTTACTGCTTTGCCGACTTTCTCCGCTGTGTGTTTTTTCAAATGCTGGACACTTTTTGTTTGTTTGTATGTTTCTCATGCTGTGCACACCACTAATATTGGCATAGGAGTTCTGTTCGAGAGACTTTTGAAACAGAGTAAACTCTGTTGAAGAAAAATACCCCCAAACCCTACCATGAAATGTCTTCCATCTGTCAGAGATGCTAAAACTGGGAGTTTCGTGGCTATGTACGAAATTATAAAGACCTCTGAAGACTTTTTCCTTTCCTTCCATGAACTTCTAAATATCAGGATCTAAACACACCATGCTAACCTACTCTGTAGGAAGCACAAAAGAAACTGCAGGTGCACAAATGTAGCATTGCACCATGCTCTGACATAGGTACAACTTGCCGGTCCTGTATGAACACACTACCTGACAGAAATAGCTGGAAGACCTGCTATTAATAGTGCACAATTTTTTGGACATCATGGAGGTTAGAAATGGGATGAAAGGACTTGCCAGACCTCTCAGTCTGGCACGTACAAGTATTCCAATGGGTAAAGCTTGTAGTTTCAGACATTCTCCCAAATAAAAACATGTTTGTTGAGAGCATGTTTTTTAGCAAACCTGAAATACTCTAACCAAGAAGGCTGTTAGTACATGTTCTTCCTATACAATAGCAGGTATTGGGAATTGTTCTTTACAGGGCAGGGTACCATATCTTTCTGAGACTCTCATACAAGCCAGATTGACACGACATACTGTGAAGTTGTCCATGCTGAGTGGAGTTTAGGGTCTTTGTGTGAAATTGGCTTTGTTCAGAGGCTTGTCTCTGATCACTGAGCAACACTGCAATACAAGTCTCTTTGCCAAAGAGGCTGGCAAAGGACTATGAAGAAAAGAGTGGTAGGAAAGGACGTGAGTAAAATAGCTGTACAGAGAGCCCTGTGCTGCTGTGCTCTGCATGAGGCCCCAGACAAACTTGAGGTCCCCTGTCAAATTCATATGTGCCAAGGGTGGCTTACTGCTTATAAAGTAGGAGGAAGGGTGCACACTTTAAGGAGTTTGGGATTTTTTATGATCTGTGTAATAAGTAAGTCGACTTCACCCATTTTCCTAGTGAACTCCATTAGAGGTGAGAGATAATATCCTTTGGTAGAGATTTCTCTCCTAGCTGGCTTTGTCGCCTTGTGTGTTCCATCAGTGCTGTGGGAAAACATGTTTTCAAACTGTCAACTGGTCTGTTTTCTGTCTGTCCATTCATTTCTGAAGAGAGGAAATGGTCAGCCAGTTTTGCTGGCTGGTGTTGACCTCCCTACTGTGCTTCATCAATGAGCAAAGCAGAATGAATATGTTGCACTGATATCTTGCCAGCAGATCGACTGCTCTCATGACACGTGGTTACATTCAGTTGGGAGTTAATTACAACCTTGATGAAAGGAGGACTGGCGAGCACAGCACCTAAAGTCACACAACTGTAAGTGAGGACAGGTTCTGATATAACTGAATTAACCATTCACTGCATACACTCAGGTTTTCATTTAACAATTTGAGAGCAAAACCACCACCCCAGACTTGATTCTTACATCCATATTTGAATGCTCTAAATGTAGGGAAGCTTTGGCTTTCAAATACACATGATTGAAACTCATTTCCTTATTTCTACTCAGCTTCAATTTGGAAAATTCATGCATTAGCCTGACACTAATCACAGCTATGATTTTGTTGTCATGTAATTGATGAAGTTTATATCACACTTATTGACGAGATTTATACTTCTGCATTTTTCTATAAAATCCTTTGATTCATTTGTTGTGTAAGACCTCACATGCAAGCAAAGATAGTTTTTTCTGGCAAGAATTGCAACATAACATGACGTATCAATAGGACTCTTTCCACTGTAAGTACTGAATGAGCTTTCTTCTGTTACTCTGCAGTGTTTTCTATACCTGTGCAATCAAACTGAAGACCCATAGCTATATCATCGGGTTTGGTTGCAATAGTCTTTCCAAGAAAAAAGTGGTTTTCAATTACATAAATCAAACTATCAAAATAAGCATTTGGCTCAACTGCTACATGATGATAGGTTTTTTAACTTCAAAGACAGCCTGGTCTCTTCAAGATATGTCCTCAAAAATGACCTAGAAAATTATTTAAATGTTTAATGATGTTTCCCTCTGTCTCGTTTCAATCAGTCAGTCTGTCACTAAGACACATCTTACATTCAGTAGTACATGAAAGACAAATGAACGGAAAAGGAATGCATCTCTTCCAAAGAAAATTATTCAGTCATTCAGGTATTAGGTTGTCAGCAGCAATTTAGGGTCATTTTGTGCTTACCCACACTGTCAACTGAGTTACTTACTTACGTATTTATTTAAGGACTTGCAGAATTATTGAATCAACATATATCGATATTCCCCCCACATTCTATTTTGTCATTCTATCAGCGCAGGATTTCTGGGGAATAAACAACATGATTTTCAAGCATGTTGAAGTATCTGTTAAATTCATTCGTCTCTTCCAGATTTCTGATTATTTTTCTGATTTTCCTCTGTATTTTTTCCAATGTTTCAGAGCTTAGACAAAACAGCTGACAACAGTAGTGAACTCTAGTAATGTGTTATTAGTGTTCTACATAAGGTAAAATTGTGTAGATCCTATTTTGAATCAAGTTCCTCCTTAGGAACTTCTGATTTTTGTCTTAGCTCCTACTTACTCACTTTTAGGATTAGTAGCTAATTTACCAATGTCTTTGGCATTCAAGTAAAGTTCTATTGCTTTTCCACAGGATCATCACTAAAATCCTTTAATAAGTAATTATCCAAGATGCAGTCACTCATTCTATGCATGTGGTTTGCATCCATTGTTCCTAGGAACTGTACAGGATTTTATTTTCAGCTATATACAACGTATTTTAATGAATCCGCTTAATTAGCCTTCAAGATTACACTGTGGGACTGTCTCACATAAAAGGACATTTGAAGACATTCTAAAATAAATCAATATAATGAACACTAATTACTTAAGGCAGATGGTATTCTCTGTAGAATTCTAAAAGAACTCACTTTAAAATTGATGAACTGCCAACCATGATATTTAAATAATCCTTACACTGAATGCTCTGTTACCAGTGAATAAGAAGATGGTTAACACACCAGTAATTTTAAAAACATTTCAGGAGTAGTGGAAGGAAGTACAGACTTTATCAACTAAACAGAAAAAAATCATGCTAAAACCTTAAAAAATTTAACACACATTTATTACTATTATATGATGGCAAATAGCTACTACTTCCTTTTGTAGTAAATCATATTTAATAATTATATCAGAAATCTTTGAAGAATCTGTTGATGATGCAAACTGGTTTGCAGAAATAATATTTATTTGGATTTGAAACAATACTTTTGGCACAGTTCCTCACCAAAATCTTTTAAGGAAACCATAGTGTTATGGAAAGAGATCTTCTTGTCGACTTATGATATATTAAATTCAGGAGTTACAAGAAAGAAACTGTGATTTTTCCATTTGGTTGCATTTTCTCAGTATAGTCCACAGAATCTAGGATGAATGTTGTGCCATTTCAACATAGTCAAGAATAATTTGAGAGCAGGGTGAATAGGATGATGTGTGATTCAAACAGTTACAGTAAAGTTCCATAATGAGTGGCTGCGCTGTAAAGTGGCAAATGAAACTACATGCTGATAAATAGAATGTAATGTGTTAAAGGAAACAGTCTTGAGAAGCTATATATAATGAAGATCTTGGTGTTAACTAATGTCACTTACAAAAGAACTATTTTGAGGACATTGTAGGCAGCTCATTTAGAACTTCAGCTCAGTGTTGATGGCAATCAAAAGCAATGACAAAACCTATACAAATAGAAATGCTCAGAGAAGAAACAATCAAAACATCTCTTGTAGAAATCCATGGTGGACATATTCATTGAAAATTCCCTATATATCCAATTACCTGCCCCATTGTCCCCAGAATGGTAAAGGGAAATGAAAATACAGAAAACGGCAGGAAAGTAAGCAAGAAATCCTTTATATATATATTGTCTATATATTTGACTAGGGGAAAAGACACTTTCAGGAAGATATATGTGTTTAGAAAATCATGACTGTCAACCAGATGCCAAAAAAACCCCTTTCAAAACAAGAAAAGGATGTAGTTGTCCATATAACGTGGTTAATCTGTGAAGTTTGGTGCAGTAAGACATGCTAAGTGTTGATAGATTCCATGCTTTCATAAACCAGTTAGAGAAAATATAGGAAAAAAATCTATCAGAAGCTATTAATCATGAGGACAAGGAGTTCTGAATCAGCAGTCCCTTAAACTGGAACTGGGGAGCATGGTATGTGGAGCATGTGACAGTACATGTACCATATTCAGGTCTGGTAGGCATTCACTCTGGATCACAGCATGAAAAAGGATACAAGATTAGACAGGCATTTGTCTAACCCATGGCAGTTTTTCCTATACTGCACTTCTAATTAAAGGTTTCTGTATCATTCTATATATTAAATGCTCAGATCAAATGCATATCAGAGTGTTTTTGGGGTATTAAAATAAGGCTTAGATATCCTTCCCCAGGCAGTGTGTTTCTGTCATTATAAGGAGGAGCCCAGCCGTGCCATCACACTGAAAAAATAAAATTCTTGATCTGTTCTTTCAATTAAATATTGCTGAATAATAATTGAAAGGAGTTGGATACATTTTAAACTTATATGGGTAGACACTTTAATTAGAAAACTACTATGTTGCAATTACAGCTTCTCCATACCTTATGAGAATTGGAAACAATCCCTGTGAAACTGGTCAGAACTCTGTTCGAGTGCCTAGTGAATTTAATGATCTTTATTTCCATTTGTAAGTTCTACTGCAGCTTTTTTCTAGACAGAAAATTAGCCACTGTCAGCTAAGTGTATGGATGTTGTATTTTATGTCTTCCATCTTTTCCAGCTCCAGGAGAGCCTCTAGACACTGTCTGAACTTTTCTTTAAACTCATCTCTGTGGCATTATGATGTTGCTTGATATTGATACTGAGACTGGGGATATCTGAAACTGCAAACCAAAGTTTAATACTGCTTGTTTTTGGAAAAACTTCAATAGAAAAATAAGTAATAAAAAACTGTAGACAGGTCTAATGCTTAATTACAACAATAAACCAGACCAGGGTGTGTGCAAGCCTGAGGCATGTGTGTATATTTTGGGTGTGTTATGAGACAAAAGACTGATCTGACCAAATTCTCTTTGTAATTCAGATTCTATGGGATGATCATAACATTTTTCAATTAGTACTGAAATAGAAAGACAGATCCTTCCACTTTAAAGGAGGTTTTTAAAGTGGAATTTCTGTATGTGTATTTGAAGTGATCCCAAATGAGAGCAAGACAAGTTGCTTCTATCATACTGGGTGCATTAGAAACAAAGAAATGAAAAATCTCTTTTACAAACTTGCAGCACTGGTTTTATGTGGGAACCTGTAAATATCTTCATAAACTAGCTCAGAGCTCAGTGTGTTTCACAGTCAGTGCAGCGACTGAAGCAAGGGTGAGGGAACTTTAAAAATGGATCTTCCTGCATGAAGAATCTCACATTCTCCTGAAGATCTCACATTGGTCTCTGAAAATATTCACAGCCTGCTCAGGTGTCAGTCACTCTATGATGCACTTCTATTTGTCAAGACTGAGGATTGAGACTGGGATATTTAACAGATGAATAGTTCCCATCATTTTCTATTTAGAAGAGTTCTGGCAGAAATATCCACATATTTTCTTCCAAATATTTATCTACACTCTGAATTTCATGTGTGAGTTTCATCTTATTCTAGAAGCAGCATGTATGCTCTGTGATTGTATTTCCTATGACTCTGCTTGAAAAACACAGTGATTCTGTTTATACAGGGACTTATTAAGGAGGAGTGACAAAATAAGAAATAGTAATAATAAAAAAAAGTTTTAGGCAAGGTCGTAACCTTGCCTAAATACATATTTACATAACCTTGACAAATACATATTTCAGGGGGACAAACTCACATCTCAAGATCATACATTACTTTGGGTTAAATGACTGGGATCTAAAAGGATCTGTTCTTAAAAGAAGCCTCTGTCTTCTTTTTTGTCACTGATCTCTGATGTTGGGAGCACTTTCAGGTTTTTGGGGACAGAAAAGAATTCTGAGCTCCAGGAAAGAAGAGTAGAGCAACTGTCTTTGATTGAGCGAGTGGGGAACAGAAGGATGTTTGGTTAGAAATTTAATTACCAAGACTGTGTCTGTATGCCAAGACAGATAATCACCTGTCCATGCTCAGAAGGATTTTCCCATAGAATGTATGAAAGGCTAGAGGCAGGTTTTTGCAAGCCGAACCTGTAGGATCTTGTTTTCCAACTTTATTTCTTTTAGGACAATAGGATTTGCATTGTTATTATAGCTTCAAGATAGCATTTCAGGATTTGGAGACTTATCTTTCTATTCCAATAAACTTAACTGGGGAGTGGGAGTTTTAAGTTCCTCATCTTCATTAAATTCTGTTCTAATGGGTGGGAAACAGCCAAACAAGCCAACCATACACTTGGCTTCATCGAAATCTTCATGACCAGAAGCTTAAGGAAGATGATTCCCCCCTTGTCCTCTATTCTGGTAAAACCCCCACCTGGAGTACTACCCCCAGCTTTGGAGTCCCCAATACAAGAAGGACATAAAGTAAGTGCTGAGGAGGGCCACCAAGATGATCAGAGGGCTAGAACACGTCTCCTATGAAGAAAAGGGTGAGAAACAGCTTGGAAAGGAGAAGGCTCTAAGGAGATTTTATGACACACTCCAGTACCTGAAAGGGGCCTGCAACAAAGCCAGAGAGAGACTTTTTACAAGGATGTGTAGGGATAGAACAAGGGACTATGGACTGAAACTGAAGGAGTGTAGATTTAGATTAGACTTTAGGAAGGAATTCTTTACTCTGTGTGTGGTGAGGCACTGGAACAGGTTGTCCAGAGAGTTTGTGAATGCTGCCTCTTTGGAAGTGTTCAATGCCAGCTTGAATGGAACTTTGAGCAAGCTGTTACAGTGTCCCTGACCATGACAGGGTGGTTGGAAAGAAATGATCAGTAAGGTCCTTTCCAAAATAGGCCACTTTATGAGTCTATGATTTCAGTAGGAGGGAAATTGCACACTCAGTTTCAGCAGGATACTGTGTACAGTTTCTACAATTTTGACTTAGATTCTCTAACTCAAATATTTGCTCCCCTTCTAACTATACTGACCTGTTTTGTAACAGTCTTTGGATAGACTTTCAACTAGGATGCTCATGAATTAATCAAAGATGCAATTGTGTTGAATGAGAGCTTGAATTAAAAGTTGTGTGTCTTATATAGGAATTTGCTTGAGATAATACACATAGCAAAAAAAGCTGGGTCCTTAACATATGTTCATGAAAATTGCATTATAATTTCACCTTCTGCTGATTTATAGCCTTCAGAATACAAGTTAATGCAATTTCTACCTGCACTTTCCAAGAGCAAAGAACAAGAGCAGCAAACAGGGATGTTTTTACTTCCTGGTTTTGATTCCATTTAATGCATTCCTTGGAGATATTCCCATCAGCTAATTTAACTGCACATACACATAGAGTTCCAGCTTGGCTAAAAAGGTGATAAAGCCCAAATAATTCCCAAAATAATTCCCAAAATATAATTCTTAACACTGTATAACTCAATTACATCACCATCAGTTTTTCTAAAAATAATTTTCTAAACTTTTCTTTAGTCAAGACTACTCCTCCCCTTCAGGATATTTCTATTTCTCAGAGACCCTTGACCAGTAATGAAAATGCATTACTGTATAGGTTGTGGTGTGTTGTTTTGGTTTTTTCCTTCAGCTTTCTCTAATTTGAAACACAATTAAAGGTAGTCTCTTTACTGAAACCTAAGCAAAATGACAGCTCTGGGCAAAAACCACTCTTCAGGAATTGTACCCAAACTATTTCAGAAAGCAATGAGTAATTTGAGATACATTTTTTTAAATGGAAAAGCTGTCGCAGTCTTTGGCTTGGTCTGCTTTTAAATCTGATATTCTAACTGACACAGCAGAAATCTTCATCAGACTTAGATACTGTCCTTAAAGATAATTTCCTTTTGTCATCAAAGTTTTTCATTCAGAAAATTAGAGTTATTTATTCTAAGACATAGACTGTCCTGCCTTTAGACTAGTGTAGACCATGCAAGACCACCAATGTGATTGCATTGTGAGACAAATTGGCATAAAAAATTTTAGAAGAGAGTTTGATACAAGAAGCACATGTGTGTAGTACCTCATACCTAAAGCTGCTTTACAGTAAAGCTTGAAGAGTAATGGAGGAAAAGTATTTGCCTTGTGTTTTCCCTTCTCCTTTTTCTCTTTATTCCTCTTAAAAACTGACAGTTATGCCACAAAACAGCCTAGCTGGATCTTGATGTGACAATTTTGGACCAAGCTGTTAGATGTCCTTTTATCATGACATAATTTATGATACCTGCTATCAGAACAAGTGTTCTTCATGGTTGAATGGTTCACAGTTGTTCAACTGGTTGGATGGGTCCTATTTGAACATTCTTCAAACAAGAACAATTCTGAATGTACATTTGAGCAGAAGGTGCGTATTGGACATTGTGTCCTTTCCTTTTTTGTATCACGTAAGAAATAGGTCTCTATCTTGGCATTGTTAAGTTCTTGGACTGTACCATTTATGGTACAGTCCAAAATTTGTAGTATTAAAATGTCTTCTTCCCAGTCTGAAAAAGTAATAAAAACCTTATTTAACAGACAGATGAAGGTTGTGTCCCTGGAACTATTATAGAATTTGGAGTATACACAGGATTTTTAAAGAAATGAATTGATATAAGTGTGATGTTTGACAAATTTTGGGTTTTACTTCAAAGTTCTGTATATGCTATGGCTTAAAGGATGGAAATCTAAGTCCTGCTGGGGGAGGACTTTCCCTACACAGGGACATCCTTCACAGTCCAAGATGACTTAATGACCATGTGAAGAGTTTACAATAATATCAGTAGCTTTTGGAAAAAAGAGATTAAACAGCAAATTCTGCTTTCCACTCCAAGTTAATACTACAGCAGAGCTACACCACTAATTATGCACAATTAGGGCAGCTAACTTGTTTTCTGTAATGAGTTCTTGAAGCTATAAAACTTTGCAACTACTTTTGTTGGCCAGTAAACGTGGAAGAATTAACAAGTCCAGTTGTCCTAGCAAAACTAGAGAGTGCAGACAGCTCCACTTTATTTCCATTTTCTCAGTAAGTGCACAGTCATGCGTTTTCTAACCTTTAATGTTTCACCTCTGCAGATGTACTTTCCAGATATATTCATGGTTTGAACCTTCATATTGAAATCTCACCTACTGGAGATCTCAGCAGTTTCACCAGCAAAGATGGGCACAATACTAGAGCTACTTGCCCGGAAGTCTATAGGCCGTGTTTAATTGTTGAGGTATAAAGTCAGGCATAGGTGTGGGGCAGGACTTACTCTGTGGTAGACCCCTATACAACTCTAAATGTGAAAAGTGGGAACAGAAGTTGACAGAAATTTTTTGTTTTGTAAGAACAGATGACAATCAATGCATGCTTGTGCAGGTCTTCTCAGGCTGCATTAGAAAGCCAGAGCAGAACAGTGTTACCACACAGAAGTTTTCTACTTTCTTTTGAAAATACCATCAATAAAAGAAATAATAATAGCTCTTAGCTTAGTCTCAGGCATAATGATATTTTTGAAACATGTTAAAATCTAATAATGCATTTCATCATGCTTCATAAAAAGCATTTATGAATGCCATAAACGAAAGCTTTTCACAGACTATAACCTCTACATTGAAAACTTGAGCTTATTCCTTTGTGGTGAGCACACTGACACACAGCAACTTCCATCTTTGGAGGAGGAGCGATTAGATACTGAACTTGACAAAAAGCAGCTCTTCAAATTGGGCACTGATAGCACGGTAACCTTGTTGCCTAAGTACCTGGAGACTGAGTTCTCTAGCCTCAGAGATGCAGTTTTCACATGGCTCATGTACATAACCTTAGGCTTCAATGTAAGGCTGCTGCATTCAAACTGCCTTTCAAGAACAGCGCTTGGTTCTCATCTCTTTGGAAGATTGCTGTTTGGCATGTGTTAAAAACATGCCAGAAGCTGTCCCTCTGAAATAATTATATGGGTACGTGTGTGTGAGTATGCCCACTGCAGTCATTTTTTGTGAACAGTAACAAGGTCAAAAAGACCAGGACAGTGGAAAACAGTGCGGTGGAATTCATTTGCCAATAATCAGACATATATAAGAAGGAAATGTACACCACTCTTAGTTTTTGTAGGACTACAGCCCATAAAAAGAAACAGACATTTTCAATGTGTGATCCAGTTTTTCTTGTGAAAAATAGATCAGATGAGTTGTTCATTAAAATGTTAAGATGTGTCACTCTCCAGTCTCTACAAGGAAAGTCTGCTCACCTGGAAAAAGATCTCTACATTTTTGACACCAAAAGCTAGGGAGGTTTAGAGGTATGAAATTTTCAAGGGTGCTATTAAAATATATTTCTCTTAAGGCCTGACCTACACAAATAGGTAACATCAGGAGAATTTGGTAGCTTTAATATGAATACTAAATAAATATATAATAACAGATATATAATTATATGTAATAAATCCCTAGTAAATTTCATAGAATGACTGCAGTTTTCCTAATATAATAATGCCTTATTTCAATGGATGATTATTGTTTCCGTTCTTGGTCTAGAATAAAAGACATGAGCTCTTTATATTGAGATAATTGCATATATTCTTAGCTGGTTGTATTGCTTAAGCTATCTTTGCCTAGCTGAAGGATTATAATTCTTCAAAGTGAAGAAGGCAACACTGATTTCCTCACAGAGTTTGCACAACATTTCAGTATGTTAACTACATTTAAACATGGCATCAAAAATATTTACAATTAATAAACTTTAGAAGCACTTTAAAACATTGCATCAGAAGGAAATAAAAAAATTATAGCATAAACTGCTATATAAAGAACTCTGTCACAATAATGGATGGATGGGATTCACTTCATCTTCAGAAATCCACAGTGCAGTTGTCTTTGAAATCTCACAGCTCTTCTAGCAAATGAAGAAATATAAATGCATGCAGAGAGTGATTCATCTCATGCTGAAAGAGATGTCTAAAATAAGCAAGACTGCATTTTACAAGTCGCTGTTTCTTTCCTCCCACTGCACAGGGAGTCCAGATGACTAGCTCTCATGTAGGTGGCTACAGTGTAGACATTTATAGTCAGGAAAACTAATCCTGTTCCACACTTCTCGAAGGGGTGGCCAAAAATGGGTGATCAAATAAGGAATAGGTTGCGGCCAGAGCTATTCCACACATAATCATGGAGTGTTTCCAAACTAACACAAATCTTTTCCTCTTGCTGTTGCAAATAAAAAAACAGGTTTTGAAAAAACATCAGGCCAGGTTTTTTTCATTTAACAGTCCCCAGGGTTAAACAGAGGACAAGACTCAATTAGTTTTAAATTAAACAGTCCATTATTGTTATATATGTGTATTATGTAAGAAGGGGTGTTTATGTGTCAGAGGGAATGGTTAAGTAAAGATCTGGCTTTCCCACACTGATGGGTGAGAAGAGAACTGTGTAACAGCTATTCCACTCAGCTCTCTGAGAATTAAAAAAAGCCCTATCTCCTTTTTATTTTCTCTGTCTCTTGGGGAAAAGATTATGCCAGAACTGCTCTTTAGTGCTAAAAATCTTCAGCTGCAGTAAGAGGACATGTATTGACAAATGGTCTGGTGCCTCTACTCTTTCTCCACTGCTACTGAGAAATCCTGTATGCCTTAGAGAAGGTCCCAAATTACTGCAGCAACTTTAACCCTAAACTGGCTAAGAGTGGGGGTGTTTAAAGAGAGGTCAGAATTAAAGACATTTTTTAAAAGATGTATTAAAAATTGTGCTTTCTTCAGCTACATCAAAATAGAGAAATGACACTTTATTTCAACTTACATTATCTTTCACTCCTGTGTTCATAGGCAGCTTTCTTAAATAACCACCATTTCTAACACCTATAGAACTTCATTTGGAAGCAGAAATTCTGAAACATGCACAGAAGAATAAATCTGTTTACATTCTACCTTATATAACACTCTGAACTGATGACATGCCTCTAGTAGAGATATACTATTTACTAATATTAATACTAATTTAGCAAAAAAATTAATTTACTAAATAGTAGAGATTTAGCACTTAATATAGTTCAAGGAGATGGAAGTAGCAGGAGTTTGTGTTGTAGGGATGGTGGTACTTAAAGATACTGCTTTCTCTTCCTCCCCATTACATGGTCCAGAGTACCCAACAGGCAGTGATGTAATGATACACAGCAGATTTCCAATAAAAGAAATCCGCCAGTTCAGGAAAACATTACATAGAAATAATGATTGCCTGGAGCAAAATTACTAAACAATATTTGATAATTCTAAATTTATGTCAGTAACACAGAAAAAAAACATTAAATTTCTTCCCTTCCCTTCCCTTCCCTTCCCTTCCCTTCCCTTCCCTTCCCTTCCCTTCCCTTCCCTTCCCTTCCCTTCCCTTCCCTTCCCTTCCCTTCCCTTCCCTTCCCTTCCCTTCCCTTCCCTTCCCTTCCCTTCCCTTCCCTTCCCTTCCCTTCCCTTCCCTTCCCTTCCCTTCCCTTCCCTTCCCTTCCCTTCCCTTCCCTTCCCTTCCCTTCCCTTCCCTTCCCTTCCCTTCCCTTCCCTTCCCTTCCCTTCCCAATATGGAACCTTCCCAGAACCTCCCCTCCCCTTTCTTTTCCTTTTTTCCTTTTTATCCTTTTCCTTTTCCTTTTCTTGCCTGCCTGCCTTCTCCCTAAGCCTCAATGAGCAAGTAAACTAATATTTGAGCTGGAGCCAGAGGCATGTACCATGCTTTATAGTTCTGACAAACATGTTTTGCTTTAGTAGAAGTATCTCCTACCCTTGGCTGGGGTAACCTGATTGATAATGTGGAAAGCTTTAGGTTCACCTGCTGGTTGCTGTGATTTTCTTCCAAGGTATTGTTAATTTAGCACTTTGAATCATCACCATTCTAAAGGAGAAGAAGCAGATTCACAAGCCCTGTGCAGTCAGCACATTACCAGAGTGATCTGTTGCTGTGAGCAGCTTCTTTTCTTGGTTCTGCACTAAATACAGATCTTATGAAATAATACAGAAAAGTAATGTTCTATGTGGCACACATGACTAAAAATTCATTTGCTAATTTACAGTTATTTTAACTTTCTTAATCCTGAAAAAATTTCTTTCACATTGGACTATGTGTGCTAAATCTTGAGGAATATCTGTTAATCTAGTGTTTTTTCCACACTTTTTACATGCTTATGTTACCCTGTATGGGAATGGAATTTTAATACTTTAATGGAAAACTGAATCAGCTGAGTGGCGAGCCTTAAATAAGTAATGGCAGCATTTAAATCAATTTTTTAATCTGTATGATAAATATTGTGATAGGTAGCCTGCAAGATATTACTTTGCAGCTGAAATATCCTCTGAAAGTTCTCCCTTTCATTGTTAGGGCAAAGAAAGTGAACTTTACTTCCTACTCCTGGATGCCTGCTGTATCAGGACTACATATATGGACAGCCCAATCAGTTACAGAGAGGTGAAAGACTGAGGATCTATCCAGGAACACAGAAGCAGAGTTGTTTCTGGGTCACTCACAGCAGCAGAAATATGAAAAATAGAGGAAATTATTTAGGGTGGCTTCACTGATAGTATTCAACTCAAAACAGGCTACTGGTTTTGTGCTGCTGGTAGGACCTACAGGGAGCATTTTGTGTGGGAGCATGTGAGACTATCTTGGAAGCAAGAAAGAATCTCAGATTGTTGTGGTTAACTGATGCATATGTCCTTAGAATTAGGTCATAGCTTGTCTAAGAAGTGATTTGTGATGGTACCATGAAGAGTGAAGAAACTAACTGAGCCATAAAGTGTTAAACTGCTGTCAGATAGCAAATCTAGATTACTATATATGCAGTAAAACAAATTTGTTATTTTACTTTATGCAGATTTTTTCTGGAGTAGAGTTGATTTTCTTCCTAGTGACTGGCATGGGGCTGTGATTTGGATTTGTGCTGAACAAATCCAGGGCTGACACTACAGAGATGTTTTTGTTATTGCTGAGCAGAGCTCACACAGAACCAAGGCCTTTTCTGCTTCTCCTACTGCCATGGTGGTCTGGGAGGGGACTGGGTGTGCCTGGGAGGCTGGGAGGAGACACAGCCAGGACAGGTGACCCAGCTGAGGGTCACCTGATGACCCCAGCGTGATGTGACATCACGCTCTCTGTATAAAGTGGGGGAAGAAGGAGGAAGGGGGGACGTTTGGAGTGAGGAGTTTGTCTTCCCAAGTCACCATTACATGTGAGAGGGTCCTTATCTCCTGGAGATGACTGAACTTCTGCCTGTCCATGGCAAGTAGTGAATTCATTCTTTGTTTTGCATTGCTTGTGTGCACAGCTTTTGGTTTCCCTATCAAATTTTATGTACTTCAAGGCACAAATTTTTCAATTTCTACCCTCTCTCCCTCACCCTCCTGGTAGGGGAGTGAGGGAGCAGCTGCCTGGTCTTCACTGCTGTCTGGGTTGAAATCAAAATATAATACTTTACAAAAGATGATTTTTGAATGCCACATTCTACATAATGTGGGTTCCCCTTGCTTAAGCACACCCAGAGAGTTTGATAGCACCTGGATTGTGGCCCCATCGCTTCCTTCTTCTCTTCTCCCTCTTTTCCTTCCTTGCTCTAAAATAGCAGTCCTGGTTTTTGTGCTTAGAATTTCAGATAGTTTGGTAATGCACTAAGCATACTCCAGATATATTCACCTAAGAGGCAATCAGAGTCAGGGCTTATAAGCCTTGGGAGAGAATTACAGATATTTGTTTTGACCATAAAATTTCCCAGTTTATCACTTCCACTACTTTCCCAAAATACACAGACAGTTGAAGCCGTTGCATTGTTCCAGTTCTTTTCTGCCAGAAGAGTTTTTAAAAAATATATTAATGAAATGATAGATTGTTAAGTCAGTTTGAACCTCAGTTTCATGTATTATTGTAATGAGAAGAAAATGTTACCTGGTTTTCTGGCCTAGTTAGATGTTAAAATTGTCTTTATTCTTATCCTTTCTGTTGTGATTGTTATTGGGGCTTTTTTTTGTTGTTTTTATTTTGGTTGTTTTGTTTTGCGTTTTGTGGATTGATTTTAAGGTTTGCAAAACTGAGAAAACCATTTAGAAACTCAAGTCAAAAGGATCCACTTAGGTCAGGTAGAGGGGCATTACATTTTTTTTCTGGTATTGGCCAATATAAATCCCCAATTTAAACATTAGAATGTCACTGTGAAAATACCAATAGGCCACATTGCTTCAAACTACCATTCCTATACCACACAAAATAATTTGGTCCTACATTTAAAGAGGGCAATTTGCTACAAATTGCTTATGATAAATTCAAGAGAGTGAGGTCTCTGTGGTTCCTATCTGTATCCAAAGTAGAGATATGTAACAGTACAAAGTTATTACCATTGCAATTATAATAATTCACAATTTTTCCTTTGGAAATGCATATTTTTAAAATATTTATCCATTTTTTTCTTGTAACACATGTAGATGGAACTGGCCTCTTGTAATGCAAAATTTTTCTATTTCTCAACTGAAACTTCTGTTAATCTTTGTCCCTATGAGCACTTTCAGGATATCAGTTTCTTGCACAGACACACATGTGTTTTCCAAATGTTCTTTGTCACTTCATATCTCTGAAATTTCTTGGAGATCCAGCTTTCCTGTATTTTCTGCTCTGTGCAGATTTGCATACCATATTACTTGTTCCTGGCATGAAACTTAAGGGGAGGATTAGTTCTGAACTTTTGTAGCAGGTCTTTAACTTTCTTCTCTACATCTGCTCATGATGAGAGGCTTAAATGTGAAAGACAAAAGGATCAAGCCTCAGGAAAAAGTTGTTAAGACTTGGTTTCATTTTATCCGACTAATTTAATTCACGGACCAGAACAACAACTTTCATTTCTTTCCTATCCTTCCCCTCATCCGTCCCCCTCAGTCTTATGGCAAAATAAACTATTCCTTAAAAAACCAAAGGATGTTGTCTTGATTGAGGTTATGTATAAACAGAAGTAACATAGATCTTCGAAAATCTAGAAGTTCTTGTCTTGTTAGTACATAATGCCACTTACATTGTTTTTAAAAACAATACTTGAAATACATGCATGCAGTGGTAAACTGAATCAAAACTTTTAAGCATATATTTCCATGCTGTTGATGTTCTCACAGGATGTAAATCCTTCTTAACAAAATTTTCTCTGCTGGCATAATGGTGAAATATGCCTTGTTTTGGAAGTAAATAAAGCTTATTGGATCTCTCTGAGGACATGCCAAGAGAATTGTGGCAGTTTAACCTGGAGAAGAGAAGGCTCAGGGAGGCATTAGAGCACCTTCCAGTACCTAAAGCAGGCCTACTGGAAAGATGGTGAGTGACTGCAGTAACAGAACGAAAGGTAATGTTTTTAAGTCAAAAGAGGAGAGATTCAGATTAGGTATAAGGAATATATTCTTTCATGTGAAGGTAGCAAGACACTGGAACAGCTTGCCCAGAGAGGTTGTGATTGCCCCCTCCCTGGCAATGTTGAAGGCCAGGTCGGATGTAACTGTGAGCAGCCTGGGCCAATGGAAGGTATCCTTGCCCCATTACAGTGGACTGGGAAAAATCTGGTCTTTAAGGTCCTTTCCAACCCAAACCCTTCCATGACTCTGTGCTTCTAGGTGAAAAGCTTTCAGCTCCATTAGCACTTCAGAAAGCTTTAGGTTTGTTTTCAAGGTAATGCCTTCACTTTAGCAAAACTAGGTAATATTAGTGTAATTCTTTCCTCCTGTATTGTGTAACAGTGTGACTCTTTGTTACGACTGCTTAATCAAAGGATAAGACCTGCTTTGTCTGGTGAGGTAGATTTTTTAGATATCTACTATAATATGGAAGCTGAAACAAAACCCTGAAGAGGCAGAAACGCTAAAAGAAAAAAAAAATATGCTGTCGCTGACATCTTTTGTGAAAAATCCTCTCTTAGGATTTTTCCTGCTAGAGCTGAGAAGCTCAGTAACAAATGTAAACAATTATTATCTGCTGCTGTGGAATGCAACAGGTCCACCTGTGATTGGTCTTCTGTAGGTGTTTGGATTTACTGACCACTCACAGTGGAGCTGCAATCACTCTCTGTGGAGAGACAGACCTTTGTTATTATTCCTTCTTTTCTATTCTTAGTTTAGCCAGCTTCTGAAGAAGTTCCTTTCCTTTCCTATTTCTATGTAGTATAGTTATAATGTTATATATATCATAATATAATAAATCAAGCCTTCTGATCATGGAATCAAGATCCTGACTCTTCCATCCTCTAAAAAAACCCTGTGACCACCGTCACAATATGCACAACAGATAAAAGGGTCTTCAGAAGGTGATGAAAAAAAAAATTAAGTATAGTCAGAATTAGGTTCCAGTACTATGAGGTAATTTTTTTCCTACTCTCCTTTTTAACTGGCAGCCAATCACAAGTGGTGTTATTAGAAGGCAGTGTTGGAAACAATATTTTAAACATGTTCTACAGCAAGAGATAATAAATCTGGACATAGGGACAGAGGAAATGTTCTGTTGAGTCTGTAGGTATAAAGAAAATTGGGAGAAAATTATGTATGGGAGGGAAATGATGCTTTTTAGGGAACATATGCGGAAGATGCATTTTGAAAAACACTTCAGCAAGTTCCACAGAAACAACGTCCTACACGTGGGTAGAATAATTACATGTGTCGGCATTGGCCAGGGACTGATTGTCTGGGTAGCAGCTCTGTGGAAAGGAGCTGGTGGTCCTGGTACAGAAGCTGAGGGTGGATCAGCAATCAAGGTTAACCATGTACTGTGATGCATAAGCAAGAGTGTAGTCACCACGTTGGTTCAAAATATTATTTCCCTCTAAACTAGACACCCTCTGAAAGGCTCCTCTGAAATAGTGGGGCTCTGATACAGCACATGCAGGCAAATGGAAAAATTCTGTTAGGTGACTAGCAGGATGGCTGGGGGGCTGCTACATATGACATGGGAACAGGCTGAAAGAACTGGATTTTTCTTAGCCTGGAGAAGGGAAAGCACCAATCCAGCACCATCCTGCACCAATCCTCCACAACCTAAAGAAAGGGGAGAAGTAAGGCAGAAGGCAGAACCTAACTCTTCTCAGAGGTGCACAGCAAAAGAGCCTGAGACAATAGTAACAATTTATATCAAGGGAAAGTCTTGCTCCATATGAAGGGACTGTTCTTGCCAAATAGAGCAATTAGACACTAGAGTATCATCTGATCCTGCACCTAGTCCTTACTGAAGAGACCTTTGGACTAGCTGATATCCAGAGACTCATGCCAGCTTAAATTTGTTACTCAATCTGTGTTTTCCATGGTTGCACAAAAGTACTACCCTCTCTCTCATGCCACAAACTAGAGCTAGGTAGTTCTCCTGGAGTGGATGTTCTCAGTATGGCTTAGAACTCTGTCCTGGGAAATGCACTTCTCATTGCTTGGCTACTTTCCTACTGTGCTCCCCTCAGCCTCATCCTCCCTGAGATTCCTCTTGCTGCTTGATCTCACTTATTTTACCCATTGAATTCTACTTTTGCCCTTTGCCTTTTTCCTCTTGTCTTTTGTAATTTCCATATCTTTCTGGTTAAGTCATGGTTAGATGAACCATTTCGCAAGCAATGTGAAAGCAATTCACAGCAAAGTCATCTCAATGGCAAAGAGGGGTAGCTCATGTTGCCTACTGATCCAGGCCCTTCGACTTGCAGAGTCTATAGCTCGGGTCATTGACTTGTTGCTCAGGTGAAGGCTGGTATGTACAGACTTGTGCCACCTCTAGAAATACAGTCAAACACATTTGAGTAGGGTTCAGAAACAGAGAGGTCTCTGAAGAAAAGTGTGTGCTGCTTTGTTAAACAGTCAGGAGTTATCTATGCTCTGTTTTGGATTCATAGCTCAACTTTATTGTGTGCTTTTATCTCATGCATTTTTTTATCTTTCCTCACTTTACTGCAAGAGGATATGAACGATGTTCATGTGTATTACCTTTCCTTTAATAACAAAAGACATTTTCTATGCCCAGATGAATTTTTAATAAGTCAATAATTAAAGAAATTATTCTAATAATTCTTAAAGAAATAAAGGCCTAATTTCTTCCTGCCCTCAGTCTTTAGATTTTCATATTAAAATGAGTGATTGAGATTTTTTATTATATTGACCTTTAAATGCTGGATTAAAAAAAATCTTTTCAGTCTTCTGACAACTGAATATAAGTGTTTCAGGTTAGTGTGAGTGTGAGCTGAAATACAGAATAGCTCACAACAACATGCTGCATTCAGAGATGCTGAAGTACATCTGCACCCACATGCCTTAACTAATTGCTGCATGACTTAGAAATCATTCCTTCTAAGGCATGTTCAGACAAAAAATGGAAATGTTTAGTCTGTGCCAACTTTGCTAAGTACTTGTTCCACAAAAAGACTTTACTGTGCTATGTTGTAAAGTCTTTGTAAGGCCTGCTGTCTGGAGAATTCTTATACTGTGTTGCAAGAATTCTTCTGTGCAGTAAATATTGTTGGTGCTAATATAGAAGAATCATTTCCAGCACTCACTTTTGGGGGTAAATTTTGTCAGACAAAATGTTGTTCAGTATATAAGGAATGGAGTACCTTTAACACTATCATTAGCTTAATCATATTTCTACAATAGCAGTCTATACATAGGGGTCCAGTGATGTCTTTAATGACATGGGGCAGATACAACACAGGATAATTGGAAAACTGGTACTGTCTCTGGCTAGCCTGCATTCCATGGGACACCTAACATGCACAGTGCCCACTTTCACACATGGAATACAGCCCCAGAGATTGTAGAGAAAGCAGTAACAGCTTTAGAACTATTGCACAGATGATCACACAAGACACTGATTTCTGTATTTATTTGAATTAAAAACCAGGTGATGGACTTGTAAGACTGCATGTTCCATAATAGGTGGCACATTATAAGTTTTTACAATTTTAAAATTTGTTTTGGAGACATACAGTGTAATTTATGTTCTTTGGGAATAGTTGTGAATGTGTTTGACATTTTACCCAACGAAAGGTCTAAAATCTATTTTGAAGTTGCTTTTGAATATTCCAAATTAAGGCTGCTAAGGCTGATTGTGCAGCTTTATCTCCATTGTATTTTGTTGTTGAATATAATACATATCAATCTGAAATATAGTTTTTTTGAATATGTTGCCATTTAAATTTAATAGTCCAGTGAACATTCATGACAAGTATCTTGATTTCACTCATAGCTACTGGAAAGTAAGCACAACAGAATGCAAGAGTCAAAAAAAAAGAAAAAAGTCAGTGATTTAGTTTAATAGCTCAAATGACTGTTTGCAGGGATTATTTTTTTCTTGCTTGCATTAGTTACTTGTCTCCTCAATCAGCCATATGACTTAATGGGTTGTCTGTATACATGCTTTAACACTGTCCTTCTTAAAATATTGGAAAAATAAGGAAAAATCATGGTTTTGAATGTCATAAGGGTAATTTCAAAGCCGGAAAGCAGCAGCTCAGTTGTATATGAAAAGCACACACATGCATTTCCAGCACAAAGCAGGTATAGGAAAGTATATAATGTTGTGTTAAATGATAACTTTTGAGCATTTCTGGGAGCAAAGCCTTACATATTACTGACTTCTGTGTTATTTTTATTCATTGCTTTTCCTTTACTGGAGACTCGCAAGAACTGCTGATTCTCCAACACTGAAATTATCCCAGTAGGTTGGCCTAATTCTGCAGTGAAATTCTAGAGCTTAAGCAGTTTGTTTGATTCATCAGGAAGAAAGGGGTAATTTGCACTTCCATGTGATGAGAAGAAATTAGTCTTTTATGTCTTAACTTTTTGTGTGCAGCCTGCAGCTGCCAACAACAATCTCCATTTCAAAACCCAGAACCAACAATGCTGGCTAAATCTGATTCAAAAACCATTGTGTTTGTATTTTAATTAACAGTTTAAAGGAATAAATGACTGCTGGCTTCTAGAAGCTGAACAGTTCCTCTCCTCAGAATGTAGCCTGTAGTATAAAGCAGCAGCTGATTTAATAGGAGAGGAAGTAGCATTTGCACTAGCCAAATAGTTTGTTTGTTACAACACAGCAATTACAGTTTACATCCCGTCAAGTTATGCGTCATTCAAAAATGCCAGACCACATCTCAGCCTTTGATATCTAGAAATATGCACATATATTCACAGGAAGAATATATTTATATGGTCCTTATTACCTTAAGTAAAGAAAAAGATGAAACATGAAATAATAAAAAGGAGTTTGGGATTTTTCTGATCTTTGTTTACACTGTAAAAAAAAGAAGGGAGAGCCAGCTCACAAGGCACATTCTTTTTAAAAATAAAATGAGTTGAAAAAAAATAAATTCTCTACTTTCATGTCCTAAAAAAAGTAAGTTACTGGAAATGAAGTAGCCTTTACATTGACATTTTAAAGGAGAATATTGCTATTATGGAAAGCTTTCAATAGGAGTCAATAAATACCAGAAGGAGTTATCTCTCTTGCAACAATGTCTGTCAAGTTCTCAGTGGAGAGATGTGCATTGTATTCTCCTTCCCTGAAGCTCTCCACCTGAGGCTGGGAATGGTGTGAGCTTCTCCTATTCCACTGAGTTTTGCCCCAGGAGAACAAGTAAAAGATGCCTCTCTGGATGTGTCTTATGTTCCATTCTTGTCACCCCCAGACACAGAGGTTTTATATTCTATCTCATCATCAAGAGTCACAAGAAAACAGATGACAAAAAGGAGGGAAGAACAACACAGCTGGGTGGAGCAAAAATCTGTTACACGTCTGTAGTCTTGTCAATTGTAGTATTCAGGATGATAGGCACCCACCATTTCTCAGTGTAACATTATTCTGTAACTTTATCTGTGCCTTTCAAGCCTCAATATTTCAGTCCTGGCTCTCTACCAAGAAGAATATAATTCAGCTGCTCTGATCCACGGATCTGAAGTGTAAAAGCATCACAAATACATTATTTGACAGCAGCTAAGTCCACTTACTCTGCTATCAACCATTAGACACAGCTCTTGCAGTAGAGGAGGCTTTTAACTACTCCTTATGTCTTCCTTAGAATACCCAGTCTAAGTTTACTATAACCTCCAAAAGAACCAAAAACCAATCTGGAGTCTTTATGAAATGATGTATAATATTTCAAAGGAGAGTGGATTTTACATAAAGTTTCTTCATTCACTAAAGTATTTATTTTGTTAATTATGAAATTACACACAAGACAATATTCAAACTAATCCATTTACCAGAAATGGTAATGGAAAAGAGTACAAACAGAATTACATCACTGCTGACCATGGAAATGGAAACATAATTGAAAAAATATAATCTATCTGAATTACAGAAGGCAAAAACATGGATAATGGGATTGCTCAAACAAAATGGCATTCTTGGCATAATGCCTTCTGATACCATGATTAAGACTTCGCTTGAAACATAAGAAAATAGTGAACAATGGCTTCTGATATAATTCTGTAGGGCCATTAAACTTGTCTTTCATTCTTCAGACCAAATGAAGAACTTTAATTTCCTGGAAATCATGGTCACAAAAAAGTGATCAATGATGGATGAGAGTGTTCTGGTTTAGGCCAGCTCGCCGACCAAAATCACAGCTGTCTTTGTCTGAATCTGGTGGGTTTCTGTTCCAAGTGCACTTGGAAATAACATAGTAAGAAAGGTAGAAAATAAGAATGTGAGAGTTGGGAGCAGTATTTTTTTTTTTTAATTGCTTCATTCCTACAAGTTGAACTGTATTATATGGGCATTTCAGGAAAAAGGCATACACTCCACAAGTTACTATTTTCTCTGAGATCGGAGAAAAAACTTCTGTGAACTTTCACTTCAGAATGAGGCAAGAAGTTGCCTAAATATCTGGTGTATTATTGTTTAAATTTTCTGAACAAGGAGAATTCCAGTCAATCAGCAGTATGGCATTAACATTTTTTATTTACACGCAGTACTTGCTGCAGCTACATATTGACTCAGATACCCTTTGGCATTTAGGACGAGCATCAAGCAAATGAAGGCCTGGATTCCTATGCCTGGGACTGGTAACCCAGGCATTTCAAAACTCTACAAAGAAACTGCAAAATAAGTGGAAAAATAGGATATATGGCTGCAAAGACTAAAGCAACCGCATAAACAGAATGCTTCAAATTATAGGTTTTTCGAAATTTCAGAAGAATGTCATAACCACCTATAAGAAATACTAACTTCCAGAGTTTACATATTATGATATGTTATACAACATAATTTGAAATTATTCGCACGTTTCAGAAAACTGTGACACAAAAGCAAGAGTGTTGGGCTGATACAAAGGTCATAAGTGTGGAGGACTTGCTCCTCAAAGACTTTTGCTTGAAGCTGGTAATAGCTAAATTTTAAGAAGCTATAAAATGACTACTTTCTTGTTTAAACTGTGAACTGAAAAAGTGTGTGTTGTTCCAACCTGTTGATAGGGTTTCTCAGAGTTTTCTCCTGAGATATTATTTCAATTGAGACTTTTTAATATTGTTTTATTTTAATACAAAACAGCAAAAAGTCTTGCTAATCAGTCTTTTTTAGGTTTGTCATAAACTCAAAGACTATACTTAGGACTTTTCTGCTAAGGACTTTGGTTAAAAGCAGCATAAGAGTATTATAAATCACTTTGAACTATGCTAACCACAGGACACCCTAATCATTTCTGTTCCCTTTTTGACCATTATCCATGTTTCAATGCCATCTTTGTGACTTTTTTTTTACCTTAAAATATCCTTCTTTTTTAAAAGAGAAAATTTTTATGCTTTTTTTGTGATCCCTTTTTACAGGAATAAATATTATTTCTTTAGCATATTTTTTTAGTATTACTTTTTTATAACTTTCTACTTTTTAAGACAGTAAAGATGTATTTATTCCTGCTGTTTAAGAAGTCTACCTAGGAGTTTTTCTGTGAAAAATAAAACCAAACAAAGGAGTATTCTAGTCTTTATATTCATTGCACTTTGAAGTACTGTCATATTATCTCATATTTTCCCCTCTGTTCTTTTGTTCAACTGGTTTTTCACTTTTTCCTTTCCATGGTGTTTCGTATGCCAACAGCAGACAAAGTAATGGAAATAAAGTTGATCATAATGAAAGTTATGAAAAATCTGCCAATGAAAAACTTTCACAAAAAGTGGGGTTGTTTCAAAAACTTTCAAAAACTAGGGAGGAGAAGGTTAAAAATTTACCGACCAAATATTGTGATAAGATGCACTATAAAACCAATGGGAGAAGAAGGCCCTTCAAAAGAGAATGGAGGGAATTTGACAGACTGCATGGTGCTGAGCCAGGTATTTCTAGCAGAGACACAATACAGTATAGCAGCTAGTCAAAGAAAAAAAGATGAGTTTAAAAAAAATACAGTTTGTTCTTCTGTTCTTCTTCTTGGAACAGCTCCACTTTATATAAAATGTTGAATATTCATTGAACCAGAGAAAAGTAGTGAGTGGAAGGACTGTAGGACCCAGCATTTAAGAGTACTCATTTGGGAAGAATGAGGTTCAAATCTCTTCTCCAAAGTGCATTCAATTATTTATACAATTAGGGATAAATTCAGTCACATGGGATAAATTCAGTCACAACTTGTCAGATCAGTTTAGATGTTAGAACAGTCACTGGAGAAGCAGGGGATCAGAAAGTTATGTCAGAACATAATGCATACCAAGGACTTAAAACTGGGTCTTTTGCATCCCAAATAAGATCATCAATCATTAGGTTTCTCTGTACCAGTTTATATCTCTAGTAAGGATCTTCACGTGCATCTTTCATATTGTTTCCAAATATCTTGGTTTTACCCTGATGTGGAATAGGAAATTAATACTGTCTAGAACATTTTTTCAGCAAAGAAAAAATGAAACTTTCCTAACCCACCTATGCGCTACTACAGTGTTTCTTTCTGACCCCACCCCCTGCCTGTCCCACTTTTTTCAGGAAATTCATTGGCCATGAGAAACTTTTCCAATGGATCATAAATCATAATGATGCATAGGCATCACTGATCAAAATACGTCTATATATTCCTAATCTATTTAAGTATGAAGGCTGATAACATTTGAGTAGAGCTCGGAGGTAGTCTGCTGCTTTTCAACATGATAGTAATAAAGATTGCTCTTCTGAGGAAAAAAAAAGGCAAAATCTGAAGAAGAGCCTGCAACCAGTGAAGAATTACAAGTTAACCTGGCTTCATTTCTGTTAAAACCACCTTATCTCTTGCTGGTTAATGTGGAGATTACAGTTTTTAATGCCAAAGAAAAGTCAAGGGAACACCCTTTGTATTTGCTACTGTACTAACTTCATCTATTAATACTGGGAAAATATTAAACAAATAAGATATGCCCTAACCAGTGGTAAAGAAAAGGGAACTCCTTAGAACAGGTGGCTGTTGCTGTGTAGGAATGTGACTGGAGTAAGAATTGAGGCAATGTGACTTTGGTAGAGTGGATTAAATACAATGCATATCAATAATGAGTGGGCTTTTCCCATTTACTAGATGCATTTTCAATCATTCCATCCTTACAGTTGCCAGTAAGATGGATATCAAATGACTTTGTACATTTTTAGGGAAAGTTACTTCTTGTGCCACATCCTTCTGTACTAGTCTTCCTCTGAGAAATTCCATCAGGAAGACAATGTCACGGTAGTAAAAGTCACCAAACTGCAATTGCTACATTAAAAATACATACATAATTTTGACCTCCTGTACTTTAGTTAAACACAGAAAAAATTTCTTGATTTCAGGTAATTTTTTCGATTTGTTGTAAAGCATTCTGCTCAGTTAGTTGTGATTCCTTCATTCAAAGTCACTCAAGTGTTTTATCAACAGCATCCCTGTTCTCTTGCTGAATCCAGACATAAACACCATAATACAATTTTTGTAGCATTTATGATGTTAATAAAAGCAACCCTAAGATTTTTACAGGGGATTATTAATTTTCCAATTACTGTAAAACACGGAAAAAATTAAGTTTTGAGATAAAAGAGTAAAACAAGGGTGAAGAGAAAATTTTGCATTATGTCTCTTTGTTCAATGTTTGGATATCTGGCTTTACTATACCAATTGCCACATACAATACTGAATGACATCCAAAATCTGTTATGTGGCACTAGGAATAATTTTTGTAATTTCATAATAGAAAAGGTGTATCATCAATACAAAAGCAAATTCCAAAGAGACTTTCATTAATAACAGCTGCCTTTCAGAGATACAAAGAAGTCCCTAGCTGTTTTTTCTCTAATTACACACAGAGTAACTACATATGTGAGGACTGGAGCAGAAAGCATATAATGCGTCATTATTTCACAGAATCACAGAATTGCTAGGATTGAAACAGACTTCTTTAAATCATGTAGTCCAATGCTACTGCCAAGGTGGTGTCATCTAGAGCAGATGACACAGGAACACATCCAGTTGTGTTTTGAATGTCTCCAGGGAAGGAGACTCCACAATTTTCCTGGACAGCCTGCTCCAGTGACACACTCAATGAAAAGAAGTTCTTCTGTATGTCGAGCTGAAACTTTTTCTGTTTTAATTCATGGTCGTTTCTCCTTGTTCTGTCTCTGAATATCACTGAAAAGAGTCTGGCACCATCCTCTTGGCACCTGCTTTTGAGATATTTATACACATTAACAAGCCTCCCAGCCTGCTCTTCTCCAGACTAAACAGACCCATCTTCCTTGATCTCTCCTCATAAGAGATACTCCAGACCCCTCACCCCCTTTGTGACCCTTTGCTCGACCCTCTTCAGTAGCTCCTTGTTTTTCTTGAACTCTGGAGACAAGAACTGGACGCAACAGACCAGATGTGGCCTCACCAGAGCTCAGTAGAGAGGGAGGAGGCCACACTCTTCCTGATGCACCACAGGATCCCATTGGCTTCATCATTGTCCATTCATTTAACCCACACATCCTTAGCTTACCTATAAGGATGTTATGGGGGACAGTATCAAACAGCCTCATTGAAGTCAAGGTAGACACCATGCACTGCTCTCCCATCATCAGCCCTGCATTCATAAAGGCAGTGAAATTGGTCAAGCATGATTTACCCTTAGGCAATCCATACTGACTACTCCTAATGACTTTCTTTTCTTCTACATGCTTGATGGTGACCTCCAGAATGATTTGTTCTATCACCTTTCCAGGGATGGAGGTGAGGCTGACTGGTCAGTAGTGTTCTTCTTGCCCTTTTTGAAGATGGGAGTGACAATGGCCTTCCTCCAGTCCTCTTCAGTTCTCCATGATTTTTCAAAGGTGATGGAGAGCTGCAGAGCAACATCTGCCTCTTCCCTCAGTATCCATGGGTGTATCCTATCAGGGTCCATGGATTTATGGGTGTTCAGTTTCCTCAGCTGATATTTCACCCAGCCCTCCACAACCAAGGGGAAATCTTCCCTTCTCCAGGCTCCCTCTCTTACCTCCAGGATCTAGTTTTCCTGAGGACTGAACTCAGCAGTAAAGACCTCAGCAAAGACATTCAGCAATTCTGCCTTCTCTGTGTCTTCCCTCACCATGACATCCATCTGATTTAGCAGTGACACCACATTTTCCATAGTATTCCTTTTGCTGCTGATGTACCTTTGGAAACCCTTCTAGTCCTTGATATCCCTTGCCAGACTCAATTCCAAGTGTGCCTTGGCCTTTCTCTTTGCATCCTTACGTCCTCTGAAGATGTTTCTACAGACCTTCCTTGAAGCATGTCCTTTTTTTCCCATCCCATAGATTTATTTCTTCTGTTTCAGATTTACATGCTCATCTGTGCAAGTCTCCTGCCCTCTTTGTATAATATCTTGCTCACTGTCTTGACCTTGGAGGAAGAGATGCTTGAATGTTGACCAACTCTCCTAGACTGCCTTGTCTTCTAGGGTCCTAAATGAAGGAATTCATCTAAATAGGTCTTTGATGAGGTTGAAGCTGTCTCGAGTTCAGGGTTCTAGCCCTGCTTGGTGCTTTGCTTCCTCCATGCAGGGTCCCAAGTTCCACTGTCTCATGGTCTCTGCAGCCAAGGCTGCCCCCAGTTCATATCTTCAACCAGTTCCTCCTGGTTTGGTAACTCCTGTTAGTACAAGGTCCAGCAACGCACCTTTCCTTGTTGGCTCTTCCAACACTTGTATCAGGAAGTTATCGTCAGTTATCTGAAGAATTTGTTTTCAGTATTCCCATTTCTAATATATTTATGGAACTTTTTTTTTTTTGTAATATGTCCTTAGAATTGAAAGTTTGATTATCTGCATTTTGCATTTTTGTGCAAATGCATACTTTGGCTCTGATGGCTACCTTCCAATTTTAAGTTCTTTTCAATTTTAAAATAATACAAAATTACCTGGTAATTATGTTATGGACCTAAGTGTGGGCTTAAGACACTCTCAGTACATATCCTATCTTTTTTTTATTTGAGAAGCTTTATTTGTCACATTTTGCTGCTATATATATTCCTAGATTACAGCTAATGCTTCTTGAATCCAAACTGTCAGGAGATACTGTCTACCAATTTCCAGAGTTTATTTACTGAAATCTCCTTTTCTGTAGGGCACTATTCCTCTTCTGATGTTGCCATTCCTTAGAATGACAATTTCTCATTAAATTCATTAGTTATCTTCCACCTTCAGATATTACTCAACTGTTGTTTATCTTTTAATACTTTCCCTTCATTTAATCCAATTATTTCTTAGGAAGTTTGTCTAAGAAGGTATTTGAGTTGCTGGTAGTTAGATTAATGTATCACCAGACTTATTCTGTGTCTCCCTCAGGTAACTAGAGCTAGAACCCTTTTTATGGCGTTGCACTTCTTTCTGCACACTTTTCCTTACACTTTGACCTGTTCTTGATGCTCAGAACTTATTTATACTGAAATGATGTTCTTGAATTTCCACTTCTGATGTTCGTGAATATTTTGTACCCTAATACCACCACTTCTATCAGAGTTTGCTCCACCATATTTCCTTAATGTCAGTGATATCCTAGCTTTGGCTGCATGCTCAGTTTATCCCTTCTTCTCTTTATTTCTTTACTCTTGACATCAGAATATGATCCAGTAAGTCTTATTCTTTTCTCCTATATGGTCTTCTAGCTGCTTTGTGTTCTCCTCTATGAAAGAAATCTCTCACTAGGCAATTTTTGATCTCTAGTAATATTTTATTACCTGTCTCTTTCAAATTTTAAACTTGTCTTTTTTAGGACTGAGACTCTGTATGTGGAAATTTCTCTCCCTTTGCTAATTTTTCATTTCCTGGATCTTCTTTGTCAAGTAGGTTAAAGCTTTACAATTGACTCTGATGCAAAACATTGCTTATTTTCAAAATACATTTGTACCTGGCTTCTAAAGGTACATTAGCTTTACTACTGCAACCAAGCCTCCAGTGCACTGGAGTCACCCTGAGCTGCTGTTGGTCATCTCTAGCATACCCTTAGTGCTCACAGTGAAAACACAGCTAACCATAAGAGAGCTGGATTGACTAGTGTAACACTACCTGCTCTCCAAGAGACAAAATCAGCAGGCAGATTGGTGTACCAAGGCACTTCTAACCCATTTCACTCTTTATTTCTTTTGGGATTGTAGCTGTAGCTTCACAGCTGCAGCTGCACATCATTTCTCCACATTGATTGTCATGGTTTGCTATTGGTTTTTACAACAACAATAAATAGCTCTTGAATCCAATAACAGTAGGACTTGGAGAGGAAGTGATCATTGCTTGCTGACTAGGATGGATGGAATCATTTTTGCATTTCATTAATTCACACTTACCTTTTCTTAATTTGGTATAAGTCTTGTAGTACAATAAAAGTGGACATAAGTCTATTCTCAAAAAGTCCTTTTTTCATACAATAAAAAAAGTTTAGAAGGTATTATGTGGAATTTTACTGAACATAACTATTTTTATTCTAAAAACTGTACACTGCTTTAGCAATCTATAACTTTTTTCACATTTTCCAATATGTATCTCCCAGACTTTCCTTTTCTTCAGTGAATCAAGATGTGTGTTTCCAGTATATGTAGTAGAAAAACTGAATTTCTTTTTAAGATACTTTTCTAATGTTATATACAGGATGAAGTGGTATTTTTTGAGGTTTGTTCAAACATTTTACCAAATAGAACTTGTTCATTCTTTAAATATTCATTTTCTAGAGAGACTGTTGTGCCTGAGGAAGTCATAACTAGAGTACAAATGAATTTTATTGGTATCCACAGTTTTCAAGATGAGATTTTTTCAGAAGATTTTAGATGTTTTCAAGATTTGAGATTCACAAAAGGCTGTGGAGGAAATACAAAACTATTCCCACATTGCAGTGCAGGAAAAGTAACATGTATGCCTTATGTAAAGGTATTATGTATCAATCTACCTCAGGCAGCACTGAAATACTTAGGAAAAAAGGTCTGACTCACCAGAGCTGGATGATTTAGTAAAGCACAGGGAGGAAATTGGTTGCCTCGCCAGAAACACAGGAGCCTTAATCCACAGGGCTCTAGTCATAATTCTGTCTAGAGCTATCAATACAGAGGGCACTGCTGTGCTAAGGAACCCCTGGTTTTGCAGTGTCCATGTCCAACAAAGCAAGTGTTGAAAACAAATTTCAACTCAAGCAGCAGATTTTTACTTTAACCAAGCCACAAGTAATGGCATGAATGTCATCCCATCAGGATAAAAAAAAAAAAGCTTTTTTTTTTTTTTTTTATCCTGATGGGACGACAACCTTGTTTCTCTCTGAGGTGCGTTTAAAGAAAATGGTTAAAACCTGCCTTGTGTACAGTGAAGAGGAAAAAAGGACAAAAAAATTATATTTGCAGTTTAAACTCCCTTTTAGGAAACTCTATGACTTTACATCCAAA
This sequence comes from Setophaga petechia, assembly GCA_024362935.1. Taxonomy (NCBI): domain Eukaryota; kingdom Metazoa; phylum Chordata; class Aves; order Passeriformes; family Parulidae; genus Setophaga; species Setophaga petechia. The sequence goes on along the minus strand of JANCRA010000004.1, from coordinate 5,774,425 downwards.
GTGTGCTTCCAAAGCACTAGGGGATTCAAGTCCAGCAGCTGATAAAACCTTTCCTAAATCTATTCTTCAGAACAGAAAAAAAATAGAATTTTTCAATATTTTCATGCATTTTCAAGGGATGGATAAGAAGAGAGAGTATTTATCTGTAAACCGCCACTTAAAAATTTTTATAAATTTCAATAAAATAATAATGATAACATAATAAACAAAATAACAATGATAATGTAATAAACTCACTTAAATATTTGTGAGACCAATCTGGAAGCCAAACTTGAGGTCTTATGGAAAGCATTGAAATAAATTGTTGCATTTACTTACAGTAATATCCAACTACAAAAAAAATTATGTCAAAATATGACTACTTCTTAGGATATGCTTTGCATATCACTGATTCAATATAGTAAAGTTTAAGCCAGGCTGTCTGTACTTGGTTCTGCTGCCTAAGTGTTCAGTGCCTAGGCTCCTGTTGAAAGGAAGATATATATCCACACTGCTAGCTGGGGCTACCAGGCCACACCAAAACCCTGATGAAAGGCAAAGGCTCTTGTTAACTTTTGCAGATGCAAATTCATCCAGCTAAGCACTCCCAAAGAAGGCTGAGATTCTGGAAACATACTGATGTAAAGTGCTGTTCTACTCAACTGCCCAGGTTTTGGACTACTCTGATGATTACAAAAGGCTGAGTTTGAATCTCTACCCTGTCTGATAAGAGGCAGAGACTTTAATGCAGGTTTCATCATGCAATAATCTGCAGGTTGTTGTCTGTGCTTGAGACTATCTCTCTTAATGATATCTTTGGTGATATTCTACATCTCAGATTCTATAAATAATTAAATATTCAGTGAAGCAGAGAGTGGAATCTCTTGTTCCCACCTGTGCCCTGACCACTGAGTCTGAAAGTCCTTTTGTCCTTCTCTTTGTCTCAATGAATATTTAATTATTATCCCAACTGGAGTAATGCCAAGAGATTAAGGCTTTTCTATGATGCCAAATAGTCTGGTGAGTATCACACTCTGATAGGTTTTTTTCTGTCTCTTTCACTCAGTGGCATGGAAAACAAACTTCTGACCTGCCAAAGGATTGCCTGGTGGTGGAGTAGGTCCCTCTATGTCTTTATGTTGCTTAAACTTGAACATTTGGCCCCTAGGAGGAGTCTCACTGGAGTAAAAATGAAGCACATTTGTAAATGTGGTGAGATCTCAACTGATATTTTAATTAGTAATGTAAATATATAAGTGGACATTATTCAGTTTCAGATTGTAGGCTATTTTGCTTATAAGTAAGCAAGAACATGTAAAACATAAAGCATCTCTATAGGCATGACAAAAGGTTCCTAGAAAGACACTAAACAAAGGTGAAAATGAAGGCTGATACTGCAGAAAGGTGATAAGAATGGCAGCTGGGAAATTAATGTAACCTATATCTGTTTAAGAGAAAAAATAATGTTGAAAATCAATAGCTTTGAAAAACACAGACAAATCATGATGTAGAGCAAGCAAAACAGAATATTTAAGATTTGGGCAAGGTCTCTAGAGTTTCAGTCCTTTTCTACCTAATGATGATGTTGCTGTTGTTGTTGTTTGTCGCTTTGAAGGGCTAGGTTTTTTTTCTGGTTTTGGTTCTACAAGACAATATATTAATTTCTACCTTCAAATGCAGAATTTTGTGGGGAGCTGACACTATCCTGGATTAGTGATTTCTAGATACACTCTTACTTTATCAGACTGTGTGTATAAATGCATTTTTATGTGACAGTAAAGAGAAGTAGAAACCTCTCATTGAGTGTCATTATGCAGGTAGAAAGGGAAGCAGTTAATGAATGAGATCTCCTATTAATGTCATCTCAATTCAAAACCAAGACAAGGAAAAATGATTCTTGGATGGATATAAAATAGCTAAGGAAAACTAAAAGAATGAAAAATAGTTATCTGGTGATGTTTTTTAACCAATATGGCTGACTATCATGACCTGAAAAATTGTTGGCACACCTAAGTCAGATTACCTAACATATATAAATTACCAATGTTTCCAAATATGCCCTTGTCCAAATGATTTTATCGTGCCTGGTCCTGACTTTAGTATTGAAATATCCTTTGCTGCTCATTGTTTATTTTTAGCTACATTTAACTAACTATTTTTGGCTTTTGCTTATTTGTAGTCACCTAGGCAATAATGTACATTGACTAAATTTGTGCCTGTACCTGAAATATCATGTTACTACATAAGTATTTAATTGAGAGTACTAACATTGAAAAATGGATGTGTTGACACTTAGGTATCCACCCAGGCCCATTATCTTCTGTTCTCCCTAAGGTGTGGGAGCTTAGTTGAGGTGATGGTGAGCATAACAGCTGTCACCCTGATGGATTTGCAGGCAGCGTGATCATAGCAATACAATGCTGCGAACAAAAGTTCTACTTCTCCAAAATTTACATTTGGAAGCAATGTACCAGTAGTGTTATGAGGAGCTGGATAAGCCTCATCAGCAGCAAATCTACTTAAGGCAGCTAAACCCCCAGCGATGCAGAACTGCATTCAGGTCTTCCTGCCTTATTACCACAAGTGAAGAGGACTGCACAAATCACAGTGGACTTGAATTGTGGTTCTGTCCTGTGACTTCTCTCCCAGAGGGATTTTGCACAGGCAGTGCAGAGTCTCGATGACTCCTGTCACCACAGAAATGAATACCAAAAGGAGCCTGCCATTCTTCTCTGCAGCATGTACTTAAAAGAATGAGAAAGGCAATAAAAGTAGGTATTAACACTAATTATATCTGAGAACTTGTAAAACAAGATATTCTGCACATGGAGATGTCAAGATGAAAGACTTGTTTGCCCAAGATAAATTTGTTTTCCTGATGCCTCTTGTTTCTTTTAGTCTGTGTTACCCCTCTCAAAAATGAGGGAGGAACTAAGAACTCTAAACACAAAAAAATTATGCAGAAAAAGTGTCCGCTTTTCTTTGTGCTTAGTTTTAAGTTTTCTATTCCCAAACAGAAATTCTAAGCATACCGTCCCTCAATAGACAATAGAGATAGACTGATGTATTGTTGCACAGATAAAAATATGTCTAGGAGGCAAATAATTCAAGGCTGAATTGTTAGCTGTCTTGCATTATGGAGTGTGATAATGATGACACGTTAGCAAAAACGTGTCATCATAGCAAAAACCTTGCCTATGTGTATTAAATTTTTGCTTTGTATCCTCAAGGATATTGTCCACAGCTGGAATAGAAAAATAAGTCAGTTGTTTAGTGCAAGTATGGACACATTCATATGGTGCTCAGGTCTGCATTGATTGTTCAGAAACTGTAATGGAGGTACAGATATAGAACAGCACAATACCTGTGGTAAATATTTTGGTCCTATCTGCCTTTACTAACCCAGTTAAAAGGCACTCATAAATGTTAAATTTTCCAAGTTAGACAGGGTCTGATGCTATGTGGCATCTACCAGCTATACAGTGAAAAAAATGTCCTTGTCTACCATACATCTGACAGGACTGATCACACCAATTAAAACCAGTTAAACTCTTTTGCACAATGGGCTTTCAAATTTAAGCTCATTTAGAATCACCAACTACAATGTTTCGCTCTAGAAAACCTCCTTGTGTAAGCTTTCTTAGTGTGGATAATTAAATATAGTTTTCTACTTGGTTTCACTTTTTTATGGAGTAGGATGCAGGATATTGACCTAAATGTATAGAAATATTTTTTTTCTAACATCTGTATTTTTGCATAGGAAATTCATAATGTGGACTAATTAGTTAGAATTTAGTAGTACATTTTAACAGAAAATTATTTCTTTAACACTTTCAATTAGAGACCTGTTCACTCTGAAGTTTAAACATGTCTGTGGTGGAAAATATCAGTTTGGATGACTCACTCTTTTCCCTTCAAATAGTGAATAAAATATATAGCATTGAAGTACTTGAATTGCCTTAGGGTTTAAGTCTTCTGCTTACTGAAGTTTTCCAAATTAAAGTGTAGTGTAATCTATCTTATGGCATTACAGTACACTGGATTTCTTGTTATTTCAGTGAGTACATAAGTCTTGACAGATAGAAATAATGTTGGTTTGACATCAGAGCATTTTATTTATCTACACTTAAATCTCACTGGATTTGTGAATTTATTTATATAGATATCTCCTACCAGTAAAGTCAAAGTAGAGAAGACTGGATATCCTGAGCCTAAGGCTATGAAATCAATCTTCCTTCTTTATTTTATTACCACTGCCTAATCTGCATTGCAAGTTAGATAGAAGCTAGAGTAAGATATTAGAAAGACAATATTGTATTTCAAAAGTGAACATCCCTTTCAAGATTTCTATGAAATTCTGTTCTGGGGTGTTTCCCATGCAGCCCTATTGACTATTAAATGTGAATAGTAATGAAAGCGCAGTAGTTTGGTCTTTGACCATAAGTAGTAGTCCTGGAAGGATATTCCTGGAATTGAAGTTAGCCATAGAATGGACTCTTTGGCCAGAAAGACAAACCTCACATTTACATAGATGACAGATGACAAGCCACCTACTTCCCAAGTACTTCATAACCAATTGAAGGTATCATGCAGGACTGCTGTGCAAAATTGCTGCCATGCATTTTTGTATCCAGTGCATATCTGCTGTGCTACCTCTGAGAAACAGCCTGACCTCAAAAATGCAGAGTACAAACATCTAGCTGTTAACTGTAAATATGTGCTTTAATGTGCCTGGGTAGAAGTCATATCTGTGGTTCTGTGTGCTCTTTTAATAAAGTTCCTCTGTGAAAGCAGAGGTAAGGGGATTTCCTTCCTCCTAAAGACATTGATGATAAATGCTATCTCAGTGTCAACAGTAGCTCAACCAGAAGGATCAAGAGAAATTTTTTATTTAATTTTGCTTTGATTTTTACTTTGCATCTGATGCCAAGATCTTTTAAACCTGGAATGAAACTACCTGCAGCCTCCCAGCAAACATATCCTTTGCTTTGGTTTGTCTGAAACAGTAATCTAATGTGGATGGGGAATGTGCAAGTTCATTTCAACATGTCTGTTTTAAAGAAAAAGTCCACAGCTGTTGTGGATCTACTTCACATTATGATTCTCCTTTCTTATCAAAGGTGATAGGAGTTCTGACCCAAAAGTGTAGGATTTGGCTCTAGATTGTTAATGTTACAGGCATCAGGCTGCCTGTTTAGTCCTGTGTGATCTGAAGAATATGTGACAGTTTATCATTGTGATCCCTCTGCCAAACCCAGTAGTGGGGCAGGGGTGACTGCTTTCCCAAAGCACACTTATGTGCAGAAGCCCAGCCTTATGGATCCTGCTGCTTCAGCATTGTTCATACCTTTAATCTCACATGAAGGTTAGAGGGGAATGAATGCAGCAGCTCCCTGGGCTCTGTGGGAAAACTCCGGGGAAAGTCTTAATCAAACTGAAATCAAATAGCTATTTGTAAGCAATATACGACTTACAGACATCTAAGCAATAGCAAAACACATATTTTTCTACATGAAGGAGTGTTTTGGAGTTATATGGAAATCTTTTAAGGAATTGAAAACATTCTGAAGGCTCAGTCAAGTGTTAAATTCCTAAACCATCCCCTTAATTTCTCTCATATTTCTTTGCCATCCTTCCGTGTGTGTTGTTTCTGCAGCATCATTTGAAATCTATCACCCTTCACACCAATCATGTTCCATTGTCAGCAACTGATGAGGAGTTCCTTGAAAAAAATTTGCTCCATCAAACTGTGTTTTACTCTTTCCATCTTCCTACATGTCATCAGAAAAATCGAAGAAAATACACCTCACAGAACTCTGCCACTGTTAATTGCCTTGTTCAGGGCTTGATGAACAGGGATTCTGTTCAGGGTCTTTAAGTCCTCCTTCTAGTCATGGTTAAATGTATTTGCTACATCATTTCCCTTATTTTATGCAATTGGCATGACAAATAATTTAGTAAAAAGGCAATAATAAATATACAGATTTCCTAATCAAATATGGACATGGTTTTCTCTGGCATTAAAAAAAAATTCAAAAATGTAAAATACATAAATGGAGAAATTGCTTTTCATACATGAGTGGTGTTTCTGTAGCGTTGAAAACCATAGCTGCAGATGCCATTTGTAGTTGAGCTAACCTAAGACCTTGATGTCAAGTATAACTGTAGAACATAGTCAATTCTTGCATTTTCTTCAGTTCTTGGCTGAGAAAACTGGATATTGTGCCTTAATTATGTCAGGTTATGAAGAGTACAGACAAGGGTCATAGGCTGATAACTGTAATTTTTTACATTGTTATCTATGGTAATATCATTAGTGTAAAAGATGTGGGTGTAGGCACAGTTATTCAGACATATATGTATATATAATGAAGACAATAATTTAGATTTTAAAAAATCAGTGATTAAAAAAAGAAAGCTGTATCTGGAAGTGTCCAACTGATTCAATGTAATAGGACCATTTCCTGAACAGGAATTTTCTTAGTTTTATTTAGATAAATATAAATAATTTATTTAGATTTATGTATGTCACTCATGCTTTGCCATGAGTTTGAGGTATGAAACCAAACTGATTTTTCCTACCTAGTAACAGCTACAGATTATCCTTATTCCAGACACATGTCATTTGTTGGACAACCTATCATTCAATTTTTAAGTCCTATTTAAGAACCATGATAACTTCTAAAGATTGTTGGGTTTACTGTGATACAGTGAAACATTCACTCATAGATCAAAGTAATGTTAAGACAAATGTGAGGTTTGAAGGGTAAATTCTGCATTAAAACACTAAATGGTGTTTCAAATCCTAGTGGATGTGTGGGTTTAAGATTTTTTTCTCTAGAAGGTCATTCCTGATATGACATAGATAAAAATATTACAACCAGATAAAGGCTGGTCTTTACACTATTTGTCTTTACTTAAAAGTAGTTTTGGAATAGATTCAGATAACCTGGAACAGATTTCTGCCTGGGTGCAGTTTTTCATAGATTGTATGGATTCTACCTGAATAGAAATTTAGTGAAAGAGGAAATCTAACTAAAACCAGCTTTCAATCCACACAAACAAAAGCATAAAATTAGTATAAACAGTTTTCCATATTAAAAAATATAAAGAAAATGGAACATACTAGACTTTTGTAGCCAATCTCTATAAACACCAAGGCAAAGCCCTGAAAACCAGGGTGTTAATGCATAATGTTGTTTTCCTGTTCCTGTGAAATAATTGTTCCATGTCTGTGTTATGCACATGTACAACAAATACTACTATATATATATTCTTGGGTAAGACAGATAGATCTCTTCATTTAGAAGGGAAAATTTATCTTATTAAAGACTGTATTAAGTAACACACCTTACAGTTTTGAAAACCTAGTTATGAAATGAAAGAATAAGTAGTAAACTTTGGAAAGAGGCACAAATTATTTAAGTTTTGTCTTAGAAAAATTTGATATTCTGGCACTTCTCATAAATGTTTTGCATTTCTGCCAATTACATGCTTAGATGAGCTCTGAATTTTTTCTTCCATACTAAATAAAGGATAGCCAGGAAATATTGCAAAAATTAAGATTCAGATCTGTACTGCTTGGACATTTAACGCAATTTAGCAGAATGGAATTTAATTTTAAGTAGAAGATGGTAAGAAGATTATTTTCTATATAGTGCTATCATAGATGCATAATGAAATCTTATGCTGGATAAAGGAAGCAAAAAATTGCTTCTGACCAGCTAGTACAATTTGTTTAGCCCTGGGACTTGCTTTTTTATTGCCAGGCATTGAAACTGATGGGTGAAAGTGGATGAACAAAACCTTTAGATTTTCTAACATTGGTGAGAATGCATTACTGCTTTTGTCTCAGAGGTTAACATTTCTGGAAAGCCTATTTGGTATTTTCCTGGGCCTACAATGAGAGGGAGAGGTAGTACCCAAAATGAAAAGTTGCATTAACTGCCTTAGTTAAAAAACGGTAAGGATCTGGTGTGAAAATAATCTGAGAAAAATAGAGAGGACCCTGGTGAATGGTGTCATGGCACCAGATATGTGCAGGAGGAAATTAAAAACTGAAGGAAAATTTGCTATTAGTAATTTCCTGCCCTTGCTTATTAAATATGAAAGTGAGACTTACACAGTTCTTTTTCCTTTCTACATCAGACCTATTTGCGACTTCAGTTTACAGTGTCAAACAATTAGTTTGACCTTTCTCCAGTAGCAATGTGTTATTTTCTAATTTTGTATCTGCCAAAAATGTGAACACAGCATTCATTTATATGGATCAATCCTAACTGTGTTGACCAATTTCAGTCATACATTAGGGTCACTAAGACATGGAAGGCATTGCATAGAAGCTGTCTTAGTAGACACTTAGATGAAGCTGGAGATTCTCTCCTGAGATGCCTTGGATACTCTTTTTTGAAAAGAAGAATTTAGCTTTGGTGGATACTGGAGGTCTCATCTGTGATTCAGTTCATGAGTCTGACAAAATTATTCTTTTCATATTTTTCTGTAATCTCATTTTGAAGAAACCAAAATTACTCTAATAAAGTTGAAGGTTAATATGAACTCAGGTGGCTTACATTCTGTGTTCAGAGTTTTAGAACACAAATGTATTGCTTACCATTGCATTAGTATTAAACAAATACACCAGAGGAAAAGTGCCCTTTGATTAAAGGCGCATAGAATCAGTCCTACAAGGGAATTTTAAATTTCATTTTGTTGACACAGTTACTCCACTCTTCTTCCACTTGTATATTTCAAAGTTAACGTGCATTAGCATACATAGTTAAAACTGATTTCTGTTTTGTTAAGGCTTCTGAAAACTTGCTTTACTAGGCAAGGGAGGGAAGTCATGACATGTACTACTTCTACTGATGATCCTATAGCAAATCAAATTTTATTTATGTAATCTCAAGGTTAGCTGTTATTGCTCTTCATGTGCACCACATTGATGTACATTTTGGGTTGATTCATTTGTTAACCAAGGCTTTAACTTTATAAGAACATATAGGTTCTAGTCATTTGATGCACAAACGCCTTTTATTATAAAGGCATTTGTGTTTTGCTTGTTTCTTGTTCAGAAGGTGATTGGCCTGAAGAGAAATCAAGGAATAATAAATATCACTGAAGTTTTTCATATGTTGAAAGGGAAAGTTAATTATGCCTGATCACTCTTTTAGGAAAATATTATTCAGCATAATAAATGGAGAAAATCTGCTCAAGAAGCTTGTATATAGCTGTTGTATCAGAAGATAGTTTTTAATATTTTGAGGATATAATTTTTTTTTATTGTATGACTACTGACTCCAAAATATCTTCATGAAAGAGTCCTGACTTTAGAACTACAATCACCTTTGGATTGAGGCATTGTGCATTATCATCCCAGGCATCTTCACACTTACGGTAACTAGGAATGCACGTTTAGATAGCACTTTAGAGAATCTCTCACCTTTGTTGTCCAAATTGTATTTCCTACTGATGTTTCTGTCTTCATAAATACACTTACTAAATTGCTGTTGCATGATCTTCTCGGTCATATTTCATTTTTGTGTATTTCTGAAAGATCAAGTAAATGACCATATAAATTAAGTGTGAGACAAGGCCTATATGAGGCCAACATTCACCCCCTGTTGCCTGGCTGAATTAAATGGCTGAAGCCAGTAATGTTGTTAAAGCCCTATCTTCTACAAATAGAGTTTGATTTCTCTGTGTTGTCATCACTACATTACCTGACACAGGTGACCAAATTGGAAACTTCTACAATATAATACAAATTTCTCTTAAAGATTAAATGCAGCTTCTTAAGAACAAATTTGAGATATAGCCAGCACAGATTGGAGACATGGCCAACACAGAAGAGGTCATGAACTCTGATAATTGTGTAGAAACAATCTGTTTCTGTACTTACTTCTACTAAAGTCAGCATAGGCTGTATTATTCCATCTGAGCACTGTTCAAAACTGAGAGGCCACATACACATGTTTCACTGTCATATACCTTTGTGGGGGATTAATGTAGATTTCTGGAGTTCTATTTAAGAAAATGAAATAACCATGGCAAAGCTATGCCATGGTTAAGCTAAAAAAAATAAAAACAGCACAAAGCTCCATGGGCTTGGTCTTCCACCTGAGTTTATCTCTCTGTAAGAGCAATCCATGTAAAAATGCCATCCTTCAGCGTGGGAAGAAAATTCAGCCATGCAACAGAGATTGTTAGTGAAAATACCAAAGCCTCTTCATCAGGATGAGTTTGGAGCTGCACCAAGGGTGAATAGGGCCTTGTGACAGGCACACTTCATGGAAACATGAACTTCAGTCTTTCACAAGAAACTCACAGCCACCAAACCTTTTTGCAGTTCATGCCCTGAAATAATATCTGCTATGTACTGCATCAAAACTTTTTATCCTGACAGTTGTATATAAAGAAGAAATCCTGACTCTTTGGTTTTACTCTTTGCTAAGGAACAGTATCTTCTGTTTTCCTTCTCTAAACTACTTCAGGTTCTTTAGTTCCTCTTTCAGTTTTCGGGTTTTATTTTTGTTTTGGTAGAAGGTTTTGGTTTTCTTTTTCAATTGTTTGTTTTGGGGAAGGTTGTGAGTTTTTTCCTATTTATTTTTGTTTTTTCAGCTAAAACGCAGGTTGTAAAAGTGACCCTGAAAGGATTCTGCTGGAGGAATCCCCTCAATTGTTCTCACATGCCCCCACATCCTCTCTGTAAAATTGTGCTGTTTTCAGATTTGTTCAGAAGGCTTTCTTGCATAATGGAACACCAGAAAGAAAAGCAAGGCTTCCTTACAAAATGACAGTGGCAGTGACACTGAATATCATCAGCAATAGCAATTGTGATTGACGATATCCAGCTCCTCAGAATTAGAGTTTTAAAAACAGGACAGAGATGTGCTTTGGAGGAAAGATGTGAATGTGAGTTGAATTTTCCTTTACAGACTTCATCCAGGAAGAGTCCATGGCTGTGGGAAAAAAGAGCATCTAGTTCTAACCCTTCTGCACTAAGGCCAGCAAGGAATGAGGGTAATGAGAGATGCAACTGACCCACATGCATAGTGCAACTTAGAGTTATTGTTCATTATCATTGTATTACAGAATAACAGAATATTTGGAGCTGATAGGGACCAACAAGGATCATCAAATCCAAATACAAGTAAATTGTCTACACAGGGATTGAACCTGCAGCCTAAGGAGCTTTTCAGCTCTCACCAGCTGAACTAATCTCAGGGTTATTAGTTCCTTTCATAATTGTTGTGAACTATAACAAAGTCTTGTTTATAAATGAGTCCTGTCCCTTCTTTATTTCATTTCCCATGGAGATTTCACATTACCTCGATTTTCTTGCATCCTTAAAATAAGTCTTCCAAGAAAACTAGTACTACTTTTTTCCAAGTTCTGGCATCTGCAACCAAGAGGCAAGAAGCGGAACACAGTTTTAAAGTTTTTTATTGATCTAGCTTTTCTCTTTCTTCAGATTCAATTCTAAAAAAAAAATTTTGGGCATATGGATTCACCAAAATTGAACAAAATAGAAGTAAATTAACCCTGTGTCCTCTGGAGATTGTTTACAGCATACAATCATCCTTCTGCCTCTTTCTCCTCATTATTTTTTTGTTTTCCTTTTTTAATCTCCCACCTTTACTTACCGAAAATGGAGCACAGCTAGATGAAAGTATTGAGTAAACAGCAGGGATCTTGACCTTTCCAGTGTGTGCCACTGAGATCCTGAGAGCTATACACAGCTACAGACTTAACTTCTTCTTGCAGCCCCACTGAATGCTTACCATTCATCTGTAGCTACTAAATGAGTGCAAGATGCACATCTTATATGCACATGTTACCACTAATTGGTGGACTTGTCTTTAATCTGTGAGCAGATGTGCTTCTAATATAGGAAGCTGCTTTCAGAATAGTGGGGATGTAGATTAGACATGTGATGGGACTTCCCCACCTGGAGTTTGTATTTTCTGTGTCCATGAATGGCTTCAAAATCTTGAAAGACAAGATTGCTTGTTATAGAAATTTACAATGCTTGATATTTTACAAGGCTTGTTATTGGGTCCTGTTCAAGGATAATCGTCATGGTTAGCTAGTAGCTTTCTTCTGCAAGACAAAATGAGGTCACTGCCTATTTTTTTTATTTAACTCTGCTCACCAGGAGTGAGGAACAACCAAAAAGATACCATGTAAATATTTTAGAAGCAAATAATGCGCTAGTTAAAATGAGCACAATATGTGCATCTAGTATGCAAACCTAATTTCTCTAAAAGTTATTTTCAATCCTATTTTAAAGTCAGGATGTATGACGCATTGCTGGAATAAACACCACATCTTGCCTGCTTATGTAAGTTTGCTAGTGTGGGGACACAGTAAAATGTTTGCCTGCTTGAAGAGATACATGCTACCAGTGCCACTGGCTCAACTCCCACTGACTGTGTGACTCGGGCAGAATTCATCATGCACAGGTTTTGGTCTCAGGCAAATATGCAGCCATCCCCCTCTATTCTTCCTCAGTTCCTGGGCTCATTGACTATTTACACAAGCTTCCAAATTTGCATGTAAATCCAATACTTGCTGTGGAAAATCACAGCTGAGTCACCCTGAATATATTTGTACTTGGGCACAAATGTTTTTGCAAACCTTCAGCAAACTAATAGGCTAAAACTGGGTACTGATACCAAAGCTGTCTTGCTCTTGGAAGTGCCTAAGAAAATGTCTGCCTAATAAAATGAGGAGGGACTATTTTCCAGGTATTATTTATAGCTAATATTCCCTTCCTCTCCCCACCAAAAAACCTCCAAACAAAAAACCCAAAAAAACTCCAAAAAACCTAAAAAAACCCAAATAAACCCTGCCAAAAAACAAAACAAAACCCCAAATTAACCAAATCAAACCAAAACTCAGAGGGAAAAAATGAGAAAAATAAATAAGATGTTTTAAAACAATTTTAGTCAATTTCAAAACAAAAGTTGCCAACATGTTCCTAGAGAAATTATCATCTCGGTACTTTCCATGAAGTTCCCTTATTTTTTGTGTAGCCAAGCTTTATGCAAAATAATTTGCTGATATCTCTATCTATCCACCCAGAGGCAGCTGTGGCCAAGTGATATTACACTCTGATTTTCTAATTGGCCAATAAAATTTTACTTGTATGATGTGACTCAGGAATGAGACGTGCTTCAAGTATTTAATGTGTATAAACATAATCCTTAGGTAATGCTTTAGTCTCTTTTGTGTGTGAAGCAAACAGACATGCTCTGCAAGGAGATTGGATTGGAGACATCCAAATTTCATGTTTGAATGGGAGTAGTTGTAAATTTTCTAATCTCATAATCTCTTTCAAAGAAAAAAAAATATTGCTGTCTACTCCTACTAAATAGGCTTCTGTTAAGGATGCAGAAAAACAGAGGAAATGTGAAACTTCTGTGGAAAATTAAATAAGGGAGGAACAGGATTCACATGTGAACAAGACTCTGTTACAGCTCCCAACAATTAGGAAAGGAACTGGTGCAGTTGTAACGAACAATGGCTGTGAGCTACATTGTGCATGTACCATTTGTGGGTTAGCTGCACCTCCCCTCAGTTGCCTTACTCCAAGGTCCACATCCCTGGGTGTGCATCCTCTTCAAGAGACTTTTGTGAGAGAACTGTTTGTGTAGTTTTTCACCTACCACCCTGTTTATTTGTGTCTTCCATGTCTCTTCTTCTGCTACAAAGAGTGAGTCAAATTTTTCCTTTCCTTGATAAAAGACAGCTTGCCTTTGCATTTAAAGCTGACTGGCACATAAAACAGCCATTTTGTATAGAAATAAGACACATGAAAACACTGTGAGAGTTACAACTTCAGGGTTTACAGATTTATTTTTTGCTGAGTTTCTTGCTCCTTTACCCTAGAAAAATCTGCTTTTCCACAGGATTTTACAGGTAAGGTTTTCTGCAGTAAAGAGGCTTATTGCATTTTTAACTGCATAAGGCAGCCTGTGTGTTTTATGGCTTTGGACAGTCTTCTTGTGCTAGACAAGAATGAGGAGTCTAGGAAGATCATTATTCAAATATTAGTCAAAACTGGCATAGAAAAATTGCTGTTGGTAAAAACAAGCCTGTGGATCCTGGGATCTTTAAAAAGACCTAGGTAAATTCATATTTTTAGTTATACTGAATTCTAACTGGATTCAGATGCCATGCTCACATGAACACCTGTGAAAAATCACAGCCTAAAATACTCATAATTTGAATTCAATGAATCTGGAATGTTAGTTTTGCCTTCTACATCTCATTACAAATCTTCTGTTAATTCTCTGTCTCTATATAGTGTGCCCAAGTCCTTGATTTCATATAGTTAAAGTTGTGTACTTGGGCCTGCATGTAGTCACCAGTTCTTCAGGACACCAGACAATCTACCTGCGTAGACTGCAACGGAGTCTGGATTTTACATGTGTAGAACTGCCATGCTTGCGCGGTGTCTTTCATTCAAAAGTTGCTTGGTAAAACATCTAGGAACAAGGCAGACTGTGCAGCTGGACTTGGCTAAGGATGCCAGATGTGGTGTGAGAAGCCACCATGGCCAAGTTTGTAGGGTAAGGCTGTGCCTGCCTAGGTGAGGGAGTACAAATCCCCTGTGGTGCCATTGCCTCCCTCCACTTCTAAAAGAGCATGCACTCTGCCATGCCTTCCAATTCAGTACCAGATTTACCGGCTTCAGGCTCCTTTCCATAAAGAAAAAAAATTCTGGTTCTTTGAAACTGGAATGTTTATGAACTGACAGTCTGCCCTTAGTTGATTGCAACACAGTTCAGTGCAAGGGTGACACTTTGAAAGGGGGGCTGGAGAGCTCAGAACACCGCTGCTGGAAGGCAAATAAATTCTCAGGGACAGCTGGCAGACAATGCATATTAACTGAAAACTTAATGAATGCTTTAGTCTATGCAATCACAAAAAACACATGGAGTAGAGGTGAAATGATAGACAGATTTTCTAGTGAAGTAAATGGAGTGCAACTGAAGTGACTAAATTAGGGTAGCTCTGGAGCTCTCTGCTATATTTTGCCTCACTAAAAGGGGCTTAGTCTTGAGTAGTAAAGCTGTCTCTAAGCTAACAGCACTTAGACAAGCAGTGTTTGGATTCATTCAACTCATGCCAGACATGAGAGAGGAAAAGACAGGAAGCAGCCAGCCTCAAGGACAGGGCAGAAGCTGTCTCAAAGTTCCCAAGTTGTGACACAGTCAGGCTTGACTTTAGCACTGAACAGTGTAACCAGGAGCTGGGGTCGATGAGGGAAATAGGGCAGGAAATGAGAGATAAACTTTAGCCACAGTTATCACAGGTCAGAGAAATTCTTAGGATAGTTAAATAATCTGTAACTTGACCACATACCAAATGGTGTCTTGGGAACATCAAGTGTTGCAAGGTGTGTTTAGCTTCCTAAAATATATATATTATCCTGTGCTGTTCTCATGCCTGTCCTATACAAATGGGAAAAACAGACAGATATTAAGCAAGTATGGGCAACAACTAAAAACTATTAGCTAAATTACTTGTTTCATTGCAGAGGAAACTGGTTTTGCGGTAAAAATTACTCAGAATTTTGCTTTTCTTTCTGATGTTTAGGGACTGATGAGTTGTTCTTATCTTTTATTGCAATAACTTAAAGGACTTCACTTTCCTCATGAACTGCCATCCAGGTTCAAATAGGCACTGTGCAGATGCAGAGCAGAAAGACAAATACAGTTCCACACTAGGAATGGTACGTGTTTGTGCCTCATCCAATGAAGTCACAGTTACTCATGTCAAAAGGCATAGTTTATTGGGACAAAAGAGGACACAAGTTCCCTGCGTAGCTGCATTATGTGAGACTTTTTAAATGACAATAATAATTACTACAGCCTGAATAATTACTACAGAATGTTTTCAGTTGTAGACAAGTATGTGTGGAGAAGAAAATTTCTGTCCTCCATCAGCTGTGTAACAAACAGTATAATTACAAAAACCTAAATATTGAGAGATTATTCTTTTATTCAGAGAGATGGGTATAAGTGACTCAGCAAATTGCTTCTGAAAGGAAGCAAAATTACCTTAAAATGACCTGTTATTTATGAGATACTGTGTATGTAACTTGCAAACATCTGGAGGTGAGCTGGTTAATCAGAAACAGTCAAAAGTGGAGAAATCCTTCAGCTGAAAGGTGAAAAAGGTTTTATTTCTAACTTTGTTGGACAGTGAGGTGTGTTCATAGTAAAAGCTGACATTTGTGCACTCAGAAATATGTGCAGTCTGTTGTAAAATCAATATGCAGTCAGCCTTTGTGATCCTAGAGCTTGCTTTGGCTGCACGTGGGAAAACCCCAGTGTGATAATACAGAACAAAGTTCGCTTTCTGAATTGTTTGTGGCTAAGTAATGAGCCGAAAACATTGCAAGGTGAGAGATGGTACAGGACTATCCAAGCAACCATTTCCCTTTTTGAGACAGCTTCCATTTTACTTTGTTCCTCTGAACTTTCAGAGGCTGCAGGCCAGAGAACTGAATACCAACATAAATCTATTTAATGTGTTTACTTACATGATGTTTCTGACTGTGATGGTATAAATCCATAATTTAGGATCCCTTTGAAAGTTATGGAATGAATGTCAGTGTACTTTACAGGCATCTAATCAGGCTGTAATCATATTGCCACTGCTGAAAAACTAGAGGCTACCAGTGGACCAGAATAACTCTTTTCTGCCATTTTACAGCATCCTATATTTGTTTATGCCAGTCTGAAAGAAAAGCATGAATATTGAATTTGTGCTAGCTCAATAGAACATTCAAGAAAGTTTCTCTGTTCTCTGAACTTGTCGCGGCAGGTGGCCACTAGCCAGTAACAAGCAATATTATGACAGCAGGGAAACTGCAAGAAAATTCTTTTCAAGGACAGTGTTCTAGATTCAAGGAATTTTTGACCAGGAATTCCCTTAGGCAACAGAAGCATTCATCATGTGAGTGAAGGCAGCTAGGCAACATTTTTCTTCCTTGAATTTGCCTAAATTTGCTCTAAACCATCGTGAATGTGGGGTACTTACAAGGTTCTATGCCTAGAGGCTGTCCATTGCTGAACAAGAACATCCTGTTTGCTTTGAGTCTATCACCTTGCATTTTCATTTCATTCAAATCTTTTCTGTAAAAAGGTAAGGAACAGTCAACCTTCTCCCTTCTACCCATTTGTTCCTTGATTTCCATTATGTCCTTTTGTTGACACCCCTTCTCATACCTGCCATCTCTTTGGTAGGCTAAATAGTCTTTCTACTGATTCTGTGCCTGAAGCTTTAAGAACATTTCTAGTTGGCCTTTGTGATCTTCTCTGCTTTATTTCCAATGCTATAGGGCCTACTGCTTTCCCAACAGGTTTTTGACACATAATGAGTTTATAATGTGACACATTATTTCCTCTTTTTTCCTGGTATATGTTCAACCTTGATTTTCTCTTCTGACTATTGATTAGTTTTTTTCATAGAAAACCTTGTCTTCTCCAAAGGCCTTTGTTTGGCTGGAAGCAAATAAAACACTTCGATGTTGAGTTGGGAAGCCTGATTTGCTACTGTGACATAGATTATAACCTGGCAATTTTATCTTTTTTGGAAAGGAAGAGGGGAACAAGAATAGGAAAAGTTTAGTTTGCTCCACCATTCTTGGTTATGGCTGGAGCCAGAGGGAGGAAGGTTGCACTTCCCACTTTGTTTTGGTAAGGCAGCTGTGCTGTAATTGTTCTCCCCAGCCAGGTGAATTTGGGGACAGAGAGGCTCTTAGAAGCAATCAGACAGCACTGACTCAGCAGGGGCAGAATGTATTCCTTTCAAACACTGCCCACACCACCATTTCCTGGGTGCACTTTTAAACCATTTTACTTTGAATGCTTTCTGAGCTCCTGTGTACAGAACAATGCAATGGAAATTTCCCTTGATATTCCGTCGAAAATCCCATTTTTAAAAAACACATAATATCCAAAGATCTTTGAAGTATTTGGAAAACAAAATATTATGACTGGAAGACAGAAAAACTGACCCCTTGCTGCCCACCTGGAATATTCACATCAGTTTTATTTTCAGATTACTGGAAAAAAAATGTGTGCAGACAGTTCACACAGGAAATTAGAAAGGAAAAAATTATTTGCTTGACTTTTTCTCTGCTTTGGAACAAAATAATCATATAGCTATTTTAATTTAAACATATATGTATTTATTTTAATGGCTATGTCTTTCTATACACATGGTTCCTACTGCTGGCTCCTTAATACTTTGATTTTTGAGTAGTGCCTATGTAGATTTTGAGTACTTATCATGGCCTTTTTTGGGTTTGGTTTATTATCTTCCCCCTAAGGACCAACTAATTCAGATAATCTCCAAAGATATCGTTATTAAACAGCATTGTGTTGAAGGACATTAATGGTCATGATTATTGGAGGTTTTGATCTGAAGATTCCCAGAGGTTGTGGTATACCCATTACTCTTTTCCTCCTGTTTGCAAGATGCCAGTAAAAGATCTTAGGAGATGATAATGAGCTTACCTACAGAAGTGTCATGGGAACTATCATGTGAAGTAATTTTAAAAATCAGGCTCAGGGCGAGCCCGCAGCGTGCCCTGGCAGCCCGGAGGGCACACGGCATCCCAGGAGCCCTGAGTGTGGCACTGCCAGCCACAGGAGAGGGGACAGAGCCCACAGCGTGCCCTGGCAGCCCGGAGGGCACACGGCATCCCGGGAGCCCTGAGCGTGGCACTGCCAGCCACAGGAGAGGGGACAGAGCCCACAGCGTGCCCTGGCAGCTCGGCATCCCAGGAGCCCTGAGCGTGGCACTGCCAGCCACAGGAGAGGGGACAGAGCCCACAGCGTGCCCTGGCAGCTCGGCATCCCAGGAGCCCTGAGTGTGGCACTGCCAGCCACAGGAGAGGGGATGGTCCCTGCGTTCAGGGCTGTGCAGCCTCACCTGCAGTGAGCAGCCTCACCTGCTCAATGCAGTTCTGTGCCCCACAGTTTAAGAAGGTTGTCAAACACTGGAACAGGCTTCCTAGAAAGGTGATCAATGCCCCCAGCTTGTCAATGTTTAAGAGACATTTGGACATTGTGCTTAATAGTATGCTGTAAGTTTTGGTCAACCCTGAAGTGGTCATTGATTTGAACTGGGTGATCCTTGCAGGTCCCTTCCAACTAACATATTCTATTCTATTCTATTCTATTCTATTCTATTCTATTCTATTCTCTCCTTTGCATTGCTTCTTCCTAAAATTGTATTCAAATATTTGGACACATAGGCTATGCTGAGAAACTTGTCCATGATTGTAAGCTAAGTTTTATGAAGAGGGCTTACATAGCATCATCTGATAAAAAGCACATTCAGGTGTTCAAAGGAGTCTTAGAAGACAAGTTCCCCAGCAGACCCAAGAAGTAAACTACTGCTGAGTTTAGAAGACTCGTTTAATGACACAGGCATCTGTTCTGACCTGAAAGAGATTATCTAAGCTCTAGCACTGTAAGACTTTAGTACTAAGCCTATCCTTAAACCTGAAAATATGGGTCTGAGGACTGTACATATTTTGAGTCTTTGAATTTGAATATTAAATTGACACCTGTAAAATGACGTTACACTGCATTTCCCAACGTTGCAAAAAGTATTAAAAGAAAAGGTACAGTAGACCACAAAGCTAATACAACTGTGATGGTTTTCTCTTTTTTTTTTTTTTTTTTTTTTTTTTTAATAGTACTCTTCTCTTTCTTCATGGTTTGTGCCAGTGGGAGGATTTGGATTTTTTAATTGTTTGGGGACTAGATTGAATCTGGACTCCATTTTGTCTGAGTTTCTCTTGGGAAGATGAAATTAATTTTATTTTATCTTGAAGAGTCCCTACTGTAAGTATGTTAATGTTTTGTATTTCAGTAGTATAAGTGATAATGTTTCATTTAAAGGCTCTTAGGTATTTTGGGTTTAGGCAGAAAGCTTTGAGCTGACTGAATGTCCCCTGAAAGGAGAGACATCAAACCTCAGCTCTTCCCATGATTCAGTGATGTCTTGTACTATCTATGAACAGCCCTGAGTATCAGCTGAAGCACTTCAGTCAGATATTTAATAGAAAATGGTGAAAATATCCTTCAGAATAATGACTGAACAATAGTTTAAAGGATTAAAAGATCAGGCTTGTTTAAACACAAGTGCCTTAAGGAAAACAATGCCATTGTTCTGTGAGCTGCACAAGAACTCATCAGTCCTAGAGGATTCTGAGCATGGAGTATGGCAGTGTTGCACCCATGTGCTCCTTCACCCTTTACTTTGCTCTCTTGATGCTTCTAGGGCTACAAGCATCTTTCTTTTTCTTGTATTAGGAATTGCTCTGCAGAAACTGCAAAGGAAAAGATGATCAAGTTTGAAGTTAAATAAAGAAGATCTAGTCTTCTCAACACTGACATTCTCCCCCATAGTCATCAAATACAGATTTAGGACTCCAGAGGAGTTCTTGGTTGCCATGTGTTGCCTCTCAGAGAAGATGGGAAAGGACAGTAATAATAACAGCATTATAGGCCTGAGGACCTCAGCTTTCTTTTTCTTGAATCCTAGAGGAAGATTTCCCTCCTAAACAGTCCTTGACTTCAGCTGCAGGTCATTATGATAGAAAACCTTTTATCTTCAGTGTGAAATAAGTGCTGTCTTCCAATAAATAATTTAAATCTTGGGATAGCAAAAGTTTCTTGTTAACAAATACTGCACCAAAAAAACTGTTTATAGAGTGTATTATATGTTTTTAATAATGGCTCAAATTTTTGCTTCCTGTCTTCTGGAATAAGAAATAGATATATACAGATATTAATCTTCTGTGTATGATATATCTGATCTAGGGTGATCTAAGGTCATCCTTGGAATTCCTGGATGGTAGGTTTTCACTTCTGCTCCTTTGTCAGGGACATGTTGTTGTTATTTTAGTGGGCAGATCTTTTCTGTGCTCTTTTATTTTGTTTATGTTTTATTACATATAGCAAAGCAAAATGCCTTTTTGGACACTGCACCAGAAAAGCAACAGTGGAAAAAATAACTGTCATCAGGTGTAACTATAGGTAGCTGCTGGAAAAAGAATGAAAGAAAATAGTAATAGCACAGTCAAACATAGTAGAAATGTGACTAATGAATGCAAAAAGCTACACCAGCTGCAGAGTGAATGGTATTTTATTGTCTATTTTAACTCAGCAGCATGGTTCTTTACTTGCTGCTCAAACACAGTAAAAATATTTGGAAATGAAAATATATTTACCTAAAGTAACTCCAAGTGGAAAGCATGCTGGAATGATCTGGGTGGTGCAGATTTGGCACTCAAGAGTTTAACCCTTCTGTACCACAATTAAGTTGAGCTTCAGTAAAATGGTGGAAGCAATTCACTTTCCCACCCTCCACTCCTTGTTCCAACTTGTGCGAGTCCAAGATACTCACACTCTTTGAAGCTGCCTGAAGAAAGTTGTAAGAAGCAAATATCTCTTAAGAGCAGGAGATGTTTAACTATGGCCCATTTGCCTCAGATGCTCTCCTCCCAACAATGTGAAATATTCAAATAGCAAAGGCATTGCTTTCATGTCTGTGGATTACCTGAGTTTTGCATTACATAAGGAAAAATCTTAAGAAGCTCAATAAACCAGATGAAGGCTGCTTTGTTTTGCAAAGCAGTTACAGTTGCATTGAAGAATTTGGACCTTTGAGACAGTGAGCTTTTAAAGGTAAACAGGGTTAGCACTGTGCAGAGATCAATGGGGGCAACCTGTGCTCACAGACCTGTTCTGTTCTCCGAAATCCCATTTGTGGGAACACAGCATACCCCTTTCTGCCCTGCAGTGGCAAAATGAGGACAGGCGTTACCTTGTGTGCACTATTGGACGTGAGGCTATGATGCACTGTCATGCCAGGGGATCCTCTGGCTCCTACCCTGTGTCCTCAGCAGTAAAACTGACCTCATGAGGTAGCATTTAGGGAATGTTTACTATCTGTAGGATAGCATTATCTGGTATTGTAGCATGCAATCAATCCATGAACACGCTTCTCTTCCTTTCAAAAGCTGCTTGGTTACTTATTTACACTGGGATCATTGTAGTTCATATTGTCATGGGTTTGGAGATAATTGTGCAACAGTTAAAAAGGTCTTTGCTGTGTCAGTGGCAGAAAACATTGCTTCTGTTTTCCTTAATCTTCCAGGTAACAGATATATTTCACTTATTTTTGTCTGTCCAAACGTAGATATCAAGACCAGAGTTTTCCCAGTAAGTGACTATATCATGGGGTGGCCACTGCTGTCTTTTGGGGAATTGTTCTTGGGGTGCAGAAGCCCTGACTGACTGCCAGTATCTTCCTCCTGAGGAGGGACTATTAATTGGAGGAAAAAACTCTCCAGACACCATGAAGTATATACTGCCTTAAAGGGTGTATCACATAAAAGCTAATTGCAAAAGAATATAACTTCTGAAAAATCATGTAGTAAGTCTTTTAATCTTAATTTCCCAGAGGGGAAGACATCAGATGGCATATTAATTGCTATAATTTTTCTTCTTTCTTTTTTACCATTTGTGCTAGTCCCCACTGTTTCCAACACGGCATTAATCTTTTAGTCAATTTACAGTGCTGCTTATTACCTATGTTAACCGTTCAATGGAGCATAAATTTGCAAAGTGACTTAATCGGTAGATCCTGGTATTATATTTTCAGTTTGAAAAATATGTAAACATCCCTTGATTGCAACTATATTCATAGGTCCTGCAATCCTTATTTCTCTGGTGTTCTTCGTCTACCTTAAGATATTTCTTCATGAGATATTAGTCAGCTTTGTATGGACAGATTTTCTTCTCAACATATACACTACAGATGCCAAAGCCAGCGAGCCTTCAGAGAATATTTTGTTTAAGCCAAAGCTATATCACAAACTCCTTTGACAGTGTGGACTGTCCTCAGAAATGTTCTTTGATGCAACTTAATTTATTAACACAGACTTATCCTAAGATGATGCAGTGCATTTTGTTCATGAGTTTGGATTTGCTTTTCTGCTTTGATCCTTTAGAGGAAGCATGTTTCTCCTCCCTCCCCCTCCCACTCCCTTCCGTGGGAAGATTTAACTCACACAATTCACCAATCTCTAATCCCTGACAATCTTTCATGTGGAGTCAGGATTTCTTCCTTGATTCCTTGTCCCTTGACTGGAGATGACACAGCAAACTCATTCATCCCCATGTCTGAGGGCTCCTGCAGTGCTACCAGGTGGTCCCTTTACTGTCCAGTGTCTGGGCTGAGTTTGACTGGTGGCTGACCATTCTCATGTTTAAATAAGCCACCCAATACTGCACATTTTCATGAAAATCCCTCTATGCTGAAGAGCATTAGATGTTTTGGGGTGGGGGGGTGGGGGGTCGGGGGGATGTTTGGATGCATTTTGTAGCCCTGAAGCATTTTGCTCTTAAGGAATACTGGAGAGCATTGAAAGGTCCTCAGAGGGTTACAGAATGTTGTGAATGGGAGGGTGGGATTTGGATGCTGTGAAAGTAATTTTCAGAAGTTTCTCCCTTTTTTTTTGGCAGGCAGTGTAAACAATCTTTTGATTGTTTATTCGTTGCCTATTCTTCAGGCAATGTAACATCCTCTGAATTAGGCATTAGTCACCAGGCATGGGCTGTCCTAGGTCTTGGCCATCTGGATTTTTTATAGAAGATAAAAAAGAGTAGTGTGGGAGCTAAAGAAAACAGGAAGATCCCATGTAGAGAATAGAAAAAGCAATTGGATAATACTGCTTCTTACAAAGCAAGCAAAAAGATTTTATAACTAATCCTTTGCTATGTCATCTCTGAAAGCTTCAGAGAATAGCAGTTGTTTTTTTCTTTTTTGAACATTGTCACTCTTAGAGGGGTAGATGATTGATAGCCAAGGAGATGAATAAACACTGATGAACCTATTCTAAATGCTAACATGTCCAAATGCAACAAACCTCAAAAAATGACATTTTCTTCAAAGTTAAACTTTTAATTTTTATACACAGAACAGGAAATGTAACTCTATGGATAAATCTTAAAAGAAATTATTTTTCAGCTAGCTAATATTTTATAATATATGGATTTATTTGATAGGTTCCAAAGTATATGTAGCACAATTCTCCTCTTATCTCATTTTACTTGCTGAGCTAATCTGTTTTGGTTTTTGTCAGCCGCTGTTTATCAAGCACTCTGCTTTTTCAATAAATCTCAAATGAGATAAAAATGTGTTTAGCGCTGTTGACATCAGACCCCTGAAACAGCTGCAGACTTGCTATTGTTTGGTTTCAATGCTCACTAAAATGAATTTCCTTTCTGTTGAATCCGAGGGATATGATGAGTGACAGGCCATCTTTTTTTTTCTTAATCACACAGATCTGTGTGTTCCTCTAGATGCCCTGATAAGCAGTGCATATGTGTGTGAAAGGAAGGGAAACAGGAATTCCTTTCGGAAGAGTGACAACCTACATAAGACTAAAATGAGTCCAAGCAGATGTTCCCCTCTAAAATCAACTAAAAAGCCTAAAAATTTGCACCTCTCTCAGGAAAGACTTACATTTATTTTGGCTTCTTTTCCATACATTGATCTTGTTTAATGGAACAAAAAGCAAACAAGAAAGCAAATGAACAAAAATCTGTAAAGGAGTAGTTTCGTGCCAAGTGTATAGCGCATGGATATGCTGCGCCATGGAAAACAGGACTTGGATACACAATTCCAAAATGTCGTCCTAGAGACCATGTTACTATTCTTTGGTTTAAGATGTAAGTGTTTCCATCTTTGAGCACCTCAGAGACAAACTGTTGAGTTTAATTAAGCATTTTTGGCATTGTAATCAAAGTGGTGGAAGTGAGATGAAGAGCTTTCCTCCCAGAAAAGCAAAAAAATCTGTGTTTGATGGTACAGCTGCACTTGAGTACGGAGCCTTTTCTCTTTCAGATATCCCAGAAACTCCACCGATGCCCTTGGCCTCCTGACCAGCATGTTATTCTTGGCATAAACTTCCTCCCATAATTCTTCTCATCACTGTGATCTCAAGGTTTCCCTCTTCCTTTTGTTGTCCTTTACTCCTGTCGCACAAAGCACTACTTCTCCCCTTATTTAAGAACTACAGTGAATATAATTTGGAGCAACTTACAATGACCCAAAGCTAAGAGGCAGGAGTAATTAATAAACATGTTAGACAAGATGAGCAGCAATGTTCAGATATTTCATGCTAGATTAGACTCTCCTCATGAACAAATGCAAGTCTAGAGAAACACCCCTGAATTTAATAATACTGCTCTGGGATTCCAAGAGTTTAGCTGTCTAATGAGATTCATATGAAGTTTTGAGAAAGGTTGAATTTGAGTAATGCTAGTTCGGGTTATGCAGCAATTAGAGAAAGTTAACTTTATGATAGTGGGGTTGAAAAATTATATAATGGAACAGAAATATGTAATTATTAGGCTTCTAGCTGTTCTGGAAATATGATGGATATTGGGAAGCAAATTCTTATAATGCACTAAAAAGGTCACTAAATATGAGATCTCATATACTGAAGCAGAAAGACAGGCTGCAGTCTGAGAAGAGTTTACTGTTTCTTTTTAAAACAGGAATTGTTGTCCTAAGAGTCTGGGATTGTAAAATGCTACAAAATGTAACTGAAGTAACTGAAATTCTGATTCAGTTTTTTTTTCAAACTCTAAACAACACCACCAAAAAGAAAAAAAACAATGAAAAATACTGTCATATCTATGACTGTTTGAAAAGGGAAAGGTCTGAAGAACTTCAGACAAATTAAATCCACTTCTGCCATGGTGTCAAATTTCTGGAGAAGAAAGGCCTTTTCTCATTTTCCCTGTTTTTAGCTTTATCTACCTTGGTTTTTCCTCTCCTCCTGGTGGATAATTTCTTTCAAGGTTATCCTATGGTCTTAGTATTGTTCCCTGAAAGTGACCAGCCCAACTTTTCCAAATGGTGAAATCACTCTCTTACCCTTTATAACACCATCTTATGGGTCTTAAAACCAGTCCTCTGTGAGATGTTGTTCTTCCCACCAGCATCCCTTCTACTCCCTGAAATAGCCAAGACCACTAAGACAGACTTGGCAGAAAGGTGGATATTTTAAGAATTGAAGGTGTTCTTTCCTCCTATAAGATGTTCCATGATTATTTATTCACTAGATAGCTCTGTATTGGAAATCCTGGACTGATGTCTACCCTGAGCAAGTAAATTTAGGCAAACATTTGTAATGTAATGCTCACTTACTAAGAAGTCTGTGAGAGTAATATTTGCATCTCAGTTCCAGAGCTCACTATTGTGTGTTTTCTGGAAGGTAAAATTGCCACCTGTTCTCCTCTCTTCTGCAAGGGGACTGTTTAATTAGATTCAACAGGACCACTGCAGGGTAGCACTGCTCAATACCTATGAAGTATCTTTTGCACTCTTTGTATAGCTTGAAATTTGATTGGGATGCGTCTGAAACAATATATATTTGAACAATTTGTCATTTGAGTTTACACAGTAATTTTCAGTAATTACTGAATATAATTTCAGTAATTATATCACTAGGGTTAATACAGTTGTTTGGTGTCCCAACAGCTCCTCTTCACTGGTGACAGGACTGATTTAATTTAGTGATTGATTAATGTTTGAATTTTTTTGACTCTGTCCATCTGTAATTCTCATTTTTTCCCCTTTTCCGCAGGAGAAGACTCTGCTGAATCTTCTGCTTTCACTGACTTTTTATTTCAGGACATTCCCTTCATCACATATCCTTCTTCTTCCTATTCTAATCCAAGGAACAAAGCAATTAAAAAAATGTATTCCATACCAGGGTTAATTTATACAGATTGTTTATAGAGAAATTAGTCCCCTGCCTGTTTTTCTATTTGCATCTTGTATTTTAGGTCTAGAACATTTTATTAAGGAGTTTGTTCCTGGATAATCAAATAGTTAATGATTAAATAATAAATTATTTTTCTCAATGTTTGATAAAATCTAGCTAAAAAACTTTATAAAGATCCATTTTGGAAAGTTTTCTTCTTAGAATATTGTTTTTAGAAGGAGTTTATATATTTCCCCTTCAGAATCACTTTGGAGGGTAGTCAAATAAAAATTTGTTATCTAGGCCTGGATTATTTTTCTTCATTTCCATTTTTCCAGTGCAGAACATAAAGTTTCAGATTATAAACTAACTTCCTGCCTTACTGAATTTAGACATAGGAGCAACAAGAATATATTTATAACCATATGAAATGCAAAATATGCAAGGAGAAAGATTTTGCAAAATTGTAAAAGTGACAGTTGCATGAATATAACTTACAGCATGCAGAGAAATGCAGAAATTGCAGTCATTGGAATACAGCCCAAAGAATGGCCTGTCTGTGATCCTTCTTACTAGTGACAACAAATCTGCAAAGTCTGCCTAAAATACACCAGTGTTGCATTGTCTGTGTGGGTTTTGCTCAACTTCTCAGTGACTGAATGAACTTTTTCAAAAGATTTTTTCGGTGACAGAGACCACCCACTCTTCCTTGGCAGTGGGTCAAGTGCTGCATTGCTATTAATGAATCATTTCAGTGGCTGCTCTCAAATCTAAGCATTAAATCAAGAGTCATATGCTCTGAATTGTGGTATCCTGTCTCTTTGTTTAGCCTTCTGTTTAGTATTTGTTTAATCATTTATATGTAAGCCATGAAATGCAAGAATCTTCCTTGCCTGTGCTCTAAAGACCTCCACTAGCTTTTATAGCTTTTATAGCTAGTGGAGACAAGTTTGCAATTCTAATAATATCTCTAATTTATGATGAAGTCACTGAAGTGCTAGAGTCCATGATTTCTTCGTTGATTATAAATACCCATTAGTAAAACAACTAACTAAAATGTAGATTACTAAAAATAGTCAAATTAAAACCATATCAGGCACCCTTTCTTCTGCATAAGCATAAATTTTGAAATTTTCACACATTTATTAAGCTAAAAATACACTGAAATTAATGCATTCTTGCTTCAGTTATGGGCTCTGGAGCCTGGGGAGAGATATGAGAGAAGTGCAATTGATCCGTGTCAGCCTGCTCACAGTCTATAAACTGGGATGTTTATTAGAAATCAGAGGCAAAGAGAGAATGTACTCATTTGGAACCCACTTGTATCCATAGGATCAATCTCCACATGGTCAAGGGAGAATGACTGGGAAAGATGATATTTGCTCAAGGGGTAGTAACTGGAAATGATGATTTTTGTAAGCTGTGTTTTCACTGCAAAAACAGCATTGTGTGTGAGCAGGTTGTCACATTGTAGTTGAAGGGGAAAATGTCTAAGTCACAGAAATGTGAAGATTGCTGCCACATGCAATTTATTTGCTGTCTATTCCCTGTGGAGGAAATCCTGCACATTTATAAAATGGGTGGGTGGGTGGATGGATGGGAGGGGACAATTTACTATGAGACATAAGCATCCACACGAAGAGGTTTGCCAGCTTCCTGCACAGGCCAAAGTGACCAGGAAACAGGCTGCAAGAGTGACGTAGGGGAAACTTGGAGGGGTTGCATAAGCAGAGCACTCAGCAAGGAGCAGCAAAATATCTAAGTTAGCAGACAGGTTGTGTGCCAGGGCAAATTTTTTTGCTCCCTTCAGCAAATTCTCACTGATTATGATAGACGATTTACCTCTCCATCTCCTAAAGACAACTAAAACATTTTTGCTGTTTTACTGTTGGCTATCCTACTTTAAGATATATATCCTATTTCCCCTCTCTCATCCAGAGCCTGGAAGTCAGATGCTGCAGATGAAACTTGTTTTGCCAACACTGAGGACAGTCCATTGGGTTGGTTTTTTTGGTCAAAATGCATTATATGGAGCAAAGACAGTAGGCAGACTACACCAACCCTTTGTAATCAACATCCTAATGGGGCAGATGTGGCAGGGGGCTTGGACTGGTCAACGTTCTTGGAAAAGGCTTTGGGTTTTGTAGAGATGAAAAGAAAATCAGCAGTACACTGCATGCCCCTGGCCTGGAGAGAACATGGCACCTCTTCCCTCTGACTGTTTGTTTTGCTGTGGAGTAGAGTCTGCAGCAAGAGAGGCACCAGAGAGTTTCATGAATGTTGTATGTACATAAAAATTGTCATTTATTAAGTAACACTGGAATGAATCCAAAATCTGTTTCAGAAACTTTTGCCATGCTACACAGTCTTTTAAATATTTGCCATCTTTTGGCTGAGCAGTACTGCTTTTACTGTGCTGCTTCATCTTTTAAAAACTGTAATATCTTCCAGTTAGCCACAGCATACAGAATCCAGCACAAGATCATATTTTTGAATGTACAGATACACACATTTGTTATCTGCTTCAGAAGGTAGCACTCAAAATATAGCATATAAAATTAGTGAGATTTAAGTAGTAAGTTGCCTCCAGGCCTTTATATGCTGAAATCTGTTTAGCTTAAGTTATTTTCAATATGAAGGTAGGGAATTCTGTTACTTTCACACTGTTAAAAAACAAGTCTGGAGCGTAAGAGATGGAAAAGCTTCAGTGTGCCTTCAGGAATTCTCATAAAAGTTGTGTGCTGTGGGAGAATAATATACATCTGAACTTCCAAGTGATACAGTTCTTAGTCCAGGAATTTAGAAGACTTTTGGTGTGTACGTATATTATTCCCATTGTTCTTTCCTCCTAAGCTAGAATATTTCCAGTAATGGCTCCACTGAGCAGTTTCTTTTATTTTCTTTTTCATCAAACACCACCTCATGACATTTAGTGATCTGGAAACTTTGGCCAAAAATATATTTATTTTTTTTTAGGTTAAGAGGTTTTTCATTTTCTGGGGAAAAAAAAAAAGCAACCAAAAATCTTCCAAATATTCAATTGTATATTGTCTTGCCACAATGCATTTGAAAATCTTGTAGGAGAGTCTTTAATTTCTTTTGCTACCTTTGACAAGGATCTCCATCCTTATTGCAACATGGTGCATTACACTGCAATAAATTAGTGAAATCTGATAGAGCAGTGTACAAAATGCAAATCACATTACTTTTGCAAGTGAAATAGTATTTCAAACGTGTTATGGCTTACTTAAACTTTTCCTATACAAAAGTACTGTGTGATGATGATGACAATGCAGTTTTGGGACTGCTATTCCAAAAATGACAGTGTTTAGTTCAATCAGGTTTTTTCAATAACAAAGCTTTTACACAGAGCATTGTAATTTCCAACTCACAGTTATCTGCAACAGAAGAAAGCACTGAACAATGGCTACAGGGTGAAAGATATTGAAAAATATGGTATGCATTTCTGTGGTGTGGTACCCATTTCTGATGCTGAAAAGTCAGTCAAAGGATACAGCACATATTAGCCAAGAATCATAAGGGCTCCTGTTTTATTCCTTTCAAAATTCAACTAATGGTAAAAATTACAAATTGGAATGGTGGACATTTAAAATATTTGTTTCTTTTTTTCACATACTTAAAATTCGCTTAACAAGACAGAAATTAAACCCCTGGATATCAACTTACCAGGTTGTCTGCACTGGAGTTTACTGAAGCAAAATGTCAGAGGCTTGATAAACTAACAACAAGCCTGTTCAAGGGATAAGGAATACTATTAGATTTAATGCAAAGAACTAGAACTGACAAATCCTCATCACGATAAATACAAACCAAGTGACAGTTCAGAAACACATTAAGTGGTCTGCCTTTGCTTGAGCAATGTATTTAGTTTAGAAAAACTAATAAGAAAAACTTCCTAGGAGTGTCAGGAAAATGTCAATTATTGTTTTTGAAGAGGTAATATTTGCAATATGTCACTGATACAAATACACAAATAAATGATCTCAGAATTGCATATGGGGTTATGTAAGGCTTATTTATTATCAAGAAGTGGACAGACCTAACAAGACAGTGTACCAAGTGCATTTGCCTGGAATATATATCAATTGGTCTTTATTTCTCAATTGTAGGTGGTGTGCACTATTTGCAGTGATTACTTTCACACATCCTTTGAAGAAATTTTTATGTTGGGTAACCATTTTTTAATTATAATTTCCTTTCTATTTTGTGGGAGAGGGGAGGAAACCGGCAAGAAATAAACTTCTAGAGGAAGAAGGCTAAAGGAAAAAAGAAAACAACACTGGGATGATACTTAATTTCAGGAATATTTTAAAATAAATGCTTTAGAAACAGTCACACATCAGACTGTAGGATCTGAAATCATGCAGTATGCTTCCTCTCTTGGTTTATGTACTCAAGCTGGGACAATTAAAATTTTAGATGGACTGTACAGATTTAGATAGATAACTGCAATGGTGCAAAGGTCTTACTCATCACTCAAAAAAGTGTGACTAGAATGTCCTTTACCCCTCTGCTCTGTCAGATTAAACAGGACTGCAAAGTCACCAAACCTTGAACAAATCATGCCCAGTCCTGTATGTATTACAGGAAAGTTTGAGTAAACAGGTCACACTTTTTAACAATGTGGTCTCTACAGCTTTGCATGTTATTGTAGAAGACCAAAGAAAATGCAATTACTGAACTGAATTAAATGATGTTATGGATTTAAAAATCAGTCTTCTGAAACTTATGAAAATTCGAGAAAAATTCTTTTTAAAGGGTTAATAGTCTGTTTCATTTAGTGAAATGGGCAAAGAGCTGCATCTGTGTACACAAAAAACAATGGCTATGACTTTATAAATGTGCTAGAATGAAAAATTAAATATTGCATTTAGTGAAAGTGGGGTATAATTTGAACTAAGTGTATAAAAGGAACATCAGAACATTTCTGTGGAACAGCTGGCAGGCTTGCTTTTTCTTCCCTTGTGAGATACTGTCAGGATGCTGCTTTCTGTCTGTTTGTCTGCACTCGCCACTTCCCAATGCTTCCTTGGGGCTTTGTTTTCTTTTTTTCTATTGCTTTAACCTGCCAGCTAAAGGAAAATGTAAAAACAACAGCTGGCACCAGTGAAATGTTCCCTTTGTCACAGCTCCACCAAGTCAGAGAAAGAAGTAGGTGATGGTGGAGGGGCTTTTGTACTGAATCAGCTGGAGTTGCACAATTAATTCCAACTCCTAGCTCTGACAATCTCCCTTTACTCAATGAAACCTACACATGCATGCATACATATTTTTACATTTATTTATATTTATATAATCCTGGTTCTTTTAAATATAGATTTTTCAGTCTAGAAACCTGGATCTATATTTTTATGGAAACAAAATTTCCACTGACTTCACTGGTAGCAATACTCAAATAAGGAGTCCAGGATCAAGCCCATGTTTTGAACCATATTTGCACACTTTGTAATTGTGTGTCCAGAAGAGTGTGTTCAATTCCTGCCACAGGGAATTTGAAAATGCATATTGTCCCCTTGCAGTACCCTGGATTCCTGGAAGGAAGTGGCATGAAATGCAACACAGTTGCAATGGCCAGCAGAGAAGCTACTTCTGAGAAAGAACACAGTTGAGACAAGCAGGCACTTAAATCACACGAGATCATAATGAGTAAAAGCAAACTAAATTCTGCTCAGGTCAAGACTGAAACAAAAACATCAGTGTGAGGTGAGGTTTTTTTGTGGTGTTTTTTTTTTTAATCCTTCACTACTATCAGGATTGAAAATGTAAGAGGGCATTTTACCTATAAATACATGGTTATTGATACAAAAAGGATATATGTATGGAAGAATCACTCACACACAAATATTACATAGGAATGCAGTCTTTAAGCAAAAAAGTCTTAATTTCAATTCCTGAGAAATGAGTCTCATTTTCCTCTGCTTTAAGAACCTACATTAAAGTGGCTATTAAGACTCCCTCTACAGTCACTGAAGAGACAGAGACAAGGCTTGTGAAGGACTTGTCTCTAGAAAGAACCTTAGTTCTTTCAATAATAAGCTGTTCTGAAAAGAATTACCTAAGAAACAGATTCAGAAAAGGCTAACATTCTCTCCATTTCAGATCAGGTAACTTAAGGCACTATGAGATTACAGAGAGGCTAAGAGTCATGCAATGAGATAATGGCAGAGAGGGAGGAATAAGAAAAAATCTTACCAATTTATATTTGCTCAGTTATTTTAAGACATGTCCGTTTTATGAAATACTTCAAATTTATTGTGAAACCTTCTTTTGAAAGGCAAGGCCTTGGGCTGAATTGCAGTTTCCCTCCATCCTCAGTTAGATTATTCTCTAGTCAGCCTCTGCACACATGCTGACAGCTGAGAAGAAAGCCATGAAAATTACATCACCCTGACATTTTTTGCCACTCTTTCTGTGTTGTCTATTAGTGAAAATGTCACCAGTTTACTTGAAAAGTACCATTTTCATCTCATGTATCTTTCTGAACAGACAAGCCTACATTACTTCTGATGAAAGGCTTTCACCTCCCTCTAAAGGGCTTTATCCATTGCTTTCCTCACATATTTGAGGGGAGTAAGATATCTTCAGCACAGAGCCTAAAAAGAAGCAATATGTGGTTTAATACAGATGTAGAAAAATAATAGAAGAATGATATTTGTACAACATATCAGCACAACAATGTGGTAAAGTAAGAAAGGAAAAAAATTGTAATAAACAACAAGCAGTTGCTTTGCTCTTAACTAAAATGCCCTACGGTTATAATGTACTCTAAACTTTAAGAAGTTTAAAAAATATTTTGCAGTATTTGGAGTTGCCAATTACCTTTTGCTTCTTCTAGTTTTAGTGTAATCCTACTGCTAAATTTGATTTTCAGAAAGTTCAGGCACTGATTTTCTACAATAATGTGCTGCATTTCCTTTATAATTTGATTCAAATTCGCTGTCATAAAAACCTCAGTGATATACTGAATTCATAGCATGAGATATGAAATGTGAGAACAAAAACTCCAGGAATTTTCCTGTTTGTAGATTGCAAAGTATGACAGAAAACCCACCAGTGGCTGGCATTGGATGTTATGATATTGACAAGGCATGAGAAAAAAGCATGACCTCAACAAGTATGAAATTCTGTTGAAGTAAAGTGAATGTGTGCTCCAGACACATTCCTGCCGTGGAATGTGGTCAGCTGCTTTGAAATGTGTCATATCAGCACATGCTCTTTTATATTACTGGTATCACCACGACCCTACATCTGCCAGAGTGTTTGAGCAGTTCATCATCTGTGGTGCAGAATCATTTGTGGAGGTGTTGTATGAATTCCGAGGTACCTGGTTTTTTTTCCCTGAATTTGTTTGCAATTTGATCATATGAACAGCATCTCATATATTCTATGTTTCTGTGATTCTCTAATGCTCTGTGTGACTCTTTTGTACTGCTACATAAAAAATGAGGATTTTCCCTGTATTCCCAGGTGATGTAACGTCAGCTTTTTCCTTTGTTAACAATGTGTTTTGATAGAGACCTTGAGTACCAGAACTAGCTAACAGTTAGGCTGCAGGTGTTCTTTAGTGACTAAAGATTAGCAGAAAATCCAAATGCTGGTTGGCCTATATACTTCCTGTCTGAACAGAAAATGGGAAATCATCCAACACGTCACATTTTCCTTAGAGGAAATTAGTCATAGGAACAGGAAGACTGTGTCAATAAAAAAAGCTACAGCTAAGCATTTCATTATTGTTTTTATCCTTTAAATATTTTGCAAAGGCTAAAATTTATATATATGTGTGTGCACGTGTGTGCATATATATGCACACACACACAGATATACTTGTGTTTGATTTATGCACATATTAAATGGTTGGTGCCATCTGTCAAAAAAATGAACAAAAAGTCGTCAAAAAACTGAGCAGAAAACCCAGCCCAAATTTATTCCTTCTTATGGCACTGCCCACTACAAAACCAAGAGAGATTGCTGTAAAACTCAGGATAGATTTATATGTAGTCATGCTCAAATTACAGTTGCTAAGACACATCATTGTTTTGCATCTTTCTCTGTGTGTATGAAAATCACATTAACCCTGCAGATGCAAACAGGCTACAGGACTCCTCATCTGCCAGCTGAGCTGCTCTCTGAAAAGGTCAGCTGCTCCAAGAGCACTCTTATCTCCCAGCCCGATCTGCTGAAGTTGCGTCAGCATTCATTCTTTGTTAGGACAGCCTAGGAAGAGCGCTCAAGATGCTTAGCTACCATACATAAAAATGGACAGAGTTTGTTTACAAACATTTTTACTTTGGCCTGTCAGCTGGGTTTTGAAAAGCTGCCTCCTTGTTTTGTCTGCGATTTTTGGACTGAAAAGGACAGGACAAGAGCAAAAAGCCTCAAGCTGTTTCAGGGATGGTTCAGGTTAGACATTGGGAAGAATTTCTTCATGGAAAGGGTTGTTAAACTTTGCTCACAGAATGAATTGCTCACCAAAGTGGTAGAGTCACTATCCCTGGAAGTGCTCAAGAAACGACTGGGTGTGGCATTCCATGCCATGGTCTAATTTTCAAGGTGGTGATCTGTCAAAGGTCGGACAAATAATGTCACAGAATTTTTTTCAACCTAAATTGTTCAGCAATTTTCACCAAAAAACACCTGAAACTGGCACTTTCTTTTGTTCTTACCTGGAATAATATAGGCTGATTTTCAGTCACCTTTTAGGAGGTGACTGAAATTCTTCTTTAACAGAAGAATTTAGGTTAAAAAAGACCTCTGAAGGTCATCAAGTCTAACCTATGATAGAACATCACCATGTCAAATAGTGATCATAGACCACGGTACTAAATGATCCAGTCTTTATTCAAACATTGCCATGGATAGTGACTTTATCACCTCCATGGGCAGATCATTCCAATATTAAGCACTCCTTGTGAAGAATTTATTTCTTATGTCCAGTCAAAATATACCCTTGGCACAGCCTGAGGCCATGTCCTCTTGTTCTATTTCTTGTTGCCTGGAAGAAGGGATGCCCACCTGGGCACAATCTCCTTTCAGGCAGTTGTAGAAACTAGCTAGTTCCCTCCTGAGCCTCCTTTTCTCCAGGATAAACACCCCCAGCTCCCTCAGCTGCTCCTCACAGCACTTGTGCCCCAGACCCTGCCCCAGCTCCATTGCCCTTCTCTGCACTCTCTCCAGCCCCTCAGGGCCTTTCCTGCAGTGAGGGCCCAGAGCTGGACACAGCACTGCAGCTGTGGCCTCAGCAGTGCCCAGCACAGGGGGACAATCCCTGCCCTGGCCCTGCTGGCCACAGCATTGCTGCTCCAGGCCAGGATGCCATTGGCCTTCTTGGCCCCCTGGGCACAGCATGGCTCATGTTCAGCTGCTCTCACCAGCACCCCGGTCCATTTCTGCAGGGCAGCTTTCTGCATTTCCTTTCTGCAGAGTGTAAAACTGCCCTGTCCTTGAGCTTCCTGCCAAAAGTCTCAAAAGCTCTTCATGACAGCAACTTTGTTGTGAGTGCTGTACATGCCTTGTGTTAAGACACGTGAGTGTTAGAGGATGAAGTGTTAGTTAGCTCATGAAGTAAATATATGGAAGCCGACATCCCAGGATGTTTTGTCCCAGGCAACAAAAGACATAGTTTTCAAATGAGCAACAAAAGAAAAATTACTTAAAAAACACTGTAGCAGTATCTCTCTAATTACTGGACAGTGGGAAAAAACCCAAAAAAACCCAAACCAAAACAAAACAAAACAAATAAAAAAACCAAACCAAATCAAACAACAAAAAACAACAACAAAAACAACAACAAACCCCCCTTTCTGTTCTAAAATTGTGGATTTCCTTCCATTTTCATTTCATAACTACAGGATATGGAAGAAAGAGAATGTATGACTAGAAATGATACTGCCTCTCTATACAAGCTAATCAGCTGCTTATAGGAAGGGAAAGGGAACATTTTAGAAATCTCTAATAGAAGTAGGTGCAGATATTTTCAATGCTATGGCATTTTCATTCCTCATAGAGGCTGTTGGGGAATATGATCAGGAGTGGATGTAATTGCAGTGCTGGTTAGTGCGGGTTGTGGAATGGTGGGCAGGGAAATAAGTCCCTAGGTAATTATCGAGTCATCACATCACACGATCCCCATCACGAGTATTGCGCCCTTTCTGTTAGAGCCTAAGGTGGGCTGTAGTGTCCCTTGGTTTTTCTGAATCCCTTTTCACTCACCCTCATCCCTATCTGTAGGCCTTCTGTACTTGTTTCTATTCTGTGCTGGAAAGAAACACTTGAGCCATTCAGTAAGCTGCTATACTAGCTAACCTTCCTGGGAGTATGTGTAGGTCATGCTATTTGACCTAGATATGTTTGAATATGTTTGGAAGAGGTACCCTCTTTCAGTGATCCACGGGAAAATGTGGTTACCATGTCAGTAGTCCATTGTAAAAATGTAAAATGTCATTCCCCTGCTGCAATCAATCTGTTTCCACTACTTATCTAAATGGGTACATAATTTCTGTGGCATCCATTACGTGTATAATACACTCAGATGAATATTTTCATTTATAGTCTCTGAATAATTGTTGAATGGTATCCAAAAATCCTGAACACCTTGTATCTCCCCACAGCTATACTAAGAAAAATGCAACACTGTTTCCTAGCTAAGCAGAGACAGGGAAAAGGTATGTGTAAAATATTTCATTTCTGTACAGATTACAGATTACCAGGTGTCCTTCAACTGACACAGAAGAAAGGAGGAAGACCCCCTTTGTTTTATAGTGCTGTTATTTTAAGATAAAAAAAGATAGATAAGTCCATGTAAAACTGTATAAAAAATTACCCTGCCTGAAACAGGGACTTACAATTACAACAGTCTTATCTGGTCAGAAACTTATTCCTTTATTTTTTTAAAAACACAACTCTCAAGGTGTTAGGCACAAAAAGTCACACATCTGAGTGCCAATAACAGTGCTATAGTAGGATATATTTCCCTTTCTTACTTCCTGAGAAAAAAAGTACTAAAGTCTCTGGCACCATGCATCACCTCTGCCAACAAATAGCATAGTGAATTTCATAACTCTTGCATCTATTCTTTTATCTGAAATAATGTTGGTTAGTTCACTTTTTATCCACTCTCTATGTGTCTTTCTTTTGTTGTCCTAAACAAAGTGTCTTGCATTCACTTTCACTTTTGGTGTTTTACCTCGTACTCCTTCAGAGCTGCTTTGGCTAAGGCTGGGAAGTCGCCACTACACCGCTGCATCATTTCACAGCAGTCAGGTCTGGGTCTGGAATCGTGTCCCAGCACTCTGCCATGACTGGGACACAATCCCTGTCAAAGATGAGATCATTGATGGGTTGAGATCCATAGCCATGGCAATGCCACAGAATAGTTTCAGGGGGTTTTTTAAGTGGGAATGAACAGATTGGCAATTAATATACTTAGATTCATTGAAATCCATAGGGAGCTTTGTGAAATATGTTATTAGGCCCATGATTCTACCTGAAGTGTCACGAGACAAAATCAGAAATTTATCAAAAAGGGTAAGCCCAGAGGAATCAGTTCTTGCCTCAGATGTTGAATGGTATTTTTTATTTTGTACTAAATGAATCTCTAGCTTGCTCAGATGTTTTAAGGCATACATAGGTAAGTAAGAGTTAATATTTAATATAAAATATTCTGGAGCTGTTGTCAAAAGTTTTTTTCCTTCTCTGCAAGAAGAATATATAATTCTGGTTTTTTAATTGGGGAGTAGAAACTTTATACTATTATAATGTATGCATTTTAAATATTAGCTTCACATGTGTATTGTTGCCACTTATTTACATTAAAATGACAATTCATTATCAGGGTTTTAAGTATCATTCAATTAGTTCCCTTCCATGACAGAAAATGTAGTTTAAATGCTCTCCTCTCTGATTAGCATCTGACAATATATGGAAAACTAATTTTTAACAATTAAGTCTATTAGAAAAAAAAATCTTTTATTAAAATAGTAATGGGATGTAAACTTGTGGTACAGCATTAAAACGGTATTTTGAAATAGTACAGCATTATAATGTAATATATTCCCTTCCTTTCTGTTCCTTAAATACAGGAAGAGAAAAGCAATGGTAAATGGAAATAAAGAATAAAGACGCTTTTAAGGTTTTGTTAGAATTATTTTTTGGGTGGAATAAAGTAGGGGAGCAGGAAGGTTCCACCAAACAATTTTTCTTTTGAGAATTCAAATCCAGGTTTATAACTTGTTCTGTCAAGAACTAAAAAAGCATTTTTGTAAATTCAGAAACTGTACAAATAGAGTAAATATTGTTCAAGAAATGTTCCCTGAGGAAGAAATTATTTTGAATAACTTATGGACAACAAGTTACAGACTCTACAATTTTAATATCAGATCTTGAGGTGTTTAGAACCTAACCCTAGCTATAAAATATGAATAGAAGAAAGGTATCACCATTACTCTGAGAGTGCTAGGATTGTCTGGGTGACCTAAATATTATGGGTCATGGATGACAGTACTTAATATCAATTAATAAACCTACACATTTATGCCCAGGTAATGTCAGACACTCTTTCTATTAGTCACTTTACAGAGAAACTTCTGTTGTAATTTGCTTTCCTAGAGCTTGAAGAATGAATGAAGAAGGTTCTCTGTCTCTTTTTAGTGTAACAGTGTCCTATACACTGCAATATTGAAATTGCTTGTTTGTGTACATAAGGCTTGTTTTCAGAAGCAACAACAACCTTCTTGGGTTGTACAGGGACTCATTACTTCCAAAAGCTCTGTGTGCCAGGCTTGATGTCCCGGAGGCATCCACTTTCCTGGTAAACAAAGCAATGAAGATTCGTGAGTCATTACATCTGGCCAGTGCATAGATGACCTAAGTAACTTTCCTGTTTTGCAAGTTTTATGACACTGCCCGCAGTTTCTTCGCTGTGTTTCTGAAATCTACTAAACTTGGACAGGTGGCCATTGAAGCATTGCATGGAGAACTGATAAAGCCCGTTAAGAGGACATCAGATTGTTCCACCAGCTCCTTGCTGCTCAGCCTTTGCTGCTTTTGAAATGTGAGAGAGATCTAAGAGGTGTTCAGGAAAGGCTGTAACTGGCAGCCTGTCTTCACATTGATACTTCATATTTGCTTGCCTACCAGCTGAGACTTGCCCAAGACAGATTGTGGTATTCCCACTGGGCTGTGAAAATGAGATATATACAGAGCAGTTACTTCCACATACTTGACCAGTGGAATTAAAACATCCTTTGGAATGTTTATGTGCTGAGTGTGCCAGGACAGATTCTTATGTGAATGTGCTCTTAACTGAATCTCTTTAGGCACAATCAAATGACTGAGAGCTTTAGAAAGGTAATTCTTCAGATTTGATTTCCCTTACAAGTAATGCAAATATAGTAATGACAAATTTTCAGCAATCATTTTGAAGTGCTTGAATGTTGGTGTGACTTAAAATGTCCTTACAATGAGAGAGAATCCCACCACAATAGTTATTAGAAAGGATTAGTGGGCTCTTCTCTCCTAGACCTTACAGTCTAGGTGTGCACAAAGCACTTTCCAACTTGCTCCACATGCCACAATTGTAGTCAGGTGACAAGATCTATCAAAGCGTAAAATATGATTGTTTTTTTGAGTAATGTAGTTTACAGCAGTAAAAGCAAAGCATATTGGTATCCATGAGTCAAAAATTAATTTGTGTTTCAAATGAATCATTGCCCTCATGATGACGAAATGCCTGTTTATTGTATTTTCTTTACAGGTTTTATTATGTTCCCCTTTCCTTGGCATTTAGGGTAATGATATTTTTCCATCGGGGTTAACACAACATTTTTTTATACAGAACAAAATTTTAAAAATAGTTATCAGTCCTTTGGTTCTCTTCTAGGTGTCAATGGGATAACTGTCTTTATTTGATAATGTGTACTCACTTATTTTCAACAAAGCATATCTTTGTGTATGTGTTTTCTTCATAGTAGTCAACAATGGTCTGACTCCACAAATATCTTTTGTAGAGAGTTACAGATTTTAATTTTATGGGTGCATGATTGGACCTAAATAAATTATTGAAATTTTCTAAATTGTTTTCACTATCAAATTTTGGAGCAAGGTATCTCCTTTATTTCACCTTTTACCTACCACACTATTCCTATTACAGGAATATATTTAATTTTTTAAAAATATGCTTTATGATTAAAAGAAGAAAAAAAAGTCCTGTCTGGACAGATGTCTGGAGACATCTGTCTAATGCTATTAAGATGTTTGATAGCTGTTCCATGGCAAAATGCTGTTTTGTGAAAAGAGAATGGGAGAAGGAAAAATCTGGAAAAAAGCCCTCTCTTTTTTTGAAAAACACTGAGGCTTCTCTCTTTTCATTGCGATTTCATTACCCAGATTCAAAAGCCTGTCGATGGATGAATCAGTTCCTGGCAGAAGTTACAATAGCCTGGAGGGTGCATTTATTTGAATGAGCAAAATTGTTCTTCTAGACAAAGTTCTGATTGCTCACCTCCCTTCAGTCAGGAAGAGGTGTTCACTCAAAACAACCCTTCCTGTCCTAGAACACCCACTGTCTTCTTTGATTTATAGTGCTGCGCAGTGAAGTCTGCATCAGGTGATGTGTGCATACACTGAGCACAGAGATGGGTAGAATACATCTCTCTTGCTGGGAACTCTAATCTGAGTGTGATAGTTTGCCAGAGATGTGTCTGCATTGAATTGATGAGTTACTTTGCCTTTAGGTCTAATAAATTTTCTTTGACTGCTTCCCGAACATGACCTATTTAAAAAGAAGCAATAGCCCAAAACTGATTTTTGAAAATTATTAACTTACACATAATTTTTCTGTCTTGTCTAAAGGTAAACTGAGGCTGCAGGGGTGCTGCACTCTATGAACCCGAGTCTATTATCGTCATGCAGGGAAATTCAGGGAAGTTCTTGCAAAGTTCCAAGCATCCTGTGAGCATAACACATTACTGAGTTCCTTTAATGTGGGAGGAACACAGTGAGGAACCCATAGTTCTGGGGAGCACCTGTGCCATGAAGTGTTCAGATATAGACTGCTTCCCTGGGGTCCACATTCTAGGGTGATGATCTGGGCAACTCTCTTGCCCTGATGGGTTTTTTTTTCAGTTTCTTTCTCTTTAAAATAGGAATATTAAGCTTCACTTCCCTTGTGGAATGCTTTGACAGAGGGATGAAAATATGCTATTTATTATTGTGTCTGATTGCTGAGAAGTGTGACTGTGCATCGGAAGTGGAAACCTCCTGGCATTTGCAAATCATAAAGACTCATTCCATTGCATAACCACAAAGCAGGTAAATTCTGAATCTACAGAAAGGGAGTAAACTGTATATTGTCTTTCAAAGGTTTTATGATCATTCATGTTTGAAACAAAACTGTTAAAAGCCTTGAAAAATTTAAGGTGGTATTTCCAAAATCATTTTGTTGAACCTTTCTAGAGAAGACAAGTAGATCACAAAGCCATAAGAAAATAAAAATCACCCTCAAAGGATTTTTAGAAATCTACCCCAAAAAGCATACAAAACATAAAGTGAAACTAGACCTTAAGTTAGGGATATATTATATTTGGTGTTGTATTGTCAGGTACTGAGGACAAATATTTCCGATAGAGGTTGATTACTGTTCACTAGACTCGTATTTATGATTAACAGAAAAGTGTAGATAAGGAGTATTTTATCCAGTTATTGTAGTCAATCGAACAACTTAAATTTAGTGAGTTTTGGGGATTTATTTGCTTTAAAACTTTGTGGGTTGGGTTTTTTGAATGCATAAGAAAGCATTATTTTTTTTAAATATTGTGACTAAATTTATTAACCAAATTTTATCTGAGTAAGTTTCACAGTTTGAATACCAACTCAGTTTGATAATTCATGAAACTTGTTGTCCATGAGCGAAACCAAACTAAATCTAAAAATTCCATCAAGCAATGTTTGTAGAGTATCGCTGTAAATCAGTTTATTGAGCTGTGGTCTGGAATTTTCAAAGGTCCTGACTGGAAATATTTACATCAGAACGGTGGTTTTGGAGAAGGTATGTGTCAGGAGGAAGAAGATAAAAATCTGTGTGAAAGGTGGGGAGAAGGATGTCTGCAGACACATATACAACAATATGGCAATGGGGTGGAGTTTCACACAACATTTGTCTGCACAAACTCTCATTGTCCCTGCGTGTCACTGCAGGGTGTTCATAAAAATCTCTCTTATTTTCTATGCAGCAGCAAAGCTCAACTATGAATAAAAAGTTGCACACAATAAAATATCTGTAAGAGCACTGCTACTTGACATCATGTGGCAAGTCTTCTTATCATGCTGAGGTAGAGACTTATCTATATAATTTTCATTATGTCATATCCTCATCACTAGCAGAAATTTTTGCATAGATGAAATTAAAGACAGCTTGGCTCCTAAATCTGGTATTTTTGAGGAAAGAAATAAGTGTTTTTCAGCACTGCAATATTTAGCCTCCAATATGAAAGAAATGGCAACTAAGGGACTTTAATCTGCCAAGTTTGATTTTATTCGTGCAGAAAACTGAGCAGACTCATCAGCTGAAATGCTCAGTAGTGATGCAGCTGCTTTCTGCCAGTGGGACATCTGAGCATCCCAGGGCTGCCACAGGGACGCGTGCCACAGATCTTCCTTTGTTGGAGGGGAAAACGACCGTAATAGGAACTGGCAGATCTGTGCCAGGGCTGCACTTTAGCTTCACACAGCCATACAAGGCAGTTGTAAAAGTAAGAAGGGCTTGCCACAACACAGAGGCAGTGTTTGTGGACAGGGCAGGAGAATGCACGTTAACCTTGATTCTCTACTTTGTAATTCTTAAGCATCTCGAAGATCCGCAGTTGGACATGCTTGAAGCGCGTAATAGAATGACTTACTCTTTTGGCTAGGAAGGCTTTTCTGGATGCTTATTTCCTTTGTGGATAAATCAA
This sequence comes from Setophaga petechia, assembly GCA_024362935.1. Classification (NCBI taxonomy): domain Eukaryota; kingdom Metazoa; phylum Chordata; class Aves; order Passeriformes; family Parulidae; genus Setophaga; species Setophaga petechia. Next base: position 5,730,664 of record JANCRA010000004.1, on the reverse strand, counting down.
AGAAGGTTTTGTCTCACGGCAATTTCCAAAGACAATTTTAGCAAAGCCAGGAAGAGAATAACCAGTCTGATTCCTCCAGGAAAAAAAAAAAAGTAAAATTTTTTCAGCTTGCCACTTTCCTATCTCTATATATTGTGATGCTTGTAATTGTGTTAACATCATGTCAGAGCATGTCAGAAGAGTTCATTTTGCTAGACTGCATTTTATGAGGTCAGAGCCAAAACTACTGATCTGTTTCCATACTATTCCCATGCTATTATGACATTTTGTTCAGGTTTAATGAGATTACAGATTATATAAAATGCATTTCAAAGTATCCCAGCTGCACAAGTTGTTCTCCAGTCTGTTAAGTACTGTATGCTAAAGGGTGGGCTTTATTGCAAATGCTATGTACTATGAGAGTGCAGTAATAATAGGGAGGGGCAATCTGCTGAAATGGCAGTCACATAGTGTAGGACATTTAAAAAGCTGCAAAACTATGTAGCATGGTCTTGCACTCATCTTGGAAAGTATTTTTATTTGCAGAAGTATTAAGGTCATGATAAGAATCAAAATACTCTGAGTTAAAGCTGACTACCTATTTTAGAATTCTGAATTTGCAATAATACAAAAATGATTTATAAGTATGGAGGTAATAAAAGGGCTAATTAAGATGTTTTATGATGCAAATGTTTAGTAACAGTTTTCTGAAAACAGTTTGGTGAACTCTCATCCTTGTTTAAAATGTAATTTTTGTTTTTAAATATGAAGAGCTTTTAATTAATAAAGCAAAAAAGCAAAGCCCATTAAATAAGCATACAAAATTATTAACTGACTTTTATAATTGCTTTTGAATTTGTTCATAGAATAGTTCTCAGTCTAGGATTCTTTCAAAGGCAAATTTTCCAAACTTAAACTGTAATTGTCACAACTGCTATTAAAGAGACCTGCTTAAATTTGCTCTGCCTTCTTCCCACAGCAAGTTGTTGAACAGCTGAGATGTGTTCTTTAGATATTTTTCCTGTTTGCACTCACAAACTTTAGTCTCAACACAGAGGAGCTGATTAAACCTTACTTCATAGAAAATATAATGTAAGATGGTCAGCTTACTTCAAATAATTATATTCTGACTTTTTCCACTGCCTTGTATATGGAAAATGACATCAGTACAGACAGCACTGAAAAGTTCTGTGTGATTATGAATGATCTGCTTTACCGGTTGCAATCTGAATTCCATTGGAATTGTGTAAGGTTCTTGGCAGTGTTCACTGCCTTATCATCTGTAAGCACACCAACAACATAGTAATTAGAAAAATAAGTGTGGAAGCTCCTTCCAGATAAACCCTACGGGTTATCGAACCTTTGAGGGTTTATTCTATTCTGCCTTTCAGCCCTCCCCCTAACTCTTGGTATCTTAACTAAGCTTTGAAAAGTCATTCATTAGCTCGGACTCTATCTGCCTGGACCTACTAGGACAAAGCAGGCACTGATAAAGAGAAATCTTGTTTCACGTGTCAGCCAGCCACAGGAGTCAGCCAGCATTATTACCATCTGACATGATCACTACCTGCCCCAGAGGGCAATGCCCCCTTACTAGATGTGGACATTTAAGTGTGCAAACAAGCAGGGTTAAAAACTTGGCAAATTTAGAATTTCAGTTCCCATTAAACACCACAGTTATAGTGTCTATGTAAAAACAAAGAACTGTGGCATTACATCGAAAAGGGTGTCCCCTTCATTGCCCCAGTAAGGAATGAGGTATGATGGGTGCTCAGGGGAGGGTCATAATCCTTCCAGACATCTGAGTTTCCTCTGTGACTGCATGTCAACAGCAACATCTTTCTGCCAAGCACTTAATGGAATTTACAAAGTACAAGTGGGTTCTTTGGATTATTATGAAACATAATAAGCAAGTTAGGACATGTCTACCTGGGTGCAATGAAACACAGTGCAGCAGTTTCCTGACCTGCTAAGTGGCACAGCCTTGCTGCCTGGTGCCTATAAATGGTACTACAGGATTCGCATGAGGATGTGCCAAAGGTAACTGATTAACTGATCCTGTGTGTGCAGAGCCCTTGTGGTGTCTCTGGAAAACATTCCTCAACAGTAGTGCTGGCAGAGCTAATGATAACATGTGTGCATGTATCTGAAAGATACTGATATAGCCTTAGATGCTCAGGAATGGGGTCTGCAAAGGCCAGCTTCCAACACAGAAGATAATGTTTACCTACAGGAGAAAGTCTGAAGAGGGGTGAGCCTTAGAGAGCTAAAGCTGGCCCTTTCACAACTCAACTGGCATGCAAGGGACCTGTTCCATTTTCTCACTATTCACAACTGCAAACACATTCCTGAAGTATGACAGCTAATTCTCCATCAAAAATATTAAGATATGGTAAAGGAATTATGCTTCTTTTTTAAACCATTATTGTCAATAATGGTGAATTCTAGTTTCTGCCCTACCACCTATTTTGTGTGAACCACATTTTAGTGAAAAAGATTCCAGGCAACGGTTTTTCATGCTGTTAAAGTTTCAGTGTCACACTCACACCAACTTTCTCTACCTCTTGTGTAGTTTTTTCATGCAAACTTGGCAACAATTCCAGGAAGAAATGTAAAGTACTCATTCCAGGGTGAGTACCTTACTGCCTAACAGTTAGGTAAGTCTTCTTAAGAGGGTTAAAAACTAATGGAATCCTGTCTGTCATAGGTGAGAGCTGTAGCCGTTCAGATACTAAATAGAAATCTTTTTTACACATCTGTTGTGTAGCATCTCTCTTGTACATGCTGAGCACACAGTTGCCAAGCAAAGCTTAGAATAAAGATAAATTAGCTTGTGAATCCTGGTAAAGCTTAAGTTTGGATCATTTGCTGAACTGTCCGAAATCATCAAGGTTGAAACACTTCTTAACAGAGCCAGAAGCCCAGCCATAGGTACATAAAGATCTTTTCAGTTAAATCATATGATGACTAAGGATTTCCATCTATCTGTAGGTTTGGGTGGCAGCTGAGATAAGTGTAGTCATTCTTGCATGAGAATCTGTGTTCACGGAGGTGAAGATTGTGGTTGAGGACCATTGGAGTTATTCCTTAAGTAAAGCAGGGGATTTCTTGCTCCTGGCAGAAGAGAACTCTTAGCAGTTCGGATCAGGAAAAAAAGAAGACATAGGTTAAAGCAAATTCATTCTTAAACAAACTAAATCACATTTCTGATCAAAAGATTTCTCAGTCAGATTTTGCCTGTGTGAAACTGTAGAGAGAAATTAGAGTGTTATGTATTTCTGGGAAGAAAGAAGGGTTAGGTATGACATGCTGGGTTACCTTTTGATCAGTTTAACAGACATTTGTCTTCCTCTTTTGTCTTGTGTTCCTTATTTCCAAAAAGAATTTAGTCTCTTGCCAGTGATAGCATAGGAAACCTGATTTTCTACTCTGAAAACACAGTCCAAACTGTTTTTCATTATAACATTTAGCCATTCAGAGGTGCAGACTATGAAATATTTAAAGATGTTACAAAAGAGCTTGTTTTATTTAGCTATTTTGATTATATCATTCAGTCTGTGGTTTTCTAGAAAAGTTTTAGCTTATGTTTACCTGTGAACTCAAACAAAAGACATACAAAGAATTTAAAGTAGGACTTGAGGATTCAACATTGCCCTGCTAATTGGGAGTTAACACTGTGCTGGGTATGTCACTGCCCACTGCCCCAGCTAAGAGGCAGTGAGCACTTTTTTGAGTTGGTCAGGTGGGATTGGTCCTGATTTTCAAGTGAAAGGTGGTAGTAGAGCCTGTCTGGAATTCTGCAGCTGTTTGGGGTAGCAACTCACTCACATTCAATAAGATTTTTGTGCGATATTGACCTCATACCTTTTGTTTCAAGTCTATACTGTAGATATATTTATGCAAAGGTTTTGGATTGGATAGTGGGGTTTCTTTTAATTGCACACAGAATAAAGGAAATATGTGATAGCTGTGTGCCTTAATTCATGAGGCCAGTTACTTAATCTCATCTGTAGTCCTGCAGGAAAACCAGGCTCATTGTAAGATAAAGGACAGCACACTGGTATAAAGCCAATGGAATTGATCTGCTGCCAGGAGAAGAAAACCAAGGAGATGTTCAGGTCAGGGCTCTTCTGCTCACTTGCTCTGCACAGTGGACCTAGCCTCTGCTCAGTAAGGGCAGGTACCTGACAGCCATTGCTGTTCTTGGGCACCCATGCCTGGTTCTTGAACGTATTCCCTGAGACTGAAAAACACATTTTTGAAACAAGCTCAATCCATCTCATCACTTAAAATTAAAACATCAAAACAGAATTATAATTTTAAATTAAAGGCTATTTCCAAAACTTAGACTTTTGTCATTTGTGATTTATGCAACACAGTTGAATTCAATGGACCCTTCACAGACATTCAACTAGAGTGAACAAAGCAAGTTTCCCTTGAAGCAGAATTATTTTTTGAGTGTTTGTAGTATATTTCTAAAGTTGTGAGGGTGAATTTAGCTTAGCAAGTTCTTAAAAAGATCTGTAGTTGGAAAGTCCCACATGTAAAAAGAAGAATTACACAATATTTTTCCAGCAAGAAGTGTTTTCCTTTCTTAGTCTAATCCTCCATAATCCTACTAACAGGAACAAAATATTTCTTCTTTTTATGTTCTTGTGCGGAGCTGTCAGCAGTTGTTGACAAGTTGCAATTTTCTATCAGGCCTCAGTGTTTATACACATGCTCTCACATTCTGAAGAGCAGAATATATACACAAGACATCCACAAATCTACTTTGGCATTTTATCCATTTATTTTTTCCCTGCGCCATGTGATGTCTGTCCTGTTCTGCTGCCATAATCTGTCATTTTCAGCATTTTCCTGCTTTCTGAAATTCTTTATTCAAGTGATGACTGTTTCTTTCATAAAGTCTCATTGTCATGCTTCATTCAACTTATTGAGCAGTTAAAGTTCCTGTTATTGCATTATCCATATTGTTCTGTGGTATGAAGGTAGTCCATCTTTGTCACAGCCTGTGCTGATGTGGATGTCAGCTGAATGACCATATATTCATTAGAATACTCTTTTCCCAAATTATATTACAGAATAAATTGTAGTGAGCAATTTCGTTATCATAGTTTTCTCTTAATTTTAATATACAAATTAGTAAGTTTAATATTGAATACACTACATCCTTTTAATACGTACATGAGAGACTATTTCAAAAGAAATGCTAAAGTTCATATTTATAGAAAGCTTGTACACCAAATGCTGAATAAACATGTGCGACGGTTCATCCAGATTTTTAAATACAGCTATGACTTTAAGAATAAGTTTAATCTCACTCACTTTTTGACATTGCTTTTGCTCATAACACTTTTACTAGTAAAAGTAAACCCTGAATATCTTTAGAAGAGAGAGAAAGGAAGAGAAAAAGGGAGAGATACACAGAGAGAGGGAGAGATAAAGGGAGAGAGACAGACAGAGAAAACAAGAAAGAAAGAAAGAAGAAAAGAAGAAATTTAAAAAGAATACTCTTAATTTAAAGTTTTGAATGGTTATAAATTTTGGAGGATTTTGGTGACACTTACAGTCAACTTGTAGCAACAAAAATTCGTCTTCAATTCTCCGCAATTTTCTAATCATCACTGCCCCCTCTGTGTTTTCTGTGTGAACCATAAATTTTTTCTCTATTAAAGCCTGCCTCATCATGACATCTTACATATTCAGTCACATTAGAGAGAGATCCAGGCTGCAAAGACACTGAGATAAAAAACTATATTTTCTTATATCTGAAGTTATCTGGACATAAAAGAGTTTTTCTTCATTTTTCTCTGTACTTGATGTAAAGCATCAGACCTGACATGAAGTTCCCATTTCTGTGTTAGTGCTATGAAGATTTACTGACATGTACTAAAGCACAAGAAACAGTGGCTCAGCTAAAAATGTCATCTGAAAACTGAGGCAGAGGTGCCACACTTTGAATGAGAAATTACTTTGCTTTTTGTTGCTCTTTAAAATAAAAAATCAATAGAAGGAAGAAAAAGAGAGTTTTGCTGAGACGACTGTTCCTTTCAATTCTGTAAGAAAGCCTGAGGCATGCTGATGGCATCTTTCTGCTTCTTTATGTTTCTGAGTTAGGCTGTAAAAATAAGTACCATTCTACTAGAAAAACTTGGGTAATGCATAGAGGGCAGTGAGGAGGATGCATATATGTCCATTTCAGTAAATGCTTCTATTTAGTTACATGAAGTTACTCATACAAGTAAGGATTGGTACTAATACTATCATCAGTCTGGAAAATATTAGCACTATATCAATCTGATTGATGATAGTGCTAGATTTTTTTTCTGGAGGCACTAAAAAGATTAAATTATATATTTTCCTGAGGTATCCATCTGACGCCTCTGAACTCCTCTTGTCTGATGTTTTTGCTCTAGTATTTTTCAGATTGCTCTTTTGGGTGTGCTAATGGAACTCTGCTATTGGAAGAATTGTCCATAAGGTAAAACTAGTTAATTTTTTTCTTTCCCCTTTACCCTAACACTTTCTCATAAAGCATTTGCCTCAAAGTGGTCTTGAAAAGTTACCAAGGTCACTAGTTTGGAAGAGTTACCAAGGTCACAGTTTAACTGACATGATCATCGTCCTGGTTTCAGCCAGGACAGAGTTAATGTTCCTCCTAATAAACAGTACTGTGCTTTTTTTTGGATTTAGGACTAGAATAATGTTGATAACACACCAATGTTTTAGCTGCTGCTGAGCAGCACTTAACCTAAGTCACGAACTTTGCAACTTCTCATGATGCACTACTAGTGAAGAGACTAGGGAGTACTAGAAGCTGAAGAGGATATAGGAAGACCAAACCCAAGAGATGTCCAGTACACCCAGAATAAACTACCCCAAGAGTGGAAACAGAACCCCACTATCTGCCGTGCACTGATCCAGTATGCACTGGAGAAGGGTGAAACTCTGGAATGCCTACAGTATATTGATCATATCATTGTATGGGGCAATGCAGCAAGAGAAATTTTTGAAAAAGGGAAGAAAATAATCCAAACCTCTCTGAAAGCTAATGTGATTTTACCACAAAGTGAAATAAGTTCAAGGGATCGGCACAGGACATCCAATTTTTATTAATAAAATTGTTAGCCTCCAACATCGAGGTGAACATCACAAATCCCATTGGATGTGCTCAACAAAATAACAACATCTCCACCAGCTAGCAAAGAGGACCCACAAGCTCTCCTAGGTATTCTGGGTTTTTGGGGAATGCATACTTTAAATTTCAGCCTGATTGTAAGCCCACTTTATCCAGTGACCCAAAAAAAGAACAATTTCAAATTGTGAGCAACAGCAAGCTTTTGAAGAAATGAAACAGGAAATCATGCAGTAACCTTTGGGTCAGTTGGTGAAGACAAGATGTAAGGTATGTGCCCTACACCACAGCCAGGGAGAATAACCCTGCTGGCAAACTCTGTCAGAAAGCACCACAGGAGATTTGAGGTTAAACCCTAGGTTTTGGGATCTGGGGATGCACAGGACATGAAATCCATTCTACTCCAACTGAAAAAGAGGTACTGTCAGCTTTAGAAAGAGTTTGAGTTGGATTTAAAATGATTGGTATCAAAGGGCAACTCCTCTTGGCATCCTGACTGCCAGTACTGGGCTGGATGTTCAAAGGACAGAGATCACACAGCAGTCTCCACTAGGAAACCTCAGTTGCCCCAAAATCTTAGAAAGAAATCATGATCTGGACAGAAGGCAAAGATTTTGAAATATTGCCAGAGGAGGAGGTGAAGTCTGCTGACAATGTCCAAATGTATAATAAACTACCAGAAGATGAGAAGCATTATGCCCTGTTCACTGATCTGTCCTGTTGTAGGAAATCATCAGATGCAGGAAACTGCTATATGGAGTTCTATATGATAAGTCCCAGAAACTGCTGCAGAAGGTGAATAGAGCCAATTTGCTTAAGGGAAGGCCATCCAGCTGGCTTTAGACATTGCTGAATGAGAAAAGCTGACAGTGTTTCATCTCTACTGACTCATGGATGTTGGCAAACACCCTGTGGAGTTGATTGCAGCAATGGAAGCAGAGCATCTGGGCTGCTGCATTGATCAGGCTATCCCTGGTGCTATAAAACCAGTTGGCAGGAATGAGAAGACCAATCTGACTGAGCAGGGAGTTTTGGCTGGAACTTGGGCAAAAAGGAATATGCATGCATTTTGGAAGTGACAAGCAAATCAGAAGACCTACAAGGATGTTATGAAATTGTGCATGGAGAAAATTAGAAGAGCTAAACTAGAACTTAATCTAGCTACTGATATAAAAGACGATAAAACATGTTTCTACAAATACATCTGCAACAAAAGAGCTAAGGAATATCTCGTCCTTTACTGGATGCAGGGTTTAAAAATTGTGATAGAGAATGAAAAAAGGCTTACGCAGTTAATGCCTTATTTGCCTGAGTTTTTAAGAGTAAGACCAATTATTATTGGGGTTTTTGGAGTGCACAGGTCTCTGAGTTGGAAGAGAGGGATGGAGAGCCCCCATATTCTAAGGGGGCACACAGTCAGTCACTTGCTATGCCGCTTCAACACACGCTGGTCTATGGTACCAAACAGGATCCACCCAAGGGGGAAAATCAAATGATATTCTGACTTAACATTACACGGAGGGCAATGACTGCTGGGGCCTTCAAATATTGGAATGCCCATTTTGCAAAAGCCTTCTGGTTAGTCAACATTAGGTGATCTGCCAATTGAGCTGGCCCTGCCCAATAAACATTCATGTACTACAGAAGGGGATAAAGTTCCTTTAGGGCATGAAAAATATGCTGGGGAAGTCACTCTGGGTTATTCCTACCTCAGACAGGTAGGAATCCATCCACAGGATTTCTTTTTCTCAAGGACCTGGGTACTCTTGGTGGATATGCAGGAGGGTGGGGAACTCTGATGTGTGCCTCAAGGGGGTTTGATTTTGGCTAGGACTGGACAATGATTTGAATTGTAAGATGTCAGCTGCTGCATAATACTGTATTTCTTCTCCATTTTTATTGCTATATTCCATATCAACATTATTACAGTAAGAATTATCTGGATTAATGAAAAATGAATTCTGATGAAACCAGTGAAATTTCAGTAATGACAGAATCAGACAAGCTCAGCAGTGACAGGACCAGAACTGGCTTCAGCATCCAACTTCACAGATCATCTTTTCTGCCCTGAAGGACTCCATCCTGACAGATGGAGCCCAAGCTCATGGACTAAATGAATTCATGAGACTACCCATAGACTAAGGAAACTATATTTGTGTGTGTATATCAAAAGACAGGAAAGGTGATGACTAGTCACAATGTATTGGAAAGTGTGGGATTTAGGCATGGCATATATGGTTTAGAATAAGGAAGGAATATTATCCTGGTTTCGGCTAGAATTTCGAATAGAATTAATGTTCTTCCTGGTAGAGTGGTATTTTGCATTTAGGATGGGAATAATGCTGGTGACACACTGATGTTCTTGTTGTGGTTGAGCAGCACTTTCCCAAAGTGTTTCCATGCTGTCCTGTCAGTAAAGAGGTGGGGACCACCAGAAGGTGTGGTGGGTCATAGACAGGACAGCTGACCCCAAATGGCCAAAGGTATATTCCCTACTATAGAGCATCATGCTGAACAACAAAACTGATGCAAACTGGCTGTTGGGTGGGAGCCCACTACTTGGGGATTGGCATCAGTCAGCGGGTGGTGACCAATTTCATTGTTCATCACTTGTTCTGTATATCTTTTATCATTATTGCTATTATTTTCCCATCCTTTTTGATGCTATGTATCTGTCTTTATCTTAACCTGCAAGTTTTACCTTTTTTCCAATTTTCCCTCTCATCCCACTCCAGGAAGTGAGCAAACAGATATGTGGTCTTTAGCTGTCTGCTGCACTAAACCACACTATAATTTAGCTTGTGTGATCTTTTCACCTATATTAAAGTTTAAATTTCAGAGTTTAATATTTGGAAGAAGAAAATTAATTACCTCTCTGGTTAATACTTCTGATTTTAATTCAATTTATAAAGCACAGAAGTGCATTTAGCAGCAGCCACTTGGGGAACTGGATTGTTTCACAAGGAAATTTGTGAAACGTCTTTCTCAGCTCATTCTCACATTCCCATTGCACTTCCATAATAAAGCAGTTCCTTTGTTCTGGGGGAGGGTGGGACTTGCTCCTCTCCTATTAACTCTTTTGGTTATGATTGCCTGCCAGTGAGCACTCTGGGCAGAGCCCTCTGACAGCTTTCTGTGCTTGTCCGTGCAGATAACCCCAAAGACAGACATCTGTTGTTAATTGCAGAGGCCTGAGGATAGCTTGCTCCCTTACTTAAGAGGTAGCTGAACATTTCCTATTAAGTGCTTTCTTTGCTATTCTCTCTCCTTTCCCCATTTCTGAGGTCCTTCAAGTGTGCTGCACCTTCAGTCTGCCTATTGGAATTCAGAGACAGATGAGGCTGAGGGAGAAATATTTAAACAGTACTGGCTCTCAACTTGTGACAAGTGTCAGATTGCAGGTAATGCTTGTTTTCTCTAGAACTGTTTTTGTTTTCTCTGCTTTCGTGGATTCTGTCTTCTTTACCTCTCCTTTATTCATAATGTATTATAAGGCAGCAAAGAGCTCTAGCTTGACTTGATTTGATGTGATGGGAGGTTTCACCTGAAACCAAACTCTGTCATAGCTGCCTGTGCAGGTGAGGCTGACTGCTTATAGTTCATGAACCTTTCCTTTTGGTCTCTAATGGTCTTGCAGCACCAGTCTTATAATTTTTAGTGGCTTTTCAACTGCCAGGATGTATGTCACAGACAACTTCACTTTTGTTTTTGCACAAGGAAGCTGAAAATCAAAATGGGGCTCACAGAAAAGTGTTTTCATATGCAAAAAAAAAAAAAAAGAAAGAAATTAAATTTGACAAAAAGCACATGATAGTAAGATTTTGTCTGGTTTGGGTCCATTTGTCCTATTTCTATTTCTTTCCTTTCTCATGAGGCTGAATGCTGTTCCAGCTATTTATAACATGTTTCTTACAGTATGTCCAATGCTGATCAAACTAGTAGACATCCACCCCAGGCCTAAAATAACTTACATTATAATTTTACTGTTGTATTTTTTTGTCTCAGTCACTCAGTCTCTGTGGGAGAGGGAGCTCACCCTTCAGAGAGCACCTCTGAGCATTACAGGCCAACAAGAATAGCTGGTACACATTCATGCTTTGGTCTGAAGTGTAATGAGTCCAGCAGTTGCACATTTTTAAAGTGCATAGAGGTCGAGGGTGATATCCAGGGCAGAGCAGAGTTATGGAAGAGGATTAGGATCAGCTAAGTTTTAAAACTGCTGATCACATTTGGGAGACTAAATGTAATTTGTCCAGCTCTGATAAAAGAAATTAAACAAGATCTTATTTCACTTGAGATAAACCCCCAATTTTAAAATATTGTATTTAATGTTCAATCCTTCTAACAGATATGTGATACCTTGCAGTCCCCATGTGTATGAATTATACTTTGTATAGTTCCATGGATTTTGTTTTTGTCATGTACTAGTCTTACACTTTAGCATTTACTTCTGTGTGGAAGGGGCTAACAGCAGGCCTGTTAGCTAAAGCAGGGAGAAGAAGCCGAGAAGTAAGAAGAAGCTGATAAGGAGCTCTCTCCAAGGCTGTAACCAAGGAGATCAAGAGAAGAAAGATAAGAATACCTTGCAGCTGGAGGAAGTAATGTTAGAAAGATAGGTGGAGTCACTATAACTTTAACCAATAGCATTATGTTGATTTATTGCGGCCAATAGATCAGGTAGAAGAAGTATCAACAATTGAAAAGTGTATAAAAGTTAGCCATGTTAGAAAATAAAGTTGTTGCCAACTGAGACTGCTTGTGGTCTCTGCTTTATGTCATGACCACCTCGACAACAACATTTCTGTACTTTTCTAAGTCCCAGATTTGCCACATTAGGCAGTTTCTTCAGGATCAGACTCCAGCTTTTCTTGCAGATGATCTCATTCTTCTGCCAGAACTGCACACACCAGCAGAGTTAATACTGTGTCATGGGCATCTGCTCTGCCTCTGGATACAAAGATATGGCAGGGTGGCTCCCGTGAGCTAGAGAATTGAGCCCGGTGATGATGCCAGTGTGGAGGTGGACTTGTAGAGTTCCAGAAATGTTAGCTGGTTTTTGTTATTTTTTTCTAAAGATAAGATTGAGTTATACAAGTAACCCTCCAATTATTTTACTGATGACTGTCACAAGCATTTTTTCATATTTTGTGTAAACCTGTAATTTTGTGGAGTTTGAGATGACCTGTTGGACAAGGGAAGAGGATGTAGGTGAGACTCTTCACATCAGTTTCAGGTCACTGACCACATGCAGTTTGAGCAGATCTCTGGGTGCTACACAGGAAAGAGAGGAAGCCCAGCTTTCCTAGTTCAGTGCCTAAAGTAAGTTGCTGTTACTGCAGAAGAAGTACCCAAGCTTAGTTAAAAGCTGGATTTCAGGTTCACTTGATCACACGCATATTTTACCATGGCCTCTTATACCGCTTGGGTTTCGTGCCTTGCAGTTGAGAGGATAGCAATCTGGATGGGTGCTGATGGGCTAAAACCAGCCTGCCTGGATGGGAGCTATTTAGAAATATACAATCATAGAATTTCCAGTTTCTTACATTCAGTACCCTGTCAAGGCAATATACAAGACACAGATAAACAGGCAATGTCCTCAGCTCTGTGTGACTCTCTGCTTAGTTCAGCTGTAGCACTTTCCTAGATCTAGACTGATCGGGCGACTGAGGAGGAAACTTGATTTCATTTTCTGAAGTATTCATAGCCTTCGAAGATTTCTGCTTCATCGTTGTGAATCATAAAGTGAGGTTGGCTCTGAGTCATATTTCACATTGTTGCACCATAAAGGGGCTGCTTCTACATCTCTACTCAATTCACACAGGTCTGCCTGCAGCACGGTGGGCTCAGCAGGTGATTGTTAAAAGGAATAGCATATCCCTTATGATTTCTGTTTTTGAAGGAGATGGTAAAACCTACTATTGGGTCACATATTCTTTAAATTCATAGTGTACCTACCAAAAAACTTAGAGAGTTTTGGGATACCAGCAGGCTGCTGAAAAGTACTGTGGTCCAAAACTAACACAAGCTCAAGTTTTCAAGTGGAGTGAAAACTTTGCCTTAAGTATTTGTAGCCCACCATTCCATGAAATTGACTTCCCTGTCATTTTCCTAGACGTGCTCCACCAGTCCATGGGTGCTTTAATCCTCTGATCCCGTTTCTTGTTAATCAAAGACAATAAAGCATGAGAGGCATGTATACAGACACATACATGTATATACAAATAATTTGAGGATGATTAAACCACATTTTTATTGTTTTTTAAAAGATGGAATAGATTCTATTTTCTCAACAAATATTTCATACAACTCTGTAGATATTTGCCACACACACTTGCACCTCCTTGGCCTACAGCTGCTCCTGTAACTCTCTGAATTATGTGAAAGTCTAATCTTTCCTCTCAGAGGGTTAAAACTGCATCATTCTGCAAGTGAAATACATTATTGAGATAAGAAAAAAAGAATATCTCCTATTTTGTTGTTTTGTTTTGTTCTAGTAATCTGCCTTGCCTTTCCCTTTAATCTATTAAGTCTTGAGAATATCGGGTTTTTTCCAACTTGCAAAAGTGATTTTGTTGTCTTCCTCAATGCAGTCGTTCTTGGGGGCACTACCTCTTTCATTACTTGTGTCTGTCACAGTGAGGTGTACAAGTAAATAAACAGGGCTCCTAGATATGCTGCAATGCAAATAATACCATAAAAATTATTAGAAAGTCTCATATTTATGCTAAAACCTCTCAAAAGAGCTGGACTTTCTCTGCATTGCAACTGTTGAAACAAATATGAATGGCCTTCGTCTTTGCATTTCAGAAATAAATCTCAAATTCAAATTATTTACCTTCTGCTCAGGTTCAACACACTCCATCAGCCATAAAGAACCCTAAGGGATCATGTATCTCTTTACACAGGAAAAAACAGCTTTCTTCACAATACACTGATACAGGTTTTTCAAAGATTGCTATGTTTACAAATGGTAATCCTCAGCAAAATTTGATTCCAGCTCCTACTGACCTTGAGATTCTGCCTTCAATTAGTTAAAATTGTAAAAACATTGACATTTGCTGGTGATTTGCAGAGGAAATGCCTTTCCTATGGGCTGAATGTCTCAGGTTAGCCCTGGCCTGTAGTGGAAACACTTGCACAGTGTTTAGTACCTTCAGTTTAGTACCTTCACCATTTAGCATCGCTTACATGCATCACCCTTTCTGAAGGGTATGCCCAAGGACAGCTGAAAAGCAGTCATAAAATTCTTTGTAAATAGCTTTTCTCTTTTCCATTCTTAAATCTGTCTGTAGGACCAGTGAATCCTGACCTAAGTTAACACTGTGCAAATCTGTGTCTCTCACAAGCAATGTTCAAATGATTGATTAAAATGTCTCTTTAGTCCCATGTAAGAGCCCAGAAATATGAGGCTTTGGCAATAATGTTCCCATGTGGAAACACCATGTCAGAGGCAGTATCTTGCTGCTGGTGCTCTTTGAAATAGAGGAGAGTAATTGAATTCTGTAACCTCCCAAGGACTGAAGGAGCAGAACCCATTCATTATATGCCATAAGGAGAAAGGTAATTTTAAGATACTGCCTGATCTTCCTAACCCATTACATGCTGCACAGGCGTTTAATGTCCTCTGCTCTGAAACACAGAGCAAGAACCCTGCTCTCCAGAGTAACAATGAAAATAATCCCTCCCCAATAAAAACAGAATATGAAGAAATAAATCTCTCCAGCAGACAGCAAAAACGAATCAATTATGAAACTCACACTGTTAAACAGGTGCCTCCTAAGCTGCTGTTGGACAGAGCTGACTCTGCTCCTGCTGTGTTGGTCCCAGTGCCAGTCTGGGAAGCAGCAAGGCCACCTCAATGGGGCAGAGAAGGTGGGGCACAAACAGGCAAAGAATTCACATGGAAGATGTGGCCTCAATGCTGCTCTGGTTTTGACAGTTGTTTCTCAGAGGCAAGAGAGGGAGTTGAGGGAGGCACAATTTTGCTGTTATGCTACCTGTGATTCTGGCAGGAGAAGCCTGCTCTTTGTGACTCTGCAGGCAAGTAATTTGTCAGGAAGATTCTGAAGAGTGCTGGCAGATGCCTTGTATCTGCTGAAATTGCCTGTCATGGCAAAGTCTGCACAAATGAAACCACTCATTTCATCACAGAAAATTATCACAGATAGTGATTATCGTTTGATAATTATTTAAAAAAATTAAAATTTCTTGACAATGTCATCCTTTTCACCCAAGGTACCTTTATGAAATGCATATCTCAGGTACATTTTCTTCCTTAAATAGACACTTAAATGGTACATAACTATAGGAGAGAGACCCATTGCCTCAGAAAACTCAATATATAATAGTTATAGATAATTCATTGTAGGTACTGTGAATGAGTAGTGAAACTAACTAGTGGGGGATGAATTTTGAATTTCATGGTGTGACTGTGTAACTCAAACATGAGAGGCATATTTGGATAAAGGGATAAAGGGAAATGGCCTGTGACCCAAATATTATATGATACTTTCTATGCAGACTGAGACCTGCATTTTCAAAATCCTGCATAGCTACATAAATACTCTAAGAAAATATTCATGAAGATTGCTGCAGGCTCATAATATTCTCATTCATGTTTATGTTTTCTTAGATTTGTTCTCATTCCAGCATTACTTTTCTCCTCTACAGGGATATCTTTGTTTGCTGCTTCTTCCTTTGATTTGTGATTTGTTTTTCGGTTAATATATTTAGTATTAATGTCTTTACATCAGCAGCCTTTTTGAGGAGCACTTTTATCCCACACCTAACCACATAGTCCCAATTTCCCCCCTGCTATTCTGCTTGCCTTCTGTTGCTTCTCTTTGTTTGCCTAATATTTTTTCTCCTGGAGGGAAAATAATCTTCTGTCTTATACTCCCCAGTGCTGACACTCATACTCACCCCCACAATGATGCTGGCTTACTAGTTCCTGACACCTACTCATAGAACTTCTGTTCCACACGTCATCTCTCCCCCAAAAAGAGCCTTTGAGACATGCTGTCATCCTCAAATGCACTTGTGTACTGGCAAAACCTTGCATTTCACCTGCAGAAACACATTGTAATTTTCTTGTTTTCCCTTGCTGTCAGAAACTCACCTTCATCTTTTCATGTCCCTTGTGTTCTGGAAGTACTGTTGGTTTTGCTCCAGCTGACCCAAATACTTCAATTCTCTGCCCTCATCTGCTCAGATGTTTCAGTCTGAATGCAAACTTTGGGCCGCCATCCGCTCTCTACCACAAAACTGCTTTAAGCAGGTCACAGAAGGGTCATTTTTTTTCCTTTTTTTTTTTTTTTCTTTAATAAACAATTTTTTACATCCTTGAAGGTGTATAGTATATGAACCTCTTTCAATGAGGATTATGAAAATCCTCAAAATGAAAACAGAAAGGAACAATTTTGTTCTTTCATTCCTCAGAACCTTATGCTCGCCTTCAGCTGGGACAGGTTGCTGGGAAATCCCCTACACAGCAGAGACTGCAGGGGTTTCCACATCAGTGATCTGCCTCAACATGACTGTTTAAAAAATTATTTGAAGTTTCTCTTTTGTGTGCTTGCTTCTCACAACATTTTGGCTCTTTCTCAAGTACACCTCACTAACGAAAAGGGTAATCTATTCAGTGACAGTTACAATGATGTTCCACTTGTGCAGTTTGTTTCACGTGCACTGTGTGTGGTGGTGTTTTGAGTAGCTCTATTGGAAACATTTTAATTCCCCAAGTTGGGAGTAAAAAGTGCAGGACTCAATGAAGAGGGGAAAAATTCAACATTGGAATTTAAATATTTGCGTGTGCCTTTTTCAGTGCTTTGGGATGCAAAGAATGGAAATCCACATATATTTGCCTTGCAAATCACATTAGAAAATGGTTGTTTACCCAGCTGGTGAAAGTGCCAGCTCCTGATATTTGATAATGTTCTTGAATCCTGCAGAGACTGGGACAATCAGGATTTACTTTGGTTGTGAGGTGCACCTCTGTACTTTTCCAGCAGTGCTGTGGGACTGTGGCACATTGCCAAGGCACAGGTTTTAGGAGAGGCTGAAGCTCTGGGCTGGGAGCATCTTGCACTCTGAGCCTGTGCAGTGACATAAAGGAACCATAATCTCTTCTTCATAAAATATCAGTGTTTTTGCAGATATGTCTTCTAGCTGTGAATGGCTCCTATATCAAGCCATCAGATATTTTGTGTGATTGGATGGAATGGAATGTGCATGAGGCTGAAACAAAAAAGGACAATGATGGGGAAGGACTGTACTCTCTCAAACTCTTTGCTACATTGGATCTTCTTAGCAAAGGGAGAAACCAATCAAACTATCACCAGAAACCAATTTCCTTTCCAAACAGCCCCTAAATGTGGGCCAAGCTTTGGCTTCTAAGTGCAGACTTCAGGCCTTTCTTCCTTTACCTTTTACCCCATCTTTATTGCACGTTTTTATTTAGATGTTCTACATGTGACAGGTTGTCTCATGGATAAGTCTTTCATTTAAAAGTTGTTTTCAATGTCTTAAAAACTGAAATATGGCTCACCAGCTGAAACTTCTAATTTTCTCTGTATGGGCAATGATATCTTAGGAGCCACCTTCATAATTTGAGGTAGTGTGAAAACTGAAATATGTTACAGATCATGTAAGGCCTGTCAGATTTTGCTCAAACTGATATCATAACCATTGCACTAGAAAAAATGCCATATAACCTGATTGCATAGTAATTCTTTTTAAGAGGATTATACTAAAAGGGATTTATTAATATGCAGAATTAAAAACTGTGTGAAATACCATAGTAAAAGTGCATGAAACTGTAGCATCACCCAAAATATCTCTGTAAAGTCAAAGATAGGCTGAATATGCCATGGAAACAGTTTCAAATAAACTTTGGAATTCTAAAGGTGTTTAAATTGTAAACTCAGTGAAACTGAAGAAAGAGGAGAGAGAAGCAAACGCACAGACTTTACTCACCTGACAGGCACCAAAATAATGTTGTGGATCGTATAACTTATTCTGAGGAAAAAAAAAATTTGAAAATCTACTTGCAACCATGAATTGATTTCACTCCAAATTAAATGCCATAATAAGGATGCAAAACAGAAAACTCAAACTGATTACTTTAAGATAATAGTGACTTCTTTTATTCAGTTTCCCTTCTATATAAAATCTGTTGGCTTTCTAGTCCTTTGTAAGGACGGAGATGTCGTCTTTTTGGACATGTTATTTCATTAAGGTATGAGGCATTTTTTTGTTTTAATATACTAGCATGTTCATAAAAAATATTTTTATTGTAGAGAACACAGTTTAATTTTCTTACAGGTATTTCAATATATGTCATATTTAGTTTTGTATTTTCTACAAAATATTAGAGTGATTGTAATTTTAAGAACCTGTCACTTCACCCTGCATATCCTACTACTCCTAAATGAAGATTTATTATTGCATATTATCAAGCTGGAAAATATAAACATGCTTTCATTTTCTTATGTATGCCATAACAGGGTGAAAATCTAAAATTTCACAAAGACAAATGTACATTTGTTAACCACTGTTAAATACAGGAGTTATGATGCCATTGATTAATGAAGTATACACTTCATAAAAAGAAATCCCCTTTTTTCATACCATAAGTGGAAGGAAGAGGGAAGGGATTCAAAAGAAAAATATTGTGTTTCATTAAGGATTTTAATTGCTACATTAAATTACTATGGTAAGTACCTAATTAAAAATTCCTTTTAAACTTCATCTTACTATAAAAAGGCACGTAGAGTAATTACACAGACAGTTTTAATCCTCATATTTCTCTAGTGAGTATCATATGCTTAATCTGAATGCTAGTTAAGCATAAAATGTAATAATAACTAACAGATCTTTTAGGCATAAACCCTCAAATTTTTGTAAATCTGCAAATTTATTTATTGGATTCTTTTTCTCATTGACACTGATGCTGTGTTGATTATGATTGCCTTGATATTTTACAGAAAATCCAGGACAATTTATATTCTTGGACTGGGTAAGTCTGATAGGTAAGCAGTTTTTCTGTCCAAATGTAAACCAATGATTTTAAAGTCTTCATAAATCTTTCAAGAACGCCAGGGTTTTTCAAGCCAAGTACCCATTCTGTGGCTGAATGGCCATGGACAGTATATGGACCAAGTAATTCATGTTGGAAGAAGCCACTGAATTCTTCTGAATTCCACTCAAAGTGGAAGCAGGCAGTAGGTTGCTCAGGATGTTGTGGAGATGAGTTATAATTGTCTCTGAGCATAGAAATGCTGCAGTCTGTCCTTTTTCGTATACTGACAGAGTACACATATTTTTCTTCACATCTAGTTGAAATTTCCCTCATTCCATCATGCATTTGTTGACTCTTACCTTACTCTGGTGCATGACAGAGATGATCTGACTGTCTCCTCTGCAACATACCTTTTAGTAGCTACTGAGGTGCTTCCTTACCCTGCATTTCTTAATGCTGAGTGAAATTGGTTTCTTCAACATGTGTCAAGTTTTAAAGTCACCTGGCCTTTACATGGATTTGCTTTAATATCTTATTGTCTTTTATATACTGAATCATCCAAAACTTGTTATGCATAAATAGTTACTAAGTACAAAGAGAGATAACATCTGAATTCCAACAGCAGTTTGAAAACATATTCTAATATCTCATAATAATTACTATGTCTTTATTTTGTCTTGTAAATAAGCCATACAGGATCCTTTTCTGTGCAATACATCATAGGTTCTACAGCACTGTCTACTCATTGATGTCCTCAGACAAATGTGCCTGTCTTTGTGGAGTTAGGTCATAGATACTGCAAACAGGAGGAAGGAAGCGATTTCATAGCTCACAATGATCTCACTCCATATCTGTGTAATTGCATTGGCACTGATGGATTTATGACAAAACCAATACTGTATGAATTGTCACAGTAGCTGAATAAAGTCCATCTTGACAAGACCCTTTTCTCTAAAATGACTGATATGAAAAGAACAGCAGAGAACAAAATCATGGTATTCTCACATCAAAATTTCTTCTTAATACATGAAAAGTGAGAAACATTGCAGTAGCTTTTTGCAAATCTATTGAAGCAACTTCTGTAAGATAAAAGGCCTCTTTACCGTTAGACAGAATTGGAACTCTGCTGAAGATCTTACTAGAACTCTATTGAAGATGTTTCAGTAGATTTGTCTAGCAATTTATTTTCATAATTCTTCAGCATGGAGTGCCTGTAAATCTAGAATGAAAAATTCTAGAAACATGAAACATAGCACTTTAAATTTTTCTGGCTTTTTGGGTTTTCTTTAAACTTAGGCTGGGCAAGGTAATTTTAACTAATGGTGCAGTTCTCTACCCTAACCTTCAACACATAAACGTTTACTTACCCTTGAAACTGCCTCTGGAAGAAGGCCTATTTCATACTAAAATTGATATGTCAATGAATTGCCTTAATTCTGCTTTTCTCCACTGATTATACAAATTTTCCAAGGTCACTAGGCTAGACTCACAAGTCCAAATTTAGGTGTCTAAATTAATTTAGGAGAGTGAATATCAGCCTAATTGTCCTGAATTCCAGTCAATACTACAGAGCACATGCTGTTTTCCACCAAAACATGCCTTTGGGACACCTGTCTTTCTAATGTATAAAGTAAAGTTTTAGAAATTGGGTATTTTATGACTACAGCTTGTGTAGGATGAACAGGTTATTTTATATTGATCTGTCGCAAACTCAAACTTTTGTCTAATAAATTTATCAGAGGATCTTCTAAATTTTAAAGAAGCATTAAAACACTAAGGCCACCTAGTTCTCTATATTAATAATGCAATAATATTAAAAGTTCCTTTCTCTTTCTACATTAGCATATTATCATATATGCCTACAGACTACAAATCAGTGCCTTTAAAACATGATTTTTTCATTTATAATAATTTTTTACCATATGAATATGATACAGTGCTACTAACATGCAATGGAGTATTGTGTTGATGATACCTTCCTCATTCTTAATGTCAGGATAAAATATTTTTTAAATGGATCCTGATGAAAAGTATCCAGGCTGAGGTCATCTAAAGCTTATCAAAAACATTATCTGCTCCCAGTAATTTGTGATATCTAATGAGCTCCTGCTCTTTTTTTAACAATCAGCCTTGCAAACTTTTTTTTTCCTAAATAAGAATCCAAGTGCAATAATATATTTTCTTCTCTCACTTTCAAAGAAGGTTTCCAACCCAAAGTGTGGCCAGGATGGAACATTGTTATAACCAAAGCCCCTCTCTTGCAGCCCTACAAGCAGTGCTCCAAAGTGGGACCCTTTGAGCTCCCCTGGAGCAGCAGCTGTGACCAGCAAAGCCCCTGTGAGTGGGGCCTCTCAGAGCCAGGGAACTCCCACGTTTGCTGTGTTTGGAAGATCCCCCGACTCCTTGAGGCTCCACCCTTCACAAAGGCATCTGAAGTGGATATTTCACTACTTTGAGGGGAATTTTTTACTTTGTACAGGCTCTTTGTTCCTGTGTGCATGCAAGTGTGCACATCCTGCACCAAGTGCACAAGAAGTGCTGCTCCCCTAGATTCTCTAAGTACTTTAGATTTGTAAGTTAGGTCTGTAACTAAGTTACTGTTGTGTATAGTAAATCCTCTGAATCCTTTGCTAAAACATTTACCTGAAGTTATAAGTTAAGTTAAATTCTGGTTAGTTTAAGGTGTCATTAAGTGCTGCTGGACCTTGAGGCCAAATTCCCTTTTATCTTTCTTTAGACCATATTCCTTTTTATCCTTATCCTTTCTATTCTTTTGTTTCCCTTCCCACCCCATTTCCTCCTCTCCAGGTTTTTTTGTGGTTTGGATTGGTCGACTCTGGATTTTTGTTTGCTTTTCCTCAGCAAGCTTTAACCATCTAGTAAGGAGCAGAGTGAAAATTGCCAATTAGCTTAGTCATACTGTCATTTTCTATTAAACTGTTTTTACCAATATTTTTGCACATGATTCTTTAAGCAGCCTTAGACTACCCATTCCTGACGGTGTCATCTGCAGGAGTAAGATGAGATCACTGAAGCGAGTACTCAGTATAGACAGGTGAAGCATCAATCTGATGATTGATTGTTTCTTTTGCATAGAGACCATTCCTAGTGAGGAAAATGCTTTAGCTATCCCTCAGTGCAGCAGCTGATGTACAGATTTCAATCAATTTATTTATGCTATTAAAAATGAGTATGCATATTTTTCCTGATAATTTTAAATTCTCCTTTTCTCATTAATTTTTACTAGCATTAAAAAAAGGCACGCAAAGAAAACCAGTGGCAGAAGCAGTCAGCAAAGTACACTCGTGCAAATATTAAAGAATGTTTTATATTTGAAATCTCTCAGGGATATCTCAGATTACTTGTATAATCTTTAGTATTTTTGAAGGTAAATGAGGAGGAGCATTTGCAGTAAAGACAGATTAGCCAAGTTGCACTCCTGGACACTGCTGTCTAGAAATAGACATTGAAATGTCCAACAGAAATAAATAATTTTTGTGTTCAGAGGTACAGTAATTTCCATAATAAATGCTTTTGATGCTATCCCATGCTGGAATTTGGAGCCAAAAAGTTAGGTAGATAAGCATTCTATTGTGTTTATAGGTGGTGGACCTTAAGTTCAGAAAGTCAAAGTGGATTTTCAGAAGACCATGCAGAAAGTCAAAAGCCTGCCAGAAGCAGAGCCTTTCTTTTCTGGCACTCAGCTGCATGCTTTACAAAAGCTGCATTCTGAGTGTGAATCAGAGCCCAAAGATTTTCCAAACCCAAACTGGGTGTTTTGTTTTGAAAGCACATCCCTGAAGGGTGACAGCAGATTCTGAACATTTTGATGTGATCTCTTGCTTCTCAGGGATGAAAGGGCGAGCTATTTTTGTGGCTGAATGAGGTTCAGGCTAGTAGAAACTCTTGGGATTGTCACAAGGGTTCCAAGGTGCACAAATGCTGCATCTGCAGGATTTGCTCTTCCTCATGTAACTTCCAGTTCAGAGCAGACCAGTCAATGCCAGGAGTTTGTAATGGCATGTGCAACCCAAAGGAAAAAATTCTACTGTCCATATCAAAGTTTGCTCTGGTTTTAGGCTGAGGAGCCTTGATTGCTGACTGTGAGAGCTCTCAGATTTATTGCACAGCATATCTAATTATTTGATATCATTCTCTAAATCCAAAAGTTCTTTTAACCCATAGAAGAAATTTATTGCAATTGAGAAAAAGGACTGATTATTAATTGCAAGGCTTTGGATCTTCCTCATTTTTTACTGAATCAGGAAAGTGTTTTCTCACTGTAGGTCAAAGAAGTACTGGTATATGGGTCTGCACTGCATATTTATATGTGTAGACATATTCTTCCAGAATGTCTTCATTTTGCTAATTGTAGCAGTTTGAATAAGATTTTCACTTTAATAATGAGATTTTATTTAGGTAAGAGTAGATCTATCTTTCCTTTTTATTATTTTTAAAAATTTATCAGCTTCTAGCTGTACTTCATTGGAAATTTAGAGCACACAGAATGCATGCAGAAGCAAGATTTTTCAGTTTTAAGGTTTGTGTGTACATTGAGGAATCATAGCACCCCTACTAATAATGTAGTCCATGTCATTTTAATGGTTTGTGGACTGTAGTCAAGATTCTTAAAAATATTATAGTGGGTTCTAAAGGTAATTATCATGGTGAACTTTATAAGTTAGCTGAAGTTTTACTTCCCTGTTGTCCATATTTTTAGTGGTATCTTCAATATTGTGCCTTCTCTCCTACAGTGAAACATATTTCAGTTGTTTATTTTGAGCTGCTTTAGAAGCATTAATATTGTGAAACAATATAGAAAAAGATGCAAACCACCATATCTTGAAAAAACTCGGGCTGCAGACAGACTTGTTCACATATCTATTACCTCAACCTTGTACATTTTTCTGTCAAACTTTCCAGTTTAACTTTCTTTCACCTGAGGATTATGTTGATGCATCATTCATTTAGCTCATTTGTATTTCCAGTTGTGATACATTTTTTCGGAATAAAAACAGTGTTGAATATTTTGCCTCTACACAGTAGGTCAGTCAAGAAGGTTGATTAAAGTATTTCTTTCAGAAGCTGTGACCTCACAGCAAAAATTTCATGTTTCCATTAGTATCTCACATAAGATAAAGCTGCTGAAAATTCCAATGCCATTCCTAAAGCAAAATCTTCTTTTTGCACACAGTGAGCAGCAAATCAGCTGATCCTAAACCACCTGTGTGGTTGGAGGAGGTTGCTTCCATTTTCATAGCACAAAACTGCATGAAATTCGAAGTAAATTAAGAAACAAAACAACAATATTTCCCTTTTCCTAATCTGTTCCTACACGGTAGGCTTTCAGAAATTATTTTCATTGACTCCTTTTCTTTTATTTTTCTCTAGTTTTGCTTTCAATATCTTTGTTCTGTGCCTACAGATACTCCCTATTTTCCACAAAATATGCAAACTGAGATGTGAAAAGGGAATGTAATGGGATTTAGTGAAAGGGATCTCAATACTACCGAACAGTCCTGTATCAAAAAACATGGGGGATAAGATTCTCTTAGGAAATCTCTGCTGCTAACTTACAAGACAGAAAAATACCAAGGTGAATGTGTGTCTCTTCTCTACATGCCAGCACTGGGTTACAGAGAAACCTGCAAAAAAACACAACAAAAGCCAGGGCAAAGTACTTGAAATCTGGGGGAAAAAAATTTCAAAGCTCAGAGGAAGTTGTAAGAGAAGGCAGTTTTTTGTTTCAACAGATTCAATATCCCCAGCTTTAAAACAAAGATTTTCCCCAAAAAGCTGATACCAGTTGTGTCTTCTTTACTCTTCATGCTTGAGAAAAGAAAATTTTTTGTTTTATTGAATATTCTAAAGACTTAGGATGAAGACCACTATTGCAGAAGTGATCTGAATTTCTTCTAGATGTTTGAAAGCATTAGTAAAGCTGTTCTTTTTCTTTCCATGAGGATCTGCAACTCACTATTTACTCCAAATATGTATGATCAGTAAGAAAAAGCTTAAAACCGAACCTTGTGCTGAAAAAAACCAGGGTTTTGCCCTTTCTGAAAAGGAAAACACTATTGAGCTTTACAACTTGATGGATAGATTAACTTCAAAGTGAAGATAGCAATTACTGATAACAAGCAGGAAATAGCTGCATCTGTACATTGCTAAGATTTTAGTTGTGACTTAAGGTTTAAGTCCACCCAGATTTGTTGCAGTTGTCGAAGGAATAACTTCAATAACATGCTGTCAAATACAACTCTTTGAATGATAGCAGTGCACAATATATAATTTATCTGCCATTGTTACTCCCTTTTCATGTAAGAACACATCAGTATTTCATATCTTCTCAGTTTCATTTCTTAAAAGAGTGATTTTGATCAATGTACTGAAATAGAATTTATTTGGAAGCCAAGGCACAGACATCTTCTCTTGGCTTGCTGGTGGTCTGCATGTAATCTGTACAGACCATCATAAAAATGCTTAGGTTGTTTGCATAGTTCACAGTTTTCTAGGAAAGGAAAGATAGTTACAGCATTTTGAACAGATGAATAAGCAAGTTTTCTGGAGGGATATTGTCCAGTCCCAACCTTGAAAGAAAGAAGAGAGAAATATCACTTCCTCTATTTCACTTTTGAGCTAAGGGAAGAAGCAGAGTTAAGAATAAAAATGTTGGGAAAAAATGCCACCTGACTCTCATTTCTCATTTGTTTAGATTTCCATATTCCTTTCAATTTGCTGGTTTTCAGTCTTTCTCTTAATGCTTGTTTTGTAATGCAGTGCTCTCATTTTCTATCTTTAGATTCTCTGTCCTCCCATTTTCATGCACTCTTAATCACTGTACCTTTTTTAGCTTCCTATTTTGTCATGTTTCATTTCAATACTTGGCTCCTTGTTGCGTAGTCTGACAATGTCTCCTTAATTTCAGTTCTCCATGATTAACACCAATCTACTGCCTTGAACTCTTTTCCTTACATTATTCCCAAGATTCAAAGTATTTTATGCTTCTGGAGCTCCACTATTATAATTTCTACACCAAGCCACTATATTCTCTCAGAGCTTTCTTTTCTCTTACCCCTTAAAATATATAGAAATGCTCCAAGATCATCACAGAGAGGGTAGGCGTTCACATGAGCATCTGTGATCTCAAGCCTGTAAATCTGGAAGCAGTTCTAAACCCATTTTTTACTGGGGATCAAGATGACTTTTGGCATTATGGGTTTCAAGACACTTTAAGGGTCATTCCTCTCTATTACAAATTATTTATTTGTTTATTTTAGTTGATACACCCACCAGTACAGACTGACAGACTAGCATGAAGAAAACCATTGCCAAGAATAAAATTTCAGGTACATTATCTGCAGCAGACATCAAGATCACAGAAAAGCAATAATAATGCCTGATGTGAAACTGGGCAAGTCATGGCATTGTCTACTGGTTCAGAGTAGAATATTCTGTGTAGAATGCTCAGAGGCAGAATTCATAGTTTCCTGTTCAATGAGGAACACTCTGAATCTGCAATTGGGTTCTTAGTATATAAGAGGCAAAGGAAGTCAAGACTAGGTTCTTAGTGAGCTCTGTTTGGATGGAAGTTTCCAGGTGTTTCAGCAGAAAAATACGTCAGGTGTGCTACTGGACATTAAGTTTGGAGACAGCAACAAATAACTCAGACTGGCTTTATAAAAGTCTTTGGTAATCTTCAGATGCGGCGCTTGACCCTGGGCAGAGGGCAAGTATGAGTTCTATGTATCTCTAACACTCCTGTAAATCCTGTGGTGGTTAATTGGGTCATCTGCTTTCTGTAGTGTTCTGAATTTTATTCACCCTGAATATTGTGAATAAAAGACACTAAGGACATCCTCACAACAAGGCCCCAAGCCCTCCATTTATTCCTTTTCAAAGACAGTCTGTATTATCATAGCACTGATGTTTGACTGCCCCAGATAAGAGAGCTGTCTTTGAAGTGCTGCCTCAGCTGGGTTCAAAGGTAAAAACTCCTTAAATGGGAGAGATTGCTTTGTATACTGAACAGAATTTGCATTTGATATTTTTTGCTCTCATTTCCTTTTGAATGTTTCATACTTAATACCAAAGCTGATGCAATGCCCCATTTCCACAGTGGTCTTCAAAGTTTCGAAGTACAGCGTGTTGCCTTCAGTATTGATTTCAGCTCTGCATTCAACCTAAACTCATTGGGTGAGAAGGCAGCCTGGTGCAAACTATCATGACTCTTTGGAAAGTGAATATATGATTTTGAATTCTTCAATAACATCTCTTTGAAAGTAATGGCTACTCAAGGTCTTCTTTCCATATTTATTCTTTTCTACAGTTACATGGGCAAAATATTTCATGCTGTTACTTTTTCACCACTGTTTTAATTGACTTTGAATTCTCTAGCCTCTGTTCTCCACGCCCTTCTTTAATGGCTGTATTTGTTTTTATGGACTTGGGATAAACTATATGTTACCTGTTTTTATGGGCTGCAAGCCAAGCAGTGTGATATATAGCTTTTATCTCTATGACTACCAGACAGGGGTTCCAAACACAAACTTAAACTTTTATGTTTCTGATAAAATTATGAGAAGAGGTGGGCATTTAAAAATAAACTCAGCAATTTGAGATGAATGAGGAGATGATAAATAGAGGATGCTGAATGCTGACTTGCCCCTTGTCTCAAATCACCCCGTGAAATCTTAGCCAACTGGATCAGTACATTTGGCTTTCTTCTCCATGTGGTGAGATCACACAACAGTGGTTTTTCCTTCAAGTTCCTACATCAAAACCAGCATATATTTACCACACAAATTACAATATTTGAGTCTCCTATCTACCTCTATTGTCAGAAATAGGCCTTTGAAATTAATACAGAGTGATGCCAGGAGAGTTAAAGGAACATCAATCAGGAACACAGTCACTTCTGCACTCACTCAAGTGTGAGGGGCCTGGAACCTAGTCTTTACTTCCTTTGCCTCTTATACATTTAATGTTAAAGTGAACCTTGCAAACAAAAAGGTACTCTATCTGCTTCTGCCTCTGTTCCAGCAAACAGTGCGCTAGGTAAACCCCTAATCCACTTCTATATAGGTCTGTTTGCATTGTAAAGAGGTCCTTATCTTGACCATTGGAAGAGATCATCTGTATCCCCTTGGGTCAAGGAATGTTTCCCTGGATGCATATATTAATTAATGCCTATCCTGTTCTTCAAAGGGTGTAGGCTCCTCTACGTTCTCCTGGTATTATGGCCATTTTATAGAGGAAGCAGCAATAGCTATCTTTTACAAAGACTCTGTGCATGCCCCCTGTGTGCCTCCTGAGATATGTGCTGGTACTGTTGGTATGGGGGATTATAAGAAAATATTTTCCTTCTCTTTGTCTGAACTCCAGCAGATTATATACATGGGGCTCACTTGTCTGTTTGCACATGTTCCCTGTGTGCTTTGAGCTATTATTCCAGTGATAATAATGAAGGAAAGCAGAAATTGTATTCCCATTTCAGAATGGGGTGTTTTATTAGCAATTATGCAGAAGCACAGAGTACTTCTAAGTCAAAAGGAAATAAAAAGCAAGTTTTCACTGTTTCTTTCTCTTTTAATGACAGTTTGTTTTCATATGGGTAGTTTGGAAGAGTATCACTGGGTGATAAAGAGAGTCTAAAAATTGACAGTATGAAATGTGTTAGATGCTCACAGAAATCCACCAGATTTTGTTGTTGTTGCTGCTGTTGCTGCTGCTGCTGTTGTTCCTTTATTACTGGTTACCTGGCACTTGTATCTGCAAGTCAGTGAGAAAGGTAGTTCATATGCAGACACCACCATTTGTAATGAATGTTTGTCCTAGATAAGAATGTATTATCCAGGTTAAATTACTTTTTTTCTAGCTATGAAATAAAGTATAATTATGATATGAGTTCAATAAAAACTGATATGGCCAAGACAATTTTCCATAAACACTTATTTTTAAGTTTTACATATCTGATTACCAAGAATGTAATCTGGGCTGGCAATAGTTGAAAAGATTACGTGTGCCTTTCACAGTAATAAAGATAACAGACATGAGGTATCATTTCAGTTTATCTTCCTCCTTTTAATTAAAAACATCCTGCTATTAAAGATAAGTGGCATCTCATCAGAAGGAATTTGTGGACAGAAGAATTGAGTCTGATCCCTGTAACTCTGAATCAAAAATGATAAAGGATTTACTGTAAAGTGTTATATATATGCAATGATAATGCTCTTAGATTTATTGCTTAAAATGCAGGCTTTATATCCTTTGAAAATACATCTGATTTTAAAAATAACAAAATTAATAAAACAACATTTTCATATTTTCTGTAGCCTTAATTATTTATTTTCTAAAAGAAGGGGAAAGAAATTCACCTGCTTATCACAATAGTTGTTAGTTTTTCATTTTATCAAGTTTGGAGCATGTATACCATGTCATGGTGTGCTTGTGCAATTCTATGAGAAAAGGGCTGCAAAAGATATGTCTGAGCTGCTTTTATAACCCTGTGTCTATTCCCAAAGACTTTTATAGACTGGGAGCTCTTCACATATCAGTGTTCTTAGTAGAATAATTTAAGCTGCCTGTCCAAGTTGTTCTCCCCATCCTTCTACCTCCAGAATATATCCTAGATATTCTAGAAGATATTCCAGAGGCTTTATCTTGCCTGGGAAAGCCACTCTTCATGGGTGAATCCAAACATCTATAGAAGTTCTTCCATGGCTTATAGCTCTACATCACTTGATGATTCCCATATAACAAGAAATCTTTGAAAAATGGCTATAGATCAGGTTCTCTGTGTCTTTGGCCACCAAATGTCCTTCTGCACACTGCTTACAGGGTAGAAACAGTGGGCAGATTTTCAGATATTTGTGAACTTCCTCTAGCACAGTTTAGCATCTGCCAATAGGAGGGCCTAAGGGTGTGCCACTGAAGGTAAAGGGGATGGTGTGATAGATGCAGTACGGCCATGCTTATAAATTTATTTGATAACACCAAGATGGAAAATATTAGAAGATAACGTTACCATGCTATGTGGGTTTATACTGCTCTGCTGAGCACTCCAGGATAGCTGCCTTTCCCTGAGGTGTGATAGGAAAAGGTAGGACACAGCTGGCCAGGTGCAGCAGTGATGGGAAGAAGGTAAAGACACACCATTCTCTCTGCAACAGATCTGCAACTTTCCTCGCTTGTACCAGGACAGACGAGGTCCTGTACTCATGATCATTGCTTTGCAGCTATCTAATTAAACAGTGGCCACAGCTGGACAGGGGAATCAGTGATGAGTGTGCTGCAATGTGCTTCTGTAAGTACTCACAGAAGACACAGGCTCTGTACAGCCCTGAGGAACAGAAGCAGAACTTCTCAGATCAGACTGTGGAAAGTACCAATGTCAGGCAAGAAGTTTCTATAAGATGTGTGCAATGCTTGTAGTTATGCACATAAATAACACTGTGAATGTGTTCAAATACAACTGCTTTAAAAATGCATTTCCGAAAACATTGCTGTTGAGGTCAGGCATTAAAACTAAGTACAAATTTGATCCTCCAGTGCCTGAATGGGTAATTTCTCTAATCTTTATGTGTGTAAGTATCAGAATTATTTCTAGGAATTGAGCTACAACACAGAAAAGGTGACAAGGAGTTTTACATCACAGCTGTATCTGAGTATGAAAAAAAAAATTGTATGAGGCTCTTTTACCCCTCCACTTGGACAGATGAGCATCAGTTACTATGATAAGCAATAGGTAACCCTTGTTTCTGCATTCTTGCATTTTGCACTTTTCCATGGCAAAACAGGGAGTTCTGACTTGAAGAAAAGTATGCCATAAATGCTAAGACAGTTTTCTTTTTTATTGCACAGCTAACATTGCCAGGAAAGCTCAGAAGCCAGCAGAAGATTAGCCTGGCTTGACTAAACTACAGGAAAAGAGAAAAAATTTGCCCAGTGAATTTGCTTACAGCATCAATCACTGCAAAATCTGTCTCAGTGTTTGCCTCTATGCTAGTAAATGAAATGTAGTCATGCCATGGGTCTGACACAGACGCATAGTCATCCATACCATGGCAATGGTTCCTGGTATGCTGTTGATTTAGGTCAGATAGTGTACTGCCAGGTGAATCCCAGACTAATTTTCAGGATGACTGGGACCCATTCCCAATAGGAAGTTTCTATGAACTACTCTACAAAGAAGGGATTTGGGGATTTTGTGTTAAATAATATTTTTCTATTGCAGCTCTGGACTTTGCCCTGGACTACTTTTGTTTTAAAAGTGAGCAATTCTTCTGGGCAATTTTGCTCCCCAGCAGGAGTTGGGAAAGAAAGAGGAAAGGAATTCCCCTGGTATCTAAAATGACAGCATGTCCAGAGGGAAATCCTCCAACCTCTACCTTGGTTCTCTATAACAGTCCAAACTGAGCTTTCCCTAGGCAAATGAAGGTTGTTCCACCTTTGAATGGTAAATAGCCTCCCTTGAGTCATGTGCATGACCCAATGCTCTATAGGAAATGGTCAGCTGTGCCATCTGTTTGTAGCCAGGCATGACAAGTCTCAACCCAGGGCCAGGGACCCCAGTGAATCAGCTAATCTCACCCATCTCCCAATCCTGAGTGATGAAAGAGTTCCTGTTCCCATTCCCAGTGTTTGCATTTGCCAGAGCTAGTCCAGTGCTCCTGCAATTCCTCTCCCCATCATACTCAGGAGGGCCCTGACAGGGAAGGTGCTTTTAGAAGTGCTTATCATGACAGCCACCAAATCCAGCACACAGCTGTGTAATGGTCTCCTTTACATTTCATGGTATTGTATATGTTGATCACAAATTGAAATTCATAAACTGGTGCATTCCAAATAATAGATGAACTCACACCTGTCCCAGGATAAACATCTCAGGAGCAGCAGTATTGCAACACTGAGTGCAGCAGCAGTCCCACTCTTACCAGTCATAGTGTTACACACAAAATCTTGGTTTGGACTGAGGAAGCATAACGTATGTATTATGTATTCACAGTCAGCAATTTCTTGTTCATACAACTGAAGTCTTAAGAATTTAATCAATATTCGTCCATGTCCTGTTATATAACATAAAATTAAAGAAAACTAATTTGGACTGTTTCTATATGGAAAAGGTCTCAATAATATGGCTGAAATTGTAATATACACACTTGTTAGCTTCCACACCTTCTCCTGGTGGTATGTTCACCTGACCACTGCTTTTCTGATCCTGAGACAGGTGGCTTCATTCTGGTGTGGTGGCGTTTTATGGTGAATTATCAGCATCTGAAGTCTTTTGCCAAATGAATTATAATGTTCATATTGTTGGTTTCCTTACTCCAGTATCCATCTTACTTTTATGTGCTTTCTAACGCCTTGTGGTTCTTCATTGGTCTGCAGCTATTACACCTTCATCCAAGCATATTGTATATCATGTCTTTCATGTATGTTAAATATTATTCCTCTATTTTCTTTGTTACTCTGTTCTTCAATTGTTCATCAGGGAGTTGTTTGTAGCTGAGAGGTCTTGTCAAGATCATCACATGCCTACTCTGCACTATGTTGGACCCAGTGCCTTCTGCTTTTCAAGGTCTCTGTTATCATCCTGGACTTGTATTTCTTTACACGATATCATTTTGTTAGAGTTCCAAACCTATCATTCTCTACAGGGTAATTGTTTGTTACAACTAGCTGTATAAAACTGTGGTTGTGCCACACAAAGATAATGAAAAAAACAAATTAGACACAGGTTATTGGTCAATTAGAGAAATTACTGTCACAGCTAAAACAAATAAACCAAATCTGCAGGCAGGCCATTAAATGTTCAGATTTAGCAGGCCTGACAAGCCTTTTTCCTGAAGACTTAAAAATTCATTACCAAGCTTATGGTCTGTTACTGGTAATGATCAGTGGTAAAACCCATGGCTATGATCTGTGCTTTCATTGTATGCAAGAGTGCTTATAGCCTATATGTGAAAATACTCAAGATACACTAGTCATTTCTCTGATATATTTATTCTAATGCCTATATACATCAGTAGAATTGGAAATACTGTCTGAAGTGCAGTGTTGGCAACTAAAGCATGATGATCTGCAGGATGGGTAGAAGTGGATGCTGCCAGGTTGGTGAAAATGACACAGGGTATATCTCAGTATAATGTAACTACTCTCTGTGGGCAGGAGAAAGACTAGAATTGGCATTTCTTCAAAGGTTAAAATGTTTCTTAGTATTTTCTGCAATAATTCCTGCTAGTTTAGGGTCAAATAAATTCTGGGAAAATATACCTACATATTACTCTGTGGGTAAAAAGGTCACCCTTGAAACTGGCAAAAAGTCTTGCACAGTGTTTTCTCTTTGGTTTCTGTTTATTCATCTCTTTATAGCTATGGTTATTAACTGGAAAATAAACAAATATCTACCATGACTTCCATGACTGCCTGAGAAACTGTACATGATACACAACACAGGTATGAGCAGCCAGTATTTCTCAACTTCTGAGTTTCTTAAAGGGAGGATAGAGTAAAATTTTCTTGTAATGCAGTAGGAACATTGTTTAATGGGTAAGTCTGAAAGCGACTTTTGAATCTGCCTGAGTCAGTCTTTTGGCTTTTGAAAAATTTGAATTCTGAATGGTAATCTGTCCATATTCTGTATGTAAAGCAAAATCCCTCCACACAGATGTTCTCACTCTCCAGGACTCTTCCACTGGTTGTAGTTCAGTACTGTAAAGCAGGACTAGAAGATTGATTGTGTTACCCAAATGAATTAAATTTAGCAGCCCTGATCCAAGAGTTTGTGAATCCCACTGCATAGCTAATTCATTCATTCTGTCAGAAAGGTCTAAAAAGCCTGAAGAGATTTCTGTCCTTTCTGCTTCATTTTCAGACCTGTGAAACAGCTACAATGAATGATTGACTACACAGAAAGTGAGAACATCTTGGAGACTGAAGACCAAATAACACCTGGGACAAATGTCCGGAGTCTGATCTCATCTTTGTCTGTTGAGCATTCAGTCTGGTTGCAAAATACAACGCAATTTGACTGTTCTGTTCAAGAGACAATTGGGATTGGAATAACAAAGGTGTGGTAGAATAGGAATTACCTGCATTGTTTGAGTAATTTTCACTGTGTTTTCCTAGGCTGTGCTTCATTTAGCAAAGTGTTTGGTTCAGTGTTTCTTGCACCATTTCTCCCACTTTGTTCACATAGAAAAAGTAATTCATGTAAACACAGAAGTGTGGCAACAGAACCACAGCAGCCTGCTGACACCTCGAAAGCCAGAAGTCATCCAAAAAGCTCTCTAAACTGTTATGTGTTTCCTGGTTTGTTGTGGTTTTGTTTTAGTTTGAGGGGAGAAGGAGGGGTGAGGAAGGTGGAGCTGCTTTTTTTTTATTGTTTGTTTGTTTCTTTCTTTGTTTCTGTCTTTTTTTAAATCTGCAATTTACTGGTTGCAAAAATAGATACCTGAGAACAATTAGGTGGAAAATACGAAACGTATCTTTTAGATTATTTCATTGTTCTTCTTGTAAACATCCGGTGGGGTACCACATCCTGGAAAACCACTCAGTTTCACTACATATGGAAATGAAGGCTTAGTTCCCATGCACTGGCAGATCATAGTTGCATGCGCATGCAAGGCACATATCTTTCTCTGTAGTCAGATATGTAAATAATAAACACATTTAGAATTGGGAAATTAACTTTCTCATGTTATTAGCCATTAACCCTTACTTTTTTTTGCAATAAAATGAGAAATGAAAATAATCAGTGGGCAGATTACCATGATTATTATCCAGGTACATGTTCAAAAACTACTGTATTGAGTCTTGCTCCTCTGAATAATTTTCCTTTATAATATTTACACAAAACCAGATTTAAGGGACATAAACCATTTATATATAGATTTGCCCTCTCTTTTCATTTTGACTTCTTAGAACAGTTTTTTCTCCAATTCATCAGCAAAGCAGTAAACCTTTATTTAGACAAATACAGATCTCTAAGTCTCCTATTTCCTACTTCTATGACAGTCTGTATTCTAAACAGACTTGGACTAAGAAGTAATAACATACTTTATGCCCACCATAGGAATTGGGTAATTTAGAATCTTTAAAAGAAATGCTCAGACCTAATACCATTAAGCCTTAATTCAAGTCCTCTGAATAATGAAACAGTTTCCCTTTTTAGAGTCAAAAGAACCATGCCAGGGCATGTGACGAAGGAAAGAGAGAGAAAGAAAGGAAGGTAAAAGGAAAGTTGTCTTTAATTTTATACTATGCATGTATCTATATCATTTTTATACCCACATTATATTTTATTTTTTACATATGCCATGAAAGGATGCTCTTAGGAAAGTAAGGTTATCGTAACATGTAAATTTACAAACTAGCAGAAGCTGGACATTCATATAGAGACATACCTGCTCTCAGATGTCATCCTCATGTTTACAGACTGACTTAGACTTTGATCTCCCTCCTTTGGCCAGCTTGTATTGTGTCAGAGTAGTCACTCCTTTGTTTAAACATCCTTACAAATAGTGGTATGAATTCTATAATGGGCACATAAGCCCCGGATAAATATTTAGCATTATATTTATGTGTATTTGACTAACAGATGCAGAGGCTTGTGCTCAGCATTTGGCCAATTTTTACCACGATCTTTTTCACACACACTGAAATATGCACCTTCAGTACTTTAATTAATATTATGGTTTGCAAATCAGAATAATTTTTATTTCTTAGGTAAAGAGCCTTGAAATAGAATCTTGAAAATCCTTTCTCTATTTTCTTCAGACGTTGTGCAAAGTCATAGGTAATCTGCATGGATAGAATTAAAATAAAAAATCCCTAAAAATCTGATGAATGATCAGATTGTCTTAAATACCTCACTTAATTCTTCAGCCTAGGAAAAAACCTTGGTCTTTCTGTAAGACCTCTTCTTAAATAGTTCCTGTGTAGCTAGAAATCTCCAAGCTCTTTTTTAAAAGCTACAACAACTAAGAAACACATTATTTCATTTGTTTCTCCTTTACGTTCCTCCCATCCTTTACGTACTTTCTGCAATATCTTTGGACAACAACATCAGATGACATTTTAATTGTAATTTTCAACTAAATTAAAACATTCTTTAACAGGAAGTACATAGGGAATTTCATGCAAATAAGGATGACAGTTTCATGGCCCATGATCTGGTCTGCCTTAATAGACTGTGCTGTCTACAGGACAAACCCTGCATTTTTCATAAGCAGTGTCTCCATTGTAATGGGTGTTACAGTCAGTGCTCCAGGTATAAAACCAAAAACTGTAGATTGATGAAGAACAAAAATTATCACTTGGCTTCAGAATTTGCAGCATGCATAAGTCATTCACTGCATCGTGGTTCAGGCTATGAATGCATCTTTTAAAGTTTCATAGCTTCAAAACCTCCATTTGGACAACTTTACAGGATTTGTTGATTCCTATATAAAACTGTATTTTCAAATTTTGTTCTATAATCCAGCAGCCCTTGTCTCAATGCAGTTTTCTTTATGGACTTGTCCACTGGTGTGATGTTAACAGCTGTTCATATTTTCTTTGTACTGTGTTATGGAAAAGAGAGTTTATAGCAGCTTTAGATTTCAAAGTTACACTTACTTCAGCTGATATTAAAACGTCTGTGCCAGTTTAAGATCAATCAGTGACTCAGAAAAAACACACTCTCTTTCCTTTTAATTTAATATTAGGACAAGCTGGAGATCTGGCATTGAAGTAAACAGAAAGATTTACATTAAAAAATCACTGTTCCGGTACAGATTTCATGTATTTCAAAATGACCTAAAGTTTTATGTAGACTGTAAACAGAGCAAACATTTATTTTGAAGCCAAGTGAGAGCTATGTCACCAAGACAGTTTAATTTTGGTCCCAGGTTCCTTTAAAATGGTACATATAACAATAATAAGAAATAGAAGAGGATTGTAAGAACTTTAATGAAAGTCTTATCATTCAAAAGTCATTTTTGTATTTTAATTCTTATTATTATACAAAAGTATAAGTACTTTGGTGCTTGATAGAGAGGTGTGGCTCCAGGAGTTAGCACTGAAGTTTCTTCATAGGTACGGCTGCAGGCAGGGACATTGTAAAGGAGATTTTGAAACAGCATCACCCCACTCCTTTGAAAATACCTTTGAGATTATTTCAGTAGCGCCCTGCTGATGTTGCAACAAAGAAAATAGTTAGGTCAGAGACATTAACATTCCTTTGGCTATGCTATTTCTGTTGCATGACTAGACAACTGAGCCCATTAAACTAATCCGGGTCAGTGTTTTCCCCAGTTTGGCA
The DNA here is from genome assembly GCA_024362935.1 of Setophaga petechia. Classification (NCBI taxonomy): domain Eukaryota; kingdom Metazoa; phylum Chordata; class Aves; order Passeriformes; family Parulidae; genus Setophaga; species Setophaga petechia. The sequence continues at coordinate 5,693,224 of JANCRA010000004.1, read as the reverse complement.
GATCATGTGAATCCTTACAGATTCGTAAACAATGTGCAGTAGAACCAAGCTCCATTTTTATTCCTCCTTCATTTTTTGAACTATAGCTTTGTTATCACCTAGAACTTAAAGCGTCAGTTCTGTAAAGTGGCTTAAACTTGCTCAACTTTGAGCAATTTTGTGATGCCACAGGACTCAGCAGGAATTTTTTTATGTGCTTAAAGGCTTTAGGCCTTGCTAAATTGAAAGTTTACCTGACATTTTTATGTGCTGAATTGAACCTTATTATGTGCTTGTTTCAGTCAAATTAACACCTGACCTCTAGCAGCAGGTCTGGAGAGCAGTGATGATGTAATCAAATTGCTTTTATTGTTATTTTGGAAAAGTCATCCACAGTCTTTAACCTGTGTAAAAGACAGTGTTGGTGGAGGTATATGGCTGCTACTTACTTGGGACATTAATTTTACACAGCTGTTGCTATACTTTAAGTGGTTCAATGTAATATTACGGCCTGGTCCCTTTCTAGTCTTCCCTCACTTATATTAACGGAACATTTTCACATAAGCTCCTGAAGTGATTGTTATTGCTAGATCTGGCTGCACACTGGCAGACAGAGACAGTACTGTCAACTCATTCATGCATTAGAGAAATGTTTTAATACCTTCTTTCCCCTAATATTAATGTATTCAGTTAATTCTGTAGATGTACTTTCTTGATTCTGTCTTGTAATTGATCAAAAATGTGTTTCTTGATTTTTCAGAGCTCCTTGAGAACTAATAGGATTATACTTTCAAATGTTCTCTTTTAAAGAGTGCTGTCTAATGTTTAGAGCAGAAGATAGGCAGTGAGTAATCTTAAATTTAAATCCAAACGTTTATTTTTAAAATGTTGTATGACACAGCCTTTCTTTCCTTTGATTTAATTTCTCTTAGTACAGACTGTATGATAGCACTATATAAATATGTTTTGAATCATTATTGAATTATAAAAGCAATTGAATAGCCTGGGTGATCATGCTGTGAGAGTGCTACCATTCATATTTATGAGATAATGCACCATGTCAGAGTTCTGGCTCATCTGAGGCCTACTGACCTGCTTTGACCACGATTAGAAAATGTGATGTGTTTCAGTAAACCTTCAATGCCATGGCAAGAAGATGCTGTATAATTTTTCCTTTATTGTCACTTCACTAGCAGCTCTCCTGATACATCTGCCACTCACCACATGCCAAAGCCTTTCACAACTTGCCTTGTCACATCAGGAAGTGTTTGCTTCCACCCTGCTCAATCTATCTGTGAATGAGTACAGCAATAGGTACCTGTTTTATGGGCACAACAGCTGTTTTCAGAAAATAGACCTTGGCCCAGACAATACAAGTTTTGCCCAAGTACCTTTGAGGAATTGTCCTTATGTTGTTTACACTTTCCCTGTCTTCTCAGCTGCACTCGCACAATACACTGGCAGGAGAGGCATCCTCCAGCAAAGAGCTCATCCCCCAACATGCTGCTGGTCCTGGCAGCTGGAAAATGACCAGACCTTAAGGCTGGAATATTTCGCTTATTAATCTCTTGCACTTTTTTCTAGGTTTCAGTTGTGATCTTGTTTAAGCAGCTGATGTTTTCTCAGCAGCTAAAGTCAGAGGTTAAAATACTATAGTGTTAGAGGTGGGAATTGAAGCAATTTTCAGATGAGACAACATTTGTTTCTATTTCAGGTTTTTCTGGAGAAAGCAGCTGCCAGATTCAAGTCCGAGATGAAATAGGCAAAAAGGCAAAGTGGGTAAATCACATCCTAGTAGATGCTAAGAACTGAGATGTAGCATTTTTCTGTGTGCCTGTGAGGCAATGACCTTCTAGTGCATCATCCAGATGGCCTATGATTTCCAAATCCATTTTCACGCTTCAGTATCAAGAATCCCACTTGAGCTTCATGAAAAAACAGCCAAAATGACAAGTGGGAAGTGAGCACTTAACCCCAGTCTTTCAGTCACAGAGATTATCAACTTCTACTTTTACTACAAATTAATAACCATATAATGGCCTTCAATAAAGTCTGACTGGATAACAAAACATTATGTAGAAAAAAATATATGCATTTTTTCTTCTCAGTTGCACTGTTCTAAAGGAAATTCTACCTTCTTGACTGACCATATGTCAGTGAGTGGATATTGCATTTAAGTAGGCCATTACACTGGCCCACCATGTCAATTCCTGTGTTCCTATCACACTTTAGTCTCAGATCTGTAATCAGTCTGGATGGGAATGCGAATCTTTAACAAATTATTTTCCTGTTCATATAAGGATTACTTCTTCCTTTAGCTACCAACTTATGGTGCTGACTAATAGACAGAGGCCTCATATAAATGGTGCCAGAACCAGGAGGTCATGAAAACTTTTGTGCACTTGCAGCAGTGCAGTCTGAGCCGTGTCTCTCTCAGTCAGTCAGTGTCTTTGAGGTCTAGCTGCAGAATACAACATTAGGTAAGAGGGAAGAAACAGAAGAAACACAGAATCATAGAGGAAATGTCTGCTGTATGTTTTTCCAATGTTGCAAGCCAGCAGTTATGTTGAATCTTAAACTTGGTCAACCCTTGTTTAGCAAGTATAAATAGCAGATGCCTCCCAATGCTTAGAGGTCACATGTATTCAGATTATTTAAAATCCAAGCTCAGTTTCAAATTTCCCTTATTCCCTTGGTAAACTCACTTTTGCCTGATTGCAGTAGTCTGACAGTGACTACCCTTAATATTCTTGCAATCAGAAAGGCCTGTCTGGACTCATTTTCTCTAAAGGAAGGGATAGGAAAGAAAAAAACATAATCATATATTATGTGTTTAGACTTAAATGAACCATTTAAAAACTGGGGTATAATCCTGAGGCATGCCCTTGAAAATATTTCCTTACCTTCATTAAAATATGATAAAAACTTTGTCACTATCACTATCTTGTCATAACCATTTACAATTTGTATATCATTCAACAGGATTGAAACATGGAAATATCAATGTTTCAGGCCTAGACAGACCGTACAGCCTTTCACTTTCCAGAAAAGTTTTCAAGAAATTTCAAAGGTTTTCACAAGACCTTTCTCATTTTCTTTCATCCCGTTTTTAAAAGTTTCTTATTTTTGTTGACAAATCCCTTTAAGAAATCCACATTAAAAAAAAAAAAAAAAAAGGTTTTACTACTATAGATATAAAATACATTATGAAAAATATCTTATTTGGCCCAAAATTGCTTGGTCCTCAAAATTGTAATATTCAGAGACTTCTGTCCTCTCACTGTTTTGGATACTTCATACATATACTCTGTTCCTTTCTTTTACTCTATTGTTCCTTTCTTTTACTCTATAGGTAGGCTGTAGGTGCTTTGGAGGAATGATTTTATTTCTGGAATCAGTTTTTACAGGACATAGCTCAGAGTGCTTTGACAATGGCTCTTGGGAGAACAATAACTTTTAAAATCATTATTTCTTTTAAACCACTAAATTTAAAATTATGTGACAGAATTTTGTGCTCTAGAGAGGACTTATAGACTGTGTAAAATATGAATGCAAATGCTTGGGGAGTGGTTCTCACATGGTCACTTTTACATGTGTCATGACATCACTGTCTAACCATCCATGTGTGCATAATGATATCTGATCTGCACAGCTGGCTGGGAAGTCTGTTTTTGTGGATCTGAAGTCCAAACTTTCAGTTTATACTCTACACTGGCAGGCTAATGTCTCTGTCCTAGCAAAAAAATTACCCTGCCCTTCATTCTTTTATATTATAGTAACTGCAAATTGATAATTAAAAAAGCTCACCCACCCCATGCTAGTGGGCTGATTGGGGTTTTTAATGTACTCCGTGAGAATAGAGGTCGTACTGTGATCAATCTCGTGCAGCCCTGAGAATTAGTCTGGAATATTAACACTCTGACTCTCTATAGAGAAAGGTACAGAGGGCCTCTGTATTTCCTGAAGTTACTGTTATATGCCAATTTTTATCAGATACTTATTTATAAATAAAGATATCATATAGTTACTGGAGGAAATAACATAGAAATTTACCAGCCTGTACAAAAGGGAAAATCAGATATCTTCCCTGTGGCTAAAACCCAGACTTTGAGGCACAATCGCTTTACTTTTGGGATGCTAGATGTTTATTTATGAAATTGCAAGTCTCACATGTGCTGCAATGCACATCCTTCCTGTGCACTTGCACACAGTAAGTTACCATCTTCGATCACAGAAATTAGCAGCTGCACAGCACAAAGCCCAGACACCAGCTTTCACACCTGAGCTCAGCTGGAGCTTGCCCAGTGGAGAGAGCCATGCTGGAGCTGGCAGGGATGGTGCTGCAGGGCCTCCCAGCAGGGAGAGGCAGGAGCAGGGCTGACTGTGCAGCTATGTCTATCCCTCTGCAGCTGATGCTGGATCAAAGCTGTTCAATGCTCTGATGTATTTGCATCCTGGTGCAGCAGATAGGCCTCCTAAGAAGCAGAGAAAAAACTCCTAAGCATTAACTGCAACAGAAGGTCACTTTTTCTAGTGGTTGAACGACAACCCCCAGGATTGGTGAGCAGTGTCATAGAAGCAGAAGGACTTAATTCAGAATTTAGTTACAGTTGGTTGCTTTAGAGAATTTATATCAGTATACCCATCTCTTATCAACATGCAGTAATTTCTGTGGAGGGTAATTCATATTTATCTTCAGCAAATACCTGTGCAATGTAGGACACAGCTGCTCTACGTTTTACTGAAATCTTTCTTTGCTTTTGCTGAAAAAGTCACAGATATATTGTAGAGCCCTGAAGCTGGCTGAGTAACCCAATGACATGGCTAACATAAAATAATAGGGTATGAGGAGAGCCTTGTGAAGTAAGAAGTGAAAGTAGGGCAGTACTAGTAATACACCTTCAACAGAAAAAAACTAGAAAAGCTATATGGGAAGGATAAATTGTGACCTCTGACATATCAGAGAAAAAATCTGTTTAATGAAATTCATTGAACTTCTGCAATTCTATTCTTGCTAGATTATTTTTATTTTTGTGCTGGTTGTCAGAGGAGCCATTATTACTACAGAGAAAACTGGTTTTACTCAAATCATCCTCTTAATCAGAGAATATCAAACTGATTTTCAAATTGAACAAAGTCTTCCAAATAAATATCCCATGTCAAGATCATTATTCAGACATTGTATAAGGAAAGGGAAACTATGGTATTGGGTATTTTGCCTAAGGTAGCACACAATGCTTGTAGCAAGACAAAATTAGAAGTGATACTTTCTGACTTCTTAGCACAATTATTCCTCTCTAACAATCCATTTTTACAGCAGCTAAATGTTGAACTCTGTGCTGTTAAATGTTCAGTCAGCATACAGATTAGATGAGCTGCGGAAAATAGAAATGTTGATTTAAACACAGACTATTAATTTTAACAATAGGTATTCAGATAAATATATAAACAGAAATATCTGTAACTATGCACTTTTATCAGATTATGTCCTTTTTCTGAAGATACCACAAGATAGTTATTGTGTATTCTGTACTTAGTCATCAAAAAAGGATGACTCACTTCCAACTATGAAAACGTTAATGTATTAGAATTTTTCAGACTACCTCTAATAAATTAAGACATAAATGTGTGTTTGTTGCTGTCTCAGCCATAAAATATGGACTTTCAAAGGGATAGAGAAAGTTTTATGTTTATTTAATAAAGAGGCAGGAAGAGCAACTGCAAAGCATTTAATGCTTGAAGAGTTTTTGCTTCAGAAGGAAATAATAAGATAGAATTTTTTCAAATATGGGCTTGATTTTAGTTAATTTGTTGTTAAATATACTGACTAAAGTAATTCAGAGGTTTAACTGCAAATACAGCATTGTGTGATTGGGGAAAGAAAACACCTAGGTGGAAATAATTTTCTTGAAGAATTCCTGGAAATAAAGTTGTTTTTATGGAATGTGGTCTTAGATGAACAGATACTGGACCTTGAGACTGTGGTGGGTTGATTTCTACCTGCCAGACACATGCAGAGCTGCTCTCTTACATCTCCATGAGAAAATGACAGGAGAGATGAAAATGCTCATTAGTCAAAGAAAAGGCAGGGAGATCATGTGCCAAAGTCCATCATAGGCAAAGCAGACTTGATTTGGTGAAAATTAATTTAATTTTTTGTCAACTAATGTAGATTTGGACAGTGAGAAACAAAGACCAAATCAAATACAAAGGCCAAATCTTCATCTTTGAAGATGAGAGATCTGAACTGAAAAATATGTCCTTAAATTTCTTTCTGCAACTAATCATAGCTGACTTAAACACGAGACACACTGAGCAAGTGCTCTGGAAGATAAGATGCACTGATGGCCACTCTGCACAGGGTCCCAGTCATGGTTTCTGGAAGGAAAAGCATTTACAAATTGTCTACTTTGGCCAAAGATTGGCCAAAGATTTTTATGATACAGAGTGATAGTTAGATCCTGTTGGTGTACTATTTATACATTATCTTAGTGGAGGATTCTCATCAGCAATATTTTCTCTTTCTGCAGTAACACAGAAGTCTCTTACATTATTCTTAAGATTAAAAGCGGTTTTTTCTCCTTTACATGTTTTTGTGTCTGTGGTTTGGACATTTTGTATCCTTTTTCTCTACTAATATCATTGGAATATAACACAAACAGAAAGGCTGATGTCCCGCTAAAAGCCTTATTTTTAAAGTATATCATAGGACTTTAAAATTTTCATCTCCTATAAAACCAACAAAGCAAATTATTTTGTAAGAGTATATTTTGCAAAAAAATCAACATCATTTCGAAGGTGGATATCATTTGTTTGTATATAAGTACATAGACAGTTTTTTTCACTTGTAGAAGGCAGAAGTCCAGAGGCTCAGTTTTGGGTACAGGCAGTGTAATAGACTGGATGGAACAGAAGGTACACTGGTACTCTTTGCTAATACACTTGAACATGAACATGCAGTGTTTAACTATATGTGCACTCATTAATATAATCCAATAATGTCTTGAAATAAGCTGCAGACCACTTAATAGATCCACAAATAGAGCAGGAAATGAATTTTTGAAGTAGTTTATTGTTGATCTTAGCTTGGCAGATTAATATTATGCCAGTAATTACTTTTGTCTGTTACTAAAACCATTTCATCTTTTATATCTTCAAGCAGACTTGTTCTAGAGCAATTAGCCTTAAAATGTGCAGCAGAATCAGGATATTTTGTTATCATAAGATGAATGTGTGTAAAAATATCTATTTATTTTGGTAAAACAGATGAAAACTGAACTGGCTGACCTTTAAAGGTCCCTCTAACTCAGACAATTATATGATTCTCTAACACACCCATCATAATGGAAATAATTCTGATCCAGATTGGTGGAATCCAAAAGGTGATAACCAGTCGGTCTTAAGTTCATGATTACAAACTTAGAACAAAACAATTTTCCCTAAACTTTAACAGGGAGAGAAGGAGCATAATGAAACATAATGTGTTCTTAAGTTCCCTATATGTAACTGGAGTCAATTAAAAATAGTAGGACTTTATATTTAAAAAGCAGACAGAAGACTTTGCTAACTGCAGAAGTTTCAATAGTCCTCAGAAAAATTAAGCTGGAATTAATTACTGCTATATTTTAAAGTACCTAGTTATTTAATAGAGTTTGAATTTGTTAGTGATGAGTCAGAATAGGTTAAAAAAAAATTTAGCCACATGAAAAATTGAAATATAAATTTCTTCAGCAATATTTCATTAAGAAAATTGTAGAAGTTCTTTTCAAACCACATCCACTAAATAAACATCGGCTGTTTGTAACTCACTGGATTTAGGAGGAACTTATGACTACCAGGAATGCAAGCTTGTTTTAGCTCTTCAGTTGTAACATTCTTCACCTTGAAAAAACAAGGGTGTGCCATGTAAAGTTAAAAAAAAAAAGAGCATTAAAAAACCCCAATTTTCTGTTTTCCTCAGGCTATTCAGATACTATGAAAAACATGAATTTCCAGCATAACAGCTAAATATTTCCCAGTTCCCCTTAGGTAAGACAAAATTTAACAATAGTTTGGTTGTACAATTAATGAAGCACAACTCTGAGAGGACTGATTGTTTGCCATCAAATGCTATGCTGAATCAGAATAGCCTCCTGGCAGACAAGAAAACAGCATTACTCGGTCTGGCTGAGGTGCAAACGCAGATGCTCAGGCTGCTGAGACGTTGCTGCCATGGTGCTGTGTTGCACAGGATGCCACAGTGCAGGTGTGCAGCAGCTTCACACAGCAGCACTGGGCCCAGAGGCTTTTATGGGGCCTTTTATGGTCTCCAGAGGATTTTATGGAGCCTTTTATGGGGCAAGGCTCACTGAAAAGGGCACCTGCTGCTCCTGCTGCTGCTCACAGCCCTGGATGGAAGACAGAGAAAGGAGCCCAGAGGATGTAGGACCAGAGACTGGAGTCCAGAGCTGCCCTGTAGTCAGGTGTCCTACTCACAGGTTTTCTCTCTCGTGCCAATCCATTTTACTGGCTATGCACATATTTGCATGTGGAGCACAAACACAAGAAGCTACTGGTGGGAAACTCTCCTTGGTCAAGAGAACTTCACGTGATGCAGAATGGAAAGGTTAGCAAAGATCAGCACCCATGGCATGATCTTTTATGAGCCCACTCTTGCCCATGCCTTTATCAAATAATAAATAGCAACCAAATCATTGCTGCATAGCAGTGAGACAGATCCAGGTACAAGGGGCCCTTCTTTAGAGTAAACTATTCTTTCTAACCATTCTTTACACAAAATTTTTCTGCTTGTTTCCAAATGTTCTTTCTTCACTTCTCCCTTAGTCTAGATTCCTTACGTGGTGACTTTTTTTCTCACTTCAAGTAGAAAATTGTTCCACATCTCAGATAATTTTTCTGAGAAACTGACTGTTTTGTTTTGGGGTTTTTTTTAAGTTTAGCATGGAGACATCCCTTATTTTTCTTTGAGCCTGAAATTCTCTACCTCACCAAATGTGACCATTGGATTTTTTTCCCTATTCTTGCTTTGTATTATTAATTACCAAGTGTACATTTTCTTTCATATGAATCAAAAAGCATTGTAAATATTGACAGCACAAAATTTCTTCTCAAAAAAGCTCTTCATGCTGCATATGTAGAATTTTTTAAAGTTTTTCATGGTCTATACAGCAATCTTTTCAATGTGCAGCATACTCAGATGCCTTTACAGACCTCAGCATGCTATTGCCTAAAGAATTTATCCCCTGCTGGAGGATAATTTGAGCCTAAGCGCTTTCCATTTATTTTTTGTGCATAGCTTTCTTGGATGTATCTGACCTTGATGCATTACTAACACCCTGAGCTTCATGCAGCAGCTTCATTTAATGAGGCAAACTCCTTCATTAAATCAATCCTCATGCATTTGCAGCTCCAGTCATAGACAGGAGACAGGCTTCAAGTTAACGGCTTATCCCAAAGTTACCGGTTACACATCTTAGGATCTCTCCTCTCCACCTGCAACATTTTGCCCTTGTTTCACATTCATTGTAGTTTGAAGAGCAACTCCTTAAGGCAGAGTGCTTACATACATCCTGTGGCAGGCAAGACACCCCATGGAGCTCCTGGGAAGGCCAGGGGGCTGCATTCACCGCATTATCTCCATGGGATTGAGAAACCACATGTAAGTACAGATGGCCCAGATAATATTGGTGAGAATTTCATATCCCACTTTGCAACTTTCCTGCTTTTAGTTCCACGGATTTACAGCGTTTTATATGCAATTGATGCCTAGGCCTCAAAGTGCATCTGTTTCATGGTACAAACACCTCAGACTCTTGGGCCAGCTTTGCAACTAAGTGGGGAAAAAACTGACACAAAACTCGAGCTCTTGGAGGACAATGTACACACTAGATCTGGGAGATCTAAGCAGATGTTGGACGAATGCAGTATCAAGAAGACTAGACCGTACTGCAGAGAACGAAACAAGGGTGAAGTCAGTGAGAGAATTTCCATTTCTTTCCAGTTGCTGTATTTTTCTGGTGCATTAATTAATCTTCAGAAGACCATGAACTCCCTTAAAGTTAGAGCTCATCCAGTATAAGCCTAAGTATAGAACTGGTTGCCAGCTACCAGTGACTACTACTCCTGTAGCCAAGTATTTAAGGGAAAACCTGAGAGAATCAGGACATAAGTCTTTAATTGCTGCTGTATTTCCAAAGGCGACTGAAAAATATTTGCATAGCTTCCTTACAGAAATTGTAAATATTTCACTTATCTTCTTCTAACTCCTTACTCTTCTTTTCACAAGCCTCATAGTGTCAGAAAAATATAAAGGAAGTTATATCAACTGCTGCAGCCTCCAGTACTAGAAGGTTCAAGGGGCCTAAGATGTCTTCGAGCTGTAAACTTTGTGCTGCCCCTGCAGACTCACCATGCTGTCCATCTGAAATTCAGACAGTGCATGTGATAACTAGGAGTTTGTCTCCCACATCCTCAAGCTGCTGATCTTTCCTCTTGTTTTGGAATATGCTGTACTGCAACGTCATTTAAAACTGCAGCATAACACCATCCTTACCTTGACAATCAATAACTGGTTTCCCACCCATCCCCGACTCAACAATTTTTTTTACACATTTGGCTGATTATTTCTTTTTGCAGAATAATTCTGCAGAGGAAAGTGTAAACAGGAAAAAGTTTTAGTGCCAGATTGAAACAGCAAAGAGAATAATGTTTACTAAGAAAAGAGTGGTTTATATTCTCATAAACCAGCACCAATCAGGAAAAAGGCCATGAAAACAGATACTTATCAGTTTCCTCTCTCCCAGTCATATCTACATGGAAGACATGGACTGTCACCTGGAGTGGGGAACATAAACGATTTGGCTGATGATGTGGACATAAATGTAGATAATGAGAGAGATGCACTAAAGCATCAGCTTTATTCATATTCGGAGTGAACTTATCTATAAAAGATATACTGGGGATAGTTATGGTCGCTAAGGCTAATAAGAAGCTATCTAAAGTTGGGATTTCTCACTTTAACTCAGCAGCTGGCATGCGTTTTTAGCATCAACAAACTCTAATGAAGCTGAGGGGGAAATACTATCTGATACATGCACAAGCAGTGCATATAAATGTAAGTATAAATATGAGACACCTGTCTTAGTTCTCCAGGACCTGCCTCTTTCTTAACTGTGCTTCTACTGGCCAAATATCCTAATTTATATAATGCCTTTTGCAAATTTGTGATAGTATCATAATAACGATTCTGGCAACATCCTGAATCCTGAGGTTCATGAGTTCTCCAAGCAATCCAAAGTCTTGTGTAGTGGTTTACAATGAGAGGGCTGAGAGAAATGCGCCTCAATAATTCCACTTACCAGCTTGGAAAGGTCCTCTGTGCAAACTCCGTTCTTTTCCATGGAAGAGAGAATAACATTCATTGCCTTTAAATTGTTATAACCCCACCACTGGCATGAAGCTTGCCAGCCTCAAAATAGTGGCCACACACTGCTCACTTCTGCCAATAGTGAAATTACATCTTGGCCAGTAGTCTCACCCAGGAGTACTCATTTCAAGATGGTGGAGTAAGATCTTCAAGTCATGTCATTAATATTTCACCAAAATATAATATTCATAAAATAACCAAAATGTTATTTCATGTTTTTATTTTGCCTACTCCATCCATTACTGTAACAGTCTAGCCAAATTGCCATTCACTGTGTTTTCAGTACAGTGGATTTCAGGAAGTGTGTGCTAGCATATCTCACCTAAAAACTGGAAAGGGAGAGGCCTCTTCCATCCCCATTAATTTGCTGAGACACATTGCTACCCACTGGGGAACTGTTGTTTCCATGTTTCCTGCCCTCAGTGCACCTTTTAAAGCCAAACACTGGCAATGTGTCCTGGCAGGAGCTTATGCAGAGTCATGAAACACAAATTTTGCTTTCCGAAATGGCAGTAATTTTTGCCACATTCAGGGCAAAACTGTACAGGAGCTGGCCTCCTTCCAAGAAATTAATTTTTGATGCAAGCACCCACAACTTTCTCCCCAAGGCTGGCAGAAGGAAAGCATGGTGGACCAGAGAGTTGTGGCACTCTAGAGGTCAGACAACTGGCCAGACACAGTGAGACCGTGAAGAGCCGGAGTAACTGAGGGTGGTCACAGGCAGTATGCATTTGCAGAGCAGAGCAACAGACAATTCCCTAATTGTATGATCTCTAGGCAAAGACTAAGGCTAAAGAATGAAATGACACATTTAAGAGAAGTGTCACTCAGAGCTTTAGCTTGGAGGCTAATCTTAACTCATTATGTCTGTAACAATAGTTTTAGAAATTACATCCTGAGTTCATCTATGCAACATTTGTGTACCTACACAAGGTCCTTGATGCAATCCAATATCTACATGGTTTAACCAGCCTTGGACTGAGAGTTGCTGAGAGTGGAAATCCATATGGAAAAGAAAAAAGTTTAATCCCCAAGAAAAGCTTCAGCACATATCAGCAATCTCTGTGCATCTCTCATGTAGTATAATATGATGAAGAAAGCCTGTGAAAAACTGGTTTAGTTTCAGCCCTATTTGACTATGGCCTCAGATATCAGATTTTGTGATATCTCCTAAGCTGAAAATTAAAATTCTTTGCTCCATACACAAGCATGTAATCTAGCCTTTAGTCGAGGATAAGCAGCAAGGGATATATCCTGACCTGATCTATGGTTTTATAAACTTGACATCTAACAGAAAACTGAGCAGAATTATATGGCCAGTGATACAAAATTGGCCTTGAAAGTTTTTTAATCAGTTGAATTGTGGGTAAGAATTCAGTTTATGTAAGACTCAGGATGAACTAAACAAGGTACAGTGATAAAAAAAAAATGTCAACACCAGCATCTTGGCCAGCTTTTTTTGTCGGGGTTTGTGCCTGATTCATTCAGCATAAGGCTGTACTGCTAGTCTATTTTAAAATACATGAGAAACATCAACAGAGAAATATCAGCCTTAAGATTTAAATTCAAAGACACAGTGAGATGCTTTGCTTTGCTTAACTGACCTTTAGAGATTCTGACTGCAGAAAATGTCACTCCAGTTTGACTCAATTTTTTCCCCTCAGATGCACTCTGTTTGTCATTAAGTGCTGTTACTAAAGCAGCTCTTGAGAAAACATGCTGCTTTCCCCCTCAGTTATACTGAGGAGCATAATTACAGGATAAGCTGTGATGAATTTATGCCAAGATGTTCAGCTTAAGTCACATGCCAGGGAACAAATTAATTGAAATGAAAAGCTAAAAAAGTGAAACCTTCACCTGTAGTGTATTCTTGAACTATGCATTTGAATTGGATACCTTTTTCTCTGTACAGAAAAATCTTTCATTTTCCCAAATACACAGCTGTTTCTTCCTCTAGGCTTGCAGTCTCTTGAAAATAATGGTACTGTTAATCTCTTTTGCTATGAAGATTTTATGAAGGAAGCATGTGGTTAATGTAATCAGGTTTGTTGTTCAAATACTGGGGTTTTTTTACTGTTATGGTCAAAATTTCCTCATTCTTATCCACACAAAGTTGTCATTCAAGTAGGGTTTGTTCACAAAATATTTGTTGAAAATATAATGTTTATAATTTCTAAATCTGAAAGTGAAGACAGTTATCAGAAGAGGTCTAGTTTCAAATTTTGAAAAATTTAATTTTCATTGGAAAAAGACTTTGTGTTTCTTTCTCTTTATTAAAATTTAAAAATGAAAGGCTTCAGGCCAATTGGGCTGAGGAAAATATAACTGTAACTTTTGTGACTGGACAACTCCTTCATTTGGGTTGAGTGTTGGTCATACATTTGACCTTTAAAATCTCAGACACAGTCTTGCCTGTGTTCACAAATGTTAAATTATGTTTTCAGTAGAAAACAAAAGCAAAGGGTTACATCCTGCCTTGTGCTGGGGTTTTATGATCCTGGCTTAACTTTTCCAGAAGTTGTGCTCCTTTGAGACGATTTATGTCCACTGTACCCACTCAGCTGCTCAGCTGGTATGCTTGAGCTGTGGATAGTTAAACAGTGAAGTGTCAAAGGGTGGTGAGGGCTGTGCATGGGAAAATACTATGACAGAGGGCCCATGAATTTGTATTGTTACCATGTATTAGATTCACTGCTGAAACCTCTAGTGCTGTAGTATTTATAGGTCACCATGGCCCCAAACCTGGACTAAGCAAAGCTTTAGGGATCTATGAGAGGATATAGGAAGAGTGAAGGTCTTTTTATTCAAAATTTCAATTCTGAAGTCTGTTCTCTAATTACAGCTCTCCAGAGGCACATAAACTTTGTAATGGGGCTGTAACCTTTAAAGCTCTTCCTTTTTAACATGTATGGAAGCATCATGTCCTGGTTCTCTTCAGCAGCTCTCTTCCTTTCAGCCCCTGTGTTCAGTCTTTTCTCTACTACCTCTGCCTTTGGTAGCAAAATATCCCTGGTCAACCTGGACCAGGTTGTATGGTGCTTGCAACTGATTTCCTTAATACTAAGGACAAATAAATAGCCAATAGATCTTCAATTATTGATTGTGTCCAGAATGTAAACAGTCCATATTTCCATTTCCACTCCTGATGGAAAACACCAGCTCATGATTTATTCATAGCACTTTTAACATTCGTGGCCTCCTAAATTTTTTCAGTTAATCTCCCAATCACATGACTTTCCTGAGAGGGCATGGTAGGGCAGTTTTCCAGTAAAGATTATTATTTCTGTGTGACCATTCCTGTCACATCTCTTGCTTTCTTAATAAACAGATGAAGAACAAGGGAAAACAGTCACACAAAAGGGAGAACATGGTTCTAAATACAATTTTCTAAGCTTCTTCCAACACATCATGCTTTGTGTAAATCCTCCTCCCAAGATCCTTCCAATCCTCCTTCCAAGTTCTTTCAATTATCACAATTCTCTAATTTAATTTGATGTGTCTATTGCAATTTATTGCATTCACTCTCTTTCATATTCATAATAGAAACCTGGTTTTAATAGTCACATAAGACAATCTGGCTCCATTTATAAAATATTTTGAAACTGTTGGCAAATAAGTTTCAGACTAACCTTTTTCTTTAATGGAGGTATCTGTCTGTAAGATGGAGAGATATAATCAAAATTGGAGGGTGGGGAGGGAATGGAGAGGAAATAAACTTATATCTAATAATATCTGAAACATCAGGAGTTTTTAAAGGTTTGGGGTTTTTTGCTGCCTGGTATATGCTTGTTGTTTAGTTAATCAAGTGAAAGTATTTCTTTTGACATGTTTTATTTTGAATTTTATGAGGTAGATATAAGAGGTGCAATTAGCTTCCTAAAAGGGAATAATGAAGAAATTATGAAAAAAAAATAAATAGCATGTTGAAAAAAATTAAAATAATTCTATGCAGAAGTTAAGTAGTTCAGCTATTTAACCCCTTTTTTTTTTCATAGGATGCATCTAAACCATGCTTCTTGTTGCAAAGTAAATTAATCTGAAGGTTGCTTAGCTAAATTCTGTCCAAAGTCTCCTGAAATGGAAAGGAAATCTCCCACTTGAGTACCACAGAATTTTTATCAGGTCTAGGGGTTAATGGGAATTTTCTTAGGGTTAAAAAATTATAGCATCATTTGGTATGAGAAGTAAACTCTACTTCAAAGAAACCAAGTCTACAGTAGCTGCTGGTAAGTTGGAGGTCAAGCTTGGGTAATGGCAGCAGAGCAGCAGGAGCAACGCTTCTCCCAGCCAGTTCTGCTAGGTACTTAATGGTCTCTGAATATTTCCTCTCACAAATCAAAAAAAAGCATGTTCTGTAATATTTCTACAAAATATGAGAGGGCTGAAAGGCTCTATCACCTTCTCTGCATCTACCTGCCTAAACACTTCATTAGCAGTGACATAAAATAGCAAATTATTGACGAATCACAAGTTACAGCTTTTTAAAATGTTGCCAGAATAAAATTAATAAAATGGAAAGGCTCAAATGAGTAGTTTAAATCTTCCCATTTTAACATGTTCTTCTTTATTTTATATAGTTGTGAGGAACTTCAGTGGTACAGTGAAAATTTGTAATCCTTTATATTATAAAGAACCCAAGCTACTATCTTCAATGTCTGCTGTACAGAGAAAAGTACTGTACAGAATAAACTGGTGAAATTTCAGATAACTCCAGACTGAGCACAGAGAGCAGTATATTACACGACTGAAGAAAAGTGACTTGGTACAGCAGAGAAAAGGGAGGAATAACTAAAAAATATTCTGATCCTCTCCTCTTCCTCCCCATAGAAATCCTATCACTACGTGTGCAGGAGAAAGTTTGACTAAAAGAAGATTCTAATACAAATTAACCAGGTATTTCTGACAGGGACATGTTGTATGCACCCTTTTTGTTTATTGACATGTTTCAATATCAATGATGTTATGCTTGGTAAGAAATAGAAGTTGCATAATACTGTGAGTTTATTTGTGAAACAGGGACCAAATTTTCAAACCTGAATACACCTAAAAACATCTTTATCCCCAGAGGGAGAGACAGAGTGTCTGGGAAAACATGATCCCTGGTTCCAGGTCAGGGCCCTCACATCATCCTTGGCCTTCTGAATTTTTTCCTGCTTTTCTCTAAAAAAAGATTTTCTTATTTTAATGCCATGCCTAAGCACAAAACAGAAAAGATATTTTATAGGTTTTGATATTGATAAGAATGTACAATTTTTCTATTCCACCAAAAATGTTTTCTTAAATTGAATTACTTTAAATAGAAAAAAAAATATACACAAAAAGCTCTATCTATGAAGTCCTCAGAGCTCTAATATTTACTTTTGGGGTTCTTTACTCTCATCCTTACAAAGAGAAAAACATCTTGACTAAAGCAGGGTCAAGCTTAGTGACCTTGTAAAGGATTAATTGGTTCACAAATGGGTGTAAAGAGAAATTGCTGCTGCATACAAGGTGCTTAATAATCATCTTAATAAAACCAAAATTTCCAGATTATCAAAGCAAAATCAAAGAGATGATTTGACCATTGTGTGTTACAATTGATTGTACATGGAAGAGGTTTGTCAGTCAGGGCATTCTAAATCTTGCTGAAACAGTCATAAAAAATTAAAGGGCAAAAAGTCAAGTTGGACAAACTTGACATTTAAATACAAGGAAAATTCTTGAGAGGTCTTTGAGGAGCAATTAGACATGAGGAACAGTTTATAGAGAGGGATAATGAACTCATTGTAAGTTGAAGTCTTTAAAACAGAGATGTCAAATGTCAGCTCTGAAAAATGTACTTAAATATAGGTGTACTTCTGCTTCTGGAAGATATTATCTGTCTCTATATCACTTGAATGGGAGCTCTGAGGCAAGAGAGCAGATGGGGAAGAGCTAATTCATGATGTTTTTCTTTGATCACAGGGCCTGCAAGACAGTGAACAGCCCAGGTGGCCTGTCTGGACTTTGGGGAACAGAATTGTCTACATGGCCTTCAGTGTCCTCAGGGTGCTTGGAGCAGGAGGATAACACAATGTCGGTGATCCAGTCCAAACACCAACCCTGTCCTCATTCTTAAGTCCTTGCTCCTTTCTCCTTGTCTCACTGTTCCCTTAAGTTTTGTTTTCTTTGCTGCAAAACAACCCACTTTCAATAGCCAATATCCACTGACAAAAACAGAGTGAGGAAAAAATTTTATTTCAGCTCCACTTAACTATGTCTGCTGAAACTGCTTATTTCTGAGCCAAACTAATGCCATATAATTCCAAATTCTGCAAGGTACTGACTGATCTGATTTAACACACATAGTATTTCGTATCTGTGTATTTTAGCCAATGTCAGTGAGATTATTTGTTAATTATTGGTTTATTATTGCAAGCAGTATGCAGCACAGTGAAGTAAGAAAACCTTTAAGTGAAATTGAATTTTTTACTGTGGTCTAGAGCTTTTTAACATACTTGTCAAATCTCTTTTCTTCAAAACTTCAAGCAATGCTCATGGAATAAATAATTGAGAATTCACAAGAAATGAACCTTTCACTCACTGGAGGCTGAAAAGAGCTTTTAAAACAGAAAATATATTTTCTTAGGAAATTTTTCTTGGTCAAACTTTGAAAATAACAAGGCTTTTTTATAAAGGGGAATATACAAAGTTACCAGGACCACTGGGGATATTCAGACATTTGTTTTCCATTTAAGTAATTCATTTTACCAGGCTATTGCTAGAACTAATAGTTCTCTTTCCTAAGAGTCTGAGAAGCATGTCACACATCTCAGCACTAGTTAATGTTTGCTTTTGTAGTGCTCTTAACTGAAATAAAGGGTTTCTTCAGCAATGTTTGTATTGGAATGAGGATATATCTTGCCAACAGGAAGGTTTGAAAGCACAGTCTATTATATGCTGCTCAGGAAACTAAATATTAGTACTCCTTGAATTTGTTGTCACCTGACATAAACATATTTTTTGGCCTTGAATTGATCTCCTAGACTCACAATTTTTGTGGCAAGACTAACAGCTAGGTTTGTTTAATGCTAAATGATGGTGATACCATCACTTGCATACTAAATAAATAAACATTCACTGAATTATTTCCCAGCACTTTTTTCATTACTATAAAATGCATTTATTTGATTAAATCCAGTATAAATTCCAAAATGATGTAATATATTTCTTCTGACAGCTCCAAAATACAGCACCAGATACTGTATCCCTTACCTTATATTTTCTAACCATAACAAAAATTCTCGTAATCCCCTAAGTTTGTGATGAATTATGTCTCTCTTCTCTATTTCATATTTTTTTGTGAGTGTGGATGTGTGAACTCTCATGACAGGGTTTATGAAAGTTGCAGTAAGTAATTGGGATGCTATTTTTCAATATTTTATGCCAAATCTTCCACATATGTACTATATCAAGGCTGGATGGATCAAGGGGGAAGTAGGTAAAGACTGCTTCAGAACATACTTCCTGTCATGAAATGCAGATCACCCTTAGTAGTTTCTCTGCTGAAAAAAACCCTGTAGTCCCAACAGAACCACGTTTGTTAGAAAAAAAGAAAAAACTTCTGAGTAAGTCATTATCCTATTTCTACTGCTCTAACAGCAAACGTTTCAGCTTTGGCTCCAGCTCTCACTTGTTCTACAGTTCCAAGGGTTAGTATTCTTTTATTAACTGATATCTGTATTTTAATGACTTAGTGAGGCAGCCTTTTGTTTATAGATTTGAGTTTGCATGCTGCAATCCAGTGCTCTGTCTTGGAGGTGCTAAATCATGAATTTTCATAGTGAGACCAGTCAGTCACTATTTTTCAGAGTGAACAGGTTTCTAGAAAAATAGGCAGCAAAATTAATCCTCTTCTTTATCTTTGTGCTTAGGACCAGTTTCTTGGAATTAGATGGCACTTCCCTTTTCAGCAGCTGACACTCCCTTGTTAAGGCACCCATGCCTTCCTTTCCATCTCACACCATCCCAGTGAGAAGAGGGGAGAGCTGGTGGTTATATCCACTGCCTCTTCTGCAGGCAAGCCCGTGCTGTAAGATGGATCAGGTGATGGACTGTAAACTGTTGTTCTAAAAGTTTTGCTTGTGAATGTAAGCCAGATCCTCCTGGAGTAGGAGTCACAGGTGCTGTGATATCAAATAGTGTAAAGTACTGGCTCTCTTGACCTCATTTTTATACCTCCAATGCTGCTTTATCCTGCATGGCTGATGCAACCTGCTGATGCATTTTTAAGAGAGCAGTGAGAAGTCACATTTTACACATACAACTATTTCTTCAGCAGTTCCAGCTTGTGTTCTGAATATTTCACAGCTGCATCCACAATAGGCCTGTCTAACACCAGCTACTCCTAAGAAAACTCCTTTCTTTTTTCACGGCGTCAGTGCCAAAGGCAAGTATCAATATTACAAATTTTCCAGTTTTTCTGCCGGGACAGCTCCATCGTGCTTCTATCCAGTATGCAGGGTCACCCTGAGCCTCTGGCTCACAGATGGAGGAAGAGGAAGGAAATATGTAATTGGAATTTCTGGTACTATGATATTCATTGCAAAAAACTGTAGAAGGCCTGGAAAATTAATACAAATCTCTGAAATAATCAAACAATCATTATCTCATATTCTGGGAGTTCCTGGCAAAGTAACTCCAAAACTAGGCATAGAAAAAGTTTCAAGTCTGGCTTATGTTTACCCCAGAGGTATCTTCAAGAGAAGGGACAGAGACTGAAATCATCTCCTCCTGTGCAATGGTGTCTAGAATGTGAATTTATTAAATTAGAATAAAGCCTTCTTTTTTCTTAAAAAAAGAAAATAAAATTCTGTGTTAGAAATACATGTTTATGTGTGTATCTGCTTGTGATACTACTGACACACCAGAAGAAGCCAGGAAAATACAACACAGAGCTTTCCACTACCCTAAAAAATATCTCGCCTTGTGGCTTCTCAACAGGTTTAAGGACTGAGGAGGACTATTCTCAAAATTAATAGTTATTTGTAATATGACATGCCTCATGCCTCAGTGTTGAAATATGTAATAGGGTGGTGATGATTCCAAGCACTCCAGTAAAAGCACGTATATAAACTGAAATAACAACTTGTGTGCTTACACTCAAGGTTGTTTTCTTCATTTGCACTACTTTTATTTTTTGTTATAAATATCCCTTAGTATAGTCCTGTCCCTTCCTGACCTTTTCTAAATGGCCTCTTGAGAAGGCACCCTTCTTACCAAAGCACTGGCTATTTACAACACATCTGCAGGGCATGGAGTCCTGGATGATGAAGTAAATCAGCCCAAATGGTGCCATAGCTTACATCCTCGCAGAAATCTGCACCCAGTACACCAATCGATGGTGCTTTCCTCTATAGATTTATCTGAGCTTTAAAAACATTAACTGAATATTTGCATCATTGTCATGGTGAAATAACTGCCTTTTCCAGGCATCTGGCATGTCAGATGATAGCCCAAGGAAGGACACTGTTGAAAGTATCTGGAGATCCATAGCTTTGAAGAGATATTGGTAGAATCAGATGGAGTATTTTGAGGGATCCACCTTCTTCTCTGTCTCCACCCTCTTGGGCTGTTTCCCAGGAGAGCTGCTCAGGAGAAAAGAGGAATGTCTGTTTGGTAACAAGACAAAATTACCCTCACCACTGTTTACAGAAAACAGGCTGGCTACTATAAGCAGACTGAACCAGCATAAAATCTGCTCAAAACACTTGGTACAGCATTCAACTTAGAAATGATTCAGACCTCCAGGGAAGACACAGTGAAAGGATCAAACAATAAAACAACATTAGCTAAAAAACCTGTGTGTTAAGGTCATGGCTGGAAGAAAATAACATTTTTTCATACATCTCAGGAAAGTATAGAATTATAATATGCTGTCTGTAGAACACTCATTTTTTTATATTCAAATGAATCTGTGACCATGAATAATTATGAATTATACTCAGTTAATGCTGATTCTGTGCTCTCTAGAGGCTTTTTCTTTTCCTTCCATGTGGGGTTGCCCTAGAAATTGGATGAAAGAAAAGATGTAGGCAGGAACAAAAGACCTCAGCCAGCTGCCAGATTCGTTCAGAACAGTACAATGAGTGTGGTCCTAGAAAGGAAGAAATTGCCACTGCTCAGCTGGAGTCAGTTCTTTCATTCATTGTCAGAACAAGGCTTTCTAACAGAGTTTCTACACCCAGAGCAACTTAAAAAATACAAGAAAGTCTGTATTCAACCACACCACAGTCCATCTAGCTAAGTACTCTGTAGATAATAAATCCTTTGGAAAGGTTTTAGGAAAGGGACCAGAAGCGACTGATGCTTCCCAACATTATTCTGTCAAATGTCAATCTTTTGCACCATTAGGAGAGCTGCTTTGTATTGGGCTGGTGAGCAAGCTTAAGTGAGAGTGTTGTGTCCATGATGCTTAACCTCATGCATGCAAGCATGCCCTGAGGTATAGTTTTGGCTGAGGTTAACTCCATCTCTGTGACAGTGCACAAGAACTGTGCAAAGGACTGTTCCCATTGGCAATATGAAAAGGCTTGCATCAGGTCTTACTCCATTATTCTGCAGCTTTCTCCTATCTTTAATCCAGCATACACAGCTGCCCTCATACTGAACTGCAGAGAATACATTAAACCCCTTATTTTCATGCAGTAAAATTATCCCTAGAAGGATTGCAACTGTACTTGCTCATTGTTTATTTACAGCCATTATCCAATACCAAACTTATTAAAATATTTTGGAACTACAGAAAATACTTAAGAAATCTGGAACCAAGTACTGCACAGCTTGGGCCAAGTTCCCTGCAGTAGATTGACTTCAATACTCTGGCCCCCTGCTAAAGAAAACAGTACTCTCTTTTTTTTGTTTAGCAGAATGGGAATATATTTTCATTTAAAAGTTCTCAGTATTAGATGTTAAGTGATTTTGTCCACTCAGTTTTTGAATCCATCTAAGCTTTCCCCACCTGTGACCACACTGGAGTAGGGACTTCAGAATTTTGTCTATGAAGAACCACTTAGCTTCCTTTGTTCAATATGTGCACTTTTGGTTTCTGCGTCTGTTCAGGTGCCTTTTGCAGCCTCAGAAAGAAAAAGTTTAAAAAATATCCACAGAGATAGGACACCCCCAGTGACTTCTTTACTAGGCAGAATGATAAGGAAAACTGGAGAACCCAGAGCATCCATCTGCAGATCTCTCTGCTCTCTGATAGTCTGCTGCCTCTTGAGCCCTTGCACACTCACACTGCTGAGGGTACCACTGGTCAAGATCCTGGGGGCAGTGTCCAGTTCTGTCATGGTGATGCTGTTAAGGAATTTTTTACAGACTTTGATAAAGGCTTTGTAAGTTGACTTCAGGGAGTTAAAGAGCTATGCAGTATTCAGGAAATCATCATTTTTGTCTAAAAAGGTGTTGTGTAAATAAGCCCAATCTTTGGAAGTGTATACTATTAAATATACATGTATTCTATCACCTATACATACATATATACACACATGCATATATATACACAAAAACGTATGCTTTTGCTGAGAAAGCCGAAGGCTTATTCATCAGACAATGGAGAAATTTTTTTTGCTGTGAGGGAGAGAAAGCATGGAAACAGGTTGCCCAGAGATGTTGTGGAATTTCAGTCCTTGGATATATTTGAAAGCTGTTTGCACATGGTACTGAGAAACATGTTCTAGGTGACCCTGCTTGAGCAGGTGTACTGGGAAAGATGGTCCCTAAAGATCCATCATTCTGTAATTCTGTTAAAGTGCTAAAGAAACTTCAATGAAATTGAAAAAAAAAAAGAAAAAAAAAGGGAATAATTTTAAACCCAAATGACCTACTGAACCCCTCAGATTTGGGAGAAAACAAGTGTTCTTTAAAACGAATGAACACCTTTGTCTCTTAAAAGGGTCTAGGTAAGTCTCAGTGAAGGGAAGATGATTGAGTGGTGGTGAAGTGGTTTAGGCAGTGAAATAATCTGCCAAAATTAAAGTGAAACTTCAGCCCAGTCCTATCAGTTGTAGTTGCAGAGAACACAATGCAAAGTAACAGTTGGTTCTGCTGCACCAGATGCTAGAAGGACTTGCTGGAGGACTGTCATTGCTATGAAATAGTCTCATTCATTCAAGAGCAAGGTTGACAAGAAAGACCATATGTGCCAAAAAAATACGAAACAAACAAGCAAACCAAAAACTCCAATCAAACTCAAAAACCCCCAAAAAAGTAAAGCAATTCGATATTTCAGTCTACTCTTCCCTCCAAAACCAGATTAAATTGCTTGTTTTCAGTGTAATGCATGCTATATGGCAACTCTCTCTTCACCTAATGAGGGATCCAATTTAAGTTTTGTTCATGCCAACCACTATGCCTCCTCAGGTTTTACATTCTGAGACAAAGTTATAACTGAACATAACCTTCAAGTTTTCGTGTACATGACAACCTATATATACACACACATTACTCCAGAATGCACATCCTGCATCCTGGGGTGTTACTCTCCATTAATGTCCGTGACACTCCAGTCAGAATCTTGTCCAGAGGTTTGTCTTCTTAATCCTTACAAACTCTCAATTATCAGAAATATAGTAATATTATGAGATTAATGAAACCAGAACTATGATGCCCTGGGTATAATTTGTAATTAATTTTGATAGCCTAAATAAACTAGTATAAATATGGTTGCTATAGCAAACTAAATCCATGTCAAACACTTGGATGTGTTAGTTGGCATGCAGTGTGAGTAAAGGTTTCTATTGCTATGGAAACATAACTGTCATTTTACACTGATGGCAAAGGCTTGAGTTATGGGTGGATTGGGGTTTTTTTCCCCCTCCTTTCTAGCATCTAGCATTCATTTAATAACATTTCATAAATGTATGAAAATCTCAGTCTCAGGGATTTGAAGAATTTCATTCCACATTTTGTACTTATATTCCAGCGCTGTTGGGTACTCCACACATTCTTTCCATGTTCTCTGTGTTTTGAAATTTGAACACATATTTGACCTCTATGTTAATTCATTGAGTAAGACAGACACACAAAAATGCTCAATGAGCTATATTAGAAGAACGTGTTGTAGCTGTGTTTTCAGGACACTCATCATGATAACAGTTTTCACATCCAGTCTGTCCCAGTCTCCCCTTCATCAGAGTGGAGTAAATCCTTAGTGGCTTAACCACTTCCAGTTTCCCTTGGCTTGTCTGCCTCCCCTGGAAATCATTCATGGCGTTGTTTCACTAGATCATATATTTCATATGTGTTTCAGATCCAGGATTTATCTCTTTCTTTGTGCTCCCTGTCTAGTTTCAGTCTCTCCCTAGCTTTTTTTTTCCTCTCTTATAGCTTCATGACAAATGGTATTTGCCCTTCCCTGTGCCATCTGCATTGTTCTCCCACACCTGCCTCTTGTATTTTCTTCCTCTGAGTCTGGCGCTTTGCATCTCCTTCTCATTGCCTGTACAAAATGAAGGTCAGAGAAAACTCCAGCAATACATTGTCCCTGTTTCTGATCTGGTTCCTGCATCAGTGGTCTCTACCACCCATGGTATCCTGCAGTTACAGTCTTGGGGATTGTTTCAGATATTTCCGAATGAGCTATATGCAGGTATAATGTCTAGGATACTTTTGTCGCAACACAAGGCACATTCTTAGTATAAATGCTACAGATTGTCAGATTTAAATAGAAATAATTAGATGTTTCCAAAACATTCAGAATTTTCTGACATGGGGAAGACTGTCTTTTCTCTGTATTTTTTCTCAGAGATTGAACATTTTTGGGTGTGTTTCTCATGCTTTGGACTGATTCAAATCTTTAACATTGAAAGTTTCAGATCAGATGAACTAAATTTAATAAAGCTACAACTTTTAAAACAAAACATTCTGTTTAGGTAATTCTAAACACTGCTGAAACATCAGCTACAGATCAAACTTACAAAAATTGAAAGGTCTGGTTTGTAAGAAGTTAGCTGCTTTATGCTTTGTGGAGCCCTAATATCTGTCCTTAAGGTTTAGTCTCTGATGTTGGTTATGTATTGATAAGCTGTATCAATATGAATCACATTCCAGCGCTGCTCCTACATCTTTTACATGGACTAGGATTACAAAAGACCAATGCACTGCAAACACACTTCTGCTTGTAGTTTCTTGGACAGAGCTGTCAGCAGGCTGACCACAGTGTATTTCCATTAGTGGCTGCCTGCTTGCCTGAATTCTTGCTTAATCACAGTGTTAATAACAGCGGCATCAATGTCTTTTATTCGGTCTAATATTTTATTTAATATAGAAATATATATTTTTCAAAGGCATAAAGAGAGAATTTTCCTGTCAGTGGAGTCATGGACCTCACACAGCATAATTTCTTCATCAGTGAGTTTCTTTGTTGTTTTGTTTTGGGGGTTTTTTCCTATCTCAAAGCATTTTGGTATGTGAACTCTTAGCAAAGAAAGAATTGCTAGATGAAGGGAGGATCAGAAAGCCAAAGAAGACAAATTCAACCCTAGATACTCAAAACAGAAATAATCTCCATAAATCCAGTTTACACTTTGATGCATTTCAGAAAGAAGTAGATTTCCTTCCAGAGTTGAAATTTTATTCTGAGGATTTTAAATAGTGAACAAACACATGATTCTCATTGCTTGCTTTTTGCTTTGGAAATTTCAAATATTAATGAGAAAAAACATTATCTTCTTTGGATCACTTGCAACAGTGGCACCAACTTTATCTTTGTATTTCTAATTGTAATTTTACCTTTGTATTGCTAATTGTATATTGCAAAGAGATCTTCAGTAGCTCAGTTAACATCATCATAGGTAGCATTACAGCCATAAAGATTTCTCAACCAATTTCTATTTACAGAATGCAAAAAAATCTATTTACAGAATGCAAAAAATACAATTCTATTCACAATGGATGTGTGAAAGATAGCAGAAGGGCTAAACTAGTTAAAGGAATAACACAAAAACCTAAACAAAAATCGTTAATTTAATAAACTTTCCCCCATTTTTTCAATGAAATCAAGACACAGCCATGAACTTCATAAAAGAAATATCTTCTAATTTAAGGGATGGCGTTATTCACATAGGTTTTTAAAAGTATTTTAACATCTTCCAGTATTAATTCTACATGTATATAGTCTCCCCTTTACTATTAACTCTGCTTGCAAACTATCTTACCCCGTTGCTTACTTGTATTTCCTTAGCATGACAGTAAGCATTAAAAAAACCACCAAAGGCAGTATTTCAAATGTAGTAAAATCATACAGTTTCTCCAAGTAAATAATTCACTTTGAAGCTGTATGAAATCTGGCACGCTTCCAGTGAGAAGAATACATTTTCTGTGTTCTGCATTGAGACATTATTCGCAAGCAGATTCAGTGCTTTAATCACCCTATTCTTCAAACTCTTCCATATGAACAATGCTCACATCAGAGAGATCACTGCACAGACATTTTCTCCAGAAACCCTGCTTAGTTAAGCCTTTCGCATTACCTTTTCTCCCAAATTACTTGTTTCCACTATCAGGATGCTATTGACTCCATTAGTCAGAATGACAAGTCTAATCATGGAACCCTTTCAATCAATGAAATTATTATTTTCAAAAAACTAAATTCAAAAGAAAAATGTCTTTTGGATGGCTTAATTTAAACCATACTCTTTCACAGAGTAAGTTGGATGAATGTGAAAGGGGAGGAAGAGAAACCTCACAAAATACTTCTGCCAAAGGAGAAGCTGTAAGGCTGAATCACAGCCACAGTGAGACTCTGCCAATCTCCAGGGGATGCTCCTCATCTGTGTCCACCCTGTACATTTCAGTTCTATGTAGATGTGCCCAAGGTAGCTCCACATAAAATTCTCAGCAGGATAATTTTTTTCTTCTATTTCAGGTAGACTACTACGGCCTTTCCCCAGAGTTCAGCTGGAACCTTCTGATATAACTGTAATCTCTGCACTGGAGCACTAAGTGGCAACCTGTAGTCCAGATAAAGTGCAATCATGACATTTAAGATGCTACCCTCATGATTATGTCACTGTAAGTAATGCTTGCTGTTGATCTAGGGTGGAAAAAAATTCTGAGAGTGAAATTCTAAGTCATGTCACCATCAAAGTTTTCTTTATCATCTGAGTGGAAATAGTTTTATCCTTCGCATCTATTAATTGCATGTTCTGTTACTATTATTTGTATTATATAATTTTGAATGTATTAAGTTTCCAAGGGAAATGACCTATCAGCCCTGTACAAATAGATACAATACAAACACTTTCAATTACAATGCAAACACTTTCAGTGTACATAACATATCCTCACAAACACTTTTTACTTGAGTAATTCTTTTGAAAGTAGCATTAATCATTCTAAGAATGCCTCACCTCTTTTTCTTGGTGTCAAATTCAAAGCTGAAAATCATTGCATCAGAGAAAGGGACTACTGTTTTCATTCAGCTGATAAAAAATATTGCTGAAACATTCATCTGGGTCACTCAGCACTTCAATCTTTCAAAGACTGTTTTATGTATGTTCATATCTGATCCAGTGGAAAACAGTGCCTAATGACCATTTAGAAACCTTCAGAGTAGATTAATTCAAAACATCCATTTAGAATACTCCAGCAAGATAAAAGTAGGTGAAATGAAAAGCATAATAAATCCATTGGAAGTTTTAAAATGGATTTGAAAGTAGTTCAGGATGCTGAGTTAGAAAACAGGGTTTTATTACAGAATGATACTTAAATGATACTGTAGATTAAAATTCCAACATTAGAGACTTACCTGGTATGGAGAAGCTTGACAGGTGGTTTTGGTGATATCCTCCATCTGGCTGCTTCTCTGTACAACAGAGAAGCTGAGGTGCAATTATAACTCTGTTATAAATGGAGATTGTAACTTAAGCAAGTGGGAAGTTTCCTGGTCATTTACTGAGACCAGGTCTGCATTCTACACAACTGCTTTCACCTAAGGTCAAAATTATCATGAATGAAATGCACTTCGCAGAATATCTAATCCTATGACACTGATGTGACACTGAGAAACCTTCCTCAAAAAGAATATATCAATACAATTGCAACTAAGGAGCTCACTGCAAGCAATTGGGTAGCACAAGACAAATGAAAATCTAAAGCACTCTTTCATTGCCAGGAGTTACTGAGTAGTTCAATTCTCTATTCAAATCCTTTTAAAATGACATGTTTTAAAAATTCAAGTTCTTAATGTCGTTTGACTAAGCATTTTCATGAATAGGTTATGAAATTGGCTTTTTAGGTCAACTTCAAAATTATTTAGTCAACGTTCATTACATAACCACCAAAATGTATTGCTTCCCAGGTGAGCACTACAGCTAAAAATCTAGTAACAAACTTGCCTGATTTATATTCCCAGATTGTCAGGTAGAAATATCAGGGTTAGCTATGAGAAACCTCAGCGGTAGATTCACAAGGCTACTGCAAAGTACTATACTAGAAAACTTAGCCCAGCTAGCAAACTGCAGTGAAATATATTCTGTGTAGAATAACCCAAGGCTGGGCTGGCATCCAAAAAGGATGAGCAAAATGCAAGTTTAGAGAAAGAGTGTTTATGCAGTAAGCCATCATTCTAGAATCACTGTGCAGAAGAATACAGACAAGCCTGCTGTGACTCTAAACAGGTGCTGTTAATTACTTTATTTGCTTACTAATATTATAATGGTGAAAGTACACTTTTCAAATGCAAGAAGCAACTGCAGTGTTTTTTCATCTCTGCTGTACTTTGTGTATGATTTCCCTCAGGCTGCAAGTTTTACAGGCCAAGAACTCTTTTTCTGTAAGGGAAAATAGACTGATAGCTACCAAAAATCAAGTTATGAAAAATAACAATGTTCAACTCTTCAGGAAAGGTTATTTTAATGCTGTTTTCTACTGATTCTGGCTTCTGTTACACATAGCTGGAAAATAACTGCTGATTGTAGAGAAAAATAGACACTATTCTCGGACATTTAGTGTCACAAAAATCTTCTTTTTCACTGTGAACAAAAGTGGATCTAAGCTGTTATAGGAAAATGTGTCATGATACTTTCACGTCTTCATAAATGTAAAGGCATTCCAAAGTTTGAAAGTTTCGTGCTCCTTCAGACAGTAAGTTCAGTCTGTCCAGGCTGTGGTTACTAGTTGTTTTTTAATCTTCCTTAGGACTCTACAAAAGTAATTTTTGATGGTTACTTTACTTGCTGTAGCCATCACTGTGTGGTCAGATGCCTTTCAGTTCTGGAGATATGTTGGATTCACTAAAATGGTTCCTTACTCTGGTGATTGTTACTTGGGATAGTACTGAAGCAACAGAGAGGTACTGAGGTCACAGCAATCATAACACAAATAGTGCACCTCATGTTAAAAATAACACCTTGCTCCCCTTGCACAGCAGGAAGCAGAATTACACACTTCATTTGGCAAATGCTGCTTTAAAAAATCAGAACCACAGCAGAGTGTAGCTTGAAGGGGACATCTGGGTGGCACTTAGTGCAGCCCACTGATCAGAGGAAGGTTACCTGCAAAGTCAACTTGGGTTGTCCAGAGCCTTATCCTGTAAATCTGTAAGAATGCAGATCCACAAAATCTCTGGACATATGGTTCCATTCTCATTGTGAAAAATTCATTTTGCCTTAATTTGCTTTGTAGCATCTTGAAGAAAAGTGGCAAATTGCTCTGTTGAGTGAGAGCAGCATTTATATCATGTAATGAATTGGCAGCAACAGGATCAAACACATCTTAAGCCATTCCCAGAGATACCAGAGCTGCCAGAGAAAGACCTCTTTTCTTTCATTGCACATTTGCAGGGCACGGGGAAAAGAGGCAGTAGAGAGGTGAGACCATCCATGAGACTCTGGTGATGAGCCAATACACAGTGTTGTGTAGTAGATTTCTAAGACAGGAAAATTAGGCCAAAAGTCATCCTTAAGATATTTATAAAAAACATTTACCCATATTCACTTCTGCACTGAGTCCAGAGCAGAAGCCAGATGAATGCCCTAAAAATATATGTTTACTCCATCAGCTGAAGTTTCTATGGTTGAGGCCATGCAATGTCTACATACACACAGAATCTCTTAATGTACTGGCAAATATTTAGGCCTCTAGTCCCCTGACTGACAGACAGAGGTGAGACTTTTGGCAGACAAAGAACAGACTGTATTACCAAGGGAACACAAGCTACACTTTCCTTTGATTTCAATGCAGTTCTTCATTGGGAATGTGACAGTGAGTAATGACTTTTGCAACTCATCTTTGATGTTGGATCAAACTGCAATACATAAACTGTTCCAGTGAAGCACAGAAGTCAAGGTGCTGACATTATTTGATTTTCAGTTATAAGGTAAATATTCCCCTAAGGGAATCTTAAAACAGGAAATGAAGGGAGTCTTTCATCCCTGTGATTGTATATCATCCCAAAAGCCTGTGCTCAGTGCTGCCCAGAAGCCATAAGAAAAGTCAAGTGAATCAAATTTGCTGTAGACACAAAATTGTGCATCTTTTTGAAGGTTTGTTTCTGAAGCGCAATCAAGTTTCTACACGTAAGGTAAAAGCCGTTTACAGGATTAAGACTCCACAAAATCTCGCTGTCTGAAAGCCTTCAAAATTGATGACATGCATGAAGCTACAGGTTTGGTGTTTACAAAGTCAGGGAAAATCCCTCCAGCACCCTTAATTAGAAGTTATGCTATGACATTTTTACCAATATTCAGCTTAATCCAGACAATTCCAAAGTTCCAAACTCCTATTGCTGAAATCCCTGCATTTTCCAATTGTTATGTCGTGCTTGCACATGATGATGTAAAAGGATCACTGCTGAGGCTGAACATTTTTGGAGAACACTGAAGCTTCACAGCAATTCCAAAATAGGTAGACATGCTCAGTATCACTTTTCAGCTTGGTAGTCAGTTTCATTTGTAAGAGAAAAGCTGTTATTCTTCCAAAAATTAAATATCTTCTGTGCTCCTGTATGTCTCAATTTACCACATCCTGGGTGGAGCAGCACAAAAGTAATAGAAGAAATATTTGTGGGTTTAGCATATGGAGACAAAGAAGCAGAAGAATGAATGAATGAATGAATGAATGAATGAATGAATGAATGAATGAATGTACCAAGTACACCTCCACAGGGCTAAAAGTAACAGGAAAATTGAGTCGGCTAAAAGCAATACAAGGAATGGCCTAAATAGCTCAAGAATTTTACCCACTAATAATTGATAGGAGTATTCCCCTTCCTTGAATTTCCACATACATTTGTTCTCACTTACTTTGTTATCAGAGAACTGCTACTTCTTTTTGTTTTACAGTTTCTGTCAAATATACATTTAGGGTTTGGGGTTTAAACAAAACATAATTCAGAGACTCAGTTTGTATGAACTTTCTATTTTGAAAACTGGTAAAATACTTTAGTGCAATCCTTTCATTTATTTGATGTAATATCAAAGTTATTCTGTAATTTACCAAACTTTCTGAGTTATAATTTATAGGAAAGTTGTGTGGCCTGGCTGCAGTGAAAGAGAAGTTATCTTTCATTACGATCTCTTCCTCTTCCATGATTTTGTATATGAGGAAAACTGATTTATTCAGATTCATCTATCTTTCTTTAATTTATGCTTGGGGAAAAAAACTTAAACTGAAGGATTACTCTCTTGTTTTTCATTGGTTTGGGTTGGTTTTTTTGTCTTGTTTTAAACAAAAATTATATTGAAAAACTTTTTCAGGTCCTCAGTGCATATTTCTGACTTTATTTTTCAGAAAGGTGTGTTTTCATTTTGGTAGATAAATCAATGCTGATGTACTTTGAAAGTCCAGTGTTACTGTGCAAATGTATTCATTTTCTTTAGTCTATTGTGCTATAGAAGGCCATATGAAATGGCTTCCTTTTTGACATTTTATACTTCTGTAGGGTTTGATATCACTATGCAGGGCTAAATGGCCATCTTAACTATTATTTAATCTCTCCTTTCTCAAATAAGTTTTCTGTGACTCTCATTAATCGTGTAATAAGCTTGAGTTTTTGGGTTTTTTAACTCAGGAAGAGATTCTTGGTAAAATATTACTAAAATATTTAAGTGTTCATTTTATTATATCTTTCATTCCATTTTTTAAAGTGTTGAGTATTTTTGTTTGATAGTTTCAGTTTGGTTTGTTTGGTTTGGTTTTTCTCCTTCTTTTCAAAATATTGAGTTTCATTTATTAGTTATATATCTTTTCTGCACAGGTAGCAACTGGCTGAAATTTCCCTCTCTAAGTGAAAAAGTGAAATAATCTTTTTTATGCTAATGACAGATATTTAACTATGTTTTGTCATTTTTTTTTCTAGGCTGTTTTCTTTATTTCTGTGTCAACAAAGTCTTAAGATTGCTGAACTTTGCAATGAGTAAGTTGTCTGTTCCTCCCTTCTGTCTGATAGGAGGAAGCAATCTAAATTCACATACTTCCTAGTTACAATCTTTGTAGTGTTTTATTATACCACTATGGTTTTTTAAAGGCTCTTTTCTGAGAAAATTATTACAGACAAGAAATGACATGGCTGTGAGAAGTGAGGATTTGAGGGAGCAACAAGGCAGCTGCCTTAGTGCAAAGTGTTGGGCAAGGAATTGTTGGATAAGGAATTCAGATGAAGCAAGATCTAAAGGATATTGTTCAGCCATTTGGTTTTGAGCCTGTAATTCAGAGATGTAACTGGAGCAGGAGGGGGCTGGATGCTGCGGAATCAGTAAGGGGTCTACACAAACACAACTCCCTTCAACAAGATGTATGTCGTGCACCTGAATCCCAAACCAGTGGTTGCCTGCTAAGACAGTGAGGAGCTCTCCCGTGCCTATGTATCCTACACACACACCCATGCCTGTGCACCCTGTGTAGATACCAGTGCCCAAAAAGAAAAAATAATGAGCCACTGTGACCTTACTGTTCACATTTTATTTGTATGAATATATGTTCGGAGTAGTTTCTTTCAGAAAAATCCTTTGTGATGCCAGATTCCCAATTACATGTGCTAAAAAAATGTGGCAGGTATTTGACAGTGAGAGTTATTAGCTTTTCAAGTGTTTGTAAAATGAAAGGCCTTGACAAAATCTAGATGTGACTTAGGCATTCAGTATGTATCTTTTCTTTGTTTAGATTTTTTTGCATGTATTTTATAGAACATTGTCAGAACAACTCTCATTTGTGATTACACAAAAAAGCACACCAATGTCCTAGTCCTATTATTTTTTCTTCAAGATCTTCTTAATCTTAATGTGAATAGTACTGAGACTTTTATGAAATTGTCTTCAATGGGAAAGTTGTGCACATGTAAAAGTGATGGCAGAATTCAAGTCCAAGATTATAAATAATCTGTTAATAAAATGACTTTAACTCATTGCAGTTAGGCCTTGACTACTGACTAAGCTTCTAAGCATGATCACAATAAAAGAGAAAGTATCAGACCTCTTTTCATATCCTCCAATTTCTCTCACTCACCTGAAGTGGTAGCTATTCTTGCACATACAAAGCAGAATCACCTTCTTCATTTCTGCTGAACTGCCAGTAGAAGAAACAGGTTGTGTCCTGTCAGACCTAAGTTCTGTGAACAAAAGTATTACTTTTGGTCCTAGTTGTTGCTAGTTATTTAAAAAACAACCTCAAAACACACAAGCCAAAAATGAAGCAAAAAAACCCTAAGTAAACCCACAAACAAACCAAAAACCCCCCAAACAAACAACAGAAAAGGCCAAGCCAAACAACAAACCAAAAACCAACCAGAAAAACAAGCAAAAAATTCTCAGACTGGAGAAGCTGCCGTTTCTCTAGCAGATTAATGCTAATGTTGGAACTCTGTGACATTTCACAGCACCTTCATAGCAGCATGATTTAGCAGACTATGTTATCTCTTGTTCTGGTTTAGGGAATTGCCCTAGGACATCTGTATATGTGGTAGTCTTGTTTCTCCACTTTAGTCTCTTTCATTTCAGTGGCTTTTCCTCCTCTAACAGCTAGGCT
Source organism: Setophaga petechia (assembly GCA_024362935.1). Taxonomy (NCBI): domain Eukaryota; kingdom Metazoa; phylum Chordata; class Aves; order Passeriformes; family Parulidae; genus Setophaga; species Setophaga petechia. The sequence goes on along the minus strand of JANCRA010000004.1, from coordinate 5,658,837 downwards.
AATAAACTTTTAAAAGTTGTGTTGGGTGTAAATGCCCATGGTCTAACCTTCATCTGGCCATAGATATTTCTCTTCAGTCAAGCAATTTCATCTTCATGGGACATATCAAAAGAATCTGTACATCACCGTACTTTCTAGTTTCCTTTGTTTTTGGACTTGATTAATTCATAGAAACATTTTAATTTCACATAGCACATTTTAATATTATTGTAAAATAGCTTGCAGAAACTATCAACTCCCTTTACAGCTTCACTCCTATATTTTTTTAAACCATGTTAACATATATTTCTCTGTTACCCTTTTCACTCATGAAAGAATAGCTCTCAAATATGATTTCTTCTTGTCTTCTTATCATCATGAAAGGCTATAAGAAGATTATTTCATATTATATGACATTTTAAGGCAGGTTACCTGACCCAAAATTTATTTGCTAAGAGATAATGAACTCTAAGCTAAGAAGAGCAATTAATCTTAACTGTGTTTGAACACCTACATTATGAGACTGATTTTGCCAACCTTTGTAAGAAGCATCAAGCTTTGGCCATAAATCAGGTCTGAGAGATGCACAGGTTCACAGGTTTGGTCCACAATTTGGGAAGATGACAGTGTTAACCTCTCACAGTCAATGAAAGAAAAAGTAAAAAATAGTACCCTTTACAAATTAACTAGCTTGTGAGTTTTATTGTGTTATGAGTCTTCTGTTTTAATTGAAATAGAACTTAGTGAAGAAGATTGGAGGTTAAAAGGTAAGAGGCAGTGCGCTCAGAATCCACCTTCCAAATGGCATTCATCAATGATCATCAAGTTAAAATTTGGCTTTTCCCTGTTTTGAGGGATTTTTTTGTCAAATGTTGAAATTCAAACGCAGTATCTCCATGTTAATGTGCCTACTGTTTGGCAAACACAGACGCCTCATTCTTCTACCTTGTCTTTCCTTGAGATCACTATCAGGATTGTGGGAGACTGTCTGGCTGAGTGAGGAGGGAAATCAGGACAACAGGCCAGACCACAGGGCTGCTGTTCTACCCTCCTGCTCTTTGCCTACCCTGCATCTTTCTGCCATGCAGTCTGTGGTTACAGCCATGGAAGGCTTGGCCTTGGCTGATAAGTAATGCAACCAGACATAGGTGTTAGTAGAAAGGCTGGTAGAACCCAATTCTGTTTAAGTATTCTTTTTTCAGTTATGGAACAAAAAAAATGAAATCCTTTAAATACATATTTACGAAGGGAATTACTTCAAAATACTTGTCCCTAGCTAGCACATGTAAAGTTTACAATCTGTTTCTCCTTCCCTTCTTGTTGAAGATGCCTAGGGGACCCATAACTTCTTAAAGCTTCCTGTGAAAACATTTGTAACTGATATGCCTCTCCAAAATAAATTTCACTCTTGTGAAGCTCTTCGGTTATATGTTTAGTAGAAAATGTTCTGACTGCTAGCTCAAGTTGTTAGTTCTCTGCAACAGACCACTAATGCTTTTTCTACACTATAAGAATGATAAAATCTTTGGCATTTGAGAACTGCCTTTGTTCTGAAAACTGATGTTTATATGAGGTAATCACAACAGGTATCTTTAAAATTAATCTGTATTCCAGGCCTTGGCAATGTAACTTTACTTGCAATGAAGAATTGGGTAAAAAACCTTTTCCCAGCTCCACCTGATCTCACCATCTCTTGTAATTTTTCCAGATTTTTTTCCCAGAAATTTTCTGTTGAAACCTGCCTAAGAAAGATGAATAAGCAGACAATGTCAAACCTTTTTAAGAAGTGCTTAAATTCGTGAGTTAGAAGAATTTTTACAGCAACTGATCTTTTTATAGTTATGTAAGATCAGTAATATTATGCAATTAAGTTATGTAAGCATGTAATTTCCTTTATTCTCTTAGTTGTTTCAGAGGGCTTTTTTTCCATTTTCTTTATTTCCTCAGAATTGGATCCATAATTTAAGAAGATTAGTAAACAGTCTAATTTAATTGAAGAAGTTTAGTAAACAGGAGTTTCAGTATTTATCAGAGAATGCTTAAAATAACCTAGTAATAATGATGTGAGAATAATTCAAATAAACAACTAATAATGATAGCCATAAACAGAAAAAGAAGTCCTCTCATAAATAATTATAAAGGAAGAAATGTACTGTAAAGGCTACTGATGGCCCTGGAACAGATGAAATAAAAAGGAGAATATGATTTATTTTTTTTTCACTTAAGGGAATCTTCCATTAATTTTTGCAGTTTTTGCCATCTTGATACTGAGTGCACTGTTGCTCATAACATGGACAATGCAAGCAATGGCCCTGGATCAGCTGAATGCATCAAGTTTTGTCACATCCTTGTAATCAGAATTCACCTGGAGGTATGCATTTAATTAAACGTGTGAATGGCATGATGATATGTAGTGGGAAGAGAGCCATGACAGCAGTAAAACAGCATTTACTGCTAGGTTGTAATCAGTATAGATATTTTACCTGGGCTGGGTGGTGAGCAGGTCATCAAAACTGCAGTTAGATCACAGAGGCAGGCTCTGCTATTGCTAGGATTTTGGTAAACCTATTTTGCACACATCTTTATTTTCAGGGTTACTGTCTTGGACCAGAATTTCCTGTGGTTTCCAGGGAATGTTCGGAATACTTTAAATACTGATGGACTGATAGCTAGCTGGTAGTTCAACCTGGCTCTCTTGCTTTACTCAGCCAGGCTTCCCACTCCTTTCAGTTTCAAATCTACATGTACTAGGAAGGGGCTACTCTGTGTAACATTCTTATCACTATTATTATTATAATTGTTATTGTTATTGTTAAAAAATACTATTGGTTAATACTGACATTTTGCAAAAACATGTACTTTTCCATGTTTTATCATATATTTTCTTTCCAGTTCCATCCTACAACTCCTTGGTTTTGTCACCTTGAGTAAGCACTATGTCTAGTGCCTGATGCAGTGCTCCTAAGACTATCAGCACAAGACAAAACCTTTAGAGCAGTGCTCTTTTGCTTAGAGGGTGCTCCAAGACTTTAAAAAAGGCACCTATTCAGAAGTGAAACATGCCCCAAATCTTTTATGTGACCTATTTTGTCTGAATTTCTTCTGCCTGAGTCTATCACATGCAAATTCCTGTCTGGAGTCAGCTTGTAAATAGCATAAAGACAAGAAGTAGAGCTGTTATATATTGTTGATCTTTTTTTTTTTTCTTTTTTTTGTGTTTTGCCAAGATTTCTGGCATTTGTGAGAGGATAACAAATGCCATGAATGGTATTCTGTTTATGGTGGGATGTCTTTATCAAGTAGGAAGTCTTTATATCATTTCCTAGCTATGGTCAGAATTTTATTCCAATCTTTTCAGGATTGTTTTGTTCACACTCAGATTCCCTCAAAACAAGCCCTGAAGGCACTGGTCTCCATGGATCAGAGACATTTTCCAGGCACTCACAGTTCTGTTTTGGTTCAAATTCCAAACAAGTCTAATCTGACCAACGTGTCTATTTTCAGTATATAAAAAAGGTATAATTGAGGGGGGTTCTTCTTGTAGTCAATGGAGACAAATGGGTGCCAGAGAAGGTCAGTTTAAAATGCCTAAATCCAAAGGCTAAAACTAGACTGAAGAAATATTTCAGTAAGTATTCTTTACCTAATGTTTTGAGTAATCTAGATGATCAGAGGTGTTTGGAAGATGCTGCACATTAAAAGCAAAATTTTGGAGTAAAATAACATTTTCGATGGTTTTAGATATCGAGGTATACTTACATTTCTTACAGAAGTCCAGTAATTATTGTGGAAAATAATGTCACAAGTGGGAGATTTGGTGTAAATTATGGATGTCAAATCTATTGTTTTAAGCAAAAAACAAAGGCAAAGTTGACTGTGTGTGAGTAAAAGGGTCAGGGGGGTATCACCCTGTGCCCAAGCTGAGTCTTCCTCATTCCCACTGTGAAATTAGTAGCGCTTTAATGAAGTCAGAAGCTGCTAAAGAGCCTTTGAACCCCAAACTGCACTGGCAAGGCCAGTTTGCAGGAAATTTAGGTGATTTGAAGAGAACACCAACAATTTTAAAATTCTCTGGAAAACCTTTTGGGTGTACTTAACATCATAGGAGAGGTGGAAGAAGTTTCTTGTTGATGTAGCCCTGTGTCTGGGGTAAGAGCCAGAGACATGCAGAACATCTTGCTTGCCTTGGTAATCAGTGTGATTCTGGACAGCAGAAAATACATTTTCCTGGAAATTTGGCCAATAATCAAGGGAAAGTACAGTAGAAATTGCTTTATCATTAAAGAATTAGATTTTTGAGCAGAAAGTCACTTAGTAAAAAAAACCCAGCTTTTATTTTTTTCTTTCTAAACAGAACTCGGAGCCTTTCAATAGATTTTCCTTCACAGCAGTGTAGTTGTATCTTGTGTGACTATGGTAGATCATAAAAGACAAAAATAAAATGAAACAAACAGGAGAAAAACAACTGTGCAGGAAAGAAGGGAGTTGAAGCCTAGCTCACATTGTTGAGGTATCCCTGACGGTAAAGATAATCATTTGAATCTTTTCACTGTTTGATCAGCAAAAATTGGCTTAGAAAATAGTATGGGAGGACTTATTCCTAGATGCATTCCTATTTCAAGGTAAATAGATTAAACATCACTGATAAAATCTTTCCAATAAACTAACAATAAAGAAACCACTACAAAAGGAATCAAGGGCTATTGACTGTGTTGAGGAAGCCACACAGACTTTATGTGCTCTTCTAGGAGAGTCTGTTTGCTTAGACACAAATCCTCATGGTTTGCATTCATGACAAACATACCTCATGGACAATGGGGAGATAATGAAATCTGTTTTAGATAGCAGAAGTTAATACAAAGGCATTAGCTTGATTGTTAAATTTGCAGTTCCACATATTTAAGTCATTAATTCTATATAGCTTAAGTCATAAATTAATCCATGTAGCACTTAAATCACATTATATATGAGAGGAAAACAAGAAAAACTATGCAAAAAAACCTTCCAATGCAGATTGAATTACATTGGCTGGGCTTTGTGAAAGTCAGCTTCTAATGCCAAACCTCTTTTTACTGGGTTAGCTACCATTAAAAAAACATAACTTTCTCCCATTCCTCTCCTAAAGCCAGTCCAAATTGCTTTTGCATCAGTCATATGTTTGTGGCATTTTTCATAAAATTAATATAAAATCAATTTATATGATTTATAAGGGTAGACATTATTAGAATTCTCAATTTCTCATTAACTTGCAGTACTTCATGGTCCAACAGTTATGTTTTCTATGAACTTCTATTTTAATCTAAAACTGTTTTTCTTAAGACTGAATATATGTCTTAAAATTCTTTGAAACCACTCTCAAGTTTCTTCAGAGACTAATTCTTACTTTCACATGTGACTGATTTTATCTTGCACTTAAACAACTTCCATTTTCCTCAGGTCAGGAATGGATAGGAAATCAAGATAACACAAAAAGCTATCTGTGACAACATTTCTCAAAGAAGTGAGAACAATAGCTGTACTTTTGAACTGACACAAAATTTCAAAGGAATAGTTCCAAAATATTCTGCCCACCTGTATTATTCACAAAGAGCATCACATAAGTGTGCATCACATAAGTATTCTGTAGGCTCTTTAGGATTTAAAAATTTTCTTGTTCATTGATGACACATGAACATGGCAATTTGAACCTTTTGATCCTGTCTACATTAAACACATGGGAATCTTAGGGTTTTTGTAGATAGGGCAGAGAATCACATTGTTCCTGTTAAAGATAATGGGAGCTGAAAACATTTAGCTTCTCACATGCCATGTCCCACACCAAGAAAAAATTGTTAATTAATAAATGTCAAGAACCTGACATAAAGATTGATCTTTATTTCAGAGCTCCAATGGTGAATTTTTAAAATCCCCTGAAATGTCATTTTGGATCAGTGCTTCTCAAAAATTATACTTTGTTTTGTCTAGCAGCCTTTAGTAGAATACATTAGACTAAAAGCCAGCCTTGGACAGAAAAAATGGACCTCGAGATGACACTGGAACATAATTTTTCAATTTTCCTTCTATTTACTTTTTTCATTTCTTTGTGCTAACATTTTGTGCTAACAGAAATCAGACTAACTTACTACATTCTCTCATCTCATCTTCTGGTTCTGACACAAAAAAGCAGAGTTTAGAAAAATGGGAGTTAATAATTCCATAAAAATGCTGTTTCAGAACTGTTTCAGAACACCTACAAGGTACTATTTTGTTTAACCATAGACTATGGTTTTATATTGATTTTGTTTCCCCCATCAATTCAGATGTCTCTAAGTCCTCTCTAAATATCTCTAAGATGTTTATTCATCTACTGGGTTGCATTGAATGCAGACAAGCAACGGAAGCAGAAAAGGTATTGCTTGATATTAGTTTTTTATGTATTCCTTTAAATTTATGTTAATATGTGGGCAGAGTACTTCCCCCAAAGGAGAATCATTATGATAATCTCAGAGACAGTTGGATACTGCACTCAAATTCAGATCCTGTTATGTGTAATCTTCACTTAAATGAATGCATTTATAGGTACATTACAAAAAATTTATCATCTCAGAAATCAATGAAGGAAAATACAAAAGAAGATAAAGCCATTTTTTCCTGCCCACTCCCATAATATATTTTTACTAAAATAGCACAAATAAAATTGTCAATTAAGGACAGCAGGAACTTGTTAAAGGCTTAAACATTTTTTGAAACTGAATTGGGCTTCATTCAATGAAACTGGATTGAAGAGGTTAGTAATTGGCTTTTATTCAGATTTTGGGGGGTGGGGGGGAAAGCATTGTTTTCAAAATTATAAAAGCTGTTTGCTTTCCTAGAACTCTCCCTGGAACAACAAGAGGTCACTTTAGGTGATGGCTCATTTTACTCTCATATCCTTGCAGTTGCATGAGATTGCTAACGTGAGGATCCCTGCTGCTTCATTCCTTCATTCCCAAAATCTCAGAGGAAAGACCTATGCCCTTCAGATTTTACTGAATCAACTTTCCTGGAGGAGTCTGGAAGGATCAGAGGGGGTTAAGAAAGAAAATGGGATTATGGTTTAGTGGCTGGACATATGGGTAGTGGAGACTGCTCTAATGCAGCTGTCTGAGAGCTCCCTGCCAGCCTGCTGCGCTGTACCTCCTGGTCATCCAGCTGGGCCAGCATGCTGCTGTCTGCCAGATGGGGCTTAGAGTGCAGGGGACATCATTGCATTCAAACATGCCTCTGAGACATTAAATATCTTGTTTAAAATATTCCTTAAATTTCTACACGTGTCCTTTTTTTTGTTTTTTTGACTATTCAAAATTCTAACCATTTTATTGGCAAGGTTGATAACTCCGATTTCTCGGTATAGATGCTGAAAAGATACTGCATTTCCTTCAGTAAAATGGAGACATTGGTGAGAATACTAACCTTATGATAAACTTCATGTCATAAATTCAGTTTTTTATAGAGGTACTGGATCCAGCTGGTTGTCTGAGCCAATTCATGTAAACAATGCTTGAATCAAATGCAATCAGAACACACTGACAATATTCAGAAAACTCAAGTGAAGGCTCATAGGATCAAACCTCTAGGCTGTAATACACTTTCATAACCAGCTCTTTATGAGCCTTAGTTCTGAATGCATGGTTATCAGCTTCAGACTTGCAGCTCACCCTTCTATGTGCCCTTAATAAGTACCTTAAAATACTCCAGCACAAAGGGAGAAAAAATTTTCTTGACTTATGGATAGCACAGGGCTAGAAACCACCTTTACCTAAAACTGTGGAAAGCATTGCTTTCAATTATGGCTCACATGAGACTGGAATGGAGCTGTTGTGTACAGTGAACAGGTTATGCAAGAGCACCCCCTAGATAAACCAAAAAGTGAAATAATTTCCTCCTCGTCACTTGTGGAGATTATTTTGGCAAATTCATTGTATGACTTTGAATTGGCTTGTTTCACAGAATTGTTTTGTTTTTCCTGAGAGCCGAGTCTCAGAGTGTGTACGTGTGTTGAGGGGCAGGCAGGAAAAGAGGAAAGGTGCTTTGCTGTTCATGCTCACTGCACACAGAAACATGATAGCTATTGTACAGAGTTTAACAGAAAATAGTCTGGGTGTGGTGCATATACAGAGAACAAAGAGGATAAACCTAGCCCCACGTGGGGAAGTTTCCCAGCCTTACTTCTTTTCTCCAATACTGATGTTTTTGAAGGCTTCTAGCTGCTGTAATTGGCAGCATCCAAAATTGCATATTAAATACAGACACAGAATAATCATTGTTTCCTTGTTTGCATGCACCACAGCCCAGTTTTGACCCACGCCAGCTCAATCCTCACAGACACCAGGCACAGATCAAGGGTTAGCAAGGACCACAGATGGTTCCCACTGAGTTACAGGGACACAACTGCTCTTTTAAGGAAAGAAAATTTAATTATCACAAGCTGGGCCATACTTCTTACTCTCAGACAGGAGAAAGTCTTCCAAGACATTTTAGTTAATTATCAGCATTTTACAGAATAAGGGAACATAGCCCATTGGTAATGTACTAACCTATCAGCTGAGAGATTTGGGTTCATAATTCTGGTGTGCAAGGAACTGCTAAGTTCTCAAAGGTGTTTATGAGTAATCATTTCCAACAAAGTTAAGGTATTTAGTTATATTTTCGTATCTCTGTATATCCATCCGTGGAAAGCAAAGTGGGGACAATAGTGATTTCATATGTCAATGAGCAGACACATTAAATAGTGAAATGCTCCAAAATCCTGTGGTCATGGAGACCATAATACTTCAGAAGGCAGAAGTAGTGTGCAGTGAGAAAACTTTCGCCTTGTTTCCCATCTCCTCATGTCCTAATCTGATTATCTGCCTATTCCTTTGAGAATTCATTAAACACAGACTTCTGGGGATGCAGAACAGGCATGCAATGCAGCATGAAATGCATAGAACACTAATCTTGTTTAAATATATATCTTGTCAAGTATTCAAAAGTTTTACTGATTGCATTGACTGAAATATCAGAGAGAGCTGTGTGAAAAGTACAATTTTAGAGGAGAAAAGAAGAAAATTATGGTGTATGTTTTTAACATTTTCAGTTATAACATTCCTTAATTTAAATGAGAAGGTGAGGACTTTCTTCCCTGGCATGTGTATTAAACTCTGGAGAGTAAACAGCTTAAACTAAACTCATCTGGATTACTTACAAAGTTGCTTCAGCATCTTTATGTATCTCTGTCTTAGGGAGCTCAGCATTACATAGACATTGAACTACGCAGGACTAGCACTTACTGTAGTCCACATAATTGGCTTGTTTCCTTGTTTGGTGGTTTGTTTGTTTGTTTCACCAATTGATACATATAAATAAAGATAAAGGTATCAGTAATCTTCTTCAACATGATCATCTTGCAACTGTGAAGTATAACCTTAGAAATAGTTTCTTATTTCACAGATATGAAGGATATGATATATATAATTTATAAATAAAATAAATAAATTTGTGACTTTATTGAGGTATCAAGGACACACACTGTGCAAGGATTTAAAAGTTGCAAGTGTGGTCATAAAATTTATTTGTGACTTATTTGTTTTGTAAGGCATAGATGGAATCACCAGATATCAACACACATTCCTTAATTAGGGATGCTGTATGAGTAAAACTGAATAATACAGAAATATACTTAAAATAAAATAAAATTTGAAAGAACATTTGTCTGTTGAGAACTGAGATATTTATTTGAAAGTCATTATCTGGTATCATATCCAGCAACCATACCTCTGTAGGCCCATAATTGAGATGTACATAGTGGAAGTATAAGACTTTACAGCCACCATTTCTAAGTGAAGATAAAGCTGATTCTGGGTTAGGCGTTGCTGGAAATGTAGCAATTATGGTTACCAGGTGCTATTCTGGTACTCAGGTAGACTTCACTGTCATTCTGTTCCCATGTTTTTTTTTTGTAGGTCCTTAATTACTCTTTCTCTCTCTTGGCTTAGCTGTGGTGCCTCAGAGAAGGCTCCATGTGCACTAGCAGTAACAACAGAATATGGTGACTGCACACTTGTTAATGACTTTCAAACAACATGGAAATTAGAATTCCCTCAAAAAGCTTGAAATGTGTTTTAAGTACCTCCAATACTATTTTTAAGTATTGTCTATAACAAAAAAGTATAATTTCAATAGCTTTTTAACTCTTTTAGATGTCCTTGTTATAATAAATCACAACACACCTGCTTTATACAATACACAAAATCCTAAGCTTTTATTATTTCACTTTCTAACATCTCTAACATTTGCTCCTGCATATAATAGTCCCACTACAGTTTTTTTGCCTTCAGTGCATCTCTCTATTTCCAGTACAAAATTTCCTGCTGACTCTCATTTCCTGGTAATCTGAATAAAATAATGATTTTTTAAAATGTTTGTTTGTTTAAAAGTTACAGAGGTGAAGTAATTTTTAGGGTGGCGAGTATGTAAGAAGTTGATTTTTATAAGGTACAACAGAGAGGATAATATATTTGACTGCAGATGCTGTAAATTGTGGAAGTAGAGTTACAACTGCAAGTCATGTTTTTTCTTTGCTTACTTTTTTATTTGACAGCAGTTGGCAAAAGTGTCTAACACAGACAGATCTTCTGGTCCAGCTCACAAATTTTCCTTTGAATACTGTCATACTGTAGAAATTTTTGCTCTGTTGCCACGCATCCGCACACACTATCATAGATCCATGAAGACTTGTTGGGTGGAGAATGGACACCTCACAGCTCACTTGGTGTGGATAATTTGGATGAAATTTCTTGCTTGACAGTAAGCCACTTACACAGGCAGGTTTCTTACCAAAAAGAAAGAATATGTTCTTATTTTTCTTTGGATAAACAGACCTGCTGGTTCACAAATCAAAGTAAACCAGTTTAATCACAGTAATGCTAGGAGAAATCTCTGTAAATTTAGATCTCCACTGCTGCAGGTGTATGAGGACATGTCATAGTAACATGAATTTTCTCAAGGACATTCACACTGCCTGTCATGTTTGCTCTCACAAAATTCTGAAGAAGTATCATGCTGTCTCAGAATAACTCAAAAATGGTTGTGCTTGTCTTTGGCTTGACTATCACAGTGCATGTACTTATTGCATTCTGTTAAAACTTCCTCATACAAAAATAATTCACAACTGAAATGCCTCTTGCTGGTCAAGGTTTCCTCATCCTGAATGCATGCTTAGTCTCTCCACTTCACATTCATAAATAGTTAGAGAGACTTCAAGCATCTGAGGTCATTGTGCTTCACACAATTGTTCTTTGTTGCACTCTGTGAAGGAGATTACATGAGGGCAAGCTGGAATTCCTGGATACCATATTTCTCACTATTGAAGGGCTATCTCCTTGAATAAAAAAAGCAATGAGGCTATCTGAAGTGACCTTGGCAATTGTTCATGTAATTTATGACATTGTACAACTAGACGTGAGTTCAAATCAAGCATAGGGATCACTTTCAAATCTAATAATGCCTCCAAACTGAGAAAAAATTGCTAGATGAAGAATACATTTTCTGAAATATAGCTCTATGCATCAAACAATGCACATGATTAGTATTTTCCTGCTATTTAACACTGTCTGCTATAGCACTGCATTGTCATCAATTGCTGAGCTGTTAATCCCTGCAAGCACATTAAAATTAAACATACATAATAGAAGAATGTTGCTGCTCAGTAAGAGTAATTCTTAGTAAATAAAGACAAAAAGTAAGTGCAAAAAATCTGATTATTGCTAAGTGAATATTACTAATGCAGCTACTTGCTGATACATAACAGATAAAATATTTAACAACATATAATAATAATAATAATAATAATAATAATAATAATAGTCAATAATAATGAATAACAAAAATAACAATAATAATAATCATCAACTTCTTAAATTTCTTTTCATGCCTTTCAGGATGATGAAAAGAAGACATACAATGGGGTGCAAGGAAAGACCTCTGTCTTTTAAAAACCTTTTGATGGCATTCCTTAGTGAGAGAAGTAGGAGATCTTCAAGCTTCCAGGCTGTTAGATTTTGGAAAATAAGGTGGTGGATAGTGGAGGGCAACTATAAAAGCAGTGGAGAGAGTAAGCTGCCACAGAGACTCCACTTCACCCTGCGCTTCAAAGAATTCTGGGGGAATAAATATGTGTCGTGGCTGCCACTGGAAGATTTCCAGTTCAGCCTTTGCTTTATTGAGCACCCAAAACTCTAAGGATTCAAAGGCAGAGCACACCACACTTCTTCGTGCAGAGCAGCCTGAGATTTGGACCTAAGCTAGTTTTAAATATGATCTTACTCTGTGTTTTACATTATACTGAAGAGTGTGTATTTGAGACGAAAATATATGAATGAGGACTGACAAATGCATAAAAGATGCAATTCTTCATTACCCCAAATGTAATTTTGTTAAGGATTTGAACGTCTTCCTAGTGCCATAGTATCTTAGGTCTGGCAGGCACCACTTAGCCATTCTCAGCACACAGGTCCAAAAGGCCCTCACTCAGGCCCAAAACAATAAATCTTCACTGAATGTGGAAGCTTGCATTACAATTTCCATTATCTTGTTTATGTTTGTACCCACAAGATGTGATAGGGTCCATCATGAAACTTGGGTTCCAGCACTTAGTGTTCTACTGACAATGGATGATAGTTTAGATGGAGTCTCAAGAGAATTCTGCATTTCTATCCACACTTAAAAAAAACAAATGAGAAAGAAAACTTGGCAATAGGCTGTTTATGTATGTTTGGGGTATATTTGTCCAGAGCTGAAATTTGTAATAAAGACTTTTGTCAAATGTATTTACAGGGAATTGGCCATAGTATATCCATAAAGGGTAGAGGATTTTTTTCTGTGACTTATATCCTTGTGTTGTAAATATTCATTATTTTAAATATACATTATAGATTTAACACACAACTTAGGATGCAAGCTGTTCTAAGAAACAGGAGGCACTTTCTTCTGGTCCTCATCCCATCAAGTTCATGACAATGGAGTCAGAAAAGTCCTGTAACTTGTTTCCTCAGCTGCCATATCTTTTCTATGACCCTAAATTACAACTGAGAAATATTTTTTTCAACAGCTTTCAAATAAAAAATAAAAAAGCCTATTAATTTAATTTTAATTTAAAATTAGAAAAAAATTACCTTATTTGTATTTTGAAGCTATTTCTTTGCTTTTATAACATAAAATGTAAAACTTCTAAAAAGGTGAATTCGTCAAAATGCATTATTTAAACTGACTAGAAATGGTCATATTTCTATATTTATTTAGGCAGCTCAGGGTGAGCTTCAAACATCGGGAACTTTTTTAAAATATCATTCTTTAGCTAGAGAATTTGTCATGAGCACTCTGTTTCACAAGTGCTTGATTTTTTTCTAATTTCAGTAGCAGTTAAGAGGAAAGAGAGGTACAACTATCACCTTTTCTAATGAAGATATATTTCTTTATGGTTAGCAATGTATAAAAAAGATTATGTGGATTTACTGTGTTTCAAAGATTGCAGCCAGCTTACTATAGTGCTTCAGTAATGCATCTGCAGAGACCACGAGACACGCAGCTGCTGGGTTAATGAGATCTCCCGTGGATGCCTGGCCTGCAGTCCAGCATCCACAGGAAGTGAAATGAGACATGAATGCATTGTAATTTACTGTATTTTCATCTCTTTCTATGCTTTAAACAAAATATTTTCATAGTCACTATAATTTTGTGTCCGTCTAAACCAAACAAAACACAGAAGCAAGCAGCACTTCAAATCATCCTCTGTGAACACAAGCACTATCAGCATATATGTGAAAGTGCACAAAACACAAAGCCCAAAAAAGTCTCAAGCCTTAAGCTTGAAGAGCTTTCCATAATCAGTGTAAACATAAACATCTGAAATACAATAACGCATTCACTGGAGTCAGCAGCATCAACAGGGATTTGACACAAATTACCTGCAAACTGATTGAGGGCTAGGTATCAACTGCTGGTGATGCTTGTAAATCCAGGCTTCAGTATACTAGCTAAAGAGGCACTTACAGAGTTGAGAAAGGTCATGGATTTCAGTCTGTTTTGATATTCACTCACAACCAATGTACCTCCCCGTTGTTTTTGGATTTCTGCCCAAGGAAGTGGGGGGGAAGTTTAACATGGCCAGAAATCTCTAAAACCTTCCCATCTATTAAGAAGGTCTATTGTGTAAGACCTTCATTTTAGCTAAGAATTTCTATTGTCAAACATTTTTCTAGGTTTTCCAGTTTTCAACAACTATTCTCTTTTCCCTCTCCTTTGAAGAAAGATAACATCCTGTCCAACCTCAAGTAGGGAACCCCCCTCCATGTGTGCGTGCATTTGAGCATGAATGCAGTCCTATTTTCAACCTTTGGCAAATACTGACGTGGACTTTTAAGCAACTGTAATTGAATCTGAATTGAACTCTTCGACACAGGTGCTAGTATTACCCAGGAATTTATCATGAACCTCTTTAGCAGAGGAGTAAACAGAGTAAAACTCAGCACACCCTCATTAGAAAGAGAATAGAAGTAAGTGAAGTTCTATGGACATATAAAAATCATAGCTGCAATTAAAGAACACCAGTTTTTCTGTTGAAGTAGGCTCAAGAATTAAGAGGAAAGAAGTCCTTAGAATAATAAATCTACCTTCTTTCCAAATGAGACACTGATTTCCTCTCTGTTTCTTTCTCTGTTTATTTTTTTTTCTGATTTTTCTTCCCTCCTATCATAGGTAATGCATCTTCTAAGGAAAATACTAAAAGCTGGTCTTGCCATAGAATCAGTGTATTGATGTTAGATATCTTGCTGATATTTTATCAGATTACATTGTTTCAAAAGTCCAGAGGCTGGAGGAATTCTGACAGTGGTATTTTTGTCCTGAATTTAATAAAAGTCTGTTGGGGATTTTCATGGTAGAGGATTCAAAACTATTCTGTTGGTATCAGGTTTTAGAGCACTCTGCTGCATGGATGTAGTTGTAGTGGTGATTAGAAAAGTTTATCTATAATATTTCTGAGTAATTAGGAATCATGTAGAGTTTTAATCCTTACTTTCTGAGCACTCCTATGGTTCTTAGAACTTACCTCCTCTTAGTTTCTCAATAATAATCACATTATCATAAATTGTTAATCAGAGGAGCAAGGCCTAATTCACCATTCACCATCTACTTGCCAGTCAGGGAAATTTAGAAAATGAAGGCTCAGATCTAACCTATATAATATGAGCTACCTAGCAGAAGTATATGACTTATGATTTGATCAGTCCTATACTATTTACAGGCAGTAAAAGATGGGTTCCAAACTCAGAATGGCTTTTGGTTAAATAGAATATTTGCCCATGCAATCTCTAATTTTAGACTGGATGGGTCTCAGTCAATGTCCTTTTTCCTTGAAGATTAAAGTTCTACTACATGATGAAGTGAAATTGACTTTATGATGTTATTTCCACCATGTCAGAATAAATTACAGCGGTCTTCACCTGTCTGCAGTGTAGGCAGTCTGAATACACATGGAAATAGTGTGCAGAATAGGATGTGAGCATCCTTGAGGAGATTAGCTGGCTTACTCCAGCAGTAGTGAGGCTTATATCTCTCTGTATCATGTAAGGCAGCTCTCCCCAGGTAACAGTGCTTATCAGTCACATACATCATCCTATCATGGTCTCAGGACTGGGAATTTTTTTTTGGTTTTTAATGTGCATCAGGGAATTTAATTAGATGTGAGGACACTTGACTATCTGGATTATTAACTTGAGGAACTCGAGGGAGACACATGAAAGAATTAGACGTATAAAAAAGCACAATGCACAAGTTATGAAATTTAATTCAGTATAATTAGGAGTTTATGTCAGAAAATAAAAAACAGCTTTTCCTGATAGACCTATTCATCTCTTTACCTTCACAGCAAATAAAATAATGCATATTTTTTTCCTTCCTAATATTACTTTGAGACTAGAAGAAGGTAAATTAAGTGCAAAAATTGTATCATTGCAACCATACACAATTTACAGACCTTTCAGCCAATAAAACATGTATTTAGACATTGCGAAAAATATTTTATTCTCTTTAATTTGTTGCAAATAACAGCTCCTAGTGATCAACAGCCACTGAACCCCAAAACTGAAGGAGCAAAGCAAGACAAAATACAGTCATGAAAACTGAGATAGTAAAACAAAGATGAAGTTTGTAAAAACTCTGGAGAATAGGATCAGGATTTCAATGTAGTATTGAAAAAAATGGAAAGTCATTCCTAAATCTTACAGTATGGAATTATCCAAGACAATAAGAAAATACCGTCAATAGAAAGAAGCAGCCAAAAAATGACTGCAAAAGGTAAAGACTTGGGTAATCAGAGATGCCACACTAAAGGATCGGAAAATGCAGTGATCGCAAACGTTGGGTAAGTGAATTTTATGCTACAGGTAAGGGTACTCGAAAGGCTTGAATTTAGTCTAGTGTGCACACAAGCCAAAAGAGGCAACTATTCCAGTGCTGATGGAGTCTTTGCTTCAGGGGAGATTTCTGTGAGCAGTGCAGATTTCAATTGTACAAACTACCTTAGAGGAAAACACAAATGCAACAGTATTGGTGCAATCTCACTGTTCCTTACCTATACTGGAGAGTGGGAGAAAGTTTGTGTCTGCCTCAGAACACTTCTGTGCCCAAATTAAAAAATTTACTGTGAGTCAAATTTTAGATTCTGCTTTTCTGACATACTCATATGAACTTTTAAAGTGGTTGGGGTTTTTTAATATTTTTTTTTTTAATTTTTGGGAAGAAGACAAGCAGAGAAAAGTATATCTGTCTATAATGTGAATATGCAACAAAAGGTAGAAAGAAATTAAATATGAAATATGAAATATGAAAAACCATAGGTGCATCAGTGGACAGGTTGCATACGGTTGAACAGGCAATGGCAAGACCCAGCAGACCAAGGTAAATAATGTGCCAGTAAACAGAGAGTAAGGCTGGCAAAAAATCACTAGGAAAGGAGAGAAGAATACTAAGGAAAAGAGAGTGGTAGAGAAAGCGGGTGCTTTTAAGTCTTTAGTCATGGCTGTCTTACTTGTCACTAAGAGCAGCAAGCAGTGAGGTGTAACAAATCTACTGCACTGCCACTACCTCTGCTGGAAAGGGAAAGGACAAAAAAATGCCAGCCTCTTCCAGATGAAACTATATATGTTTCTGTACACATGATGAATATTCCCAAAGGAGAGTTTGACTAGGATGCTGGCTGAATATATTCCCCTTGCAAACTCTCAGCTTTTTTTAATACCTCTTAAGTTACCAGCATACTCTCTTCGTGTCATATCCCAAGGGCCACTTCATTTTTAACAGCAGTAGCTCGCATAACTGCCTTAATTTAGCACTTATTTAGGAATTTCTCTGAGGGAGAACCTTGTTTTTCTTATTTAACTTTTCCCTCTCTGCACTTGTGGGCAGTCCAGGACAGCCCATTAGTATTATATTTGGGTCACACACATGTGTCCTGGGCTCTCCCCTGCTGCTAGCTGCTTAATGTTAATGATTGCAGGATGAGCGACTCCAGAGGCTGTCAGAGTTAAGCAGATAGAAAGTAAATTAATCTGACAGGTGACAGGCTGTCCTTCCTGTAGTTTGCCAGCTCAGGCAGAGGGAGAACTGCCAGTTCCAGCTAAAGGGAGAGTGTGGCTGGGCATGATGGAGGGGGGACTCAGCTGTCCCTGATCTCATTCCCAGCAGTGCATCTGGGTGATTTCAGTGGAGGATACCTGCAAGTCAGAAGCCAGGTCCCCTCCTTAAAGTGCAACAGAATTGCTGAAACCAAGATGCCTGGATGAGGGTTTTGTTACTAATTGCACTGGGGTTTTTTCCCTTTCCGGCTTTTCTCAGCAATTATACTGTAGGTTCCATTGTTCTTTGGGGGAGGTGGATAGTGTTCATGCTATTTTGGGGGTTTTGTAAGCAAAAAAAAGCTTTGGTTCCATTTTTTTCAGGAGGACAATGCTGTAATTAATGCTATACTGCTTCTTACAAATTACTTCATGATCCATAATACTCTATGTGCTACATAATACTCTAATTTAATTTTGCATGTGTGTTTGATTTTGGAGTTTTTTTACATGGAAGGCTGATATTCAAAGAAGCATAGAAAAAATTACAGCAGAAACCTCTTCTTACAAACAGAGTGGTAAAGACAGTGGTGCAAACTGCAGGCTCTAGCTAGATTCTTTTATGTTTTGTTGAAGAATAAGGAAGCAAATTAGGGGTTTTACAGGAGCACTTTATGTATAAAACCTGCTCAAAGCCAAGTACCTTAAAATGGAGTCTGTTGTAAGGTTTGAATTTTCAAGATGTCAGTTTCCTGCATCACTGTAACTTGTATCAAACAAGCTAATTGTAATTGCAGCTCTGCCCCCAGTGGGAAGAATTTACACTGAAAGAGTTAGCCTTACAACAGAGGCACTGACTGTAA
The DNA here is from genome assembly GCA_024362935.1 of Setophaga petechia. NCBI lineage: Eukaryota > Metazoa > Chordata > Aves > Passeriformes > Parulidae > Setophaga > Setophaga petechia. The sequence continues at coordinate 5,640,383 of JANCRA010000004.1, read as the reverse complement.
ATGTATTCTTTATGTGACAGCAGGCATGACAATTTAAACAAGAGGGAACACTTGACAAAATGACTTCAAGAAAATACGCTTTTTATTGAAGGTAAAATATATTAAGACCTACTAGTTAGGTGGGAGGCTTCAGACCTCTTTTTCTTCAATAAGGCAGTCTTTATCCTCTGAAATCACAACCAGTCTTGAATGTAAGGATTCCTTTCCCTGATGTGCCAGATCACGCAATCTGCTCTGCACCCCACTGCCCTCACCCCAAACAAATGCCATAACATCTCCAGACTCTTTGTATGGGTTCAACCATGGTTCTGACATAGGTTCTCTGGGTGAGAGATCCTGGTGGTCCTTTTGTCCTTAGTTTCACCACTTGGTTCCAGTGAAAAATGTCACCTTTCCCACTGATACTTTTCTCTCATACTTATACTGAAAAACTGATCAAAATCTGTACATCTCCATTTTCACATAACTGAAGGGGACTGCAGCTCTTTTTACAGTGGAAAAAAAGAGCATGGAAAGTGAGAGTGTGCTCCACATCTGACTTTCTTTCATAGTGTCCTGGTGTGGACTGGGGCAGAGTTAATTTTCTTCCTATTAGCTGTGTTTCAGATCTAGAATAAGAATAATGTTGGTAATGCCCTGATCTTTTCATTGTTGATGAACAGCACTTACCCTAAGTCAAGGACTTCTCTGACATGATGCCCTGTCAGAGAGGAGGCCAGAGGGTAAAAATGGGATGTAGAGATGGGATGAGACACAGGCAGCTAACCCCAACAGGACAAAGGCATATTCCATACCAAATGATGTCATGTTCAATGTATTAACTAGGAGGAAAACTTACCAGGAGGGCCACTGCTCAGGAAATGGTGGGTATCCAGCAGTTGGTGATGAGCAATTGTCTTCATCTCCATTCATTGATTTCCCCTTTTTAAAACTTTTATTTCATTGCAATTTATTTTTATTATTACTTTTATTATTGTTGTTGTTATTATTAAGTTATTTTTCAGTTCTTTAACTCTTCTTATTTCAACCCACAAGTTTTCTTTCACCCTTTAAATTCTGTCCCCCATCCCAACAAAGGGGAAGGGAGCTGCTGTGTGGGGCTGAGTTGCTGGCTGGGGTTAAACCATGACACATGCAAAGTCAGCAAGCTACACCCCTCTAAATTCACTGCTAGGGCCAGGAAAAGCAGTCACTTTTATCCTGTATTTTTACTATGCAAAACCAGAAGACAAAAACAGTGATGAGAAATTGAGTTTGAAAACTCTTAGAAGTACTCAAAAAAAAAAAAAAAGGCATAAGAAAGGAGCTGACTATGATAAATACCAAGTACCCATCAAACTGCTCCATCACTCCTTCTCCTCAACTGGATGGGAGAAAAAAACTAAAGTCATGTAGGCTACAGATAAGTACAGCATGGGCAAAACAATCAGTTTGGGGAAATTATTTTCATCTATTATCATCAAATCAGAGCAGAATAATGAAAAAAACCCAGACCAATATTTAAAGCACCGTTTGCCCCACTTCTCCCTTCCTCCAGGGCTCAACTTCACTCCCACGTTCTGTCCCAGAGGTACAGGTGGACAGGGAATGGATTCTGCAAGCAGTTTATTACACACTCAGGTCATCCAACATTGTCCCTGCTGCTATTTCCTCCTCTGTGGGAGCACTCCTCATCCTCTTCCACCGCTCAGGTGTGGGGTCCCTCCCACAGGAGACAACTCTTCACAATCTTCTCCAAAGGCAGTCCTTCTCATGGGCTCCAGTTCTTCATGAGCTGCTCCAGCCTGGATCCCCATGCTGTCACAGGTCCAGCCAGCAAACTCCTGCATGGACTCCTCTCCCCTTGGACACTATTTCCTGCCAGATCCTGCTCCAGCACAGGTTTTCCAGAGGGTCACAGCCTCCTTCAGGCATCCACCTGCCCTGGGATGTAGGTGGGCTCGTGCTCCACCACGGACCTTTATGGGCTCAGGAGCACAGCTGACTCATCATGGTCTTCTCCATAGCCTGCAGGGGAGCCTCAGCTCTCAAGTAGGGAACACCTCCTGTCCATCCTCCCTAATTGGCTTTGATTTCTGCATAGCTATTTCTTTCACTCTTCTCTCACAGCTGTGGTTGTACACAGGTTTTTTCCTCCTTTTAAATACTCTGTCCCAGAGGTGTCACCACCAGTGCTGATGGTCTTGGCTCACTGACTTATATGGTTTCAAAGCAATTTTGACCTGGGACTCTTCTGAAATATGAATTGTGGCACAACAAAATAAAAATGTGTGATGTGAGCTGGTTCAGTATATTTCTTTGTTTGGATACTGCCAATTTTTTCTCCTGCACAGAGACAAGGTCAATAGCTCTAAATCACAGATGTGATGCAAGAGTTTTGATGTTACGGTTTTGTAGTAATAATTTAAAGCCAGTCAGAAAAAGAAAAGCTGGATTCCATTCACACTTGCTGAATCTGTGAAACTGAAAATGTCAGCAGAGATGGTGTTTCTCTGGATTCTGCAGGAATCCTTTGTGGGTTTCTGCTGCGTCATCTGTCCCTGAGCCCATCAGGGAGGTTATATGGGATCTGCACTGCCAGGAAGCAATGGGTCTGGAGCATCCCCAGCCAATTACTGACCCTGCAGTCAGCAGTTTCAGCACTTACATTTGCAGGTCTGTTGAATGGATCTGCTGAATCTCCTGGTGAGAACCACTGGAATTTCAACATGCCAGGCAGAGAATCAGACAGTTTTGTGTTCTACCAGTGGGCTGGCTGCCTGGCAAGGTTTCTGAGGAATTTGGGTTGCCAGGCATATTTGGTGAGTCTGGGCTGATCAGTATTTGCACAGCACGCAGGCTTTGTTAATGATCTGGAACAGGACTACCAGTCTAAGATTTGACCTCAAAAAAGAGTGAAGGGGAAATAAACAATTTTCAGTGAAGCTGGTTTCAAAACCAGCTTCTGAAGTATCCATGCAATGGAATTTGCTTGCCCAGACTAGCTCTTACAGCTATTCACCACAGTATTTCCAGGTGCAGAGAGGCTCACACTTCAGCCTCTAGCTGACATAAATGACTTACTGTTCCAAGAAATGGCTCATATGTATGAAGAGGAACTGGCAGACATAAATCCAGTGTGACTTAGAACAGGACTTTCTGTGTATGAGCAGATAAACTTAGCCACTAGGTAAAGGGAGAAAGGAGTTAATGATTTTCTGTAAAATATATTATCAACTTTTAATTGAGGGCTAGTGATACTTTATCACTTAATTGAGAAACTTTGGAACATTGTTATATATGGGACGAAACACTCAACCCTTAGAAGTCAGGAAGCTGATTAAAAAATTTATCTTTTAGCCATCTTACTATGGTTGTTAAACCAAACACTTGCAGCTATGCATACTAACAGCAGGAGGATTTCCCATCTGTGGCGTAGCTGCTTTTGTCAGTTTGTTTCAACGCAAAAAGGTGCTGCTGTTTCACAGTGAATTTGTTCAGGGAGGTTCCTGGCACACCAACTGCTAAGCACTGATGTCCTGCCAAGGGAACAGAAAACATTGCCTCTTTACTCTGCAATAAACTCGCTAGGCTTGTGCACCTGTAAAGGAAGGGAAGAGGGGAAGTAGGGGAAAGCCTACAATAAATCATTTGCTACCAAACTCATTTTGCTATAAGGTAAAATAAGTTGTGGTTTTTTCTAGATTTTTGATAAATGAAAAAAACTTCCTCCCACTTCAATTCAGTTATTAATCCTCTTTGTTGGCTCTACTTAGGCTTGTTTAATCCTAAAATACTATTTTTAAACAGAACCATTGGAATGGTCTGTGTCTGCTTTTCAGTTTGGAATCATGAACTAGAATTTGTAACTAGTAATGAAATTTGGTGGTACTTTTTTTCTCAGAAGTGATTTTTAGTAATTTAAATCCTGCTTAAATACTTAAGTATATTTATTAAGATATATAAGATTTCATTTCCAGATAAAATTATTACACTGCAAGAAATTGCAGTCTTGAGCCCTTAGTTCTTGCAAATGCCCATCCCAAAGTCTCAATGAGCAATATTCTCCTTATATATTTTTGAATACAGGTTTAGAACTTCCGTTAGGTCTACCAGTGATCCCAGTGCTTTCACTCCTGCTACCTTCTTAGGACTGTCCTGTCCAGCAGCAGCTGTTCCATGAGAAATGAAGGAGAAAATACCAAGATGGGGCTTTGGAGGTACATGTTCTGCAGGGAGAGAGAAGATGTCAACACAATTATCAAAACTGTACTGTGACTGTGTTCATTTCAAAATAAGAAAATTTTCTTAAGGGAATGTATAATTTTGGGTATTTTGTGCAGTGACATGTTGGCGCTTTGTGCTCAGCTCCTTTTATCTCTATCCATAAATGACTGATATTTTCTTGCGGGTGGTGAGGGTTTGATAATACTAAAGAAATGAGACTTGTTGCAGAAATAATATGAGAGACCTTACTAGCTGGAAATTCTTGCTTATGTAGTGGTATTAATAGCATGGTGATCTGGCTATGAAATTTGGAGGAGGTGGGAAATTGCAAACATTTGGTGAAATTTTGAAGCCATTGCAATGCTTCCAAATTCATTTTGATCCTCTGCTGGAGGGAGTTCAAACCCACATTCCTCCTGCTGCTCTTGGTATCAGGGTATGGGATGCTCCACATGTTCTTGTAGCTTGTTCAGAGATCAGTGATAAAATACCTTAAACATTCTTACAAGGACTCTTTCCCCTGGTAAATGTGATTGAACCTGGCTATTGAACCAAGCTGACACTTGTTTTCTCTTTTTTGTCAAATGAATCTTTAATTCTTTTGCTGTGCAGCAGAAAAAGTTAAACAGGCTGAAGCAGAATGAACTTCAAAGCACAACAGCCAGTAATAATGAGGAGATGGACCTCGTTCAGCACTTTGAGGGCATGGAGGAAGGTTGTGGACTGAAGGTTCATTACCTGGCAGAGTTACTAACTACCTTACAGACTCCCAGGTGTGAGATTTTTTTTCAGATTTTCCTGCTGGCTAACCCTAGTAATGAAAAGCTTTTCATAAGGGCTCTGACATCTTCTATTCAAGCAGCATGACACAACTTGTAGACTTTTAAGACTGACCCAAAGAATTTCATACAACATGCTAGACCTCTCCTTTCCTATCCCCTCCAGCCCCCAAAATCAAAAGCCTCCCTGCACTAAGAATAAAACTTTTCACCAAGTGCTGCAAAAGATTTCATAAGTACATTTTTTTGTTTGTTTATAAAAATGATGCAGCCTTAAGGTACTTTGAATTTTAAAGCAGGGTAAAAGTTGGAAAAATTCTCACTGAATTTAGGAGTTCTGCATTGATAGGTTTAGTTTGAGAACCCTGAGGGTTGCATTTGCTTGGTCTAATATATTCTGACAAATATGACTAAACCTTATTCTTGCAATTTTTTTTTGTTTTCTTCTGGTGATTCATAGCTTAGAGTCTATTGTTAACTTTGGATACATGCCACTTTCATTGCTGAACATATTGCAGAAATCTAAAAACATTTCTGAAATATCTAGATGACAAAATTATTCAAAGCTCTTGATATGCAGTGCATATGTAGCTCATGAGTGGGAGAATCCATTGCATGCTAACCATTATTCAGAACTCATCATTTATGAACACATTTACTTACTGAGAAAAAGCTTTTCTGTGGGTTTTTTTTTTTTTTTTGATATTTGAAGTTAGCAAGGTAAGTCCCTTGCTTCACATGGGAAACAGATGTGTGCTGAAAAAGGCAGATCTCCTAATAAGCAAAGGATGTCAATACGGCATTGTTGTTATAGTAAGTGTATATGATGCTCAGAAATGCCTATTGTCCCAAGACAGTAGAATATTTCCCCCTCTTGAATTCTCTGTCTGCCCCAGATTTAGTTCTTCCCCTGTTAACTGAGGTCAGTCAAGTTTCCCAGAGAGTGCCCATGATGAAGGAAAATCTGCTTCCTCCCTTTGCTTTTTAATCCTCTGTAAAGTAAGGAGGCTCCACTTAGTATAGCAAAATAATAGCAATCCCTCCTTCTCCTCCTTCTCTGTGACTAAATCCTCCTACCAACATATTTCCATCCAAATACTCTTAAATGTTAACTTGCACCAATCAGATGTTTGTTCTCCCACACAGGAGTGCATGACTAACTATTTTATTAATCTGATTTCAAGAGTTTTGTACTCCAGACACTGACTGTAGTATCACAGTGGAATTGTAAGGGAATTATAATTTCATTATGATGTTGGCAAGGATTAGAAGTAAAAATAAGTGTAGGTCTAGCAGTGGGTGAAATGCTTGAGGGCCTCTTATGGGTTCCATAAAGCTTTTCCATGCTTCTGGTTTATATTCTGGTTAAAAATTACTTGTCTTGAAAGTTAGGATCAGAATGTCTGAGCAGAAGTGTGGTATGTATTCAGCAGCCTCCGGATGGATCAGAGGCACAGCAGTGCCGTGTGTGCAACTCTCACTCCTTTGGGTGCTGGCTCTTTCTGTGGCTGAGAATGGTCTTTTGGCTCCACTGTAGCCAAGGTGTACAATGACCCTGAGATCAGCCCAGGTGGTGAGAGCTTGGTGCTAATAAGGCTGAGCCCATGGGTTCAGTCCTTGTGTGCACTATGCACTTAAGAGACTGGACCTGATCCTCATGGGGCCCTTCCAAACTGGAATATTCTGCGATGTTTCTGTAATTGCAGCCATCTAGACACGGTCTTGGGGTGTGGAGCCTAGAGAAGTACCAGTAATGCTTAATCCTGTCTGAGAACCTGGTGCATATTTGATTGATGAGACCCATGTTGCTGTTACTGGCTTTTTTATCATTTGCTTGGTTATGCAAATCAAAGCTACTGTAGTTATAGGAAGGAATTTCTGGTGCAGAGTGTCTTGTAAAAGGCCTCAATTTCCCTGTCTTTATTTAGTCTTTCATATATAGTTACTAGGGGTCTGACTATTCTCTTAAAAGTACTGTGGGATATGATGTCATCGTTCTCATGAGGAAAGACTCATGAGAAAAGATGGGTCTTGCATTATGCTCTAAAAATAGTAAAGGTCACTCCTGTCAACAAAAGATAAGATTTTTCAAGTTAAGGAAAACCCCATGTAATCTCATACAGACAGAGCACACAAAACCAAGGCAAAGTGCAGGAAATACAGCAACAAAGTCCAATTGTGGGAAAAGACATTCAGAGTACTTAACACCATGTTAATGAGAATATCTTTCCCATAAAACATTTACTAAAATACAAAGTTTTCTGATAGAAACTATACAATAATGCTATAAAAATCTTGGGTCTGGGAAAGGTTGAATTCAACTAAAGCCAAAGAAGAACTTCTTTGAAAGTAAGATCAGAGTAACATTTCAAATTATTCCAAACAAATTTATTGGAGTTCCTTCTCTCCTAGAAAGAAAATGTATGTGTGTTTCAGTTTTATTTCCAAGGAAACAAAACATCTGTCAAGTTTTGCTATCAACAGTTTCCCAGAATTAAGTAGTATACAAAATTCATGTGATTAGGAAAAAAAATTAAATATCCTTATTCTGATACTGAAGGACTCCTTGAACAGCTCTTCCATTTCTGGGGCAGTATAAATAAATTAATTTTAGATGCAGCAAGAGAGAGACATCAAGTAAGTATGTCAAAAACCCCATCAAAGGTGGAACAATCATAATTTTAATTTTGAGCATTTAATTTGGGCTTAATAAACTCAGTAGAATGCAGTTGAACTACCCTTCATAGCAAGACACGTGGAGACAAGTAAGGACAAGACCTTGCTCAGTGGAACAGTGCAATGGCCTGGCACAGAGGAAGGAAAGGTGTCTGCAGCACTCTGTACGCAGGGCTCTGTGTGTGGAGAGCAGAGGCCGCGGGAATGAAGAGGAGAGAATACAATGGGAACGTGTGAAACTACCATCAGACCCCAAACCTCTGTAGACCACAATTTAGCAAAGCTGGGATTCTGTGCAGAAGCAGAGCTCAGTAGCAAGACCTTAAAAGCAGCTCGCATGCCAGCACTAACATGGGCCCACGTTAGTACCTGAAGATCTGAAGAGTGGATATTTGGAGGGGTGGGAGGGAGGGAAAGTTGTCTGCTTTTGTTAGTTCAGTGAACCATGTGCTACACACGTCCTGTGCAAAAACTCCTTTTCTAGGCTTGTTTGACCTTCACAGTGTGCAAACTTATTTTGAGTACAATAAGCCTCCGATAAATATTTATTGGTATTATATATCAGGTAACCAATTGTAGGGGGTAAAAAAGAAATTTGTTTATGCATGTTTTAGTGTCTTTTAAAGTAAAAAGCATGGTGAAAGCAAAACAAAAGCAAGTTCCCTATGATTTTATTATTCTGTATGACTGGGAAATCAGTAGTCATAGAGAACATTTTTCTGAATTTGGAAATGAGACTGAAATTTTTAATAGAATTATCTGAGTATAAAATTTATGGTAATTTCCAATTCTAGCTCCCATCTAATGATACTTGAAGATATTGAATGCTGCTACTGATTTCTGTGGATACGGCTCTTCTAGAATTCACAGGATATTTAAATAAGAAAGAAGATGAATTTTTTCTTTTCCTTCTAGATAACTGGTTATAAATTTTGACATAAGCTAGGTATTATGGAAAATTTTAGCAGCAAATGCTAATTTTTTTTTAGAATTCCCAGCTACTCCCAAATTTTCTGGCTATGTTTCCACTGCTGCAATGTTCTAAAGTTTGTGTATACGTATGTGTCCTAACACATTGTCCCTCTAATATCCCAAACTCCAGATGAGTTTGCCCATGAATGTTTTGCCTTGACTTAAAAAAGTCAGAAAGGAACCATTAGCAAAGCAGTTCAAGGTTCTGAATCCTGGATTTTTATTTCTTGTGAGCATAAGGCATAAAGTATTACTAGTTTCTAAGAATTTAAAGGCAAGCAGGAGTTTGGTGGTTCTAGAGAAATTTGCCAAAATAAGTGTCTCTAAGTTTTTTCTGCTAGTGCATCTTCCAGGGAGAATGTCCAAGAAGATTCATAATTTGACTTACTGATGATAGCAATTAGGAATGTTAACTGTTAAAAATGCATAAAAATATGGAAATTTCTGACACTCACCAGGATAGGAGCAAGATGTCCTAAATATTATTTCTGAACTGGTGCATTTTCATTTATTTTTGCTGAAATGAGAAATATTGACACTTCTGAACTTTCCACCTCTCCCTGTTCATGCAAAAGCAGCTAAGGCATGGACAGCTGAGCATAAATGATTGCAACCAACACCATCTGAGTAACAGAAACACAGGCTTTTGTTCTGTGTTCTGTTTGGCTGTCATAAATATGTTGTAATTGTTGCTTGGATGCCGAGGATTTTTGGCTAGGAGTTATACTATTAATTTCTACATGGTGGAAAAATATATGCTTTAAATGTCTGAAAGTGAATTTCTTCTGCTTCTTATTGAGGGAAAACAACAATAACAACAAAACTGAGAGTAGGAGAATAATGATAGATGGAGATAAAATTTAAACCAGATACATTTGTTGTATTACCTGGGAAAACATAATATAGTAAAAAAAAATTTACAAAATATAATTTGAAAACAGAACAGACTTTCATTAAAAATACTGCTTTCTTCTTCCTTTCTTATTCCTTTTGGTTTCAGTATATCTTCTCAAGCTAAATGCACTATGCTGTTTTATAAGTTGATAGGAACTGTTTACAAAAATTAAGAGAAGCAGTGAAGTTACTGCAACACGTATGGGATCTTTTCATGATGGCAGTGCTCTAGACTAACTGCCATAATTTTAAGCAGGCATGTCAATGATCACTTTAAGAAAATAGTGAGTTAATGCACATCTATACGGGTTTTTTAAAAAAGACTAGCAGCAGAAAAGTGAAATAACTTTCCTGGGATTTTAAACAAGCTAAAACATCAGGGGAAGTTCAAGAATATCTTTCCATGGGTCACAGGAAGTTTATCTATAAATAGAGAATGCATTTGTTCCATAGCTAGCAGACTGCAGAAAACAACTCTTGGTGCAGAACTACTGTGGAGAAAAGGCAGAGTGAACTGCACTGGTGCAAGTTGTACATCTACACCAAATTGCTGTTCCTAGGGCTGGAAAAGTCAAATTAGAAAAGACATTACCTCTTGAGATTTTTCTTAGCAACTACTTAGAATTTGGCAAATAAGATCTCAATTCTGAAAGCAGCCTGAAAAAATTAGTTAAAAGTTTCAATAAGTTGCTTGGAAGAAATACCAAGATCTTGTATGAACAAAATATCTTCACACTTACTTTGAAGATAATGAAAGTGGCAGTTCAACCCAGGTGCTAAAATTCTTCTTTTAGCCCCATTCTATGTAAGAAAATAATTAGAAGACAAATAGGTCATCTATTGAACATTAAAAAGAAATAATAAATAAGTACCATAACAAAAAATGGAATGTTTTTGTGTTATTCGTGAGCATAATTCATTCAAGTAATGAAATTGTAGCTGCAGAAATTCAAAATCTGTGGAGTGTCACTTTCTGGTAACTAGACTTAATTTTGTGTATGGAAACTTGCTTATTAATCTGCTGGGGGTTTTTGTGAATTACTGTACAGCTTTTATACAGAACAAAAGGCTGCTGCTAAAAATAAATATATTAACATAACGGCCCTTGCACCAGTTGTTTATGATTCTTCCAGTCAAGCTACTTACAACATTGCAGAGGCAGAATATGCACATGGTGATTTGCTTCCTTTAATGGGGTGTTAATATGTTGACTCTACCTTTTGCAAATGACTCAATTTGTCAAACACTGCTTTGAGCTAAAAAAAATAGATAAATCTGTCCATGCACATTCACACTCTCAAACTGGTTCCACAGAGGAATTAATTTAAAATTTCCATGTTTGTAACTCCTTAGTCTTGATGGGACTTGCCAAGCAGGTGCCCACCACCCCACTCCCAGAATGCCACACCGTGATCCCTCCAGAACTGTGCAAAGGGATGTGATTGCTGTTGTGTTGGGCTATCTGGCACCCAGAGAGTGTACTGTGCAAGAGTGTAGTTTCAACTGTTTTCCAGTTTTTCATGGAATTTTCCATACCTGAGTTACCTCGAAATCATCACCTCCATTTTTTTTGTTGTTGTTTAAACACCATCACTGAAAACATGCAATTAGGTCTCTCAGCTTGCCTTGATTGACTTTTGGGAGGAAGAATTTGCTTCAGAAAGACACACCCCATTTTAGATTAGTCTCAGAATAAATTGTCTTCCAGGCTCCCCTGTAGCCTGTGAGCAAAGAACTTAATAACTTAAAATGTCCTTACTGGCACTGCTACATTCATAGGCAGCTCAAGAAAATGTTTTTCTTGCATGGCAAGTTATTGCAAATAGCAATCACATGTTGTAGGTGCTTTATAATTAGTGGTGACTAGCAAACATAACCCTCTGGCTGTGATTTCAGTTCATTCTATCATTTTTCTTCACCAAGAAACACGTGGAAAGTTGTATCTCAAATCTTGGCTCTTAATAAAATCCATGGAGGGAAGATTGGAGCTTAAGCTTGGAATACAAATGTTTTCTCTGCCCAGCTGAGAGCTCTGCTCTCCAAAAGGTGCATCTGGGATGATCAGTCAGAAATATATCTGCAGTACTGGGGATCTGCTGGTCACCAAATTATTTATCATAACTGTTCAGAACCCCTATCTGGGAAGTGTGCAAGATGCAGAAAAGCCTGGGAGTTGGTAGCTGATTGCATTCATCCCTGATAATTTGTTTGTCCAGGTGCCTTAGTGTGTTAAGTGGTCTCTCAGCACACTTCAAATTAGCAATATTTACGGCAGCCTGTCTTGCTGCAAAAAGACATTACAAATTTGGCTTAAGGTAATAATACACAGATGTATCTTAGGACTCCTATCTCCTTTGAAAAACAAATAATTACATTAATTGTACCAAACTTTCAACTGCTTCAAGGCTTTTGTGACCTTGTTATATCTTATTGTCTTGATTTCTGTCTTGGCTGAAGTGATCAAAATCCTACTCTGTTCCTAAGACAAGTAAGAATAAGTCAATTGAGGCAACATACAATTCCTGTCTGACAGATGTGTAAAGTGTCATTAGCATATAAATCAGTCCAATTCATGCAAAAAATTTCTCTGTTGGATGAGTAGAAATGTGTTCAACTGCATGTCTAAAGGCAAATAGGGAAATAAAGCATGTCTCCAGATTGCTGTTATTGTCCAGATTTTATGTGAAGGAAAAGTGAAATACATAATAGTGCTATTTTGTATTAGTAGTCCTCTCTTTGTTCTTCCAGGACTATTTGTAGCTTTTTTGTTTGGAAGTCTTTCATCACATGAGATAGGTTCTCAATCTGTCTGGCATGTGCTTCATTAATCTTGGACAGCCGTGCTTAAATTATCTTTTTTACACTCCATCTTTCTTTGAGGAAGTACTACCTTTCCCTCCCAGGACCAGAGACTGTCTTGTTTAGTTTCACCCTTTGTATAAAAATATGTATTATATCATCTATCTTTATCCTAGATTAGTAACTTATTTCATTATTGTGTGTAAAACCTGCAGACAGGAGGTGATTAATGCTTGTTACCTCTCATTAACTTATACTAGATGCATAAATATTATACTAGAAAACCAAATTTTAATTCTGATCTCTCTAGAAAATTCAAAGACGATCCTGATTACATCTCAGCTATAAGTTATTGAGCAAATCATGTCTACACTGGAACCAATCCAATTGCTTAGATTGCTTGCAGCTTGCATAAACTGAACAATGTGCCAGATAGAGCAACATTTAATGAATGCACTAAGCGCTATGTAAATAGATCAGAGTCAAATGGGTAAGGGGGGAGGGAGTCATCTTTTAATGACAGATCAGTAGATTCCTAAGTGCATTTCTTAACATGAAATGCAATTTTGCTGAGAGCTTTGTTGTCCTGGCAGTGTCTGATGAACAGTGAGGGACATTCTTCGTATTACCATGTCAATTTAAGCTCCTAATATTTTTATTTCTGACTCCCTCCAACAGTTCTTATTGTGCATTTGCTACCTATGTTTCTCAACGCTACGTGCAGCCTGAAGTTTATTTTTTCCTCCAAATTCTTATTTCTTAGTGCTTAATGAATGCCTCACAAAGTTTCTCAAAATAGAGTTAGTTAAGTGTTAGGAAATGTATTCAAACCCATCCCAGCCTATGAATGACTCCCAGGTTAGGTATTTGCAAACTCCCTTACCCATTTTCACCTTGAAACTGTTAAGGTACTGATCAAAGATTTTGTTCAAGTTCTCAGAACTCTTCATAAGAGGCTCATAACTTGCCTTATTTTATTAAATCTTTTAAGCAATATATAAGATATTTTAAAAGAGTGAGTGAAATGTCCAAATACCTGGAACCTAAAATTTAAATTTACAGTCTAGCCTCTCTCCTTAGAATAGAGTTTAGGTACATTTACTTCTCTTTCTCAGTGTCACTTGATGTTTTGGCAGAATTGAACATTATTTAATAGAAAGTATTCAGCATGTAATATTGGAGCTACCTACAAGCCTGATACAGGTAAGGGCTCCTTGGGGACAGACTGGCTAGCCTCTGCGTGGTGCTAATAAAGCTGTGTAATGCTGCATGTCTAAATTAGCTGTGCTGACTTAGACTCTCCTTGGGACTTAGTGAACATTTATGTCTCAGAGGAACAGTCTTTGATCAGATCTCTGCTGTTGGGAGCCCCCATCCACGGGCTGATGGAGGATACCATTTGGCTGGCCCCATTCTACTTAGTTTAATTTTTCAGAGAAGCCTCATTTTAAACACTGAGGCCTAACACCTCTGGGGTTATGCAAACCTGATCTGGGAATGTGTGCCAGCTGCTACAAAGAAAGTTTTAATTTACCACTTATTTTCATGAGCTTTTTGCTCCCTGTCTACAGACACACAGATGCACAGATTCCTTGAGGACAGAGTTTTCTGTGTGGATTACATCCCATGTGATGTGCCAGACTTCTTTACCTCTTTGATCTGCTCTGGTGCAACACAAGAGTAACTAGCCATGGCTAATCATGGCAGACAGACTACTCAGGGAACCTGGAAATAAAAATCAGAACTCAATGCATTTTTATTCAGTGACTTAATACTGAATGAACAACTGAAGTGTTTTGATAGAAAAAGTTTTCAAACTTTCATTTTCTTCTTTTTCTTTTCTTTAATGGTTAATGCAAGAAGCACTGTCTACTGCAGTTACTTTCATCACCAAGGAAGGGAGGCAGTGTCATATCAGCGGTTCCTTGCTTATTTTGTTCTGTTGGATTTCTTTCATCATCTTTTGGAAGAATTTCCAGTTCAGTGTGTCCCTGAGTACATATTTCTTCCCAGCTTTTTAATTTATGCCTCTCCTAATGAAGTTCTTGAGATTCTTCAGCAGCATGTGACAGGAGTCTCCTGAATGCTAACCTGGGGCTGTGTCCTTTTGTGGATGATGGTAATTGTGAGATGACTTACAAGAATGTTAAGTAGCTGCATTTTGCTTTAGGAAGCATACCAGACTGTCATTTCCAATCTGTGAAGAAACATAGGTATGTTACCATTCATCTGTGCTTTATTTCAGTACTTCCTACTAAGAGGAATTAATCTGGATTCCTTACCTAGTGAGACTATCCCTCCTCTATGGTAACAAATGGAGCAACAACACTTCTGGCACTTCCCTGATTTTAAAAGAAAATGTATGGCCACAAAACCTGCATATTGAGAGGGGCCATGATTCTGGCAGTAATATCCAGCCTCATACTTTAATACTCTTTCCAGTGATGAGTTTGTGGCAGCAGATCTGATCTTATTATGTTCACTATACAAGAAGAGAGATGAAGGGGAAAAAATCAGTATGGTCATTACAGTACAAATGCAAAATCTTCCACACCAAACTGCTTATCCAAGCAAACATCTCTAAGCACTTTTGTCTACTGTTATGGTATTAAACTGCATATGACTCATAATCTAGCTCTTCTAAATCACTCTTTCAAATTCTGAATGCAACTAAAAAATTTGTAAAACACAAGTATTAGTTCCTTAAATATACTGAGGGGAAATTTACCTTTTCCATTCAATGGTTATTTGAAGAAGTCATAAAAGCACATGAAAGATATACTGTCAGCAGTATAAAGGAGAGTCCTCCCCTCTTGAGGTCAATTGAAATGTAAAGAAAATATAACTGGCAATAATTACTCCTGAGACAATAAAAAGAAACAAGCCCACCAGCCTTGATTGCTCAAGGAACTTCAGAAGACAGAAATACCAGGAGTTCTGGCACACGCCTTTCCACAAAATGCCCAAAATTCCTGTAAAAATCTCTGTGATGTATAAGTGGATAGAAAACGTGGTCAGGGTTGCATTGCCACTCAGGGCCCTGTGAAGGTCTGCTAGTTCAGTAAGGAGTCCAGATCTTTACCAAAATCAGACTATCCTGATTTTTAAATCTTATCTTACAAGCTGTCTTGAGATGTCATGACATTGCTTTACAGGCTCACGATCCTCTGAGTCTCTGCTGTAATTTAACTGATCAGGTCAGCAGGGCAGCACTGAGGCAAGCCATGCTTTGGCCACCAGATTCTTCAAGTGTAGATCACACTGCTGTATCTTTTCCAAGGAAAGTTGTATCAACTGTTTGAATCCATACAGTTGTCTCCTTTTAAATCAAGACCAAGTTGAATTCATACAGATGAAATATCTGTACATATTTATAATATATTACCCAGTTTCAATCCCAACACCCAGACAGATTGTTTTGGTAAAGAGGCTCTATCCCCATGAGCAGAAAACAGGGAAATGTATTAATCACAGCATCACAAACAGCTGAGATCAGATCCAACTCTTGTGTAGTCCCACCCCACTGCTCAAAGCAGGACCAGCTATGTCACATTGCCCAGGACCATTTCCAATCAGCTTTTGAGCATCTCCAAGTAAGAAGATTAAAGACTCATGGGACATTGTTCCAATGTTTGGTCACATCCCCTTTAGTCTATGTGCATATTCATGTGTTTTACTTCATGCCCACTGCCTCCTGTCCTGTTTCCACTTCCCTGAGAACAGCTTCCTTTCACTTTCAGTCTGTCTCTCCCATCCTAGTAGGACTCTATATACACTGATAAGGTATCCTGAGCATTCTCTTCTGTAGGCTAAGCAGTCCCAAATCTCTCTGTCCCTGTATGGCAGATGTTCCAAGCTTCAAGCTCCAAATGTATTTCCTGGCTCTCCACTGCACTCACCTCAGCAGACCCAAGCATCTCTTGGATTGTATTCCAGGTGTGCCTTGACAATGCTGAGTATAAGGAAAGGATCACATCCCTCAATTAGCAACAGCCTTCCTAAAGCTACTCGTGGTGCTGTTGGCTGTATTTGCCCGTAGGGCTCATGTTCACCTTCAGATGTACCAAGACCAGCAAGTCCTTCTCTGCAGAGCTGATTTTTAGCTTGCTGACCTCAAATGACTGAATCAAATTAGAGATGGTTCTGCCCAGGTTTATAACACATATAATCCTCCACAAAATTGATCATTGCTGCAAATTCTGAAATAAATGTGTGTAAACAGTAAAAACCTGCTATTTAGCTAACTGTAAACTGAACTGTTTATGCTCAGTATTACACTTTCAGGTTTAACAACTGCCAAAATAACCATTTCCAGCCATATAAGGTACACAATAGTTTTAACCACTAGGGTATTTGGATTCAGAATAATGTAAATTTTTTCCACAAACACTGCAATTTATCTTATGAGTTTACCTACAGCTATGCCAAAACACTTTTTCAGTGGAATTTTGCCTTATTCTCTTAATATTAAAAGATAAGTATGCCCTACATGTCTATTGGTGGTGACTTTCCAGATTAATTTCTACTGAGCCACCATCTAGGCATTTCATATAAAAATAAGGACAGCAAATGTGGGGAAAAAATATCTTCAAGACATATCAACATTATGTGTTCTGCTATTTAAAACAAATTTAAAAAGTGGAAACGAAAAGCCATTCACAACTATGCCACATACACTTTAAGACAGGATAGAAAGAATACCAAAATGCATTTAATTTTTGAAAAAAAACCAAGAACACATGAATCTACTCCTTTGGTGGGGTAGGGCAGAGAGAGGAGGTCTTCCACTTTTCATCCCCTCAAGAGATGGTACCAGCAACCAAGTGAGGACCCCTGACCCCCAACACAAGTGAGCCTCAGCATATACTCATGCTGCTGAGGAAAGTTTCAGGTGTCAAGAGACTTCCACCTACTTCTTGTATTCAGTTGTCTTGGTATCTTTCAAACAGAAATAGAAAGGGCAAACCCACATGATTTGTGTAGGGAACATAGGCAGAAGGATAAGGGTTGAGCTGCACCCTCCTAAGCTGGGTAGCTTTAGCTCGTGGTGCAATCTGTTCTGTGAACATCCTTTCTCATGTTATTTCTGGCTGTTTCTGCAGTGCGTCATCAGATGCTATTCATACTATGAAGCACAATGATTGCATTGCTCTTTAATTCCCCTCAAGCTTGCCGTGACTGTTGATTAAACAGTATGTGGGCTATGATTAGCTTCAATGCTGCTGCAAAATTGACTCCTACCTGCTCAGGAGGATCACCATAGCAGACAATGCTTTGGTTTTTTTCTCTTGAGCCATGCTATCAGTTCTAGGACCACTAATGTAATATTCATTACATTAGTCAACCACACCACTGAAAATATAGAATTCGTCTTCTCTTTGGTCAGAATAATGAGAAATTAAATTATTTTAGACTTTACCTCAAATTTCAAAATCATTTAGTCTTTATAACTGTTGCTGTTTCAGTGATACTTGTGTCTTCCTTCCGGCATTTCCCTTTTCTTCTCCTTTCTCCCCAGAGAAGTACCAGACCGATACAGCTCAGCAAGTTCTGTTGTGACTTTCTGGCTTCCAATAGTTTTGGCCTGTGAGTATCCTTGGTATCTACTGGAAGTCCAGCTTATTCTGGCTGCTTTTCTCTTAGTGTCTATCCCATGCTTGGTATCTAGTTCTCATGATATCTGCAGGAACTTTCAATAAGACTTGTATAAAGTCTCACCAAAATTCACATTTTGTTAAAATTGAGTGCCCTGTTCAATGGATAAGAAAGTGATTGAGAAGTCATATCCAGAGGGCAGCCGGGGGCTGCTCCGTGTTTTGATAGATATTGCCAATGAGTGATATCTCTCAAGGGTCCATGTTGGAACCAGTGTCACTTAATGTTGTCAGTAACGGCACAGACAAAGAGATGGAGGGCACCCTCAGCAATGACAATGACACCAGGTTGAGTGGTGCTGTTGACACTCATAAAAAGACAGGATGCTCTCCAGAGGGACCTGGACCAGCTCAAGAAGTGGGCCCATGAGGCCCCATGAGGTTTAACAAGACCAAGAGCTAGGTGGTGAAGGCAAAACAAGGTATTATCAATATAGCCTGGATAATGAAGGGATAGGGAACAGCCAAGAAGAACCTGGGGGATCTGGTGGGTAAAAATCTCAATATGACCCAGTCATGGGCACTCACAGCCCAGAGAGTCAAACGTGTCCTGGGCTGCATCCAGAGCAGTGTGGGCAGCAGGGCAGGGAGGGGATTCTGCCCCTGCAGGGCTGCATCAGCTCTGGGGTCACAGCACAGGAAGGACATGGAAATGCTGTAATGAATCTGGAAGAAGGCAATCATGAAGATGAGTATTTCCTATGATGACAGACTGAGAGAGTTAGGATTTCTCAATCTGGAGAACAGGAATCTTCAGAGACATTTTAAGGAAGCTTTCCAATACCTAAAGGGAGCCTTCAAGAAGGTTGCAGAGGGACATTTTTTCTAGCAATAGGAAAAGGCAAAATCACTTTAAAATGAAGGAAAGCCATTTAAATTTAGATTTAGATTAGACATTAGGAAGAAATTCTTTACTGTGAGGTTGCTGAGGCACTGCAACAAATTCCCCAGAGAAGCTGTGGTGTCCCACCCCTGAAAGTGTTCAAGGCCAGCTTGGATGGGGCTTTCAGCAACCTAGTCTAGTGGAAAGTGCCCCTATCCCCTGCATCAACGACCAACAAAACAGGAGAACATAAGAGAAACCAGTGGCTGGAAGTGAACCCACATAAACTGAAGACAGACACATTTTTAAACACTAAATTCATGTTTTAAACAGTGAGAATGTTTAATCATTGGAGCAAAATTTCAAGTGAAGCGATAAATGCTTCATTTTGTGTTATCTTCAAACACAGGCTGCTTTTCTGGCACGTATTTTAACATGTACAAGCTATACGCCAGAGAAGGGCAAGTTATCCTTTGCTCTGAGCAGGGATAAGGGAGAGAAATTTAATATTGGTGATATAGGGAGATTAGGGAAAATTATGCTCATTCTTCTTTAATTGCATCTGTGGATTAATACAAGTGTGATTGCATGCAGAAAAATGAACACAAAATGTCTGACCTGATCATTTTTATCAGTATAAATTGAGGGTACATATTCTGAATATCCGTATTCTTTCATTGTTTTACTGGGATGATGAAGTCATTTTGCAGTAATACCCACCCCTTCACACACCCCTACTACCTTAGACCAAATGGAAGAACTTCAGAACAAAGCACATGCCTTCAAGAGGTCACTAAGAATTTCTGTCTCTTTTTAAATAAATCATCCCAGTCCTGAAAATTCATTAGTGGTTTTTGATTTAGTATAATGGCTCAGCTCCTTTTTCATTACTGAAAAGTTTCTTGCAAAGTAATAATAGCTTTTCACTCTGGACAATGTCGGGTACCTCATGTATCTGTCATGTTTGATGTGCCAATTTTTGCACATAACAGAAACATGAGCTACTCCACATGTGCCACCATATAAGAATCAGCACAGTGATGATTATTGGTAACTTTCACTGGTACTGAGGTATTGTAAAATACAATAGTGATTCTAATTATTGTCTGTAGCATTTCCCATACCAAAATCCTAGATTTTCTACACAGAATAGTAAAAGTTCATAAAGAATTCTTTAAGGATCTACTTTCCATTAACAGTCAATCTTGCCATTTTCTTGCTTTTCACATCTCCTTTTAGGTTGGAACAAAACTAGACGCAAGAAACAACAATTTTAATTCTTAGGACAGGACCTGGTTTTCTGAAAAAATAACTAAACATAATTTTAAAAGATGCACACTGAGACCAACTAAAATCACAGCTGTTTTTGCATTGTAACGTTAATGAAATCAGAAAGTAAAGTTCTGAAAAACCTAAAACTTAATGAGAAATTGAGTTTTCAAAGTGGTTTTATGAAGACATTAACCAGGATTACATTGTTCTCTTATGGCAATTTTGCTAAAAATCAGCTAGTTTGCTTCAGCTAAAATTACTTTTGTACAGACAAAAGGGAAAAAAAAATCAATAAACTAGATTTTAAGCCAGTGCAATTGTATTTAATTGTTTTGAAGTCAATAGATTTAACCCAATTTCTATTAGTTAAGGGTGAAGTGAAACACTACTAAAAGATGCCTACCTTACCTCTTAAGCTACTGGACCTGCTCAGAAAACATTATAATCTATTATTTTCAGGACTGTATTGCTGTGTTTTTCCTCATTATTGTTCTAACAATATCTATATATATGGTGGTATTGGCTGTGTGTCCAGCATCCAAGTGTGCTACCTTTTGATTATTTCTAACATTCACTCTTTACTATCCCTCTTCTTAGCCTTTCAAGGAGATGTTTGAACAAAAAAAAAAAAATACTAGTTATCTTCAAAAACTCCCTGTAAGAAATGAAACCAGTCCTTAAATCTCGGTAGCAGAGGGAATCTACAAAGGAGGTATAGTATTTCTCTGAAATCCTGAGCTATGTTTTATTTCATGGTGTATGTATGTAGTGGTTACAATATGAAGGCTGAGCATTCTATGGCATCTCATGATTTAATATTTTCTTAACTTTCCCTTCTGTCTTTTGATTTGTTTCTGTGTACTTCATGAAGTTCCCATTTCCAAAGATTTTCATCTCCTAGATGAAAATTAGGCATTAACCATTCAGTAGCAACAGCTTGGAGAGCCACCAGGAGAATAACATTTCATCAGGAATTATCTAGACTCCCCATTGATGGGTGCTAATAGCAGAGAGCGGTTGAGTTGGAGGGATTAATTCTCCATGTGCTCTAGTTATCAAAAATGGGCAGTGGTTTCTTGGATAAAGTCTCATCAAATAGGTGTCAGTTTCCAATGCAGACAAAAGTGGAAGAAGCAAAAAAAAAGTAGCTTGGGAATTTCCCTACGTGAGTTTAGTGCAATTTCTTAGTGATGAGCTCTTTCACCACACATCAAATCCTGCGCTCATTTTTGGGCCCCTCACTGCAGGAAAGGCCCTGAGGGGCTGGAGAGAGTCCAGAGAAGGGCAATGGAGCTGGGGCAGGGTCTGGGGCACAAGTGCTGTGAGGAGCAGCTGAGGGAGCTGGGGGTGTTTATCCTGGAGAAAAGGAGGCTCAGGGGTGACCTTATCACTCTCTACAGCTGCCTGAAAGGAGGCTGTGGCCCAGTGAGACTCAGTCTCTTCTCCCAGGTAACAACTGAAAGAAAAAAGGCAATTGCCTTAAGATGCAAAAGGGAAGGTTTAAATTAGATATCAGGAAAAAGTTTTTTTCACAGAAAG
Organism: Setophaga petechia; assembly: GCA_024362935.1. Classification (NCBI taxonomy): domain Eukaryota; kingdom Metazoa; phylum Chordata; class Aves; order Passeriformes; family Parulidae; genus Setophaga; species Setophaga petechia. Next base: position 5,618,769 of record JANCRA010000004.1, on the reverse strand, counting down.
TTTTTTAAGGCATTAGAAAAGACTTCCCAAGGAAGAGGTGGAGTCATCTTCCTTGGAAATGTTCATAGACCATGCAGATGTGGTACTTGAGGACATGATGTAATGGTGAACATGGTGGTGGTGCTATGTTGACAGTTGGATTTTATGACTTCAATGGTCATCACCAACCTTTATGACTCCATGATTCTTCTACTTATGAAGCAGGCAACAGCTTCACCATCTCAGGAGACCAGATCATGACACCCTTTTCTCATGGCATGAGCAGATAAAAGAGATAGATAACAAAAGCCTGCTTTGACATGGATGACAAATCTCAGCCTGCCAGTTATCTCAGTCAGTAAGTATTGTCTATGTGTAACATACACAGCATGCAAGGGTTCTCATAAATAAAAGAGACATTCATGTTCCAATCCTACTTGTTCATGTATTGACTTGTAATCATACATCTTCTGTAATCAACCTCCATAAAAAATTAAACTCACTGCTTCTTTGCTTCTTCTGCAAAGAACACTCTAAATATATGAAGAAAAGCAGGAAGAAAAGCAGGAAAATTGACACATGCCCTTCAGACCAAATTTGGTATAAGCTAAATTCAAAACACATCTTTATAACTTGGTGCTTTAGGAGACTATCAATACAACTGTAGACTTAGGGCACAATAATACTCATGACTATCGTGATACACATTTGTTTGAGGAAACTTTTCCCTAAATTTCCACTAATGCTGTGTGAGCTCTCAGCCTCCCCACCTGCCAAATGAATGCTGCAGGATGTCACATGCAGAGTGTCTGTTTCCTGCCAGGCAGTGCCCTGTGACCCTTGGCAGCAGGAGTCTCTTTCCCTTCAGTCTTGCCACGTTGCTTTGTGTCCTCTCCGGGTGAGAGTTGAGAGTGTTGCTCCCTTGGAAGCTCTTGGCCTGAAGCCCCAGGTAGGAAGGATGTGATGTGCAGCATCTTTGTCAGAGATAAAATGCAATTAGCCTGGAGGATGTGTGAGTAAAGGAAGCTTACAGGAAAATAGAATCACATGACTCTGATGAAGCATTTAAAAGCACTTGTCTCAAAAATAGGATAAAGTGAGTTAGAGTGCGGGAAAGATGAAATTCTTGGGCATAGCCTTTCTGTGTAGCCCAGGTCTCATATCTATCAAAATGTATCTTTAGCCTCTGTGAATACTCACAGATAGGGTGGTTGTAGTGTCTTTTCTGTCTTTTCATGTGAAGTCACAGCAACTGCAGATCTAAACTGAACTAATTTTGAAGACATAGAACAAAAAAATTATGTTTATAATAACGCATCTTTATATAGTGTACTGTGTCTGTATAAAATTTTCAGTAAGAGTAAAGGAAGGTTTCAATCTGTCTGCAATTTTTATTTGGTTTTGGCATTAGTGATTTTCAGTATCACTAATAATTTTCAGTATCTGGATTTTTCATTTTCAAATACAGTATATTTTTTTTTTACTGATTTAATAAAACCAAACTCCTCTTACTTATATTGTCCTTCCATAACTGAAGAATATATTGAATTTCTATGTTGAAAATATTTAATTAGAAAAGTTTTGTCTTACCAGATTTGCATGTCTTTGGTGCTTTATGTATTTGGTTTAAGCAATTTATGACTGAAACTGTCACTATAGGTAGACAAGAAACAGTACGATTGAATAAAAACATAATAAAAAGTCAGGCAAGGAAATTAATTGAATAAATTCAAAATGATTTGCAGCAGAGCGACTTTCCCAGAAGGTTAGCTTACAAAATTAATTTCACAAAGGTTATTTTTAGCAATTTTGAAATTTCATTTGGAACAGCCAGCTTAGATGTAATGTTAAAATTGAAAGTAATGGTCACAGCTTTGTAAACAGGAAAAGTCTGGCGCAGTATTACATTATAACATTATTTGTATTAATTATGCCACAAACAGAACAGAATTTTGGCCATACAAATTGATAGCAATTAAAGATATAGAAGTGTTTCCAAAATGTGGTATTTTAATCCACTAATACTTATATTTGTTTACATCAGTGCAGAATAATTTTATTTCTGCTCTTCTTCTTCTGGCCTTTTGTTGTGACATTAAAGAGAAATTAAATTGATAAAAATACCTCCCAGCAACAGGTTCAATTGACATTTCAGGGATTTTCTCATACCACTATTCAGATAGCATTGTGCCACATCTCCTTGAGCAGAAGAGAGGTATGAGATTTCTGCAGGATTATTTACAAGGCCTAAGTGGACCAGAGCCGTTCCCGGTGGACCCCACTTCCTCTGCGTGCTCAGGCTATGATTAGGGCAAGGCTGGAGAGGAGCCATCCTCTCTTCAGGAAGCCGAGGTGAGCAGGCGCTGACCGCGGTGTGCTCTCTCCCTCTCGGCAGATCAAGAGCCATCCTGGTTTGCTCCCAGCTTCCTCACCAGGATGTAATGATGCATCCAAGCCATGAGCCATTTCCTTTGATTGCACCTCCTCTGCTAGTGGTCAGCTAGATAAGGGATGTTATATAGCTTCACAATCTCTTTGATGGACACAATTTATCAAAGGGACATCCTATCCTTCCTTGTGCAAGTAGGACTACGTGGGGCTGTGTACGTGCTCCCTGTCAGGGGACACTCAACTGTCCAGGCAGCTCTGGTTAGGCTCAAGGAATGCCTGGTGGTGGTACTGGCACAGCTCCCAGACTTGGCACCAGCAGGAATACAGAGTGATTTTTTTTAGAATTACATACATTACTTGATCCCTTAGAATTTTGTCACATGTCACCTAGATAGCTTAGGCATGCGCTTGCTTATTTTCAGCAGTTATAAAATCATCCTCATTAGTGATCATAGACATTCATTTAAAAAATGCACTGAAGTTAAAGGAAGGTGGCAAATAGGCACAGATATCACACTGTATGATAATGTACACAGACGATAATTTTTCCACAAAATTTACAATTTAAAAGTCCTGGCTCCCAAGTTTATTTTTGCAGCCTGCTTCTGTTCCTATTGATAGTATAGAGATTATAGCCCCTGTTCAGATCATGCAACAGGGATGCACAATACCAATCTGAGAAGTGTATGAGACACCATCTAGGCCCAGGTAAGGGAGAAGATGCTGAGAAAATGCTAGTTAGCTGAAGAGGCGGTCATCAGAATATTTTTGAGATCCTGTGTATTTCGGCAAAAGAGTATTTAAGGAGGAAGCATTAAACAAATGTTGTTGTTTTGTGTGCATTGTTTTGTGGCTTCTTTTTTCAATAAGATTATTTTGTGTATCAAGGACAGTATTAAAAATACTGACTGAAAAATGAGAAAGCTGGGAGTGGCTGGTACCACAGGTGCACTGGAAGTGGAAGGAAATGAGAAGAGGAAATCTCATCTCAAGATTCACCTTTAAAAAAAATACACCTTTTAGAGTAAAGTGACAAAATTCTCATCTTCACACCTCTCTTCCTCTTCATATGGGAGGGAACTGACGTTTCATAAAGGCAGCCAGTACTGTGTGCAGAGGTGGATCAATGAAATCAAGAGAGAAACCAGCATTTCTGTTGTGGCCAAATGACACAAAGAAGAGAAAAGGGGGAGAAACTGAGGAGCAAACAAGAATTATTAGTTAAACTAAGAAGTTAATTATTTATAATCATGGGAAGAGTAAATGGAAGTACTCAACAACCAGACTAAATCAAATAGCTATATTCCATTTAAATATTCTGGGCAGTCTGCCCTTGTTATGGAGCAAGAGAAAGTAGGAGCTGTCAAGGTTTTACCAGTACCACCTAGAAAACTAAAACCATCAAACCCTGTATGTACTGCTGTTGAAGAACACCATCAATTTACTTTTCATTTAAACACTCAATATCTGCTGAATGTATCAAGCAAATAACAGCATTAAAGCAGAGAATAAAAATTAGTGTATTCCAGCACTTAAAAAACTGTTAATGATAAACATTTAATACACAAATAAAAGTAAGCAGGAGGTCAGCCATGCACTTGATATTTTTTTTTTTGATACTGTAAGAAAAAAATCTGCTTCAATATGTGATGCAAATTGTATTCTATGGAGGAGAAAAATATGTGTATTTTTTCCTAAATCAATTGCAAACTTCATCAACTAGTAAGATAAGTAAGATACACAGTGTTTACTGGCATATTACGAGACTTTTATCATAATCATATACTCATGTTTATTACATTATTACTCATTATTAAGTAGATGTATTATTGAATTTCATGATTCTCAATACTCAGAAAACTATTTTCTGGTATTTTGTGCTCAAATTTTTCTCTTTTTTTTTTTCCCCTCCTAGGGAGGCATATTTTGTTTCTGAAGTTGACAGTGATCACAAAAAGAGTACATTGTGGCAATATTAAAATGGAACAGGTCACAGTTAGACAATTATTTTAGATTGAATGACAGCATAGCTTACTTTGTTTCTGTTATCTGAATTTTTCTCTATACCTGAAAATTCTCCAATTATTGTTATAAAAGTCTTAAAGGTAAAATTTATTGAAGATCTGGCACACAATCTACATATGTAAGGAAGCGCACACAAGTTGCAGCTGAGATTTGTTTCCTCTTTCTTTTCGAATAGAAGATGTTCAGAAGGGGTTTCATTTGATGTGGTAAAAACAGTAAGATTCTGAAAATTTGTGTCCTAACTCCATGGAGCCCTGGACATATACTTAACGTTAAGTTCTGGGATCACATTAGAGCCATTGGGACCATTGAATTAGCAAATATAAGGCTGCTCAAGTGACCTGCTGGATTAGAGTCAATATTTTCTGCAGAGAAGTTGCAGATGCCCATCCCTGGAAGTGCTCAAGGCCAGGCTGGATGAGACTTTGAGCAACCTGGTTAGGTGGAAGGTGTCCCTCCCATGGCAGGGGATTTGGAACTACAGGATCTTTAACATTTCTTTCCATCCAAATCATTCTATGATTCTACGATACCATGGTTTTCTGCATCTTACGCAATGGAGATCCTTAGATCAGGATTTAAAAGTAAATTCAAATAAAACATATAAAAATATCCACCCTAATGCAAATACACCTTTCACAAAATTTAATTCTACTTTTCAGTACCACGGATTTAAAAAGGTAAGGTATTCAACATTTTTAACTGCATATGACTGCCTGAGATCCTGAAAAATTGCTATCTTAAAACCTGAGGAATACACACACCGGGTCCAGAAATCCCACACTGTCCAATCCCAGCCTTCAGGAAGCTGCAAAGATATGTGCTCTGTAAGTACAGCAGGTTTTGGCACTGCATGAATCATACAGAAAGAGTGTTTTGAATTGTTTTGTAGACTTCAAGGTGCTAAGCTAGGGCTCTTCAAGGATATGGCGGAGCAGAAACTGAGGTATATGAGATTCACTTTCAGTCCCCATTTTGTAGGGACTGAAATTGTTCCCATTTCTGTGTGTACTCTGAGAAGATATCCTGTGGGCTGGATAGAGATGAATACTAATCAGATGTAATGATTAGGGTGGCAAATATCTAGTTATTTTATCCTCCACTGAAAAGTTTGAGCAGGCTGGTGCTGAACTGCTGCGAACTCAAGATTGCTGTTATTGTTAGTACGTGCATTTCCTCATATTCCAGTTTGTTACAATAACAATGGAAAGAGACATGAGGAGATACTTCCTGTGCCCTAAATTTAACTTCCATATGTTTCCTTTTTTTCTGTATTTCAAGATCCCTCTTTTTTTGCTTATATCATTCCTGAGGTGAAGTTTGATTTTATACATTGTTGACAATATCCAAATTTCAAAGAAACACAGTCTGACTTTGTCTGCCAATTCCAAACCTGATTCTTATTTTGAGTAAAGTGCTGAATGAATTTCAGCTTATATAGAATTTTCATTCAGTCCCAGGACCATTATTACATGTATTTTTGCGATGTCAACTCATCTTTCTGTGTCTTCTTTTCTATAAAGATCCAAATAATGCGGGTCTCTTCTCTGGTTATGTAAGGATAAGAAAAATATTGAGGATATTACAGGGTTTGGGCATTATCCATTCTTTGTTGGACAGGAGGCTTATCATAAACAACAGATAAAGGCTTTTCAATCAGAAGGTGATTGAGCACTGGATCAGGCTCCCCAGGGAAGTGGCCATGGTACCAAGCCTGACAGAGTTCAAGAAGCATTTGGACAAGGCTCTCAGGTACATAGTGAGATTTTGGGGTGTCCTGCACAAGGGCAGGACATCTGCACCAGGACACCTTGAGCTGTTGGACTCAATGATCCTTAAGGGTTTCTTCCAACTCAGTTTATTCTAGGATTCTAGGACTAATCCTCAGTGTATCCTGGCAAAGCAATGCCTCTTTCACTGACAAAGCAATTGGATGGTGCTTGCACAATAAATATTGACTTACTTGTTCATGGGGTTTGATTGATGTCCAGGAGTCTGAAAGGTACTAACACACCACTATCAGTAGTCTGTTATGATAAATCAAGCATCAGTCTGCATGAGCTGCTGTTTAACATCCCACCTGATTAAATTCTTAGGCACAAAGATGTTCCACTCCAAGCAATTTGAAGGGCAGTAAACTTGTTTAGGGGTAAAAGACTCAGGTTCACATCCCTGTGGCACATGTCTGTTCATCTGTTGGCTAGTCAGCAGTGAGCCCGTTAGATTCTCCTTAGACACAAACCCATGCACACAAACATCCATCCCAGCAGATTGTTCAACCTCCACCAGGCTAACCCAAAGCTATCATCTTTCTCGCCAAATAATGTTTGTGTATTTCCACATAACATAACAATTCCAGAGAAAACCTATAAAATAACTTGGTGATCTCTGTAGGAAATACTTGAATCTTTCATGTGTTACATGGATGTATTAATCTGTGGGCTGCTGATTATTTGCAGAGGGAGTTTCTTTCCATTTTCCAATCAGGAAAAAGAGTACCTCTCTTGGGAAAAAAAAACCCCCAACATTAACAACCTGGATATGGTTCTTTTTTTGGTTTTTTGGGTTTTTGGTTTTTTTTTTTTTTTTTTTTTTTGTTGCTGTTGTTGTTGTTGTTGTTTTTTTGCAGTCCCTATCTACTTCCCTGTAAAGCAGCAGAGTACACCATGGTCACAGCATTCAGGATCACAGAACATATCTCCATTTCCAGCTGGAAAAGACAGGCCGATGGACAAATATTTTTAAAATTCATTGAAATCTTCCTGTGAGATGACTAATTTTGTGTGTTCAGTAAGATTTTCTGGAAAGTTCAAGGAAGAAATTCCAGGCATCACAAGGGAAACTAATGGGAAATATAGGGGGAAAATTACCTCAAATCCCACGCCATGTTTGACGTTCAGTCTCTGGCTTATTTCCCCTTGGCAGCAATACAGATGCATTTTGGCAATGTAAATTTTAGCTGTACTGTGAAGGCAGAGAACTTATAGGCAACAAATAGCACAGCACAAGTACCTGACAGGGATTCAAAACTGGCTGTTTTGATTTGCAACAACAGTTTGACTGTTCTTGTCTTGTTTTGAGCCATCACTAGCACTGGTGAGTTTTTTCCCCACCTGAAAACAAATAAATCAGGAGAATACTCTTTGCAGCCTCCTCAATTTTCCACTACGGCTGACAACCATGACTTGTGCAGTTTTCCTGAATTGTGGCTCAGGGTGGGTGTATAGACATGGAAAGTGTGTGTGCAGTGGATGTTTAGCTCAAAACTTGTATGTGTTCTACCATGTCGCAAATACCACTCGCTTTCTCCCTTGGGATCAAGACCAGATGGACAGTGGCTTCTACTGAGCAGAGTTAATCCTTTATGTAGCTAATCAACTCTTGAACTTTTTCTGCCTGAGAAAAAAAATTAAAGAGAAGGAAATGCATGGTTAGGCCTCATTAAACAGTTGCTGCCAGGCACTGTAAGATCATGGATAATGAGGACCTTACTTTTCAAGGAGTTGAGTGTTTAATTCTTTCTGCATTTTTGCTCCAAGGATTGGTGCAAATATCACCTATCTGGAGTTTTTCTAATGGCTACAAAGAAAGTGTGCGTCTGATTTTATATTCAGACTGGTTTATGACCCTTTTCCTACCCATATTCTTGTCAATAGAATCCTCTTTCTTGGTTGTTTTTTGTCCAAACTGCTGGGTTGGGCTTTTTCTTTCTAGTATGTAGCTCACATTGATGTGAAAAAATCTGAAAACCGCTACAATACACTGCTTTTGCTTACCCAAGGTTGAATTTATCTCCTTAAGTATTATTTTTAAGGTCTAGCTACCGGTTCTTCCTTCTGAATCAATTGAAAGATAGAGATTTCCTCTCTGTTTTTTGTCTCCTTTATCTAGCAAGACTTTTCAGTCCTTCAAAAATATGTGTGTTTCTACTCTACTTATTGAATAAAAAAGAGCTACAAAAAATGCTAAGATATGCATTCAAGGAGAAGGTTTAATAAATCTTTCTAAAGCAAATGGAAGAATATGTTGACATGAACTCTTCAAAATCTGTATTTGCCATCAGAAGAATGAAGTCTTTAGGAAGAAAACACTTATTGGCACCTAGTAGTGGTAGACACATTAAGGTTTAATGCCTATTCTAAAATGTGGGCTATCAATAAATAAAATAGCACCTGTCAATCCACCATCCTTAAAATTAGCACTGGATGCCTTCCCAAATGTTATGGCTTGACACAGAGTTTAGTTGAAGAAGGAACCAGGAGTGCTTTCTCTACATCATCAATTAATTTTTGAATTGATTGACTTACTGTTGTTATCCTCACATAAGTGTCTCTAGTCTTGTTTCCTTTGAATGATTCAGAATTTGAACTATGTGTTTCTCTGTTTTCAGTCTATCTAGATACCCAGACTTTGGTAACCTCTGTATTACCACTCATGGGCCTTTAAATGCACTCTTGTGTTTCAGTCATTTCAGAGGTGTTGAGGTTGGCCAGTATCTCATTCAAAAAACAGTTATCTACTATCTACTGCTGTAAAACAGGAAGGACAGTACTGTGGTGGGTTGACCCTGCTTGGAATTCTATCTCCCCTCTCCCTTTGTTCGAGCTTTTTCCTCTGACCAGACCCAGTATGTTAAAACCCCTTGATCAGTTTGGATCAGCTGTGTCCCTTCCCAAGATCTTGCCCACCCCCAGACTACTGGTGAGGGGGGCAGTGCTGGAGAGGCTGCTCTGGTCCTGTGCCAAAACCAGGGTGCATTACCAACACCTTTCTACCCACCAAAACAAAGTACAGCACTGGGAGGGGTGCTATGGGGGAAATGAGCTCCGTCCAACCCAGACCCAATAGGAGTTTTTGAAGGTATATAATTTCTGTTCTCACTGTCTACACCCTGGATTTCTTAATGTTGACATGTGATCCTGAAAATAAGCACCTTCTCTTGAGAAATCCAGATACTTGATTATTTGACGGACAGATGGGAAGAATTTGATGGGAAAATGTCTAGAAGGAATAATTCATCAGGAAAGACTGAAGTACTAAATGACTGCTAAAACAGAAGAGGATGAGCCCTTTTTCTACTTGATGAAAAATCTGTGAGCACGAAGATACTGCAATAGGTACAGACTTAAATAAAAATGAAAGAGCCTCTTAGTCACCATGTCCATTTCCTTATTTTAATAAACTGAGATCAGTAGCTTAAAAGGTTTTGGAAGGATCATGCTGAAAATCAGAGAAACAGTGCCTATACCAAATGCTAGCATGTGTCTCTGTGGATATAGCACATCTATTTCTGTTAGGTTCTGTTGCTCCATATTTTGGACATATTCCCATTTAAGACCACAGCTAAATACACTGCACTGAAGCAATCCACAGTAATGTTAATTATAGACTCCTGTACTGCAATGTTTATTTCTAAAAACAACAAAGATGTCAGCATGATCATTTTATATTTCAGTTGCAAGTCTAATCAGAATTAGTCTGTTTTCTTTCAAATTCTCTCCTTTTTCCTCCCTCTCCTCCTCCCCAGTCACAGAGATTCACTTCTGATCTTCATGCAACAGAAAGAAAACTGCAGAATTTCCTTCAGGAGAGCTCTTGTTTTAATGATGTGTCTCTGTTTTACTAAAATGAAGTGTGCTCAGGATCCAGCACTAGTAGGTGGTCACAATTAAGCAAGAGCTAAATTCACTCACAGAACATTTCAAGATTATACAATCCCAATAGTCTTTTTGAAAAACTCTTGCAAATATTAACTTAGGAGTATCATAAGGATGCATAGTATACTATGGTTCAAGAAGCATGTAGCAAAAACTGGCTCTTCAAAGACTAATTTCAGGGCAAACAAGCTGGGAAATCAAAGTGAATGAGAGACAAAGACAGACAGAACTCATACAAATTTTAGAAAACTATTATGCAAATCTAGAAACATAGACTAAACCAAGAATGGGGCCAGTGTAGAGAAGGCAGAACCAGGCTCTGTTGAGTGGCATCCAGTGATGCGACAAGAGACAAAGGGCGTGAGCTGAAGCACAGGACATTTCCTCTGAAGTGTCCTGTGCTTCAGCAAGCATGTTTTACTTTGAGGCAGACCAAAAGCTGGCACAAGTTCTCCAGGGAGGATGTGGAGTCTCTGTCCTTGGAGACATCCAAAAGGTATCTGAATATGGTCCTAGGCAATCCGCTCTAGGCAGTCTTCCTCAAGCAAGGGCTCTACAGGGTGACCTCCAAAGGTCTCTTCCAGCTTCTGCCTCTCTGTGATTCTTAAATGCTACAACAGATTGAACAGCATTAAAGTAATGCAACATTTCTGATGTTCAATTTTTAGCTTCTCTCCCAGGTTTGTGAGTAAAGTTTTTTTCTTAGAAAGTGTTATTTAGTTTGGGGTAATTTTTATACTGCGTATTACCATGAAAAAACAGTGCTTAGCTGTCTGAATTTAACAGTAGTACCATTAGTTTACAATACAGAATAGGCTATATATTGTGGTAATGCTAATATTTGCTAGTTTTGTGTTTGTTTTGTTCCATTACAACATTGTAATTGTGTTCATTCATTCTGTTTGTCAACAACTTTTGTTTTAAATTCACCCTATATGCTCAGCTCTTCAAAGGCTATTTTGGGAAGGCAAACCATATTATTCTAAGTGCTGTACCTATTTATATGCAACATGGTCCTGAAAAGATCTGAATTTTCAATATCCCCTTTTTATTCATTTTAGTCTAATTCTTTCTTCTCACATGTTTGGTTGTTCGGGGTTTTTTTTTCTCAAAAGCTTTCTGTTCAATATACAGAATATTAATGCAAATTACATTTTGTGTAAAGAAGTTGTTTCTTTCGGCTTCAGCATTTTTAGAATGTCAGCAAGCAATTGGACATACAGACAACCTATTTTGCCATTAGAGAAGTAATTTTTTCACATGTTGTCTCTTTCTTTCACTTTTTTGCCCACTTTATTCCCAGAGATCTCTAAGCCTATCCATCTGCACATTTTCCTGCATTTATTCTTAAAATAAATCACTGGTTAATTTTCCTCCTGCCATTTCAGCAGTAAGAGAAGAAAACAGACACATGCAACAAAATTCTATTTCTTCCGGATATCATCTTCTAACCAGTCTTTCTTAGTGATTAACTGTGCTTTTTCTTAAAATTCATTATGACTTTCCTCTCCCTTTAAAGTGTCTTTCCTCAGTTTCCCTGTGTTTTCAAGACCTTTTCTCTCCTTAAGATCTTTTTGCCTTCTCCTTATTCTAAGGATTCCTATAATATGAATCCCACTGAAAACTGATTTTCCAATGGAAAAAGAGAATAAGAGTATTGGACTGCCTTTTTCTGTTACAATCTTTGGCCCTACTGTACCCTGAGTTCACATGAGGACAGCACAAGAATCAGATGTCCCCCAGTTTCTGCACTAAAAATTTTGTGGAGCCTTGGCCATGATAATGAAGATATTATGGTAATGGTTTTTGCTGATTCTTTTATGTTTAGAGCAATTATTTCATTTTCTTTTAAGGGCAACATTTCAGCAAACCAAGTTTTTTAAGCTGGCTTTGGTATAAATGGAATCTGTGTTTAGCTTAAAAGAAATGAATGAAATGAGCAAATGGTACCAAAGTTCAGGTATAAGATGGCAGCAGCTATTCACCTCCTAGTTTTTACAATTGTTCTTTTTCAATTTTTTCAATTCAGGGTTTGCTATTGCTAAGACAATTTTTATTTTCTGAAAATATTCTATTTTCCACCTATAATGGCAGTTCTTCTAGTTCTTTTGCTAAGTAGGAATTTAGACAGCTCAAATCCTATCATGAATTGATTAATCAGGTTTACAACCCAGACAGAAAAAATTTAGGCTTTATTTGATTTGTGTGTGGCTTAATCTGAAGTGTCTTCAATCTGTAGTTTTTTATTTCCATCTCTATTGCTTGTGCTTCTGGTGTTTCTGCCCAGTAAAGCATTTATATCTGACTAGTTATGTTTTGTCTGCCTTTTTAATTGCACTGAGTTCTCAAGCAGAACTCCACACCTTTGTGTTCATTAGCAAACATCACAATCTACTACACACAACTGTTATCTGTGATCCTGAGGCAAACTTTATTTTAAAAGAATTCTGAAGCCACTCAATCTCAGCTTTTCTAATTTGTCATATATGATCCCTCTGTATCCTACAGATCACTTCAGCAATTTTTCACTCAAATAACATTGCTGACTTTCTAAGATTTCAATTATACAGAAAAATCACAAACTTTTTTCATTTAGAAAAAAAGTATGTTAATCTCTCCATCTTTATTAAGTTTCCCCCTTTTTTGAGATTTCTGATTTATTTTAGGCAGTGTGAGATTTTACATCTTGTTTCTTCTTTCTCTTTTTGACAAATACCAAGATGTTTTTCTTCTTAAACTAAGGAGTTCTGCAAGATTCTGAATATCTCATGATATGGAATACCCTGAACATCATCAAATGCTCAAAACATATTGCTAATTAGAATTCTATTTACTAGGAACAAAAAGATTTTTTTTTGGTTTTTTGGTAGTTTGGAGTTTTCGCTTTTTTTTGTTTTATTTTGTTTTGTGATCTTTTTTCCACAAAGATGGATGGAGAAAGTACTCCCTGATGTCTTGGTAGCTGAAGACACCTTCCTTTCAAGAAAAAGGCTGTGGAAAGAAAGCTGATTTGTGCTGAGTAAAACCAGCATAAAAAAAAGGCTGGTAGTGGTGTAACCCATGATGCAATCCATGCCTTCCTCATGTATGACTTCTGCAATTTACTATACTTCAAAGTGTAAGTTCTGCAGCCTTAATTATATCACCTGGAAACTGGGCCAGGACCAAATCTGCTTCCCCACAGTATCGTTCCAAAAGGGTGTACAAGTCCTGCAAAAGCTCTGTAAAAGAGACTTTGCACAGAAGCTTTTTGGAGGGCCTCTTGGGTACAGATTTCTGAGAGTAAGACAAAGCTCCTCAGTGATGGGTGACATTTTGATGGCTGGAAGAACTGGGGCAATGAGATTGACCTTAGAATATTTCTGGTGCATTTTAGTTTTGTGCTTCTCTTTATGATTTGCAGAGAAAATTTCCTTTTTGGTCTCATATTTTCAACTTTAATTTTTTTGTGTTTTTAGCACTTAAAGAACATCAGCTCTCAAAAAACACATTGCTGCCTGCACTGCAAGCTGCAGCTCTTAAGGAATAATCAAGTAACCAGCAGACACATCATGGATCACATTGGCTAAAAATTGAATTGAACCTGCCCAGTATCATTAACAGGGGTATAAATGATACCTAAAATGGTCAGAAGGGAACTTCTCCATTATGTAATGGCTCAAAAAATATTTCCCAACAGTGCCATGTTTCTCTTTGCTTGCATATTTCTCATACTACCTTTATTAATTTTATTAAATGGATTTCTAGTAGTAGTGGACTAATTTCACAGACACATTATGAAGAGCTACTCAGAAAATTTTCACCTAAATGCTTTTGCTGAAAGGTGTTATTTCACTTTTTTTTCTTTTCCTGACTCATATTGATTTATAAGGTTTTGATGGAATGTCTTCTGAAAATGACTTTCTGGATGTTTCAGGAAAGGGAATATATTTTCAGATTTTAAAATGCATGAAAAAGGGTAATGTTTTCAGCAGTCTTTGATCTGCAGCGTGAGTTTCAAGGACAGTCCTGGTTAAAGAACAGAAAAAGTATTGGTTTTACTTGGAAACTCTGCATGTAAGATTTCGAATGTGCTGTTTTCTCTAACTACTAGAGTCATTATGACAGCCTAATGTGACTGTAGAAAAGTGTATGCTTTCTGCTCTGAGAGGAGAATCAAGTTTTTATGTACCATAAATTTGACTAGAAGTTCTTCAAATCTTGAATTTATTGAAAATTGAAAAGTAGAGGAACCAGTTTAATTTCTACCTTAATGTTTAAATATTTCTACCTTAATTTTTAAATAAAAATATTTAAAATTTAGATTAGATTAATAACAAATAAAATTTATTTCCTTGCACTGTTTCTCTTCATCCTGAACTTCAGGGGCTTAAATGACCTGTGAAATAGTATAAGACTGCAGCTTCATAAAAAATCAGCAATTAATCTGATCACATACACTAGTCAAACATTGCAACAGATTTTTCCAAAACATGCTTTGTGATCAAGGAGTAAAAATTTCTGCAAAAAAATCCTGGACAGGAAATCAGACCATTCAATGGAGTCTCTCAGCTATAAAATCTGACCTATATTTTAAAGGAAACTCTAAACAGAGCATTAATAAGACATATAAATAGGGCTTTACAGATTTCTTTCTGAACATAAGGCTTTGGAATGCTGTCAAACACTTGAAAACACAGGAATAAATATACTCCTTCTTCATTATTTTTAGACACTTCTCAGATTCTTAAGTAATAAAAAATACATGCCACAGTATGTGCTCAAACTGTGCCAAGTACCTTACCAAGCAATGGCAGAGCAAATTCTTGCATAGTAGTTGGGCCAATCATTTCAAATCATTTCAACATTAATTGACAGAATGTAGATTAACTAGAAAAAACTCTCAAACACATTATTAATTCCTTGAATTACTGCAATGTGAGAAATTCTTCACATAACTTTCACACCCAGTCAGACTATCTTTTTTTTTTTCTGTAAGAAAATTTGCAATGCAATCAACAATAGGTGCCTGATTCAAAATGCTTATGGATATTCACCCTAAATGAAATAATTCAGTAATATCTGCCTTCGATAAATGCACTACTGAGTTAGTTTACTAGCAGAAGCATTTGCAAAAGCTAGTGGTTTAAGTCAAGGGTTTGAGAGACTATTTTCAATGTAATGTTGATCTTAGAATTACTTAGAATCAGGGTTTTAGCACGTATTATCTTCTAATCCATTCAGTGAACAGAAAACAAAGTCCTGATTTCCAAGAAAGGTTCAGGTTTTCAGAACTAATTACTTGTATAAAAATTGCCTATGAATTTTTACAAAAATTATTCAATAAAAAATTTTTAAATCTTGAAATAATTACAAAATTTTCTAAGCCAGTATTCTCACATTCAGTGACTGGCAGCATGTGCTATCCTAAATTCCCAAATCATTGTCATAAATTCCCAAATACTTTCTTCTGGTTCTTGAATCAAGTTATATTTCATGGGACTAAAATTAAAATCTATTTTATTAATTGCCAGGTCTACCTGTCTCTTGATCTGTCTTTGAAAGAAGCAAGGGGCAGCTGCTTTTGTATGGGAGCAGAGGACATGGTCTCTTTGTTCCATCTCTGGATGGAACAAAACAGAGATGGAACAAAACAGAGGTTTATCATCTTCTCCTCCACAGAGAAAGGAGTATAACAATACATTAATTCTGGTTTTTCCTTTCCTTTCTCCTCCTTTATTCAATATTTCCTCATGCCCTGAGAGGAGAGTGGGCTGTGGCACTGAAACACTGTGAGGATGCTTCTGTGTGTCAGAAAATCCTTCCGGAAGCTGACCTCTCACCCTGCAGTGCTTCTTATCCCCCATGGTGCACACAAGTCAGGAGCATCTTTGATGCTGTTTTCATGAAGGAAACATTTTAACAGGTAACATTTTAAAGGTCCTTTATACCCTCAGAGTCATGGAAATGCAGATAAACAGGTCAATCTTTAGTCCAGTCTCCTCTGCCTAACAAGCACACAAAATTATTCAGTCACAGCTGAGTAAAGCTGAGAAGGGTACAGTAAAAATAGTACAGTAAAAATCAGGTTCTATGTCCATAATTAATAAATTTATTTTTGCGCCAGTAGTGCACAAGGAAGGTGACATACAATTTTGATTATTTATTGAAGGTAGATTTGTTGTTTGTTCTTTTCCGTGAATTGTCACAGTATTGAGGAATACTGTACAAACAAATTTTAAATCAGAAATTTAATTTTATAAGGGCTGAAAATTAATCTAGAAAGGCAGCTGCATTATAAAGGACAGGCTGATGGAAAATCACTAGGTCACCATGGGATGCTGAAAAAAGTAGTCACTGATAATAGAACTATGAAATCAAGAACACTATTGTATAGTTGTTACATAATTTATGTAGTTAAAATCACAAAATGTTGCTGATACTCCCAAAAAAATCAAGCAAATTCTATTATTGTTAATCACTCTGTTCATTAATAACAAGCATATCATTTTAGTTTTTTTCCAAAAGCTAACATAAGTTTTAACAGCCTTAATGAAAGGTTTTATATTTAATATTTACACTTCACAGAGAACTTCTAATTCAATTTTTGGTTTGAACTCACCTTCATTTTTTTGAGCATCTGTCAAAATGCTGGAGGCTGACTTCAAGCTATGGTACTTTTCTGTTTGCTTCCTTAAGAGAGTATTTCTTCTATTTTCCAAACTCACCTGCAGGCAATGTACTCAAGTGTCCTTTCTCTTACTCCTTTGCTTGCTAGTCATATGTCATCCCTCTGTATCCTACAGATCACTTCAGCAATTTTTTACTCAAATAGCATTGCTGACTTTCTAAGATTTCAATTATAGAGAAAAATCACAATCTTTTTTTTTTTCGTTTAGAAAAAAGTATGTTAATCTCTCCATCTTTATTAAGTTTCCCCCTTTTTTGAGATTTCTGATTTATTTTAGGCAGTGTGAGATTTTACATCTTGTTTCTTCTTTCTCTTTTTGACAAATACCCAGCTGTTTTTCTTCTTAAACTAAGGAGTTCTACAAGATCCTGAATATCTCATGATATGGAATACCCTGAACACTATCAAATGCTCAAAACATATTGCTAATTAGAATTCTATTTACTAGGAACAAAAAGATTTTGTTTTGTTTTTTTGGTAGTTTGGGGTTTTGGCTTTTTTTTGTTTTTTAATTTTGTTTTGTGATCTTTTTTCCACAAAGAAAGATGGAAAAAAGATCACAATTATAACTAGAGAATTTAGCTGCTTCAGTTTCCATTGCTACTCTTCCTTGCCACAAAAAGTAAAACTAAAATCTGATTTTACCTATTAAAAAAAATTATAATTGTACACCTGAATTTTTTTCTTGCAATTTAAACCAGTCCATTAAATAAATTGGAAGGGAAAAAGTCTAGCATTCTTGAGATATTACATCTCTTATAAAATGACTGAAGAATCATATCCTTTTGGTAGAAAAGTGTCTTTTGCACAGAGAAGTAAGTGAAGAGAAAATGTTCAAGCATCAATCTTGAATTTTGTTTATCTGTATATTCTTCACTCTTTTTTTTCTCTCACCTAATTTTCATTTTGATTACTCCAACTGTTTTGATTATGAGTAGTTGAGTAACACAGAACTGTGAAGTCCAAACCCCTGGGAAGAATAAATGGCCTAAAAGAGGAGTAGCAGGGAATCCATGTTATGGATTAGAAAAACCAAATCCCTTTATCATTTTGTTCACTCATGGAAATTCATGGCCTGTAATTACATCCTGCTCCTACCTAGTTTTCCTTGCTCATTTATTCCTAGTCTGCTCAGAATCCGTTTCTAATGATGATTGGAGCTCTTTGCATGGTAACATATTAAGAGACAAAGCAAAGAGATATTTCCTAGGTGAAATTGACCAAAATTGTAATTGGTTAATATAAAACCCCAGAAAAAGAATAAATTAAATCCCAGTAAAAGAAAAATCTATGACAGCCCAGAAAGTGTTTGTCTATTGTTTAACACAGATGAAAAACACAGTGGTTAGGTGTAGTCTGGGAAGAAACAGTGATAAGGACCTCAAAAAGAATAAATTGCAGAGCTAAAATTCTTTCGTGATTTTATTCTCCCTAGAAATCAAATTCTGTCTCTGAAGCCTCTTTTGACTTTTTGAGAGTAATTAAAAGGAACAGATTTATTCATTGTTGTCCTTATGGTCGTAGGAATTAAAGTAAGCAAAAAGGTCAATAAATGAGGTACTTTTCATGAACAATGTTAATTTAATTTTCAGTAAGAACTATAAGAAAGAGATATCAAAAGAATGAACTCTTGGAAAAGTAATCCCTGTGGGAGCTAGTTAACCCTGGTGCTTTAGGGTGCTTTTGTTTAAGCCTTTATCTTACTTGTACATTGTCACACCCTGTGAATCCTCCATGCTGCTCTTTTTTATCTTTTCCAGAAGATAAATTGGCAGAAGCTTGTACAGTTTCATTTCCATCTAACATACTTCAGAGAAAAAGGCAATCTTACTTACAAGAAATACTCTGCTTTTTTCTGCTTCAGATAGAATTAAGTAAAATGAAACAAGGAAGAAAATGCAACTAGGTTGAATTTATATCAGACAGAGTAGAGGTGAGTGCCCTACCAGTTGGATCAGTCCTCTATCCTGCTACAGTCTGTTGAGTTGATTCAATGATGATTAAACTCATTTTACTTCCAACAGAATACAGATGTCCAGGGAAAAAATTAAAATAAATTAAATAAAATCAAATAGAAATTCTGTTAATAAGGATAGAAATTTAACCTATTATATAACTTATTAGCTACTTTTGTGTCTGTTTTGAATTTCAGTTGAATATGGATAAGTTGTTGAAACAGAGAGGTCCTACAGGCCAGAGTCCTGACTGTGGGTATGTACATACAGCGGGGCCTGCATTCAGGTTTCCAAGACAGACACATTCCTGATCTACTGCACACACTTTCGAAATACCAAGTACTGACTAAAACAGGAAAATAGTATTTTCAAATATTTCGTTGCTCAGACTACCTGAGGAGAGTATGGAGAGCAGGTAATCAAGGAAGAAAAAACACATAGGACCAAAGACGTTGGAAGAATTGCAGTGGTGAAGGGAAAGTAAATCCAGAAGAATATGAAATATTTAAAATGAAATAATCTCTTGTTTGTTTTTTTTTCTTTAAGAAAGAGGCTGAATTTCATTGTTCTAGTTTAAAATATGCCATCCAAACTCTCACTAGACTTCCGCTTCCTTTGATTGAATAATTTTTGGTTTAAACATGCACATACCAGATTGATATTCCATGGTCCACAACAGCCATTAGATTAAAATGCTTATAGGACAGATTTATAGTGAATTATTAAAAAGTGTTTCCCTAGAAATTGAGAGAAGGTGGAATACAGCAATAACTGATGGCAAGTTGCAAATTCTGAAGACCTCTTTATTCCTTCTAGGAATGTTGCACACCAGTTTAGTGTATTGCATGGTTTGAAATCCTCAAGAGCCATGGAAGGATGAAGGGAAATGACATTAAAGTGAAACTGTCCTTGTTGACCTACTGTCCTTAAGTTTGAAGCTACTCCCCCTTGTTCAGTCTCAGAATGATCTTACAAAAAGTCCCTCTCCATCTTTCTCATAGACTCCCTTCAGGTACTCAAAGGCCCCAGTCAACTCTCTCTGAAGACTTTTTTTTCCAGGCTGAGCAACGCCAAATTTCTTAACCTTTCCTCAGAGGGAAGGTGTTCCACCCCTCTAATAATTTTGGCGACCTCCTCTGGACTTGCTCATGCAGTTCCACTTTGGTCTGGTGCTGTGATCCCAGAGCTGATGCAGGTGGAGTCTCAGCAGAGCAGAGCAGAGGGACAGAATCCCCTCCCTCCCCTGCTGCCCACACTGCTCTGGATGCAGCCCAGGACATGTCTGGTTTTCTGGGCTGTGATTGCTCATGGCTTGCTCATGTTGGGTTTTTCATCCCCCAAAACTACCAAGTCCTTCTGGGCAGGGCCACTCTCAATCTGTTCATTCCCCAACCTGGATTGATACCAGGGATTATCCTGACCCAGATGCAGCACTTTGTACTTGGTCTTATAAAACCTCATAAAATTCCATGGGCCCACTTCTCCAGCTTGTCCGGGTCCCTCTGGATGGCATACCATCCTTCAGATGTGTCAACAGCACCACTGAGCTTGGGACCATCTGCAAATCTGCTGAGGGTGCACTTGATCCCTTTGTCTATGTCACTGATGAAGATATTAAATGACTCTGGTCCCAGTACAGACTTCTGAGGGCATCACTTGTCACAGGAGTCCATTAGGACTCTGAGTCCTTGACCACAATCATCTGGATGAGACCATCCAACCAATTTCACATCCATATAGCAGTTCACCTATCAAACCCCAATTTGCCAATTTAGAGAGTAGGATGTTGTGGAGGACAATATCAAAGGTTTTACATAAGTCCAGGATATGCCCAGCCTTTCTCTTATCCACTGATGGTGTCACTCCATTATAGAAGGCCACTGAGTTGGTCAGGCAAGACCTCCCTTGGTGACGCTGTGCTGGCTGTCCCAAATCATCTCCCTGTCTTCTACATGCCTTAGCACAGTTTCTAGGAGGATTTGTTCCAAGATCTTCCAAGGCACAGAAATGAGGCTGACTGGTTGATTGTTCCTAGCTCTCCTTTCTACTCTTTTAAAACATGGGCACAGTATTTCCCCTTTTCCAGTCTCCTGGGACTTCACTGGACTTCCAAGACTTCTCAAACATTGTGGAGAGTGGCTTGGCACCTACAGCTGCCATTTCCCTCAGGACTCTGGGATGCATCTCATCATGTCCCATTGACTTATGTACATTCAGGTTCTTCAGGTGGTCACCAATCAGGTCTTTTCTTATAGTGGGAGGGACTTCGCTCCCCAATCCCCATCCTGCTGTCCATCCACTTGAGAAGTGTAGGAAGAGAGGATATCACTGAAGCATGAGGCAAAAATATTGTTGAGTATCTCACTTTTTCCTCATCCTTGTTACCAATTTTACAGCCTTGTTCAACAGGGGCCATTGTTCCTTCTTTGGCCTTCCTTACCCATAGAAACTCTTCTTGGTATTCTTTGTCTTCCTTGCCAAGTTCAGCTCCAACTTTGCTTTGGTCTTTCAAACTCCATCCCTACACAACTGTACCTCGTGTCTACACTTTTCCCAGGACATTTGTCCTAGCTTCAGTGCCTGTGCCTTTGCTTCTTTCCTTTCCGTTTCTCCAGCAAGTCCCTACTCAGTTGTGCTGGTCTCTTTCCTTCCTTGCTCAATGTGTTCCTGGGGATTGTCATCTCCTGCACTTCCTGGAAGATTTCCTTCAAGACTTGTCAGATCTGTTCCACTCCCTTGTATCTGAGGGCAGCCTCCCAGAAGATCCCACTGATTATCCCTCTCTAAAGCTGGAAATCTGCTTTCCTAAGGTTCAGGGACCTAATTTTACACCTCAGCTGACCCATATCCCTCAGGACTGCAGACTCCACCAGTGCATGATGGCTGCAGCCCTGGCTGCTCCAATCTTGATGTCCCCAGTTTGCTCACTGGCACTGGTGACCCTCAGGTCCAGCAATGCAACCCCTCCAGTAGAGCTGTCTATTACCGGGGTCAAGAAGTCGTGCTCCATACATTCCAGCATCCCCTGGATTGTCTGCAGCTCACAATGCTTCTTTTTCAGCAGATGTTGAGGTAGTTGAAGTTCCCCAGCAGGACAAGAGCCTGTGAACAGGATTCTCCTGTCACTGGAGCAGGAAGGCCTCATCCATAGGCTCCCCTTGGGCAGGCAGCCTGTAGTGGATGTTGACCACAAGGTTCCCTTTTTTCCTTGGTCTCTGATTCTTAGCACAGGCTTTAAATCAGCCCATGGCTGTTCTTCAGACACAATTTTCCACACTCTATCCCACTCTTGATGTGGAGGGCAACCCTTCTGCCTCTCCTTTGTCTCCTGTCCCTTCTGAACAGCCTGTACTCATTGATAGTCACACTCCAGTCATGGCACTCATCCCACCAAGTTTCAGGTATGGCAAAAAGGTCACACTTTCTAGCAACACGGTGTCTTCCAACTGATTGTTTTTTGGCCATGTGCATTGGTGTAGAGGCACCTCAGCTGGGCTGTCAATCATGTCACCTTCCTAGAAGAACACACCTTAATTCCTTTGAAATAATTATCTGGTGTTTCCCTGTAGGCACCTATTACCTCAGGAGTCCCCAGGTCATGTCCATAAGATTGCAAGTGTGCTCCAGGGAGGCCAGCACAGTTCAGAGTAAGCAGGGCGTAGCTGCACTTTGCTGGGTGTCAGCTTCACTCCCAACACTGGTATGCCACCCATAGGCTTATCTTTGCCAAGGCTGATGTTATCTCCTTCCCCTTCAAACTTAGTTTAAAGCACTCTCAATCAATCCTGCAACTCACAGGCTAGAATCCTTTCCCCTCTTTTAGACAGGTGAACTTCATCTCTCTCCAGTTTCCCTGGTGCTGTGTGAGCCACTACATGATCAAAAAACCCAATATTCAACTGATGGCCAGTTCATTCAACCAGTCTTTAGGCCAGGTATTTATCAGATAGACTCTCCTATTCCTTTTGGCATTCTTCTCTGATACCAAAGGAGTTAAGAAAACCACCTGAGCCCCTGTCCCTTCAACAATTACTCCAGTGTTCTGAAGTCCTTTTTGTTTGTTGTAGATATCCTCTCATCCAGTTTATCACTGCTGACCTGGAGAACCAGCAATGTGTAAAATTCAGAGGGCTGAATTAGTCCAAATCTCCTGGTGACATTTCTTGCTTACCTCTGCCTTAGTCAAATCATGTGATCATCCATGAGTATCTTGGGCCAGAATAACCAACTCCTCTTGTCAAGGGATAGGTGAAGTTGCCACAGGTTTAAATCCTAATATTAATTAATACTAGACTCTTCTTCAATATTCTAAGTGTTAGGCAGAAAATAGTCTCTATATATAGTTTGATCAGAAAATAAATGCCATGATACAGAAGAGTTTTTATGAAAGTTTAATTTTGATATGGCTCAATAAAATAATGTCTACCATTTTTCCAAGTGAAAAAAAATAGACAATTATTATAAATTGAATTATGTTATAATAATGAAATTTCAATCAATCTCTTCTCTTTTACTTTCCAGTCCTGTCCCAGATGATCCTCATAACCTTTTCAGGGTCTTAAGGATGAAATTCTACACTAAATCTTACCATTCACTCAGACTTTCTCCTCAATTGCTTCTCCCAATTTTTTTCTCTTTCCTTTTACTTTCACCCTTCCAGATCCATGTTTTTGCTTTATTTTTTTTTCTCCCCAACATTCCCTTTAAATCTCAGGGGCAGACTGTAAGCATTGCTGAGAGAAACATTTCCATTGTTTGAAATACTTAACATGACTGCTCATTAGTGGTAGCTGTTTTCACAATCTGGCCAGTGTGGTTTATCTTGGTTTCTTTTATAAGAAAAGCTACTGATTTTATTTCTACAGCCCACATCAGTCCTCAGCTCATTATTTCTTCAGAGAGGAGGAGGGCAAGAGAAAGACCCTGAGTGCCTCTTCCATTCCCTATTAAATAAAACCTTTAGACTTCTGACATAACAGTGGGATTCAGCTGATAAAATACAGCGGCTTACATCTGAAATAGTTGTACTTTTTTGCCCAGTGTAAAAAAAGTAACATTTTCAGGGCGCAACTCATCCCATCAAAGTAAACCTCTGAAACGGATCAGATGAATCTCATCCTTAACATCAGCAGTTATCCAGAGGACCTATTTTGAATAAGTGGCCTCAATCATTAAGATTTTTCCCGATGTTTCTTGCCTTAAACATTCTCATTAATAAGTAAACAAGAAGTGCTAAACAAGTTACTCCATATCAAAGAAAGTCTCCTTATTTCCATGTGAGAACTTTGTCTCCTCTGTAACACTCAAATTTTCACAGGGAGTAACAATAGAAAGTAAACGTTCTACATGCTACGTGCAGGTATATAATCAGATCGACCTCATGTCCTATTAAATGCTGAAGAGCAGAGTAGTAAAAAAAAGTGTACATGCCAGTTATGGTAAGTTGCCTTTTGCACAGATCTACCAGCCTGGATCACAGCAAGTTGCTATGATATAAAAAGAAAAGAAGAGATTGCATTCGAGTGACTAGTATTCTTTTATTTGTCTCGACATCCTAAACTTTTACATAATGTCTCAAAAGCTGAAACACTCCAGCTAAAATACAAATATTTCTGTTTGGAAAAATTCTTGGGTGCTTCATATGAGTTATATTACAGAAGCTTCATATGCCAACTCATACTCCATATCCTATGACAACTCACAAGCTTTCCTGTGATTAATACTTAGAAATATGTAGAAATCTTTCAGCTTTGGAAGCTGAAGTCCACTGGGGAATCCAGAGCCCAAGAGAGAAGAAGGACGTGATGTAACTGAACAGTAGCGAAGGTGAGTCACCACTGAAGCATATCCAGCTATATTGTTTCATTGTGGAGACATTCTCTTTTTTTCACTTAAAAGTGAATTGACATTTCAAAGGAAAGGCACTTCATTAGAAATTATACATGAAAACATGGAGCCTAGTTCTCCATTATAAACAATTCTGATTGATTGTTGTAAATCCACCATAATTAATAACTCACCTACAAGATTATCTTCTGTTAACACTTTAGAAAAGCCTGATCATACATTAGAGAGTGAAGTTATGCATTGAAATATTATATGAAGTTGTCTTTAAATTAAGCTTTGTCATCATATATTTTTTCATATCATCATATATATTATTTCCTTTTCATCAGGAAGTTTTTACACTTTCTTTTCCTTTTTTACTTTGATATTTTAGTGGGTACTGATGCTGGACGAGATGTCACAGGGTAGAAAATGTACAGGTATTACAAAAAGAACATTTAGTACAAGGAGTACATTAAACACAACTGACACTTGATCCCCAGGCTGTCAACATAACATACCCTTACAGAACTTCCATTAAAGAAGTGGTAACACCACCAAAATATTAAAGCTCCCTATGTACTCCTCAGTCCACAATTCAAATTGAAAACTAACCATAAACTGTCATGCATTAAGAAAAAGAGCAACTCAAAAATGTTCTCCAAAGTTTGTTGCAATGATTCTTTACCAAGAGCACTTTATTTTATGGAAATACCTCTATACACAGGTTTTGCTGAGAAGTTGTAAGGACTGACTGGTAGTATTATCCACTGTTACTTGACCACAGCCCAGTATGTTCCCATTGATCTGGTTGTAAACGTCAATGACCACCCTGTGGGGAACCAGAATTAAACCTCTCTGGACACAGTAGGAAGCCTTTCTACTTCTCATAGATTCAAAACCATATCCATAATCAATGAATATTTAGAAATTACCAAAGAAAAAATCTGATTATTTGAATGAAGTTCCAGTTTGTTGAAAGACGCTATATAAGGCAAAGAGTATCAACTATGCATCCTTCCTTTGCTCCCATAGGTAAGGCTGAACATGAAGCATATCTTCACAAAGATTTTTATGCTCCACAAAAAAGATTTTCTGAAATGAAGAAACAACAGTAGGAAGTAAACATTATTGGGAATATTTTCAGAAATAAGACTTACAAGGAAAAGGTGAACATCAACCAAGTCATTATGTATAACTAGAACAGAAATTATTATTCTCTTTTTTCACAGATGCCAATTTCATCTCTTGCTGTGTTGTGAGTCTTTCCAGTTCAACTGCATAATCAAAACCCAGGTTAACAGCTGGCATAAGCAGTATTCCTATGAAAGAGATTGATGTGTTTCAGAGTGCCTGATGTATCATGAATTGTCAGCAGCTTGGTGAGGACTCCTCACATGTAAAGGGTCAAAGGAGTTGTCTCTTCTGTGAGCTCAGTTTCAAAGTGCAAATCCATGTATAATTTTATATTCTTTCCAGTAGAGAGAGAGACATGAGGGGCTGAGAATGAATGCTTAACCTACATACAATCAAGGTACCCAAGGGAATTTTTTTGTATTTTCGTAATTAGGTCAGGATCCCATTAAGAATTACTTCTACCTTTTCATTAATGTACATTAAAAGGCTTTCAGCCTGCACTTTGGGTAAAGAAACAGGCTGTCTATTTTGGAAAATCTAGTTTGGAGGAGAGATGAAATATTTTGTTTGTTTTGGATTCAGAAAGTCTTTAGACTGGGACTTTGCTGTACTGAAGACATGTGCTTGCATGAGCTTCTCTGTCTCCAAAATAGCTTGTTGTCATAAATATAATTCTGTATAAATAGATTTGCATCCTCTCATGAATTGAATTAGCTGGCTAACTATCTTGGTTTAAGTTGTATTGTTTTGTCAGCAAATAAGCACTGAAATCCTGGGGACTGCACAGGTATTTTTTGTATTTGCTTAACTGCCTTAAGCTAGGCATCAAACTTTGCCCTCCTGGAATTTTAACATTGGTGATAAATGGGGAGAAGAAAAGAAACAGAAGGCATATATCTAAATTAATGTTCAAAGACAGGAGAACAGAAGTAACTCAAAGTAATTCAAACCTGTACTGGTTAGCCTAGCAATGCTTTACAGTCAGTCAGACCAACCACCTGCATTGCCCATTGCCTGCTATAATTTTTGATGTTTCTTATTGCCAAGATTTTCAAAGTATAAAGGATGGGAATAGGATAGCAAAGTCATTTTACACACGTTAATAGAGCTGCTTAATACTATAGTTTGTATCCTTTTCCATCATTAAAAAACTGAGGATTTTATTTCCACAATTCACCCAAGAAAGTTGTTTTTAGTCTCTCTCTGATGGGAATTCACATTATGACACAGTCTGAAGTTGCATTCATCACTCTGCATTCACAGCACGCTGTCATGCCAATCCTCCCCTCCAGCAATAAGAATAAAAATGACAATGCTTAGGAATTAATCACTCAAATTACTTACTCAGAAAAAGTACTGCCAACCAAAACCATCTCTCTTCCATCAGGTTTGCCTATGCTTTGAGTGACCTAACAGGGACTCTCAATTGAACATGGGTCCAGCACAGTCTGAAAGTCAAAGACAAATGACACTTTGTGCTTCAAAGGAAAATGGCTGCAGAGAGAAACCAAGACAAATAGCCCAGGGAGTATTACAACCTTTTTAGCAATTTCAATTCACTCTGAGAATATTTACTCTTCTTTTTTTTTCCCTAATAAATATTCCTTCCCACACTTGTCATTATGCCATACAAGATCTCACAGTTCTTTTTTTTTAGAACATATGGTCCTTTTGCTACCTACTCTTTCTCTAGAACTCCATTTGGAAATTATGCATAAATACATCCTGTTTTTCTCAGCTAGAAGAGTCACCCTGCTCAATACTCTTCTTTATTAACACCTTTTCACTTGTCGTTGCAGTAGAGTGCATGAGAGGAGATATAACATTTTCATTTCATTTCAGCAAGTGAGAGGTTGGGTGTTTTTTTAATTTCCTCACCAAATGCCAAGATGTCATGATGCTGTTAAAATCAGCATGCTAAGATTTCAGCTCTAGATCTCATTAATCCATCTCAGTCCCACTTCTATTTAAATACTTCCTTAACAATTTAGGAACTAACACAATTACAATTTAAAATGAGACAAACAAGGCAAATCAAAGCTTTATTTCCACAAAGTATGATTATACAATAAATTCAAAGTGGTTTTAGAAAAATGCTGGAATCATAAATACAAAGAAAGGGAAGAGGAGTCTTTGCACCCTCATGATTTGTATATTTTAACAATTCCAGTTCTTACTAACATCTGTGATAGGTAATGATTCGCCATATTTTTTTTTTTAAATAGCTTCCTTAATGATATGCAAAGGAACAAGCTTTTGACAAAAGTATTTGACAAAATCTTATTTAGGATCTGGTTTAAAAGTGTGTCCATCAATAAAACCAAGAATAGCTCAGCATTAAAAATATGTAACATTCAACAGAGGAAGATCACTTCTTTCATGAGCAAGTATTAGTACCTTCCCAAGCCAAGTGGTGAAATTTTGCATCATCACATCTCAAGTTCTGAATCTAACTGGTGGTTTGAACTCTATGATCAGCAAGAGCTCTTTTGTAAGTGTTGTCTTTGTTTAATCTTAGGGGTCAACTGGAGAACCCTGTTCCTGGTCAGCAGCTAAGATACATTAATTTCAGATTTATCTCTCAGCATTTTCATGAGACGTTGGTTTTTAAAGTGCTGTTACAAACACAAAACCTTCCACTGACTGGTCATATTTCTGTAGGAGGATAAGCCAGAAGATCTTTCAGACCTCATTATTGTAGTTCTGCTCTTGTAGCATGGGGAAAATAGAGCACAAACCTTATTTCCTCTCCACCCAAATTCACCAGAATGTGCTCACTTCAGAAAAGCATTTAAGCTTGCACATATTAGGGCTTTCAAGAACCATGCATTCCTCTGGAAATGTTCTGAGCAGGTCTCTCTTACAAAAAGTTGATCTTTTATTTTTAATTTACAGAAACTTTTTAAAATGTGTCATAAGCACTCCGCTGTAAATTTGACACAGAAAGACTTTTTATTTTTTTGTGTATTATCAGGCACATTCACATCTGCATTTAAATACAAAGGCTATTATGCATGATACTTCTTTATCCACATGTCCTTGTGTTACTGTGCAAAAACTACTTAACTGAACCCTCTGTAAAATAGTTAATCCTCTATGTGGTTTTTTTTCTCCTCAGAGCCAATGCAAAACTTATGGTCAGTGTCAGTGCCTGAGCCCTCAGTGTCTTTTTCCAGAGGAAGACATCAGCCCAGACATCACCATTATTTTAAGGAACTGATGTTTCAGAAGACTGCATATTTGGTAAGTAATTGACAGGAGGCACTAAGAGAGGATCTTACCAGAGGAGTGGCATGTTTCTGAAGCTGCAAAAGCCACCATTGCCCTGATAGATGAACCATTTGGCAAGCTAGCAGATCATATGCTTTTTTTAGTTATTTAATATTTCTCTTGCACTTTCACATCCAGACTTTCAGATGTATTTTTCTGTTAGTATGTAGGACGTGTATTTTCAATAGTGAATCCTCCTGAAGAGAATATTGTCTGATTTATGTAACTGGGCCAACAGCTGAAATTACTAAATATTTGTTGACAACACTATAGTCTTTAATGCATTAATGTCTCCTTGTTTTGTACCTGCAGTTTGTGTACATGTGTCTCTCAAGAGCCAGTCTAACCCTAGGGCTAGAAAACTGAGGGACAGACACCTTTTTCAAGTCTGAATAAATAACTGATGAATATCTAAAAGAAAACCAGTTGTACTTCACATTTAAATGTGTGAGCTCTACATTCTTAAAAATACCTTTGCATTTATAAAGTTTAAGAATCCTAAGAATTGCATCAAGGGCATTATGACAAGTTATTTTCCAGAGCTGCTAACCATTCTTTACAGTTTTAGTTGTGGCACTTAGTCAAAAAATAAAGGATTTATTTCAAATTATGCTAGGAAAAATATACAATTTAAAAAATAGTATGGCTCTGGCATCATTGACAGAATTTCATACTGAACACTAAATGGGCATCTAGCAACTTGTGCTAATGAGCTGGAGTTAGTATTTTTCAACAGTATACTACATTAGCAGGGTGCTGAAGGGTCATGTAAAATTCACATGATCTACATAAATTGTGGAAAATTAATACATTTGGAAAAAATACAAGCAATTTTATAAGTGATATTGAGCTTTTGGCATTTCTTTTCTACTTCTTCTGCCATTATATTTTTGAAGAAAGAAGCAAGTGTAAATGATGTTTGCAAGGTTCCCTCTTATAGTCTCACTGAAAGCCATTGTATTATACACAACTATAAACAAACAAAGATGACTTTTCACAATACTAGTATAAAACAGACTGGAAATTATTCCAGTGTATTGAGAAAAATGAGAGCTTGTTTCGTGCAAATACTCTAGTTGAAGCAGTGACTGGAAAAAATACAGATATAACAGTGTCACTGCAGGAGAGAGTAGAGGTAACACACTGCCTTATTTCTCCAGTGAGTTTGGCTAAATGTCATTAGCTGACAAACTGTTTTGTTCAAACAGATTAATGACACACAGGTTTCTTTTGTACTGTAGTACCTGAACTGAAGCTGGCAATGTCCATCTAGAGAACCAAATGTCTCCTCTCATCGCAAGTATAGAAAACATTGGTACTAATTTTTTTTTGGCTAAGTAATGACCATTCTTTTAGGTATTTTTAAGAAAAAGCAAATTAAACCTAAATGTTGTGTTTTCTGGTAATAGAAGTTGGGGAGGACGTTAAAAACCTTGTCCCAAATTATCATCAAATTGTCCTGTTTTTCATGCATTGCTGCTGCACACACAAACTGGTTGTGCAGACCCTGTCCTTGCACCAGAGAACACACAGTGTCCATACTCACCCACTTTCCAGTCTTGTTCACATATCCTTGCTGTCTCTGCACTGCCTAGACTACTTCACAATCAAGAAGTTCTCATTTGGTTTAAGCAGTAAAGTCTTCAGCAATTTCCCAAAAGACTCTACTGTGATTCTCAGCTGAGATCCTGTCATACCCATTACCTGCTCCTGCTTAGGAGGGTCTGTTGAACTGCTGCATTACAAAAGCTTATGTTTAATTTAGGGGAGATCCTTGTCTCCAAAATAACGAGTTAAAGTGATTGCTCACAAACTGTTCTACAGGTAACTCCTGATGTTAGGGTTATTTCCCTGGCATACACCACTGTTGCAGTTATCAGTGCAGATGTTCTGATCCCATACAGATACCCCTTTTCTCGATAGGTTGTGACATGAGGTCTTGAAGTCTGACCATGAGAGAAATGGGAGATGCTCACAGAGATGTTGGCAGCCTTCTAATTAGTACTGAGATCTGGTGTTTCAGAGAGAGAGTCACCCAAGGAAACAGAAGACTTTGCTCAAGATTCATACAAGGTGAAAAAAAGGAAAGGTCAATCAATGATGGAACCCAAAATATGAGTTTTCTATGTGTGAACCAACAGACAGAACTTTCAGTAATACAGACAAATTAGCTCTTTTCTATCTCAGTTTCTGGTCCTCAATCTTTCACACCAGTGTGTGCTAGCATGAATACAAATCATACTTCTGGGAAGAGTTTATTGAGAGAGGTGCTGTGATTAAGTCAGGAGTCCCTTCCTGCACACCACTCCCAGCACAGTTCCTACATGCAATGAGCTACAGAGTCCAGTTTGCTGGGCTTGACACAGGTCTCATAACCTCAGGTACATGAATTGGAAATAAAGCACATCAAATAGTAACAATGATAGAAACTGAACCTCATGGTCAGACCCATAGCAGGCAGAAATTTATGTGCAAAATTATTATCTATGCATCAACATGCACAAGGGCAGACTGACTCACACCACTGCACAGAATTTGGAACAATACTTTGTCTTTGCTACATTGCAAACACCAAATGCCTTCTGGGAAGTGTTACTCTGAGCCACTGTATGCTGAGACAAGCTTGTGGTGGACCAACATAACACAAATCTCTTACACCCAGAGAGCAGAGACAGAACTCCTCCTGCCAGTTGTCTCTCTCCTATCTGCTACTAGCTGTCATTTTCTCTGCTTACCTTTGACTGTTCGTGTGAACTTCTGAGTGTTTGCTGAAACACAAGCAAAATTTATTTTCTTGATAGAAAGGCAAGCTATTTTTCCTTTCATTACTGCCCGGTATGTTCTCATAACTATCTGAAGAGTCTGTAACTGATAAAACATTTGTCAGATGGAAATTCATTCTCTTTCATTTAATCTTGTTTTCTTCTTTGGTGCATTTTATTTTTAAAGGTAAAAAAAGGTAATGATAAATGAAAACCCACCATTGATAAAGGCACACACATAGAGAACTATTTATTCTGTCACGATCCTTTTTTATGTGCCACAAAATTCTAGCAAAATAATCTCGTATTCCATTTTTTGTTGATGAATGAAAGGCCTACTTTGCAACAACCCCCTACTTGCATTCCATTCCAAACCCCAGTTTTATTTCCAAGAGCGAGATAGGCATAGTGACGAGTAAATTATACTGAATCAAAAGTAAATCGTTTTCATCCCACTCAGACGTGTGGATGTGAAAATGTACTTTTAAGGTTTTCACAGAACAGCAGGAATATTTGTCGAGCTAATTTGAACTTCTGAATTGCTGCAATTATCTAAAATGGCACAGAAAAGTTCTGCTCCTGCTCCATAGGTTTAATAGGCTGCCGTGCTCATGGCCTGTAAATCAGCGTTTGTTTAAACAGCCGTGCTGCAGCGCTCTCCCCAGGGGCTGCCAGCAGCCATGCCTCGTGTAGGGCAAGAGAAAACACAGAGGACATTGAGCCCCAAGGAGCAGAGACCTCACCACAAACATGAGGCTGTGAGCAACGAGCTCTGCCAAGAGCTGCCACACTGCTGTTAGGCAGAGGGCAGGTGTGCACCAGCATCCCCAAAGCAGCACAAGGGTGGGAACACTGCTCTGTGCTGGGCACAGATCAGACACTGAGAAAGGGATTGTCTCTCCACCCAGGCTTGGCATCCCAGGCCACTGTCAGCACCAACACGCTGAAAGGTGAATTGTGGCAAAAGGCCACAGAAACAGTTCTGTTCCCAATGTTATTCAAATGGATATTGTTCCCAAATTAGACTGATTTAACCCACTACCTTACCTCAGCACTCAAGCTCCAGAGCTGCTGGGAGGAACCAGAGATCCTGGGGCTGCTGTCAGTAATTGAAAACCCTTGAATGTTTGGCTGCAAAATATTTAAAGGAATATTTATTACATCCACATAGTACAAAGCAGGTTTATTAATTGTGGTGGAATTTCTAAACTCATAAACAAGTCTTACTTAAAACAATGTATCCATATGAGCACTTTAACATTTGGCTTTGCACCACTAAAAACCCCCCAAAAATGTAACAAAAGAGAAAATCTGCAAAACTTGGTTTTCAAAGTATAGGAACATCAACCATCTTTAATCCAATTATGTAATTTTTCATTCTTGATTTTCAGTTTACTAAACTGTTCAAGTTAATTCAACATCATTTGTTCGCAGTAGTAGCCCAAATTTTCCTCTAGTTTTCATCATTCACTGTATAACTACATAGTTTAGACAGGCTTGCAGTATGAAAGAAAGAGAAGGAGAGGTCATTGAACCATGCATGATGATAAAAAAACAACGCAAACAGTTTTCTAAAGTGGATAGCAGAAATTCCTTTCTTTGAAAATTGAATAAGTTGCCTTGAATAGTATTTCCCTGGAGAAATCTTTAATTTTAAAAGAAAAGCATTTTGTCCTCTTTCAAACACTGCTAAAAAATTCTGCTCTGTTCTATTTTCAGCATGAGCTGTATCTGTTCATGCCCAGATGGAAAATGTCCTTGTGCCAGCACCCCACCCTGCGGTGACAATGGCATGGGGAGGAGCACGAATGCCCAGCCAGACAGTTTCTGTGGTCTGGCAGGACTGGGGCTCTCCCATACCAGCCTCAGACCATGGCAGCCCATCCAGTTCACCCCTGTTAAGGCCAGGACATCTGTCACCTGATCTTTGAGAATAATACAAAGATTCATCTCAATCATCCGGTCCTATTCTTGCTTCAGCAAAGTTTCTGACATCTCCAGAAGCACTAAATTGCTCACTATAAAAAGCCAATATCTTAGGATCACACAAGTGCTTAATGGCTTTTAATTAATTTTCTCAGTCCTTTTGCAGGTTAGATCATGAGTATGAGTCACTCAGACAGATTTCATTCCAACAGATTACTTCACTGGCTAAGAAAATCAGTAAACTAATATAGATTACATAACTGGCCCAAGAAACCAGCTAGATTCTTGATAACCAAGAATCTAATTCTTCTTGGCATGACAAGGTAACAGGCTTCCCACTAGGCATCATTTTAAATCTAGAGTACTATTTCTCAGTTGTGTGCTTGGGGGAACAGTTCTTGCTTCAGGATGAAGATGACAGAAGATGCTGTTATGTTTTCTGAAACCATGATCATTTTAGCACCAAAATCTGAGGTATATTCTTAGTTGTAATTTTGTAATAGTGAATGTGGCAATCAGGCCCTTGAACTTTGAACACATCAGCAAATCATTTACAAATTAACTCTCAAAATACATGTTTAAGATAGGTGAAAGAAAATAGTTCTTTTACCCTCTGAAACTTCCTATTTCTAGTGTGTCCCCTTTTCTGTTTTGATGCAACTCATGGCTTTCCAATTCTATTACACTGATGCAGACAAAAAGTGGCAAAAACTCCTGACAGTGATCTTGCAAAGAACAGCATTAAATCTTCATGGAAATTTAAGCTTCTCTGCTTCTTTTTCTGCAGCATTCACAGTTCATAGGAGTAATTGGGCATTGAAGCCCAAAGGAGTAGTCTACCTCTAAGACTCATCCTCTGTTTGATATTAAATAATGCTGTTTTGGAAGATGAATGGGTTTTTATCTTAAAACAAGTTTAGACAAAAGTGGCTTCCTTTTCTAGGAAAAGCTGTGTCAAACAAATGAAAAACCTGCTCACAGCTCTGAATTATTTTTTGTTTTTCCAGACAAATTATATCTTTAATAAAACGTTGCTGACTTTTTTAAAAAATCAGATCTGCTAAAATGTTAGTGATAATCAACCCAAGCCATTCTATGATTCTGAGATAACAAAGGACAGAAAAAAAATAACCAACTTCCTTGCCCTTGAGTCAGTGGAAAAGCCAGAAATAGAACTGAGCAGGGCCCAGCCTATGAGTGGCATCTCAAATACCAGAAAGAAAAACGGTTGGAATGACTGGCATCAAAAGCCAGCCCTCATGGGTAGTTCCCACACAATGGCATCCCCTGGCAAGCAGGAAATATCTACATTATCTAAGATCCTGTTGCATGGCAACAGCTGGTGAGTATTGACTTGCTAGCAGTACCCACTGTACACCAGAGTGATATTGCCAACTTAATAAATGTTCATTTGAGGCAACAGAAGTCCAAAATTACTTTTAATTGACAAATCAGACTTAGATTCTGACAACTTAGCAAATAGATCTCAAAAAATAAGGAGCAAGGCTCAGCTATTAAACACAGAAACGTTTTAATCCATGAAAAAACATGCAATAAAAATGGAAAATGTTTTAGGGTGGATAAACTATGAGATATTTTGTCTTTACCAAGATGCAGATTGTGAGTCATGCTATAAAGACTTTTTTTGAGCTTGTATAAACAACAATTTTTTTTTTTTTTTTTTTTTTTAATACTAAGATCCAGATTTTGATCTGAGGTAGCAACATCAGATTTAGGCACCCCAGGTGATGCTGCAGAGGTCAGTTACACATGCATCTATTCACTGTATTGACCATAGGAACTTTTGAGTTGATTTGGAATTCTAAAACTCTAAGTAGATGTGAGTGCAAGAGCTGAAAACAGATTTCATGGTAAACTCTTGGATCACCTAAGTCCTTAATATCTTAGACAGGGGAAAATTTGTAAGATTTAAATGCTTGTTGTAAATGTGTTTGTCTTTCTGACCTGTACATACATCTTTGCACTCTCAGAAATCTGAAAATCTTATCCAGTGAAAGTGGTTATGTAAAAACAACAGTTCTGCCCGTGCACTTCCTACCTGTATTCCATCTCTTTGCATTACAGAAACAAAAAATATATTCTCAAGAAAAGCTAAAATCTTTCCAGAAATGTGTACGTTTCACATACTACACTACATGAATTAGAGATAATTGTATACGCAACTACTGACTGCAAAGTACTGACTTTTATTACTAAGGTAGAAAATACATCTATTAGGATTTCAGACCCTTGATTTTCAGCACTAACAGATAGGTAAAAAAATTCTTTCTACTCATAAGTTAGACCAATTTACTGTAAAATTAATGAAATAATCTGCAAAGCAGCCTTTCAGCTTCACAGAGCATTATAAACCCACATTTAAAAACATTTAAACTTCAAAGATCACACCTCATCTCTAAAGGGGTGTTGGTATCCTGGTACCCAGATGAATTAAGGCATATTAAAGAGGTGTTTATAATTAAATCCAAAGATCATCTTTGTGGTTCAGTATAGATGAATGGAAGCAAAAGGACAGAAAATGAAGGAGCTTATTTAAATTATATTCAAACCACGTCTTTGCTTCTCTCTGTGTTTCTGCAAGTTTCTGAGTGAGAGGAAGAACATAACAGAACAGGAATTCCTGCTTTCTGTGCTGAGCTGTGTGTGATGTTTGGCTGAAGGACATCTACAGAGACCAGTCCTAAATCTGAGCAGAGGAGGCCTCTGTCTGGGACCTGGTTCACCACAGCTGCTCCAGGCTTCACCATGGTCAGTCCTGCCATCAGATCAACCCAAGGAGAGGTCCAGAATCATTCCTGAGAGTGCTGACTGTTATTGCTGAATGTGTGCAGGCACCCTCTGCCCCTCACACCATAACCAGAGGGTGTGAGGGGCTGAGGATGCTTGCACCCATCCCTGGGGAGGGGGCTCAAATTACCCCCACAGAGAGTACAAACACACAGCTGTGTCAGCATGCTTTGTCAGGATGCCATCTGGGCCTTGGCCTGGTAAAACAGCTCAGATGGATGTATCTGCAGTCTACTTATCAAAACTGTTTAATTTGAAGCGAATTTTCTCATCTGTGAGGAGGAGATCTGAGACCCAAAGGGCTTAGATACCTGCAGGGACTTAACAGATCTGCAAAACTAATGAATAGTCTAAATTAGGGCTTTCCTCAGTGGGAATTGTTCTCTTTTGCCATAAAATATGTAAATATTAATTGGACTTGAGGTTTCAACTCTGTTTTTTAATTTTCTTTGTGAATCTCCTAGTCAATGGGTTCCACAATGCTTCCCTCTCCCCAATGAATCTTTAATTATTCTGCAGGAAATAGAAGAGCTTCATTATCTTTCTTATTCTTAGTATTAAAATAAATTCATTAACAGGAAGAAATGGAGAGGTACTCATTATTCCCCAAAGGGAAAATGTGAAATGAGTGTAATATGAAACATATCAGATATTAAAAATGAGCATTTATACTAATTTTAGAACTAAAAAGTGTCTATTGATTACATCAGAGTACATCTGTGTTCAGACTTTTAAGAATGAGACCAGAATTTGTACTTAAGGAGACAGTATGAGAATTGAACCACGGAGGATTGAACCATGAGATCAAGTGAGAAGCTCTTGCCTTAGGCATGGTGGAAGTCTGTCTCCACCAGAATTTTACTTCTTCAAGGGTTTTCTTTATTTCTCTGTCCTAAGTGACATGAATTGTCAGCACAAGAGATGTTTAAGAGACCAAAACAATGATAGCTTAGGTAATTCGATATCAAAATTCTATTAATACAATAAGGCTACTGGTTACATCTTGAGGGAAAATCGACATAGGTTGGCAAAAACTTTGTAACTTTTTCCTGTCTTTGCCTCTCTCACTCTAAGCCACATTGCTACACACCCACCACTGCAAGCCCATGGATGATCAAGGAAAACTCCAAAATGAAACCTGTTCCCACAGATCCTGTTTGAAACTGGTTATTAAAAATGTTACAATTTTCTTTGTTTGTGTGCTCAAGCAGAAATCCACAGCAGGGAATTTGCAATTATTACTCAGCTCACAGAGATTGGCATGTAAATGTACTTTACAAAGGAGTAACTCCTTTTCTCCATTTTTCAAATATTACCAAATACCACTACTGGGTATTCTCATTTTGCTAACATTTTCTTGTTGATGACTAATTAATATAGATGATAAATAATTATAATGGTAATCAATTATGACTCTGCTTTGTATTACACTTTTCACTTTCAACCTCCTTTGTATGCATATGTTCACACTAATGTCTTCCTCAAAATTTTGTGCAAGCATCCCATCAGCTAAAAAGCTTTGAGTCACCTGGGTCATGTTCCATGATTCTACATATCTTAGCTGTCACAAGGCCAAATCTCAAATTATTTGGATCTGACTTGACTTTTTAAGATCCAGTCACTGTTCTTGAAAACAACACAGTTGAATGAAATTGAAAAGAATATCTCTGAAGAAAAGGAACACTACAAGAATATATGAACCTGATGAGTCACCTAGGTCATAATATCTTTCTAATCCCTCACCTCTAAAAGCTTGTCAT
Organism: Setophaga petechia; assembly: GCA_024362935.1. Lineage (NCBI taxonomy): Eukaryota > Metazoa > Chordata > Aves > Passeriformes > Parulidae > Setophaga > Setophaga petechia. The sequence continues at coordinate 5,580,603 of JANCRA010000004.1, read as the reverse complement.
CGCATCCTCTCTCTAGTAAAATTCAACGCAACCAAGTGTCACAAGTAAACATGAGAACCTGAGGAGGCTGAGAGCCTCATTTTCTTGAAGTGTGAATTGGGAAATAGGTATATATGTTCAGTGTTACAGCAGCTGCTATGTTTTCTGCTTTGGGCTAATCCATTGCATTTTTGTGTATGTTTATGTTCCTTATAAAAATGAGATTTCCATAATCTTAATAAAGATCTTTTAAAATTTGAGTTATTTTTTTATTGCAAATGGAAGAACTCATCTGCTTTAAACTTCCCTGAATGCATAATTTAATATAGAATGTGCCATTTTTTCACAAAAGCAAAAAGAAACACTCAGTGACAATGTTTATGGTCCATTGTACATCTCAGAAAAGCAACAGGCAGACTGTTGTCACTGGAACACCTGTTACACAGACTCATAAGATGTTACTTAAAGTGATAAGATCCACCACTTAAGATGATAGCTCTGAAACAATTCTAACAAAATAACAATTCTACAAAAAGTAAGGAAGAAAAATCAATTATTTAATAAAAAAAGGAAAAAACAGTCACACAGAGAGTTTCTGCAGACATTAAGTTCAAGAGAGTGAGTAAAAGTTTGCTGAATGTACCAGGAAACACTGATAGAAAAAACCAAAAAAATATAAGATAATATGTCTTTGTGACACAGAAATGATCCCGTAAGAAATGTTTCAGATCGTTTTTCTCTTAACCCTTATCACTGCATCTGTCCAATACTGCAGGGACTGTGGTTCCCATCTACAACCTGCTCACTAGTGGATGGAAAGGATTGAGCCTAAAGCTAAAAGTGGCTTTCAAATAAGATACTTGAGAGCAGGAGTGTCAAGTGCTCCTCCACCTAAGCATGGATGCAATACAAAAGTCCTACAGTGATTAGAGAAGCCAAGACACATTTTTAAGGTCAAGCTGAGAAGCACACTCCTAATGGATCTTGCTGAGTTCATCAAGGGGGTCCAAAACAAACTATTGGTCTGAGTATGGCAAGCTCTTTCTGCACCAAAGTGGTGAAGGTAGAAATATACATCTATTTAGAAATTTCCTTCTAACTAATCAGCCATGTACCATCAGCAAACACTCAACATTTATTGTATTACATTGAGTACGCTGAATGCACTCAAATTAGCTCAGACAATTTCTCCACTATTTATGCAATTGCACTTAGCAAGTTGAAATTGAGAGGATTTCAGAATTTTTTATTTTCCTAGATGGCTTTTTGAAAGCGCTCGATTGCTGGTGCACAGTAAAAATCACTCTGAGCACATATTGCAGGACAAAATCTAGGGAGACTGCACTATGAAGCAGCAAGAAAACTGTTTAAAATTACGCTATGATTAATATATACCAGATGATAATATATAATGGTATAGACTGGTTTCCATCTTAGTTTTATATAACCTTGTATTATGTCAAAAGCTGTAGCCCAAGAAACAGATCCCCATGTGCAGACTCCTTGCTGTAAGAACTACTGTGGGTCATTCTTCAGAGAGATTAATTTCTCTGAAACTGAAAGCTCCTTTTCTTCCTAAAATGTCCCATTGACTCTTCTGCTGCCAAATCTAATAATCTGGCAGACTGAGAGCTGGAGAAGTTGTGAGAGATTTTCAGCATTTCCTCAAGCAGCAGCTCACTCTAGGTCCCTTCTTCCAGAGCAAAGCTGCACAACACCTCATCCACAGACCTGGACACTTCTGCATAAACCAGACACTGCTGGGAAGCACCAAAACGGGTGAGGGTACTGGGTGCTGTTGCTACAGGCAGGATCTACCACTGGCCCATCTGTTGGCACCATCCTTTTCTTCTGTCACCCAAGACCAGAAAGGAGAAAAGCCTCTACAAGAACAGTAGTCAAATTCTGCTGTCCTCTCCTCTGTGGCTGTTAATCCAAGAAAAAAAGAGATTATCTTCACTGCAGCATTGTCAGCCATTTCATGTACTATTTCTCCTAAAAGACTGTTTTTCAGTAGTCCTTCAAAGAAGCTTATGACATCTTACATTTTCCTTCAGGCCTCTTCCTTCTGCTGCCTGCTGCCTTTTTTTCTTATTCTATTTTCTATCCTCATACCAGCTTAAACTCTATACTACTTCACATCAACATATGATTAAGTATTTCTAATCTCCTTTGTGACTGTAGAGAAACATCTAAATATAGACTCATTGAAATCAGATTCTCAAGGATGTTGTTGGTTAAATATTGTCCCAAGACTTTTTATATCCACTCATCCACACTAACTGAAATCAATAGCATATGTCATATTTCTAGTACTGCACCAGAATTCTGAGTAGAAAAAAATACCTGTGGTCACCCATGGTTTGATGAAATCAAGAGTCTAATTTTTTATATAAATTTCCCTGATAACACCTTTATGAGCACTGGAAGGACAGGCATGCGTGGACCTACCTGTGGATTTGTACACAACAGAGTCCGTCTGATAATGAGCAAGCATGGGGATTGCAGGGGTGGAGGAGACTGAGGGGAATAGTTCATCTCCATCTTTTCCAATGCCAAAATACCTGTCTGTGGCGTTCTGCCAGAGTAGTGCTTTCACATTCAATAAGAAATGCCAAGGGAGGAGACTTTAAGCACTCTCCTAACAATGAAGAATGCCCATTGAGGCACTGGAGCAGAAAGCATGCTGAAAAAGGCCGATGTGACCTGACGAGGTCTATAAAACTTTTTTTGTACAAATATTTAAGCTAAAGGGGAGAAAAAAAATAATTGGAGCAAAATAAAATCTGTGTGTATTCTTTTCCAAGATTCAGATATCCCTTGCAGGAAAGGAAACTTGTCTTTTACATTGCTATAAAACCAAGAACATTTTTTTTTTCCTGAAAATGACAGGAAAAAATACAGAGTCTAATTTTTATTGTAAAGAATGCAACAATGTGGAAACGATATTCCACAGGTAGATAGAAATTTCCAAAAAGCTTTGTTAGAGTAAAAGCAAAGAAATATATGGAACTTTTCAAATGTTAAAATATTTCAACTCAGTTTCTTATGAGTGTCTTTCAGAGCTATACATGAATTAGTCAAAAGACAGCCTTACAATTATCAAGAGCATGAAACATTCATCTGATGTCATCAGTAACTTCTACTTAGATTAAACATGCATTTCTTTCTGTCCTGTATCTCCTCTCAAGGCACTACACTTTCCTGCCTTGCAGCTGTTCTATATTTATTTCATATTTTCCACATGGTCAGCTTCAGATTTCTATTACAGTCACAGCACTGCACAGTGTTCAGGGTAAAATTGTATGCACTTTTATCTCACAATTCTCTCTCTAAATATTTTGTCAAAATTACAGGACCTCCACTTTCCTCCTTTTCCGTTTGCACTGAAAGAACAACCTGCAGACACAGAAAGATATGGAACTGATGGGCTGCAAACAGGTCTGGAACTCAAAGGGCCCAGGCAAATTCTTTCACTCCTATATGCTACTGCCTGCAAAGGCAGAGGCAGGAAAATTATCAGGAAGGAGAACACAAGCTGCAGGTCTCTGTCACTGGGGCTACCTTATAACATCTCCTGTCCATCAAATTGTTTTAACATCCAAACACCCTTTTACTGACCCAGCTAGTTTTCATGTGCATGCTGATATTTGCTCCCACACCATTCTGAAATAAAAAAGTGACCAAAACTCCCACTTATTGTTAGCACTTGGCAGCTCTGATCATGAGCATGTTAAGTTTTACATTGTAGAGATTTGCAATTTTATAGCATCCTGTGCTGGATAAAAATCTTATGACAGTTGTAATGAAGGGGAAATGCCAACACATAGAAAGATTTTATTCAAATGCTTATAACAGAAATCATCAACCATCTACCATCTCAAGCTAGGAAGTAAAGAAAGCTATGTATAAATCAATGCTTAATTCAGAACATCAAAACTTTATGCAGCACAATCTGTGCAACTCATGAGGAACAAAGTATGTCAGGCAACATCAGCAACAGGCAGTTCCAAGATCTGTAGCAAGCTGAGGCACCACATTTTAAAATTTCTCCCAATTCACCATGAGCACTGGCAGGCAAACATCAAGGGAATTACCACAGGTATAATAAATGGGAACATATACAGATCAGTAATTTCCCTGCCCTCTAGCTGATTAAATATCAGCTAGAGAGGTTTAGGGATAATATCCCTTTGTGAAAATCAGGTATGGTCAAGGTTTTGTAGCACTGGACTGCAACAACATCTCCTCAGCCTTTAATCTGCAGGCTATACTCCATCATCAGGCCCACTGCTGTGGCTATAAGTGAATCTGCCTGGCTGGCTTTGCTCCAGAAGCAGCAGAAAGGGAGGACAGTCTCTAAATGACGAAAGACAGATAGAAACTTCAGTGGCCAAATTATCAGGTGAGAATAAAATTCTGTCTTGTCCAGGCAGAGGAGTGTCTTATTCCAACAGGACCCTCTGGGGTATTGCGCCACATCCATCAATCTGCCTTTGTGACTTTGATCACCCACAAAAACATTTTGGCAAGCTCTTCCAAGAGGCCATCAAACACAGGTACACCATCAATATCTTTGGTATCCTAGGTGCTCTGAAAATAACAAAGCCTAAAATCCAGCTCTTACGTACAGCACAGCACGACAGCCAAATTACTAAACTAGGCAGTTTTTGTTTTATGCCTCCTCCATCATTACCTTGACAGCTGGACTTCCAGGTTCAAAAACACATTAGAGACCAGTGCTGAGCAATTTGGCAGCAAAACTAGAAACTCACTTCTGTGAGTTCTGTGACTTCTCTTGTTTATATTCTGAAGCTCTCAAACACCAGTCAGGCATCCCACCTGGCTCTGGAAGGTCAATGCTACAAAACTATTATTGGTCAGCCACACCTGCAGAAGGATGTGGTCTGTAGACTGTGCTGTTTTTCCTGCACTATTCTGCTGTGCACATGCCCATAGTAACATATGTACACCATCTGAATACACCAAAATTCTTTAATTTTCATTTTTCACATGTATTGCACAAGCAAAAGGATATTCCAGAGCCTCTGTGAATAAAGTTTCCAGGGTCATGCAGTCCTGAGCCACCCCTATTTTCTGGTTGTGGTGGATACACAGAGGTGAGCAGTGTGCTGACACACCTGCAGCCTGAGACATGAGAGGGCCATCAGGCCTGCTCTGGGAGAAGGCAGCTCTGCTGTGCACTGTGGTCAGCAGGGTGAGAGGAGTGCCCAGTCCCAAAGCCAGCATTCATGCATTCTCAAGGCAGCCATCTCATGAGGGCATGGGAGCTGGAAAAGAGACACTTTCATGGCTGAACTCACAGGTCGCTCTTAGACTGGCAAGGGTTTTTTTGTCTGAATTCGTCTCTGGAGAGTTATAAAACACTGGAAATACCTAAGTGAAGTGAACGAGCAAACTCCCATTCTACTCAATGAGTCTTGGATTTTAATTCTTAAACATTAATCAAAGAAATTTCTTGAGCCATAGATAGCTCAAGTGTCAGCCATGATGGAGACAGAGAGATAATGCAAAATTGATCAGTATCTCTTAAAGTTGCTTCAAGATTTCTAGAAGTGTTCTTTTGTGTTCCAAAGTAGATTTTTTATGAAAGAAAAGGATCCTTTTACAAGAATGAAGAAAGAATCCTTTATGAAAGAAAAGGATAAAAACCAAGAATCCTTGATTTTATAATGTACTTTGTTTTCTAAAATCCTTCTCACACCAAGTTCCTGCAGACAATTCACTACAAAACAAGAAAAGATGCTCTTCACTCTAGAGAACAGCAAGGGGCTTCTGCCAGGGAGTAATCTGTTACACTCTGAAAAACTCCAAACATACAGAGGTAGCACTGGAGCAAGACAAATGCACGTAATCCATACCAGGTTATCCTCAGATAAATTATCAGTAGTTACTACTCAGATACAAGCCTTAATTTAGACATAACTGGTAATGATATCACTGACCCTCGGTGTGCTGTTGTGCACAAAATGGTTACTTTCAGATGTGCCTTTTGGAAAAACTTCAGCCAATTTCCTCATGAGAAAAGAAAATTTTTTAATTGATCAAAATTTAGTATCTGAGTTGTCAGAAAATCTTCAGGTGCTGATATAGGGGGAAATGGAGGAAAAAAACCCATAATACTGAGTTCAGACTTAAAGCAGAAAAATCACAGTATTTTTGAGTATTTGTTTCATAGGAATATGGAAAATAACTCTATATTTCTGACTAGATCTAGACTATTCTCTTAACTTTGTACAATTTAAAATGTTAAATAAATGGGTAACAAAGTAATAATCCTCATTTCATTCTATCTATTCATTTATACTGATGAAAATAAATATTCAAATGGAGCAGTTAAGCAAAATATGTTTACTTTCTGATTTCCCACTTGTTCAATTGTCCAGAGTGACAATTTTGGGATATCTCTCAGCAGCAAATGAATAAATAGGAGGTTTACTTCTTTCAGAAATTCCTGCATATGAAAGTGTCATTTTTTAGTAATAGAACTTCTACAAAATTATTTCTCAGAGTTTTAGCCTGAAGTGGAAAACCCCACAGTGGAGGAAAAAGCCATCAGAAAACAAAGTATCAGAAACCAAATTTTGTCACAATGGTAGATTGTGACAGAAAGTGCTTAAAAGCTGTCATTTCACAGCACATCACAAATCTGCTGAAAATAGAGATATACTTTATCTCTTGAAGAAAAAAACTACTTAGATATAACCACTCCAAGTTTTTCTTGCTTGTGCTACTGAAATACTTAATGGCCTTAACACTTCCAGAACCATGTAATTTCTTCTGTAAATAGTATGTTTTGCTTCTGGAAAGAAACATACCCTTTTTGAATTCACATTTTAAAAAACTAGTCAAAATATAAAGTCAAACATATAGACAAGAATAAATCTGACAGGTTCAATCAGCAGCCACATCACTTTTTGATAGTAATGAAAGGCCACACTATTATATAAATTATATTTCTTAAAAGCTTAGAGAAAAGCCCATATTACTAAAACCTACCCTTTAAAAGCATGTTGAAAAATATAGAAAGATTATTGGAATGTAATAATTTTTAATAACATAGCCTTAAGCTGTGATAAAAGAACCCATATTTCTTGTTCTGATCATTTGCATTTCCATTTAAAGTGTTGTACTGCATTCTATTAACACCTGTGCAAGGAAGCGATCTAATTTTCATGTTAGAAAACATTAATTACTGAATAGAATTCTTGGCTCAGTGTAGAAACTTTAGTATTGCAAAGAAATTTAGTTGTCATGTTTGCAACAAATGTAGGGTTTATTAGAAGTGAAATATTGTGGTAGTTTGGGGTAACCTAAGAACATGATTTTCAGAAAATATTTCTGTAGTTACAAGGATTAGCATACCACGTGGCTTTTATGGGCCCTCAAGTTACAGCATTATCATTAATATGCAATGGCTGAAAAACAAAACTGTATTTTGTAAGTAAATATAAAGTAAATACAAAATTAAATATAAAAAGATATCTGTAGGGAAAGAAAAAAGTTTAAGAACTTTCCATAGGGAGGGTCAGAAAGACCTGATTCTAAAAATTCAAGGCTGTTGAAATCATCCCTTTCACAGAACAGAATACCAGCAGGCATTAAAAAGCAAACTAAAGAAAATGAGTGGGGTTTTTGACTCTTAATGTCACGGAGGTAGGAACGCATAATTGCAGTACAACAAAAATGTCTACCCCACATGAGGTCTTTGGAGAGGTCAAATCAATAATTTAACTGTTTCCTTGTCTGAAAAGACTGGGAAATTAGAGGGGGTTAAACCACCTGCTAGTATAGGGTTACAAAAGTAATTTTCACAGAAGTACATTTAATCAGTGCCCAGAATGCATCTCATGCAAGTGACTGCTTAATTCATTTTCCCCAAGCTGGTCCTCCAGCACAGGCTTGCTCTTGCTGCTCATTGCCCACAGCCTTTAGGCATCAGCCCCCAGCTGAACACCCAAGGGGTGGGTGGGGGGGCTGCTCTTCTCACCTGCTTCAGAACTCATCTGAGAACCCTAATGCTTAGCTTAGACTGGCAGCCAGGAGAAAGGAAGGTGCTTAGCAATGTCCTGCAATCTTCAGTTGTGTAGGAAATAATTTTAACCTTTTGCCTTAATGCTGTGCTCATACTTGGTGCCAGACCACGGATGATGCTAGAGAGGGTGTTGTACCCAAAACTCTCCCAGAGCTCATAATTCACTGGTACATTCCCTCAGTCAGGAGCTCCAGAAGCAGTCCAGGGCCCCAGCTGTGGTGAACACCAGACCCAAGGAAAAAGTTTGAAAAGGACATTTGATGGCTAACAGTGTGTATCTGCCCAATGGCCTCTCAGATGTTAAAATGACAGTGCTGCTATGCCAGACAACATGTGGACTAACAAAAACCACTGCACTGCCCCAGGATTTACTCTACTTTCATGCCCATTAGGAGTGGGTCTGCTAGAATATATGGCCACATTTTGCAGGATTAACTCTCATACAACACACCCTCTTCTAGTCCTTCTACTGTTCCTTCAAACTTTACATATGCTTTTGAAATTACTCGGTTACCTAAGTGCATTCACCAGTTCTAAGAAAAACAATGTCTATTTTATGTGCAGCCTGCTGAAGAGATTTTTCCAGCTCAACCTCTTCCCAAGACAAAGGCCACCTCCCTGGCTGCCTGCCCACCTGCCTGGGTGGGCAGGGCTTCCCACACTGTTGTGTGAACTGGTGGCAGCGCTGGCACCCTGTGCAGCTTCTGGGCCAAGATGAATGGGGTTGATAGTCTACAGTAAACATCCCTTTTCCTATTATTATCACAGGCTGTATCACTGAGCACAAGCTCAGCTGTAGATTTGAAAATAACTTGAAGTAAATGTTTTCTGTCACTACTACAAGCACACAAGAGAGCAAAATTTCAAGCAATATGAAGCACGCTGCTTAACACAGCAAGCCCAAAAGGCCGTGATACTGGCACCTGCCTTATGCAACTGCACCACAGTAGTCAGGAAATTTCTGAGACTTTGACACAAAATAGCATAAAAGGAAGGAGAGGAAACAACTTCAGGTGTGTGAAAGTCTCCTTTGCCTTCTTGTTAGTGGCGTTTGTTTCAGAAGAAATATATCTCAGCCAGGTCGACACACATTATATGCATGCATACTTACTTCAGCTACTACTCAAAGTACTTACTAAAGCATTTTAGTAAGACCTAATACCTTCAAGGGCTCTTGTCAGTCATGCTCTTGATATCACTCCTGTATCACTGTTAGTAAGACTTTCTTTCTGAAATTTTCTTTCTTTCTACAGAACTTCTGCCATGTTTCATGGGGTTAATATTCACCTCTCCCAAGGACTAGATGTTGACTCTCAGAATAATTTGATTTGCAATTTAAAGTTTACACCAACTGTATACCTTTGTTGTTTTTCCACTGATGTCTGAGTCTCTCCCAAAGCCAGCACTCATTCCCAAAGCAGAGGAATGTTGCACTCTTTGTAATCAACAGGCTCACAGAGGTGATAAAGTTCTCCTGGCACACAATGACTGCCTCCAGCTCACACAAACATCAGTGCTAAGCAAACTGATGCCCTTTCTGTCACTTTCAGACAGTCTTGAAAGAAATGTGAGCATCAGGGCCTTTATACAGCACTCAAGGACTCAAGGAGAAGTGATAGGAGGGCAGTGGTAGACCATGCATCTCAATTCTCAACATTGGAGGTACCTGCTCATTAATTAAAAGGCACAGACTTTCTGGATTCCCTATATTTAAACATCCTGTTTAACACAGCCTCAAGAAAAGTTTTAATTCCTGCCAAGAGAAGGCAAAATATCCTCGACAAGGAGCCCACCAAATTACTTCCTCAGGCTACTATATGTCTTTTAAGCAAGACTTCTTTTCAAATCTAGTTTGAGAGCAACCAATGTTAACAAATTGTATGGAAACATGCATACTCATTCCCTCAGAAAACATTGTGGAGATTAAGAGACCACCCTCCTTTTAGGCAAAACATGGCAAGAAATTTGGACTTCAACCAAAACAACCTGATTTCTCACATTTGCTATCACTCACAATCTAGATTATGGACACTTCTAAAAATAAATCATATAACATTCTAGGACTTTATGAAACAAGAAATGTATTTTTCAGGGTTTTTACCAGTTGCTTTTTCACTTAGGTACAAGCCTAGCACATCTGGCTAAAGGATGTCATCATCCTCCACATGTTTAAAATTGCTTGAAAGAGTGTTTCCTGAAAATCAGTACCGTGCTTCCAAACATGTTGTCATAACTCTTGTTTGTTTCCATAAGCAAAAAAAATATTTTTCCAATTTATCTCTTTCTAAGAGTGATGGTTACCTGATAAGTTCACTAGCACATTAAGAAAATTATTATGGATTGATAAACCATGAAGGATTTTTAAATAATATAGAGTATATAGATTATATAGACAGCTGCTTAATAGAAGGCAGTATTATGAGCTTATGAAGGTAAAGAAGTCTCTGTTCCAACATCTCACTGAAATCATGCCTTTTCTGCACTGAAACACATATTTGACTGTCATCAGGGAGACAGTACCAAAAAGCACAGTTAAACAAATGACATGCATAAAATATAAATACAAACACGTCCTTCACCCTTATAATCTATTCCACACAATGCAGGCAGTTAACACTGTACTACAGCAGTCAAATTATGCAAATAGAATTTTGAGGGTTTGTTTCCCAGAATAGTGCTGCACATTATCAGAAAAAGCTATATGAAACAGAAGTCCATGTAAAATAGCCCAAATATTCATTTTGCACTAAGGTCTACCTGGAATAGAAGGAATATATATCATACAGAAACATAGAGAACAAAATCAATGAGTTTAGCTATAGTTTGCTGACTTAACTACATTTTAACCTTCTAGGAGAATAAACATATAATTGTTTCAAACAAGCAGGAACCACAGTTGCAAGGATAGGAGCTGAGATTCCAACTGCTGTAGAAGTGCAGGTTTAACAACTTTATAGGGTTATTTTAATATATTTTAGGTACTTTTGGCTTCCTAGCTACTTTCACTCCAGAAAATTAAGAACCGTAAAAGATAACTGCTGTTTTGTTTCATTATCACACATTTAAAGGTAGTGCTAGCCCTGCTGAGAATGTCACAAAAGTAATTTCAATCACAGGAAGTGTTGGTGTTGATAATAGGGCGGATGAGATTCATGCCAAAATAAAGGCACAAAGCTATACTAACTGTTAAAGTGTGTACCCAAGAAACTAAGAGCTTAAACTCAAGGGATACAACACTTGCAAAAACCTGAACCAGAAGTCTTACTGAGCCATAACAGCTCTTGCAGGTTTGGCTGGTTTAATTCATCAGAGGAAGCAGTGACTTTGGCCCTTAAGTCAAACAAGAAGACCAGCAAAACAATCCAAGAAATCCAGGCTTCTCCTGCTCTGACCTCAGCTGCTGGAAGCCAGCCTCCCCCTGTTATTGCCGGGATTTTTATAAGCTGGGAACCTCATTTCCAGATTCTTCAGTTTACAGGAATTGAACATGAACACTTCATCTCATCAGTGTAAAATGGCTGGATGTATACAGGCTGGTTTTTTTTCAAAAGGAAGCTTTCTTTCAAGTTCTCCAAGAGCACATTATGGATATACTTTAGGTTATATCTTTCTTGCCATCTCTGTGCAATTGCTTCAAGGCACAAAATTTCCTTCCTCTTCAGATTCTCACAACACACCTGCTTGGATAAACCTCAATTTCTATGAGAAAAAAAAATGTTCACAGAGACATTTTTCCTTTGACCTGGGACTCCACCTTTTCCCTGAGGCCAACTGGCAAGGCCATGTCCGCCTCAGCTGTTCAAGCAACGCCCAGTAATCATAGCTACAAAACAACTGGTTATTTGGGCTGATGGAGGTCTCTAGTGGAAAATCAGCAGAAACACAAGTTCATGTCCAAAATTCAAGATAAGATCAGTTAACAGGAAAAAAGAAAAGGCACTTCCTCCTCACCCATGAGGGCAGACAGCAGAAACTTTTTGCTAAACAATTTGCTACTCAAACAAAAAAGAAGTTCAGAATCATCTTCCCAGGCAGGGCAAAGCTTTGTGGACATCAGAGCAGAGGTGTGATTGGGAAGAAGAAACACCCACTGTTATCTTAATCTTGGCTGGAAGTGGTCAAAGAAATATTTCTTTGAAAAAAAGCCAAGAATTTCTGGATTTCTTCTAAATGCTCTAACTTGTGACCACTAGCTCTACACTGCCAACTTCAGATGATAAAACATAATTTCCCTCATTGGAAAAGGTAATATTATATTTTTTAAAAGGTGAATTACATTATGTTGATGAGAAATATTATGCAACTATATAAATTACCATGAGCTTGCTAGTAATTTTCTTAATAGCCAAATTGCTTAGAAGCAACATATATACATAAGCATAATCATGATTGACAAACTCACCAACAGAGTGTGGCTAAGCATAGCAGACCTGCTTGGGAATTGCTCTGTCAGCAGGTGCAGGTGGATGTTCTACCTTCAGGTCCGGGTAGACATCCCAGCAACACAGAAAGTCAGTCAGCTGCCACATGCCGAACAGGCCTCCAGGAGGAAAAGCAACCCCAAGCCTCACAAGCCTTGACTTTCTCTTTTGGAAAGTCAGGTTATTTACCAAAACTTGCTGCTTGATTAGAAAGAATTACACTGCAATTTACAACTATAAACCATACACCCTCACCTGGGAAATAACTGGTCACTAAAGATAACTCTACTAGCACAGCATACTTCAACACAACCTGGGCAGAAACTTAAATTGCACAAAGAGTGGTATTCAGAGTATTCAGGAAGTCTAGGGAACTCTTCAGCCAAAATCTGTAAAACTTACCACCCTAGGGAATGCACAGAAAACTGTGACACTTTCTACAGGGACCACAACATGTTCTATCTTCTGTCAGATCCAGCATCACATTGCAAATATCTTGATACTGAAAATCTAATCACTTTTAAGTTAGTCAAATATTCACTCTGGGCCATTATTACTGTTTTAGAAGAGTATTATTGTTTTAGCACCAAAATCCACATTAATCTGTTTTATAACGCAAAAGAGTATACATGCACATGGTTACACAAATATAACGAAAGTGTTTCATTTAAAAAGTGTTTCATTAAAATAGTCTGAGGAAGGTGAGAAATATTGCCCTGTTCCAGCTATAGTCAGTTACGCACAGAAGAATGGAGGTTGGGAAGTTAGATACTTCTATTCTTGACTTCTTCATTCTCTAGTGCATAGTATGGTTCTTATGCATGTCAAAGTAATCCAGTACTGGGCATTTCATTCATGCTATGTCACAGGAATTAGTGGAATTGTATGGACAATGATGGACAAGAGAGAGTTCACCACTCTGTTACAGCAAATTTTTTTAAAGTGCTCTCCTTGTGCCAAGTTCCTTTCAGTCACACAAGTTTTTGCCAGAAACAGACATCGATTGCAGATGAAAGTATTTGTTTCCTTGCTCCCTGTGATCCCAGATCCCACATGAACATAAAATCTTATATATCTTATAAAATCTTCAATCACAATGAACAATTTCTTTCCCTAAATTTCTTCCAAGATGATATACTTTCCTCATTGTTATTCAAACACAGAGCTAAAATATTTCTAATTGTGTTACACCATCTTTCAATCAGTACCTGGAACTTGAGAGTTGCATACTGTTGATACATGGCCAACAGTCTCTTAAATCATGTTTTTAGGTTACATTTCCCAGTCTGAGAGGTAAGCAAAAAAATATACCAGGTAGGAGATGTGTCTATTTGTTTAATAAATATGGAAAGCACAATATAAAAAACTATACCCCTCTCTAATCAGTCACCCCTGTACAGCCCAGCTCTCCAGTTTCCCCCAGCCCTTCCCAGCTGGCCATCACCCTGAAATGTGCTCAGTGGGCAGTGCCTCCCATTGTCCCTGTCACCTGCACCCCGGGGAGGAGGAGGCTCAGCTGCATCTGTCCTGGCAGGAACTGCCTGCAGCCAGTCATGAGTTAGATTTAGGCTCTCCTGGACTTGGATTTACTTCCTACTGCTTCAGTGAAGGCAAATGCCTTAGGGGTCCTCACATTCCCTGAAAATTAATGTGAAGGAGGTGTAAGCACAGTTCAGAAATATGTATTGTTATTATTCTGTCTAGACTTTGTAGCACTGTTTTTCCAATTTTCCCAGATCATTGAAAAATCATTGTAAAAGATTTACAATGAAAGATCATTGTAAAATCATTTACTTTGTTAAAAAAATAGCATCTTTAGCAACCTATGCATTTACAATAAAACTCACAAAATAGTGGTTTTCTCCAGAATTCCCTTCAGGACAGAAACTTGGTTTTAATTTCCTCTAGTCTTAAGGAACTTCAGCTGTATAGATGTTCTGTGGGCCCTCTAAGCAGAGATGAAGTGTGACTTTATCTGTCCTCACATCACCCTACAGACTTCGTTCAAAACACGATGAAGTGTTACTGTACCAACAAAATCACTGTTTTGCAAAATGCAATACTTACAGCTATTACAAGAGTTGCTAAAATCTGGTTTGCACTGTTCTGTTGCATTGCAAGTACAGATTAGTACAATGCCCCACTTTCAGTCTGCTGAACTAAAACACCTCTTATTTAGCAACAGAAATCTGTCAATATCTTTCAAAAGGGAAAATGAAATAGCTAAAATATTATTTGCTATTTGTAAGTACCTGGATTGAGAAGCAATTACTTTTCCAGATACAAAGGCAAGCACAGCCAGGACTTGCCTTTGGATATCCACCAAAAAAAAACCAAAAACCCAAAGCATCAAAAATTATTTATCATTGCTTTTCTCAAAGGATTTTCTCCTAAATTGAAATAGCTCGTGACCACTCATAGAGCAGAAGAAACCATATCTTTGGTAATCTCTGGTTCTCAAAGATAAAATATGAGAAAACATGAAAATTCACTGTTCGTCTAAGGTTTGACGAACTCAGTCACTGGACACATTAGAAACAGCCCATTGACCCTAACTCAACTACAGGCCCACACTGATTTTCCTTTCTCAGTGTTGGAATTTTTGCAGGGAACTGGTTTATAAAAAAAGCCAATTAAGAAGATTTTTTGGGCCATCACTCATGCTGCCAGAATCTGGTGTACCAGTGAGATACAACTGCCTCCTGAGGCTCACAACCACCCTTCCTCCCTCCACTCTTCTGCTGGTTGAGGGGTTTGCATGTGGGTAGATGGGTCTGGCAGAAAAGCCTGCTGCTCCTAGTGTCTCATCCAGTTTTCCTGGACACAGTGGGAGGCAGCAGGCCATTGTGCTGTGACAACATGGGGCAGAAGAGCAGAAGTGAGCCACTGGCAGCAGTGACACTTCCATGGCCGGGACACCCATCTGTGGTCCCAGACCGTGTGTGCACACTGCCTCACATGTCTCACTGCCTGCTGCTCAGATACCTTCAATGCACAAAATCCACTTCACTTTGTTGTTAGGCAGATTTTGCCCCAGCTTCTAAATCCCTGACTCTGAAGACATAAGCACTGCTTTGCATACTTGTGGAGATGAAGGAAAGGGTGGCAAGGAAATCTATCCTGTTGCAAGAGCTTCTCAGGAGCAATCAACCAGGCAGACCCAGCTGCATGGCAGTGTACCTTCAGAAGAGCTGAATATCTGCCCTAGACTGATTTTAGCTATGCTGATAAATATCAGGAGAAAATGTGGGTGCAGGAGTTAAGAAACAAAGGTATGTGTTTTGCAGCATATGTTGCAATTTTGAGCTTCATGCAGCAGGAAGAGGGTGAAACATCTGATAGTAGCAAATGCCCTGGGGAAAAAGACACTATACATTAATACTATGGGAACTGTTCAAGACAGAATTCAGTGTGTGCTAAAAACTGGCCAACTGGCATATTGCTTCCTTTCACTAATCTGACTTAATTAGGCGCTCTGCTGAAAAAATTAGTTAAACAGAATATGAAAAACTGTGGAACATGTATTTCAGTGCCGGAGGCTGGAAGGTAGTAAGCAAGAATGGTGACAGGGACAAAGACTCAGGGGCTGGGGTCAGCATGACAAGGGCCTGTCTGCTCCCAAGGGATGGTTTGCACAGCACGAACTGGTTTGTGCACTCTGCAGAGGAAGCCAGCTCCAGGCCAAACTGGTTTGGGAAACAGGTCAGTGCATTTCCACTCAAGTCAGATGACTTTCGTTCACTACAGCAATGCCAGCACTTTGTGACCGCTGTCACTGAGGTTACTGTGGGACTGCACTTCACAGCACCACAGCTCACAAACTCTGCATGCCTGCACTAATTGGGTCTCCAACTTCAATGCACTAACAGGTGATGGTACATACGCATGTCTGATTAAATAGTCCATAAGATTTTCAGAAACTTGGGATTTGCTATGCTGCATATCCTATGGAAATCGTTATTATAAAAGACAATGTATTAAATTTCTTCTCCTGTCTTCTCACCCTTTTTCTGCTCTTTAAATTCTTACCCGGAGATAAGTGCAAAAGGCTTCTTGGTTCTCTGTATGTTTTAATGAGTGAAGACTCACTTTGTGCATAGTCAGGTTCTTTTGCCAGGTTCCCAGGGAGGCAAGCATGGTGGTGTCATCATCACTGTGAAACTGGAGGAGCAGATGTCAGGCAGAGCTTGTCAGGACATCTTCTGAGGTTTTACTGGGAAGCCTTCAGGGTGAAGAAAATTGGAAGTGACCTTTATACAGAATTACTACAAACACAAGTAGGCTTAGGTGGAGAAAAAAAAGTTCAGGGAAAGGTTTCTGTTAGGTTTTACTCATATTTCAAGCCAAGTAAAGCAACTTCATTTCCCTAAGAAAGTGCTGCCATATGGAGCAGGATGAAAATGTAATCTAGTCAGCAAGAATTATTGGATGTTATAGCAGAAAACATTAGTAGGAGTTTGCAGTGCTATACAGGGTTTTGATTTGCTGCAAATATTACTGGTTCCTGTTATATTATACTGTTACAAATTAATAGCTTACTATAAGAAAATAAAGGAAGGGTGGACCTAAAGAGCAGGAAAGACTCAATGAGCACTAATGAGCTTCAGGACTGTCTCATCAGGAAAGCTGTAGAAACTTCTTCTCTTAAACTTTTAAATAGTTTCTAGCAGTGTCCCAGAGGAAATCTCCGTATCCACGCCTTGCAATGATTTAAAGAATGATTATTTTTCTGAGGAGAAAAATCCATGGGCATAAAAGAAAAGGTGTCTATGTTGCTAGTAAAAGTTAAGCTTATATTTGAATTTTATTGACATTATTTGACCTTGTTCATTTCATGACTAGTGTGAAAAAAATGAAATGGTGTATAGACAATTCTAATATCACATTCTGTTTTTGCTTTCTCTCCCTTCTTTATATACAAGCAATAAATGAAAATCAATAAAAGAAGGGCAATAAATTGAAATCTGAATCCTGAGTGTGGCGTTTTACTTCTATTTTCAAAAGCAGTGTGTGGATCACCTTTTGATATTTTTTGTATCACAGGAAATAAAAAAATATTTTTAAAAAAACCCAAAAAACCAGTGAAACAGATGACATTCACTTGAGGTTTGCTCTGTCCTTTTCAAAATAAGGTAAGTGCCACTGCAGAATTCCCTAGATTGATTACTTTCAAGGGAAAATGTGAGGCACATCCTACAGTGCTGTGCAGGGCCAGTGCAAATCACAACACCTTGCCTACAAGATTTTTTTGCAAGAGTACTGCTCTGTATCTTTGCACAATTTTTCTGCGTGGCTGTTCTCGCCATCCAGCGCCTCTGCAGGAAAGGAACACTGCCATCTGCTCAGCATAGCTGACTCTGGGACCCCTTGCATGTGTCCCACCCCCCAGTGCAGCCAAGGGCACTGCTCCTCTGCCTGCTCAAGCTGCCCATCCTCCCGAACACAGATGCTGGTGGCAACTCATTTCAAGCTGCCCTCTGCCACACCATCCTTAGCTGGTTCTCCTTTTAAATGGCTGCGTAGGCCCAGGTCCTGCTGTGAGGGGAAAAGGGTAAGCTGTTTGTAGACCAGAGAGTGCATGCTCCCTCTGGACAGCAGCAAGGGCAGAGAAGCAGCAAAGGGATGCATTCCCCAGGGCCAAAAGAGAGGAGGCACAGGTGTTATTAGGAGAGTAGAATATTTCCCCTCACTATGCACAGCACAGGACTGCTCACCACAAAGTGAAGGGGTGAACCTTGATTAGGGCTAGTAAATTATTCTAGTGTCACTGGATTAAGTACAAAAGTCCAAATTTCATGAGTTTGTGCAATTCCTTATATATGTCATGTTGTGTCTGGGTTCAGAGGCCCCTGACGACTCTTGTGCCTCAAGCTGCAATCCGATACCGATGTCTCTGATCTTTCAGGTTCAAGAAGACTTTTGCTTTACCGATCAGATTTTTTGACATAATCATGTTCCTGCATGGGATCCAGACCCAACAGCACGAAAAAATCGCCTCACTTGCCAGTCTGAAGAAAACACCACACAGCAACTGGAGAACAAACCTCAACACACAGACTTTAACAGGAGGCTGAATGGCATGTTCACTGTTGTATATTTTTTATGCACTCTTCCATCCTTCTTTGTAGACTGTTTTTAGATACAAGGATGCATTTAATATTTGAATAATGAACCTCCCTGTTGGCAGTTGCAGTCGACCCAATGTAGCTTTTCTGTCTCATTTTGTCTGACTGTGGCACAAAGCAAGCTCTACAATACTGCAAAAAGGCAGCTAAGAGCTGAACAGGAGGTCTCAGTACCACCTAAACTAAAGTTCCACAGTACTGGAATGGGCAGTGGGTTAAATTTGATGAGAGAACGCAGTAGTGATTGTTGTTTGTGTAATACTTACAATCATTCTATATTGATTCAATGGCCTTTTCTTCTTTTCCTTTCAACACTAGTTCACATGTAACAAAACTCCGCATGTGTTCGATTAATGGTATTAATTTCCTTTCTGTTTAAATAGGATCCTTTTGACTAGAATTAAGAGGACTATGTGTTTGGGGATGTGAATCCAAGCCTAGACACATTTAACCAAAAGTATTTAGTGATATTCTGTACTCACACACTACTGTGCTTCTGCGTGGTCACTTCCCTCCTTTCTTCCATTGATTATATACCTAAAGCTCTAATCACAAAATAATGTTCAATAACCAATAAAATTATTATTTTTTAATGTGGAAAAGGTCAGGTTTAACAAAGTCTTAAGCAGTTTGTTTATTAACAGTTCCTCAAGAGATTGGAGGTTTCTTTCTTAGCTCAAACATTGAAATAAAATCTCACATTTTCTTGAGTTTATAGTTTTTTAATATGGCAATTTCATCCAGACAAACTAAAAGAAAATACACTCATAAAATTCCCTGTGCAACATTGCCAGGTCAATAAGTGCCCCAAAAATCCTATTGCCATAGGGAACACTCCAGAGTCTCCTTTTTACCTTGTGTTAAATTTGGACAGGATAAGTAAAATGGACAAAATACTGGAAGTTACCTTCCAGGTATTTGGAAATGAAAGGAGATGCATCTGAGAATTTTCTTACAATCAAAGACAAACACCTACTCAGTGGATTAAAGGCAGGTGAGATAGAGGTAGAAAGATATCTGCAACAGGTTTTGCTATGTTGTTCCCTGATGACAGGTTTAAAACGCAAAATACAGACAGGTGACTAATTCTAGAACCTAAGTGACAGAGACGAGTTTTAGAAACTAGTAGACAAATGCGCTCTACACCAAAAAAATTGCCATGATATCACAGAGTAATCCATATCAAGGTTTATGTGAATAAATAAAGTACATGTCTGTGTGGTATCTCTGCTATTCAGGCTTACGAAAAAGGTCATGGAAGTTCTACCAGAAATAAATTGTTGCTCTATTGTATTGTGGTGCTATAGAAAGGGGAAGGTGAGGGTTCAAGAAGATCAGTAACAAGCTGATGTGAATGCAAGATTTCCATTTTGTTGCCCTGCCTCCAAGGAGACCAAAATGGAGGGGGGCTCAGAGAAGAGTGGTTCCCTTTACACCCAGCAAGGTGAAAGGCACTTAAGTGGAAATGGAAGAAGATCTAACTCTAACACAGAGTATACTTGCACATTTACATGCTTTTATTATTAGATTAATGATGTATTTCTGATAAGGAAAAAAAAGGAAAACAAATCTTATTGCAACGAAAAAATTTTCATATATACAGTCCAGCTTCTACCGAACCAGGATGAAATATGTCACCACTACCAATGCTGCTAAAAGTTGTCAACAGACTTCACTTTGTGCGCTCACTGTCAACAAGTGACAAATTTTCTTAGCTTATTCCTTTATGTTTCTTCCAGGGATGTGCAAATACAGAAAAGTACCCCTACAGTTTTACCACTCTTGCAAGCATAACTGCTGGGGAAAAACATAAAGCCTTGGTATGATCTGAGCACTGGTCAAAGGCAACAGGCAGAAAACAAACCAGAGTCATCTCTGCTAAAATTATGTGTTTCGTTGTGTCTGCGCTCTACAGCCTCCATGCTGACTCATGCCATTACCTCATGGGAAACTCCTCTAAAAAGTGATGAGCAGTAGTTCTGTGATGTAAATACATGGTGTCATTAGCTGCATTTGACTTTGCCACTGCTGTTGTTCTAATGAGATAGCCAGAACCAAAATTTCTGAGTTATACCGAAATAGCCACCATTACAGAGAAAGTATCAAAGAAACTTTGGAGGGAAAGAACAAAAAAAACAACAGTGGCATTATTTTTATATTGTGTGATTGTGAGGAAAAATATTTTACATTGTCTTTCTTTGTAACTCTTCTGTGACATGCTGTGTGTTTATTTTCAGTATCTAAAAACCAGCATTTCTCAGGTTTCCATTATTTAAGGACAGCTAAACAACTGTGTACAGAAATCCCTTTTGAACTTCCTAGGGTGAGCATTTTTCTTTGCTTGGCTTTCATCTAAATTCCTGCTCTTTCTGTTTTCCCTACACAGCAATCCTTTCTCTCTTAGAACAAACCTTGTGAGATCCTTCTAGCTTTACTTCCAGCTCAGGTCAGCAGGAACTACCTTACCCCCACCCCCAGTTATGGTGAGCTTCATTTTCAGCCTTCCCTGTGATGCTGACACAGCCAGAGGAGACTCTGAGGCCGCAGCTTTGCAGCTCTGTGAACACTGGGTTTCAGCACTCTCAGTTTTCCTTTCCACAGAAGTATGCTACTTGCAGCATGAGATCAGTTAGCTCTTCATGACAGAGCATGTTACAGTAAACAGGCTCTGCTTTCATCATGCAGGCTTCCCAGCATTTTTTCAGCTGGGAAACAACTGTGAGAACAATGGAGGATACGCCACTGACAATAGGTGCAATATCATTTACATTTCTGACAAGCTCTCAACCTTGCTTTATTTCAGCTGAGTTCCTGCCTCCATTATGTGACTGCAATGTGCCTGCTGAGAGATGAAATGCTGGCTCCTTGACAATAGCCAAAAAGGGATACACCCAGTATTGGTTGAACACAAGGTGACTTTCCCAGCTTATACAGGCCTGGGAAAAGACATGAATAATGCTGGTGTAAACCACAATATCCAGAAGGTATTGAGCTTTTCCTCACACATATGAAACACAAATAAATAATGGCCAGGTGGCTTCTGCTGGTGCACATAATTACACATAAGCTTTTAGACCAAGTCTTTGAATGTTGCTGGAGAGGCTTCCTCAGGATGCTTGAGACTTTTCTGTACAGGAGCAATCTCTTTGCACTTCTCAGGCAATGGTTTACAGAATACACTCTGCTTTACTGCTGTCTAGATTTGTTTTGCAAACAAATTTGGGAACTCATGCATTTGCAAGACAAAATGCTATATTTACTGTCTAGGAAGTTAGAAAAGGTGCAGAGAACATACAGAGCATGTGTGGTGCTGGGGAGTACTGTGTTGAAGGCCTGTTCACCAAACTGTGGGAGTACTCTGTTGAAGGCCTGTTCACCAAACACTTCTGTCAGGACAATAGTATTGCTCATCTCTCCTTTCACAGTCCCACTATGCATACTCCTAACAAATTTCAATGGAGGATCATGAGTAACCAAGCACAGGAAAAACTCGAAGCAGATGTCACAACTCCAGTACCTCTGAACAAATTTTCTCTCACTTATCTTTGTGAATTTACATTGTCTTTTCAAGGTCTGCATGGCTATTTTTGGAGGTTAGATATATATATTCCTTACCACCTACATAAGAGCATATTACATTTTCAAACTCAGTTTACAGCAGTTTAACTTTAAACTTTACTAAGTTTACAGCAGCCCATCCTCCCCAAACTCAGATTGTGTGTCAAGACTGATGTCTCTGTATAGCAAACCCATGTTAGGGCTAGTTATTGTATTGGGCATAAATTGTCTCTTGACCTGGGCTTATCTCTGAGCTCAAAACAGGTCCTGCACCACTGCAGACAATCTGTAAACCATGCTCAAGCAGCTAAATTGCAGCTCGTGTCAGACTTGGCCGCCCTGCTTTCCAGTGCGTTGAATTATTAATTTTCAAATTTTTTCTCGAAAAGAGAATTGCAGAGTTTACCAGGATAATATCTCAAAACCCTTCAAAACAGAAAAAATAAATTAACAGTATGGTCTTCATGATAACAAATGCACCAAATACTTCAGGTGCTCAGAGAGCTCTTCCTAAGACTTGAGGAGATTGGTCTACCACTGATGAAGAAAAAGTTGCAATAATATTACTAACTCCAAAAGAGAGACAAGATTTACAATAAGGCAACAGCAGTTATCTTGTTGACAGATACTCTCTGCTGTCCAAAGTATAAAGCTATTTTTTTCCCTCTGTAGACCACGTCTACCTTTAAGCAACACAGTGAGGCTTCTGTACCTCTTACTGCTTCCCCATCAGAATTTAGATCACTGTTGGATGCCTCTGCACTGACTCTGCCTCAAAGCCCATATCACTTCCTAAAGCACTGTGGCAGCTTGGGCCAGAATGTGAGAACTGATGGCTCATAGTAAACTGCAAAAGGACACTGTGTTCAAAGATAGATTCAGGGATGTATTTCCTCTATGTAGTTCTGCCAAATGCAGTGCTCACCAGCAAAAAATCATGGAGTTCAGTGCAAGTGGAGATTTAGAAGCAGCGGATGGAAGTCAGCAGTCCAGAATCCTCTCTGCAGATGAAAGAGAGCCCTGTGTTTGTATAGCATTTTGGTGAGATAATTTTATGATCATGGGGAAGTGTAGAAATCTGGTCTAGACATTCCAGTCAAAAGTTTAAAAAAAAAAAAACCAAACTGACAACACTGTTGCCTTGGAAGTCCTTCAAAATCACTCCTCTGTGAAAGATGAAGTGTGACATTATATTTTGTTTCAGGGATCTAAAGTATTTTTTGTTATGAGTGTCTGAGAAATTTCCTACCTTCAAGACAGAGAGGCCAGATAGGTCTGCCTGAACATTATAGACTCCTCAAGGTTGGAAGAGACCTTTTAAAATCACCAAGGCCAACCATTAACATAGCACCACCATATTAATCTTCAAACCATGTCCTCAAGCGCCATACCTATAAGCTTTCTGAACACCTCTAAGCATCTTAATTCCAGCACCTCATCAGGCAGTCTGTTCCAGTGCTTGACAACCCTTCCCATTAAGAAATCCTTCCTAATGTCCCATCTGAACCTCCTTTGGAACAACTTGAGGCCATTTCCTCTTGTCCTGCTGGGAGAAGAAGCCAACCCCCACCTGGCCACAGCCTCCTTTCAGGCAGCTGTAGGGAGTGATAAGGTCACCCCTGAGCCTCCTTTTCTCCAGGATAAACACCCCCAGCTCCCTCAGTTGCTCCTCACAGCACTTGTGCCCCAGACCCTGCCCCAGCTCCATTGCCCTTCTCTGCACTCTCTCCAGCCCCTCAGGGCCTTTCCTGCAGTGAGGGCCCAGAGCTGGACACAGCACTGCAGGCGTGGCCTCAGCAGTGCCCAGCACAGGGGGACAATCCCTGCCCTGCAGGTGATCAGATACCCAATAGAAAGAGAGGGGAGGGAGCAGTTCTCCATGTGCAGACCCCATAGCAAAGGCTGGCTGGTGGAGGGTGATCAAGATGCTGGTTCAGCCTCTTCAAAGCTGAAGACTGTGAAATGGATAGATTTGAGGAATTTGCTTTGCATGCCATCCTGAATTATGTTGCCCTTTTTATCTCCTTAATTTCATCCGTTAAGACAACTAATTTGTTTGTGAGTGAGGAAAATTAGGTCACAATGCAAAAAAAAGTTTTAGTTTTCTGAATTGTTCAACAGTGGCCTAAGACAATGATTTATTACAAATCACTAAAAATTTTAACCCTTTGCTTGGGATTGTCTAAGATGCTTATGTAGCATGGTGGAAGCACTTTAGATCCAAAAGACAGATAGTTCCTTTTCTTTCCGTTTTACTCATAATTTTGAGAACTTTGTACACCCTGAACAATATATTTGCAAATCTGATTTTTTTTTCACAATCTCACCATCTTATCCCAACTAAAAATGTTTTTAAAGGACAAAAAGTCCCTACTTTTCATATGAAGGAGCTCAGCGCAGTACCATATCTTCATGGCTTCTGCAACTTGGGTGTTCGCTAAAAGGGCAGTCTTTTAAAATGGTTCAGGGAACCTTCAAAAATTCCCCAAAACCTTCTAGAGTCGAATGCTGGATGGCTTTGCTCTAACTTAATGCTTTCTTTTCTTATCCACCTAGTATTGCCTAAGGAACAGAATTACAAAACACAGCATTAAGTTGCAGCCAATACTTAGCTTTAAAAGCAGTCCTGACTTTACCACAATGTATGCAAGGCATCTCCAGCCATCTGGTTTAGTTTCTGCTTCTTTCTCAGAGATGACTTTGCTTAGTCTCTTACTATCAGAGAAGAGGTGGAGCAAAGCCTCCAAGTGGAAATTTATCGCTCTGCCTCTAATTTAGGAGATCCCCTGTTCAGATAAAAAGCTTGCTCTTCCAGAAAAGGTTTATTTAGTAAGCTTTTGACATGGCTCAAAGCAAGAAATGGCAATGTGTAGGAGATCACCAAGAAAAGGTTGATTCCAAATGTTTTTCTTATTGCTGCATAATTGCATGTTATTTCTGTCTCCAATAATAAAATTGGTTAATTGTACCTCTGAGTCACTGTGCTTTGCAACTCCTACATGTTAAAAATGTAATGCTCTCATTTATAGTTATTTCTTTTTATGAACACCAGGAGTATGCTGCACAGAAGCCCTTGCACATTTTCAGGGGTTTTGCCTGCAAAGCCACATTCTTTTGTTTACCTGCATTCCCCACTCTTAGTATTGCTCATCAGAGCAGGGCTGTTTATAGTTTCTGATTAGCAGAACTTGAGTCAGGAGAATTGCATTCTTAGAGTATGAAGATAAATTCTTTCATCATAGCAGAGAGAGGGATTCATCTGCACAAATGCCATTGATGTAATGCTGCTTTTTCATTAATAAGCAAATTAAAATCACAACCCACGTACATTCCAAGTGCTGGTAATCTGAACACGATAAACTCTGAAGAGAAGAACTCCGTGCACGCTACAGTGAAAATATATGATGCAGAAAATCCTTGCTCTTGTCTGAAAATAACCAGTTAAAATCTTGCTCATGGCATATACCTTTTACCCTCAATACAGGCAATATTGAGTAACAAGAAACAACTGCTGAAGAATGGGGAAAAAAAAAAACAAACCAAAGAGTTTTTTGATCTCAGTGCAGCAATCAGAAATAAATCAGTACAAAACATCTGAGCAACAGGAGCTCACAGTGCTAGAGAGAGAAAGTGCAAAGCTTACAGAGGCCCCAGGCAAAGAGTGAAGTCAAGCTCTTTGGACTTGCATGTTGTTGACTTGCAGTGAGGCCCACCAGCCTGGGGGGGCTCTTGCATTTCTCAGACTTACAGCCCATAAATGGGTTTTCTCAGAGTAACTGGCCTGGTGCAGGTGATGTTGGTGTGATCAGTGAAAGGGTAACAGCTCTTGAGACAGAAGAGGAAGCACCACCAGAAGGTCTGGAAAAGCTACAGAGGGCACATGCTCCTGTAGGACTCAGAGGAACCCAGCTCTGCAATCACCTCCCTCTCTGGTGCTGTAAAAGGGCATCAGTGAAACCACAAAAGAAACTGCAGGCATGGGCACAGGATGATGTGTATTTTGGGACAGGCTCTCTGAGAGATGTGAAATTTTTGCTAGACATTACTTTTGTCACTGATGTTAATACTATCATCTACCTTAGTGATTATTTTTTCATTTCTCAAAAGTCCATGTGCACAACTACAGCCATAAACTCAGTCCTATTTGATATTTGCTGTCCTACTGAGATTTACAGCCCAAGTTTAGGGTGTTCCACCTGCCCATCCATGGTGATGGCTGCACCATGGACTGTCTGAACATGTCAGACCTTTTAAGTACCTGTGTAGTCCATCCCTGTTGCCGCACTAGTTGCTCTGACAGACTAGAATTGGCAAAGCAGGGTTTATCATAGCAACTCTACCACAACCAAATCAGCTGGGAGAGAAGTAGATCTTGAGAGATTAAATCCATGGGCAGATGGAACATATGACAAAGTAAACAAAGAATAAGTGTGGTGAGGGAGGTAAAAAATGTCACAGAATAAATAAGAGCTCCAGTGTAACAGCTCTGGGGAAATGAGCAGATGAGAAACTTGGTAGAGATTAGGAAACAGCTAGGAGAATTACTAGATATGCCTTGGGAGATGAAAAAATTTGTCAGATCTTCTAAGAGAAGAGCCTGGGAAGGTAGTAATGCCAACTCTGTTGAGAGAGGATGAGAAATAGACAGACCAAGATAAGCAGCAAGAAGATGAATACCAGGAATAACCAAAAGACAATGCCAGGCTTGAGTAACAAGCCAAGTAAGCCAACAGAATTACCAAGAGCCTGAGAAATAACCTTCAGGAGACAATTAACTTGAAAGCCATCTCATGAGAGCCAGAAGCTGTGGTTTGGAGATCAAGACATAAGATTCTTTCTTCAGGTCACACTAAAACTGAGGCATTTTCTAGTATTGAAGGTCTTTGCCTAGGTTTCTCATAGCAAATAGATGCCAATTTTATCTCGTTCTACAGTATGTATGTTGCACATGCTAGAATTACAAACAGTAGTGGCTTTCTGTGTAGTCAGTGGAAACTGTTCAAATGTGCTTAAAAGTATTGTGGAATAATCATAGCCCTTACTCAACCCAATGTGGCCTCTGAAAGTATAAAAATCATACTATTTTTTATATAAGCAAATATAAAATACAAAGAACATCCTTGGAATTCATAATGATCTGGGGATATGTGAGCTTCTCTTTGCGCCTTCTCACTCCTCCAGAGTTGCTGGTAGCAATCCTAGCATGAGTTTTCTATTAGGTGGTTTATCTTCTCTTCTTTGGCATTGCATACTATAGAAGGATCTGGAAAGAAGACAAAATGCCCACAAGTCTCCGCTGCATAACTGTCCTTACCTGCCACCCTGCACTTCTGCATCACAGGCAGAAAGATATAAACATGGAAAGAGAGGGAATCTAAAAGGAGTAAACTCAGCTCTGCTCAAGCAGGTATGCACTAGATAGATATCTCCCTTTACCACAGGGTCTTCATCTTGGGAATCACCATTTCACCTCTCTCTGAAGGACTGTATTTTTCAGATTTCCTTGTGATTTTTCAATTTCCTAATAATAGGTAATTCCCTAATCGACTCAGCAAAAGAAACTCCCTGGTCAT
This sequence comes from Setophaga petechia, assembly GCA_024362935.1. NCBI lineage: Eukaryota > Metazoa > Chordata > Aves > Passeriformes > Parulidae > Setophaga > Setophaga petechia. The sequence goes on along the minus strand of JANCRA010000004.1, from coordinate 5,552,891 downwards.
CTTTTGGAATGGGAGCTGTCAGGGTGCCCTGTCATTCTGAAGGCAATTTAATGACATGAACCATTCCTTCTGACCAAGAAGGTGTATAAGTATGTACATGTGTAGCATTGCTCCTTTATACACATGGGGTGTAATTCTGTACAGCCCGTGAACCTTGCAAAGTTTTTTAGCCCAGTGCAAACTCTGAATGTCCCCGCTTTAGAAGGAGAAACTCACTTTATCCTACTGATGGTTAGAGTACACTGCAATCATAAATCCAATGAAGCTTCCCCGTTAGCGAGACAAAGCATGGTTAATTCTGAATATGTTTGGTGCTTTACTTGGTCCCTGATGTGATAGAGCATCATTAGATGCTTTGATCTCAAGATGTCATCCTAGACAATACTGAGTGTGTGTGCAAGGATGCACAAGGGAGGTTCCTTCATTAAGACATAGGCTATGAACAACAGGCTTTTCTAGGTTTGAGACTTTCCCAGGAGACAGCTTGTACACTGCCTCTCCAAAGGTCACTGACTAAGCAAGTGATTTTCTGGCATGTCACTGGGACAGGGCATTACCATAGCTTTTGGTTTCATGACATCTAGATCTATTAGGACTGGATTTACCAGGCAAATGAAAAAAAAAAAAAAAAAAAAACTGGTTTATGTATTCCTATTCATAAACCTATTGTATGTGGTTTATGAAAGTTGCAATCACTTCCCAGCTCCAAGACTTTCAGTGATTTCAAAGACAAATATTTAAAATGTACCAACAAAATCTTTACTATTGGCTTAATACCAGCACTTAAAATATCTGCCATGAAAGCAACACTTTCTTGTCCCTATGCTATGTGGGTTTAGATAGAGGAACATAAAAGTTTCACCACCTCTTCTCTGTTATTTGTCATTTTCTGTATTTTTCACTCACAGCAGTAAAATGAGGAACATTTAGTATGTAAATTAATGAAGTGGCAGTGTGAGTAATTTTACACCCTTATATTTTGAACATATTAGTACAAACTGGATATTAGCATCAGCTGGTGAGTCAGCTCCTCTGAGCACAGGAAGAATCAAGAATATGATCAATATAAAAATTTCTGTCATTCCCATTAAAATGCAAATATTTGTTCAGATACCCTTATGATTAAGTGGCATTAAGACTTCATTAGATAAAGCATCATTCATACTGCTAGAATACCAGCAGAATAAGGTTTCTTTTGTTGATTTTTTCACTATGACTGATGTATTTTAAAGTCATTCACTCACTTAAGACACCGCTTCGTCTGCTGCACCACAGTGGCTGTGACAGTAGTCAACAGTCAGGGCTTGTGAACTTAATAAATAGGGCAAGAAGCGTGTGACCTTTCTACTGATATATCTTCTCAGCTCCCCTTAGTGATTTAGAGACTTATCAAACTGGAGGTTGTGCCAAGGATGGACTGCGATCTGTGAAGCTGCCCAAGTTCTTTTTTAATTCACTTATGCTTTTAACAAATCCATTACAATGGACACCTTAATTTGATTATATACTTTTTGGAGAGGTAGTTTCCATTTCATTTAGTTATAACTTTTTACCTGACCCTATTGATTTCTTGCATGGTGGGAAATCATGCTTTAATCATCTTCTCTGTGTCATTTCTACATTTTGACACTTCTACCAGACTCTCCACAGTTATGTGAGTCCTGTTACTATCTGAGATTAGGTTCTTCTCTTTATTTCTAGTCAAAAATAGAAGCAATTCTATACATCTGTTCAACTTTGACAACATTCTCAATCTATCTTCTACTTTTATTGCTGCTTCTCTGACAAACAGTGATCAGGTTTCCTTGCAATATTCAAGGCATTGATAATCCATGACTTTCCAGCAGCACAGAGTAGCGGGTTTTTCAGGTTTTTTTAAATTATTCTTTATTTATTTGTTAATATTTGAGGACACCCACAGTTAAGTTACTGAAAAAGCCTGGAATCCACCCCCTGCTTTCTCTTCCCCATATAACTAGAAGAAAGAAACAACTTCTAACATAATTACTTGGGGGCTAACCTGCAGTGAAGCAATGCTTTCAAAAAGCTCTTTCTAGGGCACTAATTTAGAGGCTGTTGCAAACTTCTAACAATAGCTATTTTTTACCCATGTGCATTATTTCATCCTTTCTAGCCTTACATTTAATTTGCCATTTTATCATCTTGTTTTTTCAGTTAAAAAAAATCTTTCTGAATCCCTATGCCATCACCTATGACTGGTCTGTCCTAATAATGTGAAATCTGCAAACTTTCCCAACTCATTTTATCCCTATACCAGATCATTTACAGCAAGCTGGCTAGCTAGAAAAGGCAGAGGTAGACCTTCATTCTTGCTAGAAATCTTTAAATGAAAGATGACTCTTTGTTGTTACTACATGCTTCTTATGTCTTAATTGCTTTTCCACTCTTAATCCCTCTTGTCCTGTGAGAACTCCGGTGCATGATTCATTAATAAAGACCTATGCCAAAGCCTTTGTTTCCATGTTCAGATTCATAATTTGCAACATTTCAGCTCCATAATAGAGTTCTAGTAGGTTAGTGAGGCATTACCGGCAAAAAAAAATCCTTCCTGCTCCAAAAGGAAGTCAAATAGTAAATATTTGATTCCATTATTTTGTGATAGATAATGTTCAGTTCTCCTATTTTTTACAGTTATAAATAATAGAGGTTACAGTTGCCAGGTGTTTTGATACACGCCTCCAAGGATATTTCCCTCCATATTTTTTTAAAGACTAGTATTGTGCTATCTTCTGTGCCTACTGAACGATGTTTAAGTGACTTATTAAGAGTCTTTTTGATCACAGCAATTTTTAAATTTTGGCTTTGAGAATGTCTTCTAAAACATTCTTTTAAATATTTACTTCTAAATTAACAGTGAAAACTCTAGATTCTCTTTCTTTTGCGAGAGAATGTTGGGCCAAACCCATTCTCCATGGCCAATACCAGCTGAAACAATTAATCTGGCTTTTCTGTAGTGACTCTCTTCCTCCTGAGTGCTCTTTTCAAACCTGGCTATCTACGGCTAAACAAACTGACTTTGTTCTCCCTCTAATAAAAAAAAAAATTAGAAGACCATAATGCTGACCCATATAAAATGGGTTGTTTGTACTGCTTGAAGGTAACTCAGTAATTCTTCTACATCAATTTAAAAAAAAAAGTCACTGTGTTTTCTGTGTTCCTGTTACCCTTCCATTGGTTGGTGGTTGTCTGACACTCTTCCATTTTTAGGTCGGTGTAATCATCTTTGCTGTTAAATGATGCTGTAAGGCAGATTCTAAACCCATGTGTTTTAGATGTGGAATTTCAGCCCACAGTACTTACACAATGCATTTCCTGCAACTGGCTTTGTACCATATGTTGTACCTTCAGAATGTGCTGTCTTGTTTTTTAAATTTCTTACATCAGGTTTGCAAAATGCTTATTCTATTTAGTATTTTTTGGTATTATGTATTGCTATTTGTCCTGAATTTCTAGAGAATTTCAGCAAACCTGTGGACAGGTATAAATCTTCATGTTCTACATATTTGCATTATGGAGTGCAAGCTCTTTTTGCTCTGGCAAAAATCAGTATGTCTTCTAGGATGAGATAATCCTGTATCAAGGCTAAGTAATTGAATCAGATATTTTAAGCATGTTAACCTAACCACACACCAAAGAAGTAATGATTAAATGTTATAGGGTAATTCCTTCTCAAAAAAATTATCACAAGATATCTCACAGAAGTATCACTTGAGCTACAAGCAAAAATGCCCATAAGTAAAGCATCAAACTCTCATTATCACTGACTTTGCTATCAAAGTTTGTCATACAAAAATATGTAGATATTTTAAATGGAGATCAAATGATATTCAAATTTTAGTAACCCAAAGCAATCATCTTAATATTGCTACGTTTATATATCTTCTCAAGATTAGAAAGGAAATTTTAATGTACTTTTCATCTTTTTTTTTAATTCTTTGCCAAATCATTTTCTTTCATCATTCATATACACTGCACATCATCATTACAGTCAGGTTATGCAAGACTGTAGAGCTAATTTTCTTCTTCAAAAAACTGTGGAGGAGTCATACAATGCATAGCTACTGTTGTAACTTTTTGTGCAACATTGTGAAAAACAATTCCTGACTTTCTGAGATTTGGTATACAGAATCCTAAAATATGCATTTGGAAAGAGAGAAACAAATTGAAAAACTACTGAAGAATATGGAGAAGGTAGCAAATGTGAATGGGCACTTGGCGCTATCAGGTGTGTGTGGTTGTGGGGTAGTTAGCAACTTGTTCTTTGCACAGCATGACTGGCTCATCATTTAAAGTAATTTGTCTCAGTCTAGTCAGGTCTTCTCTCAGGAGTTGATTAATGGACATCTTACAGCTTCTTGGTGTCTTTATTTTCTTCACAACTTATATCTCCCCTGCCATTGCACAGACAGGCTAAACTTCAGCTGTGAGATGCTTAAGCTAGAGTGTTTTCACAGACATGGATTTGGGGCCTGCCTGTGACTGTCACAATAATCCCTTAAAGACAGGCCATGTCACTGGGACAATTATTTAAACAAGCTTGGCTCAGCGGTCACCACCAGTACATGGAGTGGGTCTGCAGGTGGACAGCACTGCACACATTCTGCCACAAGTACACAGATGCTCATTTAGGTGATGCCCACACAATGCACTTGAGCCTCAGCCTAATACCCTTGATGTTTTTGATGCAAAGGCAAATTGAAGGCAGTCAGACGTGCTTAACATGAAGTGCAGTCAGAAAGCAACAAAACTATGCAAAGGTAGACCTGCCTAGAAAGGCAGACAGTGTTATCTCTCCCTCCACATCCCTACCTCTATGAATGCTTTAGAAGTGCTGTTTGACTAATCATTCCTTTCCAGGAAGGTGGTGTCAAAAAGTATTATCTGTTGGGTAGCTGTAAGTATTTCACACATAAATGAATGCAATATCAGATATGAGAAATGTGAGAGAGTTGCAGAGGGGGGTGGTTAATAAAACATGTAAACCTCTCACCTTCCATGTTCTCCCTCAAAGATAGTACCATCAGGAATTGGGACGTTCTCATTACTGAAATCAGAATAAAGCCTGTCGGGAGACTACATACATACTGTTATTCATGCTGAACAGGTTTACCCAGCTCTATAAAGAGGGTAGCAGTGTGCACTTCTCAGTGCATACTTGGTGTAGAAGTCTCCTTACCTTTTGAACTAACAAAGTGACAGGCACAGCTTACCCAGAAAAAAAACAGGCACCATATCAATAAACTCAGTTCTTAATTAGCTCTCCTTCTATCTCCACTTCTAATACTGACAGATCTTGAATGGGCTTTTTGTTATGACTATTGACTTTAGCCTTTTGAAATATTGCTGAGTGGTGACCCAGAGGGGTGGAGGTGGAATTAGATTCAGCAGCACTTATATCATCATCTGTTTGGTATGTTACTTCCTTTCACTCTGATGTTGGGAAGAGCACACCCAGCCTTCACATTCCTCTTCAACAAGTTGTGTCAAGGAAAAGGGAGAAAGGAAGTTGCCCCACATACCACTGGATATCAGAAAGGAAGGTCTTAATGAGAATGTCAGGATGTAATTTCTACAGAAATCAGCCCTTCCTTTTCTCAGTCCCAGGTCCAGCTGCTATAAACATTCCAACATCATCTTATGAAGTGAGGGCTCGAGACATAGTACTGTATTCTCTGGAGTTATTTAATATTCTTGGATTATATATAAAAAGAATGCTGAATTCTTAAACTCAATTGCAGTTATAAATCCCTAAAACTGAAATGAAATAGTGGAGTTTGTTTTGGTTGGAATATCAAAGACAGGTGAGGTGACTAAAACAGACAACAAAAATATGTAAAGGATCTTTCTCACTGTCATACAATAGCAACCCATTCATAACTAGCTGAAATTAAGAACTCTGCTATATTCTTATTTGTAAATTTTTATTCATAAATATATGATATATATTAGAATTTTTTATCTGCACTTTTTCTATTTTTCAGCAATAGCCATAATAGCAATAGTAAACAACCAGAAGACAGAATGCCTTGAAAAGCATTATCATGGAAATATATTTACAATGTTCCTGCTTAAGAAATGTAAAAATAATGTTTGATGATATTTTGTAGTGACTCATATGTAAAATATTGCATGTATTTCTGTGACTCATTAAAAGCCTCTTAAAACCAACTCATTCACCTTAGAGAGGAATGTGCTGGAAATCCTTTGTAGCATGCCTATAAGCTTTTGTGAGTAATTTAACATAAATAAAGCACTTATAGTATTTCAGTCATAAGGGAAAAAAAATGTGCTAAACCAGAATCAAACACATGACGGTCTCAAAATACCTTCCTTTTTCTGGTTTGTTAATAGCTGGATTAAGAACCATGATATTTTATGGTCCGTTAGGGTAATTTTTAATACTGAAAAGTAAATTGTGTTAAGCAACAGTATGAGGTTCAACAAGCCAGGTACTGAGTCACATCAACCCCAGGCAGCTCCACAGGCTAGGGCAGAGTGGCTGGAAAGGACCTGAGGGGTGCTGGTGAGAGCAGCTGAACATGAACCAGGCTGTGCCCAGGGGGCCAAGAAGGCCAATGGCATCCTGGCCTGGAGCAGCAATGCTGTGGCCAGCAGGGCCAGGGCAGGGATTGTCCCCCTGTGCTGGGCACTGCTGAGGCCACAGCTGCAGTGCTGTGTCCAGCTCTGGGCCCTCACTGCAGGAAAGGCCCTGAGGGGCTGGAGAGAGTGCAGAGAAGGGCAATGGAGCTGGGGCAGGGTCTGGGGCACAAGTGCTGTGAGGAGCAGCTGAGGGAGCTGGGGGTGTTTATCCTGGAGAAAAGGAGGCTCAGGGGAACCTCTCACTCTCTACAACTGCCTGAAAGGAGGCTGTGGCCAGGTGGGGATTGGCTTCTTCTCCTGGGCAGCAAGCAACAGGACAAGCAAAAATGGCCTCAAGCTGCATCAAGAAAGGTTCATATTAGACATTAGGAAGAAATCCTTCACAGAAAGGGTGATCAGATATTGGAAAAGATTGCGCAGAGAAGTGGTGGAGTCACCATCCCTGGAGGTGTTCAAGAAACAACTCAACATGGCATTTTGGGCTGACAATCTGGTATTCAAAGGTTGAACTTGATGATCTCAGTCTTTTCCAGCATGAAGGATTCTGTAATTTTCTCACTGGATACATAAGGTGCTTAAACTTTTATGCAATGTTTGAACATTTCCAGTAGAGTATGAGGTTTCCTTTTTTCATTGCTTGATGTTCATGATACAAGAAGAAAATGAATGGTGATAGCCACCTTGAGTGTTAGAATGAGTTCTACAGCTGTAGCCACAAAAGCTGTGCAATGATCAAATCAGAACATGCCCCTTTGCTTGCCTGCAGCCATTCTCTTGACAGAGTCCAGTGCCCTTGACCATGCCCTTGAATTTGGAAACCTGAATACACACTTCAACAGGACGACAAAATGCCCCATCAAGAAAGCACAAGTTCAGACACCACATCACAACCATTCCTGTAGAAATCATGAACATCCCCATGTTATGAATTTCAGAAACAAGTTCATGGGAAAATACATGTTTTAAAAAGAATTTAATCACTACAATATGTACCCATTATTCTCAATCAGATCATCTTCTATCAGCCTGAAGATCATTTTATTTTCCCACACCTTTGCATTCGAGCGCAGGATAAACCATCAGGACAATTCTTGTTGGTTTTGTTTTGATATGCTTCAATTCCCAGGATTGGGTACTTATTCACCTAATGGCTTATATGCCCTAATTTAAAAAAGAAAAAAAAAAGCTTTAAAATTTGAGGTAAATACCACTATTCCCACATTAGAGCCAACTGACCCCCTGAATGAGGTAGACTGGCCTTACTGCAAATGAGTACCAGGCATCATAGAGCCAGTGAAATCTTGGCCTTATTTAAACAATTGCATTGGGTTTGCATGGCCAGTTTTTGGTAGTGGGGGTGCTACAGGGATTGATTCCATGAGAATGTATGAGAAACTTCCTCCATGTCAGACAGAGCCAATGCCAGCAGTCCCAGCATGGACCCACCACTGGCCAAGGCCAAGCCCATCACATATGGTGGTGGCATCTCTGCATTAATGTATTGCAGAAGAAAAAGAGTCATCATGCAGATGTAATTTCAGCCAGAAAAGAGCAGGCAGAGAGAACTCTACAGATACCAAAGTCACTGCAGAAGAAGGGACAGGAGGTGTTCATTCCAGGCACCAGAGCTGAGGGTCTGTGCATGGTAGCCCATGGTGCAGACCATGGTGAGGCAGTTGTGCCCCTGCAATGCTCAGAGGTCCCTGGGGGTGCAAAAATCCACCTGCAACACATGGAGGAGACCCACACTAGAGCAGGTGGATGCCCAAAAAAAGGCTGTGATCTCATGGGAAGCCCATACTGGAACAGGGTTATAGCAAAGACCTGTAGACTCTGGGAGTTCCTGGAGCAGGTTTCCAGGCAGGACTTATGACTTCATGGGGGGACCCATGCTGGAGCAAGCTGTCCTTGATGGACTGCACCCCACAGTAAGGGACTCACATTGGAGAAATTATTGGAGAACTGTCTCCTGTGCGAAGGACCCTACGCTTGAGTACTGAAAGGATTCCTCTCCCTAAGCAGCAGCATAAGCAATCTGGAGGGAGGGGTGGAGGAAGGTGTTAAGATTTGTTTTACTTCTATTATACTGCACTGATTTTTATTTTGACTCAGGTATTCTCCTCAAGTCAAGTCTGTTTTGCCCATGATGGTCATTGCAGAGTGATCTCTCTCTGTCCTTATCTCAGCTCATGAAGCTTCCATTACACTTTTTTCTGCCCCATCCCTTTGTGGAGGAAGGTGAGAGAGCAGTTTTGGTGTGTACCTGGCATCCAGTCGGTGTCAACCCTCACAAACACAGAGTTATTGAATATAAGGTCAGTATTCCATCTAGTTTCTTCAGTGGTTGGTAGAGAAGCTCATTCACTCACCAAATCACAAAAAACTTAACAAGTTATTCTGCTTTTTTGATTATCTGTCTTTCCCTGCATGCTTTGAATCATCCATGTAGTCATTATCACAAAGAGTTCTGATTTACTTATTATTTAAATTAGACCCTCCAAGATCAAAACTATTACAAATTTCCAGTGACACCTTTTTTGCTATGGAAATTTTGTCAACATTTCAGCTTTTCTTCAAAAACAATATGCAAGTAATGAGGGACAGAAAGGAAGACTGGACACAAAAAGAAAATTCTGTTGCTTTAGCTCCCCCTTAAATATAATATTTATGCAAGGCAAATTTTAAACAAAGATGGAGACTATAATAAAAAGGATAATAAGCTTTTGTGTTGAAAGGAAAACTGGTATACTACTTAGTCACTGCAAACATTATGGATAGTAATGCAGCTTGCTCTGTTGCCTACAAAATGTTTCTGACTACTGAATAAGGTTTTCTTAATATTGAGATTACATTATCTAAAGGAAGACCTAGGACAAATACATTCAGCAAATATAAATACATAATTTGATAACTCCGGATTTTGCTTATGCCTGCTAAATGCATACACCCTGCACTACAACCTTCCATGTAATATGAATAATCTAATTGTTCTCCGGGTTTTCAGTGTGGGGAGTAGAGCTCATATTTACTAATGTTAGAAACTGAGGTTCCAAACCTTCAGAATGGACTCGTTAAAATTTGTTTATGGCCTCAAACAGTTTCTGAACTTAATATTAATACAGGACAAAACAATCTTTGTCACAGAGGTTGTAGCTGAATATTGCCTTTCTTCATTATTGTATCTCTTATCTTTTTCACCTACCATAACAGAGAGATCATCTACTCCAAAACATAGGATCTGTACCCAGGGCACATATAATCTACTAAATCCTTCTAACAAGGTAAGGGCTGAACTTGATAATCCACCAAGATTTAAGATCTTTCCTGTCTATCGTCCATAACTCTCAATTCAAAACTGAAGCATTTGAACACTACAGCAACCATTCTTTTTAGGAAGGAACAAAACAATATTTTCATTCCCACCTGGCTTTCCTCTTGCCAAATCCAAGAATGGCAATACAGCTTCCCTAATTTAGAAAATTTGTCTGAATTATCCTTTCCAGCCATTCTAACAAGATCACAACAAAGTTTCCCAGCTGTGAGAGTCTTCTACTACAACACCAAAAGTGGAAACAGATTACTTTTGCACCAATGAAAGGACACAGACTCATGCATTCATCTCAGAAATATACTGCTTCAACCGTAGTAGAGCATCCCCAGCCTCTGTTCAAATATTGATGCTACTTAACACAAGCCAGTTGACTAACATCCCTTATGTAATAGAGAACAGAAATACAACACAAAGAAGAGTTCAAATCCTACTCAAATTGGTATCAGGTTCTGCTCTCTCCCAAGAGAGATATCTTTGCTAAATAGAAAAGTTGGTTTTTAACACTGAATTAGCAGAGTTGTTAAATCCCACACGCACACAAGGTTGCAAGATGCTTCAGTTGTACACACCCAAATCCCTAAGTACTGAGCCCAGAGTGTACCTACCCAAGCTTCGTAAGTGCTAAAACCACCCATGCCTTTTTCTCTCCTGGGATCTGTCCATTTAGTAATTTCTTTGTCAAAACAGAACCTACGTGGCACCTCTGCAGTCATGCAGAGCAGAGATACTGAACTCGCTCAACAGAATAGTACCCTATTCAGGAAGCAGTGGCAGTGGCTGTTGACAAAAGCAGGGGATGTGAAGTACTTCACTGGTAGTCATGAGGTCACAGACTCCAAGTGCAAATCTGAAATGGTCAATAGGATGAAAAAATGAACACACACTTGCAATCAATCAAGTATTTCTTGTAACCTTCTCTGTAAATACTGGCAAAAGTCAGCTACAGCAGTAAGTCGGGAGCCAGTGTGGTTCCAGAAGTTCAGTGTTCTCTCCCTGCCCTTAGTCCCTTTCCTGCCAACATGCACGCACTATATACACACATTCCCTGAGGGAAAGGGATCTCTCTGAAGCTTTCACTGCTATGAGTCACAGTGCTATCAATTTTTGCTTGAGAAAACTAAAGATCCAAGGTTCCAAAACCCTGCATACTGCACTGGAAGGATGAAGATTGTTGAGCGTCATGCTTCCAAATTCTAGCAAAGAGGACAGACTAAAATAGAGTGTGCAATAAGTAATTCTTCTTGAAAAGTCAGCTCATAAGTGATTCCAGCTGGTTTTCATTAGCATAACTCTCAAAGGGACACTACTCTGTGTCTTATCCCAAACCTTACCCTACAATGCAAGAGAACTGGGTTCAACATTGGAGCACAGTCTATAGAAACTTGACTGAAAGTAATGGTAGAAAATATAGTGAGGACTCATCTATAGATCGGTACTAAGGCACATCAGATAGCAAAGGATTGAGAAGTCCTTTTTCTCTTTAGTTAACTCCTGTGTGCTTTTCATGTCTTTATGTCTTAATAGGTCACCATTAAAAACCACAGGTCATAATCTGAAAATATTTCAAAATGAGAAGTTGAATAATGCCTGCAAAGTAATAAAGTATCAGTGGACAATGATATAAAGAATAAATGTTCATCTTCAGCTATTACTGCCACTTAAAGCTAGCTCCATCACTTTAAAAAAGTCAACATGTAAAAAATATAGAACCATATCTGCCGATCTGTTATCTATCCCTCACAAACCTTTTCTTTACAGCTTGAGGACCCACGAAGCGATTAGGATATGGCAAAGGGATCTTCATACAAGCAGATAGAAGACCCAGAAGAACCTAAACAAAGATTGAAAGAGCTTCAGTAATGCAGAATGTCATTTACTAGCATACATATCTCTTCCCAGAAGCAATTGACATGAATACCAAAAACTGACAGCAAAATCTGGCCTGTGGGAAGAGTAAGGACTTCACGTCTTGAGGATGTCTTAGCGAATGATCCTGTGGATAAGCCCAGTGTTTGGATTGTGCCTGTAAGCAGAAAATCAGAGCCCTGTAGGGTTTCCAGCATGTTTTCTGTTGTCAAGCTAACAAACAACCTTGCAGCTATTTCGCTAAGAAGAATACATGGCAGCTATACAGCCAGCTGTGTTTTGAAAGAATTTGATTCTGTGAGTTTTCTCTGCATTTTTCTATGAGAGGTCATGTAATGGCCAAAAACAAGTCCTTCTGTTTAAAAAGGTAATGATTCCACATTAAACACTTAATCAGATGATTTTGGTCTTTCTGTGATGGCCTTTTTTTTTACTTTCAATGTCAAACACAACATAATAAGGTCAATCAGCCTGCAGAGCTTTGAGCCCAAGAAACAGGATTAGGTTTTGCTTTGCCTTTTTGTTGTTAGGAGAAAAGAGATTTGGAATTACAAATCAGTCTTTACATAAAGCACTTACTGTGAAAACATGGACCCAGATCTCATTGGTATGGTTCTTAGAGTAGAAAGGTCTGTCTCTTCTGGGCTCATTCTCCCTACATGAAAGATGACAACATCTTACTGGACACTGTTAAATGTAAAATAAGTTGTGTTCAAGAGAAAGGATTGTTACTGTGGAAAAACTAATTTTATTTTTAATTATATCACACAGACCAGGGTCTGTCTTAAGTAAGACATACGGTCGTCATACTGGAATTTTAGGTGGCTTAGGAACCTCATCAGTTCTCTAGGGATATATTTTCAGGTAAAACTTTAGCTTGCTCCTTGCTTCAGAGAGGATTCTCTGTTAATCTACCACAGCACGGTTTCCAGAGGATTTGGCCACAAGATGTGTTCTGGGTGCACTGACTTCTGCGCAGTGCAGATTACAGACATTCAGCTTCTTACAGAATTTAAAAAAAAAGCAAGAGCATTCTTGGGCCCATTCTTTCAGGATGAAAAGGTCATGACTCTTCATTAGAGCTTTATTGTTCTTTTGCAAGAACATCCTTGATCATTAGACAAAAAAAAAACAGTATAAAGATTTTACTGTAAAATACCAACACATATGTCACTCTGGAAAATAGAATAGAATTCAAGATTCAAAATATCATAGAGGGTAAGCATAGGGTGTCTTATATTCCATGTAAAATCTCTTTGCTAGAGATATTTTAATTAATTTATCTATTCATCTGTACTCAGGGAGGAGACCTTGTGAAGTTTTTGGCATATACATTATCCTCTCTTTGGAGATGAGATGAGGCTACACTATTTGTAAAACAATTTCAAAGGAAAAAAATTCTTCATAGAAGAAAAGCTGATTTATTGATAGGCTTAGGTAGTTTGTTACCAAAGCAGTGTTTGTGGTTTAAATATCACTTATACCTCTAACTTCAAAAGAAACATTTACTGCATGAAAATACTCATTCATTTCTTCCCATCCCCACAGCATTTTCCTGAAACACCGAGAAATACTGTAACTTCTGCCAGACAGCAAAACACATACTAAACTGGAAATTCAAAACTACTGAACTGAAGGATTCTAAATAAAACTGAAAGGCTAAAACAGCACGAGAACAAATGAAGCTGACTTTCTCCAATGTTACCTCCATGGACAGGTTTTGTCAGGCCTCAGAAATCCATCATATGCCTACCTCTCTCAGGAGGACTCACTGAATTACTGAAGCAACAACTGCTTGCTGAGCAGGGTTAATTTAGGCCGTGCCTGGTCAGTACTATGCACCACAAGTCTCTGCATAAGTTACTCTCCACACTTCTCACACACAGCAGCTATCATCCAGCTAGGTCACCTTTAGTGGAACAGAATAATGAGCCAACCAGAAAAGAAAATTCATAACCATTAACTAAGTCAATGCCAACAGTTTTGTAACTGATAGAGAAAATTGGCATAAAAATTATAAAAACAGACCAAGCCAGCTGATAAGCAATCAAATAAGCTTTGTAGAAAGCAAGGCAGGATTTTAATTTTCTGACTCTTAAATATTCCTTGGATAAGAAATTATGCTAAACATGAGTAAACGAGAACTTGAAAAATTTTCTAAGAATCTTTGAGATCTCAGAACACACCTACCTGCAAAGGTAACTGAAGATCACAAAATAAAAGACACCAATACAAGTAGGCTAACTCATAGTTCAAATAAATTTCACCTTTCAGGGTGACACACCTGCAAAACAAACAGTACCACACTCAAACGTAACTGAAGAAAATAAGATAAAGTATACAGGAAGTCTGTTGTACTTGATGACTTTTGTCTCTCACCTACATTGGAGAAATGTTAATTCTTAAGAGGAGCCACAAGACTTTCATTCTAGGATGGGCAGATAGGTACCTGCAATGTTAATGCAGCTTAGTCAAAGCTGATCAGCACAGTAAACATCGCTCCTTATCAATCCATGTACACATAGGTGACTGAAAAACACAGTATCGATCTTGTAGGAGGGAGAGATGGAGATAGCCACACTCAAACAAAACAAAGACCATGTTGGTAACAGGAACACTTGATTTTTACATTTCCCTTCCTCTTGTTCCAGTAAACCTGTATCAATGCAGAGCCTTATGAGGACCAAAACTAGGCCCTTCCAGGCTGGAATGGGGTTTCCTGCTTCACTGACTTAAAGCAATGTTGGACCTTAATTTTAACACTGCAATATGTCTGTAGCACCTCTCTCTTACCTTCTTTCCTCCATCACCCTCTGTGATTGCACAGAGCTGTAAATTCTCCATGGAAAACCAAGACCACCAACACAGCCTTGATGTTGTAAGCTCTAATAACTTTGAAGCCATATGACTAGAAATTTTCTGGGAGAAAAAGACACAGCAAGAGGGAAATAAATATAACCCACTGGTAGAGAGAATAAAAAATTTAAAATCATCATTTCATACTCTAAGTGTAGAAAACTTAATTCTGTTGTTCCTCCCCTTCCCACCCCACGAAAAAAAAAAAAAAAAAAGTACCTGTCTCATACTGTCTCATATTTACCTAGCCTCTGAACCCTGTTTTCTCACCATACACTTTCCCTCAGATATGGTAACAGATGCAGTTTTACTCCCTCTTTACATTAAACTCCAATACACTTTCTTGGTAGGCCTGTCAGTGGCTATGCCTGCTGCCCTCTTGCACCCTAACTTCATTTCCATGAGAGAATCAGATAATGACAATTGTTTTATTCCTGTGAAGATGTAAGGGAAACAATTTGATGCACACAAGACAAGAATAATGCCTTCAGTGTAAACATTATCAGGATGGGCATGCATGTGGATCAGGCAAGACAACAAGGAGGCTACCAGAGTCCCGATAATTCAGCACAGATGCCTGTTCCAATAGCTGTCCTTGACTGGGGCAGCACTGACACAGAGCACAGAGCCTGGAAGAGGCAGCCAACAGGGCTTGTCAAGATTTGCCTTTCTCATGGGTGTTAATTGTTCATACCTCAAGTTCAACCTTACTTAGAAACCAAGTACAGTTTAAAAGTTTTGTTTTCAGTAATAAGCTTTAAAAAAGAGTAGCAGAAAGTGAGGGTTTTTAAAAGACACAGGAAGAATAGAAAAACCTTGAATGACCTGGTGTTGAAGTTGATGACTTCAAAGAGCCTTAAGTCACTTTATTAATGTCATGTATATGACATGAGATTGCCTCAAAATGTAACAAGTTTCAAAGCTCATCCTTAACAGGTTATGGTCTTGGGCTGGAGCTTGAATTCCTTGTGCAATAAGTTTTACATTACCTGGGCGACTGCAATGGCTGCTCTGTACTGGAAAGTGAGGGGTGGAAGTACAAATTCACAGGCATGTACTTGCTTGCCATATTCTAACTTTTTTACGCTTTTCTTAGCAACTTAAGCACTAAGAATCTCAGCCCACAGTTTTTAAAAATGCACTTATTTTTACAGCTTACATAAAATGTTATGATTCCACATTTAACTGTTGGGAGAAGGAAGACATTCTAGCTCAGATCTTTCAATGAGGTCAATTTCTTTGAGAGCCTCTGGCACCAATCATTGCCACTGAGAGCCTGGACTAGAGCTGAATGAAATCCAAGTACCAAGACCAAGAAGCAATTTCTAGGGCAGGGGTTGTGTTGAGCAAAATTGACTGCTTTCACATGCCAGTCTGCAGAGTTCTTGTTGAAAACACTAATATATTGTCAGGTCTTCAAACCCCAAGGAGCATACACAGAGAAGACAGAAAATTTCAGGTTTAAGAGAAGCTATAAAGCAGGCATCTCATCAGTGTCACACAAATTGATCTTTACAGTGGTAAAAACTGTTGGTGTTCGCCCCCTTTCATTTGCCAATACCTTTTTACAGTCTCTTCTGACATAAAATAAGCAATGCTCCCTCTGGAGCTGGTAGAATCCCTATTACCATTGATACAAAGGATTTTAGCTCTCACTTCTCTTTTGTTCACATGTCATCTTTTTCATAAGCAGACCCACAGCTAGCAGAGAAAAGACTTCAGACAAGATAAGCACTGGTGGGCTATTTTCATGCCATTCCCATAAATATAGTTCTAACAAGAGATTTGCCACATGACAGCTGTGCTGAAAGTGTAATTCCAAAACTGTGCCTTTGCTTTATCCCATAAACACGATTCTGGGGAGATTAGTTAAAAGGCATTTCAGCATTCTGCCACCCACACCATGCAACTGCACAGGCGTTTCAGTTCAAATAAAGTACCCGCATCTCATGGAAACTGCAGGGATAATTTCCATTAATTTAACAAAAAGTACTAGCTCATGGAGAAAGTAAGGAAACTGGCACTGGGAACATACTGCAAACAATTAACATATTAAGCCCTTTGGCTCTATTTTCACTTGTTATTCTTAGCAACTGGTATTACCAGGAGTGCTGATACATTTAGGATCATAGGAGGAGTGAACAGGTTTCTCTAGCGGGTAGAAACTGGAAGCAAATTATGCACATACTGAACAGGCCAGCTAGGAAACCTGCCTAGCTGAAAGTCATGCAATCTGTACCACTCTGTCTTCATTAAAATCTCTTCTGCAAAAATACCTTTCTCAGTGATGTCCACCAATATTGTCATACACATAAGTCACAATGATGATGTCATCTTAGTAAATAATTGTAACCATTCCCTTAAAAAGAGAGCTGTGCCCTGAATTTTTCAGTGTATCATTTGTTTGATATTGTTTTCTTTAGCTGATAAAACTATATATTCTCAGTATTCAACATATGCCTCAGAACAGAAAAATAGTCTGAAGGACTTTGATTCTCCACTTCTATTCATAAGTGAACTAATTTATAATCTGTTAAAGAAATTTTTTTTGTTTTTTTATATCTGAATGTAATATAAGTACAAGAGTTAAATGATAGTAATTAAATACAATGATTTCTAAAAAACCTGCTTAACTAAAACGATGTAAATATTTCCCACTAGAAGAAAAAAACATCTTGAAATATCTCTTCAGTCAGGCTGTTGTACTTACTTTATTGCTTTTAATGCTGAAATATAGTAACTTCTATCAGCACATGATCTCTCAGCATGACAGATAGCTCAGAAGTTATCTCTTATGTGCTAGTCTTAAAAAGAGAGAAGCCAATACCTCTCTTTCATTGGATTTAACAATGCATTAAGCATGCAGGCAGAGAACAAAGATAAGTGCATTAATATTGACAGAACTTCTTTTCCCCATTCTAGGACATGGTAATGTTTTACAGAAAAGGACATGTCCACCCTGCACCCCCAACCACAGGTATAAATAAAAGTAAATTAAAACCTATGCTCCCAGAATTCAACCACAAAGATAATGAAGAGTTGTAAAAGTTACCTGTAAACAAGTAAATAAAAAAGCTAAGAGTCATCATGCTATATTGCAGTTCCTCCTGTTTGGCTAGCCAGTTGTGCATACATCAACTTCTAATGATATGCAGTCTAACCCAGCTATAGAAAACAATACTTTTCACATGCAGGATGACTACAAAAACACTTTTAGGAGCAGCAGAAGTGTGTCTCCTCTCTGCTATGTGAACTAATACACAGATCATAAGACATTTTTCTTTTGAAAACACCATATGCTTTCCCTGTCTGCATTTGAATTTCCAGATAGAGGGAAAGTTGAATTCATATGGCTTCTCTGCCTTGCTCAGGAAGTCATTGATATTAGGACCGCGTTGAATGCAGGTAAACTGCAGATGATTGCTCTGTTCAAGCCCAGACTTCACAGTCTTCATGTGAATTTATTTCTGAAGAAATAGTCTGTTCCACAAAGGTTACATGTGATGTTTAAATAATACTTGTTACTACTGCACAGATGCTCTCAGCAGACCAGCAAAGAGGTCAGTTTATAGTCTTTGTTACTTAATTGTTCAATATAATCAAATTTATTTGAAATAGGCTCATCCAGCTTAAAACTGCTTGTGGAGATCTACTGAAGAATATCAGAGAATGGAAGGGTGACCTGAAGAAAGCAATGAATGAAATTTTAGTGAATGCAAAATATTATATGTGGGTGAGTACATAACCTTACATAGATATGCATAGTTATAAACTAGGCTAGCTGAGACCATGTAGGAAATCTGATACACAAAAAACATCAGAGCTCAATATTCATACCAGCCCACCTCACTGTATATTTAGAGCTGAAAAAGCTACAGAGAAGTCCAGGATGGTGATGGGTTTTAGAAGACTTTCTCTAAACAGAGGGATTAAATTAAATAATTTTTTTTTCATTTGACCTTTCCAGTCTGTCATTCTGATTAAATCAAGTAAGTCTAAGGTTTCTTCAAGAGGACTACTTGGCAAGACTCAAGAAGAAAGAAAACAAAATCAAATACCATTAAAACAAAGAAATAAAGAAACAAACAAAGGCAAAGTATGAAGAGAATATGGTAGTAGACGACAAAATCATAAACGCCACAAAAAAAGGTTTGTAGAGATGGATTCTTCGTGACTTCTCACAATACATAAATAAGGAGGTACCAAAAGAAATAGTCCAGTTTAAACAAAAGGAAATGCTTTTTCCACATAGCTTCTTAATTGGAGTGTGGAATTCATTACCACAGGAAGTTGTGGAGGCCACAGCATAAAAGGAATTGAAAAAAAAAGGGGGAATTTGTGGAGGATAAACCCACTGGTGACTATTAGACACAATGGTCCGGATGCAAATTTTAGCACAGGAAATTCTCAAACCATCAGTTACTGGAGGTGAGGATAATCGCTTCCTCAATCCCCTGTTTCTCATCCCTCTCTTTAAGCTCTTTTTGCAGGCCACTGCTGGCAATAGGACACTGGATTGGATAGACCTTCAATTGATTAGTATAGAAGTTGTTATGGTCTTAAGTCAATAGCATTTACCATGGTGTCAGAAAACATGGTGTGTCACCACCACCAAGTAATGTATGAAATCAAATTCTGCAATTTGTATAGTTACCCAAAGCAAGAAATGCAATTTCCTGAGGAT
This sequence comes from Setophaga petechia, assembly GCA_024362935.1. Taxonomy (NCBI): domain Eukaryota; kingdom Metazoa; phylum Chordata; class Aves; order Passeriformes; family Parulidae; genus Setophaga; species Setophaga petechia. The sequence goes on along the minus strand of JANCRA010000004.1, from coordinate 5,533,533 downwards.
GCTATCACAAAATTCATAGCAACTACAAATTACATGCTTGTGAGAGAGATGCTACATCAGGGAAGCCCTGAGTTTTGCATGACAGAAATCTCCTTTTGCAGTGTGTAGCACTCAAATGGAGACCTATGTCTGGGTTGAATCTCAACAATTAGGAAACATACCTTCCTAAGCTTACCCAAAAATTCTCCAACAAGGAGCACCGGGACTGCTAAATAATAATCTCTAGTTTTAATTATATGAATCTGAACTATGTCTAGTCTTCATCAAATAACAAAAATACCATTCTACATACCAAAAACATTGCCAAGCAAATGTATCCAAGAATTCAAACTGGGGTAGGCACCAGCAAATGCTCTGTTGTCCTTGTGCAGCCACTAACAGCAAGAAAAGCTGAGCATTCTGGTGACATCTTAATCAAAAAGTGGACAACAACATTTTTGCATGCTATCTTACCCTGCAAGCAGATTTGGTCTAAGTCCCTAAAATGGGGAAAGAAGGTTGGAGGGGCACGTTCAAATTCATGATTGCAGCAAAAAAACAACAAGTCTTGAGACTTAGGAGGGCTAACCTCAGAAATGTAATGTTGCTCAACAAAAAAACCACAGACATTCCTGACTACTGTGAGCAATGGGACATACTGCAGTCTAATGAAAGTTTGTAAAAGGCAAATTGTTGCTAGCAAGAGCTAGACTTCATACAAAACAAAACCTCTCATTTTGTTCATAAATCCACTCACATAATTATTCAGGATGGGTCTAATAATCCAGAGAGCAGAATGCTTCTGGAGCAGTACAGCAACATTGTGTGACATGCAGTGCTGCCCAGAGGGACAAAGAACAGCCCAGGAGAGAAAATCTCAGGGAGTTCCACTGAGCACCTGTCTCCTAACAAGTAAGAAAAACTTTTGTGTTCATTAGAGCTCAAAAGCAGAGATCAATGGCTGCATGAGGTTGTCAGGAATACAAGACCTTGGAAACCTGGGGTGGTACTTGCCCACACCTAATTAGCTACACATTTCAGGCTTGTTAGCACCCAGCTACCATATATGTATGGGGAAAATTTCTTCATCAATCATTCTTACAGCTTTTCATGTGAAACAGCATAATAAACTACATCAGACTTCAACACATTGCATTCAAATTCTTCGTGCCATTTTCTCATGATCCTACATGCATCTAAATTTCCTATTTTAAAGTAACAATCCTCATTACTACTTTCATCTATAAAATTGTAATTTAAAATTCCTTTTTATGAAGAAACCTGATAACATCTACTTAAGTATCATTTCCTTTAAACTAAAAATCTCGTGATTGTGTACTTGGTCACTACATTCATCTGCTATTAGAAGTGCACTAAAAAAAAAAAAAAAAAAAAGCACACGCCTAAGTGATCAAAAGAAAGTTAATTGCTGAGACTGACGTACGATAAGAACTAACACAGTCAGCACTTTGAAAGCATGGCTCAGAAGAACCGGCACCAACAGAGAGGTTTTCTGTAGTCCTCTGATATTTACATTAGAAGGCGTTTGTGCCAAGCCCAGCAAATTTTCTGACTGAAGGCAGCAAGTCTCGTGCAGAGGGTGAGGAAGGAGGGGCGGGCAAGGGGCTGCAGGCAGTGGGAGCTGTGGGGCGAGAGTTCCTCTCCCCCGGCTCAAAGTGTAGGAGGAACAATGCTGAGAAAGGCAGGCGGCTACGCCCAGGTCAGCGGAGACTGACGGTCCCCCACCGGCGATAGCCCCCGCCACGTCCTGGCTTTTCGGTAACATTTACACGTTCACAGTTGTGAACTGTGAAGCTTTATTTCCTTGTCTGACTTGGTGGCTTCAAGGGGAAACACATTAGAAGATGAAATTTGCTTACAGCGATAAAGGGGACAGTTTTTATGCATTACTTGTAGGCATTCCTTGGCTGACATCCACGTAACCCCGACAGCTCTTCTTTCCCAAGGAGAGCTGCAGTTATTGCAGCACGTTCCAGGTGCCTGAGCTAAGCATGTGGTCACCCCACAACAAGCACTGGGGACCCCAGGTGCTACCCAGGCCAAACACCGCTTTGTCACCGCTCTCTCCTCATCCCGGGCAGAGCTCACTGCCCTCCTCCGGTTTCACACACAGGGGGTAAAACTGGGTTTATCAGCAGATTGCATTTCTTATAGGGCAGTGCAAGAAGATGTTGTACCAATTAATAATACCTGCCTCAGACAAATTTGCGATTTGGGGGATCCAAGCACTGCTCATGTGTAGAAACTGCACCATGCAGGGGGCAGGTGAGGCTGGGGAAACAGCAGTGTGGCACACCTGGCAGCATTTGCCATGGCACCCACCAGCTCACAGCGACGAGCAGTTTTTCCTCAGAGGGCCAGCCCCACGCCCAGGCACCGCGGCTCCAGCCCTTCCTTCCCGCGGCAGCTCCGCACTGAACCTCCATACCCCAGCACTGGGCTTGCCCTCAGCTCGAGCAGTCACCACGGCCCCCTGGGGACTAGGAGCAACCCGAGGCAGCCGCAGCCACAGCCTCTCACGGATCCCCGTCCTCGCAGCAGAGCCGGCGCACAGCCCTGGCTCGGCCCGGCCGGGCTCTTCGGGCCCAGGCTGCGGTCGGGCCCTGCCCGCCCTCCCTACGGCAGGAAAGGGCTGCTCGTGCCGAGGGATCCCGGGCTGCGGGACCCGCGGGAGCCGCAGAACATCGGCCCTGCGGCCCCATGTACAGCTGGGGGAGCAGAAACGCGGCGGGCAGACAGCGTGGGGAGCAGCCGGGCGGGCAGCGCGGCCCGAAGCACAGCTCTCTGCAGCGGGGCACGCAGTGATGCTCCCCCCAACAGCTGGGGAGGCGGCATGGATGCCTGTGGGAAACTGCGCCAGCCTCCTGCGGGGACCAGCCAAGGAAGGGCTTGCACTCTGTTAAGAGAGGAAGCGGCAAAGGCACAGGCGTCTGACAGCACCACAGTCCACAGGCAGCTTCGTTGGACACCTTAACCAAGGCTCTAGGTACACCTAACCTCTCTTGAAATTCGTGGAACAGCTCTCTAATAAGGGAGGCAAAACCTGTGCTGATTGCCTTTCTCACACATGCTCACACTGGCCAGCAACCTTTGTGCTTCTCTTCATAAATGAAACTGCATCCATCCTCGCCCTGTATATTTATTTTTTCAGAAAAAAAAAAAAACCAAATAAATCAATAACAAAGGAATCCCATATACATCATATGCTCACTTGTCACAGTTTTGTTCCCATGCCCCATACTACAAATAGTCACAAAGCAAGGCTTATCCATGTCTTAAAGAGTGGGTCTCTGGTCTGCAGGCTTCTGCTTTGGAAGGGTCAACAGCTGCTGATGCAATTGCCTGTCATGGGGTTCTTGTGGCTTATGTTTAAATTTTTCATTTTCTGTGAAAGGACTCGGCTTTTTCCATGTTTTCATAGAAATATAAGGGCTTTCAGAAAACACAGCATCTTGGGATGCTAATTTCTGTGCATAGTCACTGTGTGATAACCATCAGACAGCGAGGGATCAAAACAGGCACAAAGTAGCCTGTAGTCAGACACAACAAACTGAGCCATACAATGTGGCATGAGTGACTGGTAAGACAACCACAGTCAACATAAGCCTGAGCATAAGTTTAACCAAGTTCATTTCTCCTTTTAGAAATCCCAAAAGTGCCTTGGCGATACAGGACCCCCAAAACCCTGAGTATGCAGAAGAGAGGTCTGAGTGAATACATGGAGTATACACACAGTCCTTACACCTCGCTGAATGGTCCCTTTCTGTGTAACAGCTGCCCCAGATGACACTGGTTGTGGGTGGGGAAGAGGGAAGGTTGATTAGGATTAGAGAAGGGCATTTGCATACACAGGCATTCATTCCACAAGCCCTAATCTTAGGGTGTCCTGGCTGAAACAGGAACACCCAGCTACCAGTATGTATTGCATGTACAGCAATAAAAAAAGCTCTTAAATTCTGCTGTCCTTGTTGCATTGGAAAGTGCTTCACCACCTGGTCAAAAATGCAGAGAGATGTTTAACTCCTTCACAAGTACATCTCATGATGGACATATTTCAGTTAGAAAACTGCATTTTATTTAAAATTTTTGAGCACTGCTGGCTGTCCTAACCTCAAGCACCCAGGGCTGCCTGCCACATCAGCACCTGCCAGTGCTGCCTCCCATCAGCTCCATTGTGCAGGCAAACTCACACAATCACCTTCAGGCCTGCCTCTGGCCATCCTGCCCCGTGCTTTACTGCTGACCCACCCAAACCCACTCACCAGACAGTAGCTGGGCCACCCTTTTCGATGACCCTTGATTCAAATCTAGACCAGAGGAGAGGAATTGCAGAATATTTTTGCAAAAGTATCTCATAGTCAGGATGGAAAAAGCCAGTCTGACCAATTCTGCTCCAGCACAACAGCAGCTAAAGTCAATGGGTTATTTCTAAGCATGCTGTTAAGCAAGTGCCACATGATGGTCTATCAGCTGTCTGGCTCTTACTGGGTAAAAGCTCTCTGTACACTGCCTTTGCTCATGCTGCTCATGAATGATCATCTCTACTTACACCTTGCAACTCTAAAACACTCCAAAATATTTTTTAAAATATAAATATAAGAACTATATCTATTCTATAATTTATACTATGATAATATATAATATTTTATGTAAAATAAAATTCATGCTAATAATAGCTATTAAATAGAAATTAGAAAAATTAAAAATAGAAAATTAATGTCTCATTTAGTCAGACAGTAAATGTAATTCTTATCAAGCAATCAAGCACAAAGCAAAAACAATATAAGCTAATAAAATAGTCCATTAGGAGCATGTTAACAAAGGAATAAGACTCCACAAACTAAAAGAAAAGAAACAATTATGCAATAATGCAATAATATATATCTGAAAAAAAACCCTCCTTTCTGTTACAAGTTTATGCATTCAATGCTGTGTGAACAGGCTATTGCAAAGGGAAGCATTTTCCCTGTTTTCTCCAGATAGCTGTTTGTTGGTTTTGGTGTTTTAGTCCAGCTTTCAGAGGCTTTGGGGTTTTTAGCCCAGTTCCCAGAGGGGAAGAAAAACAGAATTATTTCATCCACATAAGTGAAATCTTACAACTGTGAGTAAAACATATTCTGATGTCATGATGTGAAAATGAAAGTTTTAGTCACAGAAGGTAGTGAGGAGGAATTTTTTTCTCAGACTGCCTGGTGCTTCTGGCTCAGTACCAAAAAATATACCACTCAGGTTCAGGTAGGTGACTTCACACTGATAATTTCCCTGGGGAACAGAAAAGAAGTTCCAGAATAAAATGGAAGAGATAGATAGATGATAGATAGATAGATAGATAGATAGATAGATAGATAGATAGATAGATAGATCCTGTCATCCCTATGCATAAGCTGACAACTCTTTTCTACAGGCAAAGGGTAGACAGGGAGAGGGGAGAAGAGCAAAAGCAAACCAGGGAAAAATAAAAAGGAAAGAGAAGCAGGTCCAGACCACTATAATCTATTTACAGCAATACGTGCAGGAACAGGTCTGGCTGAAACACGTGCAGGAAGGCCTGATAGAGAAATCATATCATGGTCAGGGTTAGATGTCAAGTTTTCTTAGCCAGGGATTAAAAAATGTTTGTTTCCAAATACATTTATCCTGCACACTGTCAGGAAATAGTTTAATGAAAGCTGTTGCTCAGCCTTGTTTCTTTTGCCGTGAAGTAATGAAAACAGTACTGATACTGGAAACACTGAGAACAGCCACTGATTTCTGTGTTATCTGCTGGAACTTGTTCCTGGTGCTTACCCAGCTCTACCTGATTGACTGCAAGCTTGAGTAAGACCTAGCACTAAGAATAGCCCTAATTACTGCTCAAACATTTCCCTCTGCAGGCAAACCAACACCGACCTGTTATAGTTGGTATGATTCTATTCCAAATTTGCATGAATGTCCTCAGTTTTTAAAATACTTACAATGTTTTTATTTGGATGCATGAAAAAGCAGAAAATTGGTGCAATTACCTGTGGAAATAGCAGTATGAAAAATAACTTTACCATGATTGTAAAACATGGAAAAGCCCAGATGATCCTCTGCTTCACCAAAAGCTGGGAACGTGTATTTTGGCTAATAAGTCAATTTATATTATGTTGTATTAATGGTGCAGCCTAGAGGTGGAAGACAGAGAAAGAGGAATGGAAAGATACATATGAGGAAGACTGACACTGACCAACAGACAATGCAAACTATTAAAAAATGCCAAAACAACCGTGCCTTAAGGAAGAAAAAGAAATCAAAGCCAAAATGACTTTGACTGCCCAGTGGAAGAAACTGAAGCAATCAGTGATTTTTTTTTTTTTTTTTTTTTTTTTTTGCTTCAGAGGGCCTGTCACCTGCCTGTGAAAGCACAAAGAAAGCAGATTAACAGGCAGACAGTGTGGAGTGCTGACTGTGCCTGAAGCTTAAAAATATGTCAGTGAGATAAACGACAAGTTCATGTTTTGATAGCACAGCAGTGTCACCCTGAAGCTCCGGGCTGTCTGGCTGCACCAGCACAGCAAGGAGCAGGGAAGGTCTCCCCAGGGCTCCTTGTGCCCCGTGGACGGGAAGGTTTCGTTTGCTCACAGTTTCCTCTCACCACATTCCAAACAGACACACGGGATTTTCCCTCTGCATGGCCAAGAATCACACTACTGATTACAGGACTAAGGCGAGCCCAGGGCTGAGGCGCTCCCCAGCTATCGCTCATGTGCCTCACAGATCAGAAACACAGACTCTAAGGCAGCCATGTGCTTGGCTGAACTGAAGCCTGAGCTGATGGCCCAAGAATGGTGGTACAAGAAATATTTCTTATAACCAAAGGCTCCAGATGTGGCTAGAAATGACCCAAAAAAGTTGGTAACAGAAGAACAAAGGATCCTTTTCGTCATCATCTCCAGGCTTTCTGCCTCAAACACTCCTGAAAACTTTGCCCTTCTGTTTATCTGAAGAGGAATGTAATGTTTATACAACAACTGGTGTTTTGTTAGGCAAGAAGTGACCCACAACATTCTATTATCAATACTGATAGTTTTCGTGTTTCTGTTGTGGTCTTATTAAGCCTGCTTTATTTTTTTGTCAAAAATACCGTTTCATATTTTGTCTTTCATTTTGCATTTTAGCTTCACCAGCAGCAATCTACAGCAAGTATCAGTAATTCTGCATTTTCTTTTGGGGCCCCACCTTCCCTGGTTTTCTTTACGTTGTACCCTGATAGTGTTAATAATTTTATCCCTCATTTAATGAAACTCTGTACTACAAATACAAAAGTAGCCATCATGGAGAAATGTTATTATGTTAAACCTTAACGGAAACCTTTGAGAATTACAAATGAGTACTTAACAATATTTTGCAGAAAAGCTATCAAAGTTTGATATAGCTTTTAATTTTGAACTCAGTTTTTTTAATTTTCCCAAATAAATTTTGTTTGCATTTTTAAGTATTCAGGTATTTTAAAAAGTAAAAATGTATAGAAGAGCAAATGCCAAGATTAGCAATAGTAAAGTATACCTTGAAATTTTCAAGGCTTTTGACGTGCAGGACTCTGACAAACAAGCTAAAAATGTCGACAGGCTGAGTGAACCCCAAGTGGCAACAAGTCATGTGTGACATTTCTCAGAGGAGGCTCCTGGAACTGAGCACCCTCCCCAGTGGCCTAGGCAGTGGGACACAGGGCCCCCTCAGCAGGTCTGGGAGAGTGACAGGGGGCACGGGCAGTGCCCCACAGTGTGCAGGCTGGCTGGGCTGCAGTGGCAGACTGAGGGAAGGGGTGATCCCCCTGCTCAGTGCTCCTGAGGCTCCCACCAGAGTACTGATCCTCCTGTAATCACACAGGCAATAATAGAGCTTATCAAAACGTGAGTGATTTTGAAGAACCAAAATACTGAGGGTTCAAACTGAGTCGTCAAACCAAGCTCAAGAGTAAGTTTGGATGCTGACCAAGAAAAAAAATAAGTGACTGAAGACTCAAATGAGGAAAAATGAGGCTGGATTATTTTTTACAGTAACTCCCTTGCCTCTGTCTATTTTGCAGTTCTTCAGTCTGTGCGTAAATCCCCTTGCAGTCACAAAAATGACACGATAATGAGCTAGCGTTAGCCTCTTGATAACCTGGATGTCGGAGGCGAGAACACACCTTGGAAATATCAGGCAGAGGATACCAGCATTGTGGATGGAGAAGGAAATGCTGTCAGCAAAGTTTCATGTTTTGATCCACTGAGTGCACATGCAGCATAGGCTTCTGCTCTTATCTTGAGGAAGCTTTTTCTTCCTACATCTCTCACTTGCTCAAGAGGTGAAAGTAAGCTGGTCTGCCTGAAAACAAGGAGAAAAGGAGCACAGTCCAAGTTTTCCAGTGGCAACAAACCCACATCTCTCTGCAGTGCCCCCCTCACAGCTTGTTCCCCCTAAGGCCTTTCCTGAGGCGCAGGTGCTCCCCTCCTCCTGCACAGCAGACCACTGCTCCTCCTGTGTTTTCACATCAGCAGCAGAGCCAGATCACACGTTCCTGTTGAGATGCCCATCCTGCCCTGCACATGTATAGGCCACCTGACAGATCACGTGGGTGAAATTATGGGGGCTCTTCAAAACCTTGTCTGGAAATCCTAATTCCATCAAGGCACTTGATTCATGCATTCATTTCTATTTAATTATACTTTGAACAAATAAGATCATGGGTATGTAATTCTAGTTTTATCAGACCCTTACAGCTCTGAAAAAAGATCTTTCTCTATCACAAGTATAACTTCTTCTACAGAAGTACACAGAATAATATCTCACACTCTGTCTTGCACATATGCTTGTGTGCTGTTTTCTTTCAAAGAGTTAAAAACCAGAATTACCTCATGCACAACAGGATAAGATTTTTCAGTTGAATAATCTTTTTGGCAAAAATGTAGATTTGTGTACAACTATAACTATTTGCAGACAGGGACATGATTATTTGATTAGCTTCAACCGAAAAAGCCTGAAGAGAGGGAAAATGTCAGGAAATGTTTTGATTTTTCACTTTAAAAATAACTTTGATTAGAAATGTTTCTGGATGTAACTCAAAATTTAAAAAAAATGAAAATAAAAAACACCTAGGGTGTTCCTTTTTTTCAGTTCAACAAAAGAATAAATGTTTAATTTTAATCACAGACAAGATTGAAAATTAGAGTTAATCCACAAACTGACTCCTAGAAAATCAGTTGCAAGGCAACACATTAGAGGAATGTCCCACAGTTTCAAGAATTTATCAGCTGCTTGAGATTTAAGCCTGCTAATATATTGAGCTGCAAACTCTTATAAGTCTACTACCAGCATTAAACAAAGCTTGAGACAGAGCTACACTCGTGGTTATCAGTAGTAATCTCCCAGTACAGCTACCAGTCAGCTTCCAGCTGGCTACTGGGATCTTAAAAACTAAAGACAACAGTTTGAGATCTGTCCTGCAACAGGGTTGAAATTTAAGTAGCAGCTCCCTTCACTGTTACTATTCTGTTCTGTTAGATTATGTGAAAGTTTACTCAGGAAATTGATTTTTTTTTTCTCATGCAGACCAATTTGTAGTGGAGAACATTTAAAGAATTAATACTGAGATATTTACTTGTTCCTGAACTAATACATACTCACCTGTGGGATTCTGGTTATCCCTTATTAGGAACAATTATTGTAGTTAAAAAACAATGGGTAAATAACTTGGAACTTCTAGGAGAACATTCTTTCTAATGGAAAACATGTATTTACGAATGTCCAAATGTTTTGAAGAGGGATTGCAAAGAGAACTCAGGGAGCAGCTGCCAGCAAAATCACTGGACACCCCAGATACCTACCTGTGAGGCTGCTGAGAGACCTGCCCTCTGGGGCTGATATATCTGCACTATAATCCCTCAATCTGGGAAACTGATTTTCCTAAGAAACAAGATCACACTTTGACAGCTTTGCTTAATAGAGTGATTCTCAGGCCACAACCTACTTGTGATCCAGTGAATCACTCTGACACTCTTCCGTGTGCCAAAAAGGTGGGTCTGGAGCATGGCATGTACAGCTCACCTCAACAGGACACAGCTTCAGCCAAAGCCACTTCAGAGAGCAGCTGCCAGGTTTATCCTCATAAGCTGCCTGCCTTTAGCACCTTAATTATCTTATCAGTTTCAGCATCGTATAGCTATCTAAAAGCACCTGTGGGAAAGAGACAGTCTTGGGAAAAGGACATTATCCCTTCTTTCAGGCCTGACCTCAAAACTTCTTCCCAAGCCTCAACATTTGTTATGACACCAATTTCAAACCTTTGCAATAACTCACTGTGATAGAGGAGGCAGCAGCCAGAGCTCACACCCTTCCCAGAGCCAGGAGGCTTGAAAGCCCTGAAAATTACCCTGCCATGTTCTCCCCACCTCTAGTGGTTGGCAAAACAGCTCAGCTATCTGCATCAAATGGCTGGTGAAGGCTTTCAAAATTCACTGGGCCACCATGTGTTGCTATGAAAATGTAGGGGCCAGTTCTGCAGTGTAAGTGCCACCAAGGGACAGCCTGGAGGGCCACACTGGTCCACCATATGAGGTCATGACAGCATCCGTGCCTTCAGGTGAATCCTGCTCCTAAACCAGCCACAGCCATGGGGAACTGCAAGTAATTTCTGCATCCCTCCTTCAGAGCTTGCAGTCTCCCTGCCTGTTGTGTCACTGTTTTTCATGATTATGGGATGCTACCGCACGCTGAGAAATGTCAGAAATAGAAAATGAAGTAGGCAGCCTCCAGCTTTACAGGAGAGAAAACAGACTTACTGAGCTCCTTTGAGAAAGGTCACTCACAGAGAGCTATGCTGTAGACAATGAAAGCAAGCAGCCTACCTAGATTAAGGGCAGTACACAAGAACTAAGGTGATATTTGTATGATATTAACATAGAGTTGATTCCATATTCATACAATATCATAGGGATGTCACTGTCTCACATCGCTACATAAAGTGCAAAAGTGTTTTTTCATAATATTTATGCTAATCATTTGACCTTTGAAAAATAAATGTGTTTTGATTTTCCTACAAATACTCTGCAGCAAATACCTCTTCTTGGAAAACAAAGTAAGAATGGGTTACACGAAAGACACAGGCCAACATCATGCCTTCAGCTGCACTACAAAGGCAAAGTAACCTGGCAAGCCCCAGCATTTCAGCAAGTGGAGAGCACAAAAGGAATTTTTATCCTTATATTTCTTCTGGTGGAGCACAATATAAATTCTAAGGATTAATAGATTATATAATCCAGGTTCTAGTCCTAATAATATTCCTGTTCCTGTTTTGTTTTACATACAAAGTGCTAAGAAATAGTGTGTAAGATATGTTTCCATTGCCTGAACAAAGGAAAACAAATCCGGCCGCAATCGTCCACTTCAGGCTTGTGGCACTTGGGATGCTAATGGTTGCTCAGAAGCCTTTTCTGCTGACCTTGAGAGTTCTAGAAAGAGCTTTGAGAGAAAGTCCTTGGACCTCACTATTCCTTGATCACAGACAGACCCAAGATTTATGCACCTCAATCTCCAATTACTCTTTAAGTGTCCCACAAAATTCCAAAGAAAAATAAACCTCCCTTGAAACTACCCCTCAGACCTTCAACCAAAAAAAACTATTCCCTTTATTTTCTACATTTTCTTTAATATTTGCAAAAACCTATACTGATTCTAAGCCTTAAAGTATCTTTCAATGTTACACCACACATTTTTCTTTAGACTTTTAACCTCCTTATTCCCTGAAGGAATTAAATTTCCTTTTCAGATTTGTCTTTGCTTTGATAGATAGCATGCAAGCAAGTAGTTCATGATGACACACTTGCTATCAGATAAATTGATTTTTCATGAAGGATTTTTAACTGCTTAGAACTTTTCCAGCAAAATCCACAGTAAACTGGTGGGAAATCTCATTCCTCATATGTGATGCCAGCAATATGTAACTATTAGGGAAGAAAGACATTGATATTTTGCTTAATCTTAAGGACTCCTGGCAACTTTGACTTTGAAGCATGACAAAAGGCTTGGTATAAACCCAATGTAATTGATTCTTCACAAGGAATATGAGGGAGTATATGGTCTTCTGCCTGTAAAACCCTTTTTTGCTATATACACATTATACATTATACATACTAAAGTGTAGTCTCTGGTGTAGGAACTACGATTGCTCCAACACTACCCTATGCTCGTTAGTCCAATGTTTATTCCCAAAATGTCAATATAAAGGCAAATACTCTTCCCCTCCTGCTGACTGCAATTATGTCTTTACACAAAAGCAAAGAAGGAGAATTTCAATTCAGTATTTTTAAGGGCCCTGTTATATATAGATATAGCCAACAAACTATTACTTTCTCTCTGTTTTTTGAAACATCTTTCTTGCAGTTTTTTCTGACAAGTTTGAAAAATCATGCATTTTAAGTATACCTGAGCACTGTATTCACAGCAGGTTCAAAGGAGTTATACTGCCAGATGACATTATGAGAGAGAATCCTTTTTACCATATGCAAACTCAGAGCTTCAGCCAAAAGTGATTACTACTGGTAACCAAAATACCTCTTTTATTTGTGGCCTCTGTTTCCACTGCTCTTTTCTAGGACTAAATGAATTTTAAGTCAGTCCCTCAATGCATGTGAAAGAAACAATCATAGAACAAGTTCATATGTCATAACTAAAATATCCTCATAGCCTGAAATTGTCCACATGTGGGGATAAACTGTTTCACAGGCAGCAGGAATAGCATGGGAAAAGAATATCTCTGTTTAGCCAAAAATTTTAAACACAGTCTACCTCTCCAAACTCTGCCTTGGAGAGTATTTTCTAGTTTCATGTTAAGATCAAAACCAGTGGTTGCAAGAATCACAGCTCTCCAGGAGAATGGATATATCTGTTACAGTTGTCCAGTTCACAGACCAGCTTACAGTCAGCTCTCTGGAAAAAAACATATCTCCCAAAAATGATGAAAAAAGTGGCCATTCTCCTTGAGACATTTGGTGAAGAAAATTTTCATGCCATAAACTGGTGTAAATTGTCTTAGCATGGAAATGAAGGGTGGTAGCTTGCACTATTTGGCAAGATGGGTCAAGGAGTGTGTTATCAGGTATCAGCTACAGAGACCTGGCCAGATCTGAGAGATGAGTACCCACATCATCATATACCCTGAAGAAATGGAGCTAGGAATTCCTGGTTTCATGTTTTCAATGTGAAAAGAAAATCAGGTGAGATGAGGTTTTAGAGGCTTTTTTTCAGAATAGAAAGTTTTCTGTGGAATTGCCATGGGGTTTTTATTTGGTTGGGGTTTGGGGGGTCTGACAGGGCATATCTGGGGAGAGATTATTTCCAGAGAAATTTTTCCTGCTTTGCTAACAAATTGTATCCATGTAATGTTCAATTTCACCACAGATACTTCAACTTCAGAAAAGAATGTGTGGGGATATCTTATTGCTCAGCTATTTTAAGACTTCCATTATTACAAAGACAATCTAGTTATAAAAATACGTGTGCAGACACAGCTTTATATTTTCAACAGAGCCCACATCTAAAGGTAAAGCTCAACCAAGCACAAATATAAAACCAACCTGCATCATTTCAGATATTTCTGTGTTAAAGATCTGGTTTTGTTTGCACCAGCATGTGTACAATGAAATTAGATGTCAAACAAGGAGAAGCAGAATCAGAGAAAAAAAAACTTGTGTTTTACAGTAGATTATGTTTTTGTGTTTAAATACTGTACCCTTCTGGTAGGCAATATACAAACAGTCAATTTTACGTGGGAGTGGCTGCTATAATAAACTCTGATATATAGCAATCAAAGACTAAGAGAGCAGCTCAGCTGACAAGCAGAACAGGATTCAGTATGTTATTCTAGACCCTTCTACCACAAAATCAGCTGTCTGTGAAATGAGAGAAAAATACAAAGAAACCAAGTTTTATTGAGCAATGTTAACTGTCCGTCTTGACATAAAGTGTGATCTCTGCATTCTCTTTAGGAACTTCTGCCAAAAGCCTGCAGATCTTACGGACTTTCTGAGAGCATGCAAGAACCAATTTACTAAGGTATCTGCAGGCTTGGGCTTCAGATTTCACCCAGAAAGACAGCCTTTAATGTGGGTGCCCATCCTTGCTGAATACAGGTCAATTAGAGCAACAGAGAGATGAGCAACACATCAGCTAGGCTATAATGTTGAGCAATCCCTGATTACAGAATACTTTGAAGATTTGGTACAGATTATTTAGCCATTTAGTGTTGCTCAAAGCTCCCAGTCATTTGGGCATAAAGCTGTTGATCCATAGAATGTGAATTGAAGTCAAGTTCCCCTGGACATTATGGCCCAGAACATGGGAAGTGATACAATCTGAGCAGCGCTCCTGGCTGCTGATTTCTCATCATGAAGATGGCCAAGCACCCACACTTGTGCTTGGGTTTGGATTGGGGATGTTTGCAACACAAACTGGCAGATGCAGGCCAGCTCTGCCCATGCTCCCAGCCTGAAAAGAGTAATGGAACCATGTTACCATCACACCATGCCCAAGGTAACACAAAGGAAGGTAACAAAGGTAACAAATTCTGTCATTGCGCTCCATCTGTCAGCAGGCTTAATTGGCTTGGCCTCAAGTACCATACTGAAGAGATCTGTGCCGGGTGCCTGGAGTAACCAGGAGACATAAGCACCCACCACTTCCCAAACTCCATTTCTGCTGGTCCTCACATGGCCTCACTTCACACCCACTCTCTGCAACTCCTGACCAGACAGGTAACACCAGCTTAGCATTCACCTCACAAGCCCTGTGGCCTTTTCACAATTCATTCCAAGTCTCCTAGGCAGATTACCAGGCTACCTGGCAAAGCATCTGGGGAAGCTAGTTCCTGGGATAATGTGGGCACACAGCAAAGGGAGAGCACTGCTGGTGACCTCCTTCCTCCCGTGAAGTCTGAGGCATCTGATGACGTCTTTTCTTCCCACTCACTCCGGGGCCCATGACCTCTCTGTAGGCAGCTAGCACAGTGGAGAGAGGAACCAGGACATGTCACCATGCAGAGCAACCTCTGAGGCGTGGCAGCAACAAATGTGTGAGGAAGAAGATTTCTAATGGCAAAAGGCAAGTGGAAATTCCCCAAGGCATCTTTGCTTAGTCTTCAACACAAGGCAGCAAGCAACAGGCTCAAGTGTTTTCCATCTCAGGATATGTTTTACTTGCCTTCATTGCCATTTAGTTAACAATATACCAGAGGTTAACTTTTTATATGGCTTGAAGGAACACAAAATTCAGTTTGGTTCCAACATGAGCTTTATGTAGTCAAATATTTGTAGTATTTGAAAGAAAGTCAAGGTAGCACATATATTCAGAGCCCTCAAGGAGAAGCTAGAATGCAGTAGTGCTATCCATGTTTTTCCTTCCAATTTCCAGATTTATAAAACAGAAGACTAGTAAATCACCCTCAGATATCTAGAATGCTCATTTACAAAACAATAACTATAAAACTTAATTTAATTATCCTGTACTTAGCAACATGCATCTGATTAAATCATAACTTTTCTAGCTGAAGCTTACCTCCTCTGAAAATTAACAATGTTGTTTTAAAGGAATTAAACTGTCTCTTCTCCTTGTCTTCATTTCCCCTACTGCCATTTGCTTTCCAAGAAAAAAACATGCAATGTACAGGCACATAAAAATTACTTGAAAATATGTATGAAATTTATATCAACTACTGCTCAGTCCTCTTTTGCTAATAGAGTGACTTGTCTTAGCCTGGTCACTGACAGACTGTCCTTTCAGCCCTCCAACAACTTTCATAGCCATTGTCATCATTGTCCTCAAATTTGTTCTGCATTTCAGGTGCACTCTGGAGGTGCATACTGTATTGGAGCATTGGCTCCCTTTCTCCCTTCCCTCCTCGTCTTTACTACAATCCTGATGACGGCATCAGACTCTCTGACCCTAGAACTGTGGTGACAGTGCATGGAAAGGGACAGACTGGCCCCTCAACCTTTGCAGAATTAACACTTTGGACTTCTTTCTCAAGGTGCAGGATTCATTGCCTGGTTTGCACTGGCAAACTGTCTGCATTTAGGCCTGCTATGCTGAGACATCCTGACTCCTCCCTTCAGCTTTAATGTCCTCATCATTGATTAAAACCCTGCCAGACTTCACAACATAAAATCAGTTATGATTTTATGTTGTGAAATCTCGCAGGGGTTTATGATCAACATGAGAATATATGCACCTAGGTTATTGATGAAAACACCGGATAGTTGAAGGTTGCACAATAATCTAGGACATAGAACATGCTAGAAATAATTGCATTTCGTGAGGTTTCTCTTTTTGGGCCAACTTTTAATTCATGTAGTACTTGTTCTACTGTTACCATCCTGTGTTAGTTTTAAGTTAGAGTATTATGCAGCACTAAAACTGTATTTGTATGCATTTTAAGGAAACATAGTCAAATTAAGTTTTCTTTCTACCAAATAATGGAGAATAATTTCTTTCATCCAAAATTATGCTTTAAAACCTTATTAAATACATTTCCTATCCTTTAATCTCTTAATCACTGAATCCTCATATTTCCTCTTTTCTTTCCTTGCAAGGATGGAAAGACAATACTAATTAACACAAGACAAATATAATTTACTCAGGAAATTACACTTGTCTTTTTCAAACTTCAGTCCTCCCTCAGACTTCCAGTTTATACTTGCACAACTATTACTCAGACATGTATTACTTCTTCATAATTATAAAGAGTATTTTTCACCAGTCAAGCAAAGCCCAGCCAAGCCAATTTTTCTTGTCCCAATTTATCCAGAACAGCCTATTAAAAAAAAAAGAAAAAAGGAATAATTTTCTAACATACTTTCTTTAGGTATCCTCATTCCAATAAATTTTAAGGCAGTTTTCTACCTCTTCATGACCGGAATACCTCATTCTGATTCTTTCCAAGCAGAACAAAAACACTAAAACCACAAGACACAAGAGAAAAAGAAAAATTATGTATGGTAATATTTTCTTCACAGATGCTAACTCTTCAGGACCATGTAAATTGAGCAAACTAATAAAGGGGAAAAACCCCACTGTGACAACAAATTATGATTCTCTTTTAATTGAAACACAGACTCCACTGTGATTAATTGAGCTGTGAAAATGAAAAGTTAATACAAACAAGTTCTCAAAAATTCAGCCTCAAGTTTGGATTTACCGTGCATAACCCTTTTATTAACCTCTCTTTGCATGTCCATGGTTCCCACAAGGAGATGTGCACCTACCTAATGGACCACAACTGCTTATGCAGTTGAATGTAGCAGTATGAAAAATCATGATGCAAGTGCTGTGAAGACAACCCATCACCTTCCTCACCTATAATCCCAAACTAGTGGATTTAGTGGTAGTTGGTCCTTGAAACAGTCAACAAGTGTGTCAGAAAAGATTTTCCTTCATTGTTCAAATGTACAAAAGCCAAAGAAACAAGAGAAAATCATTACTTGATATTAACCTTTTATTCCTGAGCAAGCTTTTAGGTCCATCCAAGCAAAAAAGAATATAAGAATGTTTTTAGCATAAATACTTGTGGAAATCAAATTTTGATCTTAGCACATAGCTCATTGGAAAAATATCTTTTCCAATTAGGAGTACTTTCTTTACTATGGCTACAAACTGAAAGCTGCTACAAAGTTGGGCTGTGATTAAGGCTTGTGGTTGGCATCAGCACTGTCCCAAGCCAAGTGATTTCAAGGGAAGAGAGGGTCTTTGAGAGTAATATTTAGGGTCATCATTCATTGTGTTACTAACCACAAAAGCAGGTAAAACTGTAAGGAAGTTTATGTCCAGGGGATCATGTTAAGCAAAGACTTTACTACAGCCGCCCGGTACATCACCTGCTACTAGAACCAAGGAAGCATTACATACAAACTGTTTTAACTCTTGCATGGTAAAAACAGGAAAGAATTATAGAAGGGATCATCAATCCATATTGAGTTTTTACTGTGTGTATGGAGTAAGATTTACTAACCTTTAGGCCATAATTACTTGCACTATTTCTGAAAAATCTGCAATTGGTACCAGTGCTTTTCTGTGAGATGTAATTCATATTCCTAAAGCTACCTAGTACAATGCACAACACCATAAAATTTTTTTGTTGATCCAATAAGCTAGATAAGGATCTGAACACACCTTCACACATGCAATTACTTCATGAGACAAGAGAAAATTCTCTTTAAAACTCACTCTACCTTTACTAGCTCAGGAGACCAAACTTCATACAGGCCACTCCTCTGCCAATCCCCAATAAAACAGTTTTGTGCTCTTCAATGCTCTGGTTCCCTGCCCAGAAGGTGCAAGCTGTCCTCAGCCATGCAAGGGTTGGTGCAGGAGACACTCCTCTGCAGTCCTTTCTTCATCCAGGAAACCCCAGTGTCAGATAAAGCCCTTTTCTTACCCAGAGATGGGGCAACTGAGAGGCATTTTAAAAACATTTACTCTATTTTCATTCTCATGTGAAGGGTGAGACAAGACAGATGTTATAATTCACACTATTACTATCAGAAGCTATTTCCTAATTACAATACATTATAAGTGTTTCTTGACCTATCAGTTTTTGCAACATCATGCTGTAAATGCCTGAAAGCCAATCACCTAATATTACCCCTCGTGGGTCCTACTACAATGCATCTTTCATCATTCTATTTCTCCAAAGTATCTAGTCTGATTTGCAAGGCTGTCCTTTGAAACTTGTTTCTAGTTCCATTTCTCTCTCAACAATGTATGTCTTATGCCGTGGCATTTCTAAGTCAGTCATTTCATACAAATCCAGCGCAGGGGATGGTAGCCCGTGGCATCCAGAGCACATCAAGGACTTAAGGAGCCTCCCTCACACAGTATCCTCACAGGAGGCCTTTCACCCCTCACAGTACTTCCATATCAACAGCTCCTACTGCAGTCATAGGCATGGAAGCCCCATATTGGCATCTCTGGCCTCTATGTAGACCATCATCTGTAATCACATCCCAAAAACCAAACCACAGCTGCGTGGTGCAGCTGAATTGGTGCAAACTCACTTTTGCTGATACAAACCTGTTCCAAAGCATCTGGAAGGGTAACTTTTACCCCCAAATACCTTGACAAGTCAGGCACAATCCCTATTCCAAGGGAAGCAAACAGGCAGCAAGCACAGCCTGTGTTAACCAGTCTTGCTATTACAATGCTGTTGGTCTGTTTCAGATCTTCTGCGAGGCACTCAGAAGCACAAAGGTTAGTGTAGACAAATACTGAACTCCTGGCACACCCCAAACTGCTGTGAAACCATAGCCTTGTTCCTTACTGCAGATCCACAGCTTCTAGAACCAATCACAGAATCAAAGAATTTCTAGGTTGGAAGAGACCTTTAAGATCATCGAGTCCAACCCATGTTCTAACACCTCAACTAGATCATGGCACCAAGTGCCACATCCAGTCTTTTTTTAAACACATCGAGGGGTGGTGACTCCACCACCTCCCTGGGTAAATGATTCCAGTATTTGACCACTCTTTCTGTAGAAAAACTTCCTCCTTAATTCTAGCCTTAATTCTCCTTAATATCTCCCTTGGGGTAGCTTGACACTGTGTCCTCTTGTTCTGTCTGTTGTTGCCTGGAGAAAGAGACCAACCCCCAGCTCACCACAGCCACCCTTCAGGAAGTTGAAGAGGGTGATAAGGTCACCTCTGACTCTCCTTTTCTCCAGGCTGAAAAACGCCAGCTCCGTCAGTCGTTCTTTGTACGGCTTGTGCTTCAAGCCCCTCACCAGCCTCGTTGCTCTCCTTTGGACACTCTTAAGCATCTCAACATCCCTCCTAAACTGAGGGGCCCAGAACTCAAGGTGTGGTCTCACCAGTGCTGAGTACAGGGGAAGAATGACCTCCCTGCTCCTGCTGGCCACACTATTCCTGATACTAGCCAGGATGCCATTGGCCTTCTTGGTCACCTAGGCACACTGCTGGCTCATGTTCAGTTCACTGTCAACCAGCACCCCCAGGTCCCTTTCCTCCTAAGCACTGTCCAGACACACCGTCCCCAGCCTACAACGTTGCAGGGGGTTATTGTGGCCAAAGTGCAGGACTCGGTGCTTGGACTTATTGAACTTCGTCCCGTTAAATTCTGCCCATCCATCCAATCGTTCCAAGTCCCTCCTCAAAGCCCTCCGTCCCTCTAACAGATCAACACACGTTCCCAGCTTAGTGTCATCTGCAAATTTGATGAAAGACTCTAAACCCTCATCCATGTCATCAATAAAGATATTGAACAGAACTGGCCCCAGCACAGACCCCTGGGGGACACCCCTGGTGAGCAGCCACCAGCTGGATGCAGCACCATTCACCACCACCCTCTGGGCCCGGCCATGCAGCCAGTTCCTAACCCAGCACAGAGTGCTCCTGTCCAAGCCGTGGGCTGCCAGCTTTTCCAGGAGTGTGCTGTGGGAGACAGTGCCAAAGGCCTTGCTGAAATCCAAGTAAACAGCATCAACAGCCTTCCCTGCATCCACTAGGCGGGTTACCTGGTCATAAAAGGTGACCAGGTTGGTTAAACATGACCTACCCCTCCTACACCCATGCTGGCTGGGTCTGATACCCTGGCCATCCTGTAAGTTCTGTGTAATGGCACTTAATATAAACTGTTCCATTATTTTGCCAGGTACTGAGTTCAGGCTGACTGGTCTATAATTACCAGGATCCTCCTTTGCACCCTTTTTGTGAATGGGCATCACATTGGCCATCTTATGTCCCATCTGATTCCTCTCATTCCTCTCCTGATATCAACATTTCCATGGGAGTCAATGGAGCAAGAATTTTTACCATTAATGGTAACCTTTGCACACCCTGTAGTATAACAGCTATGTATAATATCTCTACATCAGCATTTGATATTACAAAAGAACAGAAATTTACTGTAGTTCTTCTAGTGGCTAGATTCATACTACTTTTGTTTTGACTGCAAAATTTGTGAATGGGAAAAAAAGGATAGGTGCTTTTAAAAATTGTTTACAGATGACTGCTCTTATTCTCCACCCTGTAATGGAAAAAGGTAGGAAAATAAAAGAAACCTTACCCCACTCTTCTTTATGTAGAAAGGGTCTATCAGGCTGTATTTAATACTCATTTCACCTCTACTCAGTCACTAGATCTCACTATCAATACACAGTTTCTCTTCCTTCTCTCTACATTGGCCTCCAGATTAAATTACATGTTTTCCTTCTAACTTCATGGTCATTTTTGTAACCACAAAAGAAAAATAATTTAAAAGGCAATGAAGCCATTATCTGAATCAAAAAAAAATTCCAAGTTAAAACCTTTTTATACAAGATATTTTTCTTCTGAATTTCTAGAGGCACAGAGTACTCTTATCAAACAAAATAGAAAATAGCTTTTAAAAATTCTCACTCAAATAGGCTTACTCCTTCAACAACAAAGAAAAAAATTCTCTTTGATCTCAGTCCAGTTTAAGTAAACATGACTTTGGAGAAAGGTTTTTCTGAAGTAGAATTACCATTGGCAATCAACCATAAAAAACACTGTCTAGCTTATAGAAATTTAATTTTTTTTTTTCAACAACTTGTATTGACAAGGCTTAAATACTGAATAAAAAAGGTCTTTTTATTAATCATCGAATCATAGAATGGCTTGAGTTTGAGGGAACCTTAAAGATCATCTAATCCCCAATGCCCTGCCACAGGCAGGGACACTTTTCACTAGACCACATTGTCAAAGCCACACACAACCTGGCCTTGACACTTCCAGTGATGGGGCATCAGCCCCATACCTTCTCTAGGCAACCTGTTCCAGTGCCTTTCCACCCCAACAGTAAGGAATATTTTCTTAATAACTAATCTAAATCTACCTATTTCTGTTTAAAACCATTGTCCCTTGTCCTATCACTATAGTCCCTGATAAGGAGTCCCTCCCCATCTTTTCTGTAGTTGCTCATTAGATATGGCCTCTCTGGGACCTTCTCTTCTCCAGACTGAACTACTCCAGCTCTCTCAGTCTGTCCTTATAGGGGAGGTGGTTCAGCCCTACCAGCACATTCATGACCTTCTCTGGAAGCTAAAACAGTCTGAATTATTGTTGCTTGCATCAGAGATGTCTGGAATGTCTCATGTCCAGTGAGTTTCCTACAGACATCCCAGCTGCCATAGGAACCACTGCTCTGCCCAGGCAGAGCTCTGCTGTCCCTGACCACTGCTCTTCCAGCTGTGGTGGTATTGTGCTGGTAATTTTAATTAGAAGCTCGGAAAACTCTTCCCATCTGCCATTTGTCCTCCTCTTCCCTACAAACTACCCACAAGAGATCTTGTTTGTTCAGGGAATCACAGTCAGAGAGAATAGCAGATAGTGCCTGGAGAATTTAGTCATCTGTGCTTCTATTTGAAGAAGAAAGAAATAGTGGGCATAATCAAGGAAGGAGACAAGACATAGTTGCTGGGATGGATGGAGCTTGTTTTCAAAACTTTTAAAGATTTGTTATTTTCAGAAGAATAAAGGAGAATTAGCTAAAAATCCAAAAGAAACACATTTTTTTTTAATATGTAAACAAAGCATATATGTATATATCCAGTTTTGTTCTTTAATAAAAGGGAAGTTATTTCATCATTGACATGTACCAGGTATTCTTGGAATGAGCAGTGAAAAACAAGCAGAGGAGGTTGCTGCAAACTCCAGAAACTGCATGGATGTGAAGAGTCCTTATGAGGTAATGGCAGCCCATTCCTGCTATTCTGCTTCTTACTATCAAAGTTTAGAATATTTTTGATAAAAGGTCAAACACTTAAGGAAAGAAAAATGGATTTTCTATTCCAACAAATACACTCCTGACAAGTCTGCCAAATAAAATGTTTCTTGAAGTGACAGGCAGCTGCTGATGTGTTTTTAAAGGAGTTATTACTGCAGGAGAGATATTACAGCAGAAGAGACACTTCAGAAGCTCTTAGAGTGAGGTGCAAATGCAGAAATTGGAAGAGAACTTATCCCAGTGTCACCATAATTAAGGGTAAAAAAAAAAAAGTTGTGCAAATAATCACGAGAGCATTTCTTTTAACATACGGTTTTGATGAAATGTCCTGTCAGTCTGCATCTTTTAAACTTGAGGTACAGTTTATGATTAGAGGACAGAGCACTCCTGTTCATGTCAAAAGGTAAGGTGGTCTCAGCTGGAAGCTGAAGTCTATCACTCACAAACCTTTGCCACATCTTCTAACTGAAGTTTATTCTGCCCTGTGTGGAAGAGTAAATGGGTTCCAGTGGAAGAGCAGTGGGTTCCAATATCCACTTGCCAGATGAGAGAGCTCCAATAAGATTAATGAAAAAAAAAAAGAGGGAGGGAGAGATAAATAAATGAAAGAAATCCACTTTCTGTTGACAAATCACTTCTGTGGGTCAATGAGTATGTCCACTACTTCAGTTTTTGATAGAAAAAGTTTTCAGTTGATATAATGAAATACCATCTTGCTTTTCCACAAGTCACGCATTCAAGTCAATTCCATTACCTGGTTCTTCACTGATGAGTTCTTAGGTTGCCTGGGTAGCTATAACAGGATACAGAATAAGCAGAGCTGCAAAGTTTTCTGGAACTTTTCTTGTTTTGTTTTACTTTGTTTTTAATTTTCCTTCATTTCATTTCATATACAAAAACCATTTGGTTGAAAACTGCTATTTGAAGAGTATTTCATTAAAGTATTGCATTTAAGGATAGAGGGGTAGCTGCATATGCACACATGCAGTCTATTTAGCACATCAGGTCTCTGCGCAAACCATGCTCAGGCAGGAGGGGATGCCTTGCTGTAGGTACCCAGCGCTGCAGAGCTCCCCACAAGGTTTCTTGGTGACAGAACAGATCTGTCCTGGTAACAGATGTCCTCAGCTTGGTTTGTCAGAGGGGAAACAACCACTTCAAAACAGAGCATGACCTCGACAGTCAAACTCAAAACACTTCTGCGAAAGCCTTTCCTCAAAATTTCCAAAACAAAACACAATCTCTCCGAGGAGAAAAAAATAATTTTCTTGAAAACATAAACTTTTCCACTAAAAAACTGGAGGCATCAAGTGTAACTTCCAGCAATAGAAATATTTCCTGTTTAAAGGAAAATAGGATTTTGTTAAAAGATAATTCAAATTATTTCTAATAAAAATGTATATAAATGCAATATGTAGTAGTCTAATCCTTGTGACTTGTTTCCACAAGCCTTGTTCCCTATGAAGAGAGGAGGCCAAAGGTTTAGATTTCATTTACTTCATTTATTAAACCTAGGACCTACTTACACTCAGTTCATCATTGTACGTAAGGATAAGTTTAAACTGGCCTAGCCCAACTATATGTCATTTACTTCTGATATCCGTAAGACATCCAGACATTGTATTGGTCACCTCTTCCCTCCTCAGCATGGCACTGGAGCAAAGCACTAAGTGACAATGAGCTTCTTTCAAAGGGCAGAGCTGGTTTGGAACCAGTCTGTGTTTGTCAGCTGTGTGAGGTCCTGGCTCTTTATCCCTCATTGCCCTTTTGGGAGCACTGGCTGCAGTTGTGTTGAGCTGGACACTGGCCAGCTCAACAGCTGGGTATGAAGGAAGAGGTCAGAGGGGTGCATCCAGCCCCATGCTCTGCCTCCAGCAGCACGACAGGAGACACCAGTCACGCAAGCCTGCTGCTCTCATTCGTTCTCCTACACCTTCCTCCTGCACCCTCAGATGCCGTGTCAAGGTTGTTAGAGGATACATGCCTATTTTTGTGTCCCTTAGACCTTTAAGTTAACTTCTTCCAGGCCTATTTCCTATTAAATTGCCTAGTGTATATTTGAATATGCTGATATCATCTGCTTCTACAGTCTCCTGCAAGATCAAATTCAGAAGTTTGCTACTCCCATAGTGGAGTGTTTTCTCTCAGATTTAAACTGATCTCTGACTAACTTCAGTGACTGATCCAAGTTCCAGTACTCGGGAATTTAGTGCCTATCCACCTCCCTTCTGATTTTGTAGACTTCAGGCATAGCACTCTAGCTTCTTCTGCTCCAAAATAAATAATCTCTTTAATAGTCTCCTGTATTTTAATATCTCCCTACAAGACACTGATCTTGATTGCTGCCTTCTTCTAGGTTCTTCTTGCAGTGTAGAGAATGGAATTGTACACAGAAATTAAACTGTGCACATGCCAAATAAAAGAGTGCCTTTTTCCTTCTCATCACCCCTCTAATGCTGCCCAACATTTTGTTGGGCTTGTTAGCATACTCCTGTTGTATGCTGAAAGTCAATTGAAGAAATCCTTCAACAGTGACTCCAAGACCTCTTTCCAAGTCCAGCATCATGTAGACATGGTTCAGATTGCATTTTCCTAGATTCATGGCCTTATATTTATCTACTTTAGACTCATCTTCTAGCTGTTTTGCTTGCTTACTCATTTTTGCATTCTTTTGTAGTCCCATTTCATCAGTCCCATTTCATCATTTGATTACTTCCTCCATGATGGAAATTGAATATTAAGCCCACTGAAGCTCTGTCTTTTGCTGGGCAGCTCTTCTAGAGGAAAGGGAGACTTTTCAGATAAAATAGCAGCTATTCACATTTATATAATTCACTATTCAGCACAATACTCTTCAATCATCAAGGTCTCTCCATGGAAAGTGCTCTGTTGAAAGTGTTACAATTATACACAGGGAATTGAATAGTACAGAAATAAAAGAGCTGGAAGGGGAAGAGATACATTCAAAGTTTTTGCATAGGAATACACCAGCCACTAATGAGCTGGGGATTATATTTTTTTCTGTTTTGGGTAAAGGCATTTGCTCAGTGCCACTTCTTAATTTTGCATGAAGTCCTCTTAGAAAAATGTTTTATAAGAGGCTACATAACGAAAACAAAACTTTGTGATTGCAAACAGAAAATGCCTTTGATCTCCACCACTTTTGAAAAAAATACTTCCTCAGGTATAAGAAATAGTGAATTTGGAGTCTTATTAACCAATAATAGAATTAGTTGGACAGGTTTTTATTGGCCTTACTTCTATTTGTACCAAGATAATTTCCGCAGGACATGCAGAAAATAGACTGAAGTCTTCCAGACACTAGCTCTAGTTCTCACCCTCACAACAGTGCCCTTCTCAGAAAGCTACTTTACATTATGTTGAGGCCCACAGAGTTCCTTATCCCTTGATAAGGACAATACAGCACATCCTTGTACATACTTGAGCATCTTGTCTGAAAATCAGATTGTTTTGTTTCCACAGCCCACCAGAAAACTCAGAGAAGAACTGCCAAGGTATGTATCTGCAGAAATAATTTCTATAATAGAATTTTCCCCTCATATACTCTTTCCCTCACTTCCTTTTACACCTGCATATTTCAGCTGTCATTGTACTGCTAAAAATAAAAGTGGAACAGAGACTTTGCAGAGAAGTTTGAAGTAGTTTTACTGTAATACTAACTATTTTCCAAAGTATTCAGCAAACCAGAATATTTTTTCACAAGGTCTGGGATGGTCCAACTGGGATTTCAAACTTAGGTTTGACCAGGAAGTTTAAACAGGGACTGTATACTGTTAAATTTCCCAAACAGTGTGTATGTGAGTAACTCTGCAGGGTGGATTTTCCAAGGACAAGCCATAGCACACAAGCTGGAGCAGTAGCATCATGACCACAGCACTTGTGTATCCATTCCATGACAGTTTGTCAGTTCATAACTAAATCCTCATTATTAACTAATCTCCAAACACTTTCTGCCCTTGCTTGCACTGCCCTGGTACCTATCACTGTCTCCCAGACCAGAAGGGTTAAAGGAAACACCATTTCCATCACAGGGATAGCTTTTAGCACTTGAGTCCTAGCAGAAGCAGAGGTTCATTCCCCAGCAGTGCCTGTGAAAATCACACCTGGTTATACCTGTATAGCATCCTCAACTGCTTCTCAGGGCACTCCTTCACATTTTGGCTGCCTTGGTGTGGGGTTTGACCGGAAATGGGACATCTGGAAGATGCTGTTTATGCTGTGGTCACCAATAGGTATTCGGATTTTAATATTGGCACCTGGTTTGGCACTGGAGCATTGGATCCGCCTCTGAGAACACCCACGCAGGCGTTAAAAGCAGGGCTCTCCCCCCTCGGAGCTCTCTTTGAAGTTCCAGCGGGAAGCGTTGCATCTCTTGCCCTGGCCCAGCTGCTAGCTGGGCGGGGGGAGGGGAAGGCCATGCGGCCCTGGGAAAGGTAGGCCTGGCCCCCCCCGAGGGTGGAAGGGTGGGAGAGAGAGAGACCCCAGGAGCCATCGGACAGCCCCCGCCCCCCAGAGAGAGAGAGCCGTGCCTGGGACTGTTATCTTGGAATGTGATATTGTGTGCTGCTTTGGTGAAAGGGGGGGTGGTGTGGCGAGGAGCCCAGCCGCTTGTGAGAGCTTTTAACCCTTTGTGGACAATGAAAACTTTACGGAACATTAACCCTTCCTAGAAGAGAGATAAGAGTAGAGGATGAAGGAGGAGATGGGCCAGTGGGGAGTTCTGGCAAGAGAGAGACAGAGATGTTGGAGGAATGGAGAAGATGGAGTGGCATTTTTGGTAGACTTTTTTTTGTATAGCCATGGACTGTTTCCTTGTAATACAGAGACTGCATCCAGGGGAAGGCAATGGTTCAGAGCCAAGAGAGTTCAGTGTTGAGACCCCTCAGCCCCAGGGGGTGTAAAAGAAATGGGGGGGACAGAGGCCCCAGAGATGAGACTGTGCTGTGTTTGGAATGGGATGAGGCATCCTTAAAAAGCCCACCCTGGAGCAGCCCTGCCCATGCCGGTGGTGAGAGCCCCGGCCATGGAAGGAAAATGTCACAATGGCAGAGAATCTCCGGGCGGTGCTACACGTGACAGGCAGCCCATGGCACAAGGAAGGACTCCTTCTACTCTTGATGAACTGAGGATTTGATTATCCAAAGGGTAGTGCCAGACCCAGTGTTGATAATTTTGGGAAATGTAAATGTATTGGGAATTTGGTGGGAGGAGGAGGGGGAGATGTCTCTGTGCAGTTTTCATTTTCCTTGGTTTTTTTCTTTCTTTGTAATTTAGTTTTTCTAGTTTAGTTAGTAAAGTTTTTCTCTTTCCCCTAGGTAGGAGCCTGCTTTGCTTATTCCGGGTACCACCTCACAGCAGACACCAGGGAGAGGATGTTCTCATGGGAGCATTGGCATTCTGCCAGTGTCAAACCATGACACTTGGTTCCCTGCTAAGGCAAAAAGCTTAATTAAAAATAAATAAATAAATAAATGAAGGAAGGAAGAAAGTATTGGGGCTTTCCCTGTAGGAAGCACTTCTGGAAAAGGGGGATACAGTGCAGGGAGTGTTGTGCTGCCCATTGTCCCAGTTTGAGCACCTTCAACCAACAGCACAGTACTTCTGAGCAGTAGAGGGAGGGAAGCACTGACTGCTGGACTGCTGACATTTGTTAGTGCGTCCAGCAAACTGCACATCTGCAGTAAACAAAGTTCCTTCTCATGTTTGTGAACTCAGAGCACAGAAAAGGTCAGCCAGGATTCAGCCTGCCTATGCAGATCTGATCTACTGCTCAAAGCACTAATCAAGGGACCTGGTGGAAACAGTCAGAGCAATTTTCTAATTTCCTTGAGTCTCTGCCTGATATATGGGAGAGAGACAAATTAGCAACAAAGTACAAGGTCTAGGCATATGCTCTTGAACAGCAGAATTAATAGACAACATGATTAGTGGAGATTAGTAAATACAATATGTCCCAAAAATAATCTCTCAAGGGCTCTACCAGCTAAAATTAAACTGTTTAACAAGGATAGTTTGTCTAGAGCAGCAGCAGATTAAACTGCAGAGTTTGCTGTGGGCTTAAGGGCTCAACCATGCAACCTGTGTTTGCATTGAAATTTAATTCCCTTTTGACGTAGAAGGCTTGGACAAAGTCCTCTGTACCACGTAAGCTCTGCGCAGGAAGCGGGCAAGTAATCAGCATGTTGCATAGCCAAGGAAATTCGGGCTGGCCTCACAGCTGGTGGCCATGCCTTGAGCAACCAGATTCAAGAGCTCTCCTAAGCAAAACAAAGACACAGAGGCACAGTCCTTGTCCCAGTGCCAGGGGAGACTGTGCAACCTCCTGGCCTCATCAGCAAGATGGGGAAGGCTTTTTAAACAAAGACTTCCTTATGAGTTGCCATTTTCTCCCATGTGAAGTTAAGTCTAAGTGCATAACATATAACCACATGTCATGCTACAGTCATGCCATTCACACTAGTCAGATTTTGGCCCTAGACACAGTTGGCTTAGATGCTCCAGGCACTACACAGAAAGGTTCTGCGTGCAAGTTGAGAGAATGATTCCAGCCTCTCTGTTGGCATATAAATATTAATTACTTCAGAGATAGTAAAACTAACTCTAACAGGGGTACAGGGAGCTAACTGTTGCTTTATCCAGCCTAATTTTCAGTGACAAGCAGGGCACTCGAGGCTCAGCACACAAGTTAGCCTAAAACATGCCATAAAAACTCCAATGTAAAGTTTCAAATAATCCATTGGAGAAGTAGTGGAGGAGGCATCTCAACCTATCATCAGCAACACTGCCTGCCTCAGAGCAAATCTTTTGCTCAGGAGGGAAGGGTGGTGCCTACCTCCAAGAATGAAAGACTTTCTAATCCCATAGTCCACAGCCAGATCTTCAGGCTGGTTCTGGATATCTTTGTCTCTTTAATTCCACTGCTAGACCACTTGCTGTCTGGGCCCCTGGATAACCCGACCCCATGTTGTGCAGGTTTTTATCCAATTGTTTCACCTATAGCTACCTTGATGAATTCCGCTGCCTACAGCAGGCAGCACAGATGCACTGCCCCAAGGACTGGCTGGCTGCACACCTCACTGCCTTGACAGTATCAGATGGCCATGTGGTACTTAACCTCCTTGTCCTTCTTAGGTCCTCTTGATTTTTTTAAGTGTTTGATTTAATCTATAATAAATAAATAAATAAATACTTCTTTTCTTCCTTTTCTTACTGTTTGCAATAAATCCCATGCTACTAGCTGCTTGCGCACCTCTGTGCATCAAATCTCCAACTTTGCCCACACAATACTTTTCTAGTCCTCTAAATACCCTCTGAGGCTTTACAAGAGAGGATTATTTGCCTGTTTTTAAGCAAGGAAAAACGATGGCAGAGAGCCAAGACCACAAAGTAACTCTAAAACAAACTAGGGGTCCCAACACTTGGGTCACCATATCAAGGAGGTTGCTGTTGACTTTACCCAAGTGGGCAAGAATGCCTGGTAACAACTTTCCATCCCCTCTGAACAGAATCTGCCTCCAGATCACTTTATTTGTACCTGTTGTGCACATAAAGAGTGACTGGGCAGTTCACAGAATTAATTCCCTGAGCCCAAGCACTCCTCTAAGCAAAGAAGCTGATTTACCCCAGGAGTGAAAGTATTCAACACAATACCAGAGAGGAGAGGATCAACATGCCAGACTTGAGAGCAGCAAGAGAGGCAAGGGAAAAGAAACAGGCTTGAGCCCAGGCATCTATGAAAAATGGCTGGATTTTGTCTGGAAAAAAATTGTATTCATATATCATATTGCCATACCTACTGCGGAAGAAGTTACTTTGATGGAAGAAGTGACTTAAACAGGAAGATTTTAAATGCTAATATTTCCTGACAAGGTGCCAGTAATTACTGTATTCCAATAAAAGCTGTTATTTTTGAACCAGCGCCATGCAAGAACATTACTTTGCATGTCTTCTGCAACTTCTGTCAGCTGTGAGGGGAAGCACATGGTGCCTCTGAGAAGGCAAGCTTGAGATTGGCAATGTAAACGAAGCACAGAAAGGCAGGTCCCTGCAGGTTTCCCTTGAGAGGCAGCTCCATCCTGCATCCTTTGTTCTGCTGCTAAGGAGTGCCTGAGAAGGAAAGGGGGAGTCTTATAACTACTACCTGCTCTCTCCTTGCTTTTGCTCAGGCCTCCACAGATGTCACCAGTATCTTTTGAGCCCCAAGAAGACCAAAATTATCATAAAACAAAGCCAAAAAAACTGGATGAACGCAAGAACTGGGCATTTGAATGTAAGCAGAATCTTGAAGAATTTTAACATCTAGCACTCAGACTGCAAAAATGCTCTGTTACTGAAGGCAGACATAGGTTCAACAAATACGGGTTTTTTACAAAGGAACAAGTTGGGAACAAGTTAGGAACAAGACTGTGGGTTTCCAGGACATGGCAGGATTTGAACATTGTAAATGTAGGGGACAAGGTAGATGGCTTTATGGCTTGTATTTTCCTTTCAGCTTCTAGGAGACACCCTCAAGTGAAAAGTAAGTCAAAGTCAGTGAAGATTATCCACACAGAGACCTCCAAGAAAAAAAAAATCAACCCTCATTCTGGAGTTCAGATTTTTCAGAGATTGAAACTCTTGTCTATGGAAACTTTTTGGGTTTGGATATTACGACTTACCAAAAGGGATAAACAACTACTTAGGTAGTTACAATATTTTTAGACATAATCAGCTGGATAGCACAAAATCCATGTGAAAACATTCAAAACAGGCCTGTAAAATATTCCCAAGAAAGAAAATGTTAGCTTTGTAATAAACATTTGCCTCTATTTCAATGAATACAGTTTTCTAGTACAAATATCAAAAAATGTAAAATTGTGTGCAAATAAATATGTTTTCTCCCAGACATTCTCAAAATATAAAGAAAAACACATTTCAAAAAGAATTTTAAGAATAGTCATAATACAAAAAAATTACCATAGAGCAATTTCTATCAAGATGTTACAAAACAGGAGAATTAATACAGAAAAGCCATATAGACATATAGTCATATAGAGACACAAAAAACTTTACAAAATTTATGTGTTTCTTTAACTTACAGATGTCACAGGACAGGTATGCATCCTAACTAGTGAATTGTGTTCAAGTATTTCCATGCAGATCAGCAAACTTGGATATGTGAAAATCCTTACATATGTTACATGGGACTTCTCACACATATCACAGCTTTTTGATGGATGTAAATTATATGTAGGAAGCTCAACCACAATCCAGCCTCTAAAGTATTCACAAATAGAACACACAAGTATTTCACCTTTCCTTATACAAAGAAGCTATCAATTTTTTCTCAGTCCTAAAGCCATCTTTATTGTGAAGCAAAAAAGCAACACCTAGTCCCAAGTTAGCACTTCAATGTCTGCAACAGTTCCTGACAGCATTTGAGCATCCTGAAATGCTCCAGAAAATCAAAAGTATCTACCCAGTTTGGAGGTCTTTAGAAATGTCAGGTGTCTGCAGGGAAAAATATTTTCTTCAACTTTGCAGTGGCTATAAGCCCTTTAAATACTGGAATTAATACTGTTCATTTTACATCCCCCACCAACGTTTTATCAGCTGCTCTATAACTGAGCAAGGCACACCAGCAGCCAAGGCCAGTGTGCTTTGTACAAAGGCAGCAAGGATATTCCTGTCTAAAATTCAGCCTGTTTATGTGGCAGAAACAACTAATCCACACTCCTGGACTTGGTTTGGCAGGCAGACCATTGTTGCTTGAAAGACTAAAAAGGTGTTTTTAATGAAGAACCAAGATGAATCAGCACTAAAAATACTATGATAGGGGTTTTTTCACCTCTGCTACATGATTACACTACCCTGGTTCAAACTCTATGATCTGTTCAAGTTCAGTGCAACGAACTGAACCTCTAAAGTCTGTCAGAACCTCCTTTTATGAGGGAGCAGGAAAAATATTTTTCCTTTGAATATGCACATAGATAATGACATAGTCTACTGCTCCCACATACCTCTGGACATGGAATATAACCCTCCTTTCTGTTGCTTTTCTTTGATTTCCTCTATATATTGTAGGCAAGGACAACAAGAAAAGGATCATCACTCAGATATCCCTAGGATATCTGAGTGCATGCCAAAATCTGAGTGTAGATCTAGGCCTTCAGAAATTGTGGCTTTTTCTTAATTGCCAAAAGGTGCTCATTCCTGCTCATAGGCAGGATCAGCTCACCCACCCAAGGCACACCTGGGCTACTGCCTAAGTAGCCAGCCACAGTGCAAATCTCTTTCCTTGAACTGGCCATGTGCCACTTCCAGTCACTGATGTGCAAACAGATATGCCCAAAAAGAGGGAAGCACACATTTCTAAGGATAACAAGAATTGTGCCCATTATGGGGGGTTGTGGGGGGGTGGGGGGAGGAGAAAAAAAAAAAAAGAAGAAAAGGAAAAATGAAAAAAGATGGGAAGGGAAGGGAAGGGAAGGGAAGGGAAGGGAAGGGAAGGGAAGGGAAGGGAAGGGAAGGGAAGGGAAGGGAAGGGAAGGGAAGGGAAGGGAAGGGAAGGGAAGGGAAGGGAAGGGAAGGGAAGGGAAGGGAAGGGAAGGGAAGGGAAGGGAAGGGAAGGGAAGGGAAGGGAAGGGAAGGGAAGGGAAGGGAAGGGAAGGGAAGGGAAGGGAAGGGAAGGGAAGGGAAGAAAAAAGAAAAGAAAGAAAAAAGAAAAGAAGAAAGAAGGATTACTTACCCCAAATGCTATGGGAGGACCTGTGTACAAAAAAAAAACATTATTCAAAAAATACAAACAAATCTGAAAAGCTTTGACTGCAGCCAAAATTTTGTTCCAGTTACATGGAAACATTTCTATAGTATTTCTCATGATCATTAACCTTTGCTTTTACTTCCAGAAAGGTGGTGTGTTTCACAAGGAAATTATTGTGCAATTAATTATCAGTTACTAATCAAACTGTAAATGGGGACAGGAATTAGTAAACCTATCACGAGATATCAGTTAGACACACCACAGTTTGCTAGCTTGTCTCGTAAGGAAATTAAAATGCTTTATCTCTATCAGGATTTTCTGGCAGGTCGGTAGTGTGATTCCATAGGTATAACAGGGAGGAAAACCTCTTTTTTTTCTCTGCTGAAGATTAATATCTTTTAAAATATAACACGACAGACTGGTATAAGATTATGAGAAATTTGATAAACAACATGGATCCACATCAAAAGATTAATATTCCATTTGTTCAACATGTAAATCATGCTGTCTGGGGTAGAGAAAAAATGCTAAGTTCAAAGGAAAAATAAGAACTGAAAAAAGAAAGCCTGCTCAGAGTCATTAATTATGAATTCTCCTGAAGTCTAGTGAAGTGACCCAAGCAATGAACTGAGTGATAAAAATCATGGGGGTTTTTTGAACTAGAAGGGAAAGTATGAGTAAAATTTACCATTTCATCTGTTGAATCTGTTGTTTCACAAAAAGGTTAAAACCTTGAATTTCTAACTTAGGCTGCAGGGCAGAACTCATTGCCACTGGGACAGAACTTGCCTGAGACCATGGTGAGAATCTACGTGATGCAAAAGGCCTCCGCAACAAGGATGGATTTCAGCTGGAGCAGGAGATGAAAGGGCTTCCACGAGCAGGTTATTGCTTCCCACCAAGCTTCAAAGGGAAGGGCATTGCTGTGGCAGAGGGAGGGGGCTGCTCACAGGCTGCATGGGAGCAGCTGCTGCACTCTGGTACCTCCAGAAGCTTGGATCTAGGGTGTTGGAACAAGAAAAAAGCCCAGTCACAATTGTCTCAGTAGACAGAAGACAGATGTGTTCCCCCTCTCCAAGTCTGTGTCTGGGTTCTCCCTCTGCCATCCTCTGTCAGATGGTGGTGAACACAGGTGGGTTTCAGGACTCCTGTCCCTGCAGCAGGACTCAGCCAACAACTGGGCATTGCTCCAACAGCCAGTCTGCTGCTCAGCCACAAATAGTCTTCCTGTACACTGCCTTTTACATCACACTTTCTTCACTGTAATTTTTACCACCTCCCTCTCTCATAGTCAATCTTCCTACATGAAAAATACCAGTTTACTTCCTTTCTCTAGGTGTCTATCCCACCTCTACTTCGGCTGAAATGTAGGGGTTGAGTTGTAGTGCATGGAAAACAGCATTTGTGATGTTAGCATACCCACACTTAACTAAAAATACACAATTTATTTCCTTGGCAGCAGTGAACAGGCTTTGCAAACACTAAAAGGCCACACTGAAATGCTGAATGACAGGCATTAAAGACCAGCAAAGTCCAGGCTGGTGCAGCCTGCCCAGGGAATGGGCTTCCCTGCTGAAGGGAGGTCAAGTCTATCCTTGTGGGCTACAGACCCAGGGGAGCTTCTGGGACCAGTTCCAGCTTGTGGCTTTGTGCTACCTGTGCTGGCAATGCCATCAAATCTGCCTTCCCTACTCTGCTTTTACTTCTGGTGCTGACACAAAGTGAGGGAGAGAAATATGTTTTTCCGGTAGCAGTTTTTCAATAGCTAGATGTATTTATTTCATTTTAACATGGACTAGTAATAAAAAGCACCTGTTTTTAACTATGGACTGAGACTGTGATGGTGGAGAATTATTGAAAAGTTAGACTACTAACCAGCTGAGGTTAAATTCATTTTTATGGAATTCAAAACTGGAAAGCAAAGATACCTACTCCCACAGCTAGCTTATTCATGAGGTAATAACATTGATGGCAATGGGAAAAGTATTTTTCCCATCCCCAAAATATTTCATGAAAAACTTTAAGCAGTTTAAGGTAGAATCATATATTACTCTTTTGGGATTCAGTGTTTTTTTCCTACTCTTTTTTCCTTTTCTTTGCCTTCTTTTTTGTTTTCTTTATTATATAAAGCAGCAGTTATCAAAATCCACATGTTTTTCACCCCTATTGGAAAAATATTTTGGAAAGGAAGCAAACAATGCTGGATTCAAAGGTTATCATGCTGGCTCCCTGGTATTCTGCTTCTATGAAGACATACACATCTTAAATCACAGTGACAACCACATGCTTTCAAGAGGACTGAGTAGGGAACTGCAAACATTAAAACAATCATGAGAGAAAGTTCCTAGAAAATACTCGTTGCCTCCAGAAGTTTTATATAGTCACTGACATAGAGGAAAAAACACTGACTTTGTGTAGAAAGATTTCTGATCATTTGGGATTTACAGACATGTGGAGCCTACCAACATGTGCAGATTTTGTGCAGGGATTCAACCTTCATATTTACAAATACCAGGTAATTTTCACTGCCTCCTTGGGATGATGAGCATTATTACTCCCATCTCACAGATAGAGATCAGAGGATGTTAACTGATACCTGAGATCCTTCTGATGTTTGGCCTAAATGGTGTGACAGACACTGTAGGGAATAAATGTTTTCAAATGTAAATATGTTGCTGTGGAGATGGTTATGACATAAAGCAGAGACCACAAGCAGTCTCAGATGGCAACTCTTTATTATTGAACATAGCTGACGTTTTTTGTACACTTTCCAATTGATTATGCTTCTTCTACCCTAACTATTGGCTACAATAAGTCAACATAACACTATTGGTGAAAAGTTACAGTGTCTTCAACTAACTTTCTAAAAATACTTTGTCTAGCTGCAAAGTTTTCTTATCTTTCTTCTCTCAGTCTCCTTGGTTACAGCCTTAGAGAGAGCTTCTTATCAGCTTCTTCTTGCTTCTCAGCTTCTTCTCAATCCTTTAGCTAACAGACCTGCTGTTAGCCCCTTCCACATAAATGTCCTCAACAATTTTTTGTCACAGTCCTTACTGGAAACCTTTCTTCCCGTACTTCTTGACTGGATGGACAGCAGGATGGGGACTGGGAGGACAAAGTCCCTCCCACTGTAAGGTCAGATTCATGACCACCTGAAGAACCTGAATGTAAGTCGATGGGACCTGGTGAGATGCATCCCAGAGTCCTGAGGAAAACGGCACCTGTAGGTGCCAAGCCACTCTCCATGATGTTTGAAAGGTCATGGCAGTCCAGTGAGGTCCCAGGAGACTGGAAAAGGGAAAACATGGTGCCCATCTTTTAAAAGGGTAGAAAGGAGGACTCTAGGAACTACTGACCTGTCAGCCTCAGCTCAGAATATCACATCCTCCTAGAAGCTGTGCTAAGGTACATGAAGAACAGGGAGGTGATTCAAGACACCAGCATATGTTCACCAGGGTCAAGCCCTGCCTGAGCAACCCAGTGGCCTTCTGTGGAAGACTGACTGCATCAGTGGACAAGTGAAGGACTGTGGATGTCCTGGACTTCTGTAAAGCCCCACAACATACTTCTCTCTAAACTGGGACAGATGGATTCAGAGAGTGAACTATTAGATGGATAAGAAAGTAGTTGTACAGTCACATCCAGAGGCTTGTGGTCAAGGGCTGTGTCCTGATGGCCATCAGTGACAAGTGGTACCCTCAGGGGTCTATGTTGGGACCAGAGTTATTTAATATCTTCATCAGTGACATAAGACAAAGGATCAAATGCACCCTCAGCAAATTTGCAGATGACCCCAAGCTGAGTGATGCTCTTGACACACCTGAAGGATGGGATGTCATCCAAAAGGACCTGGAGAACAGATGTGGAGCTCTGTTCCAAATGCTGGCGCTACACCCAGGTATCAGCCCATGCAGGGGATGAACAGATCCAGAGCAGCCCTGGAGAGAAGGAACTGGGGCTGTTGATGGGTGAGAGGCTGCACATGGCCCAGCCATGGCACTCACAGCCCAGAGAGCCAAACGTGTGCTGGGCTGCATCCAGAGCAGTGTGGACAGCAGGGGAGGGAGGGGATTCTGCCCCTCTACTCTGCTCTGCTGAGACCCCGCCTGGAGGGCTACATCAGCTGTGGGGTCACAGCACAGGAATGACATGAAGCAAGTCCAGAGGAAAGACACCGGGATGATCAGAGGGAGAGAACACCTCTTGTAGGAGGAAAGTTAGGATAATTCAGCCTGGGAAAAAGCAGCTTTTGGAGTGACTTAATTGTGGCCTTTCAGTACATGGAGTCTACAAGGAAGATGGAAAGGGACTTTTTACTTTTTTATGTAGTGATGAGAAAAGAGGGAATGGATTCAAACTAAAAGAAAGTAGGTTCAGATCAAGTATTAGGAGTAAGCTCTTTCTTGTGAGGATGGTATGGCACTGGAACAAGTTGCCCAGAGAAGCTGTGGATGCCCAATCTCGGGCAGTGTCAAAGCCAGGCTGGATGGACCTCTGGGCAACCTAGTCTAGTGGAAGGTGTCTCTGCCCATGGCAATGGTGGGGGTGAGACTAGATGATCTGTAAGGTCCCTTCCAACACAAACCATATTCTGATTTTATGATTCTGTGATTCTGTATAACATTTTCACTCTCCTAAATATGAATCATGATCCATGGCAGCATAAAATGAGCCAGATAGATAAGGACTCAAACAAAGAAATGAAAGAAACTAGTAGATGTGGTAGAACAAAGATAAATATAAATGAAAATGTATGCTATTTGCATGGGTTTTTAATTGCGTTATTAAGATCCAGGCATTAAAATTCACAGGTCACATAAAAGATTATGAGTTTAAAATACACAGTCAGAAATGCAAAAGCTGTAATTTTTTTCAACTGCTCTAATGCAGTCATGTTATACAGTGCAAAGGAACATGGCAGGTATATGTGATATTTACTTCATATGCAATTCCATTTCTCTCATAAACAGTACTGGTTTAGGACTACCCCAGAGATTTCAGTCAAGGACCTCAGTTTTAAGGCTCTTGAAAAACAAATTTTTATTACTTACCATGCCTTTAAGTGAACATCTTCTTTAATGCCACATTTTTATAATTGCTACACCCCTATTCCTCCCTGCAGCAATTTTCCTGATTTCCAATTAAACCAGGAAATCTGGAAAACAAGAAAACCTGCAGAATTTGGCCCTCTGGGGGTTTCATCTCATATGCATGATTTTCTGTTTGCTTTTTTATTTTCATATTTCTTTTGCCTTTCAACCTACATTTCTGGCTAAACACTCATCCTTTGAGGCCAATGCACTGAAAGCCTCAGGATCATCAGGGACATAGGGGATGCTGAGATGCTTCTTTCCTTCTGTCTCTAAACCCATATTAACTGTATTCAGTGCTGTCCCTCATCTCTACTATTAAGATTTTGGTATTTTTCCTCTAAACCTGTGATATCTGCACCTTAATTCTGGAAATTTCTCTACTTCCCAGGAGAGCCAAAAGCAGATTCACATCAGTTCAGGTTGTTGCTTTTCACATGAATCAGCAGAGAAGGAGATACAAGGGC
Organism: Setophaga petechia; assembly: GCA_024362935.1. Classification (NCBI taxonomy): domain Eukaryota; kingdom Metazoa; phylum Chordata; class Aves; order Passeriformes; family Parulidae; genus Setophaga; species Setophaga petechia. The sequence continues at coordinate 5,494,464 of JANCRA010000004.1, read as the reverse complement.
CATCCAGGAAATAATTTCCATCATATACAAAAGATTTTTTCCATTTTCATGTTTTTCAAAGAATCTTCTGTTTTCTCTGCTAGTGGAGAAGGATGCAAATAGTTGCTCTTGCAAGCCTAAAGGCAGGAAAGCTGAAAGACCAAAAATGCAAAGTACAGAGCTTGTTGAAGCCCAGTGTCCTGGTTTAGGGCAAATTTGTGCAAAAACCTCCAAAAGGGGCACCCCAGAAAGCCAACCCACACAGTCCCTCCCCCCAGCCAGTTTGGAAAAAATTTCTTCAGAGAGAAGTGGAAAACAACCCTGTTTATTTAAACAGACAAAGCACTCCCCAGCACACAAAATGAACAATACCAGATAACAAAACTCATTTGCCGCTCTGAAGAGATGACAAATTCAGAAAGTCTCTCCTGTGGGTGGGTGCTCTCTTATCAATCCCTCCGGCACAGGGAAAGGCTGCTGAACAGAGAAGGCCCCAGGAGCTCTTGGTGCTCCCCAGGTCCCGGTCCAGAGCAGGTTTGAGCAGTTCTAAGAAAAGGGAAAGAAAAACAGTACAGCAGAAAACTTCTCTGCCTCAGCTAGCTAAACTAACTAAAAAGCAAAGGAGGGCCCTGTTCTTCTCCATCCGTGCCCAAACAATATAGTCCCAGGGCAGAATGTGGAGGAGTGAGTGCAGTCCCTAATAACAAACTCTGATTTTTCTACTCCCTGCCTTCGCTTTCAGAGCCAGTCTTGAAGGCACAGAATATAATATCCAGCATAAATAGAACACACAACTGGAGATACAAGCATCATAATGTCACCCTAGGACACCCAGATAGCAGCCTTCCTCCTTTAGGACTGCTGTCTCAGCTTTGCTCCAGACCAGTCACAGACTGTGACCCATCTAAATTTTGCCTTCCCTCCACATTTTCTTGGATATGTTTATTGATAATCTGGTTGAGAAGATTGAGTCTGCTATTAGAAGTTCACAAACAACACCAGTTTGGGCGGGAGTGTGGATCTGCTGGAGGGCAGGAAAGCTCTTCAGAGGGGTCTGGACTGGCTGGATCATGGGATGAGGCCAATGGTGTGAGGTTCAACAAGGCCCAGTGCCAGGTCCTGCCCAGGCAGTGCCACAGGCTGGGAGAAGAGTGGCTGGAAAGGACCTGGGGGTGCTGGTGAGAGCAGCTGAACATGAGCCAGGCTGTGCCCAGGGGGCCAAGAAGGCCAATGGCATCCTGGCCTGGAGCAGCAATGCTGTGGCCAGCAGGGCCAGGGCAGGGATTGTCCCCCTGTGCTGGGCACTGCTGAGGCCACAGCTGCAGTGCTGTGTCCAGCTCTGGGCCCTCACTGCAGGAAAGGCCCTGAGGGGCTGGAGAGAGTCCGGAGAAGGGCAATGGAGCTGGGGCAGGGTCTGGGGCACAAGTGCTGTGAGGAGCAGCTGAGGGAGCTGGGGGTGTTTATCCTGGAGAAAAGGAGGCTCAGGGGTGACCTTATCACTCTCTACAGCTGCCTGAAAGGAGGCTGTGGCCAGGTGGGGATTGGCTTCTTCTCCAAGGCAAGAAGTGACAGGACAAGAGGACATAGCCTCAATTTGCACTTGAGGAGGCTTAGATTGGACATTATGAAGAAATCCTTCACAGAAAGGCTCATCTTCTATTGGAAAGGGTTGCCCGGGGAAGTGGTAGTCACCATCCCTGGAAGTGTTTAAGCAAAGGTTGGATTCAATGACCTCAGAGGTCTTCTCCAATTCTGCAATGATTCTGCAATTCTGTGTGATTCAGCGATCTTTGAAGTCTGTCTAAAGGGGCTGCACAGAGACACACACCACAGAAAGAGTCTCCCAGTTACCATTTTGGGAGAGATGAGGGTATCAGACTCATTCTTCACATTAAAAAGACATACCTGCTTTCAGCAGGTGCAGGCCAGTATGTTGGCGCATAATGTCTGCTCATTGCAATAGATGTGTAAAGGAAGCCAGTGCCCATTTTTAGAAAGACATTGGCACTAGTTGTGTTCAACACAACAAAAAAGCAGGTTACAGAGAAACCCATTAGTAGAATGCTCATTCCAAAGTTTTGTTCAAAGTAGGGTGTGCATCTGTCTCTTCAGCATCCACATCTAGCAATAGGTTTCCTATTCATTTGCTGACTTTTCTCTCCCTATCCTTCTGCATCTTTTGTCTTCTCACTTTTCTCTACTCCCCTTTCCCTAACTTTATTGAAAAGATGACTTTATTTTTTAAGTGGCTGCTGAAAACATTTTTCTCATGCTGGATCCTTAGCAGCACATAATAGTGATGAGAACTGCATGGGACATAGCACCAGACTTGAACCACTCCTGCCTGTCCCCCAGACCCTGGAACTCAGAGGATAATACAAACCCAGTCCAACTTGTAGCTCTGGCCATGGTTCAGTCCTGTGTTTTTGCAGTCACATCTTCCTGACCAGCACTGTCTACCCACACATCCTGCACGTCACACAATCTCTACACTTGCCCTTCACAATGTCACACAAAGATAAGACGGGAAATCTGCCAGTGTGCCCCTTGCACTTTTGTATCACAGATTGCACACCCTGCCTGCTCCCTGCATCTCAATTTTGTTACCTCTTCTACCTAAGCTTGGGAGTTTTTCAAGTGTCTATCTCCACTAAAAGCAACATTGCTTTGGAACAAAAATACCTCTCAGTCCTCCAGAATTTCATGCCATGAGACAACTTCTGTTGCCTCACTCCGATCCTAACTTTACACTCTCTCCATATATGTGCCTACCTTTTCCGTTGTTTGTATCATATCTCATAAATTCAGGCTGGAAGGTTGTAAGAACAGACTTCTGACTAAGTTGCAGGCATTCCCAAGTTAATTTTACTTAGTACTAGAGAGGCATATGTTTTTTATTAGATTTTTTGAAGTTGTTTTAAGTCTTAGAAAAATAACGCAATATTCATTAAAAAAACCCAGCAGCTTAAAATGATTACTACCATAGGGGCCAAAATACAGTATCAGCAAATATGACTGAAGTGCACAAGGTAATATGATTTATAAGCCTCTGTAATCAAAAAGATGGATCATTATTCTAGAAAAACTATTCAGCAGGTGTTTGTTTATCAGAGCTTTTGGAGGACATACTAGTGAAACCCTACAAAACTAATAATTTTCATTTCCAATAAAACAATTGCCCTTAAACATACACATTTTCAGCAAAGTGTGTCCATTGCTTGAAAGTAATTATATCCCAAATTATCTTTATACTCTACAGTACACTGCAATTATATACTATTATTCCCTGAATGTGCCTGGATCTTTCAAAACATGGCTCAAATAGAAAGTCCTTCAGCTCCAAAAAATTAATCCAAATGTAACTGTTAAGTTGCATGAGAACAAGGCCTTTGTTGCAAAAACTCATTTGAAATTTTGTGGGGTTTTGAGAAAAAATAGATGTTGAGGCTTGTAAGCAAACTTCAATTTGGAAAACTACACTTGAGTAGGTAACTGCATACAGTGTCTGACAAGTTAAGCTATACAGGAACGTACACAGTTTTCACATGGAATCCTAAGAACTATCTATTTCTTAATCCCTATATTAAACCAAATTTTTTTTAATCAATATTTATGGGTAACTTCGAGGAAACATAGCCTGCAAATGCACTGAGCATAAATTTTGGACTCACACAGCTGAGGAACCATCACAAAAGGGAAGCCGTTGTAGAACAAAACCATGAATTTCAAGGACAGTACTCAGAGCTTTTATTCTATTTATATAAAAAGTCTATTTCCTTATATATAATTTTTCATTTAATACTAATGTGAAAATAATACCATAAAAAATACAACAAACCTTGTCAACAGCTCTTGCTGAATTTTTCCAATATTTTAAAAAAATTAATGGAGTTAGATTAGGGTTTTGGCTGAAAAAATGTGTCAGACAAAGCTTTGGCAGAAAAGTCAACTCAGAAGCAATGTATTTTCAAACAAATTTGAAAAGGCTATATTATACATACATGGGTCATTTTTAGATTATGGAGATGTAAAAAAGCAGTTTTCAACATCTGCTTTCAGTTCTCAAATGGAAATTCTTTGGGCTTCAATTGAAAGCAAAGACAAGACATAAGACGTATATACACTAAAGGCTATTACATTAAAAAATTTAGTAATCAGAAAAATCAGACTGGAAGTTCACCAAGATTCTCTCTTTTGTCTCCTCTGTTGAGTCTATGCAGCTCCTCAAGGGCAGAGCTGCACTTTGGCAAAAAACTCGTTTGATGATTTTGAGACAGGACACTGCGGACTTTAAAAGCTGAATTCCCCTCTCCCCACCCAACTCCCGTGCCTGCTGCTTAGGAATCTGACATAAGGGCTAGGATGGATGTGACAAACTCCAAGGAAAGTGACCTCAACTTTGCACTATTGCCCATGAGGCAGAGCTGCAGAGGTGCTGACACCACTGTGCTGTCATGCAAACCAACCCGCCCAGGGTTAAAAGAAAACCAAATTGCAATGCAAGAAGAAACATCTGCCACAGCCACTGGGTGCTTTAATCCCACTGCTGAGACCCTGAGATGGACCAATATCACCTGAACACACCAGGAAGAGGCCAGTAGCTGCAGGGCCAGCGCCCAGGCATGCTCCAGATCTCTGCAAAAGGTGCTGTGTTGCAGCCTAGCAGGAGTGTCTGATTTAATGATCCATTTGGTCATTCTAAAGAGAACAGGCAAGTGTTTTGCCATCTTTAGAGAGTTCATTCTTTAACCCCCATGCTATACCCCATGCGTGATATCACATTGCTACTTTTAACATATTTGACGTAGTTAAATGGGAGACATCGCAGGGTTTAGAAGGAAATACTGATAGATGAAAGATATTTCACTCATGCAACACTATTTCTGTACAGAAAGTATAGGAAACACTGATAAATTTCAGTGGCAATAAACATTAAACAACCAGCTGCTAATAGCTCCAACTTCCCTCTGCTGGTGCTGAGCCTAAAAGCATCATCTTCCATTTTGTTTTCAGGAGCACCTTGCAATTACTTTCCTGAGTTATATTTTCTTTTTTATAGGAGACTGGGCTATGTACCTGCTTATCTTTTTCTGTTTCTTTTTGTATGATCATGGATTTTCATGGATTTTCTGTTTCTTTTTGTATGATCATGGATTTTCATGCAGGGAGAAATGTTTCTGGGACTGCCAGAGCCATTCTGGGAAACAGAATTCTGTCAGTCTATCTGACCACATAGCTACATTTCTGTGATGTTTCAACAGGCTGCTAGCAATGCTTCTAAATAGTTTAAAAGCAAAATGGAATGGAAACATCTCAAAGAAAATGGCTGAGAGGAAAGGTCAGCAATTTTCTTCTTAGAAGTCTCTGCAAAGACTGAGATGTTGCATTATATATTGATGACTGTTTTCTTCTACAAAATCCCCCAGAGTCCCAGAGGTAGCTAACACACCATGATATAACAGCTGATGCCACCATCTAATTCCATCTTTTATTAAGTCAGGCTCTTTAATTAGTGCAGCTTGAAGGTCTGTAGCATTTAAAGAAGTCTTTTTTTTTTCTTTCCTTCAACTATTTTTTTTTTTTATTTTCTTTCCTTCATCTTTCCTTCATTCCCTTTTTAAAACAGTTACCTGACATTTTAGGAGAAAATCACCCCAGAAGAGAGACAGCTCAGCAAATGTATCCAGCTGTGAAAAGAGACCACCAGAATATCAACCCACACTGAGACATTTTGTAGGAACACTCATATAAGAATGAGCTCATCTAAGGATAAGCTTATAATTTAATTTTGGTTTGGCTTGTCTTTCACCTTTTGAAATGCACAAATTCATGCAAATCAAGTTCCTTGCACTTTATTTAGTCCTTATAGAAATAAATTTATATTGTATGTGTCAGGGAAAAAAAATACCCTTTGGCTACTGTTATGTATTTGGTTATCACTGATGCATTACAAGTTAATGGATTTAATGGGAATGGTAAATTATTCTTGAAAAAGATATCAAAATTATCACCAGCCATAAAGCACTGCAGGAAAATAGGAAAATCCATGTGTTCTGTGCCAAAACATTAAGGGACTCCGAGGGAAAGTGGCAGTTCTCTGCCTATCCAAATCCCAGTCACATGGATGCTGGTCTCACTGAGGCCAGAGGTAGTTTTAGGAGGTTTCTGTGCAATTAAAAATTTACATCCAAAAGCATTTTAGCAGATTAGTGGGCAGTTGTTAGCAAATAATTTTTAATAATCTATGAAGAGATGGGGCACCTTCATAAATTCTTCTTATAGTCATGGCACTGTCCAGACAAAAAAAAAGGCACAAAAAAGATGTTTTCTCTGCAATGCCTGAGTGTGGGAAAAAGTGTCAAATGTTTCACTGAGTCTGAAGAAGCAGGAAGAATTGCCAGTAATGTTCCATGATGCTCATTTTCCAACTCCATATCCTGAACTTTCTGGATATGTGTCAACACTTCCATCACACCAGATCTGTTTGACACATTAAGGGAAGAATTATTGAAGCTTCAGGCTATGACCTGTAGGCAAAGCTAACACTAGGAAACCATACCCAGGAAATATAAGCTTGCAAGCATTCTCATGTTCAAAGGAGAACTCTAAAAAGGGGAGTAAGAAACTGTTTTTGGAGGTATTTTGTTCAGTTAATTTTGTCTTCAAGTCTCTTCTGAAGCAATCACCTGCTGATGCTGCCTTCCACTGGCATGCAGGTCTTTTGCAATAGTTTTCATGTAGTAGCTGCAAAGGAGCAGTATCGGAACCAAGAGGAGTGTCTTCGCAAATGCAGTCCCTATGTAGGAGTAAGATCATTAACTATCAAGTAATGAGGAGCAACTATACACAGATTGATGTAAACAAGTGCATACTTGATTGAGAAGCTGCCTAATATTGTCACAGTCAGTGCAGTCAGGAAGATTTCTAGGAACACAATGGGATTAGGGAAAGGTGTGACAAAACCTAAGTACCAGGAAAGCTCCCAAACAAGCTAGCCCCAAGGTGCTATGAAGAACAGCATACAGGATTGGAAGAGATGTTGAAAACTGGAAAGGTTAAAGATTGCAGCATAATTTGTGCAGAAAGAAGGCTGTTGTCTGAACTGTCTAAATGGCAATGCTTTTGAAGAGAGACATGTCAGCAGGAATTGGGCTTTCCCACAAGCTTGGTTCTTGTTGCAGGTTTGAGATTTGTGGCATAGAACATCACTCTGCAATACACCTGCAAAACTGCCAAACCAGAAAGGCCAAAATAGACATAGCACTATGACACCCTGAAGGCAGGATATGGAGGGCCACTGCTCCCCAACACCCCAACATGAGGTAACAGCCCCTCAGGTGTCCCTGCTCTCTGAACACAGCTGGCAAACACTGCTTCCAGACATCCATTTCAAAGACTTTTGGGATTTGTCCAAGTCTTGCCATCTTTGCTGCTCCTTCAAGCACATGCCAATCCATTGAAGACAAATGCCTTAAAATCTGAAAGGTTTTTGTCATGGTACTTACTGTTTGAAAGTTAATTTTATTCTTCTTCATAACCCCTAACAAATTCTTTCTAATACTTCTTCTTCAATTTAGTTTCCTCTAACCCATCACTCTCTTTCCTTCAACTCTCAAAGTATTCCTCTTCAGAATCTTCTTATTTAGGGATTTTTTAAATATATCCCCTGAAATTTTCTAGTACAAAGCTCAGTCAGGCTACAATAACAATCACAAATTTGTTATACTGTGTATCTGAGTGCAAGTTCCCCTTCTCAGCCCAGCAGCTGCTTTGCAGAATGACATTACTTAAACCTGAAAACAGTGGGAGCACAGCAAAGATTGTCAAACGTCCTGAAAAATATTTTGAGATTTATCTGTGTAGACATGGTATAAATACTGGCACCTGGCTGAGCAGACTGATGATGTTGTATGGATAGTAATTTCTCTTCCCCTTTTATTATCTCTGCTATCCAAAGCTGAGACAACCCTCTGAAAAGAACAAAACATTTTATCCTGAGGTACAAACCCAACACCTATCATCCATGAAAAATTCTAGGATTTTGGATAAGTATCAACCCTGTCAGGTCTTTACGCCTAACCCACCTCTGGCCCTAAAAATTCTTGCAGGCTATCTTACCTACTGTTTAGGAGGTATATAAAACACAGACTCAGGTGTACCACTCTAGAGAGATAACAAGATGAAAAATGCAAGGCTCACCTGGCCCCACTTAAGCAAAGTACCCAAAGACAAAGGTGCTTCCATAAACATCATTTCTCTGTTCATTTTACCATGACACCATTAAAGTTCAGATGGAATAAGATGTGATGACATGTCAGAAGCAGGCCAGCAAGAGAGCAGACGTTAAATAAGCAGCAATATCGCTAAAGCCATGTTAGGACACATTGCTCAGCTCCCATCTTCAGACAGACACAGCCACAAAAGGGAACATAAGCGGCTGCAAGACACAGCAGTGAGAGTTCAGAAAGCCCTTGTTGGGGCAAATCAGCCCAGGGCAGGGACTCCCTGCCCACAGGTGAGAGCTGCATCAGACCTCTCCTGAGCTCTGCCCTAAAGATCTTGACAGCCACATTCAACTCTGACAGCACAGAGGCGGATTAATATTTTACCATCTCATGTGGAGACAAAATCTAGTCTGGCTTATAAATACATTATTGAAAAAACATGTTCTTTATGCTAGAAGAAAAAGAGCCAATGTTTGCTGAATCAATTTGAAAGGCCTGTCCTAAAATGACCTGAGCCGTGAGACCCAAAACATTGCTCCAGCTGCCTACTGGCACTGCAAATGTGGTTGCTGGCATGGCTTCAAGCCAGCCCAGAGACTCAGGAGAAAGCCCAGCATTTGTTGGACCCAATGATTCTAAGGGTCTTTTCTATGGTTCTGCAAATGGTTCTATATTTTCGTGATTTGGGAAGAGCATAGAGTGAGTTGCTTTCACCATTGCTACTCATTCATAGGGGGAGGGAACATTGCCATGTTTTGGCTTGTTTTGTGTAGTGTGACCACCTCTATTATCCATTGAGAGCTAGCATACCTTTAAAAAGAGACTGTCAACAGAAGCAAACAAATAAAATCAGACAGAGAACAGACTGTAATGTTAGGGAAAAAAACTTACATGTCTCAAATACCCTCAAAATAATAGTTAAATGTGTGATGGCTACTAACACCAGTAGCATAATATATAATCTTTTCTTAAAAGAATATGGAAGCAAGATCCACTAAGCAAAAGCAATGTACCACTTTGGCAAATTTCTTTCTCTTAGAAAATGGATGGACAAGCTCTCTCACATGGCCTTTACCCAACAGTGTTCTTGCAGCTCTTACCAGCATATGGTGAGAAATGGCAGGGATATATGCAATGGGAGAAGTTTGCAAAGACAGTACAGACACAAGGCAGAGTACTATTTTAATTTTTAGTTCTATCTGTATTGCAGGACTTGCAACTGAAAACATGGAAGAAAAGTATGGTTCACATGTTGTAGCACCCTCATGGGAAGCAGCAGAATAAATTACAAATACTGGTCAGCCAAGCTTACAGGTTCCCCAGAAACAGCAAATTGTGGTGACACAGGAAATGTCTGACCTTGCTGAACAGCCAGATATGGCATTCCTGTGTATCACAGAGCCTGCAAAGTAAAATATACATAGAGTCATAGAATTATTCAAAATGGAAAATACCTTGGTATGTAATTTAGTCAAAACAGGGACAATATTTTGCCTTGCAACACCAAATGACCATATTCACTATGAGAAATATTTAAGTGTCATATCCAATATAGCCATTATATGTTATAATTAATCATATCTACTAAGATAAACAGAAAAGTGACAAAATCATATTTAGATGAGTTACCTACTTTGTGAATAAAGACTAGAAAATTACCTGTCTTGTGAAAACCAAGTTCTGGTTCTCCAAATCAGTGTCCCCACTATCATTTTTCTACATCCATCACAGGCAGAATCACTGTTTGCATGAACAGGAGGAAGCTTCCCATTGAGACATCACATTTCAGCCGAAGGCCAAGGCATCTCTTTTCCAAAACTATCCTTGACTTCCACCCTTGGTGCGTTGGTGTCAGATGTTGCCAATACAGGAATGCAAGCAGCATTCAGGCTACTCTCATTCGTACCTGGGTCTTCGTCTTCTGTAGAAATATATAAGAAGGAATAAACAAAAGCAGAACGCTTTTTTCTTCTATCATTATATATTCTATACTCCTTGCCCAGGAATCTCCTTCAAAAAAGGATCTTTACCAGTTTATTTATAGTCATTTGCAATCAAAGAATCTTATTTTCATGTTTATGAAAACTCATGAATAAGAAGCTTGAGAGTTATCCAATACAGACATCCTGTAAGCTGGACAAATTTCTCAGTAACCTCATTTTGCTTTAATGTCAATATACTTGAGACTTGTATCATATTTGGCAAATTATGTTGCTCTTAAAAAAATTAATGATAAGTAACCACACCAAGAAAATCCATAACATAACTGTGACTAAAGTCTCTAAAAACCTTATCTCATAAAAGTATGTTTTCAATAAATACATGTTTTCATAAGTCTTCATTAATCCTCAGTGTTGACATTCTTAGAATAGAGGAGACCAATCAAAAAATAAAGCCTTACAAAGTAGTTATTATGGTTTGCATTAGCTGGGAAAGATGTTCCAGTGGGACAGAGGCTATATCATTATAAGAACTGAATCATTCAACTGATTTCAACTAGTACAGAGAATAACTTTGGCTGCATGGCACAATGTCCTGTGATGAACATGCAAACCAATGGAGAGTGGGATAACATTTAAGAAAAAAGCTCTTGCCAACAATATCAATGGTCTCCAATGTCCCAGTCCACATAGATATAAATCAGAACAGCTGTGTTCTCCAAAACAACCTACAAATAAAAACATATTAACTTTCCTTCAGCCTTTAATTCTCTTCATTTATTCCCAATACTCATGACAGATCCAAGGACAAGGAGCAATGAACATAGGTTTTATTTTGTTTTTTGTTTTGTTCTATTTTGTTGTGTTTTGTTTTGCTGTCCCATCCTGTAAAAGAAAGGAACTGGAACTAGGATCAGTTAATCTCGGGAGGACTCTGTCAAAAAACTGAGCTAACCACCACTCTTTCTATCTTTTCTATATAATTAACATCATTTTCATTCAAAAATGTTTTACCTGTAGTTGTACATGTCTACAAATTGGATGTAGCCATCACTTAGAACATGGTAATATAAACAGTAGCTGCTCTAGAGAAATTATCTTCTGAAAGGTACACAGGCTAATGTACATGTTCTTAGTTTAATGTACCTACATGGAAAGCAAGAAGAGGAGGTTTACATGGGAATTTGGTTAAAACTTCTACAGAAGCACTGCATCTGAAACAATACTTACAAAGATGGATAAAAAACTGGTTAACTTAAACTGGGAAATTTTTGGTGCAGGGAAAAATTGTTTGGCTTGAAATGGAGTCACTTCTGCTGTAAAGGAACAGCCTCAGGGATATACAATGGGAACTAACAAGGAGAAGAGCTACTTTAAAGTGCAGTTAAGGTCCCAGGGAACACATACACAGCCTTACCCAAGCATGAAGTTATGTGCCTCTGTCTCTCCAAAATGAAGACAGGTATTGATAGGACAAGAGATCTCAGTGGAAATGGCAGAGAAGTACCTATGGAGAGATCCATCGTTGCAGCTGCTGTTACTGCTGCAGCTGCTGTAATAAAAGTAGGGAATGAGGAACAGATTTATGTACATTTTTGTTGCAGAAATCTTAACACTCTCTTTTTGGTAACTTAAGCTCCAGAAATGTGCCCGCATGGTGATCTCAGCTCACCCATAAATTGGACGTGGGTGGAGGGTTATGAAAGCAATGTCCGACAGAGTTACATAGTGGCAGCCCTACAGTCCAGTGCAGACACTTGTCAAGCCAAGTCGTATTGGCACAGAGCAGCTGCAGCCACATCCACGCTGCCCAGGCTGGCTGGGCTCTGCTGGAAAGGTCTCACAATCCTCCCAGGAAAGAATGGACAACCCAGTGTGTGGCATGAGACAGGGCCTCTTCCGCAAGCACAAAAATTCAGCCCAGGTGGAAATTATCTTTTTTTTTCTTTCTTTTTCTTTTTTTTTTTTTTTTCTGAGAGAGAGAGAGGCTATTTAAAGAGAGTGTGGTTTCTAACTGGTGATAATAGCTCCCTGCTGATAAAAGCTATCTCTGGCATACTGAGCAGATGGCAAAAAGCAACAACAATTTGTTTCTCCTCATTTTATCCTTATGTGTCCACCATAGCTTAGAAAAGCTGGAGTTTCTTTTACAGGTGAAATTTAAATACATTTTTCTTCCTTGTCCTTTTTTCCCCCTTCCTCTTCCAAACACACTGCACAATGAATTCCCTCCATCTAGTAAACTATACATTATTTCCAACCACATAGAAATGAAATTACGAGCTGAAGAAAGAACACAAAAAAGAAGCAAAGCTTTCATAAAAGAAGGAAAGGGGCTGGAAAAGGAAACTGTATGTACATTGAGTGTGCCTGCTGTTTCTCAGCTGGGAAGTAGAGGTAGAACAATGAACAATTTACTCCAGAAATTGAATTATCTTCCTTCTTCTCACACCACAGTTTTTAGACCCAGCAGTGTCTAAAAACACTATAGACACAGCAGTGACTGTGTAAATACATTGCAATCCTGCAGCTCACTGAGATCTATTCACCCCAGATTGTTGCAAGAAGTCCAATGCATGGTCAGCCATGCTGGAATCTATCTAGCAATGATTCCTGAGCTGCATCTGGTTTGCTTGCAACAAATCTCCCATACATGCGCAACATACCCTGCCAAGAAAATAAAAATAATGAAACTAAGTATAAGAAATAATTAAAAGTGGAAACATCACCTTGTTTAGCTGTTGGAAAAACACTGACATAAGGACAAAACTCCATTAAAGTCCTTGGACTTCCTTAAGGCTAGGAATTCCTTCAAACTAAAAAATTGCAGTGAATAAAAAGCCAAGCCTGTACAGGAAAAAAAAAAAAAAAGAAGTGATGTAAATACAGTGCTGTTCCTCCCTTTCTAGGGAATGGCCTCACCTCTATCAGGAGAAAGAATCGTGTTTGCTTACATGTGCTCTGAATCATTTGCAGAGAGAAGTAGGGAGCTTTTCTGGCCTGCTTTCTAATACCTTACAACTTCTACCTGCTGAAAAGGTACTGAAGAATATTTCTAAATATTTGAAATATGTCATGATAGTTATCTGAAAACAGTTATGTTTTCATGCAACTCTAGTCTTTATAAATCAGTTCAGAGTGCACCCTCTCTTAAAGGCACAGCAAGTTTCTCATCTGCCACAGATTTTACCAGAGAAATATCCTATATCCCAGGCTTTGCAAGTTAGTACACTGGAAAATAGGAAAATATTCAGAAAGAGCACAAGGAAGGAAATTGTTTGAAAACTGTTTTGTGTCTCAAAAAACTTATGTAAGTGCTTGCTCTCAGCAGAATTTGGGTTTGACAACTCAGTCATGAGGCAAGAGTTTGACTTTGGGAGTAGAGACAGGAAGGGTGGGGTGAGAAGGAGGACATGGGAAAACCCTGGGGAGAAGGAGTCAGAAAGCCTTCATTGTCCCGTTGGCAGAGCCATGGGTGCTCACCTGCCCTTCTCTTGCTTGCACAAATTAGGACACATGGCAATGGCTCAGTGATGCACGCAGCGCTGCTGCCTCTAACAGCCTGGTCTCCCAGCCCTGGCGCCAGTTGTCATGAGGTTACACACAATATCCAGAGATAGGACTGAAAACTGGGAAGAACTTCAACTGTGTAACTACATTTTTGCTACGGCCTTAGGTATGAAAAGCTTTTCTCACAGTGGAGTAATAGCAACACCCTAGTTCCAAGCTGTAAAAGTGTTTCAGGCAACTGTGGCCTGCTGTTCAATACTGAACTGCCAATACTGTAGTGTAACTATACCAGCTAATAGTGACATGCAAAATGAAACTCATCTACTAAAATTTAGACACCTAAAGCCCTATTCATGCTTCACCATTTTCACTTGTTTTCTTCTACTGATGATAAACAGAGCTCAAATTGACCTGCTGCAGTGTGGGCCTGTGCATGTGTCCAGATCAGCAGACAAGTGTTGCCCAGTGGATGCTGATGCTACAGCAGTCAACATAAACATAATTTGCCTGATCTGATGTTATGTGCTAAACAATCCTTATGAAAAACCATACAAGTAGTGATTAAGCACAGCTAGTACTTTTCGCAGAGGTATTATCATTTTGAAATAAGGACAGTACTGATCTGACATCTCTGAAGGCAGTGCAGTGAATTATGAAGAGATGGGAGTGCTATCCTTTCAAAGACACAATTCTCAGAGAAGGTGATTATTACCTTAGACATTATATATATTAAAGCTTTTCCACAGCAGGTACTTTTTGCTCAAAACAGAGCAAGGAAGTTTTAATGGCTCACAATGTATTAACCATCAAAAAAAAAAATAGGAAAAAAAATACACAGCTCCAGATAGAAAATAAAAGCCAGTGATGATACATATGTTTTCTTTCCAATTTCAGATAGTTTACTCATTTCTGTATTTTTAATGCATTTATCTGCTCTCTGCTTGTAAAATCTTTGTGGGGAGCATGAGGCATAAGGAGACCAACTTGTAGTAAAAAAATCTACTTATCTACATTATTAGAGGTTGACAAGGGAATGGAAAGGAAGTAGTCATATTTGGCAAATTTAAATACATTTTTAAAATTAAGTTATGTAGTTTCTACTCAAGACTTTATTTTTAAAAGAATTGCAAAATTTTCTATTATGTGGAGATTCTGCCTCAGTGGATCGGGTGAAATTGTACCTGCTCCTTGCTCCTTAAATTCAAAGAAAATTCCTTAAGAAAAATCCTGCTAATGTGGATTTTAAAAGGTAATTTGAGAGATATTGACATTGCTCATCTTCCTGCTTGATGCACTCAGAAGAGCCAGGTTTGCAGAGAAAGATACTCATCACTTTCTGCACTCTCACTCTGGGAGAGGAAGCAAAATATCAACAAGAATATCTGAAAAACATGACTGTCCCAAATGAGTCACAGTGGGTGGAAAAGTGTGGCTTGAGAAGGAAAAATAGTCACAAACTCACATTATTTATATGGATAAACATGGATTGACACACTGAAAAGCATGCGCACATTGTGGAAAAAAACCCCATTATCATGTCCCATTCTTTGCAGCTCATGAATCCAAAACCAAAAATAATGTATAGGTTAGTCAGAAGGAAAACAGAATCCTACACACAGAAAGGAAAGGGATCAAAAAAAGTTAAAAATATTTTTTCAGAACTTCATAGTTCAGTGCACTCTCCATTTTTCAAGAACAAACCATGAACTGAAGACATACAAGTTTCAGTTGTGTTTTTTATTAATCCAAATGTTCCTGAGTATGCTCTTTTTTAAATTTCATAAATCTTCCATTAAATGTTTTGTATCCCAGAATGAATTATCCTTTTGAATGATTTATCTTTGTCATTGCTGCAAACCTGACCTATTCAGCTTATCTACTTTGAAGCTTCCTTAGGACTAATCAGGTGTCTCACTTCAGTGTCTCAACCCCTTGTTTTGTCTTCCTTTCAGGATTTTCTAAATGACTAGAAAAGGCACAAAACCCAGGAAGACAGATAAGACTTTAGAAGGCTATAAAAACAGTGAAAGTCATTAAACTTGTTAATCAACACACTACATGCACATGGGGGAAATTATTTTTGATAACATTGTGGTAGTTTTCCCAGAAAATGAAAGAACTAAAAGTGAAATATACATGTTCATATTAATAAAATAGAGTTTTTGTAATTAGAATCTGCTGCTATAGCATTTACTCATGCCCTGTAAGACTGCCCACTGCCCACCACATGTAATGTAACTACACCTATCACAGGGTTAACCCCATTATTTGGATGTAGATAAAACCATAGACAGGGCCTATTTAGGTCATTGGACAACTCATTTATTCAAAAGTGAAGAACACATTTGAATCACAGACAAGTTTATGAGTCATGTCTAAAAGCCTGCTTTTATGGACCACGATCATCGACTTGTACATGGAGCACTCCCTAGAAAATTCACAGTTAACAGCCACATTGATAAGCATACTTCCTGCTGGATGAGACAAAACAGACTTTTCATCTAAATCATTATATGGTTTTCCAGAGTCTTTTCACAATCTCCATGGCTTAGAAAAATTAAGCACTGTATGATTTTTGTGAAGAAGTGCTCAGTGTACAAGCTAGCTTTCTCAGCCTACAAAAAGGAATTAATCCTCCTAACTTACAGGATTTTCCTGAGATTATTTTTTTCCACAAAGTGGGATCAAAGTTCTTGTCACAGCAAAGTTTTTCAAAGGAAAGCTATTTCCATATAAAATCTCAGCTTTGCTGGCAAGGAGAACACTGGTTCCCAATACAGTTTTAAATTATTTCACTCTAGCTGAGACCAGAAACAGGGTCTCACCTACCAGCAGTACCACTGAACAGACTGTAAGAGCTGTTGTCCACCCCAAGGTCTCATACACCAAGTTAAAAACAAGAATATTGCATGCATTTTTCACTTTTATTTAAGTATATACAGATATATGTTTCTTGAATCCTCTTTTTTTTTTTTTTGTATTTTGATGACTTGGTCTATAGACTTTAATATTTTATTTTACAGCTAAAATCACTACTGCTCAGCTTATGAATGAAAATGGCAAGAGTCTTTCATTCAGGTGCTCTCTAATATTTTAAACAGAAACATAAAAGAGAATTGAAAACTTAAACATGATCATCATGATGAACATGGTAGATGGTGTGTAATTAAAAAGTGGGGCTTGACGACTCCAGGCAGCTACTGAATACACAATGTTGCATATTTTATGAAGATGGTGAGTCTGCCCCAAAACTAGAGGCATAGTCTTCAGAATTGCCTCAAAGTTATGAAAGCAAAGATCTCTCTAAACAGAAAGAAAAATTCAGTAAATTTCAATTGAACATATTTCTACACCTACAGAAAAGGGAAACCACCTGAAAATTACTGGTATGTGATTGTGTATCACATTCACTTTCCCTCTCAATTCATATTCCTTTCTTTAAAAATCCTTATATAAAAAAACATGAAATCTAGAGCTGACAGCTTAGCTCATTTGCCTATTTTTTCCCTCAAAGCAGTCAACTCTTTTCCTTTCCATCCTGACCTCAGAGTGATAGTGCCAGTGTGTGGGTGTTCAAGCAGAAATATTATCACTTGTTCAGTCCTTTAAAATATCATTTTTGGTGTATAAACAAAACAAACAAAGAAACAAAATAAAAGGTAATTGCTTTTCTTGCCTCTGTGTGCTGCAGCAGTTTCTTCTTTGACAGAGCCTGTACTGAGTGGCTGTTCCTCGAGCTTGGATGGGTAGGTTTCTGTTCATAATTTTATCCTTCTGTGAGTTGGATTAAATTACTGACAATTAACAGTCAGAAAGATTTTTGACCACTATAAGAGTAGAACAGATAAGGTCAAAAAGGCTTCTTTTTTTTCTCTTCCCTTTCATTACCTTTGTCATACTTTGTTAAGTATGCAAACATGTTCTGGAATAATAACTGTCTAGCATTAAATTGCAAATTTTGCTACAAGTTTTGGCTATTCTACTAATAGGTTGTAACTCATGAAACTACTTATTTTCCTGCTACAAGGAAATATTACAGAAACAGTGAAAAAAACCCTAAACCCTGCTAAAATCAACCCAAATTTTAAGTGTCTACCAAATTGCACAAAGGTATAGTCTCCAAACCATACAATGACTTGCACTCCTGCAGCATGGCTGCAGCTTATTTCCTGCCAATAGTCCCAACAACTGCAATGAAACTATTCGTGATCTCAGAACAGAAAAGGTGGGCAAGTGCTCTGCTGGACTTTGATGAAAGTATTCCTCGCATCAGAAAACAGGGCTGCAAGCTCAGGCCAACTACATTACATGCTTGAAGGTCTAAAGAGTCCTCAAAGCACTGAAAAGAAATGTCAAGTGAGCTAGGGTCAGCTCAGGGCATGAAGACCAAACCAAGCATAATTTAATTTCTTTTGCTTTGGCTTTCTCTGGAGCAAATTCAACCAAAACCCACTCAGGATATTTGTTGCAGTAGATAAAGGGCAACATTAAGAAGTATTCTAACATCTCATTCAAGGTAGTTGTAGAATACATTTATACCTGTTCTGTGGTATAAATTAACTACCTTTAAGCTCTCTTCAAAGAAGGGAAGGTCAAAAAGACCTAATGAGAGATGAAAGGTCTCTGATCACCATTCCTCCATCCATTTAGGAAAGACAAAATCCTTTGTGCACCAGGGCAGCTAAATCAAGATCACTGACAACTGAAAATGTGAGCAAAGGTTAAAAGAAACCTACAACCCAAATTCAGAATTCAGGTGTTTTTTCTGGGGACCAGTTGCAAATAAAAGGCTTTTAGAGTGGCCTGAAACACAGTTGTATGCATCTGTGTGCTGCCAAGAGAAACAGAGGAAAGCAAAGAAGGCCTGAAAGAGTTGAAATAAATCCAAGAGCATGAGCAGACACTGCCCATGAGACGAAGCCTGGCTGAATGCAGAGAGTCGTGCAGAGAGAAACATCCCTGTGCACCTGCATCACCTGAAGCCATGAGGATTTGCTCAGTGGCAGCACACAGTGCCAAGGAGAAACTCTTTGGGCACACCCATGTCTCAGGCTGGCAAAGGTGAATGGGCTTTTGTCATAAGGGAGCTTTCTAGGGCAGCTTATTAGCATCTATTGTGCAAGTTCTGTTTAAACTCTTGTCTCTAAAAACGTGATTTCTTCCCTGCAGGACGCAGGTCACCCAACATATTCCTGTTCTCAGGTGTGGCATTTCAGCCTTAAGAAACTGTCTCATCTGCAGTAGCGACCAGAGTGCCAATGTCAGAAGAGAGCTTCACTATTCACTGTAGCTGTGTAGCAACATCCTGACGGCAATTCACTCAGTCCAAAAGAGCACAGTCCCACATTCCTACAGGCAGATGACAAAATATCCCCTATTCCCATCCAGAACTGGTGATCTTACAGGTCCACTGCATGAAAATAAACCAAATTTTCCTATAACCATTGCTTCCATTTTGATAGTTGGGATTAAAAGTGAGCATATTTGAAGCCCTTGGGAGGTGCAGGAGGTAATGTAACACTATTATCCAAGGGATGGCTTCAGTTTTTACAGGCTGTGACTCTTTAAAGAGGTTACATCATGTTCCTTGCTGAAGAAAGCAAGGAGAGAGAAGCAATGCTAAAAGCCACAGATGACATACAGCTACCTAGCTGGCCGAACTGAGAGGAAGCCTCATGAAACTTTTTACCACATAATGTCACTTAGATTAATTTGTGACAGTTTCCTAAAGAAAAGAGAATAGACAAAAAAAGTAGAGCTGACAAGAACTAAAATGTACGTGATTTATAGGCAGGGGGCACCCTGTTGTTACTGTGAGCATGAGGTAGGTAGCTCTCAAGAGCAGTCACAAACAGACTAACCTTACACAGACTCTCTGTCGGTCAAAAGTATCAGTTGAAAATGATTTTTAGGTTAACAGGCATCTATCAAAATAAAACAGGTATGTCAAGACAGCCACGAAAAATTGCTAGGTACTTAATGTCTTTCATGGTGATTATTTCAGTGAATTATTTCACAAATTGATCCTCTGTTCCACAGGTTTATCCAAATATCAGTCTTTGAATAGCTCAGAGGAGGAGTATTCTACTGAGGGGATCTGTGAGTTGTTTCCTCAAAGGAACTGGCAAAAGGAACTGTAATGTCAAGCACAACTGTCTGCATTTGATGTAAGAATCCATGAATGTCAGTCACAAAAGGCAAAATTTTTAACAATAGACATAGAGCATCAAGATGTCTTTTTTGCATATAGATAAACTTTGTTTACTTACTAGAAAATAAAAATATGTTCAAAAGCATGTTCCTTCTTGTGTTTTCATAAGGACCAAAACCACAAAGCCACATACTGAGGTATGGCGGAGCTGGGATTCTCCTCTTTCCAGGCAGTTACAGAGCACCAACCTCTTCCCAGCCCCCTCACTGCTGACAGCCTAATCACCAGCACAGCCTCTTCACCAGACCTTTCTACTCAAGTGCTCAAAACAGCTGCAGTGTGATGCCTCTGTTAAAAGTTTCTTTTTCCCCTTTGCTCCTGGACATCTTTTGTCTGCAGAATTTCCACACTCATAGGCTCAAAGACTCCATTCCCTGCTAGCAACATAAAGGATGTACCTCGTGCTGCTTTTCCCCCACAGGAGAAAGCTCAAGGGGTCTCAAAATCTTTAAGGAAGCCTCTGAGAGGGCATATAGGTGCAGGATGGGAGTCCCAGATCCTGCCCAGGGTGACAGAGCACTCACTCCCATATTACCACAGAGGTGACTCTGAGTCATTTCTGCACTCCCCAACACCACAAAATAAAGGCTTCTTCTCACCCCTTGTCCACCCATTCTGGGATGACACAGTGACTGGCTGAGAGGGATTACAAGAGGTCATTTACTCTTTCTTCTTGACCAGGGCAGGCTGCTGATGACACTCCTGGCAAGTGCTTGTTCAAGCAGTCCCTAAAAACCCCCACCACATCCCCAGACATTGTGTCTCACAGCTTCTACAGCCCAGTGCTCTATGCTATGCAAGCCAGATTATCTGTCTCTTTTTTCTTTCAGAATTTGAATTAACTTCCTCACTCTCAGAAAAACCTGAAGGCATTGCATCTTCCCAAAGATTTTTTTCCTGTGTCTGCTGCTCTCACAACCAAATGACCAGGCATTCTGGTCCTCAAAAATTTCACACTTCTACTGTCTACTTGATTTATATTTTTGTGTTGGTTCAAGTGATTCACAGACTCACCTTGCTGGTATTAAGAGCTGATATCAGGAGCATCAGAGCCTTCACTTAGTTCCTCTGGCAGAGCATGACAGCATTTCTACCAGAAACCACATTTCAGGAACAAAATTTCTACCTCTCCAAAAGAATCAGTGCTTCCCATGACACTCAAACTGCAGCAATCCCAAGAGGCTGCCAATTCCCAGTCCTGTGGGTATTAGGAGGCAATGCAGACCTGCCCCTTCTCTTTTCCAGCATTCACATGCCCTCTGGATGAGGCCGAACCAATACAACAACAGGACCATATTCTAGTTCCCCAGGAAAGGAGACATTTCCCCTGAAAGATCAACATGATATACACTTTTGCATCCACAACATAAGAGCTTCACAGGCACAACTGACATTAAAAAGGCTAATTGAGGACTGTCTGAGAAAATACTACAAGTTCTTGACCATGAAACCCTAAAAAGAAAATAAAAAGACACCAAAAAATCCATAAATTAAAAAAAAAAAAGTGAAAAGACTCTTGCCTGAGGGATTTAAAACATGTTAAAATGAAAGCCCGAGGGTCACACTGTGTTAATTCCTTAATTTTTCACAGGAAATAAATTTATGATAATATTTTCCTGAAGACAGTTCATTATTCCAGGCTTATTAAAAATCAATAGTCTGGAGGACTCCATTGCTATGCTGCTTTCTGTATTCTAATTAAATCTTTTAACTGCATTCAGACAGAATAATTACACACTCCAGGATGCATGAGTGGCTTGTTAGAGCTTTCTCCTGTGCCTTACAGTTTCCCAGGGTGCTATAGTCTCATTTCTAGCCACATCTATCAGTCAAATGAACCTCCAGAGTACAGTAATATTTCCCCTGCAACAATTATAGTCTTATCTAGAGTATCTTGACCAAAACCAAACAGCATTTAGGAAAGTACATTTTTATTAAAACACATCTTTTCTTCATCTTAGGATAAAAAGAAGAATCTGCATCCTAATCAAACATGAAATAATCTTATATAAACTTTACCTTTCATGGAATTTAGAGCTTGAGTGTTTTGTTTTTGTGGAGGTAATGCATGTAGAAGAACAGCTTATTATACTCAGACATCTGATTTTAACATCAAATGTTCTGTGTACTAAATAAATCCCTGTACTTTCACTTTCTCTGGTATGAGTAAACAATTTTTCCTCCTGGTCATCTGTCTGCCTGAATTCAGTCACACGAGAAGGATACCAAAAAGCACAGTGCAGTTTTTTACCTTCATTTCTCATATATTTAACAAACATTGGCTGCTCTGCTTGCAAGTATCCACAGAGATGTGTCATGACTATATTATTTAAACAGAAAATTAATAGATTGAAGCAAATGTATATTCCATCAGTAACCCCAAATTGCAGTAACCATAGAATGACAACAAAATGAAGATTTTAAAAAAGACCTAAGGCTTAATTTGCTCACCACATCTGCTATAAAATTGCTTATACTACTTGTAGTCTCCATTTTCATAATGGCTGCACAGAGATATCATTACATCCAGTTTTTTTTTTTTCTTTTTCATTATATATACACTGCCTACAGTGTAATGGAATAAATTACTAGTTATGGATTTTTCAAATGCCCACAAATTTCAATCATTCCTCCCCCTTTTCTTTTTCAGTAATTTCCTTTTTTTAAAAAAATAAATTAGTATCTATATAAAGCTGTAAGAGAAAAATTTCACTACTTGCATTTTCCTAGTATTTTTTACTTATTATAACATGTTCATGTTTGAAAGAGTGAGATGAAGTGTTGGAAAACATTTGTTCTCAGAATTCAGAAAAATCTAGTCTTTATTATAATTTTGACCTACTACTGTCTTACCATGAAGGCAAATCCCTGAATACCTAAACTTAGATGACTCTCAGAGTGAATTTCTTAATTTCAGGTCACTGCAACCATGTAAATATTCTGCTAACTGTGCTGGCTGATTTACTTCTCCCTTCTCTCTTCCAACACAACTTTTGCTCCACCGTGTCTGTTATCTTCAGTTTCAATGTATGTCAGTTTTAAGATTTAGCTCTCAGTGCAATGAAATATGTACTGGGTAAGCCAGCATGGGTTTTCCTCTTTCCAGGCAGGAGCATAAATAAACCTAGCCTGAGTGATGTGAAATATGGATGCTGTGGTATTCCAAGAAGACATGATTGCCTAAAGTAATGTTGAAAGTAAGGCTTTTTAAGTGTGTTGACTCAAGAAAAAAAAAAAAAAAGAAGAAGAAGAAAAAACATCACCAATGCACCTTCTGCAAGGAAGATATTTGGTTGTCAGAATTAGGAAAAACAGCTCTGAGGATGCATATCATCCCGATCTCCCCTGCAGTGCATGGGTGAGTATGGCTTTCTCAGAACCTGTGTTTCTCTTCTTCAGATGTAATGACTGTCTCCTAGGGAGGAATGTCCCAAAATAAGTATGTCTTACAAGCAGTCAAGAGAAAATGGCAACACTACCAGAATTAAACCACACAAGCTGCATTTCTAGCCCATCTGCTTTATCTAGCAAATTCTCCCCGGAAAACACCTCAGCCTCAGAAAAGCATTTTTTCTTCAACCTCTTTCCTTCACAATTGTATTCAAACTTTCTATGCCTGGCCCTCCAAGAGCAATTAGGGCAATTGAGAGTTATTTAGAAGCAGAGCAGAAGCGTATAATCCATCTGATTTCCCTCTGAAGTGACACATGTACAACAAGAAGAGAGGGAAGGAGGAAATGGCAGACACAAACAATGGAAAAGGTAAAGACAGGGTAAGAGTCTTTTGATCAGCACATACCACTCATCTGTCAGCAATTTAGAGACCACCCAGCCACAAAACCTTGCCATGCCAGCCTGCCACTTCTGTATCAATCCTTATATCAACTCTTCTTTTTTTAATTTCCTTTCTTATTATTATTCTTTTTTTTCAGTCTAGATTGTTCTTTGAAAGGTGTTCACACATTTCTAAAACTTGCCAAGTAGCAGCAATGGTCTCTAAGGGCACTTACTGTGAAAGACATGTACTATCCCTCTTTTTAACTCATCACAGTTCTGCTTATGTTCAGAGACATTGCAGACCCACAACCTTCAGCCCACCCCAGCACCCGAGGTCAAGTCAAGGTGACATATACCTCCACTGCAGACCCACTGTCTCCTGTGCTTAACCTGAAAATATGAACCAAAGTCAGTGACAGGAAGTGTCGCTGGCTTTGGTTCATATTTTGATATGATTTGCTCTGAAACATGTCATTATTTTATCATTTAGCCAATCTAGTCTCTCAATACATCTGCTCTATTTAAGCAGTCAAAGAGTACAACCACAGAGTCCTACTACAGCCACAGAAATACACAGACTCTGATAGGAGCAATTAGGTGTAAGGATTTAAAAATAATAGCAGAAGGAAGTGCTAAAACAAATAAGATGCCAAGGGAGTTCTGCCTTTGAACCTCCTCTTTACATTGCAAAGGCTCAAGGACCAGCCACCTGGGCAACTGCAGCCATGGGATTCATTTATACTTCCAAGTAGGAGTTTGTCTTGTAAAGCTTCAAAAATACACACTGCAACAACTCACAAGTGGTAATGCCTTAAGTTGTTTAAAGAGTGTGTTTTCCACCAAACTCTGTGCCACTCAACTTCTGCTCAAACAGTGGTATTTTCAATACCTCTAGTCAGCAATATGCATTAACCTGTGGTAGATAAAATGGCCTGGAAAACTACACACAGATATTATTTATTGTTTCCTTGCTATTACAAACAGGATTAATGGCTGTTAGTACAAACCACTTGTTTGCAGGCTGGAGCCTTCTACACATCTCAGACCTAAGCAGGTGAGAACAGAGAACAAAATTCAACACATGACCAATCAAAGCATTAAGTTGCAGCAGGAATAATCATTGGTGGGAGCCTCTGGGACTATCACAGCAAGAGATTTTGATATTTTTGTCTTTAAGGTGCTGCACTGATACACACTGAAACTGCACAGTTCAGCCAGAAGAAATGAGCCCAAATCAGAAACCACTGGATAAACACTGTCCCTCCTTCACAGCAGTCAGAGAAGGTGATCATAATGGTAGTAGACTTCAAGTCTGTGAAGCTATGTTGTTCTGCCTTCCAGAGAGCACTTACACATGGCAGCTGAATAAATTGCCTTGTAAACTTTTAGAATACAAAACTGTAAAAAAATTGTTGTGAAAGAGTATTTTGTTTGGGAGAGGATCACTGTTATGTGCACAAAGCATTCTGTGCCATGTGTGTCACAACAAGCTGCTTTGCCAGGAGCTCATACTCAGACCCTTGTAGTCTCTTCCCAGACCTGACCAGTCCTTGCATATGAGCCACTTTACAAAAGATCCTGCCACAGAGATGACTTGCCATGGGAGGAAAAATGTGCTACAACTTAAAGTGATGTGTAGTTTTCTTCAATTGGGCAAAAGAAGCCAAAGTAAAAATCCAGGCAAGTGAACTGAGCTGGCAAAACTGGTTGCTCAGGTAGTATATCAAAGACAGAAAAAGAAACCACAAGAGCTGAAGATTTTAAAATAAGGGGGTGTAACTTAAGAATTGGCTTCCAGCAGCCAATTCAACTATCTTATCTGTAACAGAGTGAAAGCAATCTTATCCCAACAAAATTCCTCTGAAGTATTCACATATTAACTTTTGTGTTGAATTTTTCAATTACAATCTCACCTTAAATTTATTCTTCATTGTCATTTTAAATATAATGGCTTATGATAATAATTTCCTTATTAAGATTCTCCCTGAACTTGTGCCTTTTCAGTGTTCTGGGCATCCTTATACACAAAGTAGATGACGAAGAAAACAATGCATTTCCTTCAACTGTGGGGTTATTCAATGTCAGCTACCAAACCATAGCTAGGTCCTGGGCTGATGTATTCTCCTTACAAAAGCACAATACTTTTCATCCAGGAGCTAGTTGAAAAAATCACCAGTGTTTCTGCAATGACAGACGCATGACTAGTTTACAGTGGTATAATGTGCTTATACTTTGCTAGCCTCACTTGCCAAAACAATGCCTTACCTGCATTATACTGCAGGTCTGGGACAGATTATGGTGAAATACATACAATGCTGTGTCAAACTGTAATTTCAGAAAATTAAAAACATAATGTCAGAGAATGTAATATCAAAGAACACAAAAAAATTTCCAAATTTGAAATCAAAAGAAACAGTCCTCTATCTCCACCTTCACACCTCAGTTATGCACTTGAAATGAACTTGTCAGAGGCAGCTGTACTTCAGTGGCTAAGGAAATGTCAGAGCCTTGGAAGTTTACTCAGCTTTGAGAAACCGAAAAAGCAACAGAAGGGGAACATTAGTTTCTGTTTGGATATGCACACAGAGCAGCCAGGCTTAAGGATCCCATTTAGCAGCTAGATACTGCAGCAAATTGTTCAGGCTACCTGGGAAGGTTACTCTAAGGACACAGAGCAACCGCGCTCATCGTGGCCTTCCAGTCTTTATCTAACATATGATTCCCAACATCCCAATTAGGCCATGTGCCACGTCACCCTACAAGTTTAAATCCATTGATTCCTATTTTAATATATCCCTGAAGTTTAACATGGGCAATCTGTGAAAAGCTTTATGTAGGTTACGTAGCAGCTCCCACTGTTGCAGGTAGCCTACATGGTAGATCATGCCCAGTCAGCCTTCCTGGAGCTGTACTGCTGAGACTCTGAAGAAGGAGAAATGTTATAAAGAGGATTTAAAAAGAGATCTGTGGATTCACTGAAACCAAACCCAGAAATGTGATGTTTATAAGAGTTGCTTCACCATCCCTCTACCACTTAGACCGAGGCAAGCATTACTCCAGCTTCACTTACTTATGAAGCCTTGTGTTAGTACAGTGTTAAGTACACTGAAATTCCATTTGAAGGCTTGCACAGGACATGAAGAGGGGATCAAGTGGAGGAACTGGCTCTACAGGTGGAGGGACTCTCAGCTAGTCTATTCCAAAACAGATTTTATCGTAAACTAAAAGAAGAACAAAGCAAAGCTCCACATAAGAAAACAAGTCTTTTAAAT
This sequence comes from Setophaga petechia, assembly GCA_024362935.1. NCBI lineage: Eukaryota > Metazoa > Chordata > Aves > Passeriformes > Parulidae > Setophaga > Setophaga petechia. The sequence goes on along the minus strand of JANCRA010000004.1, from coordinate 5,467,550 downwards.
CTGACTGAGCAAGACATAGAGAAAAGATTCAGCCACAGCCATAGGGCACATCCATCTACTCCAACAAGTGCAGACAGATCTGAATGCCTCTCTACTGCTTGGTAGAAAGACAAGCATAAGCCAGCACTGGTCACCAAAATGTAGGACAGCCAACCAGAAAATGGGGCCATGGATCATCTTTCTGGATTAGATGCTATGCTATGCCAGCTGGGCAGACAATTCCAAGCCAGTGCTGGCATAATGCTCAGCTGTCTGTGCAGATGCAACCTGTAGATTGATCCCATTATCTGTGACATTTTAGCTACTGGCTCCAGTTTTCTGAGATCCAGCCAGCTGTGAGCCCACAGGCTGGAATAGGGATCTGAGCATTACCCTGGGCTCTTTTAGCTGCCAAGGCCCTACAAACGCTGTCATCTTTGCTGTTCTCAAGTGCCAGCATGTGTGACATGATAGCTGTTGCAGCTAGACAGTGGAGAATGAAAGGCTACCTTCTCTCAATTTTTTCTTTCCTCTTTGTGATTAAATGTATTTATGCACACTCCCCCACATTTACACTACGTGTAGTGTAATCAGCTATCAGCTCATCTGCTCTATATTTTACTATTCATCTTCTCTACATTTTACTATTCATCTGCTCTATATTTTACTATTCAGGTCTCAGAAATTCTTAACTTGTGAACCAAAGCAGGGTGACAAACAGTTTAACACATCAGACCAAAGTCGCTTCTACTGCAATGGATTTTTAAAGGACAACATTCAAGCCGATAGTGATCATTCAGGCTGTCAACACATCGTTAGTCATCAGTGAACCCAAGAACTGAAAGGGCTGCAAACCTGCCATTTCAAACTGCCAATAGTTTTAAGCGCTTTGGAGACAGGTTGTGCTTGACTAAGGTTTTTTTCATTTCAGTGGACATTACTTAAACAAAGGCCTTGCTTGATCTGCAACCCAAAAGAAGACAGAACGAGGCTAAGCCCCAGTGGAATTCAGAGGAATGGGGTTCTCAGTAAAGAATTGCAGGTATTTTTATTAGACTAAATTGTACAGCTCAAAGTGTAGGCAAGCTCCTCTTGGCATCTAAAAAAGAGGTAGAAGATTGCAAATGCAAGCACAAGCTGAAAACAATCGAGGTTTTAATAGATATGTATCAATTTGGTCATCTTTGAAAGCAAAGTTAGATTTACCTCACTGGACCAGAGGGATAAAGGGGGGGAGGCAGGTGATAAAGCAGCTGTCTCAGTGTCACAAACTTACAAAAACACTCAAGTAAAAGACAGCATTTTCCAGAGGCTAAAATATTGCCTAACCTTCAGACAGCAGAGCTTTACTTCAGTATGTTTTCACCTCTGTGCTCTTCATCAGCCTTATCTCATCTTTATTTGTGTTGCACACTGGTACAGCAGGACTGTTTGGGCCCTAAGAAATGCAGAGCACAACACCAAGCCTTCACCAGTGATGGGGCAAAAGCCCAGTCCCATGTGTGCTTTACTTAATACAGTAAACAAGAGGATAACCTACCTCCTTGGGCTGTGTAAAGACCACGCTGGGTTAAGGTGTCAGCTTTCTCCACCAGAAAGGTCAGTATCCTAGATATTAGATTATTTCACTGCCATGACCCTCACACAAACAGAAGCAGACCTGTTTCATGACTGTGTGACTTGAATGGAGATTGGTGCTATGTAGTTGTTCCTTTCAATCCCCTCTCCTTGATTCTTGCCACAGAGGGGTGGTGTAGGATGCTGGTTCCTGTCCTGGGTTGACTATATAATGCTTTTATCCCCAAATCGTCTCATTCTGTTTATGCTGAATAGTAAGTTCTGCACCATTAAGACTTGTTGCAGAGAGTCAAGGGAGGAGAGAAAAAGTGCACAGGTTTTTTTCCCAGACACTCTCCTCCAGGAGGAGTGAGAGCACATTCGTGCTCCTGGACTGTGTTGTCTGCGGATGGACAGACAGCGGGACAGAGCTCTTTTTTGTCTTTAGTTAGTTTAGCTAGCTGAGGCAAAGAAGTTCCCTGGACTGCGGTTTTTTCCCTTTTCTTTGGACCTCTTGAAACCTGCTCTGTACTGAACACCCAGGGGAGCACCAGCAGCTGCACCTGTGACCACCAGGCCAGGCCTGGCCAGCGGCATTTCCAGTGCTGGAGGGACTGATCAGAGACTGCGTGAGCTGAGCTGCAACCTGGGGATGGGGTTTTCTCAGTTTGTCATCTCTTTGGAGCGGCCAGGGGTTTTATTGGTTAATAATGTTTAGGTTTTATTGTTAAATAAACAGGTTTTTTTCTCACTTTTCTCCAAGAAGGTATTTACTCCCAGACGAGTTGTGGGGAAGGGCCGATTGAATTTGCTTTCCTACCGGAGCTCCTTTGGGGATTCTGCCCAAAATTTGCTCTAAACCAGGACATTCCTCAGAAAAACAGGGCTAATTTATTAATTTATTAATTGTACTGTGTCCATACAATACTGGGTCCTCAGGAATGATGAAATACAGCTACAATAAGCACTAAGTACTGCTAGGTGTCTTCCTGCCCAGTGTAACAGCAGTTGCGTTGGGATTTTACTATTGCTGCAGTAAGGACAGATTAACAAAGAAAGGGAGCAGTGCTATTCTACAGGCAGCATAAGTCTCTGTCTCCAGAGAGGTTGTCTCTAACTTCAATTCTTTCTACTTTGCTAGCCAAGTTAATAGGGGGCTAGAGATGAATGTTCAGCTTTATCACAAGGCTGGTGTAGTTAACTCACAGATCCAAAAGCTATCCTGCTAGTACAAGGGGTGAGCCTTGTACTAGCAGGATAGCTAGTACAAGGGGTTCTTAGTCATGAGTGAGCCTATGACCAGAAAGGTTACTTTGAAGTCTAGGTGCACCACAGGGTTTTTTTCAATTTTTTTAATTCGCACACATACACTCAGACTTCTCACTCTTCCTAGAGCTAGCACACTGTTGACACACTTCCACTTCGGTGGCCATCTTTCTCCTCAAAATGCTTCTGTTGAAAGCTAAAGAGACAATGCATGTCCCCAGTTTTTTGTGAGGAAAAATTGGCCCAGCACAAGTGTATGTCTGTACATACATACAGCATTAGAGACTAATACAGGTAGAGGCAGGTAAAGGTGGTCAGCAGTGCTTAAAAACAAAGGGAAACAGTGAAAACCATCAGGTGGCCTCTTGACCCTTTGAACACACTTGCTACCTACAACATGGGGCATTGCACTGCTTCACCCCAGGCCATGCTACAGAGCTGGTACCCACAAGGGCCTCCCTACCCATTGCCCTTGTGCCACAGAGCTCCATGCCAAATGCATCTAAGAGTTTTCTCTTAGAAGTCTGGGTTTGTTCATACTCATCTTCCTCACACAGGTATAGTCCCAGAGGCACAAATATATCTTGTCACTCTCTGACAAAATGACTTGGTGTTTGTTAGTGAAAAGGAAGTTCACATAGCAGAAAGCAGCACTGTGCAAAAATATTCAGGCAAGTTTTGACAAAGATCAGTTGTTAAAATTACTGGTAATTAATTAAATATAAATAATTGAAATTATTAGGATAAATCAGCTCAAAAACACTGTTCTAATATCTCTGACTGGATTCAACCATGTAACTGGGCCTTTCAAATCTGAAGTCTCCTCTCTGTATATCACTATATTACACCAGGGTGATCTGACCTCCATGAAAGAAGCAAGGTGTCACCCACAAACAGATCTGAGGAGGGTGGCAAAAGCACATGCAGTTGAGACTGCTGGGAGATGAAGGTCCCAAAGAGGGCACGCAGGCACTCACACCTGTGCACACACAAGGCCAAGATCAGCTGGGAGGACATTTCCCCCACGATGCTTCAGTCAGGCAAAGCGCTTCAGAGGCCCTGCAGCAGCAGCCCTCAGACATGCAGGGGACTGGCTGCTCACACATGGTCATCATATGAATCTTCAACCTTTTTGGTTAAAAACCAGAAATTTGAATCCCATATGAAAACTCTGCCCTCAGCCACTCCCACCCTGACTCAAGGAAGAGTGGGTCAGGAACCACAGCAGACAGTGCCTGGCAGCCTGACGGTCTCTGCCCACTCCATAGGCAAGGGGCTGTGGTGGCTGACAGCTGGCCTGGAGGCCTCACGGTCAGAGATGACCCTCATTAGAACTTGACATGCCTAGGCCATTAGGGAACAGGCTTAGGCCCTTGGAGAACCAGCCTAGGCCCTTGGGGAACCAGCCTAGGCCATTAGGGGTACAGACAGCTACTGACCAGTTAGCCAGGTGGCAACCAAATTCAGCCCGTAAGGACCAGTGCGTGGGCTTTCAAGGGCTATATAAAGGGAACTGCACTCAATAAAATGCGCTGTTGCCTCACGAACCTCGATTGTTGTATTGTGTGTCCGTCTCAAATGTGACAAGAAGCCATTTCTGCCCTCACCTCTGTATATTAATGTGAAGAAGGCAGAATGTTCCATAAAAAAAGGGGTAAGTCTATGTGTGAGGGAAAGAACCTCTGAACTATTTCAGCTCATAGTCTAATGCCTGTCAGGAGTGAAAGAAATACAGCTGACAGCAACTTGAGCAAGGGAGAATGATAGTTGCCCAAGATCATTCAGGCACATTTGACTTTTTACACATTTGCCTCAAAATTAGAAAAAAAATGCTTTATTGATGATTTGCATTTTATTGGTGATTGTCTTGAACATTTTTTCCTTTTTTTTTGGTCATTTTTCAAGGCTATAGGTCAAAGCTAAGAAGGGTAATCAAGCATGAATGAACTCAGACAGCATGAGAAACAAAAAAGAACTACTCAAACATTTTGACCCACATGCAGTGATGATCAATAGCAAGCAGCATGTCTTCTATTTTTCACTGTCCTTGCTGATCACAGCCATAATGACTAGCATAATGCAGCCAAGGAAGGTCTAGCTTTGTTAAATGACAAAACACATTGCAAAGCTCTGGCAAGGCACGTGGTTTAAAAAAAAATACCATCAATAAAAAACCTATAAAACAACAATGTTGAAACACCCACGATGAAAAAAATAGTCCATAAAAATAATAAAAAACCCTACTAAAATAAAAATAGCAACCATGATTTTTCTAACCATTTATCTAGAAGAAAATACATCTAACTTCAGCTAATATATAGGAAATTTATAGGATTCTACTCGGAGAACAGGTTTCATTTTCCACATTGTCCAGGTTTCTCATGAAATTGGATATTTTCCTTTATCGGTATTTCCCAGGTCATTCTACATTTTTACTGGGTGTCAAAACTCCAGTCTACAAAGCATGCACAAAATCACTTTTGTAGTTCCACAGGTTCATTAATAGGATTCTGAAACTTGGAAATAAGGAGGGCTCAGTATCAAGTTTTTCTAAAAGATAGGCACAAACCGTTAAAAATATTATCTAGAATGATTCTAACTGCAATCATCAGTGCAAGTAAATAGACAGACCCATCACATATCCTCAGTTATTATAAACGCCCTTTCATCCCTTTAACAAAACTGAGTCAAATGAGAATGGACTTCAATCTAGTTACAAAGTCTAGTACAGAGCAGGACCTACCTGTCAGCCCAGAAATTTCAGATATCCTTGTCATTAGTCAGGGAGAGTAAAGATTCAGGCAGATGTCAACATCTGTCCAAGTGATTCAGAAGTCTCTGGATTGAAGTGATGCACAGCTACAGATGCAATCATTGTATCCATTGCCATAAGGCAGCCAAGGATACTTTGCAGGGGAACTGTGATACATTTTAGGGATTCTTGTATTTATTTCAAGTTGCCATCCAAATTGTGCTGCCTCTTAACAAGAGATGGAAAAACCCAGTGCACCTCACTGTGAGAGAACCTGATTTTAAGGAGAACATAACTATGGTTTGTACAATAATCAAGCTCCTATGAGAGAGCAGGTTGTTTCTGAGTTTGATAGAAGCTTTTTAACTTTGATTGATTTAGCTTCTAAAAGTAACAGAAAATTCTTTTAAGGCATTCTTTGGGGTTTATAAAAAAAATGCTTCAAGGAATTTGTAAATTCACATATTGCAACAAGTACCAAAGCTTCAGCAGTTGCTCACTTGGGGGTTATCAACAAAACTAAAATATATTCTACAGGTAAAAATGCACTGCTACTAGGATATAATCTTCAAAGTGTTATGCCAAGGTACTGAATCTGTTCATTAACTAGGACATTAGGTCCTAAGGAATACAGCTAGTAATGATTCTGTCCATGTGGTGGACGGACTTGAAGAGAGCTAACAAAATTTGATGAAGACAGTCAGCAAATGCCAATACAATGCTCTTGGAGTTGTTTGTGTGCTAACTCCACTAATTAATTCCACTGATACCTTTAAGCTGCTTCTGAAACAACAGCACTGCTTCTTTAACATGAACTATGATCAGGAAATTAAAAGTTATCTTGAGAAAAAATTTTATTTGCATAAACTGCACCAAATTCCCCTATTCATATAGTTAATAGCTTTGCCAGAGTTGACAGCAAAACATTATAAGACAAGCTGCAACAAATGCTTGTACCTGCACTTGGACCTAAAGGTCAGTGTGTCTCAAAAATTAAGTCCTCTGCTTAAGAGTGGGGATCTGCGTATATGAAGACAACATGGCTTATGGGCACCTCATGGGATGGGCAACTGTATAAATTGACACATACAGATTACCAGGACATCCACCAATCTGAAATGCAGAGTAGATTCATGTCACATCCTTACTAACAATGCCAGGCATTTGCCAGAGACACTAGGGGGGACAGGCTCAATCAGGCTGAATTTGTCCCACAGAACAGTGGGGAGGTCCCCACAGCCTGCCTCAATATATGAAAGGGCTTTGTGCATGTGCACCTTATCCCAAGGCTGTGCTTTATGATGTCTCTCTCTCCCAAAAGGAACCTCAAACATTTTTGTGAGAGTTTATTACCTCTACACAGGTATTCCACTTCTCAAAACAGCCAGAGGATGAACAACACTAGGCATGGAGTTTCCCCACACTGACATTCTTAGCATTCCCAGCTGCAAGGTCAGTTTGAAAAAAATTATTCCCTCCTTGCCAAATCTTCCAGTTGTAGCCTTTTCCTCCCAACAGCAATACAGAGACCAGCCAACATCAGCTGTGTTTTCCTAATGGTGCATCTGATTAACTCGCTGCACTGAAACAAGAAGTCAGGGTGAGTGCTTTATGCAGATCTGAGCACAGAGGAGAGGGTTCTGTGCCAGGCACTAACAGATTTGCTGGATTTGTAACTAGTATAAAAGGTAATCAAAATTAAAACCAAGGAAGAGGCTTTCATCCAGCCACTGATGTTATACCCAGCCAGGATCTTAGAGAGCCCAGAAGACCAGCCACAAAACTTTTGATCTCTCAAATGGGTTAGGACTTGTGTGTGCACTCCAAACTTTGTGCTTCCTCACATGTACCCCCTTCCTTGTGTATGTATCAGGTTTAATGTATTTCCTCTCCAGTATCTCCAGTCCAGATGGCCATACAACATGGTTTTCCTCTCCAAGTAATGGACTGGTATTTCAGGGCAGGCAATAGGGTGCAGTGTGGTGTAGTGCCCCATGGTCGTAGCCAGCCCTGACACATAGGGGCAGCAGGGCTGGGTTTCTGGGCAGCACAAGACAGATTTCTATCACAGCCAAGTCCCAAGGTGTACTAGGAGTTGTCCCCTCATGACACAAAGCCACTGCTCCACTGTCCTCCAGGACCAAACTGCTCCACTGAACCCAAAGAAGCCTTTGTATGGGAGTCTTATCTGAACAAAGCAGTGTACTGGGGTTCTTGTAAATAGCATAATCTTATTGACAGTATTGGGACTAACCCTAGTGCCAGGACAGATGGAGTGGCTGAACAACTACTGATTCTGGGAGCTGGTCAAATCCACTAAAGATCAGAGCTGCAAGACTGTGGTTTCCAACCACAGCTAAGACCAGGGCTACCCTCTATCCTGTGTGTCTTGGAGGTGTTTCCTTCTGCCTGTAGCAGTGACTTACCTGTCACTTACCACTTCATTCACAGGTGGATATAGATGAGGACAGTCATCCCTTGAATGGAAGGGATCCCAGCCACAGGTGGTGGCCAGCCTAGCCAGTCTGTTGAGCAAGCTGTACTTGGATGTCCTGGAGAAGGTGGTGGAAGTCCTCCACGAGAAACAGAGCAAGAGCAGCCCTGGAAAGGAAGAAAAAGAAAGGTAAATAATCAGTGAATGCAGGGATAATGCATGGTTTATACTGTTCTGTTCTTGTCATTGCATTAGTTTTTTCTCTGTGTGATATTACAATACAAAGTCATAAAAAGCAAAATTCCCTAGACTTTGGTCCTCATTCTTTGCCTCTTCTAGAAAACTGATCTTACCCTGGCTGCTGGCAGTTTACACTTACCTGTCATCATATATTGCTGAGTGATTCATTTTAGCTACATTGTTCCTGTTTTATTTTTTCCTCCTGAAAGGAGGTTCTTCTAAATTTTTCATACAGCAGTAACTCTATCTATCTTATCACTTGTCAGATTCAAAAAAAAAGAAACCCTATTAACTAAAATCTGGAACTTCTACTTCTCAATAGGGCCAGATCTTGAATGGGCAGGAAATACTATCATTCACTGGGACATAAACTTTCATGTTGCTACCACTATATTCTCATGGTCTTGAGCGTGAATATCTCATTATTATCTCACAATTATCTTGTCTTTGCACATCAGGATCTGAAACCCCGAAGTTCCAGTGGGACTATCTTCCTCACAGAATAGACTAATGAACAACATCAGACTGCATTGCAGTGTTAGTTATCTCAATTAACAAGTAAATAAACCTACTCACTCTTCAAACACCTTTTTAATTAAAATTCCTGTGCGAAATTTACTGCAGTTATAAACCAGAGGAGTAATTAGTAGTGTGGCATAGACAGTTAGGATTTCAGTCATAATTAAAATAAATACTGCTTATTAATAAATAAATTGTCAACCAGCCAGTTCTGTGACTCAATAACAGCTTAATTCCGATCATTTATTTATTGTTTCAAATGAAGAATCTAAACTTAATGTAACATGGGCAAGAAAAGAAAAAAAAGTGTCTTTTGGACAGGTGTTTGCCTGCTTCTCCACTAAGGCAAATGAATTATCTCTAGCAACAGTTAACATGAGGCTCTGGATTTTTTTTTTTTTTTTTGTGATAGTACCAGGCTGTTTTTGCTTCAGCAGAATTCAAGAGAAATTCCTTCACAAATTTCATGGGAAAAAGAAAAGAAGGTAGAAATGTCATGTATATCAAAAGACATTAAATGTTAAGGAAGTAAAATCTTGCAAAGAAGCAGAGGTTTCTTTAGCATTGGACCATTCCCTAATTTCCTTATTCAGCTCTGTGCATCTGTCAATGCTTTCTGGATAATGCCCTTGTATTTGACGCAGTGATGGCTGCAAGTTGCGTCAGAGGTTCCTCTGGCTCATCCCAGACCACTTGCACAGGGCTATGAAGTAAAGGCAGATATTTCATCCAGCCTCGTGCAATCCTAGCCAAATGCAAACCCTTCTTTAAATCCAATGACACTGCCAGTGCCTTTGTGATTGTGGCAAACTATAAATCAGGAGGTGGTAAACATAAGAGGCATGAGCTGATCCGTGCTTTTTCATTCAAACAACTCACATTGGTGACATCGGATCATTCTCCAGAGGCAGCTCAAGTCTGGGAGAAAAACCTTGGAAGTACATATGTAAATGGACACAAAAACCAATAAGGCTTTGGCCTGAGATGAAAAACCCAAGCAATTATTAAAACCATTTTTTTTAAAAGCAACCCACTCACATTCAGTCCTTCCCACAATAACACCCACAGTATGCGAGGGGTGAATGTGGCAACAGGCCTCTTCAGTCAATCTGACAATGAGAACATCTCAGTTGGCTTTTGATTTCACCATTACTCCATAAAATAATTTCAAAAATCTAGGTATTTTGAGGGGGTTTTTTTCAGATATAACATGTTAGCATGTTAGAAAAACAATCCCAGTCCATGAGGGAACACACTGAAATCCAGGTGACCACAGCCTAAAAATTTTAAAAGGCATATTTGCCTAACTTGCCTAGTTTTGCATCAGTAATGTAGCAGCACCAGTCTCAGATTTCACTGGGCTGTGGCATGGAAAAGATCTGCTGGACATCCAGATACCACTAATAAGGACATAGTTATGAAGAGACCAGTGGCTCTCTGAATCAATCTAAAGTGAGGCTACCCAGACCACGCAATAGTGATGCCTGGGCATGACCATGGTTTCCAGACACGGTTGCTTAATTGTGCTAAATTTGAGTCTGCAAGCTGAATTTTCTTTCAGCCACTTCAACCTACTGCAAGCCTACCCTCACTGCAGGAGCATGAGAATGAAGGAGACTACTAATGGCAAACACAAGTACACTGTGAGATCTGAGGGTCAAGGTTTGTGAGTTTTTATGTAAAACACCTGTTTCCTAAAACATCAAAGGAGAATTTGCACCAGCTGAGAAAGGTGAAAGGTGAGTCATCATCACCTCCAAGGAAGGAAACGGAAAGGTCTTCAGTAGAATTTGCTGTTCATTAAGGATACTCAGTCACAGGCTGACAATTTCAGTGAGATAGTAGTATTTGTAATGAAGATCAAGAGTACAAGGAGAAGTATGCACAAAATGGCAGTAATTACTCAAGGAATATGAAGAGGAGGCGATGACCTAGGAAAAGGGGAAAAAAACCTCAAAAATCCACCAAAGAAATCAAACACAGGCAAAAATAAGAGAAGGTCTGAAACTGAATTCTAAAATTTACCCCAAGCTAAGTCTTATGCAAGATTATAAATATTGACAATAAACTTAAGGGCAGGTGTTCACTCATGGTCTCCAGAATGTAATGTTGATGCACCAGTAGATGTGGTAGTCATTGGTTTTCTTCCAAAGAACTTGAAATTGACCTATTTTCCTCATGAAAAAAATCATGTTGATTTATTAATTTAGGATGTGCATATTTTTTACATAATGAAACAGTATCCAAAGTTGGACTGTTAGGATACAAACAAAATATTTCACTCTGTCATGCAACTAAGGAAAATTATTGAATAAAAAAAAAGAATGTTTAAACAGCTATGAAGACTTTTAAAGTAGGTTTGATAAGATTTGCAGGTGTCCAAAGGCAGAAAATCAAAGCTGACTAAGGACATCGTGTTGCCTTACTTCCACTTTTGTTCAATATCCCGTAAGTGTGGAAGGGGGAAAAACCAAATAAGTTTGAGACAAGCACAGAGAGAAAATTCAATTACTTTTCAACAAACATTACAGACAATGCATTGGGCCCAATGACATTTACCCTCAAAGCAGCTTAAACACCAACTCCTGACAAGGTTTTTCATGACAATATGGGACTGCATGAAAAGGGAGTCAGGCCATATGGAAGAGGGAGTTCTGGTGCTTCCGTGACTTGAAGTTGTCAAAAGAAAAATCTCATCTCTTTTTGGTTTTACCACATCAATGACAGATATATTTTAAATGTTCAGTTTATCCCAGCCCATGGGCCTCTCCTCACTTATTTAGAAACAGTTAGTGATGCAGCATAAAAGGAGATCTTAAGCAGTAGCCTCTACTGAGATTGCAAATTTTAGTGAAGCATCCTCCCCCATAGCTCTCTTCACTATAATAGAAGGACTAAATTTTACTGAGGAAATAAAATACTAACAGGACACAATTTTACCAACAAAAGGAGGAACTTTGCTCCATTATTCTGCATACGTATGACTGCTTGAAGTGATTAAAGAGACAACTTCATACACAAACACAGAAAACAGATGGCATTAGAAGATGGCACAGGGAAGCACTTTACAAAAACAACTGACTCAATAAATTGGTCAATAAATGTTAAAGAAAAAAAGACATTTTTATATCTACATATATATATATATGTATGTATGTATGTATGTATGTATGTACTTAGTTATCCTATCAGTTTTATCTTAGGTTCTCTTTTAGGTTAACTTCCTTGAGCTCTGATCTTGGACTCTTGGCCCTAAATTTTACCAGTAGATTTACTCCATATCAATAAGAAATGGTCCTTCTGCTGCAATGTTTTATATACCCTGAGAAGAGCCTGCTTCATTTCTTGTGTCCCATTTCTGTGCTCTTATGCCCTAAACAGAAATCTGGATTACATTCTCAGTAATATCTTCATGGATGTGACCATTGGTCTGCCTCAGCCCACTTCCTCTCCTGCTCGGTCCCATGGGTAGCAGAGTACAGTGCACAGTGCAGACTAAAGATCATCACTCAAAAGCATCCCTTTCCATTTACCTTAGACATCTAGAAAATAAATCAGGCAGCGTTGGTGGATCTTTTTTAGAAAGGAAGGCCTGCTCCTAGCACAGAAAGCATGGATATAATCACATTTCTGCTGACTCTTTGCCTGATCTCTAAAGCAACGCATCCTATTTACCAAAAAGGACCTTATGCCAAGCACATTACTACATGACTAAATTCTGCCAGTTTGCCAAAGTGCCTTAAGCATTTTGCTTTTATTCTGAAATTATTATTGTTTTTATTAATTCACTTCACTTGAAAAAGGACACATGTTCATACAGGTCCGTAAATGCTTCCATAGGCATGGTCTTTGACACCTGTGACTTCAAATTTTATGTTTATATTTCTTCCTCTCTGCATACTAGAAATTTGGAGCAACAGTACCTTAACAGTACCTACTTATTACCATAAGTAATAATTCTAAATCTGGGGGGGTAAATACCAGCTGTGTCAAAAATAAAAAGAGATGGTTTAGGATATCTGGACCATTGCTCTTCACTGTTTGGCTAGGACATTTAATTTACAAAGGTAAAAAGAGAGGAATGGGATAAGCAAATTTAAGTTCAAACTTTTCAAACACAGAAAAGGATTCAGACTATTTTTAAACTGAGGGATCAGTCTTCTCTTACTAAAAGAACACATCCAACAAAGGTTGATGCAGTTGATAATTTAGAGTGCTTTTGTACTTCTTGGAATACCATGTTCCCTCTTATTACCTTCTGCAAGTAATGACTGCTTACCTGTAAAAGGTATCATCCTTTTCCACCCTGGCCAATTACAGACACTGTTTGCATGTATCTCCAGGTCCCCCTCAAAAGCTGCAATATCACATGCCCAGCTTATGAAAGAAAATGGTAATGACGAAAATTTTTCTATACCATTATCCCCTTGGTATCACTGGCTGTCATTAGCACGTCAAGGCTGTCCTCCACTCCTTTCCATAAGTCTGTCAGACTCAAAACCTTACCTATCAAGAGGCAGAAGACCCAGGTAATATCTAAAGACCCATAGCTGGCAGGGTTTTTTCTCAAGGAAAAACAGCTTTTCCAGCACAAAATGTTAAACACAAGACAAGGACAGATCTTCCCAGGAGTTAGTCCTAGGCAATGGCATGAGCTTTCCAGGTGTTTAACCACCACAACATTGTGATCTCTGCTCCAGGAGAGGCACATCCCTGATGTTTCCTCTTCCAGTCTCAGCCCAGGACAGTGCATGTGTCAGGAGCTCTCCACAGCACGCTTTACCCTTGGGGAGGCGATTACTGCAGACACAACCAGAAGATGCTCAAGATCCTATGCTCCCTACTGCTGTATAAATCCCTATACAAAACAAATATATACCATACTTCAGAAGTTAGGATAACCTAAGCATAACTACTACAGCTCAAAACCACTGCTCAGACTAAGGCAATGTTTTTTCACACACTGAAGATACATCTGCAGCACCTGTAGCTGTACTCCAGGTACCATGAGTGGAGTTAGCAACAAACACATACACCTACTTACTGTGTAATCTGCCAGCTTCCCTGGAGGATATCTATAGCCTAGAGTACAATTTCGTAGCTATTAATATCCAAGTTAGCTAAATTAAAGCTAGCTAATGTACAACTGTACATGCTGCAATCACGCTTTCAATCACAGGACAGAAAATATCACAAATGGCTTAAAAGCAGAATTAGCAACAGACATGAAGGTTTTTATGGACACGCCTGCCTGCACAGACAAGCACAACTGGCTTGTCTATATGTACCTGGAGGACAGCCAAGGCTTGGTCATGCACTGTGTGAGGACATGAGCACTGCACTGTAGCACAGCACAGCAGCACAAACCCACTGGTTTCCTCATTGCTGGAGCCACCCACCACTCCCCAGGATGCTGCAGATAAACACTGTGCATATTTTCCATCTGTGGCTGAAGAGGGTCCTGGCACAAGAATGTGGTTCTTCTCCATGGGAGAGGGGTATGAGCTACTGCTTGATTCAGAAAAATTTCTTACAGTGTTATTTTATTCAGGTAAATTATTAAATCTCTCTATGTCTCAGTTTTCCCACCTGTAAAATTGAAAGAAGCACACATCTACGCAGCACTTCAGAGATTAAAATCTCTACATAGGTTCTTGTTAAATATGAAGAATAGGTAAAAGTGCACATGGAACGGTTGTCATTTTATCACATCTATGCATTACTTTTGTGTGTCTTCCATAGATTTTAATGCTTATTTATTCTTTTAATGCAGATATGCATTAAAAGAATATGCAGAGAAATTCAGTGTGGGTTCAGCTGCTGCAGGTAGACAGTTAAAAGGGTTAAAGCATAGGTATCTATTTTAATTAATCAACAAAAGATGGATCTTTCAATGTCACTGTCTCCGGCAGCTAAACCAGTTTAGGAGATACCATTTTCTTCTGCTCACGAGTTCCTGAACCCCAAGTCAGATTTATGCAACCAATCTGAGATGTATGGTATAAGTACATCCAGTGAAACTACCTAGGTTAAATTTTAAGAAAAAAGGAAAAAAAAAATCACGTACACGCCCATTCCTTTCCCAAAAAAGAAAGAGGTAAAAAAAGTTAGTCCAAACCAATTTAACAACCCGGTTGAGTAAGAATTTTTGCAAACATGGTGGGATACCTGGGGTACCCAAACTCTACATGGAAATGCTGAGCTACACTCTAACATAAGTTGGGGAAGACAGCTGGGGAAACACAATGACAAAAATCTCCTGGGCTGGCTACAAACATATCTTCTGATCTCATTTTTTTTCAATTTTGTTTTGATGAGGTCCTCTGATACACTTGTTCTGCATGGCTAGGTCTAGATGTGGACCTGCTACCCAGCACACCACTTGCAGAGTTGCCACAGTATAAAGGCCAAGAGGAAGAGGCTTCATGAGCTGAGAAATCAAACTTTCCTGGATGCAGGGAAGACACCTAATGCACACCAGAGCGGCTGTGTACATCATGCTGCACAGTAGCTTTAAACCTGCATGCAGGCACACTACCAAATATCCATTGGTTTCAGGCATTTTTGCATGCTGCTGTCAAGCAGGTAGAGACAGACTGGTGCCACAGGCAGCCACTTGCTGCCTGGGACTGCCAGTCTCCAGGTGTCTGGATCCAAATAGCAGAAAACAGTTGAAAAAGAGACTGGACTTTGTAATTTCCATTTTGGACATAGAAAGGGTATCCAGCACAGGTTTGTACATAAATCCCCAGGAACATCCTGTGGCCTCCCAGATGGGGACTGCAGCCAAGCCCAGGGGAGTGCGTGGCCCAAACTGCACTGTGAGAACACTGCCAAGAGAAGGCAACCCGGGCCACTCCTACATTGTATGCATAGAAATATAATATCTTACAGAGGAACAAATGCTACAATCCAGGTGAAACAGATGCTGTTCAAGCTCACACCTAGCCAAGTCCTGCCAAACTAACCTAAGACTATTCTCACTCTTTTTATCTCAAAAATTGCTTTAAAAAAAAAAAGTACGTACATGCAGGTCTTGTCATGGTATATAGCTTAGAAGTTGAGGGAACAACATGCCCTGTGAGGGCCATTGGCCAGACAAGAAGATCCCATTCTCAGGAGGAGAGGAGGCCCTTCCCAGTTGTAATGTTACACCAGTTTACTGCCACAACATATCTTCCAGAAAAAACCTCCCATTACTCAAAGCTGCCTCTGGCCTGGGTGAAATTTTACTACATGAAAGGAAATTGTGAAGGCACACCAACGATATATTACAAAAGCAGGTTAAATCCTGCAGACTCTACAAGGGGAAACAGTGAACAGACAGAGCCTACATTGCCCCAGCTTATTTTCATGCACCTAATTTGAAAGATATGTCAAAACAAACAGAAGACCAGGAAAATATATCAGATGTAGTTTCTGCAAGTGTTATATTTTAAGCTAAAATACAGCTTAATTGCTCAAGAGAGGTTACATGAAAATAACCTGGCTTGCTATCAGATTTCAAACATTTTCTCTCCAGCTTCTCTAATTTAAAAACTTGTGTTGATTCACCAACCCTGTCAAAGTCAACAATTTGAAAAGCAAAGCTTATATGTGGTGTTAATTAGGATGTTTCTTTTTCCTACAAAGCCACCAGGAGTCTGCATTTATATCCTGTGTAATTTATCTTTTGTCTCAACAATATATAACTTTATATCCATTTTATTTGACATGAATAATAATTCCCAGTATAAAACTCTGTTATTTTGAATGAGAACTGAATGTGTGCTACAATTTCCTGTTTAATATGCAATTGTTAATAAAACGAGAACAAAGTTCCTGTTAAAATATCCATAACACAAATAATTGAACAGGAGAAGCTCCAGTGGTAGAATTCTCAGATGCTAGATCCTGAAATTCCTCAGATGCTGAAAACTGAGTAGATAGAGCAACAAGGTGCCATCTATTTGTATTTATTGGCAAGGGAGAAGTGGTTTATGTAAATTAACTTCTCCAGATGACATCAAGACTTCCCTTATTCCATTTTGTTTTATTAGCAGAAGATGAAAATCCCTTCCAATGCAACTTTTGCCAGCATCCTACACCAGCAAAAATAAAAAAAACTTCCAGACAGCTGAAAGTAATATTTGAGCAACTATCTGCCCTAAGATTTAAGTTTTAGAAGTGTACAGCAAATGTTGCCTCATGAATACTGCATCTGCTTAAGGAAGCCATTCTGAGTTTCAGAACTACTCATCAAATAGGACAAGGCATTGCAGATTTCAGTAAGAAGTAGCAGTGTCCCATGCAAATTACTGAGATGCAAATTACTGGCATGCAGTTACAGTATTGTGAATTTCATTCCAGTTTGCCCCTTAATTATTGCATGGCCTTCAGCAAGTTACTTTATATCTCTCCTTTTCTTTAGGCTCACACATTTCTTTATACTCACTTCAGAGGTGGAATGGAAGACTGGATAATGGACATGAAATACAATGGTAATTTTCCACCAAGAATAAGGTTTTACTTCTGGATAGCTTTTTTTCTTTAGAGAAAGCTTTCAAAGTGTAGTCTTCATACAATGCAAGCTGCTCGAACACTGACATACCAAGATTATGCCTTGAAGTTCTGGATTTGATACTGCTTGATACTATTTGACATTAGATTTTATTCACAGTGCTCCTCTTACCCTCAGGTTTAGGTCCTCATTAAGAATAAGGTCTAGGGGTTTTGCTGTACCCTATTTTGGACATAGGATTTTAGTAAAAAGAGAATATAATAAGCTTGACCTGGATAAGACAAATTGTCCTGAAAACAGTAGGAACACAAATCCTACATTAAACAAAAAACCAAACCTTTTTCCTATGACATGAAAAAAGCTTCTTTTCTGAATTATGGGAACCTTAAAGTGTTTCAGGGTTTTTTAAGTAACCATAGTATCAAGGACAGCTTTTTTCCTCTGATTCATAATTTGAAACACCTTTTAATTTCATTTCAAAACCTTTCCCATGCTAATCCTTGGCAAAAAAAGACAGATTGAGACAGACACAATGGTTAGCATTTCAGCTCAAAGAGTTAAACTCATGCTGTCATGAGACAGCAAAGTAGCATATCAGTACTTGGAAAAGTAGATGTGCTGCCATCCATGTAATAGCACAGTAAGCTTTGGTGTTTACAGAAAGAAAAGTATAATTTCTGCAACAAAAAACCCCCAAATTTTAAGGCAACTTTTAGTTTTTTACAGGCTAGTTTAAAATTTATCTGTAACACATTTTACTTAATGAGAAAACAAAAAAAAAAAAATCACTCCGCTTCTGTATTTCAGTCACACTTGTGACCCAAGACAACAGCAGAAAAGACAAGTGTAAGGCTGTTAATTAGTTGGACATGAGCTTTTCACTTGATCTGAATTTAGAGAAGAACATATCATTTTCTCCTTTTATGTTAGAGTACATATTGCCCATATCACTGCAGTGCCAACACAGGCACATTCTTAAGCATCACTTTAGAGGGAAATTTCATGAAACTTTAATTTCCATGCACCTTTCAAAAGCACAACTATAACAAGAAAACAACAAGTAGTGGGAACACAAAGAAACAAGAAAGAGCTCCTAGTCCCCCTCTATTTGTAAATGTAAGAGTGCCTGAGTACTTTGTAAGAAAATAAAACTACATCCAAATGCAGATGACAACTAAATAACAAAAAATGGCAAATTTTGGGAGATATCAACATAACTTTCATAGGACAGAAGTAAATAAATGAGTTAATTTGCTGTTTATCCTCTCACAATCTTTTATTTTCTAAGAGAACAGAACATGAATAGTCCCCGTATCTCAGCTTCACGCTTTCCCAAGGAATCAAGCTTCCAAGAGTGTGAATAAAAGGGTCTTCCAAATTCGTTTTTAGGGTCACTATTTCAGCAGGTACAGGATTATGTGCCTCTTCTCCTTAGCTAACCACTGTGCACACCTGGGAGCAATAAAATGTGCTACAGGAGAGAAGAAGGGCTGTTTGGTTGTCCCTGCTGATTCCTATCAAAGGTGTGTCAATGGCTGGTGCATTTAGCGTGCAGGTTTACATTGCCCCTGAAATGTTTTCAGGATGAGGATGTTTGGATACACTTACTCTTGTAGTGCTGCAGAGGTGCTTACTTCATCTTTATTCACTTACTCCAGACGAACAGTTTTGTCCCTTCTCTGTGCCCTTCCAAAGCTCTTCCATACGACTCTGGAAGGATCTAGTTGTAGTTCAGAAGATGCCAAAGGCTCTGCCACAACTGTGGCTGACAGTGGAGAGGCAGCATGTGCAGGAAGGCTATTTACAGGGAGAAAACCCACAGGGATGGTTTCTCAAAAAAGTTGGTGGTGGGACCACATAGATTAGAAAGGTATGTTGCTCTTCAGTGGCTGGAGCTCACCAAGATTGTGTTGTTCATCCAATAGCAGAAATCAGAGTCAAATCTCTAGAATTCTGGGGATACATGACTTAAGTTCCATCTCCTTATATCAGAGGCTAAGGAAAAAGCAAAAATCTCCAGTTGCATACAGCATCTTGGACTAGTGCAAGACCCACCACCAGCTGCTGTTGTTCCCCTCTGTTCTGGAACACAATAGATACAGTGAAGATGCAGCTGGGATAGGCCAAAAATCCAAAAGCAGGAGAGGTATCCTGAGCCTGAAGTATTATTTTGGATGTAGTAATCACAGCAATCACTTTGATGCTTTCTGGTGACGCTCAACTTCACAGTCCTCTGGGCTTCCCCATGTTATTCTCTCACTATCTTATAAAAATCATGGTTAAAATTTACTAATTATGCTGTGCCAAAATATATCTAGTAGAGACCAATATGCAGCACATACTGGTTGTATGTCTGTATTGTGCTGGATTCTGAGCAAGAAAATGCCACGGCTGCCACTTGCTCCATGCATGAAAAGCACAAGCTTCCTTGCAGAAGGGAGCAGGGTCTGCTGGCCCAGGCTTGCTCTCACCAAGAGTCCTGTAACACTTGTGAGCCAATTTCTGTATAAAGCACAGCGCAAGAACTTGATCTAGTTCTGACAACTCTATCCTATCTGTGCCCTTCCAAAGCTCTTCCATGTGACTGGTTTTCAGAGGACTGGTTTAGCAGATTATGGTATGTATGATAAATCTGGCTCTATACTGCCCATAAAAAATAGTTCCAAAAGGACCTTCATGCTAACTATTGTATGATTGAAGTACATAGCATATCAAACTACATTTACCTTCTCAAGATTAATATCTTTTCTGGTGGAAAAACAGTGACTACTCACATAAGGCTTGTTTCTTTGCTTTCCTCTTCATGCAATGTCCTGATCAGTGATAATCAAAATCTCTTCCTGAAAAAGTAGGGTAAGGTCTGCAACCTATACATATGGTTTAAAGACACATGTCTCAGAAATACTTTCAGGTCTCTGCAGATTCAGTGGGGCTGTGTTTTCCCACAGTTATATTTGTTTTGTAATAAAATCTGAGATTTTACTTGATTAACTGAAACAAAACTGCTTGTTAAAGGAGGATAAAAGCACACTTAACTTCTTTCTACTCTGAATATCCAGGGAAGTCAGGGTAGAAATGCCATTGTAGGTTTGATCCCTATGAAATTCTGTTCATTAACATACAAATAGGGCAGATTCAACTAATATTAGTACAGTAGTCAAAATTATAAAAAAGATGCTTTTTAATTACTTATGTATTTTGGAGACTGCAGCTGTTAATGCTGTAAAGGCTTTTTGATCTTGGTAAGTTGTAATTTACTTAAAATGAGCAATTTGCACTATGTTTCTGTTCATGCTTCCTATAAAGTGGAAAAAAATCAGTTAAATAATTTTGTTCTGATGCTAATATCCTTAATCATATAGTACTCATTAAACAGCCACCACGTAAATGTGTAACTGTGAGCTTAATAAAAGATATTAAGATATTTCTCAAATTTATTTAAGAATAGCATGAACCCCTCGAATCACAAAGTTTTGATCTATTCAAAGAATAGCATGCTCTTTCTTACAGGAGTAGCATTCTTTTAAATCAGTACTCCTTTTAAAACAATCAATCTCAAAGTTAGTCAAGTAGGGGAAAAACCATCCATTAGACTACTGCTTTATGGGAACATAAAATAACCTGGGATAGCTGTCTACCATATGAAATCCTGTTTGGCCTGAAACAAAACTCTGCAATAAGCAGAAAACATCCCATTTCTATGAAACACAAGTCCCTGTCCCATCCATGTGAGAGAGGACCAGAACTTTCTGCATTTCACATACGGTAACAGCACTTTTTACACACAGACCTGGCGCAGCACATCTGAAATCTGTTTCTGCAGCATACAGGAAAACACTTCAATAAGCACTTAAAAATCTGAAAGGCAGGTGACTGTGATTAGCTATTTGTATAATTAGCTTTACTGATCATAATACACTTATGCAAAAAAATAGAGAACTTAGACACTACTGGCGCTCCAGGAAATCTACATGGGCATTGAACGATCAGGTGTGCATTCCATTTTCCATGAGTACACTAAACTCTGGGCTGTTTGTTAGGGTGAGGTTCCCTAAGACCCTAAACATGAAAATAACTTTAAATCTCTGCTCCCAGGTCCTGCCCACAGCACCCAAAGGCACCAGCATAGCTAACACAGATGCTGCCCATCAGAGCAATTTGTAGAAGATGTCTACTTAGTTGCTGCCCCAGTAACTTTGGGTTTTTCCAGGGACTGCACTGATTACAGAGGCCAGTTTGACTCAGAACAGCTGACAAATCCATGCTTGCATGGTAGTGGGGAAAATATTTAAAGCATCTTAAGTGCAAACCTCAAAACTGTTTTCCGGTCTTATGTATTCCAAATGCTGAACATTACAAGATCATGCAGTAGGAACATAAATCATAAAATGGTTTGAGCTGGAAGGAACTTTTATAGGCCATCTAGACCAAACCCCCATCAATTAGGGACATCTTCAACTATGCTAGGTTGCTCAAAGTCCCATCCAGCCTAATCTTAAAATTTCTGCAGCTAAGACATCCACAACTTCTCCGGGAAACTTGTTCCAATGTTTCACCACCCACATTGCAAAAAATATTTTCCTTTTATGTAGGCCAAATCTAACCTCTTTCTGTTCAAAGTCATTCACCCCTAGTGATAGTGTCCTATCACTCCACGCCCTTGTAAAATCCCTTTTGGTACTGAAAGTGCTATAAGGTCTCCCTGGAACCTTCTCTCCTCCAGGCTAAGCAACACCAATTCTCTCAGCCTTTCATCAAGGGAAGGTGTTCTATCCATCTAATCATTTTTGTGGCTGTTCTATAGACCTTCTCTAACATAGCCATGTCTTTCTGGTTCTGGGTGCAGTGCTCCAGGTGGGTCTCAGCAGAGCAGAGCAGAGGGGCAGAGTCCCCTCTCTCCCCTGCTGCCCACACTGCTCTGGATGCACGTTTGGCTCTCTGGGCTGTGACCCAGTGCCATGGTTGGGGCAGGTCCAGCCTCTCAGCCACCAACACCCCAAGTCCTTCTGGGCAGGGCTGCTCTGGATCTGTTCATCCCCAGCATGTGTTGATGCCAGGGGTTGGCCTGATCCAGATGCAGCACCTTGCACTGGTCTTGTTGAATCTCATGGAGTTCCCATGGACCCATTTATCCCGTTTCTCCAGGTCCCTTTGGATGACATCACATACTCCAGGTGTGTCAACAGCACCACCCAGCTTGGGGCCAACTCCAAATTTTCTGAGG
The DNA here is from genome assembly GCA_024362935.1 of Setophaga petechia. Lineage (NCBI taxonomy): Eukaryota > Metazoa > Chordata > Aves > Passeriformes > Parulidae > Setophaga > Setophaga petechia. The sequence continues at coordinate 5,445,079 of JANCRA010000004.1, read as the reverse complement.
GTGCACTCGATCCCTTTGTCTATGTCACTGATGAAGATATCAAATGACTCTGGTCCCAGTACAGAACCCTGAGGGCACCACTTGCCACTGACATCCATTGGGACTCTGCATCCTTGACCATGACTGTCTGCATGGGACTGTCCATCTCTTTCCAATTTGTATAGAAATATGTCATGAGGGATAAAATCAAGGACTTTACAGAAGTCCAGATAAATGACATCTGGACTTTCCTTGTCCAGTGATGGAGTCACTTCATTATAGCAGGCCACTGGATAAGTCAGACAGGAATTCCCCCTGGCAAAATGGTGCTAGCTGTCTTGAATTGACTCCCTCTTTTCCATGTTCCTTAGTACAGCTTCTAGGAGCATTTATTCCATAGCCAGGTCAATAGTTCTTAGGCCCTCCTGCCTACCCTTTTTAAAAAAAAGATGCAATATTTCCCTTTTTCCAGTAAGTGGACACATCCCCTGACTGTATGACTTTTCAAATGCCATGGAGAGTAGCCTGGCAACTACATCAGAAAATTTCCTCAGGAATCTGGGATCTCATCAGATCCCATAGACTTATGTATGTCCAGGGTCTTCAAGTGGTCATGAACCTGATCATTACTCCCCCAGTCTGTGTCTTGAAGTCCACTGACTTGAGAGGTTTGCAAAGAGAGATTGACATTGAAGACTTGAGGCAAAAACTGTTTCATATTTCAGCCTTCTCCTCATCTGCTGTTACCAGTTTGCCAGCCTTGTTCAATGGGGGACAGTACTCTTTTTTGACCTTTCTTTTCTTGCTGTAGAAATCCTTCCTGTTTTTCTTTGTGTCTCTTGTCAAATTCAGCTCCAAGAGCACCTTGGCCTTGATTGCCCCATCCCTACACAACCAGGCAGCATTCCTATATTCTTTCCAGGATACTTGTCCCTCATTCCATTGTCTGTGCGTTCTTGCCCATTAGTTTGATCAGCAGGTCTTGACTCATCCATGCCCATCCCTTCCTTATCTGGTTTCTTACAGATAAGAGTTTCATGCTCTAAGGAGAGTGTCCATAAAGATCTGCCAGCTTTGTTCTGCTCTCTTGTCCATGAGGCAGTTTCCCATGTCCTCCTACTGACTAATTCCTTGAGCAGCTGGAGTTTGCTTTCCTAAAATTCAGGTCCTGACTGTATTCTTGACCTGTCCCATATTCCTCAGGGCTGCAGATCCAGCAGTGATGGTCACTGCAGCCCTGGCTGCCTCCATCCTTGGCGTCACCCATGAGCTCACTTGCACTGGTGACCATCAGGTCCAGTAACAGATCCCCTCCATCAGGGCTCTCTATTACCTGGCTTAGGGTTATCCATGTACATCCCAGCAGTCCCCTTGATTGCCTACAGCTCACTGTGCTTCTTTTCCAGCAGATGCTGAGGGTTGAAGCGCCCCAGCAGGATGAGATCTGGTGAGTTCAGTGCCTCCTGTGCTGGAGGAAAAAGGTGTTGCTGTGAACAGGCTCTCCCTGATCAGGCAGCCTCTAACAGACACCATCCATAAGGTTCCCTTTGTTACCTCAGTCTCTGATTCTCACCCATGAAGTTTTGATGTTTGTGGCTGTTCTTCAGAGGCAGCCCTTCAATTTCCATTCATTTCTTATGTAGAGGGCAACACACAGAGGTCCCTGCCTGTCCCTTCAGAACAGCCTGTAGCCATCAGCAACCACACTTGTCATGGGATTCACCAGGCAACTAGGCAACTAAAAGCAACTAGCTTGTAACCCTCTAGCATCATGGCAGCTTCCAGCTCCTGTTTGTTTGAAAATTATATTGGAAAATTGATTCATCTGTCTGCAGATGGTCAAGGAATGGTCCACAGAGATTTAGTGAGGTGCAAGTACCCAAGTAATTTACTGGCATCCTCCACAATAAGCTGGGGAGGGTGTTCCATTGCTTCTTACATCCTTATTTATTCTCTGAAGTCTCTAGATTCTTTGGTAAGGACCAAGATCTACATTCATCTTTCCAAGCTTATTGTTCACTTTCAGGTCAGAGGCAGTGAGAAAGGGAATTGTGTCTGTGGCTTACAAGACCTCTCTCCATTCCCCTCTCTCCAGGGAGAGCAGGGAGGACAATCTGTTTCTAGCTACCCTGCTGCTTCACTCAAAGGCAGAGTGAAAAATCCTCTTAGGCATCAGCTGGAGTAGCTTTGCTCAGAACAGCAGATGTGGGTCGAGGAGAATTTCTCTGGGTCACCTCGGAAAAGATCATGACAAGGATCAGCAACATGGTGTGGCTAAGATATTACAGTGTGTTTTGTTTGCCATAGAGGGAGCAGACACATGGTATCTGTGGTAGATTAGTCTCTTCTGATTCTGCACAAGGCTCACCTACAGTGTCCTGAGGACTGAAATACTTTATTTCTACTACAGTCATCTGTTTTGAAATAGGGCATATGGACAAAATTTGACATGGTTCTTCAGGTATAGAGGTGCTCTTAAAATCTCCTTGTAGCTCTAACATTGATGACATCTTTCTCTGACTCCCAAGATGCTATAGGTAAGCCTTAAAGACAAAAACAAAAACAAAAAACCAAACCAATCCAAAACAAACAAAACAAAACAAAAAAAAACACCAAAAAAAAAAAAAAAAGAAAAAAAAGGAGGGAAGGAGGACAGAGCTTCTGGGGTTTGTTTGGATTGGTATTCTCAAAGCAAACAGTAGGAAAGAAGTACCTCAATTCAATTATTTACAGTCCTGGAAAGACCTAGAAAACAGAAACCACTTAACTATTTTACAGCGCTGCTCTTCCACCTTTTGCAAAAGTTTAGCCCTGATGACTATTGTGCCAATGCTGATTCATGAGCAAGCCTATCAGCTTAAAGGGAAGAGAACAAAGACACATTATCTTCCAAAGCAATCATGGAAAGCAAAAGTCTCTTATATTTGCTTGAAAGGAGCAAACACATCTTTTTGTTTAACATAGGTCTAGTCTTAGTCCAATTCAGAATGTCTTTCTGTAGAGCACCACATGCTATTCAGGACAACAGAGGTCCTTAAAAGTTTAACAAAAAGCTTTTTCATGGATTTTTTTTTCTCTTGACTGAAAGCTCCCTGCTGGGGGGCATAAAGGTTTGGGGAGTGGATTATGTGCTCAGTGCAAAAGAACCTGCTAAACAAATGAAAGCAAGGGATAGACAAATTTCCAATTTGTCTCACAAAGATCTCAACATGGCCCATTTAACCTTCAAAATATTTGGTGGGATTTGCCTTTTCACAGTCCCCATGCTTTCCTACAGCTATTTTCTTTTTGGCACTATTTTAACTTGTGAATTTAAATCCTCCCTACATGCACAAGCACAAAGCCCTGAATAATAAAGTACATTTCTTCAAGGTGGAAGCAAGATATGGTAGGATATACTGACCTAACTACTTATAATACAAACTGCTGCATTTTTCTCCAGTGTGGGATCTTGTTGCATCTCACAAACAATCCAGATAAACTAAATATCCTGTCAAAACCATAAAATACTACAAAAACTGTCAGAGGTTTTCTACTCCATGAGTTGATTTGATGCTTGGGAGAATGTTGAGAAATATCTAGGTCTGTACAATTTACAATGAAGCTTGGAGGGACAAGTCTGGATAGATGTTTCAGCCTTTCTAGGATGAAGCAATCTCTTAGGTTGTTTCTCTGGTAGAACTGCACTGTCCCCGTGTGGACACAGATGTAAGTATCTTTGTCATACACTGCAGTTACTTCTGTTTTTATCCTTAGGAATGCCACCGCCAGCTAGGCACCTTCACATCACAATAGCTGAATATCAAGATATCGAGACAGGAAACATATATAACACATACTGTGTTCTTACAATTATGAAAATACAACCTGTGTGTCAACAAGCCTTTACTTCCTGGGATTTGCAAGTTGAAAAGAGAAATTGATTATACAACAATTTCTAAATGAGCCACTGAAAATGAACACCAAAGCTCCTTTGAAGATTATTTTGAGGCCATCTGAGAGGATTTGTACACTTACCCTCTTGTACATTTCACTGTGCCAAAGATAACCTCATTAATGCAGGAATGGTAGTGAAAACTCCAAATAAAATACATACACATCCTGCTGATGGCATGAGGAGGAATGATTCATCCTACACATCTTCGGCTTCCCCCTGGTATGGATGCTACCTTGCCCTCTTTTTGACTTTTAGTTATTCTTCTCCTTTGTTCAGAAACTGGTATAATTTCGTTGGATACTTGGTAATATGTATATACAGAACTGAATCTTGGCATTTGGTGTTTATCTCTGGAGCCTAAAGATGCATGTTTTTAATGCCAAGAATGTCCAAATCTCGTTTCCTCTTTGTTTAGTTGCATCTGGGAGATATCCCTCTCTGGTCTGGACAAAACCCATGGAGTGGTCCCCTTCAGTAGAGGCAATGGAAGCCAGACTGCTCTCTTCTAATTCAACATAATCTGTGATGAGGTGTTATTTTCATTTCTGTATCTGGAGTATTAAAGAGGAAGAGAGAAATGTGTGTTTCTTGTGGCTTTCTTTTGGCCATCAAATGCTCTGTTATATGTTGTCTCAACATTTGCTTGTTTCTGGCATGCTGACATTTCACAACCTACAGTTGTGAAACCTACAGTGAACAGGAAATCACCAAGAATTACTCTGTTTACTTTTAGATGCGGAACATACATTTCTCATAATTAAATGACAGCATCATAAAGACATGTGTTAGCTACAAACTTCGACTGAACTGTAAGAAAATTACCATTGGCCATCTTAAACCCAACTATATGTAACTTGTCTGGCTTTGTGATCTCAGCAAAGCATTTAGCTGAGATCACAAAGATCTCAGAATGACTGGGGGCATGATAAGGAGAGTAGAATTTTCCTCAGATTTTTCAAGCCAGTATTGGTACCCCTGCCTCTAGAGATAAAACAGCTCAGAAGTGATACATTTTGAGGTGCGGAGGGAAAGTCAATAAATAAAGGACAAAGCATCTCAAATACTGAAAAATTAACATAGGATATTTACTTGATTTTGAGACATGTTCTTGTATTGCAAAGTCTCTGTGTTAACCCTAGGTAGCTGGTAGTCATTACTCAGGAAACTGGTGTTAGTTGGTATTATAAGGGTCTATTTCCTCTGCTCTTCTAAATGAAGCACAGCTGAAGATGGAAGGACATGCAACTCAGTCTGTGTATTCCGGAAAGGATGTGGCTGTTTTGTATCTCCACTCCTCTTTGAGCAGAATAAATCCACATCTAAGAAGGCATTCTGGAAGTTCATAATTGCATCCAGATGATCACATGTTGGGGTCTGATCTCTCCTGTCTTCCTGATACAGAGTACTTCAGTCATTCCCTAGGATTAAACTTCTGGTGTTTACAGCCAAGACCCCAGACATCTACAAACAAAATTAAAACTGGACTTAAGAGTAGATCAGCAAAATACGACTTTCATATATACCAGCAAGTACCAAAGTGCCAAATTTAAGTTTTAAACTATCTTCTATGACTTCTTGCAATTTTCAACCATAAACCTGGACTTGGATACCCAATCTAGTTCACCTTGGTTTCCCACCCAAGATGATAGGTCTACAAGATTATGAACCCTAGTGGATAAAACATTTGGGTTAAGCTCCTGTCAGTCAAGTAGAACAAGGCATGCTCTGACCCTGGCCTCCTCCACAGGCTGCAGGTGGATCTCTGCACCCCCTTCAACCTCCATGGGCTCAGGGGCACAGCTGCTTCCATGGTCTGCACCATGGGCTACAGGAGAATCCCAGCTGCATTGCCTAGAGCACCTCATCCTCCTCCTTCTCACTTCCCTTCAAGATGTGCTTGTACTATGAGGACAAGATGACAGAGCTGGGGGTGGAAAGGAGAAGAAAAGGGGGCTCAGAGAGACCTTTTCACTCTTTACAAGTGCCAGGAAGGAGGGGGTCAGCCTCTTCTCCCAGGCAACCACCAACAGGAAAAGAGACACAGTCTTAAGCTGCACCTGAGGAGGTATGAGATGGAGTTTCTTCACAGAAACAGCGATCAGATATTGGAATGGGATGTCCAGAGAGGTAATGGAATCACTGTGACTGGAGGTGTATAAGGAAAGACTGGATGTAGCACAAAGTGCCACAGCCTAGTTGACACAGTGTTCCATCATAGGCTGGACTCAGAGGTCTTTTCCACCCTAATTGATTCTTTGGTTTTGTGGTTCTTTGATTCGCTGACTCTGGTGCTTGCATAATTCCTCTCTTTTCTGTCCACAATTACATCTTTGCAATAACTCTTATTATCTTTTTTTTCCCTTAAATATGTTATCACAGAAGTGTTACCACTATCACTATCTTGGGCTTGGCCAGCAGCAGGTTCACCTTGGAGCCAGCTGTCATTGGCTCCCTCAGACACAGAGGAAGCTTCTCACAGCTTCTCACAGAAACCACCCCTGTAGAACTCCCACTACCAAAATCTGGCCACACAAACCCAACACAACAGATGTTGAATAAGGACACTACACTTCTACTGAAAGAGGGTTAAGAAATTCTCACTAACATCTGCCAACCATTCTCTTGCAACAGGATGTCCTTACCCAGGTGCCGCACTGGCCCTGCTAAGTCATGACAACACTGCCATAAAGAACCACACTTCTACAAAAGCTGCAGTCCTTTAAAAACTACCTAAGAGGCACGTATAATACAGTATGGTTTGTTTCATAGTCCCATTGTACTACTGCCAACTGAATGACAGAAAAATTGAGACCAAGGGGAAGACTCAATGCTGCTGATTCCAGGTGATAACTTAGGATCTGTGACACAGTGATATAATTCTCTAACTCGTTAGTGACTTGTGGTGTGATCCCAGGAGACTTCCTTAAATCTTTTTTTCCTACATCTCCTTTTTTATAAATTTGGCTGTTGCCATGTATCTGCATACACTGATTACTCACTTTCTACCCTCCCCTGATCCCATATAAAGATAGATCCCATATAAAGATAGGTAGATAGCTCCACTGCCATAGTGGAGCTATTGGGCAGCTTAGATAAATCTGATGCAAGCAAGAAGAAAGATATCCCTGCTGTGCTTCCAATAATGCATGCTAGTGCAGGACTACAGAAGGCCTCAGAAGAAATGGGGGCTTTCAATTTTGCTTTCAGTTTTGTAATTCCTTGAAATATATGCAACCTAAGAATTATTTGATGCTCATGGAACTATTTTTAATTGATGTCATGGTAGAAATATTGGGCTACTAGTCAATAGCCAGACTCAGCTATTATTCATGTACATAATAGAGAGCCCCCATGAGTCTAGAATATAAGACTGCTGGTGGACACAGCTCTTGAAGTATTGGGGTCTTTCTGAAGTGTAAACTAGTAAGAATTCACTAAAATGAAGTGTTTGAACTAGACTTTCAGGGAGGAGAAAGAAACCAGCACCTTTTTCTTTCTTTTTTCTTTTTTCTTTCTTTTTTATTTTTTGGTAAGACAGTAAGAAATGCTTTTATACAGGATTTCTGGTTCATTACATTCCCCAGGAACATGGATATCACAGCTGAAGGGTTTCAAGGGAAGTGGGGTACTAATTAAAGAAAAATATTTTTTAACTGTTTCCAAAAAGCCTGTACTTCAAAAATTGTTTGGTAGTCCAAAATCAATTACCTAGATGTGCAGAGGGTAGCCAACAAGAGAAAATAAAAAGGGCTTAGTGAAGTTACAAGCCCACATCTTAAGCAACACAATCTCTGTGGCAGCAGCAATAGGCTGTTCAAGGGTGCAACTATTGCTGCATGCAGGGACAGCCTCAGTGCCAGGGAATGCCAGGGACCTTCTGCTGCTAGGTGAGAGAGAGTCATGTAGAGCCACAGCAGGGCTCACTGATGGGAAGAATCCTCAGATCCAGGAGCAACTCATGTGAGACTCCTTCCCGACTGGACCAACACTGAAAAACTGATTTTGGAGCACATGACCTGCTCTCTGTTTTTAAACAGCTGCTTCAACCCCTCTCACTGCTGCTCCATCTCTTCCTTCTTTATTCATGTCCAATATGTTAAATGCAGTTACTATTAACAGGAACCATATAACACCGTAGGAGGATTTGTGTCTGTCCCCCTATCCTCCTTCCAGCAGGTCACACTGGAAACCTTGTCCTGAAGAAAAATTGAAGCTGTGGCCTTTTATTCCTCCTCTTCACAACTGACTATGACTTGAAGGTTTCAGTTCAAGAACTCTGCAGATGAACATAGGAAATTAAAAACAAAACAGACAAAGACCACTTTGATTATACAAGCTGAAGCACAGACAGGCAAGTAGCTGAACAAGAAATGGGAAGGTTAAAACAAAATAATGAAACTATGTGAGAAATATTAATTTAAGAATTCTGGCACCTGCCTGCAAAAAAGGATGGGACACCATGACTGATTAATTCCTTTTGAAGAAATGTGCCATTGAAAAGCCATCTCTTCTTTGCCTTTAAATTCAGCCTTCCCCTTGTTTCTGCATCACCCAATATTAATTAAAATAAAAAGTATGTCACAGAAGAACACTAGGAAAAGAAGGCAAATTTAGAATACAAAATTTTAAATCCTTCTCAGAAGTGTGATTACTGTTCTTCACTTGCATCAATATCAATCTTCCTGCACAAATCATTTGTTTGTTCTATCACCAAGTCCTAACTGCTAAAAAGGATTTTAAAATGTTTTCCTTTTAAAGAGTGTATTTGCATTGTGAAAATGAGTAACTAGCACCAGCTAGTCTCTCAAGCAGGTAGTCACACAAATTTTGTGGGATTTCTTGGTAACATCTAGGAGCCCCAATAACAAACAAGCATGAAATTGCGCTACCTCTAGACAAGCAGAGCCTGAAAACAGTCTTCTTTCCTCACAACTTAAGTATTCATTTTATCATAGATTCAGAGGTTCATAGAATAGCCAGGGTTGGAAGGGACCTTAAACATCATCTAGTTCCAGCTGTCTGTGTTGGGCTGGGATATCTTCCACTAGATCAGTTGATCAGAGCTCCATCCAGCCCAGCCTCAAACACTTCTAGGGATAGGGCACCTGCATCTTCTCAGGGCAGCCTGTTCCAGTACCTCACCACCCTCACAGTAAATATTTTTTTTTCCTAATACCTAATATAAACCTACTTTCTTTCATTTTGAAGCCATTTCCCCTTGTTCTGTCACTACGTGCTACATGCTCAAGAGTGTCTCTCCATCTGCCTTGTTGATTCCCTTCAGGTACTGGAAGGCCACAATTATGTCACCCAAAAGGTCTTTTCCAGGCTGTACAAATTCAGCTCTCTCAGCATTTCCTCATAGGAGACATGCTCCATTCCTCTATCTTCGTGGTCTTCCTCTGGGCTCACTCCATCAGGCTGATCTCCCTCCTTGTCATGGGGACCCCAGCTCTGGATGCAATGCTCCAGGTGGGATCCCTCCAGAGCAGAGCAGGGCACAGCAGAGCACAGCAGAGCGGAACAGAGCAGAGCAGAGGGGCAGAATCCCCTCCCTCCCCTGCTGCCCACGGGGCTTTGGATGCAGCCCAGGACACGTTTGGCTCTCTGGACTGTGAGTGCCCATGGCTGGGTCATGTCCAGCCTCTCAGCCACCAGCACCCCCAAGCCTTCTGGGCAGGGCTGCTCTGGATCTGTTCATCCCCAGCCTGTGTTGACACCATCTATTGACTCAGCCCAGATGCTGCACCTTGCACTTGGTCTTATTAAATTGCATGAGATTCCCATAGGCCCACTTCTCAAGATGGCCCAGGAAGTTGTAGGCATTGTTTTCTATGTATCTTTGTATTTTTCCTAGCATCAGGGAGAAAAAGTTGAGCTGGAAATTCTGGAGCCTTTGCCATTTGTCAATGCATTCCCTCAGAACAGAGAATCCAATGCACCTGACCAATGACTCCCAACCAAGCAATACATTCTGGTTTTCAAGCTCTTCTGTATTACTTTTAAACAGGTTAAGACAATTTTTCTGGACTGCAATGCAGCAGTTTTTATACCCTCAAGCATGAAAGTCCCCATTAGGCTGGAGTTTGCTACCTGCATGGTGTGACAGTAAAATGACTATAAAATTGTCTGCTAGACAGAGATATCTCAAAAAAAAATCTTTTCTGTTCTAATGTTTTTTTGTTTTCTGTGTCCTTTCTTTTTCTACAGAACAGCTATAGTATAGTGTATTTTCCCCATGCCAATGAATTAATCTGAGCAACCACTTTTTCTGTCTCTACCTTTCAGTTTTGATTGCTGCTAGAATTAGAAAGACCAAAATTCCCTGAATAAAATTAATCTCACAGCTTTTCATGCATTGTTAGAACAAAAATGTATTTACATTTTGGAGAATGCTTGCCCTTTTAAGAGATCTAGTCCAATTTTGGGAACCTAAGTTAAGTAAATTATCTAGTAGTGTTTCTGCGCATTCTCTCACCTTAATATAACTTCATTTTGCTGCATACTACATTTACCTGGTAAATAAAAGTACAAAATAGACCAAAATTGAATGAGAATGACTGAGTTTTCTGGTGGTTTCAAATTGGTCTTAAAGCAACACAGCCCCTGAAAGCCAATGAGAAGTCAGATACCCTGCAAAACTTCCCTCCATACTCCTAAAAGTCTCTCTTCTATGTTTAATCTTGAAAGTCCAAATACAATATAAAAGTTAGACAGTTATGCCTACAAAACTCTTACAAATAAACTTCTATACTTACAGATACAAGATAAAAGTTAGGTAAAGTAAGTGAAGGAAACTGACCCAGGGAGGGAACATAAGAATTCTGGTCACAGTTTTGCATTGACCCACTGTAAATCTGTTAATTTTCTATAAAAATCACTACAGGCTCTATCTAAAAGCAATATGCAATTAATTATCTAACTTGTGAGCTATTGCCATGTCTTCAACAGAAGGCTTCAGCAAAGGAGCAATTTAATTTTCTAAAGCTGTTGATTTTTACTATGCCTCCTAAAATAAAGCATGCTGTTTTAGGCATGCTGGTGAGAAGCATGGATCTGCTTATTGTACTGAAATTAGACATTTCAAGTCTCTACAAATACAACTACTTCAAGATTTGGCAATGACATTCAGTGAATAGGAAGGGCCTTCCTAACCAGAAACAATGCGCTTTAATCTTCTGTAAAGAAGCAGCCTGTGTGTTGTAAAGAAAGCCACTGCTGGCAGAATGATGGATACTTACTTAGTTCCCTCATTTGTGCCAACTTGATTTAAACATAATGTGACTATGTCAGAGAGCCCAAAATGTAACAACAGAAATCTCTCTCAAAGATCACATTTACTCAGCTTTAAATCCTGCAAGCATCTGTGGCAGAAAATTCTTTGTGAGCATGTAGGTGGAGCAGAGATGCAGATAGATTAGTTACACCCTCATGTGCAGCCCACCACCTGTGCCATTGATGTGACATATGTGGGCTTCACAGGGACACAGACATCCTCAGCATCCATGAGGTTCAATAGATGCCTGGTCTGGGTGAAACAGCTGGAGCTGCACATGGAAACTTCCTGGGAGAAAGCAGGGACCAGATGAGCAGTGCAGAAAAAAACAGAAACCCCTCTAAATGATAATCGTGGTCATGGTGGCTGCACAGAGAAGTTACACTCCTTGGGTGAACCTCAGCAGCAGGTGCAGGCCAAGGGGAGGAAAAGAGGACCTGGAGGAGACTCTTCCCCTCCTTCCCTGGTGGCAGCTTTCCAGGACTCTGCTCCGAAGGCAGAAAAGGAGCACCACGGCAGGCAAGCCTGGACCCTGGCTGCAGGAGCTGGGAAACCTCTAATGTATCTCTGAGGAAAGTATTAGGGAGTAGGAAGATATTTATTATCTAAGCTTAGGCAAAAATTACCATTTGCATTTTATTTTACCTGTTTTCAGTATTGTAAATAACACCTGACTTAATATCTCACTAAAAACCAATTTTTGCTTTCATTTCCCCTCAAGCAGCCTCTTGAAGCTGCAGGGAATTTTATGCTAAATTCCTAAAAGTGTGCTGTCTCCACAGCAAGAAGGTGGAGGACATAATAAGGGGAAATACAGGCCACCTGGAGGATGCTGCATGCAGGAAATACATTGTGGAAAGCTAAAGGTCAGGGGAAGGTTACCTGACAGCCTGACATGGACCACCATGATATAAATCCATGTACCCAAGACGCTGAATTAATTAATCCTGGCAAGAAGTAATTGCCCAAGGGAGGTCCTAAGGCCCTCAGAGAGCCCCAGCACCACAGACACCAAGGAGCAGTATAAACCCAGTAGGCTTAGCTGTGAGCATGCATTAGAGAAAACTGATCCCATGTGTTTCTGACACACACATGCTCCTCCAGATGCACTGCCTACAGTATCAGGTTTTGAACAAAGGAAAGCTTGTAGTTGGCAGTCAGGAAGATAAATCCATCTTAAAAGGGCTTCCGGGTGTGTTTTCTTTATACCACCCCTACAGAACAGCCTAGAAGAAATGGAACATACATGAACACTATTCTCTCAATGCTAAACACAATATTCCCCTGCTCTTTCTCTTGTCTCCATTCTTTCCACAAATCCCACCACATACAGCAACAATTCCTAGCCATGTTCCACTGACTGGATTTTCCTACTGTGGAAAGCTATTTTCACCATTCTGCTACTTAGTCAGTAACTATTAACACAATTTGTCCATATTCATCAGTGGTATAACATCAATGATCTCAGCTGGAGTCACACCAAGAATTAATGTGGCCTATTAATTTTGCAGAATGCTGTTGATGTGCAAGTAGTTATGATTTGTAGTTGCCAAGAGTGTTGATGACTCTTCCAGTTCCTAGGGCAAATACCAGTTGTTGTGGGGAGCTCTGCACTATCTTGTCTAAGAAGATTTAATTTTATCTGGGTAAAAGTTTTTTAAAGCAATTTTTTGTCCGACAGGCTTGTTTGCTTTACATGTTGATTGTATTTAACATTTATTTCAATTTTTCAGAGAAAACTGTGTCATTCCATGGTGCATCATACTTCTAATAATACATGATATCACTGTTGGGCCAATGTTTGGGAAAAGGATGCATCAGCCTTGTGTATGTAATTAGCCTATACTCCCTTTCACAGTAGATCACTAAACTGTTGTTAAAAAAGGACTTGTGTAAAAATTATCAAGTTTGACCTAACACTTGGAACAACCATATTTCCCTGCAAGCCTTTTTCTCCCATGTTTTGATGGCCTTCTCATGTAAATGAAAATTTTGACATTTCTCTCTAAATAAAATATAGTGTGCATGGCAGAATGAAGTTCAGTGCACCTAAGGTCTTTCATTTTGATACAAAAATAGATGTCATGCTATGTCCATTGATCTTTGCATTTTAAGGACCTAGAAGATTGTTAACCCTATTTAGGATGCGTGCTGTAGAAATTGAGAAAAAAGGGGAAGGCTAGCAGACAAGATTCAAATTTCATCCATCTAGAAAGATCCATGGGAAATTACAGACTATTCATAGTACGTGGGTACTTTAATGAAAAAAAATATTAGTTTTAATCAATTGCAAGATATCTATGTTAGCATTAATCTTTAATGAAAATACATGGTTTGGATGAACGATAAAAATTCCTGTAGGCATGTTTTATAAATGTATTGCATATTGAATACTCACATCAGCTTCACAACCCAAAAGAACCAGACTGTTTGACAATCCTAACAGCTCTGTGGCTCAGAGGAGATCATGAAGCAGAAGTCTAATGATATTGATGGAGAATATGTGCAACTACTAGATTTATCAAAAACCCCCTGAGTTCTGTATGTATGTATCACACCAACTCAATTAGGAACAGGGAACTGAGAAATTTGTAGCTGAAAATACAATTTTTCCTTTTGGAACATGAATTTTGTTAAAAAAAGGATTCTGAATGGCCAGTTTGCATACCCAGAGGATAAGGTCTTGTTTTCAGCACAGCACACCCTAGCTTTGTATGAAAAGGGCAAGGGGACAGTGCTGCTAAGAGCTCTATAAATAACACAGCAGCAAACGCTCTCTGCAGTTTGTCTGATCTGACTATGGAGACTGTGCTCTGCTATATTTAGCTAAAGAACAAGTATTTTTAAAAGATCAGAGGAAGAACAAAAATAAGCTAAGCACACTGAAGCACACATTTGAAATACAGTTTCGAAGTTCAGCAGCTAACTGAATCCACGGACAATGGGAGGTACCATCTCCTGCCCAGTGGAGAAAATCCCCGCTGATTTTCAGCCTCCAGAAAGCTTGCTACAGGCAGCAGGGGCTGAGGCTTCTGCTGAGGACAGCAGACTGCACAATCAGCAAAAAGACAAGAGTGAGTGAGTCTTGCTCTCTAAATCACCTAGAGCAGACAAGAGGAGGACAGCATGGTTCCAACCCTGCGTCAGGACCAGTGGAAGGGAAGAGACAATTTGCATCTCTGGATCCAGCCCTACAAACAAAAGAGCAATCCAAGTCCATCAAAGAGAGTGGAATTTTTAGTAGCAGTTTTATTTCATAGTGACTTGAATTAGTCCTGGTGTGGCCACAGATGAGGGTTTACCTTCAAAAGTGTCTCAGAAGGAGGTCACAAAAGCAGTTTTGAGGTCCTGCCGTATCGGCTCATTTAAGTCTTCTCCTAAAGAGCCACTGAAGCTGAAGCCCATCACCAATCCCAGGAGGGCCATGGGACACTGTGGAGATAGGGCACCTTCAGAGGATGGGACACGCTGGCAGGGCAAGCACGCTCAGTGCAAGACCACCCATGTAAATTGGAGAAGAAAAGGGACAGGAAAAAAGGATAAGTTTCAACAGATCCATTCACATGATAATTACAAATTTGAAAGACAGCATTAAAAAGAATATTTGTAAAAATTTTTCAAAATCATGGGAAAATGAGAAAAAATCTCCAGCAAATCTCTCCAGAATCAGATGTATAGATGGTTGTTTTCATCAAAACCAGGTTTCTAGACAGCATCCAGAGACTTCTGGATGCATGTGTCTGAAATAAAAATCAGATGCAAACACAGAGCACACAGATGAAACCTGGCCAAACCTTCAGGGAAATTATCAAGTTCACATGTGTGCTTTTAAGTGAATGATCCTCATGCTTGCTTTATATGCACCAATTAACCTTACACGAAGAGTAACACTGAGGAAGCATCGTTATTGTAGTATAAAACCAGCATGAGACCAAACTGGAGGGAGCAAATTATTCTTTATTGTAGTATCTCACTTCTTATACTGCTTATAGAAGTGAGAAGACCAGACCCTTGATCAAGATAGCCCCACATGCTGGAGCCTTACTAGATTATGCAGGAGGTATAAAGACAGTACAAAGTGCTTTCCTTCAGTGACATTTAATCCCTAAGCCTTTTGGGACAAGGAAGCATTAGGCATAATTTCATGTCACCTTCATGGGTTACTGATTGAGGTCTGTTCACAATACCAGCTAGGATTTTGGCAGTGGGAAATGGGTGGGGAAAGGATTATGGAGAGATGTGGATGAGAGGGAAAATGCTGCAACATGCACCCACACCTGTGCTAGATGTTAACTTCTATTTCTACTACATATGTTTCTTCTTTCCTCTAAGAATCATAAAATTATTTGGGTTGGCCCCATCCAAACAAGTGTTGAACAGTTCGAGGGACAGACACAGGCAACTTCCAAGGGCAATGTGATCCTATGCCTCATGACCGTCAGAGTAAAGAATTTCCTCCTGACATCTAACATAAACCTACCCTCTTTTAGTTTGAAACCATTCCCTTTTGGCTTGTCACTACATGCTCTTGTGAAAAGTCCTCCTCCAGATTTCTTATCAGCTCTCTTCCTGTACTGGAAGGTGCTATAAGGTCTCTACAGAGCTTTCTCTTCCCCAGGCTGTACAGGCTCTCTCATCCTGCCTTCATAGGAAAGGTTCTCCAGCCCTCAGATAATCAGGATTTGCTCAAACAGGTCCATGTCATTCTTGCATTGGGAACCCCAGTGCTGGATGCAGCAGTCTAGCTGGGTTCTCAGCAGAGCAGAAGGGCAGAATCCCCTCTCCCAGTCTGCTGGCCAATGCTGCTTTGGATGAAGCCCAGGGCACAGCTGGTTTGCTGACCTGCAATCACACTTTGCTGGATCATGTTGGGCTTCTCCCCACCAGCACCTGCAAGTCCTTCTGCCCAGGACAGCTCACAATCCAATCTTCACCCAGCTTGTATTTGTGCTTGGGATTATCCCAACTCAGGTGCAAGACCTTGAGCTTGGCCTTGTTAAACTTCATTAAGCTCACACAGGTCTACTTCCTAAGCCTGTCCAGGTCCCTCTGATTGCCATCCAGCCCAACCTTTGCAGACTGAATGAGCGAGTGTGGCACGATGTGTACAGCAGAGCTGACCACTCACTGCCTGACCATAGTGGCAGAGACAGCACCAGGAAGCAGCACCTCCCATCCTGGAATCACTAAAAGGGCGAGATTTCTCACATTCACACTGGTCTCCCTTCTGTCAAAAGCAGATGCAAGGACTGCAGGGTACTGTGGTCCTCAGAGCAAAACTAGCATCCTCTTTCCCACACCTTAAGACCAACAGACAGACCACACAATGCTCAAAGAAGCCCCACCTGAGGGAGGGACATTCACAGGTTCTCGTTTAGACATTTTGGGTATCACCTAGTTCCAGTTTCAGCATGCCTTACTTTTCACCCTTTTTTCCCTCTGTGAACTAATTGACACATTTCAAAAATCTGAAATGAGTTTTGAAGCATGCACGACACTGGTCTCTGCTCTCAAAACCTCAAACTGTACTCTCAGTTTCTTACAGTGAGAGGAAGAGTCATACCATTACCTCCGAAATGCACAGGTCCAGCAAAAGTCAACAGACTGTACCAAGCAACAGCATGGTTTTTTCCAGTCGTGGAAGAATCCACCAGCAGCCCTTTGGGATGACTCTGCATGAGAAATGCCCATGAGTCAGGGGGAGGTCCCACAACAGCAAAGTTCTGCATGGCTATGAGAAATGGGTAAAACCCTTCTCTCACCCAAACTGGAGACAGACAATTGTTATGAAAGGAACAGAAATTTTAGTGAAGGGACCATTGTAGTCACAGAGAGCTCACACAGCAGCATATGGTATGTTTTATTTTTGAGTCATTTGATCAGCTCAAAAGCCTTTCTGTTTCTGGGGAGTTTCTTGAATTCTTTTTCAAAGAGCAGACCCCAGTGGCAGGAGAAATTATGGTAACCCACTGCCTTCAGAGCCCTGGATGGGGCTGGCAGAGGGCACCCCCAGGATGGGGCTGGCAGAGGGCACTGGGATGGGATTGCAGAGCTGTCACATGCAGGATGGCCCCTGGACATGGAAGCTGCAGAGAAGCTGAAGGAAAAGCAAGTACAATCAGGGCCTTTAGAAGAGGCTAATTTTATAAATTGAAACAACAATAATAATGGTAGAGGCATGACAAGCCTGGTTGCAGCTGGTTGGGATTCAGCTGGCTTTATGTTGTTTTGATTAGCCTGACATTCGGCTGGTGGGATGCTTGTATGGGCACATGTGTGGGTGGGAAGATAAACACAGCTGAGCAAATCTGGTCCCTCATCTTGCTTCTGCACAAGCAAGTGGGCTTACCCTCAGCTCAGATAGGAGCCGTGGCCATCCTCACTCCCACATCCGAAAAGGTGCAGCTGTATTTAATGGCAATTTATCATAGGAGCATTTGTGGCAATTTTGCTGATGTTATTGTTATAGACAAGGCACAAATGTCAAGCTCATGAAACTCAGTTGAGTTTCATGAGCTTGACATTTGTGCTTTGTCTGTAACAGTTGAGAAGACAGTTGAGAGTCAGAGACAGTTGAGAAGTCAAAAAAAAAAGGTACCAAATCACTTGGGGAAAAACGCATCATCTTGACAGAGAAAATAGGATTGTTCCTACTCAGGTCAGGATTCACCTTCAGGAAGCCTACTTTCAACCAAGTCTTTATTGCAGAGGCTGGACAGACTTCATACAAAGCCTATGTTTTTGTTCTTGTTAATGACAACTGGTTGTAAACAGAATCTACACCTGAAAGAAGATGTGGTTCTGGGGGACTAGGGAAGAAAGAAAGAGTGAAAACATTTAGCCATTAGAAGGAGAGAAAACAAACGTGTGAATGGATCGAGGAAGAAAAAGACTTCCTCCCATGGTAAATTTTTTGCAGTTCTCCAGCCTCTTCGTATATACTCTCTACATTTTGTCTGCCCCTTTTTAAAATGAATGGCTTGACTTCCTCCAATTCCATAACATTTTTAAAAATGACAGCATATCATTACCATAACTTATATAGAAACATAATAGAAAATTATAGTAAACTGACAGTATAAAGACTCTGTATTCTGTCTTCCCCTATAGCTTCTAATAACAGGAATTTTTTCATGATGACCAGTAAAAAAATTATAGGAGCCGCAAGCCTCCCCAGGGGTTAATAATTGAGCACAGATGGCTGAAAAAGCACAGCCAAGACTGCCTCATGGTGGATCCAAGGTTTTAAACCCAGTCCTACTACTACCAGTTTGCTAATTCCCCCCAATAGCACCTCAGTGCCCTGTGAAATTAGTATGTAGAGCACTCAACACATCAGAGATGGAGGATGGTAACCCTCAGATTACCATTAATCCCCTTGCTACTGGCTCCTCCTCCTCCTCTCTCGTTTCTGCCATCTAAGAGGCCTATGTGAAAATGCTTCCCAACTCGCTTTGTATCTGCCAAGGCACTTTGAGTCATGTCAGCTACCTAGATCAATTTGATGGACACATAACAACTCCACCAGGAGAGAGCCAGCTTTTCACTAGCACAACAGTTTTAGGAACTCCACAACTTATTTATATCTATTAACATGCACAGTTCGATGCAAAAGAAACTTTACCTCCAGTTCTGCTCTCTATGCTCCTGTGAGCAATATCCTCGTTAATTAGGATGCAATGAGGGTGAATACTTAAGCAACAGCAGAGCAGGAGGTGGAAAGCAGAGGTGCTTTGTGCCCATCTGTGAGATGGAAGGGAACCAAGGGATTTCAAAAACTAAGCATAAAACAGGGAATATAGATGTTCAAAACAAAGATGAAAATAGCAACCATGACACTGTTTGCCTCAAGTTTTCCTGAATAAGAAAAATCCTCTGTTTTCATACAAATGGGAAGTGAGTGGAGTCTTACTGATGTCAATTTACTTGACCAAATGGTACAATATATCAAATATAATTCATCTTGCCTCTTGACTCTGTTATGCTACATAAAGTATGTGTTACATACCACCATGCAAAAAATTTACTTGTTTCATGTATTTATTGTTGGTCAAGCTGTAGAAGAAACTACTTAAATAAATTATTCCTTGCATATTGTTTGGAAACAAGCTTTTTATTAAAAAACCCACTTTTCTGCTCTGGTTTTTAAGCTAAATATACCAAAACTCTTTGGGGAAGACACAATATGTCATTCAACCAGCACCAAAAATATGATCCATCAACGATATGGTTTGTGTGTCTTCTCTTGCAGAAAATAGTCTTAAAAGTAAGCTAGAATTTATAAAACTCACACAACAAACATGACTGTTCTATGAACACAAAGAATGTTAGAAATGCTTGAATTATTTATGGCATGACTCAGTTTTAATCCTGATATTGCACCAGTGGAGAGTCTTCCGTTTGTCATAGAAGGACGTTTTTCTGTGTGAAGTGGGACCTTCCCCCTCTACACTAGTATTTCATTTTCACCTCATTCCAACGAAGGGAAACAATTTAGGTCAGAGTGGGTCTCCATGTGAGTTATGGATCTGACTAGCACAAAATGCAGCAAAGGACATCTCTGAACCCTTTCCCCTACTGCACAGCCATAGAATACTTTGGGTTGGAAGTGACTTTTAAAGGTAAACTAGTCCAAATCTCCCGAAAATTCAAGTAAATCGGGTTGCTCAGAGCCCCATCCAGCTTTACCTTAAATAGTCCCAGGAACGGGTCACCTCTCTGGTCGACTTGTTCCAGTGTTTTACCACCTTCATTGTAATAAATCTCTTCCTTATATCTAGAATCCATGTACCTTCTTTTAGATTAAAACCATTACCCCTTGCCCCATTACAACAAACCCTAAAGAATTTGTCCTCATCCATCTTACAAGACCCCCGCAAATATTGGAAGAGTGCAAAAAGATCTCCCTGGAGCCTTCTCTTCTTCACACTGAACAAATCCAGATCTCAGCATGTCTTCATTTGGTCCAGCACTTGAATCATTTCTGTGGCCCTCCAACATGTCCATGTCTTTTCTGTGCTGAGAATCCCAGACCTGGATGCAGGACTCCAGGTGAGGTCTCACCAGAGAGGAATAGAGACACAGAATCATGTCCCATAATCCTCTGGCCACAGTTTTTGATACAGCCAAGGACTAACTGTATTTTGCATTTTGAAAAACCAAAGGATTGAGTAAATAAATATTCCATTCCACCAGATAAAATTAAAGGTAATCCATATCCTACTTTACTACTTATTGGCTTTCTGGGCTTCAAGCCCTCATTGTTGGGTGATGTCCCCAGCATCACCACCAAGTCCTTCTGGGCAGGGTTGCTCTCAATTTCTTCGTCTCCCAGACTGTGTTGATAGTGAAGGTACAGGCACCTTGCACTTGGACCTGTTACAGCTCTTGAAATTCCCACTTTGACAGCTTGTCCAGGACTATCTGGCTGGCATTCCATCCTTCAGGTGTGTGTCAACAGCATCTGTCAGCTTGGGAAAATTTGCTGAGGGTGCACTTGATCCCTCTGTCTACATCACTAATGAAGATATTAAATAACTCTGGTCCCAGTACAGACCTCTGAGGGCACCACTTGTCACCAATGTCCCTTAAGACTCTTGAATCCTTGACCATGACTCTCTGGATGTGACCATCCAACCAATTTCTTTTCCATCTAACAGACCACCTCTCAAATCCACCTCTCCCCAATTCAGAGAGTAGAATGTTGTGAGGGACCATGTCACAGGAT
The DNA here is from genome assembly GCA_024362935.1 of Setophaga petechia. Taxonomy (NCBI): domain Eukaryota; kingdom Metazoa; phylum Chordata; class Aves; order Passeriformes; family Parulidae; genus Setophaga; species Setophaga petechia. The sequence goes on along the minus strand of JANCRA010000004.1, from coordinate 5,424,160 downwards.
TTACAGAAGTCCAGGACATCCACAGCCCTTCCCTTGTCCACTGATGCAGCCAATCCACTACAAAAGGCCACTGGGTTGGTCAGGCAAGACCTGCCCTTGGTGAAGCTGTGCTGGCCTCCCACATCACCTCCCTGTTCTCCATGTGCCTTGGCACAACTTCTAGGAGGATCCATTCCATGATCTTCCCTGGCAGAAAGTGGAGATTGACAGGTCAGCAACTTGCTTTTAAAACCAGCTCTGTTTAACTATCAGAACAACTGCAGAATCAACAAAATCTAAGTTTTGGCACTGTTCTTTCCATATAAGAGCTATTCCAGACCGAGCCACAGGAGTTGGCCTCCTCTGCCAAATCCACAGAGACTGTCTAGCTATCTGTTGGTTGGATTCAACTGAGAATAAGTGTGTTCTTGCCAAAATTCATCTAATTGGACCACAGCTTCAGGAAGTTTCCAGCAGCAACTCTCTCATCTGTCCAGGTGTAATAAAGGGAAATAACTTCAGTTGCTCACAATATTCTGATGAGCAGCTGTGAGTGTAATCATTCATTAGTAGATATAGTACCCAAGCAGCATCAATCATGCAGTCCTGCTGAGTATAAGCTAACTGCACTCTACCCAAAATATATTTGGTCAGAGAGTATGCAAGATAAAGTATTTGTTCCCATGTGTAGTATATTGACATAATCTGTTATCTATCAAAATCAAAAGCAATTATCCACATTGTCAGGATTATCTAGGACATGAGATACAAAACAAGGGGCAACAGAAAAAACGTAGAAACTTGCTGACATGAGAAGGCAAACCAAAAGATTAACTGAAGAAATTTAGCATTCCAGTAGTAATAATTAAATGTAATCCATAGCCTACTTTACTACTTGTTGATTTATTCTAGTTTACCAATGTTCTTGCTCATACAAGAGTCCACCTCAGGAATTCAGTATCTGTTGGCTCTGGTGAACATTTATTAAATAAAAAGATACTATAAAGAAGACTGAATTGCATCTCCTCATCAATTCATTCCTGATTATAGGGTGAGTCCCTGTGCTTTTTTCTCCCCCTGTATTTTAAAATATTTATCTGGGGACATGCAAGCCAAATCCAATGGTTGATCATTTAAGGTTAGGAAATGGAGCAACCAAGTGCTTATAAAAAGATCCAAGCCAGTGAATATCTACTGTATCAGAAAAATCATGCCAAAAGTGATATTATAGTTGGATTGACAGTGCATGCACAAAGTAGACAACTCCTACAGGCAGCGACTTGCTGAAAGTGCAGGAAAGAGGCATATTTTCCACCCCAGAGTGCTGGCCACCAAAGGAAGGAACTAGAGAGAAAGCTGAGGGAGCATGGGCCCTGGGGAGGATCGGTGCTCCCTGTGCTCCCTGGCCAGCACCCAGCTGCAGCAGCAGACCCAGGTCTGCAGAGCTTGTGGCCAGATCAAAGTAACCAGTCTGCACACCTTGGGATAGCAAAATTTAATTTTCCCTGAGCTGCAGAGCTCCCTGGCCCCGGTGTAGTTCAAATAATGGGACCATCTGTGGTAGAGCAGACAGGAATTTGGAAGTCACAACTTTCCCTGGAGCAGTGGGGGAGCACAAACACCACAAAATGGCCCAGCAATGGTTTAGGAGGTTAGCCAGAGCTTTATTCCTTCTCCCCTTAACAAAGATGTTTCCAACTAGATCATCTCTGATATATTAACTTCATTCCTCCAATCACAATAATTATTTGTGTCCTGCCATTATAAATAAAGTTTTAAAGGATCACTGATTTTCATTTTCTCCATAACATTTCATTTTCAGATGTACTGCCAAAACCACTAACACAAAACCAAAATTACAAACAATCAAACTATGCATTCCATGTCTGAATTAAGAGTATGTAATTTTTGTCATCTGTATTTAGAAAAAAAATACATTTTATATTATATTTATTTGAACATAAAAATAGAAATATTGTCATTACTAATAAATATAATAACTATTTATTTTTGTGTTTGACATGAAAATACCTGTTTCTGCACTGAACAGAAAAACCTTAATTCCATCAAGCTGCTGTTTCAACCTCTGCCATAAGTGAATGTCTTGACTGAATTACAGCTTTTCAGTTCCTTTCCATCATTTACTTCATCAAAGATACTTCTTGAAAAAAATATTGCCTTCATCCAAAAATAAATCCAGCTGAAAACAACTCCTGAGATCTCCACAAAATGTTATTAAATAATGATGTCTGGAAGCAGCTTCCAAGCATAAGAAAGCTCAAACAGAACACAAATTTTGATAATTATGGTTCCTACTACCACTTCTACAAGGGCCTGGCAATACTAGAGTTTTGGGTTCTGAGATCAAGACAAAGTGCAACCACACAGTAGAGACAACACCTTGCAAAAGCCGAGATACAAAATTTCTTTCACCTAAAAAAACTCGCAGAGGACATCCATGGAGAATTCTCCAGTCACCCTGGAAAAATTTTGTAATTTATATTTTCACAGATATTTGAAGGGCTGTCTTGGCAGCCTTAATAATCTAATTGCAGACACCAAATCTGACTCTCATTTGCATAAGAGAATAATCTGGATTTTTCTAGTAATGCCAGCCCTTGGTCTTTAAGGTTATATACATGATGCAGCACAGGCTGTTTCCCCTGCAGCCCAAGCAAGTGCTCTTTGGAGCTGTAGCAAGGGACCATTTAACCTGTTGGTGGCCAAAGATCACAGAAAATCAAGTCCTAGTTTGGCCAAATACCACCACTCCACTAAACCATGTCATGAAAGCACCACATAAAAATGTGTTTTGAATTCTTCCAGGGATAGAGACTCGTCCACTTCCCTAGGCAGTACATTCCAATGTTCAACCACTCTTTCAGTGAATAAATTTTTCTGAATATCCAATATAAACTTCCCTTGGTGCAACTGGAGGCAAATTTCCCTTGTTCTATCACTTGTTATGTTGGAGAAGAGGCCAACCCCCACTTGGCCACAACCTCCTTTCAGGCAGCTGTAGAGGGTGACGAGTCTCTCCTGAGCCTCTTCCTCTCCAGAATAAACACCCTGAGCTCCCTCAGCTGCTCCTCACAGCATTTGTGCCCCAGACCCTGCCCCAGCTCCATTGCCCTTCTCTGCACTCTCTCCAGCCCCTCAGGGCCTTTCCTGCAGTGAGGGCCCAGAACTGGACACAGCACTGCAGCTGTGGCCTCAGCAGTGCCCAGCACAGGGGGACAATCCCTGCCCTGGCCCTGCTGCCACAGCATTGCTGCTCCAGGCCAGGATGCCATTGGCCTTCTTGGCCCCCTGGGCACAGCCTGGCTCATGTTCAGCTGCTCTCACCAGCACCCCCAGGTCCTTTCCAGCCACTCTGCCCCAGCCTGTGGAGCTGCCTGGGGTTGGTGTGACTCCCAGTTTGGATGCAGCTCTTGGTCTTGTTGAACCTCACACCACTGGCCTTCAGCCCATGATCCAGCCTGTCCAGATGCCTCTGCAGAGCCTTCCTGCCCTCCAGCAGATCCACACTCCCATCCAAACTAGTGTCATCTGCAATCAGACTGAGGATGCCCTTGATCTCCTTATCCAGGTCATCAATAAAGATATTATCATGTGATTCATTACTAAACTGTCAATATGGGTACAGGCACCTGTCCTCAAGTAAGACAGCTGCGCATCACTGATTCTTTTATTTCCATTTCAAAAGCAGTATCAAAACCTGGCCCTGTCTTTCCTTCAAAGCACAGACAGACAATTAGTGTGTGTGTTTTATGTCACAAGCAACCCCTCCAAAATCTGGTAGGTAAGTAGAAACACACTATCTTTTTACAGAAGACAATATAAATCAATTTGTCAGAGACCACACTCAGAAAAAGATACAAAATTCAGATGTATCAAAATAATGTCACCATCTGTAGGAGGACATTGTTATGAAGCTTATGCACCCTTTACTGGTGAGTTACCACTATGTGCTGTAGGAGTTGACCATCTTCTACTGAGTGACAGCACTTCTACCATCCTCTCCTCAGGCAGAAGACATGTCCTCCAACAACCTAAGCTGTCTCCTAGGACAAGAACCCTTTGTGGATGTGCACCATTTTCAGGTGCAGTAGGCACTTGTCCAATTTTATTATTTTAATAAATTATTACTCATTTTCATATGCCTTTGATTTGGGAGTTTCATGACAGTGCTCAAAGAAAACCACTACATGGAGTCATACAAGTCTAACCAGACACTACTGGAAACATTAAGGGTGATTTATTCTTTCAAGATTATCTAGGCTAATTTTACAGCCCTAAGAAGTTCAAAGGTAATTTGGACTAATCTGAAATGCTGCATGCTTATGCAAACCAATCAGTAAAACAAACTAGTGCTTTTGATAGGCGCTATTTACCACTACATAGGAAGAGACCATGCCATTTAAATATTACATTGCACATTCCATACCAGAACTCTCTTTCACATTTTCAAAAGGCCACAAAGATATTTGGACTTGGGAGCAGTGGGATCTCAAATGTGAAAATAAGAGTGCAAATTCACCCTCAGGCAGTATACAAAGTCTGGCCAGAGTGATCAAAGAAAACTCCCCCCACCCCCTTTTTTTTTCTCTTCTTTTAATGTTCTTCCAAGTTGGCAACTTCTATGACAAGTTTTAGTATGATACTATTTCAAACAGAGGAGATAACATGCAGTACCATACAAACCAAATAGCTTAGAAACTATGGGAAAAAATGCTTCCAGATAAATACATCCTAATGAGTGAACAACTGGCTGGCAGGGCAGGCACAAAGGGTTACAGTAAGTGGGGTTACATCATGCTGCCAACAGCTCACTACAGTTGGTCTGAAATAAGCTGAAACAAGTGAACTAGCAGAAATCTGTGATGGCTATGACATTATATCATCTATGAAATCCTTTTACCTGAACTTGCGTCATAAAGTTAAAGTGAGGAGATCCAGGACACTTTTTCATTGTAGAATTAATGTAAAATTTAACTTTAAATTTGAAGTTAAAAAGTGTTAAGGAAGGAGAAAGTGAAAACATTATAAAAATAATATGAAAACTTTCTCCCCTATTGATCACTGAGGTACCAGGAATACAAGACAATTCCAGGGATTTAGAGATTATAAATGGGTGACAGGACGAAATCCACCATTCTTGTCTACCCCTAAGCATTTTCTCTGGGTGTTATTTTGTTACAGATTACAGATTACAATTTCTGTCTCTGAACATTTCAGCTAAAGTCTTCTGCTTTATAAAATCTAATTTCATCAAGGTGCTAATACTGACTATTTTACAAGTCAGCTGAACAGAGTCATCTAACAGAAAACAGACCAATATTCTCTGTATTTTACAAAATTTCTGCAGAGGCAGGAGACCTGCAGTTGCTTCACTGGCTGTGTGGTTTTCAATGTCCCACTGAAATGGAGCAGTGTAAGTAGAGGTTGGTAGGGACCTCTGGAGATTGTGATGTCCATTACCTGCTCAAAGCAGAACTTCAGAGTCAGATCAGATTTCTCAGGGCTATCTTCACTCAAGTTTGGAAAGTCCTGTAACATTTCAAATGAAGGTTACTATATGTGGAGATGTGGTGAAAAACTTAGGACAGGAATGGAGAACACCAGTCTTACTGAGGCTATTGACCTGTTGCTGTTGGTTTCTAATGATATGCACAGCTGCCAGGACAAAGGCAGCAGGAAACCATCTACAATAATCTACAAAAAAAAACATCTACAGTCATCTACAAAAAACAACTTTCTTGTTGCTCCCTGGTGAGAGTTCTCTGCCCTTTTTAAGCCACCATGTCTGCCATCTCTCCTTACCTGCATCTAAACAGACCCACTGCACCAGCAGGGGCTGTGGACAGCCAGGACCACTCAGGCATGTGGAATCCTGCAAGCATCCTGCAAGAATATCTTTTCATCTTCCCCTTGCCATAGAAGAAAGGTAAAGCTATGTGGTACCTCTTGACTTTCCCTTGCATGGCTGAAGACCCAAATACCTTTGAGTTCTGATTATTCCTCTAAATAACCTTGTAATATAGCTGTGGAGTTTTTTCACTTCTTTACACTATAGAGTACCACTGTACTCTCTAAAAGAAACTGAATAAAGTGCATGTTTAAGATAAACCAGAAGGATTTCCATCCTGTCTAATGTTAAAAAAATTTTAAAAAACCAAAATGTCAGATACTAAGTTTGCATAGGTCAGTACAATTTCACAGGCTTCTGCCACCTGAGGATCTGCTCCACCACACTATTAAAAGCTGTGAGCAACCGAATTTTAAAAGAACTGCTAGAAATGTATAAAAATAGCCAGTAAAGCACAAAGCTTTAAAATATCCAAGGCTGTCTAGAGTAAAAAAAGTTCATAGCACATAAGTACCATTTAAATTAATTATGGACCCTGCTTTCAGAGGATACAGATTGCAAAGCCTTTGCAACAAGACAGCAGCAGTGTAGAAGCAACATCTTATCTGTACTCACTTTGCTCTGCTCTGATAATCACTGAGCACAGACATCAGCACCGTACAACCACAGAGGTGCACATTACACTGGTCCTAATCAGATTAAGTTGATTTTTTTTATCTGAATTAATAGCAGTGAAGTTGACCTGAGCAATCTAACACATCACTCATGAAAGGAGAAACTCCTCTTGTAAAGGCTCTTGTACAGGCCTTGAAGCTCCACCACATTTATAATTCCCAGGGACAAAGTCTCAGTTAGCACAAACTGATCCCACAGAACTCTGCTGACTAATACCCACTGGGAATCTATTGAAAAGAGATTATGCCCTTCAGCTTTGCAACTGAGAGGCTCAGATAAAACAGAGGTTAAAATAAAAACTGAGAAGGGAAATTAGCCAGTGGAGGGTGCATCTTCTGGTAAAAGTTTCTTTGCTTTTTTAATGAAAAATGATGTAAAAGGTCTACACAACTGAGAGGATAACAAAAGTAGCAACTTACATCTGTGCAAGCTCTTGCCTATTTCTCCTGAACACAGGAGACTGGAGAGCTTCAGTACTCAGTGCATGACCAGCTCCTTATTAATCTGAGCACCCACCAAGGGTGAGCATGTGAGACAGGACTCTGGGCTAAAGGGACCTTCCCTCTCGTACACACTTCTTGCAGTCAGGGAAAGGAATGCAAGACAGCCTTCTGGAGATGAGACAGTGCCATTTTTAGCAGTGATAACACTCACACTACAGAAGAGCAGTACTTAGGTCTGCGTTGCAGGCAGGACACCAAGCCACTGTACAATGCATCTACACCAGGTTAAGCTTGGTTGCTTTCAGCCCCATTTCTGCTCTCACCAGGTTCGTGTGATCCAGTAGCTACAGGGATGGAGGTGGGGTGTTGAGGTCAGGTCAGCAGGAAAAACCACCCACTCAAAGTATACCACACAAATGCCCTGTGGCCTTGCCCTCAGGGAAACACCATCTGTGCCCTGCCATACAGGGACACTTCTATCCACATGACAGCAGCGTGGTGAGTAGGAAAGAGATGGGACTGGGAACTGCAGAGGTACACTACCATGTAATTCACCTCATCAGCCTACCCTGCCTGGTCAGGGTGCAGAAAAGACCACCACATTGGACTTTAAAGGCAATAACATGAAGCAGGATAGTAACAGGGTTGCATCCTGCTGCACTAGATTTCACACTCTAAAAAATCACGTTTTTGCAGACTCTTTTCAGACTCACAGAATTTGCAAGGTTAACTTGAGATAAACCCAGTGGCCCATGTTCCCCCAACGAAATCCAGAAGCTGTAATAAAGTTCTGTAATTGTTCCCGATACCACAGTATAACTAGCTCATGGCCAGGATCTATAATACCTAGCTGAGGGGGCAAAACTAACATGAGTGCAAAATTAGCTATCCTAAATAAACTGTGTCTAGCAGACCCCATCATCACGTGTCTTTCACTGCAGCACAGAGAAGAGGCAGCTGCATTACACCCTCGTAGCGCTTAGCTGGTAACAGCATGAACAGAAAGAGCAAAATCAACTGTTGAAAATCTCCCTCTTTAGATTCACAGCCACACTCAGTAACATCATGTGTTGCATGTGTTCTGCTCCAAGTAGAAACAAACTTAATTTTATCCCCATGTCCTCCAGTTTAGCCATTGCATCATTCTGAGCTGGGAAATGGAGCAATACCCACAAACTAAAATCAGCAAAGAAAATTTTTTCTCATTGCTGAACCATAGCTAGTGCATCCTAATTTTGGTGGCAATAATGAATAACAATTAGTTACTGGTGCATGGCAGAGTTACAATACATGAGGATCCCAAATGATAAAGCCTCATACTGCTCACTGCTGAATCAATTTAGAACCTGATTCATGGTCCATATAATAATCAAATTAACTTGTTATGGATTGCCATTATGTCCTACCCTCAGGAAATGCCTTAAATAAACACTAAGAGCTAAAGGAACACTCATTGCTAACCATATTAGCTCATGAGTGAGGACAACATCACAAATCAGAGTTGGTTCAAGAGCAGCAGCGATCTTGAGTTTTGCTCTATAGGGGGGCTAGTAAAAATGCATTTCCATGATGAACAGGAAAACAAGCAACTGATTCAGGAAATGTAATCACTCCAGCTCTCTTGCAGCAAATAGCGAGCTCCTAAGGAAAAGTATCTGTGACATGAATTATGATGTTAATATCAGTGAATGATTGAAGCTCCCACCAGGAGTTTATGAAGAAAGGTGGCAAACTACAGTGGCACCTGGGGCACTGCAGAGGTACCAACATTAGGCACAGATGAATTAGAGCAAATGAACCTATAATTCCCCTCAGGAAATGATGAAAACAAATAGTGTTGTTTTAAGATGTGTGAATATGTTTCCAGAAAATTAAAAGGAGGCATAAATAGGGCTTAAATAATAAATAAATATGAGTTTGCTCTGGGAAACAATTACTTGTCAACAAAGCCTTGCTCAGTTGACTGTCTGCATGTACAATGGACTGTGATCCCATGGACTCAATTGGACCTAAAGTATTAAAGGGGTAGGTATTTTGCCTTGCAGTTTTGCCTTTCCAAATGTGGTCCTGTTAGTTTGACCTGGTTAGTAGGATCCCTCTATACGGCCCTGTGTACTGCCTAAACACCTTGGGTCTTTAGGCATGTCACCTGTTGTAAAATATTAGTAGCCAAGCTCAAAATTTTCTGCGCTCTAAAGTTTGACACGTACCTTAATTGTCCTTAAGACACCAAATTTTGAGTTTACACTTCTCTTAGCTCTCCAAAGGGTAAAGTTAGAAAATAAGAGCAAAGCAGAAAAGCCTCTACCCAAAAACAGAACATAAGAGTTGCTAAAGGCTATCAGGCTGTTTTGCCAAGCAGCCTACAGCTGAACTGGTGTCTGGCTTCCGCTGCTGTCTCTAGAAGGAATTGGAGATGTCTGTGCAGGAGAAGGCAAACCTCTACTCCCTGCCAAGACAGAGGATGGATGGGGCAGGAGAGAGAGGCCAGTGGTGGGACAGGACCACAAGGAGACACTTGAGGGCTGGAGCCAGGCTTGGGGCTGTGTCAGGGCAGCTGCATCTCTTGTGTCCTTGCTCCCACAGATGGGGGATCCCAGGCACAATGACCAAGAATTTTCTCAGGGGGTAAACAACGGTGAGAAAGAGCTGACACAGAACTGGGAATGCCTTTCTGCTCACTCATCTGGGTCAAGCCCTTGGACCCAGGGCTGTCACAGGACCCCCACACTGGCCCCCAAGAGGGACTCACCTGTCCCAACAGCATGGCCACAGAGACAGCAGGAGAGGCAGGAGACCTGCACAGCACATCTCCCGCCCCACAGGTCCCGTGGACACCAAGCTGGCAGCTGCCACTCTGGCTGGAGCTCCTGAGGAAGAGGAGAACCATGCACCTCTCTCTTCTGCAAAGGGCAGCAGTTTCCCCAGGCCTTGGTGGGCAGGCAACAGCAGCAGGGCCAGCTCCAGATGGGAGGAAAGAGATGGGGTTAATCACAGCAAGAATCACAGCAAAAACCACATCAGCAAATTCTACACTGAAGTGCCAGAAATTTTTTCACCTGTAAAATAGTAGGCTGCTCTACATGTTTCCTACAAAAAACTTAGCCCTCACCTCACATCAGTGGTGGGGAAATGCACTTGCTCATGTCTGAATGTGCTCTGAAATGTTTCTAAAAAACCAAACCCAAAGCTTTGGTATTGTGTTACAGAAACCTAATACAGAACAGGTATAAACCCCCACTGCTACGAAGGACTTAATCCATATCATGATACTGAACCTGAAGAGGCACCAGACATCCAGAGAGTTGATACAATGCCAAGCTACAATGTGCATTTCAAATCTAGCAGAACAGAGGGACCCTTTAAAATCACCAGTTTGGAAAAGTTCCAAACTCTGATTACAGTCTCACCTTTTCAAGTTCACTGTTGTGACTTTAATAATGATACCATTTAGCCACAGAATCATAAACAGTCACTGAGAAAAGGCAATTTCCCTACTCTTCCTATCACTGTCAGGCTAAAAATGTAAAAAAAAGCTGTGACTATAGCAAATTTTGATAGCAAAGGCAGAAGGAAAGCAGAAAACCCAGATCTGCTATGAGTACGTATTGCATGTCACTCATCTCTACTAATATATATTTTCATGCAAATTGTCTTTATATTCCTCTCAAACATCCTGAAAGAATTCCTATCCAAACATAATGAAGACTTATGTCATCTTGGAGACATAGGTTTTCAAGAAAATAAGGTAGAAAACAAAAATTAAATCACAGCAGTCCTTTCCAAAGGAAAGAGCCTCAATCTCATTTGTCTATGTGAACATAAAGCTACATAGGTCACTGCAAGATTAAAATAATTTAAATCAGTTTATGATCCCAGGAAACAAACAGAGAAAGATTTCTCGACATAAATTGAGACATAATGTCTAAATCATTTAAGGGAATAAACAGAATAAATCAAATCATTAAGAATTTCAAACTAAAGAACTGTGGGAGCACCAGAAAAGGAGGTAAGTCCAGCAGTAGCCAGCTGAACCCACCTGTCCCTGTACTTTGCTGAACTGATGACTAATGCAGCACAAGTGCTGCAACCCCCTCAGCAATTCCTTCTCATTATAAACCCAAGGCTCCTACTGACTCCAGTGTGGCTGTATCATTCTACCTGCCCCTGTGGAGATGTTCTTTCCTTTTCAGAATCAGGTGCCAATGCATAGCACAAGAGCTGCAACTCACTGCATGTGTGGCCACACAAGTGTTGTTAGCATGATATTCAAATTGCAATTCATAGAGAGGTTTTGTTAAGATGAGGCAAAGTCACACATTTGTTACTTTTTTGCTTCACTTGCCTGAAAAGAACCACTGAAGGGGAGCATGGGGTGCTCATGGAGAGCAGAGATGTGTGGAACAGCCAGACAAGACTGTTTCATGGCTGCAGTACTCAGAGTGCACTGACTTGCAGAGGTCCAAGCACTTGAGGAGAAACAGATCACAGGCCCTGGCTGAGATGCTCCACCACCACTCACACCCAAATATGAGGCAAGAAGAGTCAGTGGAAGCACCCCATTCCCCCTTGGAGCCAGATCAGAGTGCATCTGCTGTGACAGCAGTGTTTTTCCCTTCTCTGTTCCCCCCAAAGGCAGTAATGGGAGTCACTCTGTATTAACAAAAACAGAGGGAAATGCTGTCATAGCAGAGGTACCTGACACAGCTGCAGCTTCACCTCTGTGACACCATTAGCCCAGAAGTGCAGCTCATGAGTACCAGCAGCGTTGCATGGCCTGTGCTGGCACTCCAAAGACAGCTGCAATTTTCTTGTAGCATGTAGCTATACATTTCATTTTGGCACAGATAAACCCCACACTGTTGCTTGAGGGGCAGATGTGAAGCATGAGACCTCTCCTTAAACTGGTGCAGTGTAACAACAGTTCCTCACACATCCACGTTTGTCTAACAAATGTACATCTAATAAACAGTGAAGACCCCATCCTTTAATGTTCATATATTGGAATTATTTTAACAGAGAGCAGTGCATAATTCTTGGGGCATTTTCAACCTCACTAAGCGGAAGAAAAACATTCAGGGTTCTGATTAATTTTCAGCCCTACATCTGAAAAATCCTCAAGACAATCACCAGCGTCAAATCCCACCACTACAAGAATTTATTCCCCAAAATAATGATGTTCCTTTAAGGCCAGAGCTGGGAGCTTGTAAATCCCAGCACAATAATTGCCCTGCTGCAAAAGGCTTCAGACTGACAGTGTTCTGCTAATTCACACACCCAGGCGTGCAAACACCTGCCCCAGAGGCTGCTTTGGGTGCCTGGCACTGTGTTGTGAACAGTCAGTAAACACTGATAGGCCTAAGCAGGCTCCCTGAGCTTTTCTCCTCTTTTAATCTCATTGTACCCGCAAAATCATCACATATAGGCATACAAGAAAGGTGTTTATATTCAAGAAAACTAAACTGCTGAGATTATTCTACATTTTCAAAGCAGTGCCCATACCATTTTCTACACATGAAAGCTTAACAAGCCTTAATTTAAGCCAGCTGACTGCTGGAAATGTGATTGCTTATAAAGAATTAACACCATATGATAATTTGTTGTTTCCAGAGTTCATCACTTTGAACATGGAGATGAAGTGAATATTTTCTGGTCATACAGAAAATTAAAAGCTTTAAGGGATTTTAAAAACCAGGATGATTTAAAACAAGACAAATGGTACCTGTTTTAAGCTTGCCCTCCCACATTAAAAAAGGCTCCCTTACCCTTGATCTGAAACAGGATTGTGGCTGATGACAGCAAATACATATATGAAAAATATTAATGTGCTACTGACTCCAGGGAATGAAGTCTCTGGTTCTTTATTGAATTTCCTGTGGTGGCTCTTTGATCAGAAAAAAAAAAAAAAAGTTATTTTTAAAAATCTGTCATCAAGTGAATAGTACTGCTGTGATATATTGTAATAAAATTCAATTTTAAGAGGTCTTTATAATCGGAAGAACTGAAAACAGAAATACAGGAAACGAATATGCAGAATTCTATGATGTGGGTGGTAAGAACAAAATGAGTCTAAGCTGTGGTATCTCAACCTAACTACCATCTTTCCCAAAGACTGGGGGAGTTGTGTCTTTGGGTGTAGGCTATATTTATCACTTTGTGTTATAACTCATTCTTGTACTACATTTCCTTTCTCTTTTGTTTGACAGATTGATATACTGACTCTTAATCAACAGAAGATAAAACTGTGCAGGTATTTTCTGGAGAGTTGTGGATAGAAAATTGGTTTTTTCCCTTCTTACCATGGAGAAACTTCCATCCCTCAGAGCCACCTTTTCTATTATTCAATACATACAAATTAGGTACTCTAAGAAATATAAAAAAATGTAAATACCCAAGAGTTTCAGTTTTTTAATTGTAAGTAATAGTAAGTCAGGTTTTTCCCATATGTTTCCTTTTGTGTTACACATCCTCCCCTCATGAGGAGCCAGCTGTGGCCTCTATCACACAGAATCTGAAGGCAGAGCTGACTCAGATTCACCTCAGCAGAGGTCTGTAGCATACTCCATGCCGTAGCTGGCAATTAGAGGGAAACATCCCATCTCTTACTGATAGGGTTGTACTGCTGTGCAGCCAGTGCAAAACTACCAAGCAGCAGAAGACACGTGAATCCCACTCTCAGTGGCTTGTATTACATGCCCAAAAAAAGATCCTTTTTCAAGATGATGTCCATTGCAGCCAGCAAAGTGTGTGTGTCAAGAAGTTGCATTTAACTATATGTGTGGCCATAAGACAAGAAATAATGTGATAATACTAGACAAAAATGGCAAATACATGCTTTTCTTACAAGCATTATATGGGAATTTACACAGCTTTGGCGTAAATACATGTTCATTATTTGTACAATGCTTTCAGATCTCAGAAATTAATTATATGAAAGCCAGTCTTATTTGATCATAAAAGAAACTGTTCTTATTCCCACTGTGACACAGTGACAGAATTCCTAATAACTTCAAAGGGAAAGAGAAACAGATCAAGAAACGAACTGACCTTTTTACCCCACTTCCAGATTTTGCTCTTTAGATCTAATATTTATGTATGAAGATCAGCATCATGAAATAATAATACCCTTAGCGTCTGCCTAACCATGAGTTTAGATGAGTAAACAGAAAATAAAACATGTGAAATCTGCATTGTCTGCTCAGAGGGGTGTTAAGTGGAACAGCAGTGCACCCCTGTGTGGTGCAGCCAGCTGGCAGCCAGGATCCTGCACTGGTGGCCAGCTGAAATGATGCAGTCCTGGAGGATGCAGCTGCAGGCACTCACTCTATCTTCCAAAGTGTCCCACACTTGGGGCTCTGAGATCTGGACTGAATAAAATTACTGCTCCTGTAAGCCCAATCATTAAGTCTTAACCTGGTCCCCTATGTACCTTTGCAGTCTTTTTTTCCCCCTTAGGAGTTCTTTTTAGGAGTTCTTTATCCTTTTCTTTTTTTTTTTTTTTTTTTTTTTTTTTTTTTTTTTTTTACTTTGGATGTTATTAAACAAGCAAGCAACCAAACAAAAACTAAAACAAAAAAAAAAACCAAGACCAAATCACTCTTAAGAATTTCTGTACAAGGTGATCAGAGCAAATACATTTTTATTAGTGTTGTTCATGGTTGTCTTCATTTACATAGGCCAAGCATCCTGTGGATGGGAAGATTCAGTAAAATTAAACCAGAGCCAAAGTAGTCAACACTTTGCACTTTCATTTTAGCACTATGGGTTGAGACAACAGAAGTTCTCATCTTGCAGGAAGTTTAGGATGCTTCAGATACAGTATGGATGCAATCCAAGCTCATGGCTCCATCTTTATCTTGCCTGCCATGGGTGGCTAAGTGAGCTGCTGATGGTTCTTGAGCAGGTTTAAGCAGTGACTCTGAAGGGCCTGTGTGGGTGGCACACATGAGGAGTTGCCTCGCAGAGAGAGGCTCGTGCAGTCTCTCCAGGGCAACAGGATGAGCTGTGGGACAACATCAAGGGGAGCCAAAAGCCATCTAATCAGCTTGGGACCAGCCTGTGAAGCAGCCCCTAAAACAAGGAGCCTTCTGTACTGTCTCCTACCAGTGTGAGGGCAGATATGGGGGGGTAAAGGGGCAAGCTGCACCCGCAGCCTCCAGCTGTCTGTGTGAGGGACACCACCACACCCTTACAGCACAAAGGTGAGTAAGATACTGAGGATGTGCTGTAACAGGAACAAATTGCTAATGAGTGTTGTCCTGCATGGAGAGACAAAGGCAAACTGTGAATTCCAGTGTCATTGTATCCTGCTCTGATATCTCTAAGGAACAACATCATCTCCTGTATGGACTATGTGCACCCATACATGTATTTACCTAGTCTGCTTCCACTCTAGTTCACAAATGTGTTGATCCAGAAATCAGCCCAAATTCCTGGTAGTTAAATTTGCATTTAAGCATTAAATAGAGCCTTTTTTTTTTTTTTTTGTCTCTTTTTTTCTTTTCTGTCTTTTTTTTTTTTGGTTGCTGAAACTTGAAAGACATCTCAAGTATCACTTTTCTGTCATCTTTTTGCCAGAGACTGCCAAAGTACAGCCTTGCTGACATCAAATTGCACCAGAAACAATTACAGCCCACTAAAATATTACAACCTTTACTCTTCCTTTTGAAGAAGGAAAAACATGCCCTCAGGCAAAAAAGTTTATATAGCAGAATTCAATCCCAGACTTCAAACAGCTGAATGGAGTTGCTGTAACAAGGGATTATAATGAAACAGCTTCAGAGCCCTGGGTGTGGTGGGTGGTGGAACAAGGGCTGCTCAAGAGAACGCAGAGCCTAATGTTTCATGTGACATTGCTCCCAGCTTCAAAGCCATAAGCTAAATTGCTGTGCTGAAGCCAGTATAAAACAGCACAGTTTTTAATATATGGCATGCTGTATAACCGCACTTAAGAACACAAAATGTTAACAAATGTTTTGCTTAACCACTGTGTGGTCTGCTGGGACAGAATTTCCCAGAGAGCCACAGAGATGGCACAGACCAAACTTCATTCTTGGATTTTGTGATTCGTGGCTGCTGGCACAAAATTCCAGCTCACAGGCCAATCCCTAACCTACTGCCTAGCTCTCTGTTCCTTCAGGACACGCAATATAACATATTTCCTTCACATTTCAAATAGCACCCACCCATTTGTTGTCTGCAGCCCACCTCCTCAGTTTGCTCCTCTTTGGGCAGGGACACAGAGAGAGCTGCTATCAGGCAAATCCAAACTACCCCTGCCCTGGCTGGAGTTGAGACTGCATGTCCTACTCCACAGCCCCTGCAAGAGCAGAATCACAGAATAAGATCAGTTGGAAGATGGAGCAGGGCAGACAGCTGAGGACAATAAGCCACTTAAGCCGTTTCAACAGCAGGCACTGCCAAACAGGCTACAGGGTATTTTCTAAGCTCTCCTCCCTCAGAGGTTTGCTTTTGCTGGGCCAAGAGTGGAAACAGGATGTATAACTTCCAATGTCCATGCAAAAATCTTCTCCAATCCCATTTAATGCCTGGCTCTGCACAGAAATTCTATCTCCTTGTACATCCATATGTTCACCATAATTAGCTCTCCCACACTGGCTGGGAGCAGAATTTCACAGCACAAAAATGGATGGGACTTTATCTCCTCCTGCAGTTGCCTTGTGCTACAGGCACAAAAAATGAGCTAGCAATGTGCTTCTGCTTCTAATACCTATGAGTCTAACCAGAAAGGATAGATAGACAGAATTTTCCAATAAAATAAGTAGTTCTGGCATTTAAATATCATCATTAAGCTACAAATGGCTGAATAATCAACACAAATATATTGGGCATATGTTTGCCAGTAGTATACTTAATTAAAAAACAACATTTTGGGCTTTAAGTTTCCTGACCAGAAAGAAGATGCAACATTCTCTGCTTGGACAAAATTCTGGGGCATGTGCAAAGGATCGTTTAAAAATTAACTGTAACTAATGGTTACTTATTGAAAATCTTACTTTAGCGACGGGGAGACTGTTTATGTATTTGTTGCCCTAAATACCAAGTGGCTGATATATTTATTAGGAAACTAGCTCTCTGTTCACTCCAGGATGAATGCCCAGCAATGGAAAGAGAATGTAGAAGTTCTCTCCTGGCTCCCAAAGACCTGGGATGTATGATGGATGCTGTCCCAGCCACAACAAAACCTTGCACAACCACACATGTACTGCAGCCAAGCTCCTGCTATGAAGAGAAGTTATTTCAAACAAGGATTACAGATTGATAGTTTCAGACAAAAGCTAGATCAAGCAGCACAGCCTCAAAATCAACAACTCTTCTCATTATGGTTTTGATCAATCAAAATCAAAGTGCCCTGCTCTCTTCTGGTTTGAGGGGTAAAATCCAGCATTATGAAAACCAATACATACAGAGGGAGTTCAGCCCTCTGCTGCTCTCTTTGAAAAAGCCTCCTGCTGACTTCAGTGGCAGCTGGATAAGTAAAGTTTTTAAATACATAAAAGAGATCACTCACCCTGTCTGAAAATCCTAGGGATGGTGGCTTATGGTCTTATTATTGCTATCAGCAATTTGGCTTACAGCTGCCTCCAAAGTACTACTTTGAATATTTTATGTAGACAAGCAACAAAAAAATATGGTAAGTAGAAGCAGAATTCAAGATTTTAATGAACCTGATATAATGTTTGAGGCAACTCAGTGGAAACAATAGAAACTGAATCGCTGGACATATGGTGCGTCACATTTCAAAACAATTCATTCAGAACATCCCTGAATGAATCAGTTATTTTGTAAATAATAATACAACCCCTTTATTACAAGATCAGAGCTGTGAGCAGCTCAGCACCTCTGCAATTTCTCTGTTATCTCCCCAGTTTACATTACAGCAGAGTGGAGATGTTGCAATCAGCTTTCAAGATGCTCTATTAGGAAAAATCACATGACAAGAATAGCAAGTTAACAGGCTGTTTGCCAGTTCAAAATCCAAAACATGCAGCCTACTGGCTCATCTCTGTTCTAATGGAAATCCATTTGTAAATATTTATTTTCACATTCCAAGTCAGAGTACAAAAACTCTGTCCTGGACATTAGATCCAAAATCTTGACTGTTTTATGGTGACAGCCAAACTGTAGGCTTTATCATTTCCACAGACTGCAGCTTTCACTGTGCCTGAACCACAGAGCTACCAGATAAACAGGCTGGAGACCCCTCTGCAGATGACCTTGGTGGCAAGCAGGGAAGGTTGTATCTCTCTCTGCAGGGCTTTTCACATCTATAACTCTTTCTGCTAAAAGCCCCTATGCCATGAAGGTACAGTGTCCCCATGGAGGGTCCCAACCCTCCACTCTCTCTCCAGGCAGGTCTTTCCATTTCTGATTCACCTCACCATCTTGCTCCTTTTATCTTGCTGAGTTTCTCCGTTCAGATTCCTGGGTACCCTCCAGCACCTTCCTGCTGGCACTCCTTCCCTCCTCTCCTGCTCATACATCCAGGCATCCTGCAGCCCTGCTCGTCAGCCTACTGAATCCTTAATGCCACTGCTGTGGTCCTTTTTCAGTCAAGCTTTCTTCCACTGGAAGGAAGGACTTTACCTAGGTTTCAGGACTACCTCCAAAGTGGAATGCTTGCTCCCAAGTGCTACCCTAACAGTCCAGACCAGATTACCCTCCATTTAATTTTCTGGAGAGAAACACTCTGAAAAAAGAATTTTACAGGCTGCATCATTCATGTCTCTTCATTAAAGGGATGAGAGAAACAAAATAAGACATTCAGACTTCACTCAGTCCTAAATTTTGACAGGCCTGGTGAAAATAAGGCTTAGACATGCCCCATTTTTTTTTAGTAACAAAACTCATATTTCTGTTTCAATTTTTAGAATTGTGTTCCTATCTTTATCTTTTCTCTATTCTTTTTGAAAATGTGTACTATAAGCCAGATCAGATTTTAATACATTTGTGACTGCTGATAAAAAAAATACAGGGATTCCTCCTATTACTACTATGATTTTTGTCAGAAATAAGAAGCCCCTTTGCAAAAAAAAAATGTGCCAAATGCTGGCATGAGCACTAGGTCAAAGTAACAATTCACACTTTTTACTGCCATATTTTGAGCAATATTAGTGACAGATGCTTAAAATACAGAGCAACTACAGAGTGATCTCTCCTGTTTTGGTCCAACCCAGAGCCTCTAAATACAGGACAAACCCTTTCAGAGCTCCTAGTTGCTAGAAACGCTTTTGCAAATCTGAATTTGTTAAATAAATTATTTAACAGATTCTGAGAATCTTGGGCACTCTTGGGCAGTCTTTCGTGGATGCATTTTTCAGGTACCCCTACTGATTGTACCAAGCTAGGAAATTCAGGCACAGTGGTGTGGTAGGAACTGACATAGTTGGAGACCACTCTTACAAGGTGATGGGAGCCACTGAAAACACACCACTTAAAGGTGAACTCAGTAATTAAAAAAAAAAAAAAATTGACAAAATAGTTTTTTCAAGCTTTGGCAACTAATGAGAGCTGGGAAACATTTGTCTTTTTTTTTTTCTGTTCCAAAATAATGTTCAGCTGTGGGGGGTAATGATTATACATATCTTCATTTTCCAAAATAAGAATTTTTTTCCTCACCACTATAAATTATAAGTGCAAGACAGAGCAAATTACATGTAATTAACTCTCACTGCAAAAACAAAGGCCTTTTCTACTTAAAGTTCAGGTGGAATAATTGAATTCAATAAAGAAATAACAGCATTAGAAAGTTATCCTTTCTCTTAAAACAAATCTCATAGAAAACCTGGTATATAAAATACAGCATTGGAAGAAAAATAAGACAAGCAAAGGCTGAAGAGACAGGAAAAGAGCTATCAGGTTTCTGCAATACGTGCTCTCATACTAAGGCATTTTTTAACAACCACTTTCCATTTTTTATTTGCATGTGAAAAATCTTAGAAACATAGAAGGGTTTTGTAGATCACTTCTGAATGAGGTATTGACCAATCTATAACCATAAGACTTCTAGTTTGTTTATAAAATCAGCATGTCTGGGTACACTGGTTTCTAGGCTAAGGTCTTCCATACTGATTAGATCACCATGCCATGATGCAGTTTTCTTCATACCTGCATTCAGTAGCCAAAAATCTGTCCTTATTTGTAGCTCAGTTGGTTAAAGCCTGATGCTACTAAAGTCAAAGCTGTGGGTTCAATTCCTGTATAGGCTAATCCCTTAAATTGGACTTGGATGGTCCTTGTGGATCTCCTTCAATGTAGAGTACTCTGTGATTGTGTGACTCTTATTTAGGTTAATCGTTGATGTTTTAAGATTGCAGCTATGTAATTTCCAGTATCAATTTGCTAAACTATGTATGCTACAGGCCTTCTAAGTCCTATACTTTTCATTCACTAAAACCACAATCTCTCTGACCAGAAGAGTATGGGTTCTTAAATTCCAAAACTACAGTTTTCAGGAGATGCTGTGAGGAAAGCATAAACAATTTTCCCTCTAATATTTATTCATGGACTTTGATAGCCACACCTTCACTCACAGTATATCATTGTGATTTAACAGTATTTTGCAACTAAAACACCCAGCAAGAAATTATTTCATCTTCTGAGTTTGAAAATGTTCTGCTTTAGTGGAGAGTTTGTTTGCATTTTAAATAAAAAAATTGCTACAGTTTTAGTTCTCTCCTCTGAACAGGCTACTGTTTTGCAGGACGTGATCTGCTAGGCCCTAATTTGTAGTCCCATTTTCTTCAGAGAAATAAGGCCTGTTACTTGAGAGAACTACCCAGGTTTGCTTCAGTGATTAGCAGCTATCTGTAACCATGTTCATTGGTAGTTTCACTATAAAGCATAATAAATAAATAAATAAATAAATAAATAAATAAATAAATAAATAAATAAATAAAGTAACAATAAATTTAAAATACAAAGTTATAATGCACAGCTGGTCTTGAGGCGCTAGAGATTCCCCAGACAACAAAGAAGGGCAGCCTGTGTCCTCAGCTCTTGGAGAAATCTGTGAACTGGGGGACATGCCACCAGGCACCATTTTTATTGATCTTACCTGAGTTTTAGATTTGCTTCTAGCTGGTTTGAGAAAGCAAATCTGCTCCCTGAATGAGATTTTGGGAATGAATATCGTGGGATAAAATCAGTGATATCGCCCTCATGCACCCAGGGCAGTAGACACCGCTGAGCTCAGCAAGGGTGAGAGCTATGGAGCTTCTCTGTGATGAGGGACATTCATTCTGCCTACAGCCACCTAAAACAAAATTGTCTAATCTTGACAGGCTTTCCAAGGTTTACTTTGCATTTAGTGAAAAGGGATGTGAATCTCCAAAGGCCTGTTCAGTCTATGGATCTTAAGAGGAACTAATTAACTTACCAAATTGGCTTTGTGTACTGGCAGCAAAGGGAGTGCTCAGATGATCTGCATGGCTAAAAGCTTTACCTTCACCTGGTCTTGTTGAAGTGTCTTCATCTCTGTGAGACCCTTGCCACTTGCTTCTGCCAGGATTAGAGGGAATGCATGCCCTGGAATTTTTAAACCCTACCAGGCACCAGTTTACGTGGTGGCAGTACACTCAGGCATGCTGTGCACATGACATGCACGCTGTACAAACATCTCCCAGCTCTGGAATATGCACAGAATGGATTTCAGAAGCCTTGGATCCTGCGCCACACATGCAGCAATGGAGAGACACCCACTGGCTTCATCCATTGGAGAACAAGCCCAGATGAGGAGAAAATCCTGAGGGTTATCCTGCACCCTAACAAAGGGGAACATCTGGCCTATAAAAGTATGTATTGCATTTTAATAACTGCTTCATCATTTTTTTTAATTATTAAGATTATAAGGATACTTTAAAAAACTTTTGCACCTGCTCATCATAATCCTTCTAAGTGTATTACTGAATGTTCCAGGAATTGGAGGAATTCGCATGATTTAGGGAAGCTTGAAAGTTTGAATAACTTCAAAGTGACAGAATCCTTTTGTTTTGCAGAGAAAAACTATTGATTCTCTAAGAGAGGAAAACATAAAATGTTAACACAAACAACCATGGTTTAAAAAATAAGTTCTCCTTTTAAAAGTTCAAAATGCGAATGTGATTATTCAATGTCACTTTTAAATGAGATCTTCATGTATCCCAAAACAGATGGTTCACTGTTAATATTTCCTGTACCTAAAATGATTTATTCAGTACCACAAAAAACCACAGTTTTCAACAGCTGCTGAAAATAAATACTAATCATAGCAAGAAGTCATAACCACTCACTATGCCCCAAAATCATTAATAAGTCAACATGCACATTCAGAGACAACAGCAACAATAAATGGTATCCTGTTTTGTGTGTGTTTTTTAAATAAACAGACTTTGCCATCTGTGGCTAATTATTCTGAGATCATTGCCATTATTTTATTCAAGATTTGTTATTCAGTTTTAATAAATTAATGAGGTGTTAGAAAAATCCTTATGTGAATGGAGAGAATGCATCATGACTGTTTATGTAGCAGTCCTAAAATCCCAATATCAGCTGCTGTTCCCCTCCTTAGAAGACATCATAAATGACTACTAGCACACCATGTGCTTAATTACCTTACTAGCCCTCCTCTAGGAAACAATATCTGCTTATGCTCCCCATTTCAGCTTTCCCAGACAGACTGTTCCAACTTAAGTCCTCAATACTGGATATATGTTACAATCTTTCTGGAATTTTTCAGTAAGACCAGCCATTTTTGTTTGAGAAGAGACGTCAGAAATCACTAGAACTTGGTGAGTCATTCTTAGAGGACACCTAGGATCGCAGCCAATTATGGGAGAGAGATAAAGAGGAGAGGATGAACCTTGGTTATTTAGAATGCTTTTGCAGTTCATGTGGAAATCTGTCCAGACTAAAGCAGTTTGCAGACCAGAGGCTTGCTGATATGCTGTGGCTGCTCACAGCTCCAGCTGCTGCCCCAGGAACAGCTGCCCTCTCTGCGGCCTTCAATGAGGCTGGGTCAGGGTGCGCCCTGGTCTGGATGGGGAATTGGACTCTTGGGCGTCAGGCAGAGGTGGCAGTCACCAGTGGAACACCTTGCTGGTCTTCACATAAACTGGAAGAAGCAAGGTTTGGACCAGCCAGCTGAAGAGGCCCCATCAGATGAAGGACAGGGGACCTGACCAGGACATGTCTGGCCTGTTAGACATCCCCTAAAGCAATGTAAATAAGGCTGATGCTAGAAAAAGGAGCCTCATCTGGTCTTCATTTTCAGTGAGGATTCAGAGCAGCTGGGTTCTCCATACTAGAGAAGGCTGAGTGCCTGGGCCAAAAGTAGGATATGTCTTCTTGTAATTAAAGATCATGATTTTGTGTTGCATGTGCTAAATAAGGCTGCTCAAAATACTGCTCAGTTTGGTGTACCTTACATTGTAAATATTTAATCTTGCTACCTAGGTATTTCTTAATATCTCTTTTTTACTTTGTTTTTGTGTCAGCACACTGTTACATGTAGAAAATACGTCGATGTACTACTATCTAAGTACTAATAACTGAGGTCAGTGGCATCACCTGGGGAATGGAATAGAGATAACAGAGTTGGTGACCCAAGGAGGAGATGGGAATTACTAGCAAAGCATGAGTTACCTTAGAAATACGGTGGAATGAGGTTACCATTTCTTTAGGTGAGATGGCTGTGAATTTTAACATTGGGGGTCTGGTTGTGATCTGTACAGTGTGGACAGAGGAGAAAGAGCCCTGCTTATAAGCTTGGTGCTATGAGAGCACAGAGGTCTCCCACTATTAGGCAAAAGCAGCAGAAGGAATTAGACTTTCTTGTTCAAAAATTATTAGCATGTCATTCAGTCAGATCACCCTTGAGCAGAACTGAACACCCCCACTGAAGCAGCAGTTTTTCTCAGGCTGGCTCAATTTTGTGTAATCCCCTGAATCTATTCAATTAATACCAACTGTCAGACATCCTTCAACGTGTTCTGCTCTCTACGTGCTCTTTTTATGCTTGAGCCTTACAGTGCGCCAGCTAGGGTATTGCTTACATCAAATATTTTTGCTTTGTACCTTAAATTAATCTGAGGCAAATTATGTCAAACCAATGCATTATTCCACATCATGGGGTTGAGTTGTACAATCTGATGGGGAAGCCAATAGTCCTTTTTTTCAAGTTAGCAGTGGAGAGCAATTAACCCAAACTCTTGGACTGTTATAATGACTTGTTCTAACAGGAATAAATGCAATATACATTGATGAAGCCTTTTTGCCAAAGCACAAAAAACAGTGTTGTGCCCAGTTCTGGTCTCCACAGTTCAAGGAAGACAAGGAGATATAGGAGAGGGCCCAGAGAAGGGTACAAAGATGATGAGGTGTCTGGAGCATCTCTCTTATGAGAAGACACTGAGGGAGATGGGTCTGTTTGCTCTCAAGAAGACTGAGAGGGGATCTTGTTAATGCACATAAATATATCAAAGGCAGGTGCAAAGGGGATGATGCCAGATTTTTTCCCTTTTTGATGGTGTCCAGAAACAGGACAAGAAGCAATGTCCATAAACTAAAATACATGGAAGAATTTGGCACTGGAAGAGGCTGCCCAGAGTGGTTGTGGAGTCTCCCTCTCTCTGGAGACACTCCACACCCACCTGGATGTGTTCCTGTGTCACCTGCTCTGGGTGACCCCACACTGGCACAGGGGTTGCACAGGATGATCTCCTGACATCCCTTCCAACTCTAACTGTTCTGCAATTCTGTAATTCTTTAAATCAAGACCACAGAGACTTTACTGCAGCTATGACCATACTCAAATGGAAAAAAAATAGAATAAATTTTAGTTCACATCATATATGGCCTAGGTAAAGCTTAATTCCTTTTAGAATTAAGTGCAAAA
The DNA here is from genome assembly GCA_024362935.1 of Setophaga petechia. Taxonomy (NCBI): domain Eukaryota; kingdom Metazoa; phylum Chordata; class Aves; order Passeriformes; family Parulidae; genus Setophaga; species Setophaga petechia. The sequence goes on along the minus strand of JANCRA010000004.1, from coordinate 5,399,301 downwards.
CCAAGTGTGTTCCATGTAATTTCACCATCCTCCAGAGCATCTCAGAGCTAGAGTGAAGGGAAAATATTTACATACTCCAAAGCCTGAGTAAATGTATTACTCAAGACTGAACTTCTATAAATTAGCATGAAACATGAACAAATACTGAACTCTGAGAAATTATTACTGGACCAAGCTAATGCATAGTAAAGCAGTTTATTGGCAGGGATCAACACACACCCAAACATGCACTCACATGTACAAAGAAATGAGTTAGGTATCAATAATTTCATAGTTAGTCAAAGAAGCTGGCAAGAAAGAGAAAAGACTGAAGAGGAAACAATGTTTTAGAAATAAATATGCATGGTAATGATGTGAGAAGTTTTGAATTTGTGTGACATTTGAACAGCAATTAAACTGGCTATATTCAGCTACATAAATCAGAAAAGTTCTAATACTACAGGGATTAATAGATAGGACCTAAAACACTTTGAAATCAGAAATAAAATACTAATTAAGGAAGATGCTAATATAGGAAGCAAAGAAGATAGGACTAAGGGTATGAACATTCAAATTACCTCAAATAAAGTGGAAGCACAACTAAAAGATTTTGTGCATGGTTGATAGAAAGAAATGTTTGACTGAAGCAAACTGAATCTCAAAACTTTTGAAGGCTCTCCTCTATGGAATCTTGGCTTGGATAGCAAATTTTTTCTACAACTTCTTGAGTCAGTGAAGTCACAATATGAGTGGATAATATGAAAAAGTTGTCCATGTTGAAAGAAGAGGGAGGCCTAGTGAACCAGGAAAAATAAACAGTATTAGCCAAAGCTCAATGGTATTTAAGGTTTATAGAGCAAATTAGAAAAAGCCATCTAAGGAAGATAGAGTGAAAGAGAAACTGCAAAACACAAATGTATCAAAGACAAACCCAGGTTGAAGTTTTCTTTTTCCTTAGGAAGAAAACTAAAAGCTTCTTAAAAAGCAAGCAAAGGAAACAAACTTTAATAAACACCAGCTAAAAACCTGTGCAAGACTACATGCTCCATTGGAGGAGGGATTATTGCAACCCTTAAAGTGTGCAGGCAGCTTCAGGAGAGCTGACTGTAAGCTGAGCTGTAAAGAGAACTGTCCCTCTGGAGGGACTGTCCCCTCACTTGTGTCTTGGGGCATCCATGCTGTTCCTTCACAATCTCCTTAATGACCTCGGGATAAATTATGTAGGCAGGACTCCACTGGTCAAACCAACACAAACCTGAGAAATGGGAGAAAAGCAACAGGATGCTCTTCAAGCAGGAGGTCTCACAGCTTGAGTATCCAAAACTGACCCTTCCAGCTCAGCATTTCCTTGACCTCACAGTATTGAGGATGCCTTCCTGTTTTGTGAAGCATGAAAATATCCGGAATGGAGGACGATGGGTGTACACTAACCCAACATGGAAAGAGAGGAGATGATTTGGAAAACATCAGCACTGTCGCACAACCCTCCTCTAAAAACCCCTCTGAGTTGTCCGGACAGATACACAATTGTGTGGAGGTCTATGTATCATTGTCAGATCATACATAATTTCTATAATTATACATCTCTGCATTTCTAACACTATCAGCAAGGTCATCTACCAAGGATTTTTATACAGGTGACAGGCAGCATTCTCCAAGGTTCTTCACTGGGATTTGTGGCATAGAGCAAATTTAGAATGATGTGGAAACACCAATGGGGTGATATTGCTGATGTTTATTTTTCAGGGTAGTTGAAAAGGGCAATCTTCAACAATTTCAAGAGAACCTCATGAAACTGAATGACTGTAGATAGTAACAGCAGAAATTCAGGACACATAATAATAAAGTCAGTCTTAAGGGAAAAAAAACTATATATCCTAATTTCCAATGTAAGATGATGTTTTCCAAGCTAACCATTACCACTCAAGCAAAATTTTGGGATTATGATAAATAGTTACATAAATACAATTCAGTGCTCAGTAGAAGTTGAAAGAGCAAACTGAATAATAAGAATTCTTGGAAAAGTAACAGAGACCAAAAGCAAGACCATTATGTCCCTGTATAAATCCAGGGTTTATCCATAAATTGAATACTGTGTGCAATTCCATTACCCTCATCTTCAGCAGCCCATAATAAAATTGGGAAGGGTTCAGAGAAGAGGCACAATGTTCAAAGGTGTGGATTATTTCCAGCTAAGAACGAAAAGTTTGGGGTTTTATGGTTTCAGAGTCCTGAGTCTGAAAAAGAAACAGCTGAGGAAGACAAAGATAGAGGTCCACACAGAGATGACACCCCACAGGGACAGAAGCACTGCATCTGGCAGGCAGCTCAGAGAAGGCATTTGGGGCTAGTTGTCCTGGAAGGGCATTGCAGCATTAATCATAAAAGAAGTAATTTGGCTAACCAAAGTCTGCAGGGAGAGATAATGCCTCATTAAATCAAACACTATACTTGGGGAAGAGATGACAAATTTCTGGGTATGCCCATCCTTCAGGTTATTTGGCATCTACCACACTACACATCTGGCAAGAAAATGTCTCTTTCAAGGCCAGTATTGAAATGTCTTACACCTTTCCCTTTTTCTAATGACTTGGTTGCTATTTTGTACACAGAGCACAGCACATTTACTGTCCTCACAGTGTCCATGTACTGGCTGAAGCCCACATGATTTAGCTGAGGTGGGAATGGGAGCACACAGAAAGGATTCTCCACCCTCCACACACCCTTCTCCTGCTCATTGCATGGGGAGCTAGGGCCTGTGGCTCAACATTATATACTTCTGCAGCACCTACATTAACATGAACACTAGCCAGTGCAGGAAAACCCTAGTCACTTCTGAGTCTTGGTTCCTTAATTAGAAACCTTTTTTTAATGAAAAATAAAACAATCTAAACAGGAAGAGTGCTTCCCACTGTAACAGGAGTGTTTAACAGGGTGAAGATAGCAGGGCAGCTGTACATTCTCTTTTTTCTTGCTGGCAAGACAAACATGTACATGATATTATTCAGCAGTGTCAGTGCATCTGCTCATGCCACTGTGTTACAGGCTGATAAGGAAGAAATGCCAGAATCTAGGAAACTGCTGTGGCTGAGCTCTCATCTGACCTGCACGCTGTGATGGTATCTTCTCTGATTTACAGTCCAGAGTATTCAATTTTTATTATACACAGTCAGGAAGCAGGCTGCATTTTCTCTCCTCTGTAGTAGTCCAGCGGAACAAGGGCTTTTTATCTTACAATGCCTCCTTTGGCACTCATGGAAGAGAAATTTTTAACGTAACAGAATGATAGAATATCTGTTAAATGCAAGGCTACTGAGTACAAGTCACTTGTTCTCGTGGTTATTGTTCCATTATTGGAAGTTAAACACATTTGCCATGCACTGTTACCTCAGTGACCTAAAGAGCACGTCAGTAGCGCCCTACTCACGCTGCTGTCACCTGGGACCTCCCTGGAAGTCTCTTTCAGAAGCAGCAGCAGCAAGACAAGGAAACAAGAACTGCCCAATAGAATCATTGGAACTCCCACAATGCACACTGGAGGCAGAGTCATTAAAATGCTGGAGAATTCGTTTCAGTTTGGAAATTATCCGTGACCTAAATGCCTTTTATAGATTACCAATCCCAATGACGTTTTGCCTAATGGCACTTTAAAAGCAGTTTTCCATCATTTGTAATTAATTGTTGAAAGCAAACAAATACCCATATGTCTGAAAGCATAGCCTCAATTCTGTAAACCAAGGTACACAATTACAGGTGTGAATACACAATTGTATTCACACAAGTAGCTCTTTTAACTTCGTACATACAAAATTCCAGGAAAACAACTACTTTCATCTGCACTAGCAAAATCAGAGCCAAGGATCATTGCCAACCTTCTCTCCTCAAAAAGCAAAACACATACTTTCTTTTTGTTCCAGAGCACTTGTGGTAGAGACTGGTTAATCTCTTTGTTGTGAGGTCACAGTGTGGGAGTGGGAGTTGGGAGGGAATGTGTGGAAAGAAGAAGAAAAACAATAAAGTAAATATTTCACAACAATCTCCAATAAAAACCACCACAAGACATGCCAGCACTGCCAGATGGATTAGGTAAATATGAATTTCAACAGATTTTCCTCAGAGATGCTCTTCTAGCTTGAAAAGCTACACTGTGAGTTGATTGTTTATGGTTTGGATTTATTGCATCTCAGCAGCTTCAGCCTAGATATGTTCCATTTAACAGAAAGAACACAAAGCTAAAAAAATCCTTTTCTTAAGAAAAAATTACTTCCCAGAGGAACAGAATGACTGGACTATTTGATACAAATTTGTCATATTCTGCCTTACGACTATTCCTGAAGTTTTATTACTTTTCTTCCTTTCACATGGCCATTCGAAATTTAGTATCGCTCTACGAGTTTAATCAGCTGCTGTTTACAAGGGTGAATACAAATCAGCAAGGCACAGTGGTTTCTGTGCACACCACGCACAAGCAGCCATACAGCACTGGCCCACGAGATACGAAACTGCAGGCAAGTAAAGAATGCATCACAGTTAAGCATCACACCTATATCTGGGGATTCAGCAGCTGCATGCCTCGTCAGGGCTCTCTGGAACCACAGCCCAGCAGATGAAAGCATACACACACTGAAGTATTGCCTGAACCAAAACCAACCACAGTAAGTTTCTGAGAGCAGGTATTTCAGAGCTGCTTGTGAAGGGCTGAAGTATCCTTCAGACATGCAAGCTTTTATTCTGGGTCCTTACCACTAATTAACTATGTCAAACCTAGGTCCTTTCAGTAGAACAAATATAAACATAGGCTTATAAAAGAAGCCACAGGCCTATTGCTTTATATGTTATTAGTGAAGAGGCGTAGTTTGGCAGCCTGGGAAAACATTTCATTAAAATATCCAATGCAAGCTGAATGCTGGGCTCAGTCGAAACTGCTTTGCTACCAATTATTATGGCAAAGCAACTTTGGCAACAACAAAGTCTTCAGACATCTCTGAAAGTAGTCTCCTGCCTGTTCAGCTGCAGTTGCAGGTGCACCATGGCATTCTCATGGGTCCTTCTGCCCTTTTCAGAAGGAGCTCATTAGCCAAGCATCACGGCCAAGTCTTTATCACCTGCCATCTGCCCTGGACCAGAGGCTCCCACACAGTGTTTTCCACGTCCACTCTGTATTTCCATTCTGTTCCTGTCTTTCACAGACAAAAGAGATAAGCAGACCTTTGCTGTGAAAAGCTGAAGGCAGCTGAGCCCCAAATTTCAGCATAACCAGAATTACAGCCCCTGGACCTCCATCTGCACAGTGTCCTTCCAGATCACACTGAAATGCAGCAGAAGACTGTTATCATGAGTGAAAAGCCATCATGGGGAAAGGTAAAGAACACCAGAATTAGAGTTGAATTTAAAATGTTGTTGGGACATAAATGTTTTTACCTAGCCAAGACAAGACTGTTGCTTTGGCATTGGTTCTCAGCTTGATTTCAGGGTAAAACCTGGTGTTCTGAAAATTGCTATTGCTTTACTATTTGTTTTGTTTTAACATTTTCAGAACATTTTGTTCTAACTTTGCCCTTTTCATTCATTAATTCCTTCATTAAAAGTTAATGTTTAGAGTAACACTGATTTGCACTTTAAAAAAAGAAAAAAATTTAAAAATCAGAATATGAGTTTTATCTCTAAATGAAAAGAAAAGAGGGAAAACTGTGGGCAATTTTTAAAGTTTTTACCCAGAACTATACAATTGGAAGATGCTGTAAACCAGCCCTTTCCCTACAAAAGTTTTTGCTCAATCCATATTTCTGGTTCTCCCTGTGGATGATATTATTTACTGACAACTATTCAAACCATACTCAGACAATATAATTATGTTGTTACTCTGACACTGAACTTTGTCGTGGTGTTCTTCACCCCCACTGCCCCTTCCCAGGCTCCACAGGAGTATCCTGGACCTTTTTGCATGACCGAGTCCAGCTGTGACCTCCCCTTTTCCTACAAAATATTCTTGTCCCAGTTATATATTTTCCTTTAACACCATTTCACAGCCATTACTTCACTTCTTCCTGCTCATCACAAAGGCGTTTTCATTTCCCAAGCCAAGCTAACCATCACTCACTGGAAGTCTGCAGAAAGAGAGGCCGGGATGGAAAAACAAAAACTGGAAAGGTGGAGCTGTCCCCAGCCACTCATACCTCTCCTCATCCAGCATTGCCTGCCTGTAACATTCAGGCAGCTGTGGGCAAAGCCTTCTATGTTATGAACGGAGTTTTGTTTAGTGGAAAAACTGAATTTTGTTAAATTCTATAGACTGGAGCTGCTGAGGCAGAGCTGCTGGCCAGGGTTACTTGTTATGTTAACTATAAGTCGTTAGAGTTGATAGTTCTCTTTGTATCACTTAACGACCCTGGCAGGGGCAAGTAGAAAGCCCTTCTTTTGTGTTACTGGGGAGGAGAAAAGAATTACCATATGTAGATTCTGAGAAACCCAAGGTACCATGGGACTTATTGAACTTATAAAAACCCCAAAACCAACGAGCCAAATATAAAATTGAAGAATTGGAATGATTCGTGGATGTGAGGAGTGGAGTGCTGAACCTGCAGAGATGTTAGGAGACCTCAGTGCCCCCTCGCCCTGACTACAAAGAAGCTGCCTGGGACTCGGAGCTGGAGCTTGGAAGCAGGGAAAAGCGAAGAAATACCGGGGTCCCGCCCAGACGTCCCTGTGAGGAGTGGACCCCCAGCTCTGCCCCTTAGTGGACAAAGCTGCACCTCCTCCTCCTCTGAGCCACGCTGGGAAGACGACGGAGACGGCCGCCTCGTCGAACTTCCTAATCCTGAGCTGATCACTTTAATAAAGGCATTAAAAGGAGAAATAAAACTCCTGCCCTGTTGAGTTTTATTTCATTCTACACACTCCATCAACCCTCTTCAAAAGCACACACACAGTCAACCTGAGACAGACTCACAACACCCACTACTTCAGCCCATGCAGCCAGAGTCTACTGAAGTAACAAGAAACTTAGTTAAAAAGAAATAAAAAGTCTCTAAGGGAAACCATTAAACAACCTTAATAAATAAAGCAAATTTTTACGGCTGAAGGAGGAGACAGCCTTTCTACAACGCGAGGCTGACTCCCCTTCTTAGGGGCTTTGCTCCCACATCTTGCCTCTCTCCCTACCTGTGTTTATTGTGCTTCCTCCCACTCCTTTAATCTCTCATGTTCCCTCCCATGTTTTCAGCAAAATCTCATTGGAACAGACCAAGGCCCAACTCACTCTCTTATTTTGTGGGTGAGAACTCATTGTGCTATCTCAAGAGCAAGCTTGGGTATCCATGAAGTCATGGGAACTGATGTCAGCTCTTTTATTTATAGTTAGTTCATGGCTTTTAGAAATATAAACTAACTTATATTTTACCTGAGCAAGATAAAAATTTCCTTCTCCTTTAAAGTGAGGATTAGAAGGAAGCTCTGCCATTTCTGGAAAACAGCAGCACACGCAGCACAGCAAGACGGGTGACCTGCTGCTAGCTAGGAGACAAGGCTGCTCCAGCATCTTCAAATCTTGCTTTTGTGTTCATTAAAAAGTGTCCTTAGGGGTGATAGATTAGAAAAATACAAATACCTACTCTGGGCAATTAGCTGTTATCTGATTTAATTAAAGGGCTGTGTGGTGATAACTACATGACAATGGTAAACATCCACACAAGTTGTTCATTCACCCACCTTTTTTCCCACCTTAGAAAAGTACTAGAAGCACGCAAGAACCAAACAATTCATCACCTCCAAAACAGAAAAAACATACTTTGCTCCATGACCTCAATTAACAATTGCAAAATAAAAGTGAGCAAACAAATTCTGAGACCCTGATATATCTGCCAAGAATCTGAAACTCAGAAATTTGGCTTGAAAATAATTTCCCATGTACAGGTGTGAACTAAAGGACATCTAATAGTGAGAGAAGTTATTGTGAATTTAAGGACTCAGATACAGCACATTAAGAAGAAAAAGCTAAATAAATCAGCATAAATAGTGGATTACAAGAAAAAACCTTTAAGTGTAGAGACCCACGGGGTGCAGGTTTTAAAGCAAGATTAACACTCCACCTTGAGCCCAGTATGTAACAGAACAAGCACAAAACAAGAGAAGAGTGCAAGTAGCATTTGCAAAACAAGGTAACCTTTTTGAAAACAGCATTTGCAATAATTTGTTTTCACTAAGAAGCCTGAGGGCTGGGGTTCAGTGCTCTGCTCTGTGGAGGGCCAGCCTCCAGGAAAGCAGGAAATCAATCCTGTGTTCAGAAAAGAGGATGCCACTAGCACTGACCCCTGCACATCCTCCACCATCTGCTCCCTGTCCTGCTGAGCCCAGCACAAGGATCAGTCACAGGCACTGGGAGGCTTGAGCAGGGTCACATCATCACCTGGAGCCCCATAACAATAGACTGCATCAGGCAGTTGACAGGGAAGTTATGGAAAATCAAAGAAAGATTATCAAGTAGTCCTGATCCATTCCACTGTCTGAGAGCAAACTCTCATTGACCTCTATACAAACAATTATTACATTTAAGAAATTGCTATCTGCTGTCCTTTTGTCCTCTGCTCTCCTACCACACACTTTTCCTAATAACCCTGATTGCACAAATTGCAAAGAGCTTTGGAAAAGTGAAGGACATAAAAAATTGTTGAACTGTCTTTTCTTTGTTTAACTACTTCATTGCATAATATTAAAAAGCCTTTGAGTCCATTAGCTTAAAACAGCAGAAAACAAACAAGTGATTAACTTTTTCAGGATAAGATGCACAAGAAAGACCATTATTTCCATCAACCATTTCCAAATAACACACTATTTGTGTGCACTTAGTATGCCTCCTTCTGGCTCAGTTGGTTTCAGATTCATTGGTGATTTATGAGATGCTACACTGACAGTTCATGCTAACATGAAAGCATTTGGAACATCTGCAGAGCTGCAGCAACAACCTCTTTTCTGAAGAAAAATAAAGTTCTGCAGGAACCGCATGCAAACAGATTGTATGAAAACCAGGGAAACATTTTAAAAGAAGGGTCAATCAAACACCTCACACTCACCAGAAGACAGCATTTCACTTTTCTCAGAAAGAATCAAATAGATTTAGGGGCTTTTTTTTCCCAATTCAAAGTGCTGAATCAGCTTACCAAGGGATCAAGGTCATCTGAGCCAATTCATGGGGCACTAGGGCATGGAGGACGACAGAGCCAGCAGGCAAATGCTCCAGAACTAAAACCCTTCCCTGACAGCAGTGATCTGGTAGATGTGCTCTGCCAGTGCCAAAATTACACCCCCATTTGTATCATAAACTCAGAGTAGCAGAGATCATTTTGGCCAGTGAATGGATGAAAGATAAGGGGCTGTCTTCCAAACAGCAATGTCTGGCTGATCCAGGAGGATGGTTAATCATGCAGCAGCAGAAGTTCCCAGGCAGAAGGATAAGCACAAAGCCAGCATTTTCCTGGGCAGTATTTTATGCAGGAAACTTCAGAACCACCACAGCCGCAAAGCAGAGGCATACAGCAATAGGTAAAGTATTTGCTGCCTCTCAGCAAAGTGTCATTTTTGTGAAAAAAATATGAAAAGACAAAATTATTTAGAAAATACAGTTTTTGAAACTGTCTGCGATGTGCATGATTAGCAGCACTAGATTGCAAAACCTTATGGTCCTTTATAACCCACTACCTTAATCAGTGCTTTTTTCCTGTTTTCTGGTATAGAAGACCTGGACCACAGGCAAAATGAATCACAGAGCACACATAAGCGTTGATATGCACAACAGGACCTATGTGGAAAAAATTACACCATGAATTCTCAAATTCACGTAACAGAAATAAGGTCCTTTCCAAACCTCAGTGGAATTGTCTTTGCAGTTGCCTAAGGTGTTATTTCCCTTTCCTGGGTCCACTTTTGCAAAAATTAGGGCTCACTGACCAGTCCTTGAGAAGCATCCAGTAACAAATCATTAAACTTTTCAAATGCAAAATTATCCTTTAATAGGCATATGAGACTTGATCTTAGCTCTTCATAGTCCAAGTCTTATTGAAACTGAACATTTTAAGTCACAAAAAGAGTCTTTCCGGAAAGAAAGACTTCTCACAAATGGCAAAAGCCTCTTTTTCTAGCTGGAGTGTATGGCATACACCTGTTCCCTTGAACACACAAACTTTGGTAAAAAAGGTACAAAAAAAGACCTAATTTGAGTGCAAGTTCTTCAGATTCATTACTCTAATCCTGAAGACAATCTTAGCATAGCTCATACTTTACAAATAATTTAATGTGGTTTCTAGAATTCACTTACATAAATAAGAAAACTCAAAGATACAGAATTCCCCTGCTCCCACCTCCCAGAAAGGATCACAGAGTTAAAAAAATAACCTGAAGTTTCCTGTGGAAATTTGAGCATTTTTATAAATGCAGTGGAGAAAAGATCCATTTCTGTGTCTCTATTCCCAGACTTTCCATTGACTGAGCAAGTGACAACTCTACAAGCAGGATTTTCAGCTGCTTGCATCCACTCTGTGATAGCTTTAGAGACCAGAGAGCTCTCAGTGTGCCTGCTGTGACAACCAAAGTGAAGTCCATTACTAAACAAACAGACACACAACCAGGCAGGACTAGGGGAAGACTCATCAGCATGTGTCCTTATCTCACATGAGCTGGCCTAATGCTGTGCTTCAGACTTACTTACTTACTTCAGACTAATCCTCAGTCCGGTTCCTGCTATCCCTTTCAATTCTGTGCTTAATTTGGAAATTAGAGGAGTTGTCTTTTGTAGCTAAATTTACTTCAAGGAGGAAAGTAGTAGGGCTAGAAACAAACTCAAATGCAATCATCCTAAAAGGCATTATTGCTAGGATTATCTGATTTGAATTTTAAAAAGCCAAACCAAACATGAGGTTCAGAAAGATCATCAATAATCTTTGAACTCTTTGGTTGTCCTGCCCACAAACATATTTCAAACTCTTTTGAATCATCTTGACTTACAAAAACAGAGGTCATATAATACAGGACTGTCCAAAAGGGAGTAAACAGCAGTAATGTAAAAGGAGAAAAAGGCACAGACTGCCAGGAGCTACTACAGCTGAATTTCTGAACTCAGTTGTAAAGACATTGACATATACTGACATACCCTCGCACCCTTTTACTCTATACTCCCTAAAGCATCTCCAAATAATTTTCTTCCATGGACTTCACTGATCTCTCTCCTCTTTACTTGTCTTCATACTGTGCTACCATTTTGCTGTGCATTCATGCTGGCTTTCATAGCAAGCAAACTATTTTAAGAACCTCAGACCTTGATATAGTTGCAGGATGTCTGAAGCATAAAAATCAGTGCCCCCTTCTAAATCCCAGTAATGCTAGACAAAACATGATAGATTTCAAAAATGCCATAAAGTCAACTAAGCACACAAAACTCTAGTCACTTTTATTAATTTAAAACTCACCAAATCTACCCATATGAAGAACTTCATGTTTGGACTAGGTCCAGCTGGGCACCCTGCCTCCCCAGCAGCCAGGAACAGAAAAATGAGTGCAAGAAGAATGGCACTATTGTGATAATTTCTGTGGACATTGTACCTACAGGTTTCCCTGAGTCAAAGTTTGTGTATTCAATCTACTTCCATTAATTTTACCAAGGACTTCTTGAACCATCTAAGCTCAGCAGTTACTTGTTTTGCTCCAATCTAGCATCAGGTTGCTTTCCTGGTGCTGCTACAGAAAACAGAGAGCAAATCTAGATTTCTGTGGCTTCATCTATAAAGCAGAAAAAAAGCAGCATAGGGACCAAAATAGGAATACACAGCCAACCTCAACATGAACCAAACCAGCAGGGTGATTTTGGCTACTCTGTTTCATGTTTTAACTTTGGCATCTTGGTGCTTCACTTTCATGTGGGCAAGAAACCTGGCAGGAGAAAAGAGCGGCAATGACTCTCACTTCACTCTGAGATTTGGTTGAGTTTTGTCGCTCCAGGTGAAACCTGAATGAAGGGAGGGTGTAGTCCCAAATCAAGTTCTTCATGCACTTCAGACATCACCAGGAACTTTTACCCTAACCAGTCTCAAAACAGGACTGTTCAGACCTGGTAGTAGGGGATGGGATCTCCACTGCTTCAGTCCATTCTTGCAGTTAAGGGATGGGGAAGGGGGGTTAATACCCACTCCCACAGCTCTGACCCTTGATTCTGTGTTGCTACAAACTGCTGTCATCACCTAATTTGATACCACTGCAGTTTGATGAGCACATGTTGGTAAACAAAGCAGCAATGGAAGGACAGCATCCTGTTTATATTTCACTGCAGGATGATTCATTTACAGTTCTTCAGCAGGGCAGAGTCTGTAATCATGCAAAAGGTCAGCAGTTTCTGCTAGGGATTTTGCATTTAGTCAGATACTGTTTAGGTTAAAAAAAATCTGATGTTGATACAATCCTGCTGAACAATCTTCATCTTTCCAGGAAATCAAGAGTTTGACGTAGATGGAGCTTCTTTAATTTAAGGTATGGAAAACTACTCCCAGTGTTTCAAAAGGAAGTTGATTGTCTCTGAGTACATTTAATGTCATCTGCCTACAAACGGGCACTGGCAATGTGCCACCTCCCACAGATCTCCAAAACTAGCATTGCTAGACTTGCAATGTGAAGGAGCAAGAAATCACCCTAAGCATTAATGTCATCTATTAAATGGGGCTGGGGGAAACTCTGACATTGGTTGGATAAATAATCACAATAGCCAAATAATCTAAAGCACTTACACTTCTAGTATAAAGCACGTGGCCTTCAGGATCAGCCACTGAACTTCAGCATCAAGATATTGAACACAACATCCAGCACAGTAGGAGTGCATCCATTTCTGATGAGCTATGATTTCTTCACACTTAGCATTTGCCTGAAATCTTATCTTCCACCCCAGTCACTGAGCTGTAGCTTTCACATGCATTATGTAACATCTTTTCATGGTGAGACCTCACTGTGAGAGCAACATATGTAGGCAGTGCTTGTCCCCATCTCTGCAGGAGCACACTTCATGAAATCCATGCACGAGTTCCCAGATAAGTTATTGATTTAGAACTTGACACCAACTCCTAAAGATAGCAAACTCTCCAAAGGTGTATCCTCTTCAAACACTAATCTTAGCTCCCCTTTACCAGAATACACACAAGGAATAACCTTCCCCAGAGTCTGACCTTAAAATGCTGCATTATTTATATTACAATCAAATAAACATGGCCTCTGAGAAGATTAGAGCTACTTATTGCTTTCCAAATACACCCTCACATAAGCACTTTCAAGCCAAAGATGTCCTTAAATCAGTAACTACTTCAACGAGCCCTCGAGGAACTAGGATATCATTATTACAGCATTAGCTCGTGATTAAGGACTTGTTTGAAAAAGAGTTCATTAGCTTTCATGCACATCTGATTGACTGTGTTGGAAGGGAGTAGACAAGAGAGCAAGGCACGGCTTCCCCTGCACAGTGCTTGGAGCATCAAATATGTGTCCATTAGAAGAATTGTCACCTGCTCATTTTCCACCTCTGTTATACTTTAACCCCTAAAACCTCAGATCTCTCCTTTTCTTGCTGACCAAATTACTATTAACAGTTCTGTGCAGGTCTGTCCAGATTGTAAAGATATTCACACAAAACAGTGCTTCAGGAAAGTCTGACCTGCTTCCAAAGAGTGCAAAACAGGAGGGAGGGACACTAGCATGGCTGTAGAAATAACCTGCTGCCTGTTTTCCCCTTCACTCCACTGCTGTATAAAATACAGCCATTTTATAGTGATATGGGAAGTGACTCTGTGCAAATGCTAATACCATATTAAGGATTGCTTGGGAAAATGTGAATATAGCTCCATTTTATGAGTACATTTTAATAAGCAGAAAGATTTAACTACAATCTTACCTCCTCCGTGAGAAATGTTTTAACTCTTTAAAAAGAGCGTATGAGCTTTATAAGCCAGATCTATGCAATTGAATTATTACAGAGCAGTGGCCAGACTTACCCTGGAAACCAGAAGGAAGGCAGCTAAAACTACCTCACTGTTTAAGCAAGACAAAGGCCACTGAAGCAGGAACTACAGGAACAATGAGTACATGGGAGTACACTGGTCAATTTACCTGGCAATGCTCCCCAGCATCAGCTGACAATGCCACAAACCCAGGGGAAGGAGCGAGCCCCACATGCAGGGGCCCAGGTGCCAGAGAACAGTCTCCCTCTCAGGTTCCACCCCTGCACACATGAGTAGTTACTTTGCCTCCAGTTTCCCAATACCTGACTACAACCTCACTTGGAATACCCTGGAGCTGGCTCTATTTTGATGGAGCATTCTGTGAAAAAATGGGAAGAAATGCTGTAGGAATGTCAGGAAGCCTCATTTTCTTCATGCTCTGGAAGAGCAGAAATGCAGAGCTAACATATTTGTCCTTCCAGTTACCTATATATTTCTTCAATTTGTATGGTATTCACTATTTTAGGTCAGCCACTAGTGCTGCTTTCAAGCAAGTGGCACAACTTACAGACAAAATTCTTCATGTTTTCAATTCCAGGGAATTATCCCTTGAATAAATAGTTACAAGCTCTCTGGGAGCAATACCTGTCCCCTGCCCTCATTGAACAGTGTTTGACATTATCAGGTATTTAGCTTGTTTTAACACACAAGCTTTTCACCTGTTGCTGATTCCAGCCATTCATAAGTTTTTTTCCCCTAAACTCCAGAATTTTTTTGTTTTGTTTTCCTAAATATCCATTTGCTTGTTTGTCTTGGCAAAACCATACCTGTGTTCACAATTGAACTTTCAAGAATCTGGAGGAATCTAAGAGACAACCATCTTTTTCCCCATGCCCTCAAAGTGATCACATTGGCAGCTCTTACCACTTTGCTGGGCATGGGATACATCTTCCTAAGGCCTGCTTCTCCCTACGGATCAATTCTCACACTCCTGACAACACAGAACTATTGGATATCTTGACTCTGGAGAGCAGCTTCATCTCTGAGAGGAGGTGGTCAAATGCCAGGTATTCAGGCCTGCTAAAACTTTTCCTTCAAGTAGTGTACAGTTCCTCTGCCTTCCTATCCACTGTGCTTCCAGTCTGCCTCCCCTGCTTTGTGTGCCTTTGTTGTCAGTGATAAACACAGAGGATGGACTGATAGCGGTGAACACAGGCGGTCTCCACCGTCAGTAGTTATTTAGCACTTAGCAATCACGAAAGGTTTGGCAGGGTGGCCACAGCCATACAACCCTGTCCTGGCAATGAGCCCTCCCCCAGCACTGCTGGGGCTCTGGCGGGCAGCAGCCAGGACTGACACACTGTGGGCAATCCCACTTGAGGAACTCAAAAGCTTTCAGACCGTCCCTACAGCAGCAATAACAGGGAAAATCTCAGAGCAGCAGGGTGGGCTGGCAGCTCTGAGCCTCCCCTGGGCAGCTCTGTAGGGCAGAACTCAGGGCAGGCGGCATCTTGGCAGAGGTCACAGGGGCTGTGCCCCAGTGTGGCACAGTGCTGCCCGTGGGGCCACACACAGCCCCAGGGCTGCCCTGAGCCCCCGCGACACACAGACCCAGCAGGGGCACCACCCTTGGGGTGACTCCCAGCAGAAGGTGGGAACCACAGTCCAGGGTTATATCACCCCCTGCTCCCAGGGCAAGAGCAATCTTGCTGAATTTTAACCCACTGCCCATCCTCAGGGTTATCCAACAGCCATGTGGACAGGATTCTCCTGAGCAGCCAGCTCCAGAGAGCAAAGAGGTTGGGAAAGATGACCTCTAGCAGTCCCTGAAAGCCTACACCATTCCACAATTCTGAAATCTGAAGTTCTGTCAGTTCCTACTGAAGAAAGCTGTGTAAATCCTGTTTAGCTATACATAACATTAATAAAAATTATGTGACCAACTCCACCCAGTACCTTTGTTGAGCATTGTAGAACCAAATAAAACAAGATTTTAAGACTCATAAAACAAAAATCAGCGTACTTACATGAACATTGCCAGCTGGACTTAGATCCAAGAAAATCTTGATTTTCAGTAGAAAAGAAATATGGTTTAGTCAAGCTGTCCCTGCATGGCTGCAAATTAAATATTATTCTGATGCATGGGAACTTTGCAGTTTATAAAACCTGTGTATAGAAATACTTCAGAGATCCAGAAAGAAAAGTGACATTTGTTTAAATCAATACGAAAATGCTCAAAATCAATAAGACATGAAGTCAATTACTTTCATTTCTGAATAAACAGCAAAAAAATGAAGATTTAAGACCTGCAGGTAACAAGTTATAGAAGTATTGGTTTAAAAAAATTGTTTGCCCCCACCCTTTTATTTTATTCATGTGATGGTTTAGAAAGAATGTAATAAATAATTTCAACACAAAGCTAATTACTACAAAAGTGTACTTGCATTCCACTTAGGAAAAATCTGATACACAAAAGCCAAGAGCTGCTGATTGATGCTTTTGTTTCCCAAATGTAAACCCAAGCACGCTGTAAGCTCTATAAAACCAACAAACAAACATGATGAGTTCATTGGACTAAGTGTTCACTTTGACCCCAGAAGATATTAATCTGCGTGCACAAACACTGTGTGAGAGGAGTTCTCTGTTTCTCAACTACACACCATGTTTTTTAGACATATGGTAAATAACCTTTGGAATGGTTGCCTCTGATTTCCCTGCATAGAAAGTCAATTCACTGCTCAAACATAAATATTAATCACATACTCCAGCAAGAACAAAATTGGTTTTCTTGAAAGGTCCTGAAGAGGGGAACCGTTTCTACTGTGCTTGGTGGGGGCACCAGCATCAGTGGGCCCCAGAAGGGACCCCAGCAGCTGCCTCATGCCCTGCAGTGCTCCTCACACTTGGGAAAGGCCTGGCAGAGGGACAGACCACCCTCCCTGCTCTGAGGGGAACTGCTTGCCACATTTAAAAGCCAATGTGTGGTTAAGTAATACTGAGAAATGAGTGGCCAGCGCAAGAACCAGCCACCAAAGAGATGCTTTCAGAGAGACCTGCAGGCATTATGCCTGCACAGGTGCCATCTGCAGGTGATGGAAGCTAGGTCAGGAAGGAGACAGCATAGTAATACCCAATCTTCTCTTTCAGATCCTCATTTAGATTCATTTGTTCCATACCTACCACACTTGAAAATAACCTGTGAGTGTTCAGGCCTTAGAAGAGAGTTTATAGTTTGGTTCATCAAGGCAGGGTTTTTATCAGTAACAAACATAGACAGTAACTTGTTATTACTCTCAAGAGGTAGTCCCAGCCTGGAGGGAGAATAAGGACATATTCTGCTTACACAAAGCAGCACAAGCTGCAGTCAAACACTCCTCTGAACTTTCTCAAACTGTGGAGTCAGGCACCTTCGGCAAAAGCTGCAGGTCTTCCCACTACAACCACCTATGTACCTTTGGGTACCTGGGGCTTAGAGCCTACAGCAACAGCATTAAACTTCTAAACAGCATGTCCTGTAGCAGAGAAGGCAGAAAAAAATTAAACATTCCACAAAAAATGAGATTGTTCAAAAAGGAACTAAGGACTGAAATACGATCTGTTCTCAGAGTCGTTATACAACTAAAGAATTCTATATATGTGCATATACACACACACTCAGATGCATTGGTTTTAAGAGTTTTCTATGGGATAAGAAAAAAATAATTAGAAAACTCACAATGTATTTTGAATAGATTTCATATTTTTGCTACAACATCTCCAAGAGAAGGTCATGAAAAGTTTTACAAGAAGAAAACTTCAATATTTCTGCTAAAGAAAATTATATTTCCTACTTAAAACTCTCACCTCCAGAGCCATCTGCACACTTACATCACATCATACAGTGACATTTGTGAGAGGGTTAGTTACCTCTATATTTCACCTTGCTCTACTGTCCATCCACTGTAAGCCCAAGTGTCTTCCTTCAAGCAGCTGCTGTCTCAGCAGCCTGATCCCTCATATTTTAGTGTGCTTTGTGTATTCTGCCTTTATCAGTACAGCAAGATAGACTACAAAATGTTCTTTCCTATAAAAAAGAATGATTTGGGCCTGTCTTAGAGGCAATGAAAATGATTTTATGGGTCTGGAGCTGTTAGAATTCCCCCTGCTGCATAGCTCTGCCTCAAGCACTGCGGCACAGCGATGCCATCTGCTTACAGCAGCGAGATGCACCCACCGTGCACACCCCAGCCTCTGCACCACTGTTGCCACCACCAACCTGTGAAAGATGTAATCTGCTCTGCCTCTGGCATGATGGGGAGGAATCCTCAGACTTGAAACACTCAGGGTATTGCTGCTGAGTGAAGGGAGAACTGAAACGCCCAAGCTCTTCTTAGAGGGCAAAAAAAGCAACCGAAGAATTGGAAGAAGATGAGGCAGAGGATTTCTTTCAAATTACCCTTTGAAAGTGTGGTTTGGGTTGGTCTTTTTTCAAAGGTGTGAAAATCAGGTGGGCCCTGATTTGAATGGTGAACAAAGTGGAGGTTTGCATGAGAGAGAGAGAAAAAAAGTTCTTGTGTGGGCAGATGGGGATTAATTCCTCCAGTATAGAAGTAATATGAAAAAGGTCTATGGATTTACTTTCCCATTCTTGGATGGATACCTGCTGTTTTCCAAGGAGCTAGAGACAAGAGTGAGTACCTTTATTTCACTTGGGCCTATATGAATTCCAAAAGCCCTATCATAAAAGAGATTTGTGCTGTGTAAATGCTTGACTTCCATTACATATGTAGCCTGTGGTTTTTATTTATAAAAATGCTTAAGCAGCTCTCAAGCCCCACAGAGCAGGACATGTCCACAATGACAGACAGATGTGATTGAGGGACTGAAGGTCATTTAACCGAGGACACAAACACCTGCAGCATCTCCTTCTCCAATATTTTGATTAAAGAAGAAATTAGGGAGGAGTGTTGCCCATCTCCCTGAGGAAGAGAGGCAGTATCACCTCATACCTGTAAGGAGAGGCTGGCACATTAACACATCGTATTGCTTAACTCCCTTAGGCATGGATAGCTAAAGGAAATTTTCTTCTAATTAAGAGTCAAAAATCAAGTAATGAAGTCTTGTTTGCAGTCATTGTATCTGTTACTCCCATTGCTGAGCAGCAAGGGATTTGCTCTCCATCTCTGAATAAGGCAATTACGTCTCCAATTAAAGGTGTCTCAAAATTGCTAGCCCCTCAAAATTGAAGATTTTTGTCCAAAAGCTACAAAAACATAAGTGCTCATGGCTCATTTCCAACAAGCATCTGCAGGGCAAGACAGAGATTAAGACTTACAAAAATCCGCTGGAAAAGAAAACTCCTACAAGTGAGCTGCATGTTGCAGGCTACAGAAGGCCATATCATCCCAGCTCTGAGGAGAAGCTATCTAGCTGCAAATACAAACATGACAGCATGTTTCAACCACATCTTTTCTGTCCTCTAGTGTCAGCTTTTACTGATTAACAGAATCAGAATAAACCTTATTCTGTGGTCCATTTTAACTGGCTTTTTTAAAGCAAAGTTGTACCTGTCCTATTGTGAATTGGCAAGCATACATCTCAAAAGAGGCCAAGTTTTAACTGGAAAACATCAGCTTTATCCAAACCTAACTGCAAACTTTCAAACAGCATCATTTCAGTACATAAGACAGTCTGCAAACCACAAACAGGGGATTTACTTCAGGGGAGAATCACACCAGAACAGAGAACACAACTGATTTTATTTCCATAAACTTTTCTTTAAACTAATGCTATTGTATGCAGAGAGTTTGTGTAGCTAAAAATATGTCAGAATGGTCTTTCCCTCCTTGATTTACAACAGACCTATCCATACAGGCTGTTCTGCTTAAGAACATGATTAGCCAAATTCCAGCTTACAGCAGACTGCCATTTCATGCATTTTATGAGTACAGGCATGTATTGTATCAAAGTAGTTCCACGGCCAGGGTAATTTTCTCTGCATTTAGGTGCTGCCTCAGTAAAGTATTTTTAAAAAATCCTGGAATACTTAGGTACACTAGTTGAGAAAAACAAAATCATATTAATAGTCGTTTTAATCATATTAATAACTCTGCTTTCCACGAAAGCTGTAAGCAGAGCAGGAGCCGAACAAGCAGAAGATCTCCAGCACCCTCTTCTGGCTTGTAGAGCCTGCAGGCACCGCTGCAAAAACCTCCCTTCTTCTCGAATTACATCGATAGCCCTAGGTAATTAACACACAAGTAGAGGGGAGTGACGGGGTGCTAGTGCCCTCTGCAGCACTGACTTATATAACTTATCCTACTGTTTTGAAAATTTCAGGAAGAAATTTCAACAGTAGTGGGGTCTTTCCTCACACCCACCATGCATTGACAGATGATGGCAACAGCAGCCAGAACATTGCTTCTGTTAGGCACCCCTAACCTTAGAGCTGCTATGAAATACCTTTCCCGGGTCCACAGTGCTCCCTGGAACAGGGGCTGAGCCCACTCAGCACCCAGCTCCCCACCACCAGGACCATCAGCTCACCTCTCAGTAAAGCCAATAACAACGTGCCCCCTGCCTCTCCGCAGCTCTGCCAAGATTGCCATTTCAGAGGTCACCAAAAAGGTTTCAGCTTTGCTGAGGCTTACTACATAATTAGTTAATGAAATCTGTCCATCCTGGTTTGGTAAATCCTCATAGCTACCTCATATAGCAGAGAGGGGTTCTATCATCTTTTTTTTTTTTAATTAACAGTGAAATTGTGGCAGCACCAGGTTCCTTTGCTCAGCCTCCCTGCCTCCCCCATCCACATACCACTGAGCAAAATTTACTGCTCAGCCGGTGAATTTACCCTACGTTTCCTCCACATGCTTCCATGATTACTCTTTGACAGGGCTTAAACACCCTGTGAAGTACTCAGGCATCCACTTGTCCCCTTGCAGGCATTTGATGCCTGCACCAGGCACCGTCTGCCCTATACAATAGTAAGCACTCACCTTCCATCAGTCACAGAACCACAGAAAAAAGCTGAGTTTAGAAGGACCCACAAGGACAATTGGGTCCAGCTCCTGGCCCTGCACAGCACCATCCCCAAGAGTCACATCATGCGCCTGACAGAACTGTCCCAATACCTCCTGAAATCTGTCAGGTTTGCTGCTGTGACCACTTCCCTGAGGAGCTGCTTCAGTGCCCAAACACCCTCTGGGTGAAGTACTTTTTCCTAATATCCATCCTAAACCTCCCCTGAGGAGGCCACTGCCTCGGGTCCTGTCAGTGGTCATTTAGAGAAGAGATCAGTATATGTCTTTCCTCTTTCCCTCACGAGGAAGTTGTAACTGCAGTGAGGTCTCCCCTCAGTCTCCTCCAGGCTGAACAGACCAAGTGACCTCAGCTGCTCCTCACATGGCTTCCCCTCAAGGCCCTTCACCATCTTTCTTGTTCTTCTTTGGACTCTAATATTTTAGTATCTTTCTTATACCGTAGCACCCAGAAGTGCCCCCAGCACTGGAGGTGAGGCTGCCCCAGTGCAGAGCAGAGCAGGACAATCCCCTCCCTTGCCTGGCTGCTGATGCTGTCCCTGATGCCCCCAGGACACGCTTGGCCCTCCTGGCTGCCAGGGCACTGCTGGCTCATGTTCAACTTGCCATGGACCAGAGCCCCAGGGCCCTTTCCATGGCACTGCTGTCCAGCTTCTCATTCCCCTGTCTGTCTGTACATCCAGGGCTGCCCCATCCCACCTGCAGAATCTGGCATCTTCCTTTGTTGAATTTCATATTGTTGGTCCTTCTCCTTGCAGTTTCTCCTCCTCCCCCAGGCACGTTTCTGAGCTGGGGTGTCACTGTCTGTCCTCACAGCTCTACCCCTGCATGCCCCCACAGCCCCACCAGACAGAGCAGACCCAGCTCCTGATCCACAGCTGCAGCCAAGCTGCTGGATCCACTGCTGAAGCTCCTCTACTCAGCACAGCCAAGCTGACCGTCCTTCATTTTGCCCAGCTGTTTCCACCACCCAGACATGAGAGCTATGCCTCTGCAGAGTCCTCTTCACCCTTGGCTATCACTATTTCTTCAAAAACTGCTTTCCACTGTTCATTAGAGCAGATTCTGCTCCAGTCCTATCTCTCTATCCTCACTCTGTGAAAAGAGCTCTGCCTGTAGCTGCCACCTGCCTTTGGCCATAAGGGAAAGAAGCCAATGAGTTCTAGTGCGTGAAGGTGCCTTGTCTGTGTCCTGCTCCCTCAGTCCAAGCACAGCACATTCTTTTGCTACCAGTTGGCTGTCTCTGGATCACAAAATCTACTAAAAATTCAAAGGTGAGGCCATTTGCCTTTCAGAAATTTTAATAGCAGCCAAAAATTCAAATATAAACCAAAAAAATTACATCCCAGGAAAAACCAAAACAGAAACAAACAAACAAAAACCCAGTAACAAAAAGCAAAAACAAAAACACAAACACATCACAAAAAATACAACCTAAACTAAAAGGTGAAGAAAAAAGAAGTTTTAACCTATATTGTGGCTGCCCAGTGTTGACCTAGGCCAGACTGTGCATAATTTGTTTTTTTTAACTCCATTTCAGTCAAATACCAGTTCCTCCTCCTCAGAGAGCTCTGGCCTCTCTCCCCACTCCCACCCTACTCTTGCAGTGATGCATCTCTTAGATAGGTGCACTCCTACACCCTGGGTCACTTGGAGGATGCCCTCTGGAACTCAGACCCCACAGAATTGTGTCTGCTCCTAAAAACACCTTAGCAATTTTACAGATGCTCCAGCTTTTTTCTCATCTTTTCTTCAATCTTAATTTTCCCATTCATATGACAGGAAACTAACATCAGGACCACCTTTGAGAGGGTTTTAAACTAGGTTTGAAGGGGAAGGGGATGCAGCTGGGCTCTCTTGAAGCAGGCCCAAACGTGGTAAGCCTGAGTTAGGAGTGAAATCAGCAGCCAGGTGAGGTGCATGAATACCAATGTGCACAGCATGGGCCACAAACAAGAGCTGGAAACCCTGGTGCAAGAGCAGAGCTATGATGAAATTGCCATCACAGAAACATGGTGGGATGACTCACACAGCTCTGCACTGGACAGGTACAACCTCTTCAGAAGAGACACGAAAGGGAGAAGAGGTGAAGGGATGATCCTTTATTCCAGGGAGGCTTTTGATGCCGTGGGTATTGAAACTAATGATGATGAGGCTGAGTGCCAATGGGTAAGAATCAGGGGGAAGGCCAACAGGCTGGCATCCTACTGGGAGTCTGTTATCGTCCACCCAGCCAGGATGAAGAGGTGGACAACTTATACTCTAAGCAGCTGGAGAATGTTTCAGACTTCAACCTACCAGACATCTGTTGGGAACTTAATACAGAGAAAAGAGGCAGTCCAGGAAGCTCTTAGAGTGTGTGGAGGAAAACTTTTTGTTGTGGCTGGTGGGTGAGCCCACCAGGAGAGGGGCTGTGTTAGACCTGTTGTTTGCAAATAGAGATGGGCTGGTGGGAGGTGTGGTGGTTGGAGGCCACTTGGGGCAGAGTGATCATGAAATTATAGAGTTCTTGATATTTGATGAAATCAGAAGGAACATCAGTAGGACTCTTCCATTGGACTTCCAGAGGGCAGACTTTGGCCTATTTATATGACTTATTGAGAAAGTTCCTTGGGAAGCAGCCCTTAAAAACAAATGAGTCCAGGAAAGGTAGGCCTGCTTCAAAACAGAGATCCTGAGGGCACAGGAACAGAATGTCCCCTTGTACTGAAAGATGAGACAATGAGGCAAATGTCCAGCCTGGATGGGCAAAGAGGTTTTGAAGGAGCTTAGGAATAAAAAGAGGATACATCATCTTTGGAAGGAGGGTCAGGTCTCTGAGAAAGAATTCAAGGGGGGTTGCTAGGGCATGTAGGAAAAAAATTAAGGAGGCCAAAGCCTTTTTACAAATACATAAACAGCAAAAGGAAGGGTAAGACCAACATTTGTTCTCTACAGGATGTGGGAGGGAACTCAGTAACTGCAGTTGAGGAGAAGGTAGAGGTGCTTAATGCCTTCTTTTCCTCAGTATTTAGTGGGAAGATGGCTTGTCCTCAGGCTGTCCTCCTGGGCTGGTAGATGCTGTCAGGCAGAAGGTCCCCTTGTTATCCAGAGGAGGCAGTCAGAGAACTCCTGAGATACTTGGACGTTCACAAATCCATGGGCCCAGGTGGGATCCATCCCAGGTGATGAGGGAGCTGGCAGATGAGCTTGCAAAGCCGCTCTCCAACATTGACCAGTCCTGGCTCACTGGTGAGGTTCCAGGTTCACACTGGAAGCTGGCCGGTGTGACTGCCATTCATAAAAAGGGTGGGAAGGAGGAGGATCCTGGCAATTATAGGCCCGTTAGCCAGACTGTACCAGGTAAGGTTATGGAACAGTTTATACTGAGTGCCAGCACACAGCACTCACAGGATGGCCAGAGTGCCAGACCCAGCCAGCACAGGTTTAGGAGGGGCAGGTCGTGTCTGACCAACCTGAACTCCTTTTATGGCCAAGTCACTGTCTGGTGGATGCGGGAAAGGCTGTGGATGTTGTGTACCTGGACTTCAGCAAGGCCTTGGCACTGTCTCCCACAGCCCACTCCTGGAAAAGCTGGCAGCCCACGGCCTGAACAGGAGCACTCTGTGCTGGGTTAGGAACTGGCTGCATGGCCGGGCCCAGAGGGTGGTGGTGAATGGTGCTGCATCCAGCTGGTGGCTGCTCACCAGGGGTGTCCCTCAGGGCTCTGTGCTGGGGCCAGTTCTGTTCAATATCCTTATTGGTGACATGGATGAGGGGATTGAGGCTTTCAGTAGTGAATTTGCAGACAACCCTGAGCTGGGAGCGTGTGTTGATCTGTTGGAAGGTGGGAGGGCTCTGCAGAGAGACCTGGAGTGATTGAATGGATGGGCAGAGTCCAACAGGATGAGGTTTAACAAGTCCAAACACCGAGTCCTGCATTTTGGCCACAATAACCCCCAGTAACATTATAGGCTGGGGATGCTGTGGCTGCACAGTGCCCAGGCAGAAAGGGACCTGGGGGTGCTGCTCAACAGCCGGCTGAACACGAGCCAGCAGTGTGCCCTGGTGGCCATACGGGCCAGTGGCATCCTGGCCTGTGTCAGGAACAGTGTGGCCAGCAGGAGCAGGGAGGTCACCCTTCCCTGGTGAGGCAGCACCTTGAGTGCCGTGTCCAGCTCTGGGCCCCTCAGTTTGGGAAGGACATTGAGACACCTGAGCAGGTCCAGAGGAGGCAACGAGGCTGGTGAGGGGCTTGGAACACAAACCCTGTGATGAACGACTGAGGGAGCTGAGGGTGTTTAGCCTGGAGAAAAGGAGACTCAGGGGTGACCTTATCACTGTCTACAAGTTCCTGAAAGGCGGCTGCAGTCAGGTGGGGGTTGGTCTCTTTGTCCAGGCAACAACTGACAGAACAAGACAGACTTAAGCTGCAGCAAGAGAAATATAGGTTAGATGTTAGGAAAAAGTTTTTTATGGAAAGAGTGATAAAGTACTGGAATGGTCTGCCCAGGGAGGTGGTGGAGTCACCATTCTTGGATGTGTTTACTAAAAGACTTGATATGGCACTCAGTGCTGCGGTTTGGTTGAGGTGCTAGGGCATGGGTTGGACTTGATGGTCTTAAAGGTATTTTCCAACCTCAGGATTCTGTGATTTGTAAAGTGGCACAAGAAAGGTGTTCAAAGAAAATTAAAGTCAAGATTATAAACAGAGAACCTTGCTGAAAGCCAGGAAGCACAAGCACATGCAATCTTCAAGCCCTCCCAGGCATGTGTTATGTTAACACATTAAAACTGTTATGTTTTTAATTGCACAAGCACATACCACTCACTTGGCAGGACACCAGGACTGGCTAACTCAGTATTTGGTTTTGACTTAGTTAACACATCATCCCCGCCATGCACAAAACACAGAACTACTCCCCTCCTCTGGTACTTCTGTGCTGAGTCCTTCAATGTTAACTTACCTTTATATCCTTGTGGTTAGCCAGCAGTATGGTTCATTTTCTTCAAGTCAGTAAATTACCACAGTTAAGGTAAGAATTTGCACGAACACCCACTAAAATCAGGATCTTGCTGGCTCATTACTAAACCTGGCATATGATGATCAGCTTGTTTTCTCAACACTAATCAAAAAAAAAGAAACAAGAAATAAGAGAACCACATCAAACCTCTACATGAACCAGTGAAGACATCAACTTTCTTACAATGAAACAGCATAATCTGGGATCATCACATGCAACAAATGTTGGCTGTAATCTAACACAAAACCAGCCACCAACAGGCAGGGAGAACGCTTCTCTGTCATCAGAAGACTCACTTTCCAACTACATAATCAGGACAAACTTATTGCAGACCATTACTTTCCAAAATTATGAGACTATTTGCTCCCATTTGCCCTCATCACTAAAAATGTTTCCCCCCTTTTGTCTCTGAGTTCTCAACAAGTGTATCTGCCTTTGGCACATCTGCTGGGCTCTGCCAGCCTGCAGCTGCATGCTGAGGGGCTTGGTCAGACAGGGAAAACTGGTCCCACAGTATATTCAGCAGTAAATGACCAGGAACAGGTTCTTCCAGTGGAAACATAAGGTAACCATAACCACAGCCAGTGGAAACATAAGGTAGCCAGTACTACCAGTTTCATCTACAACAATGTGCTTGTTTTTCAGCAGTTTATAAAAGGAAAGACTAAAAATCAAATAGTACTAAGTTATCATTTATCTGGAACACTAAGATACTTACAAATTGCATTTTCAGAATAACTAATTCCTTTATCTCAATTATGAAAATGCATTTATTCTGTACAAAGATTATTTGTGCATGCCCACTTTAGAGGTGGACAATAAAAAAAAACTGAAGCAAAGAAAAATAAATGTCCATGTGAGGGTTTAGGAAAATATCTGTGTAATTTACATTCATACTTGAGCTTCTTTTTGAAGCAGCCTTCCAATGCATAAAGTAGTGTTTCTCAGCTTCTAGTAATGAAGCTTTGCATAAACAGTGGCTTGACTCAGCAGGCTGCTTATAGTGTATGTGAATTCCTTACAGATCAGCTCATTTCAGACAGCTTTCATTTTCATTATCCTTACAAACAACATGAATAGTTACCTAAAGCAATGTTGCAGGAAAATAAAAAATTAACCCAGTCGTTGACAAAGAGGCCCTTCAGCCTGGCTATAATTTAAGGCAGGAAAAATGTGATGCTCATGACAAGAACACCAATAAAACCAACCAGGCACAAATGGAAGGCACAAAAAATAAGTTACTGCTAACAATTCTACAATGTCTCCTTGTATTACACTCAAATTCTAATAGAACACATCCATGCCACACAGTATGTGGACATGTATGCTGAACAACTCAAAGCTCTCTTTTTCACCTATCCATGATGCAGTCACTTAAGCCCAGACAGGAGGCTTCTTGACTTGCTTCAGCAGTCCTCAGCAGAAAGCAAGGGGAGATGGAATAAACAAGTATCAGAACTCAGTACATCCCTCTGGGTGTGCAGAGTTGCCGAGGACCCCACCATGGGGCTCGGAGACCCTGGCACACAGCCCAGAACACCTGCGGGTTTGATTATGACCCCTGGAGCAATTACCAGCTTCGAATGAGGACCTGAAAGTCACAGAAGTTTAAACAGTATAATAAAATTATCACAGGGTGAAAATGTAGATATTACGATTTTTGGTATGAGGGTTGTGGGGACAAGATGGAGGAACTTGGGCGTGTCTCGCCTTTCTTCTTCTTCTTGTTCTCCATTTTCTGCAGTGATGCTGGCACTTTGGGATTGATTTAGAGTAGAAGTGCACTGTCTAACATAGGTGATAGATACTGGGGATTAAGTGTAAATATGATATACGTAGTTTGTAGTATAAAAGGACAACACCACCTCGAGGGCGGTCAGAGCGCCTTTGGCTGCCTTGCTGAGCAGACCTCGGCTGGGCAGAAAGAAAATTTTATAGATAAGAGTTCATAAACAACTTCAAGACCCAAAACTGCAGAGCTCTGACTCATTCTTCAGACACGTGGGCCAAAACAGAGACATCCTGAACATCTCGGGGGCAGCAATTAACAACCATCTACCTGAGACACAAGAATAGCACAGAGCCCCCAGGCTTTAAGCTACCACACAAAAGGAACAAGGAAGCCACAATACTAAAGCCACCATGCTGGATTAAGCTGGATCAGAGCTGCACACCATCTCCTGTACTGGCTACACCAAGTAGCTGACTGGAGGAAAAGCTGTACCACCTTCCCTGACACAACTCTGGTAACACTAAGGCAACACCAGGCACCCTCTGGGTTCAGAGCCAGCCAGGAGCCCTGTGTTGGTACCTAATGCACAGCTCTGTTTCAGAACCTATTGGCTTTGTGGATCACAACTCAGGGCAGCACACCACCAGCCTGTTAAACTAGGAAAACAAAATAGCTCAGGTCACCAGGCTGGTCCAAGTTCTCAAGCATGTGCAATTTCCTGCAACAGTTCTCAAGTCTGACACTTCCTGGCAGAATGAAAGGAATTTGTTTCCCTTTGCTTCCCAAGCTGAAACTTAGTAGTGTCTTGCTTAGTACTCACAGAAAGAGTTCTCTCCCCACATCTCCTAAGAGGAACTCAAGTTCTCCCATATTGACCCAAGCTCCATCAGTCTGTTAAGCAGATGCCTGCCTGGACATCAGCAATCATCACTTACCAAAACCACTCTTTCACTTCAAAGCTGTATCTTTCATCTGCATAGAAGACAAAACTAAATGAGCACTTGCTCTGCAGGTATGGAATGGCATTTCTCTATGAAAATCATGCCAGTGCCAGGGAAATAAATAGCTGCATACTAAGAATATCCAAGAAGAATGAAGTTTGCATAGCAAGCCTACTGTTGGGTATCTTTTCAGGAATTTAAGGAATGCATCCTGCTACAGGCCCTGTGAGACCTCCCACATCCATCAGATGATCTGATCTGCACAAGGGACTACGGTGGAAGCAGACTGTGGTGGACACTGAACTCAGCAGTAAACTCCACTGACCCACTGGTTGAAGGCATGAGTTTTTCTTCAGTCTGAACATCTCTTCCAGATGGCAATCCAGTAAGAGAGACTGACCTCAGAATTTGCTTACAAATCTCCTGAGGAAGTGAAAACCTCCTGAGAGAAGAGTTTTTGGCACTATCCTGTGCCCCATCCAGAGCCAGACTGCTTAGCAGATCACTGCCAGTGCTGGTTTAGCAAATGCATTTCCAGGTACCTCTAAGGACAGCTGCAGAGTGATCCAGGCTACAAAACAAACCTCATTCAGTTTGCAATAAAACTCACTCATGACCAAGAACAACAGCATGAGGAAAGATGACCAGCTAGTCAGCACGTTTATTATCCTAATGAACCAGTAACCCTTGGTGCTCAAGTGCAATAATCCTTAATCAGATCAAAAGTTCCCTGCAGCTCAGCAAATTATCTCAGCTGCTGCCTAGCAGCAAACTGAAAATGGATAAACAAAGGCATCCTTGGCTAAACTCTACTTCCAGTTTCTAGCAGCCAGTAGTTTAAATGCATTTAATGAAAAATAGATATTATTTTAAAATAAACATTAAAGTTGAAGTCCCCCATCTCAAATCAAGCAGATGTTTATCCCTCACAGGCAACTGTATAGGAGAATAAAAATTAATTTCCTTCACACTTGGTAACATTTCTCAAAGACTGGGATGACCGTTAAAATCTTCTTCAGACTTTTGACAAGGTCTAACTTGAATCAGTGGACAACTTTACTGTAGCTTTAACACTTTTCCACAAAGACAACTAGCTTCTCTTACACCTTGAGAGAAAGGCCCTGTACAAGGCAATGAGGGAGGCCTCTGGTCTTTCTGAATGAGGTGAACAATCCCCAGCTCCCCAACATAAACTCGGGCACCCTCCATGCCAGCAGCAGGCAGAGAGTACATTCTCCATCAACAGCAAATCAGAAAAACCAGGGAGTGACTGATCACTGCTGTTTGCTTTTGAGGAGAGTTGGAACAGGGAACCAGGAATACACGGTTCTCCGCCAATAAAGCCAGGAAGATGAAATGTGACTTCAAATCATGTCTGCATGCAGCCACCTGTGATTAACACCACTGAAGTCAAGCTCTGTTGACCCAGCACTGACAAAGTATCTCCAAAGCTTACTAGTGCCCACTAAGGAAATGGGCAAGTTTAGTCACCAACTTCTCAATCCTTTAACACAGACATCTGCTGAAGCAGAAAAACAAGACAGGACTTATTCTGGGAATGGATCATGGTTTACATACGAGAGAACAAAAAGGCCAACGCACTACTTAAATTGCCCTGGAAAAGGAAAAAAGTCAAAGATGCATAAGGTTGCATTGTTAAATACTAGAGAATCCAATTTCCTTCTTCTCTACATCATCAAGCACTGAAAAAAAAGGAAGAGGAACCGTACAATAAAATGCTTTCATACATTTTATGGAAGTATACTACAAAAACCAAACATTGTTTTGAGTGACGTTTCCCAGGGAAAAAAAACTAAAAGAGTTCCCACAATAAGTGACTAAAAGTATCTTAAGGTGACACAGAAGATGATGGATACTCTACTCAGCTTTGTCACAAGCAAATATAACATAAGGGAATCCAGTTCCTCAGTGGAAATATCAACTCTCACCCATTCCCACACTGCCATGAAGGGCCAACAGAAGTAACAGAGCAGGCAGATAACCACTTAAGCCTGGGGCCACACACACTAATGAGGAGTCTCTGAACTGGTAGAACCTACCAGAAATTAATCCACAAGTATCAGCAGACACAAGAGGAGAAACCAGACAGAGAAAAGTTATGAAGGCTATAAAAGTGTTTCACTCTACAAAGCAAAACCACTGCTCAATTCCTGTTACCTCCTTTGCCCACAGTTCATTATAATCTTCCCTTGCTTCCAGTGCTTCCATTACCAGTTTCAGGATATAAACTAGCAAAGAAGAAGTACCAAGTATGACTAGTACT
Source organism: Setophaga petechia (assembly GCA_024362935.1). Classification (NCBI taxonomy): domain Eukaryota; kingdom Metazoa; phylum Chordata; class Aves; order Passeriformes; family Parulidae; genus Setophaga; species Setophaga petechia. The sequence continues at coordinate 5,368,382 of JANCRA010000004.1, read as the reverse complement.
CCTACTTCCTCTAAAGATAATTTTCTCAATTCCAACTTGTAAATTTCCAAAGTCTATACAATTTTAACACAGCTCTTCTATAATTACATTAACTTCTCAGAGAGTTAATTCCTGAGGTGACTGAAATAAAGTAAAACTGAATAAAGAAGGGGGAAAAGCCTACACCCCACTTTGAGAAATGCCAAGGAAAAAACATTTTCACTTCCTATTAGAACAGTGCATCCACATATCACTATATAATTAAGCTACGCAAAAGATCCTGTTTATAGTATGTGAAAACCAAAAAGTGAACAAACTACAACCATGTGTCAAAGTCAGTAAAAAAAAATTCAGGAGAGGAAACGGAAAAAGTGTATAAGGCAAGCAGGTAGGAAAAACATCATTACAGATATGGCAGTTTTCTTTTTTAAAAAAGAAACATTTTTATCCTCTTAAATTAAGATTAAAAATTGAGTATTTAAATATACCATGCCAAAATTAACTACATCAACATTTGCAAGCAGCTTCTAATACAAAAACTGACCTCTTGAAAAGAAATATCTATTTAAATTAACAATAAATAAAAAAGAGAAACATACCAAATTTGGCCCAAAATTTATGCCACCTTATAAAAACGTATTTTCTTAAAGAAATATGGACAGAATCTCAACTTTATAAATATTTTTGCTTTCAAGTTCTAAACTGCAAATAATTTACTATAAGAAGTAGTAGAATTCAAAAACATCTTGACAGGGAAGTGTCTATATATATATATATATATATATACATATATATATATATTTGTGCTATATTATAAACTTATACAACATCCCCAAGAGCACTTGTGCTTATGAATTAATGCTACACAGCTTGTACAACTGTGGACAACATTTAAAGAACTAAAATAAACCAACTAAAACTATAAATAATACAATATTGGTTTTCAAATGTGAGATCATAAAGAAAAAGTCATACACTGAGCAAGCAAAAAAGGTGGTTATTGCACACATATACTTCTGCTGCTATAAAAGCAAGATCTAGTGATGAAAGTATTTTTATTTTGCACTGAAATGCACAGCTGCACTGCTGCCAGAGTACATGTAATATAAATGCAAACAAACTTAGCTGTCTTAAAAACAATACCCGTGATGCTATGCACTGAGACAATACTCTGTAAATCAGTTTATTTCCCATGTAGTGGACAAATCCAATCACTGTAATGATTTTTCCACATGTCGAATAGTAAAATCAAACTTCTTATTTTCCCACAAGTCACTGTGAGAATATGGGTCTTGCTATACCCCTTAAATCTTTCAATTTAAAAGTTAATCCTAGAAATTTGGAACTGTAACACCAGGGTCTTTTGCCATTAATAACAACGACAACACAACCAATGGCTAAAGAGCAGTTATTTGTAGAACAGTTCAACAACTCAGTTCAGTAAGAGTTTTAGTGCACTTTGCTCATTGTAGCCAACACGCTACATTGCCGTTTTTGCGTACAAAGTGGACTCATTGATTTCCACTGTAAGAAAAAAATGACTAGGCAAGCAAAACAGTGTCAAGTTGCCCTTTTCTTCCTTAGATATTTTAAGACAGAAGCTTTGCAAGACATTACACAATTCTTTGCTTTCATTATTAAGTGAGAAAGTCTGATTTGTAACATTGTCACATTGCTGGTAAGAAATGCTTCAATGATGGAAGTCAACACTGGGTCAACACAAGGCCTCATTCTACAACATTCGTTTACAGAGAACTTATAATGATTTTCAACACACCCAACACAACATTCCTTGCTTCCTTCAGAGGAAAGTCCCATTATTCTTTCTGTAGTGGGCATGTTACTACATAAATGACAATCTTTGTTCTTGGACAAAACATCCCTAATCTTCACAAGAACAAATGGACTTCTACAGGTGTTACAGAAGTCTTCACACATCATCATCATCTGATGTATCACTGCTGCTTGTCTCAGAATCCTCATTCTCCAGAGCAGGTTTGAAAGTGCTGTTTTTCCAGGGGCCCAATTTAAAATTACAGATGAGGCCATTTTTCAAAATGCCATTTTTCCGAAGGCCATTTTTTTGTAACTGAAATGTGAAAACACGACACATTTAGAGAAAGAAAATGCCAAACACAACAATCTGTTGCAATTCAATACTCTTTGCATCTTCACCTCTGGGCTACGCTGGATTCACAGCTTTTCATGTGCACATAGAAAGGATAACTCCCCTGTGAGCCTTCACCTCTGGCCAGCCACCTGTATCCCAGTGTCTCCAATTGTGCTGAACTCCTGCAGTCAATGAGAGCTCACCCTGTTTTCACCCATGTCCCCACACATCTTGCCCCAGAGATCCTTTCTCCCAAATGGTCTCTCCTTGCAATCCAGTCCCCTTTCCCACAGTGCTGCAAACACCTGTGCTAAGAAGGGCAAAGGACAATAGGGAAGGGGCCCAGAAGAGATGCTGCAGAGAGGAATGAGTATCTCAGCAATTGGAAATTCAAAGACACTGAAGAAAAGAAACAGCTGATTCTTCAGAAAAGAAAGGAATTACTGCATTTTCAATATCATGCAGAATGCGTGCACTAAAACAAGCACTTGAAATTTTAATATTCCAATATTAAATTATTAGTATTTCAAATAATATTGGAATTACCAAATGTTCACACTATTCTCATTTCTGACTCTTTCTCACTGACCCCACCAGGTATACTCAATGCTCCTAATAAAAAAATAAAAATTAAAAAAAAAAAAAAAGAAGGAAAAGTCAGGTCTAGATTACTTTTTCATACTTTGTTACTAGTAAATTAAATGTCTCACAATTCCCAAAAAAAAAAAAAAAATGCAGCTCTCAGAGTACCACAGAAACTGCACAGAAACCTTGAAAGAATGAAAGAAGAGGCTCTTTCCTTAGGCTAAGCTAAGGAGCTTGAAAGCCTGTGCACTTTCCACCAACAATACTTAAACTACCCAGAAGTACACCCTACCCATCCCTTGATGCTTCGTGAATATGCCTGAGCTACAGTCAGCATCGGTACCCGATTCTTCTGAAGTAACTATACTTCCAAAAGCACAGTACTGAAATGGTACTGCAACAGCAACATCCCTAATGATCAAAATTACTGCAGATCCTCCTCAAAGGAAGGCATCTAGGGTAACTAACTGCTGGTTTATAATAGAAAATTAACTTAGTCTTACCTGTTCACTAATGACTTGAAACTCCCTCATCTCATCCTCAGTTAATGGAGCACATGTTTCATCATTTTCACTGTCTTCCTGCCAGCCCATTTCCTTTAACAACCTTTAAATTAAGAAGGACAACATTAGAAATTTGCTACACACACTCAAACATTTCAAGCTCTGCCTACATACATGTCTGAAGACCTGCAACAAATGCATTGATTAATCAGACAATATTTTTTTAAACAAACTCTTACATAAGTATGAGTTCAAAGTCTTGTAAAAGCTATGTAAAGCACAGAAGCTGAGTTTTCAGGTCTCTTAAAGATGACCCTATCCAACCACCATACGTGGTAAAAACTATACCTTCATTCTGAGGCAAGAGATCTGTATCAGAACAGTAAGAATGTGTTTTCTTAACATAACTTAAAACTGTCAGTGAAGTAGCAATGTGTTCACTCCCCTGAGAACAATATGAAGAGACAAAGACACACTGAGGGACTCTGCAGGTTTTCCTGAATAACAAAGCAGAGCAAAGCATAAGGTATATTGGTGGTGTCCCTCGATGGAAACCAATTCAGGATGCAACGGCCTCATGTGATTTATTTTTTTATACCACATGCTAACGTCAAGAGCTGTGTCAGGCTTCTTTACAATTGAGTCTCAGCCAGCAGCACATGCGGGTTTTTCATCTCAAACAACTAGGAGTGCATTTTGGGATAAGGGGAAGAAATGAGGAGAAGAAAGACTCCTCTTGTAACTAAGCTTAAGATATACAAAGATGCAATAATCAGCATGTTTTGGCTAGTTCCTAAAGAAGGATGGCAGTATCTGAGCAGGAAGAAAGTGGTTTTACATTTGAAGATGGTATAAAAACAGGGATTATCTGAAGGTGAAGATACCTTTTCCAAAAGGATTAGCACCTTTTTCAGATAAACCAGGTATCTTTTGACCTTAAATATTAAAACAGACTAAAGCTATTTTACAAAAAAACAAAGAGGTTTCTAAAATGTATGCCAGAGCTGACACTTAAGAGCTAAAAAACAGTGAATATATTAAAATAGCAAGACAAACTGACAGCTGACACCATATACCAGGCACTTCATTTAGGCAGATATCAGCAAAAAATGTCAACACAATCCTCCCCACAAAGAACTCTATATCCCAATACAGTGAGTGGACATGCACTGGGAAAATATGCATTTTTAGAACTGTAACAAAAGCCTGGAATTATAGAAGGAGAAAGCACTACTCTGCTTAAAAAAAAGTCAGTAGGACAGTAACAGAAATAGAAATTGTATCCTCTGTTGCATTTGGACCAAATCGGAAAGCATAACAGGCAGGAACAATCAAGTCATCCAAAACTCTAAGGGAATATATTGTACAGAAAAACACAATGCTAAATGAAGTTCAATGATAGTTAGCTGAGCTTCAGTTTTACTGCAAGCAAGCTCAGACATAAGTATGGCATTCAGTGAAGTAAATAGCTACAGAGCTTCTGTTAATGTAAGTAAAATTTAGGCTAATTGCTAACTATAAAGCAACATTCTATTAGCAGCACCACTGTCCCCTTAAACTGATGCCATTCTAGAATGGTTAGAAGGATGAACTACATAAAAAATTACTTTGGATTAGCCAACTTGATACCAACAGGATTGCTGCACATTGGAAACTTCCCCAGCAGGAAGGAAGCCCTTTTGTACCAAATGTGTCAATACTTTTACTAGATATGCAAAAGTAACCTGGAAGCTACAGTGGTGACCCATTGTGCAATTTACCATAACATCTGTCCACATGTGTGCTGAGCTCACAGCCAAAGCATTGTGGCAGTATGGACACACAGCCTCTCTGGAATACCACAGAAGAAGGACATTTCCCCAGAAATCCTAACAAGGCTATTTAAAGTAATTTGAATTGAAAAACTAAGAGTTAGATTTGACTCCCATCTGCCAGCCAAAAAATCATGAGCCTCTAGTGGCCATAGATTTCACAGACTCCCAGAATATCCTGAGTTGGAAGGGATCCACAAAGAATGTGGCATCCAACTCCTGGTCCTGAACGGAACAATCCCAAGAATCATACCCTGTAACTGAGAATACTGCCCAAACACTTCTTGAACTCTGTCAGGCTTGGTGTTGTTGGGAATCCTGTTCCAGTGCCCAACTATCCTCTGGATGAAGAACATTCTGTCTTTCTCAAAGTCACAGATTTTCTCCCTACAATGGCAAGCATCATTTTCCATTTTTGGTATTCCAAATTAATATCTGGCAAGTTGAAGTCCCCAGTTAGGACAGCAGGAGTTGATTTAGTGGTGTTCCTTAGCTCCTTAAAGGACAGTCAGTGTCATCATCCTGGGTGAGTGGCCTACAGTGGACTCCAACAATGACATCTGCTTTTTTTGTTTGCTCCTTAATCCTTATCCAGGGACCCTTAACCATGCCATCACCAGCCCCAAGCTTCAAATATTCCACCCCATTCATTAGATACAACACCACTCCCCCACCTCTCCTGCTGTCCGCGCCTCCTGAGGAGCCTGCCACCATCCACAACGCTCCAGTGACAGAACTCATCCCACATGCTGTCACTTATGGCAATGATGTTGTCAGTGGTGGGAAAAAAGGAACAGAGCAGGGTGCTTTGTACTTTTCATACTCAGGAGGAGTAAGAGGAAATGAAAGTTTCTTCTACAGGCACTACAAAATGACGAGTTGTCTAGTCCAATGTATAGATTATCACTGAAAAAAAAATCTGTCTAAACCATAAGAATCTGACAGAACACTGGGTTGTGATTATCCAGCAGCATAATTCTCATATCTACCAAATGCTACTGCAGTTGGATTACTGGGATAATAGAATTGTTTCAATCCTTTTCATGAAATTACTTTCTCACCTTCCAGTGGACTGTCTTGTGATATCACTAATAGTGTCAATAAGTCAGCTACAAAAATAATTAGCTACTTTAATAATGATTAAAAGCTCACTGAAGTTTTATATAAAATGCAGCAATTAAAATATTTTTAATACAAACAGCAATTACATGTATTGTTCCTCCCAGACACCTAGACCAAAATCAGAGGGATGAAATCACTATGTAGTTTGCTATATTATTTATTAAGAAATAAACTTTCTTTACTTAAAAATTGGATGTAAATCAGTACACAGGTCTATGAAACAAAGTATATCTCATGTTAAATTAGTACATGTCTAAAAGATAAATTTTACATTAGTCAAGAAACATTTTATGCTTTCTCCGTTTTCAGATTCTGACTTCTGCACTAGCAAGAATTTATGAACATGCTCAGCTACCATAAAGAAACACTCTATGTTTTATATAGTACATACCTATGCTCTGCCTCAAGTGAGCTTGAAAGAACATTTGTCTGAGGGAAAGCTGAAGACTGAATGATCTGCTGAGGTGTAATTGAAGCATTGCCATTCTCCTGCGGAATCTCATTTTCAAAGTTTCGGTTTATATCTCTCTCACAATGAGGACTGTTGTTGTTATGCAAGCTGAAGGGCTCATCATCCTAAATACAAAAATAATTTTACATTACAAAATTTGAAATTTAATTCTATCCACAAGTACATATCCAGAAGTGCTGCAATTCAGTAGTTCTGTTCAGTTTAAATTAAGTGTAAATGGAGAGACTCTGTACTTCACAGGTAATTCTGTTCTGGCATTTGCAACACCTGCATGCAACAGAATTCCTAAGATACACTACTGATTAAATAATGCAGAAAGCACCTCACAAGCTTTTCCCCAAATTTTTTTCCTGCAAAGTTTCATACGTATCTTAAAATTCAAACGTACTTCAGCTGTTCTCCATACTTACAGAAATAATGGGCTATTGAATTTTTATTGTTCCTAAGTAAATACCAGAGCTGTATGTGGCAGAAGAAGTCTGAAAGCATATGAGTTCTCAAGTTTACTTAGTCTAAGGGACAGGTCACAACACCCATACCTCAAATAGCAAATTCTCTGCCATGAATTCAGAAAGACTGCATACTACTCTTTAAATTCAGACAAGCACACTTGCCTGAAGTGAGCACTCAACACATGCACTCAACCCTAGCTTCTCAGGCTGTTGTGAACACCAACTGGAAATTCCTAGACATTAAATACAAATTAGGAAGAAAATTTATTTACAAAGACGACTGTTCAGGTTCACTCAAAGATTAAAAGGTCTTTAGTCTATAAACATGAGCTATTTCTTTCTACTCTACTCATTCAGCAACCTGTAATTCATATTTATGAATGAGCCAAACAGCCTCAGAAGTCTTACCAACTGTAAAAACAAAGAAAAGTGCAATCATTATTAGTTAACACCTTCTCAATAACAAAATCCCTAAACTGGGCATATAACAGCACTACCCATAGCAGGAGGAAATAATGCAATCTTCTGCACCTGTAAGAAATCATACTTCAGAGCACAGGATCAACACCACCATTGTTTCCCTCCCATTCACATGTTGTCTGCTTTTAGAAATATTAGAACAGTCAGCAAGATATTGTTAAGAACACATATCCCAGTAAACATACATTCAGCTGTTACATTATATGCCTGAAGAATATGTCACATAATACCAAGAAAAATTTATACATTTACTAAGCAGTTCTATAGGACAAAACAGCTTCTTCCAAGTGTGATTCAGCTGCTGAGTACAATTTGCCTCATTATTTCATAATTCTGAATCTCTAGATGGTTCCTAAGATTTTTCTAATCTTAAATCAAAATCTTTGTGTATTTCCTGAACACATGAACAAAACTATCTCCAATATCCATTTCAGGGTACTCAGTTGCAGAATACCTAATGAAAAGATGTAGGCTTTTCTTAGCTGACACATACAGCTAAGTTATACAGTCCCATTACAGCAAATTGCATTTTGCCTGAAATAAGATCAGGGTCAGTAAAGTCAGTCTCACTTTTATCAGCAATGTACACTGGCAGTGTTTCCTTTTTAATATCTCAGAAGCCTAATATCACTTCCTCAAAATCACTTGTTTATCTGGCTGATTTCTAATTTATGGGATTTTTTGTTTTAATAAGACATTTTAAACCACTCATTTACAGCAAACAGGCTTGTAAGCACCTAATTCTGAATAATAAAGTACTTATCTTCACCTGGACAATGATAACTGGTATGATAACTTGATGGCTGGTAGCATTTGACACAAATATTCTCTAATATCAATCGAACACCATATAAATCAATTCAGAATGAAAGAAACCTGATGCATATTATACACAGCCATTACAGGCCTTTAAGCTCTCAATTAGTTAGAACCAGTGGTTTATGCATATAGTGAGCTACTGCTCCTTTGATTAGACCAAGAATAGAGAACTTCTGGCTACCTAAACACTAATTAGAAAGGAAATGGTTTGAGAAGCATTGAGAAGCAGAACAAACTTTTTTGTTTTGTAGGATAACTAGCAGCCAGGGTATGAAACACTGCCCTTCACAAGTCTGTTGGGACTAGGTGGGATTCACACAAAAGTACAGAGGGAGCTGGCAGCTCACTGCGCTACTTTCCATCATTTACCAGCAGCCCTGGATTACCAGAGAGGTCCCAGGCAACTGGAGGTTGGAAAATATGATGCTTATTGCAAAAAAGTATTGGAAGGAGATTCCAGGGAACTACAGGCATTGCCGTGGTACCAAGGAAGGTAGGGGCAGACCACTGTGAGTGCCATCACACAGCACATGCAGGACAATCAGGGGATCAGGCCCAATCACCCCAGGTTTGGGAAAGTCAGGTCCTGCTTGGCCAACCTGATCTCCTTCTATGACCAGGGGACTGCTTAGTGGATGAAGAAAAGGTTGTGGATGTTTTCTGCTTGAACTTCAATAAAACCTTTCTTTGACACAGTATCCCAGAGAATTCTGCAGAAGCTGGCATGGCTTGGAGAGGGGCACTCTTCACTGGGTAAAAACTGCCTAGATGGCTGAGCCCAGAAGGTGATGGTGAATGGAGCCATATTCAGCTGGTGGCCAGTCATGGCTGGGGCTCCTCAGGGCTCCCTACTAACCACTTTATCAATGATTTGACAAGTGCACCTCAGTCAGTTTACAAGTGACACCAAAATGGGTGAGAATTCTGATCTGCTGGAGGACAGGAATGCTCTGCAGAGGGGTCTGTACAGGATGGATCAACAGGCCAAGGCCAATGGTGTGAAGTTCAACAAGCCAGGTCCTGCCCTTGGGTCACACCAACCCCAGGCAGCTCCACAGGCTGGGGCAGAGTGGCTGGAAAGGACCTGGGGGTGCTGGTGAGAGCAGCTGAACATGAGCCAGGCTGTGCCCAGGGAGCCAAGAAGGCCCATGGCATCCTGGCCTGGAGCAGCAATGCTGTGGCCAGCAGGATTGTCCCCCTGTGCTGGGCACTGCTGAGGCCACGCCTGCAATGCTGTGTCCAGCTCTGGGCCCTCACTGCAGGAAAGGCCCTGAGGGGCTGGAGAGAGTGCAGAGAAGGGCAATGGAGCTGGGGCAGGGTCTGGGGCACAAGTGCTGTGAGGAGCAGCTGAGGGAGCTGGGGGTGTTTATCCTGGAGAAAAGGAGGCTCAGGGGTGACCTTATCACTCTCTACAGCTGCCTGTAAGGAGGCTGTGGCCAGGCGGGGCCAACACCATACCAGGACACAAGAAATGGCCTCAAGTTGTGTCAGGGGAGATTCAGGTTAGACACCAGGAAGACTTTGTTCACAGGAAGACTTTCTAGCACAGGAAGGGTAGTCAAGCACTGGAATGGGCTGTCCAGGGAAGTGGCTAAGTCACCATCTCTGGAGGTATTTAAAAGACACTTAGATGTGACACTTGAATACACAGTTTACTTGCAGACTTGACAGTACTGTTAATGGTTGGACTCGATATCAAAGGCCTTTTCCAATATAAATTCACGTATGATTAGTTTACTAAGCCTAATTTATCCTTTTTATTGTTGCTAAAGACAAACAAGTACTTAAGTCATCAACATGCACTAACAGATACTGCAGAAAGACAAAAAGAAACTACAAAGCAGCACTGGAGGAAGAATAGTACTTGGAACAATGTTTTTAAATTAATCAAAAGGTAATTCTTTTCCTTCATTTAGGGATCCAAGACCATTACTTAACAACTATTTACAGTAAAATCAGAAGTAGTTTATAGTTTGTCTGAAACCTACTGGATCTACAGTAAGTATGAACAAAATTACCTTCTCTTGCCCATCATGATTCTCATCTTCATATTCCTCTTTCACTCTATCTCTTTTCAATGCTTTCAAAAATTCACTCTTCTTATCAGTCCGGATTCTTGTCAATTTTGTTAAACGAAGCTGACCAGATTTGTCAACAGGGGATGAAGAATTTGACCGATTATACTAGTGAAGGAAGTCAGAAAAAGAAAGAATGTTAGAAATGTGTTCATTCAGAAAAATTTTAATTAAAGACACAGGTATCTGTTCTTTCAGATTTTGCATATATTCACAGTCAAAAGTAGAGGGAAGATCTGTATTTTGGTATAAACAGTTTGTAGATGTAAACCCAGAGATGCAGGTTTATGGAGCACTGCTAATGAAAGTGGGCCTTCTGAAACATGTAATACCTTTATCAGTTTTGAAGCCTAAAAGTAACAGGCTGTATTTTTTAATGTGGGTTTTTATTCTAAATCAAACTTACAAAGGAAACTGCAGTACTTTGAGGCTAGTGATGTGCATTCCACCTCTTCTGAATGTTAAGTTCCAAAAAAACCATACATAATACAATTCTGTACAAAATTTACTGACCATCCTCTGTTAAGAAAATTTAATGTTTTATACATTTAACTACAGCTACTACTTTACCTCTTCCACTGAATTTTGTGTTACAGCAAATGCCTTGACAGCTGATTTGAAAGGACTGAAACTGCCAACACCATATGCAGATTCATGAGGAAACGCATTCCCAAGTTTATTTTCTTTTGCTTGGCTTTTCCACTGTGTGGGCTAGACAGAAGAATAAACAGAGAAGTAAAGAGTCATTAACTAAAAAAGATTCTTTTCAAGAATCTTCAGAAAAATGATTAAGCAAAAGCAAATCATAACTGCAACCTTAATGTAGTGCAAACATCTGTTTTCTTGTGGAAAAGAGGCTGTTTATGAGCAATTCATCTGCTCATAAATACTGTTCACGCTGTTTATATAAAAACTAAAATTTCAAAACAATTAAGATCCTCATATCTGAGGTATCAAAAATGAAATATGGGACTTCAACAGCTGAAAGTATTATTTTAGATTCAAAATGTTACAGAGTTAAGAACTAATCCACCATATGGCTCTCAAGAGCACAGAAAAATTCCTCAAACAAAAAAATAGCGAAGAAGCCAGTGAGGATAGCTCAGTTGGTTAGAGCCTGGTGACAATTATGCCAGGATCATGGGTTTGAAGTCCATATGGACCATTCACTTAAAAGTTGGACTTGATGATTCTTGCGGGTCCCTTCCAACTCAGAATATTCTGATTACGCATATGGAAAGTTGCATTTGGAAAGAGATCAGAATGGTTCTACTAGGTTATAATGTCATCTCTGTCTATGACTGGGATAAATTTTGAAGGTAATATTATGCTGACTATACCTCTCTACAATGTACCTTATTTTGTTCTGTTGAAATCATATACACAAAAGGGACTGCTATTCCCTAAACTAAAAAACATCATTTTTACTCTCACTTGTACAGCTGTTGCACTTCTCAAAAGGCGTAGATGAGAAGTAAAGAGAAACTAAATTATAATTTTAAAATAAAAATGCAAAAAACAGTTGTTTCTATTCATTTTGGGGTATGTTGCATTTTGCAAGTGTTGAATACATGATAATCTAGGAACAGTACTGTCAGGGATGAAATAAACACATTTGGAATCACAGCATGATTTTTCTAGGCATGTTTTTTGTAACACTGGTATCCAATACTCACCTTTGCAGGTGGAGTTACAGGTTTGGGGACTAATCCTTTATAAACACTTGTGCCAGTTCCATTCCTTACCGGTTGCGAATGAAGGCTTCCCACTACTGGGAATCCAGATAGCCGCAGTTCTTTTGTACTGCCTTTTTTAATGACCAGCATTCTCTGAGATCTAGATTTAGGATTTAAAGGACACTCTGGAAGAAAAAAAGAAGTGTGTATGTATATAGATATATCTCTGTGTGTGTGTGCGCCTGTGTACACAACTCACTAGTTTTTAGTTCATAAGGTACTGGAACAGCCATGTGATCCAGAGCAAACAGGCATAAATTAGGAACTTAAATCAGTATTAGCTCCACAAATAACATACTGTGCAAAGCTGAAAAAACACAGGTTCTGTTCCATTTTCTACAGTCATCATTTTAAAAATATTTCACTTGGCAATGCAGGAATTGCACTTTTCAAAAGAAAACATATTCTTCAAAGAAACCTGCTACACATTTCTAGATACTCCTGTGTAGTAATTCTACAATCAAAATATTGTTAGTTGTTGATAGTTACTCAAACTTCACAAGAGTTTATGGCTTTCATACTCCCCTTAAGATTTCCTAAAGAATAATTAGTTATATATTTACTAACAGCTCAATTTAGAGCTCTTCATTGAGGTTCTATAAACATGAGACAAGATGCACACTACACATTAGACCATGGCAATGACCGGTTTCTCTAGCTCCATGCTTCAGAGGGACATAACAGGACAAAATTTCCATGTTCATTGGAGAACAAATTAGGAGACATACGAATTAGTCAGCTACCAAACTAGAGAAACTGCCATTTAGCAGTACTAAGGAACATCCATTAAAAACAGTCATAAAATTTTCAAAAAGAAAAACAATATATTTTTTTGTACATGCATTCCAACATTAGGAGCCTTTTCAAGGATTATCTCCTCTCCCTGCAAGCAATTCTACTTCACATAGTCACTATACCCTCTGCTTAAAAAAAACCCCAACAAAACCTATCTTAAAAGAATACATGACTTTTGCTTTGTTTAGCAGGTAGATGCTACAAAATAGTTCTCATAATGGTAAGCATAATTCTCATTAAATCTCATGACAAGATTTTTCATAATATTTACAGGCTCCCATCACATATACACAAGGTAAAATGGAATCTAAGAGATGCTTATGTTTTTAACAGATATTAGAAGGGATTTTAACATTCCTCTATCCTGAATAATTTTTCCTCCTGAAGGGAATAATAACAGCCTTCAGTTTTTCAATTACATAACAAGACTTTTATTGAAAGACAGGTTATCATATGAAAGCTGCTTACAACACAAAACCAGAAAGCTGTCCAATTATTTATGATGCTGTAAAGGTTTACAGCAATTAGATATTTATGTTGAGGGGTTGGCCTATATCTAATATTACTTTAGAATGCAAAAAATACTGGTTAAGTACGAGAAAAGAATCAGCAAACTAAAATACCTTTAAAATCTCAGTATTAGCAGTAGTCTAAGTAGACAAGTAAACGTTTTCATGTTTAATTAATTTTTTTTTAAATAAAGACAAATGTTCGTGTTTTGAGTACATTTACTTTAAAATCCCTGCCATCTGATACTACCACTTTCTTGGGGTAAACAATTGACAACATAAAGCCCATTAGAATTGTAAAGTGTTAGCCAAACACTCAGGTGAGGATGAGAAAACAATCCAGACTACAGGTCTGCCCAATGCCCCTGCCCAGGATTGTATTTGTCATACAAATAATACATAAACACAACCAACAGCATAAGACATTTGCTTCCAGAAAGAGACCTTAAATCTCTGCAAGCTAAACTACTCTTCCAGTTCTCTCAGGTTTCTCTCCAAATTCTTCCAACATATTTTACAAAGCCTTCAGCTAGCAATCAATACCACTTATTTAGGTGACCAACCTTCATTGCACTTCCTCTTGAAAATAAGGTGAAGATTTCTTGACATCTTTATGAAAAAAAAGATGTATACTTGTTCTGGGAAAGAGTATTAGTTGTGGTGGCATCTACAGACTAGCTAACTGATACACATATGCAGATGCTACCCTTTAACAAAAAGATACCTGCATTGTAATAATATTGAAGTCTTCTCAATCTATACCTTTAGAATTCTAAAAAGAGGCTCATGTTTCAAATAAAACAACTTCAGATCTCTGCTACATTTTTGCATTTAAAAATATCAAAAATACTCACCCCACACACCTGCAGCTAGAGATTTATTCTGGTTTGGTTCCCTCTCATATTCAGGGTTTAAAGATGGCTGAAAGAAAGTTTTGTCATTATTAAAAAAAGTAACCCTTGAACTGTGGGATGAATGAACTAAAGAATCACAATAACAGCAGTAGCATGACCTCTAATGACAGACCAAACACCTCCCCCAGGAACCAAACAGGACAATGCTCACTTGTCTCTCTTCTCTAACAAAATATCTCAGGCAGCAGCCAATGCCATTATATGACAGCAGCAGAGAAAGCAAAAAACCAGCCATGTATGTTCTTTCAAAGAGTAAGATCACCCTTCCCTTTACATCCTAACTGCAGGTTAAAGCATCAGAGCTCAAAGGCCACAGGCATGAAAATTACTCTGTTACTATTTAAGATTCCAATGAGGTAACTGTGTAGAATTTAATACATACACATGCCACAGCTGAGAGGAATCCAACTCCAGTTTCACTTAAATACACAAATAACAATAATAAACATACAGTGAAAAATCTGGTTATAAAATGAGAAACAAGCTATTAGACAAACTACCAACACTCTCTTACCTACAGAAAATTCCTTACATGATGATCTGAAACTGGTGAAATATCATGAAGCGACTTGTAATGGACAAAATGAAACCTTTTTAATTGTAATTACAATTTACTTACAAAGTCCTCAGCCTCAAACTGGTTGGGTACTTCTTTTTCTTCCTTTTTCCTGGTTTCATTATCAAGTACGCTGTTTTCATGCAGTCCCTGGCCTTTTCCACAATGGAAGGTGCTGCTACGAGTACGGGAACCTCCACCATGGTACCCTCCACGTTGGTTTATATTTTCTGGACCGTTTCTGCCTTGTGAACGCCAACCATTCCTCTCTTTTCGCCCAAAATGTCCTTGGATTTTAAAATTTTAAATGAATGTAATTACAAACCATTTAAAAATAATATTTGACTCTGCAGAATTGTTTAAAAAGTTAAATCACAAGATCTATAGACTGGGATTCAATAGCATAGGAAACAAGTTTTCATTCGCATAAGCAGCAGGGAAGGAGCTCACAAAACAGTGCCAGAGAGAAAATAGCCAGCCAATGCTACAAGAAGTCAACCTCTTTTTCTGGCTATTCATTTTATATGTTGTTGGCTAGAGTATTAACACTCTAATGTGATGCGATTCCAGACGTGTTTCACTCTTGAGTATTCTACTCAAGAGAGAAACACATCTGGAATTGCAACCAACCCTTATGCTCACATCCTCTTCCAGATGCGTCTTTCCATTACCTCTCTTTCACTGCAGAAAAAGAATTTGGCACACATGAGCTGTCATCATCACACTTCCTTTCTAGCTAGCGCTACAAAGAAATGACACAAACATATTCACAGTGTTCCATAAATTATACCTCCATTTGGCCTTCCAGTGTTAGGATCAAACCCTTCTGAAGAATTGTGTCTTCTGCGATTTGCTTCATAACGATTCTCTGTCCATGAAAAATTTTCAGAATGTTTCTCAAAATTCAGCGATGACTGCAAAGGAGCATAAGTGGTAGACCTGAGATCTGACTACTAACAATCATCAGAACTGTAACATGCACATTGTCGACAGTATATAATTCATTCTTACAAGAACCTTGAATGACAGACAATGCAGCAGTCCTCTCATGCAGAGCTGTCTCCCCATCTCTCAGGCTAACAAAGTGGAAGCTGCATCTTCTGATCCAGGACACTGAAACAGCCCTTAAGTCACATGCCTGTGACACAAGGTAAGAAGTGTCTACTTTGTTTCGGCAGCAAAACAGAGTACCAGTGACACGTGTTGCAGCAGAAGAAAAAATTTTTTAAAATATAAGAAAGGACAGAAGATCACAATTTGGAAGGCTGAGAAGAAGTCTAGGATCTTAATCTGGATTTTCAGAGACTACATACAGGCATTCCATAGAAAGCAAGGAATTCCTTCCACCCCAGGCAGCTATACTCAAACAAACCCTAATTCATTAATCTTGTAATTATTGCAATTTAAAAAGACAAATACAAGTAGTTATGAAATACTAATAAAATCTAGAATCAGAAGTGCCCAGATTCACAAAGATACTTCAAATTTTCAGCTTTTAAGCACACATTAAAGAATTTTTAAAGAAATAAATCTTTAAATATCAGTAGGAAGATAAGTAGCAAACTAAAATCTTGAGAACAGCACCAAGAAATCAAACTACATCCTGACTAGAATTCATACCTAAAGAGATTAAACCAAAAAACATTTTTCCTTACACAACCCATATCTTCCTTATAACTTCTCTCTGGGTGTACCTTAAAAATTACTTCCTTCTTCCCACCTAACCCACAAAGGAAATCACACACACAAAAAAAGATCCCCAAAGCTCTATGGAAAACACCCAAGGTGCTGTTCAATATTTACTTAAAATTCAAACTCAAATAAGGATAACTTTAAAAACCAGAGCAGGTATTTTTAGACTGTTAATTTTTAGAAGTCAAATGTACAGGGACTACCCTCTCAATCTGAGACATGGGACATGAATTACTTGACAAACTCTCCTTGGAGAGAGCAAGACCAGAAGACTGCAAAAAATTGTGAAAATAAAATTACTTCAAATATTACCAAATTAATCTAAATATTTAAGTGAAAGAAAATCCTTAAACAGATTTTGACTGAGCTGCCAAAAATTTCAGAAAGCACTAGATCTGCCAATCTTAGGTGAAATTTTAGAAGATATTTCATGTGTTCATTTACATACAACAACCTCTAAAGATTGTTTTTGGAATTTAACTTTCTTTTTTGTATTAAGTTCGAAACAATCTACGTTTTTACAAAGTATAACTGACAGCATTTTATATGTTGTGTTTGAGTTGTACATGCTACCAGGAATCCAACGCTTCTGAACAGTGTGCAAAGATCATGCAGTTTGCATTTTCCCCACATGATGGAGATACCTCCCTATGAAGCCTCTCGAGGTAGAGATGACAGTAAGCTTCGTAATCAAATGGGAATGTATTGATTACTTCTGTAAATTGAAAAACTATCTGACTCAGTTCAGCCAAACAAGAAAAAGGGATAGAAGCAACATAGACTTTAAGAAATCCAGGAAGTCTAACTGCTTAACAAGAAGTAAAAGAGAACTGTAAAACTGACTTTATCTATCTGCAATGTTCCCATACCCTTTTCACAGCAATACTTTCTTAAAAGTTCTGTCCATGTCCCAAAATGGTTTCACTATTCACACCTTCCCATTCCAGCTGCCCATCTGTAATACTGCACTGACACAAACACATTAGCTCCAGCCCCGAACAAAACCCACTGAGTGACAGATACACACCTATTTAGGTGGATTTTGCTGTGTAGTTGACAGAGAGATGAGAAAAGCTTGCTGCTAAATGGAAATCAGCAGCAATAGATGAGATGGATTTCAATCAAGCTACAGTCTGTATGTCACATTAAAAAGCCCATTCACAATCACAGTTTCCTGGTAGCAGGTTTCTACCTGAGTTATGTAAGGAAAAACACCTCAGCTACCAAGGGTTCAAGGGGAAAATCAGGGTCCTATAGGTGTAACCTCTGAAAGTGATCACACTTCAGGAATATAAAAATTGACTAAGCAGAGCTCAGATTCTACTTCTCAAATGTTTAAAATGTTTAAATGTTGCTGACACCATAGCCTCACCCCAGCTCCATTCTGCATGAAACATGAGACACCTTGCCTTCCTCACCCCTTCCTCTTCATCTCCTGCTTTCCTCTTCTGCTTTTTTGATATACAGCAGAAAATAAGTCTGTTTTAGGAAATAGAGGGGACAGGGAGCCACGACACTTGTGATCTGCCTTGTGGAGGAATCACAAGTCTTATTCTGCAAACTAAGAACTACAAACAGACTTTTCAAGCACTTAAAATCCAAATGGGCTGTGTATCACAGAACGCTCATCATTGAGGGAGCAGGTAATACAGGGAAATAAGGTGCATTCCAACAAATATTATAACAGAGTAATACATACAACATGGAGTTTCTGAAAGAGAAGAAAATCTAACTAAACTCCACGAGGCAAATAATCATCAAAGAGGAAAGGAAAAATGCACTTGCAACAAAGTTTCACACAATTCAGAAATAAGGTGACAAATATAACCCATGCCTCAGATATAGTCTAGTGGTGCTAGAGTACTTCTGGAACTTTGTTTTATCCTGCTATATTGGCACATAAAGCATGCAGGTAAAGCTCTTGCAGCAGACTCTCTAAATATGTAGTGAAGATTATTTTGCAATTGTGACACCATATCAATTAAGCTCCAGATACTTTTACAATTTAAAACGTATTACATTGAAAAAATCAGGTCAAAAGGGTTGAATGCATCAGAAATCAGAGAATGAAAACAAAGAGACTTCATCTAAATTTGGATTTTCAGACACTATGTATCCTGGTACAGATTGGCTTTATGTCCCCAGAAACAGACAATACTAAACAAAGAATCTAGCTAGGTCAGGGTAGAAGAGACATAAACAGAGTGATATAAATAAGGACATTCAATGACCTGACTAAAAAAATGTGTTTATGTTTGTGTAGACATACAGAATCAAAGCATTAGAAACACAATTAACACCGCCACCTCTCCCTGCATTTAACAATACCACAAGCCTATCGCCCTAAGTTTCTCAAGGCCAAGCATTTTCCATGGAGGTGATAGACTGCACAAAGTTTCTATATTAAAAAAACAAAGCAATTCTCATAGCAGCAGTTATAAATATTGAATTCAAACTGTTATAATGAAGACAGGTCTACAAATAGGGAAACAGATAACAGGAGTTTTAATATCCACTGCTGACTCTGCTTCTGCATTTGCACAAATTAGGAAAGAGTAGAAAAAACATTTCTGAGATAGACATACTCAAGACTTCGAGGAATATTTACTAATTCTAACAATTAAAAGAGATTACTATTTCCCATTTCCAAGCTGTCCCATTACATAAAGGAACAGTAGTCTAAATGAAACAACCAGAGTGGAGATGCCTAACAGTATGAAAGTACCACACTCCACCAGCAGCAACAAGCATTCCACCATCAACTGCAGAGCCACTTCAGAAACTCTAAAAATGCATAGTTTTAATCACTTGGATGACAGGATAATACTCCCTTAAAATTTAAAGGACACAATCAAAAACAAGAACATCAAGTATATGCTTTGTCTTGGTACTTCTCGCATGGAACACAGTAATTAAGCTTAAACACCTGAAGAAGGCAGTCTTAAACCAACTACAGCCAAGGCCAGATATGTGCTTCTCTCCATGAACTAAGCAGCTGAAGCAAAAAACTCGACTGCAGTCATCTGTCATCACCGTTTTCATGAAGAGATTGGCATTTCTACTGTGACTGAGGTTATGACATTTAGATTTCCCTAATAATGAGAATGCCTTTTCAAAACAACAATACAAAACATACCTTTGTTGATGATGCTGGAGTAGGAAAATTAAGCCAGGCTGGAGCAAAGTCATGCTGCGCCATTTAGGTCCAGTCTCTCCAAATCAATGAAAAAAGGCTTAGCACCTCATGGCAAGTCCCTGTAATCAGAAGAAAATACAAGGGGATTACACTTCTTGTCTTTTAATCAGTATTTCCCTTCTGTTTTCCCATATTGTTTTCCTCACAGATCTAATTTATAATCTATCATATTATAATTTACAGTACCAAATCTGTGTTTTTATGACTAAAATGTCACATAAATCAAATGTATCACAGGAATTATGAAAATATAAATGTAACATTTTTTTCTTTATTTCCTGCTATAAATGGGATGAAGCATCTTGTGTAAGGTCTGATTGAGAACACTATGGCAAAACTAGCTTGCTGAAATACATTCTGGTACTATCTAGAAGGGACCTGGTAAGCTATTTCATTAGCTTCCTAGAAGCTGTTATTTTTAATTAATCCCTAACAGTTAGTCTCAGCAGCCATATGAAAGTTCCTTATGAAAAGCCTACATACTTGGCTCAATACAAACCTCACAATGCCTCTATGTCTCCTCTCTTCAATGGAAACAGAGTCTATATGTCCAGAGTATCAAAATCCAGTAAAATTCTCTAGTTTGAAAATGGGCCAAAGAACGTAATGGTTTACTATTAAAACCCACAAATACTTTTTCTACCCTACACTCTTCTCACAGGTAAGAAAATACTTCTCAATAAGCAAGAGAATACAAGGTAATGTGAACTATATACCTGAAGCTGAACTGTAGCAGAGACAGGAAAGAAATGGATTAAACACTTCCTGAATTATACTAGGGCAACCAAACCATGCTCTGCAGCTAGTCACGGCAAAATGGTCAATGACTCAAAGATTTCTAAGTAAGATATACATGCTATTAGAAATCCAGCTAGTGAAAACATAATAAACACCCATATACATTCTATAGAAAGGCCCAAATAAACATGAATTCCACATCTCTGCACAGCAGAGTGCAAATCTCTTCTTGAGCACAGATATAATTCACTTTAATCTGTGGCTGCTGTAATGTATTACTAAGAGATGTGGAATCTGAACTTGGTAACTCATAATTATGGTTGTTCTCCAGCCTGAACCAGAATATTGCATGCTACTGCAGATTTCCATCGACAGACAAGACTGTTCCAGCTTCTAAAAGAAAGTCTAATAGATTTGTTAGATATGACTTAGTGTAAAATTGTACTTAGTAGAGCTGCTGTTGGTTTTTAATGATGTGAGCTCATATCTAAGTTTTTGGGAACATCCAATACCATGGATAAACTGTAGGACAAGACATACAATAAGTACACTTAAACAGGGACAAGGTTAAAGGTATGTCTCACCCAAAAAACCTAACTTAAAATTACTCTGCTGAAGTCATTCAACTCACTCCTACACCAACTTCAGCAAAAAATCCAGAGAAATTTTCTAAGTATTTCCAGTTATATCAAACTAGTAAAATATAAATGAACAAAATTCTGGAGTCAGTGAACCATCACAGAAATGGCTTCTCTTCCTAAAAGGAACCACGTTCACTTTTACTGATATATCCCATTCAGCAACAGTATACAAAAGGGCGTATGTTTACAAATGAACCAAGAGATGTTAAATTAAGAAACAACAAATCTGAGCAGATTCCAGCAAGAAAAAAGATTATTCCTCTTCACTTGGACACAACTCTCTTCAAGCAGAAGAATCATGATATCTTCAGAAATTATCAAGACAGATTTTCAGTACTGAAAGATTGCCACAATAACAACAGTCTTCAGACTGAGGCACAGTCTGAAAACAATGAGTAAGATTAGGTTTATACTAAATGAGAACTTAAAGATTCCACGAAGTATGACCAAGTTATTGGTACATCAGCTATTAATTACAGCACAGAAGATCCACTAACACTGTGACTTAATAGATTTATATTAATGTTTTTAGAAAACTAGTCAAGCTTCCTAACATTATTTATGCAACTGCCACAAGAAGAGTTTGTTATTAACTCACAATCACACTTACCTTTTATCCTTTGCACAAAAGACTGAGTGATCACCAAGTAATCAAGGACTGGAAAAGGTATTTTGCAAAAAGACCTTTTCCCACAGCTCACTGACACTGGCTGCCTATTTCTTCATGCAAAAATTTTTCTAGAAGGAGATTCAAGTCTTCCTCATGTTCTCAGCTAAAAAAGCATTGAAAAAAATTTGATATTGCTGCTCTGTCATATGAGTCAGTCCTTTTCTTAGAAAGAAATAAACTTAAATGGTTAAGACAGAGACCTGCGCCAAAACTACACAATACTCAGAGTCAAGTCAGCAACAGAATATATATATATAAGTTTCAATAAACCCATAAAAGACAAACTTTTAGGGCTAATTCTTCCAAAAAGTTTTAACAAAAAAAAAAAAACAGCAAGAAAAAAAGCACAGACATATTTCTAGAAACTACCTGACCAAACTCAGAGGTTTGCATTTAGGCATTAACATGAAAAACAACTCCTGTGGATACTCCCCACCTAAGTCAAGAAAACATTTTCTTTCACCTAATTGTACATATGCCTGGTCTAGCAATTAGACATGGGAACACAGAGTTCTTTCATTATTAAACCTTTCTAACTTTGAATAGGCACAAACATCCCAGACATAATTAAACTGGGAAACAAAGGGCAGGTCAGGAAAAGATATTTTAAAACTGTATTGGAGGACATAGTCTACCCAGCTTAAAGTTACTGGTTCCATATTATACCAGGTTTCATAAACATTCTTACAGCTGCTAGCTTTCTGATGCTGCCAACAAGTTTGCCCTATATGTAAAAAAAAATTTATTATAAGCATGATCTCTGTTCAATGATCTGACACATTTGATAGCTCTAGAATACTCTTCATTCTCAGGAAGGTATTTTTTAAAGGTGAAAATGTGAAATCTGAAAACAGATCACAAAACCTAAGAGTGGGATGTCAGCAAGGCACCTCTACTTCCACAGGCAGGATTTTCAAAGCTTAAACCCTATCTGATCAGCTTGGTTGCCAACACTGGTGCGTTTCTTGTTTTCCAACTTAAGCTGGACCAACAACTATCAAATTAAACTGCAACACATTCTAACACTAAAAAGGTTCTTTCTGCCTTCTTTCCCTGCTATTCAGGACCATACCTAAGCTACCCCAAAGAGTTAGAGATGCATCTGCATTCTGTGTCCATGAAAGCATCTGCAACCTTTCTTCAGGCTGCCTACATACTATCTACTACTTTTAAATTAAACAAAAACAATATTTAAATTATTTTAATAGAACGAATGTCAGTAGCATAAAATTGCTTTTATTACACAGCCATGATACTATACATCTACCAGCAAGTTTTCTCTTGCATACACATAACACAAACACTGTTCAGTAACACTAATAAAGCAGCTGATGCACTCCCAACATTAACACAGCTATCAGAAGTAAACCTAGTGAGGTAAACACCAGAGAGTCAAACAATTCCAGTGATTTCAGAAACTCTCCTGCTAACAAAAGAGCAGGTCCAAAATTCATAATGAATGTTTAAGTCACCATTCCCTATTAGCACAGATCTGCCATTCTCTAACTGAACTGTGGC
This sequence comes from Setophaga petechia, assembly GCA_024362935.1. Taxonomy (NCBI): domain Eukaryota; kingdom Metazoa; phylum Chordata; class Aves; order Passeriformes; family Parulidae; genus Setophaga; species Setophaga petechia. The sequence continues at coordinate 5,345,009 of JANCRA010000004.1, read as the reverse complement.
AAAACCTGGCTGAGACTTTCAGCTACTGAGGCAGAGCTGCACAATTCTAGAAAGATAAGAAAAGGATACTGAAATACTGCTATCCTCATACTATTAACACTCAAATACATTTAAAAGTCTTTAGTCAGACTGGTCAAACTATGGTCTCATCTCAGCAATAGCCTCTTGTGACCAATTCAAGTAAAGTGTAGTGACCTTAGTGACCTCAGTAACAAAAATCTTCCATAGCCCATAAATTCAGATAAAAGTAATGTGTTACTGTGTTGTGGATAATAGAATAATTTAGTGCAAGAAAGAAATCCTGTTCTTAAGTTTTACATCTTGAGGGGAGGATCTGAAAGAAGTCTGTAAAGAATTTTGCTTTAGATAACATGCAGTAATTAATCCAATATTTAATTAATAAAATTTAATTCTGAAGTTTTATGAAGTATGATCTTCAATAATAAGTACTGACTGTGAAGGAATAATAAACAGCTGGTTCCAGATGATGTATAGTGAAGAGATTTATCATAAATATTACTCAGTCATCTGCTTTGAGTCACACTTGCAGTTGAAATAAGACTGCACCAAATACACCCAACCAACACACAGAAAAGGTTGGGCTGGGCTTTTTTCATGATTGAGTCAACAAGGTTCTTTTGTGGCAGAAACTATATCTTACCAGTTGTAAACCAGTAGGAAACCCTATATTCTAAATGAATTTGTGTTATCTGCATAGTATCTTAGGAAAATTGATGTATAGTCTCCATCCTACAAAAATAAGTAACATGCTATGAAAAGGGAATCAGAAAGCTACTGCATGAATCAGAGTCAAGACTTCTGGGAAAAGGCTAAGAAACAACACTTAGGGTCAACACCCAAAACTGAAAAAACAACAAAAACTAAGCTAAAACAAGTACCATTGGTTTATCTTGTGCTTACCAAATTTAATGAAGAAATCAAACAGTAAAGACTATAGTCAATTTTCCTCACACTACTACATTTTTCTTTTTAAATTCACACAAAACAAGTGAAATCACACTTAAGAACAACAACACAGGGATTCAACATCTAAAGGAGAAAATTTCAGCAAGAAAGGAGATGCGTTAATCCAAAACACCACCAGAATCACAGGGTATCAATCACAGTAGATCGAAGGTGGACAGACACATGGTCCCGAAAATCATAAGAACAATATTCTGAAATAGCTTTAAGACTTAGACAAATATTTGAACCTGTTGATTTCTATTATACCTCTAAATCAGACCCCAATAATTGTAACTAAAGAGTTTAGCATGCAGGATGACACATTACACTAAAGTAACACTGTAAGAACTAATCCACTTTCTCCCTATTTTCAGTGCTAACCACGCAAGTGTGATGTCTCTCCAGCAAATTTTTCTCTCTCCTCTGCTATTTGAAATGAATATACAGTTTAAAAAACTAATTTTTTAGGCACAAAGAACACCCATTACAACTAAAATGTAAGTAAAATTCTGGTTTTTCCTGCAATAATACAAATACAATTCAACACAATACAAAAGCAGAGAACACCCTTCTATTCAAGCATTTTTATATTAGCCTGCTTTCAGATTACTTTAGCAAAGTGCTTCCTCAATCTTCATCTTAATACTAAACTTTTCACCTTATCTGCAACCATTCACTATTGCTGGTACAAGCAAACTTACTAACATTTAAGTTTCATTTGCAATACTTGTTCATAATACACAGATCAAGGAGATGCAGATAAACTAGCTGAAATAGTGTTATTGGCTCTAACAAACACAATTTTCGCATTTTAATAAAGTTCTGTAACTTCTTGCAGTAAAAATTAATTTATTTTAACACTTGGGGTTTCTTTCTCAATTTTTTTACCAGAGGGAGGGAGGACACAGGCAGAACAAAATGCTTGCTCATTCTCACACCATTGGTGCTAAATTTGGGACAGCTGCCACCACAGCCATGCTAGTCATGGATTTCATGCTGTTCACTGCAGGACAATTCCACCAAACAGGCAGACTGGAGTACATGGCACTACTTTCCAACCCCTAGTGAAGCCCAGGAGCAACACAGGCTATGCACAGTGCAGAGCCCCAGCAGGCATCTCTTACTCCAGATTGTATGTCTGTGTAGCACAAAAAAATGGGAATACACTGCAGTGACATACCAGAGTCAGTACAGGGTAACTGCAGAGCCACTACAGACAGAATCTGTGTCTATGCACCACCTCACTAATGCTGCTCTACACCAGGAAGCACTTGTGCTGCCAAATGTTATGAAGAAAAAGGGTAAGACATGAAGACAGACCTAGACTATTTTTCCTCCATGCCAGGCATCTGTAAAACACTGAAAACAGTTAGCACAGACAAAGCTTTAAAATAAATAAAATTAAAACTAAAATGAAAAATAAACTAAACTAAACTAAAAATAAACTACAAATAAAGTAAAAATAAAATTTAAAATAAAAAGAAATAAATGTTTTAAAAAATAAAATAAGAAAGTCTCCAGCTAATACTGTAGAAAATTTACTGTGTAAGCAGACTGCTATCACATAGAAATTCATATAATGTCTTCTGCACTGCTTCTAATGACACAGTAGAACAGCAAATTCCTTGACACAAGTATTTAATCTAGCCTTAAATGTATAATGAAAACAAAGGCTACTTACACAAAAACATAATTCACCTGATCACTTGTGGCCCCTTTTAAAGACAATTGTTTACCCAGAATTTCTTCTAGATTTAATTGTATTCATCAAACCTTTACAGCGTTAAAAAACAAATCTCCCTTTAAGATTTACACAACACTGAAAATAGCCACAGAGCATGTCAGGAATATAGGAATCAGAAAAGTGATTGTTGTGAGAATTGAGCTGGAGGCAATCTCTGCACTGTCTGTATAAGTGGACACGAGAGCCCATAGATGGCAGGGCAAAAGAAATCACCTTATGAAATACTGCAAGATGGCAGGGCAGAGAAAGCAGATGTAATCAAAGCATTTGGGATTTCAGTTCTCTTGAACCTAGAGCCTCTAGTCCCATTAATAGTATTAACAAAACTAAAGTCTCCCTCATCATTTGCATGTTCACAGAGTTCTGCATGAGAAGTGAGTTTAATGGCTTACTAATTTTAAATTTGGAAAGGACCTGAAAAATTAAAACATAACATCCAAAGATAACTCCGAAAGACTAATGGCCAACTTGTACTTCCCTAAACTTCAATCTAAGGGGCAACTTTTACCTCCCTAGAACTTCAAACCAAGTATCAGCCTTTGCCCATTGGAAAGATACTGTGGTCTCTTTATTATCTTTGCGGTCCTTTACTGAGCACTATCCGCCAAGCCTCACCTTTTCTTGTATCAGGGAGCCTGTAACAGTGTTACACATCCTGGAAGGGTGACACAGTCCTACACATGTGGCCTCACCAAGTCTGCATACAGGACAAAACTGAACTCCCCTTGACCCGCATGCAACACTCCTCCTAATGTTGCACAGAGATTTTCACTTTACTCCTTACAAGGATACATTGCGGGCTCGAGGTTGGCTTGCTGTTCAACAGGACCCCCAGGTCCTCCTCTATAGCTGGCATAGGCAGCTGCTGTTCCAGAAAATTCACACCTTCCCTTCGCTTCATGAGGATCCTCATCCCACATTCTTTCATGCAGCAGACCAAACATCAAGTGCTTTTATCAGCCAGTTCTCCTTTCTTATATTATCTGCAAACTTGTTGAGGGTAAACTCTACTCCACTGTCCAGGGCTTCAATGAAGATGTTCAATAGCAGGGGCTCCAGCAGTGAACCCAGGGGTACACTGGAACAGCTTCTGCTTAATGGCCTTTGTGCTACTGATTGCATCCCTGCGGACCTGACTATTCAGATAGTTTTGGATACACCTCACTGCTCACTTCTCCACACATACTTATCACCTTTTCCATGACAATGTCATAGAACACAATACCAAAAGCCTTACTGAGGTAAAGATAAATACCATCCATTGCTCTCTGCTCATCTACCAAGCTAGCTGCCTCATTGTAAAGGGTTATTAGCTTGCTGAAGTGTGACATCCCCTTCATAAAGCCATTCTGAACTGCTCTCACTCACCTTCCTGTCCATCACATGTTTGGAAACACGTTTCCAGGATCAGATGGTGCACAACCTTCCCATGGACTGAAGTGAGGCTGACTGGTCTGTAGTTGCCCGGATCCTCCTTCTCATCCTTCCTGATGACAAAATTAATATTTGCTCTCTTCTCTTACACAAGAACCCCTCCCAATGACCATCAGACCTTTCAAAGATGGCTTTGCAATAACATCAGCACACATGGCAGAATGGAACACCCATCATGGAACCATCCTGTCAAGCCCCATGGACTTAAAATGTTATTTAAGTGTTCCCTAACCTGATTCTTTCTTCACTGAGGGTGGAAAAAAAGGCACAGCAGAACTTGAAGATGAACATGAGACCAGAGATGGTCTCCACCCAGTTTTAAGGGCGTTGTTTAACTTGTCTAACCAGTACTCAACTGGAAGAGACAGTCCCACAGGTAGTGAACAGACCTCCAACCTCAGGGAGGTCTCTTCCAGTGAACAAAATGAAAGTATCTCTCCAGCTCAGAAACTCATCTTCAGTAGTTAAAATAGGTTTCCTTACTACAGATAACATACATTTGGTAACAATATCTGTGAGAATAAATAAAAACAGCTTTGCTTTTTCATAATGTTCTAACATGTAGAAACAGATCAAAGAGTGACATTACTATAATAAGAAAAAAAAACTAGCCAATAATATAGTAAAATAGCCAAAACTTCTACATTTTAAAATTTTAATCTAAAAGTTTTAACTAAAAGTTAAATTTAACTAAAAGTTTAACTAAAGGTTTAAAAATTTAACTAAAAGGTATGTGCTTTGGTAGGAATGGACCTACCATACTACAACTACACCCTATTTAAATGGAGCTGACCAGAATTTTGTAGGAAAAACAAATTTTAATATAAAAAATTTGGGAAAAAAAAACCTAGACAACCCTGTCACCCTAACACATCACCAGAAGACAAGGAAAACCACAGGAAAACAGTTCTGTATCTTCAGGTTCTATACCTAAGCTTTCTCTCTGTGTAGTCTGTATCATTTCTCAGGAAACAGTTTCTGTGACACTTGGAAACTTGAGAAATTGTCAAAAGACCATTAAAACAAAAGGCAATATAAACTCAAACAGCAAGGAATACTTGAAGCTTGTGAATGGAATTTCAAATTTACAGCAATAGGGGGAGGGGACAAAAGGTTCAAGCCATGAATCACAAAAATTAGAAAAGAGATACAAATTTCTTGATGCTCCCTGAAGACCAGTTTAGAAGCTCAGGCAATTGATTTGCACAGAGAAAACCTCAAACAGAATAAATGTTAAAAGCACTGACATGATATACACATTTATATTTTCCAAGGGAATCTAAAAATAGTATGTATGTATATCTAAGTGGCACATTCCTATGAGCTTTAATCCAATGCCTCATAGATTATTATCACAGTAAGTACAGCACACCGCAAATTACACAGGGGACCCTTAACTTCACTTCTCAACTACACGCATCTAACAAACCACCCTCACTCTGTCAATGTAATTTTTAGCATAATATTTATAAATGGGATAGAAGAAGGTTGTAAGCTGTGAGAATTAAAGCACACTACAATGTTGTTAGGAGAGCATGGAAAGAAAATGTTTTATGCAGTGTCTCAATTTGCTGCTACTGCTTTGTTTCCTTGATAATGAGCTCCAGCATACATATCAAATTCTTATTTAATCAGAAGACAAACAAGAGCATATGTATGAACTTCAGAGGGCCCAACAAGATAGTCAGAACACTGGCCCCTAGTCCTCCCACCATGGGCCAGCTTCAATTTTTGGTTTCAAGTTTTTATCAATAGCCAAAGGAAAACTACCAATATTGGTCTGAATTAGACAAAGAAACTACGTGCACAAGATTCAGCCATCAGCCTACACACTCCTTCTTCAAATACAGGATCATTCAGGACTTTTTTCATACTAAGCAGATCTTAAAAATAACCCACACTACCAAAAGTTTTTTCTTCTGCCATAAAACACATCTTCTTTTTCATTATTCAAAAGACAAATTTCCAGTGATAGCAGATCCTTCTCTGTTATCCCTCCCTGCTATCTCTAGTTAAGAGTAGCACTAATTTGAAATCAAGTTGCTAAATGTAAGGTCTAAACAACACTAATATTTAAAATCTATAAATCTCAATTTTCATTCCCCTTTAGAAGACACAGTTCACTCAATATCTTCCTTACTATTCTGTGATCCATGTAGTTCCAACAAATCAAAATAAGCTAATTTTAAGTTATTTTGCTATTTAAAATTTTTATGTCACTAAAACAGAAAATAATATTCAAACCTTTACACAAGCTTTATGAGTTTTCAAAACTGAAAGCATTTCTACTGATCACAAATTGCTGCAAAAGCATGAAAAACACTTCAACTGAAGAATCCTTCTTTCCTTCTTTCTTTCCCTCTGCGTAAATGAACAGCCATAACAACAGAATAAGTTTACACCTTTAAAAACTTTTAACACTCTGAAGGAAAGAGTATCATGCCACCCCTTGTGGTATTTCAATGAAAAACTATTTTTAAAAAAGATTAGGCTTGGTTATGGTAATTCCCTCAAGTTTTTTGGTTCTCTAAAATTTATTGCCTAAGACTTATACCTTCAACAGAAAGGAAAGGGAGCAGAACATTTGAAGGTCTCCCCCACCAATTAAACAAAAAACTCTGAAACAATTCAACTGTAGCCTCTTATTTCTCAATCATGCTACTGCAGAGCAAGCAAAACCTCTAGTTGTAGTTTTGATATCCCCACCATCCAATACACAACTGTCCTCATATATATTCTACCACTGGACAACTGTAGTGAACACCACAGGCCTGGCCAAGGCACCATGGAGGATTTAACAATGGGAATGCTGACACAGCAGCAGAGAGGTTTCCTGACCCCAGACTCACAACTTATCTTTGTACCCTTATAAGGAAAAATCTTGGTAACCTTTCTATTGGTTATGTATGGTCCCTCTAACCTTTGTCCATTGGTCAGGTTTGGAGCCTGGCCAAGGGTATAAAAGTAGCAAACTGGACCCTATTAAGTCGGAACAAGAAGAGCTGAAACCCTTCACATTCCCCCGAATAAACCATCCTAGTGGAGCAAGCCAGCGCCTTCTCCTCTCTCTACATCTGCCTGAAGCCTTTATGCCACAGGGAAACCTAACCCAGCAGCAGCTGAAATCCTAAAGAGCTGACAATCACTCTAAGAGCTGTTATCACCCTGATAGCTGGGAGTTTACCCTGTGGCTGAGTCTGGGCGAGCTGGCCTCCTGTACTGTATCTTCCTGGGGATAGAGGTCCCGGGACAATGCTCTGCTGATAGGACCCCCCCAGCTTCATAAGACAACACAGAAGAACAAAAGAAGATATCCATACAATTTATAATTAACCTTCTTGCCTCATGTTTTAAAAAGAAGTATAAAAACTAAGGTTTCCTGCAGAGCACTAAGGAAGGAGCAAGGTCCTCTGCTAGGTCTGAGCACTGACACTTACGTATGAGGAGTATGCAGAGTCAAAACATAATGTCAGTTTTTTAACCAATTAAAGCCAACACATTCTTTAGTACAGCCACAGACTTAGTACTTACCTTTACAGAGACTTAGCATAAATATAGAAAACTCAAAAAAAAAAAAAATCCTTCTTCATTTCTACTTTGTGCTTAAATTCCTTATGGGAGAATGAACCAACTAAAGCACACTGTGTTTTGCACAAGGATCTAGAATATGAGCACTGCTTTTTATCATATAGTCCCCTTTACTATATACAGTTATGGTTCACAAGCAACAGGTTTTAACATTACCTCTGTGAATCACATATAAATGTCACAACAATCAAAATACCTTTTAAGAAATGTTTTAGATATAGATGAAGCCACTAAATCCTTTGGATAACATAATGATGACTTCCTAACAAAAAAAAAGTTTCTGTTTTTGCACTGTACTGAAACATAGATTTAAAAAAAAATGGAAGTTATTTCATAACATGAAACAATTTCACATTTACAGCCAGGTTGAACTGAGTAACTTCAATTGAATACAGCCAGATTTCTTCTCCTTGAGAGTATAACACACTTTGGTGTGTAATGCTTCCACTAAATGGTATTGACCATTCAGCAAAAGCCTGATAGATGCTCATTTCTTGCCCTTTAACAAGGTTCAAATTCAAAAGCTAAAGTGTGAGTTGAATTACATCACTGCCCTAGTCAGCATACGTTATGTAGGAAATCACCAAGAATGCTTCAGCACCTGGGAATTGTTACAAGAAAAAAACAGCAGCTAATAAAGGCAGAAGTTTTGCCCTATGCTGAGCATATAAAGCAGATAACTTCTTATTTCAGCTGTTTCCCTGACTATGTCTACCCAAGACATGAAAGGAGGAGACTGTGGAAGAGTTGATAGCACCACATAGGGCATTATCATCAAGTCAAGTACCACCTTCACTTACTCAAAAACATAGACTAAGAAAAAACAATACAGAAAGTATGACAAGTTTTGTTCACATCTGTTTATAATAAGGTATGCAACTAGTTGTCTTTGCAGGACAGAATTTATTCCTACTACTAAAAAAAAGGAAATAAAAGCAACTTCCTCAGACATTACTGATGAACTGTCACTGTAATTGTTCTAGCCACACAAGTTAAACAGATTAACCTCATTAGAATAAAAATAAAAGGAGCACAAAGTACATTAGTACATTAACTTGTACAACATTAAATATCTGCACAATTTGCCTCTATCATTTTATTGATGTGATTCTGTTTCAGCTTTGCTGCAGGATTAAAGGGTACTTGTTCTCAAAAGTTTCCACCAACACTTTTTTCAAACAGTAGAGCAACCTACACTATTCTGAAGAATTAGCCAGTACAAATGTACCCATTTGAAGAACCTACCAGAACAAACACATCAGTAAAAGACACAACCTGCTGACAGTTATCCCTCTATAAACGGTATGTTTACATCAAGGTTTAAAGTATAAGCTCTCAGGAGCAAGGACATTATCTTCATAGTTGCCTGTAAAACATTTAACAGACTGTAAGCACTTGGAAAAAAACAAATCTAGGGAAGAAATTAAAGCGGACCAGCATGCTTGGCGTTCTCTCCTCAGTAGGTATGAATTATGCTTAGGGTGCAAGGGCACAGCTGTAAAACACTCCTGAACCCTTGTCAAACACATATGTTCACAAATAGGAAAAAATATACTCCTATAGAATCTCTGAAGAAAAGGGGGTAATGTGTATATCTCAAACACCAATAGCTGGATAACTGCAGAGCAAACCAATGGTTTGTGGAAAATGAGGTATGGCTGGAGAAGGGGCCATGCAGGGGTAGGAGAGCACTCTTCTGGGACAAGCATCCTCATTCTAGTCCACAAAGACACAAAAAACAAAAGACAGAACCAGCACAGAAGTGAGCATTAACTGTTGACCAAAGCCCAATGGCACAGCAGGATAATGAGATCATCCAGGATCCCCCAAAATCCTCCAAACCATTTCCAGAAAGGCCTCAAAGAATAAACCATGCAAGATAACTGATACACATAGAAAATGAAAACCTTGTTTCAGGACAAGGAAACTATCTCTAAAAAGCTACCCCACCAAGCCCTGCCTGCACATCCCAGGACACATCCCACAGCCAAACCAACACTAGGAATCAGGGCTGGTGATCTCTTTTTCTCTCTTCCTTCCTTTTTCTCTCTCTCCCCCTCCTTAATTCATCTCTTCCCTTCTCTCTTCCTTTCTACCCCATCCCTACTATGTAAGCTGTGTGCTTATACAGTAGGCCAGGGACTCACATACCCATTTCAATGCCAAGTGTGCAATTTATGTATAAAACCCAGTGAATTTTTGTGGACCCTCCAACTTTTGTTCAACCACAAGCATTTATGAATCTTGGGCGCTCCTTTCCCCTACTTTCCAAGTGTAAGTACTGTGAAAGGATAAAAGAATTATCCTACCAGCAAAAAGAGAGGTGTAAAAACAGAATTAATTTTATGAAGCTAAAAAGCAAACTCCTGAAAACTTTCAGAAGATGAAGAGTTGAGAAAAAGATGCCACCCAAAATAATAAGTGAGGGATGTAGCTCCTTGATTTCAGTGAGAGCATCTTGAAAAGAAACAGAAGTATCTCAGCACTGAAAATTAATAGCTTGGAAAAACAAGTAACACATCACTTTTTCTATGAGTTAAGAAGTGAATATTCCTATTACTCTCATGCATATACAATAGACAACAATCAAATTAAATGGCAACTCACACCAGAACTCTCCATCTATCTAATGCTTTCAAAAAATCATAGTCATACAAGTAAAGGAATATACAAGACCATTCTTTTCTATTGGTTTGGTTCTTTAACAAGTGGCTCAGCTCACCAGTCAACCCCAGCCACACCTAGGCTCAATATAGAAGAGCCACAAGCCATGGCTAGAGATTACAGCAACAGAGTCCTACCCCTGTTCCATAGTTTCCATATTTTCAAAACAGCAAAACTGAAACAGAAGTTAAAATAACAAAGCAGCAAGATCATCCAAAGCACAAAACTGAAGCTAGTTCAACTTTTAGATATTGACAACATAGAGATAAGAATTTTAGTGAGACTGAAAATTTACACAATTTATGTAGATGCAAGTCCTTCATTTCTGGTCAAAATAACAAGCTACAGGAGTTACAATATACTGCAGTTTCACATGCTTAACTACACTTTTTCTACGAGGTTTTAACACATGCAATCTTCCCAAATATCTTTGCACTGCCCTTAAAGAAAACCTTTTTTTCATTAGTTCACTACTGCTAATACTTCAGTATTGGAGAAACTCTCAAAAATATTTTAGAATGTGACAACTGAGGTAAAAGTGTAACCTCTACCAGACGCACAGTTTAAAGTCTACTCAATAATGCTTTAATTATTTGAAGCCTTATGAATCATCAGGGCGGGGTAGGGGATAGAGAACTTCAGTAAAATTACCACTGACTTTTGAATTAAGTTGCTCTGTCCATCTTAATTTTCCTCCAGGCAGTAGCAGCTCTGCTGAATGCAAACCTACAAAAAATCATTATAAACACATTAATGCCATAATTTAAAAGTATTTAATCCCTGTGGGATGAAGAAAACTACAATGCATCTAAAAATAACAAGGAAGATAAGCCAATTCACCAGTAGATTTAATTTTGTATCATTCCAAGCAGAAGGAGCTCTTTTTGAAGTGCTACCCTTGCAGACCAGTCAGTCCAATTTATTGCCATAACAGAACAGGAAAATACACTGAAATCAATCTTAAAATATCAACACAGATAAAAGCTAGTCTGCATAGACAGTAAAATAATTTTTGGTAAAAAAAACCCTCTGGCTTTCATATGTGACAAAGAATAGTGGAAAGGGAAAAAAAAAAAGAGTGAAAACCTCTCTATATTATTACTAGCCTGATGCTGCAAACACATCTAACACAAATGGAAGGAATGGCACATGCAAGCTATCCAGAAGACTTGATCAAAAAGATATAACATTTACTCTTGAGACTACAACATTAACATAAAGGCTAAATTCCTTATGGATTTAGTCTAGATATAGCTACTTTTTAATCTCACATAAAAATCTACACATTTCTCCTTGTAGCTGTATACTTCAAAGTCTTAAGGAATTATTCCATTATAAAAGCCAGCAAGTAAAAATTAACAAGCTTCAACATTCAACATTCTCAAAAAACAAAACAAAACAAAAAACAACCACCTAAGAACCTCTAACCAGTAAAAATTACAGGTTTAACTGTTCTACAGATAAAATGTTTTTTCAAGTGAAAATTGATTTATGAACACTACAACACTTACCTAATCCAAGAGGACCACACAAGGTGCTAGTACTGCGTGATTTATATTTTTCCAGTTTGTTTTCCTTGAGATAATATCCCGAGTTCCTGTTGATACTACATTCGTGGCAGTTTGACATAGATTTAACCTCACAGAAATCAGCTACCCATCCTTCTCGCTTACAGATTCTGCCAATGTCTGTCTTAAAAGCCTTTTCTTTTCTCTGACAGTTTCTTCTCTTGTCTATTGCATGTAGATACCACTATATGCAGCATCAGCTCCAAGTGAAATAAATACAGTTTCTACTCCACAGACTGATGTCAAAAACCCAAATTTCACATATGAACTGAAGAACATTTCCTACCTTCCGGTAGCAGAGGCATTTGTAAACAGTTATCTGGATACCTCCATACTGCTTATGAGCAACAACATTTTTCAAGAAAAATATTAAATAAAGTACAAAACAAAAAAGTATAAACAAACATGTATTAAATTCTTCATTTATAAAATCGGTCTCACTGCAAAATGAGAGAAGACTATGTCAGAAAATCTAAAAAATGAAATAAGGAGGGAAAAAAAATCTGCCATGAAACTTTTCAGCAATGTCCCCACAGTGACTCAGGCCACATTAAACCTGCAGCCAGTTAACAAAACTGGTTAAGCCTCTGACTCAGAAAGAATGTTGCCGAGAAGAAAAAGAGTAGGTAAAAAGAGGAAAGCACTTTATTTTTGCAGCTGAAGTATTCAGAACTTCATAAATGTAGCTATGCATCCATGCCATGCGGACAAAAGAATCCAAGGGTGATGTGCTCGACACTGCTAGAAGAAAAAAACCTCACGATTTCCTCAGTTCTCTTCCCAGATGTCTACTGCTTGTCTGAGAGGCCCTTTCGGGACAAAGCACGCACAAATTATCCCAGAACAGTGTCCAGTATTTCTTCCTTTCACAGGAAGAACTGCTGCAGGTCAGTGTCCGCCTTTTTTCTTCTCTGCCAGCTGAAGCAAAAGGCTACAAACATTCAGGACTGACTCTATCGTTCAAGCAACCTAAGGTAAAAAGAACCAGAAAAATCAGTTCTCCCCTATGAAATCCGGACTGGCTTTGGACAAACACGAAACAAACAAAACCCAAACGCCTGAATCTTAAAAACAGAAGCAAACAGGAACCTGGATCCCAAAGAGCACACACGGCTGCAGCCGCGGAGCCGAGCCCGCGAGCGGAAGCCAGGGCTACACCTCCACTCGCAGCCACAGAGGGCGGCGGCAGTGTTTGACGGGGGGCGCAGCCTATCAGCGGAAACCTCCTCCTGCCGCTCGGCCCCGGCAGGAAAACAGGCTGGGGCCTGGAGCCACGGGCAGTGGGGGCTGGGAGGAGAGAGTGGGGGGAAAAACAGGCAAAGAAGGAAAAGATCATGTCTCGTTTTATTGGCGAAGCTGAACAGATGTACAGAAGGCACCAGGGCGGGAAGCGCTAACCTGGGCCAGGGACATTTCCCGGAGGGGCAGCGGGAGCCGCCGAGGGAGCCCCAGCGCGGCCCGGGACATGCTTCCTTTCCCGGGCTGTGGGGACAGACAGACGCCGCTGCCGGGGTGTGCGGACACAGGCCGTCCGGTCCGGAGTCTGCGGGCATACAGAACCCCAGCTCTTGGGGTGTGCGGGCACACAGAGCCCCGGCGCTCGGGGTCCACGACCTCCCGCTGCGGCTCCGCCGAGCAGCCGTCCTCGGCCCTCCTGGCGACCGCCCCGCCTTCGCCGCCGGGGGCGGCTCCCCGTGCCGTCCACGAGGGCGCTCCGGGCAGCACGGCGGGGCAAGGAGCGTGGTGACCCAGCTGCCCTGTGTCCGCTCCGCGCCCGCTCCCGGCGCTGTCCCGGGTTGTTGCGAGTGGCCCCCGCCCCCTTCCCGCGCACGCGCACACCGCGCGCTCGCCTAGCTTTCTCAAAATGGCGCCGCTCCGCGCCGCAGTGCTCCCCATACGCACGCGCAAGCTCCGCGAGAGTCCCCGCGCGGGAGCCTAGGGAGGAGCGGGCAGGGCTCCCCGGTACCGCCCCCGCCGTGACGTCAGGGGAACCATCCCGAAGGTTCCGCGCGGGACGGGGAATCCCCAGAGCGCGCCCCGCCCTCGTGGCGGGAGACCCCGGCGCTGCCGTCACTAGCCGCGCAGCGGCGCGGCCCCGCCTGCGCATGCGCAACGACGCCGAGGCAGAGGCGGCGCCGGCCCTGGCTGCTGAGGCCGAGAGCTGGGGCCCGCGGGCCGCTGAGGCCGAGAGCTGGGGGCCCCGGGCCGCTCGGACCGAGAGCCGGGCCCCGGGCCGCTCGGACCAAGAGCTGGGCCGGCCCGGGCGGGCGCTGCGGGACCCCGGCTGGAATGCCCGTAGGCCTCGTGTGTGTGCGAGAGCGCCCGCCCAGTGCGGCCCTGGATCATCCCGGTGTGTGCCGGTGAGATCCCCGCCGGGAGGAAGCGCGGCGCCGCGGGCCCCGGGAAGCGCAGGTCCCTTCCCGTGCCCGCTACCGCTGACAGAGCGGGGCTCCGCAGCGCCGAGCACCCCCCGCACCCGCACCGCGGCTTAATCGCGGTGCCGGAGGGGCCCGAGGCCAGTAAAAACCAATAACCACCGATTAATAGAACAAAATACCAAAATCTTCGCTAAATCGACAGTTCAGTGTTCAAGCGCATGAGTGGAAATACCCTGGAGGTCCGCACAGTTATACCTAGTGTGCAGTTTTGAGAGAAACCCAAGCGAGCTACTTACGAGCAACTAGTACTGAGCAAACCCGTCTCTGTGGCAAAAGAGTGGGATGACTTGTCAGTAGAGGTGAAAAGCCAATTGAGATGGGTGATAGCTGGTTGCCTGTGAAAGGAATCTTATTTCACTCCTAATTCTTCTCCAAGGAAAACCCACAAACTCTAGTGAAGCAAATGAAGGGCTATTTAAAGGAGATACAGCTTCTTTAAAAAAGAATACAATCTCTACAAGCGGAAAAATACTGATTTTCCAATTGCATTTTGGACCCTCAAGCAGACATCAACAGACAGTGCTTTAAAGCTCTACACTACAAAAATACAAGAACTTTATATGACTCCCTCCCCATTAACAGGCTAACCTATATTCAAATAGAATTAATGCTAGAATGAGTGACCAGGGTCCTCCCTCTACGACGCAAGCTTACGTCTGTACATTATTAACAAACCACCCATATACGATTAATCAAACAAGAGCAGTATTAAGTATCTTGTTAACCCGACAGAGGAGCATCCATTAAGAAAGATTAAAACCTGTAAAAGGAACCAGGCAAACTCATCAAGGCCCGACTGTTTACCAAAAACATAGCCTTCAGCAAACCTAAAATAAGTATTGAAGGTGATGGCTGCCTGGTGACCCACGTTCAACGGCCGCAGTATCCTAACTGTGCAAAGGTAGCACAATCAATTGTCCCATAAATCGAGACTAGTATGAATGGCTAAACGAGGTCTTAACTGTCTCTTACAGGCAATTGGTGAAATTGATCTCCCTGTAGAAAAGCAGGGATAAACCCACAAGATGAGAAGACCCTGTGGAACTTCAAAACCAGCACCCACCTTAAAACACATACTGACCTGTTGCCTCCCACTTGAGGCATGGCGTCCTGGGTCAGAAACAGCATGGCAGCAACCCCTTTGCCACTCGTTCCAATAACTCGCGTTCACCAATATGGTCAACGGTAAATGGCCCTTATTAACAGTCGGGGTAGGGACTTTTATAGCAGGGGTTAATGGTACAAAGTAATGGTGAAAGGGGAGGGTCCATGCCTGCCCGTGACATCGCGATATCTTGCGCACGCTCATCTCCCACATTTCCCCCCAGCCTTATGATTAGTTAAAAACATGAAAAATGTAAAGGTTAAAACCAACAACTAGCAAACATATGTAACAGGTAAAAATGTACTGAAAC
The DNA here is from genome assembly GCA_024362935.1 of Setophaga petechia. Classification (NCBI taxonomy): domain Eukaryota; kingdom Metazoa; phylum Chordata; class Aves; order Passeriformes; family Parulidae; genus Setophaga; species Setophaga petechia. The sequence continues at coordinate 5,329,192 of JANCRA010000004.1, read as the reverse complement.
TGAACCATACAACATAACCATAACAAATTCAACCTAATGGTAAATATCTAACAAGCAAAATGTTAACTATCTCTAACTGGTTTTTAAAGAACACCAAAACATCTTCTTAAACTTGTTTAAACTGTAAAGCCCAAAGTCAATGCCAGGGGCCTAACAAGCTGGAATCAAGGGTGACCAATCATGGAACTTTGCAGGACTTCTTCCTCAGCTTTTTGCCACCTTCGCAGAGATGTAGATTCCATCCAAGTAAAGTCAGAGCCTGGCCAGGGTTCCAACTCCACCTGACGGACATTACCTCATTCCATTCAAGCAGAGTTAGAACTTGGCCAGAGTTCAAACTCTGCTCAATGGACATCATTCTATCCATTCAAGTAGGGTCATGTGGCGGTGCCGATGTCGAGCCCGGCTGGCCCACAGAGAATGCACAGCCACAACCTGGGGTTTGGGCACGGGCAGCTGCGGGTCTCAGGACCTCCCGGCGGGAGCAAACTGAGGTTCCGTGACCTTCCAGGAGCTCTCCCCACGTCCTGGTGGGGAAGGCAGCTCCTCCAGGCGAAGCGCCAACGCCAGCAACAATCACGATGGAGGTGGAGAAAACAAACGTGAGGCAGCAGTCCTCCACAGCAAGGAAAAAGGGTTTATTCAAGGGTGAGGAAGGGTACGGATGGGTAGGGTGGCTGCAGAGAACTGCCCCGAGGGGCGGGTTGAACAGAACATTATATAGGGGGACCAGGGGGAGGTGAACCCCTTCCCCTGGCCAATAACACTGGTACATAACCTGACAGACAGGGGGCGGCAGCAAATGGAATTACATAAGGGGAGGGACAGCCCTCTCCTGCCCAATCACCCTCTGCCCTGGGGGGAATGTTCTGGAGAAGCAGGCAGGGACAGAGAGTGACAGGCAGGCAGGCTGACAGCTTAGAATACAGGGGTGGGGACAACTGGATACAAAAAGGCGGGAGTAACTAAGGCGACGGGGTGAGTGGCAGCTCTGCAAGGGGAAAACAAGGGGGAGGGGGAACCCGGCAAGTGCCATCTTGAACAAATGAAACTAATACAATACAATACAACAAATTAAGGGTGAACTGAACCAGGGTGGGGGAGGGAGACTGCGGGGGCACACCGCAACAGAGTCAGAACCTGGCCAGGGTTCCAACTCCACCCAATGGATATCACCTATAACAAGACTTTCAAAAACAACACTTATGTAAACCATGACTGATAAAATGTTGTTGGGGTTTTTCCCCATCTTTCTTTGCGCCAGCCCTTCCTTTAGCTCAGCCACTGAGTCCTCCACAACCCCAGTACGGTCTGTCATCAGGCTGCTTGATGGTTTGTCACAGCCCGCAGGAGGCGAGGTATGCGGGCTGCTGGCGCGTGTGAGGATTCAGTCCTGCAAAATAAGCTTTACAAATCTCATTAGTTTTTGCCCTGAAGGTCTGGTTTTATTGACTTAAGTGGCACCATTTAATTTTACTATGTTTCTTTATGGCTGCATACCCTCGCCCTTGGTTGGAGTACCAACCTCCAGCCTGTCTCCCACTCTCCTAACTCGTTTATAACTATTACTTGTGGGCCTTCTTCTAGTACCTGGGTGGCCCAGTGCCTCTGGGCAGGACTTTTGGTTTCATCTCCCCTGGGGGACTGATTCAAAGCCAGGAGGGCAGTTGCTAGGATGTGTGCTTGATCTTTGGGTGGGAAGGAACTGGTAAAACCTTCTGGTTTTGCTAGCACTTCCAGTTTTTCTTTTAGAGTCTGGTTAGCTGTCGCAGTGCAGGAGTTGAGCCCGGCTAGCTCCACAGAAAAGCACAGCCGACAGCCTGGTGTGGAGAGGCGGCAGCGCAGCTGCAGGTCCCGGCTCTCTGGCAGGAGCTACGGGAAGTCAGCCACCCAGGAGCTCTCCTCACGGCACGGGTGAGGATGGCAGCTCCACGAGGCAAGCGCAACAGTAGCAAACGACGAGAGAGGTGGAATAAGGCGACGGGAGGCAGCAGTTCTCCACAGCGGGGGAGGGTTTATTGAGGGACGGAGGGTACAGACTCAGAGGGAAGCTGCAGGGAACTGCGCCAAGGGGTGGGAAGAACACAAACTATAAAGGGGAGCCAGGGGGAGGTGGAAATCAACCCCTAGCCAATCAACCTAAGATACAACATAAACGACATATAATCATAGCAAATAAAATTACATTGGGGGTGGGACAACCCCTCCCTGCCCAATCACCCTCTGCCCAGGGGAGAAGGTTCTAGAAGGAAGGGCATGGACAGGGGGTGACAGGCAGGTTGGTTACCCGGGAAACAACACAGAATGACAGCTCAGCTGGGGAGGAAAAAAGGGGGGAGGGAACATGAGGCAAGTGCCATCTTGGCTAATTGAACTTAATATAACACAATTTATGAATAATACAAGTAATCCAAAACTCGGGGAAGCGGCTGCGGAATGCACCGCAACAGTTAGCCCGTTCGACAACGGCCTGTCCAGTGTTTTATGCAGTATGCCGCGTACTAAAGTTATATTCCACCTCGATGTGAACGCTTGTATTGATCTCGGGATGAAACTTGGACCATTATCCGTTTTGATTTGCTTTGGGATACCTAGCCATGCCGTGGCCGTCAGCCAATGCTGGACAGTTGCCCTAGAGTCAGTTCCTTGGTGCTGTGTGGCTACGATTATTCCACTGTAGGCATCTACTGTTATCGTGAGCCATGCTCAGGGCTTCAGCAGCTGGCATAGCGTAAAATCTGTTTGCCATATTTCACCGGCTTTGGTGCCCCTAGGGTTGACACTGCTGGACCACAGCCATGATTTTTGACTGTAGGGGCACGTGGCAATGACATGCCTCACGTTGGCGATTGAGATCCCACATTTTCTTGGAAGTGCTTTGGCCCCAATATGTAAGGACTCATGCAGCTGACGGGCTTCTCTTAGCCTCCACAGCCCTTTTGCAGCAGTGTCTGCTTTGTTGTTTCCAGTTTGAAAGAATCCCTTTGATCGGACTGTGGCCGTTGACATGGATGATAGACATGGTGCCCTTTCGCAAATAGAGTGCTTCTTCCAGCAATGTAGCTGCCACGGACGCTGCTACACCGGGCCCGGCCATGGCTAGAATCTGGCCACGAATATGGAGACCATCACAATGTTCAGGTGTTCCTTTGGGAACAGTCCACATGCCAGGGCCACAGCAGCTGCTTTGAGCTGCTGGACTGAAAGTGTGGGATCTGTTGTTTCAATGCAGCGCCACTGCTCCCCTGACTGCCATACCACCGCTGCAGTGGAGGTTACTGAAAGTGTGTCTGTGAAGACTGTTGGTCCTGCTCGTAGTCAGTCAATTACCTTTGCTGGGAGGTGGTCAACTGAAGCGGTGGGCTGCTGGTGACATCCTGGCTAGCAATGCCAGCACCACTTGCATCCAAGGGGGCACTCTCCCAGCTTCACTGCCAGGCACAGCGCCTAAGGTCAGCACCTTGCATATAAGCAGCAGGGCGGCCTTTAGTAGAGACATGGCCGCCTAGAATCTTCCTCCTGCAGGAACAAGAGAGAGAGCGCTCTTCAGCTGAGGCAAGTTCGGTTTAATGTCCCGGGGAACACCAAGAACTGAAGAGGGAGAGGGCGGAGTTACTTAGGGTTATAAGGGGAGTGGGCAGTAGGGGTGGAACCAGTTTGGGAACCAATGGGAGTAGAGGGGGGAGTGGGATACACAGGATTGACATTATGGGAAACCCAATGAAAATAACATGAGGTAGGGGCCCCGGCTCCTGAACCAATCCCTCTACGTCCCAGCTAGAAGGTTCCAGAGGGTGCAGAGAGACTGACAGGCAACCGGGGTGGGGTCAGAAGAAGGACACATTGGTCTCCGGGGAAACCGGGGAGGAGTAGGGGAGACTGGCAGAGAGGGATACATTGGTTTCCAGGGAGACCAGGGAGGGGTTAAGAATGGATACATCGGTAACCATAACAACCTGGGCAATTGACAGCTACTGGGAGGGGAGGGAGAACAAGGGCAGAACTATTTTAAAACAGAGGGGGGAACTGAACAAACCAACACAACACAACAGTCAACAATTGCAAGCAACTGCACCCAAGGGGGCTTTGCTGCGTAATGAACTTTTCCTCTGAACCCAACGAGGGCTATGGCCAGGTGCTCAGACTTCATCGACTACTGTGTGGATAGTTGCTTGCGGAATGGCAGATATATTTTGGTGGGTTCAGTGCCCAGATGTCTCAAGGCGAGCGTCCTGCCTTTCATAATGAGGCTGCCAAGGCACTCAATTCCTGGGGAAAAGGCACGTGATGGTTTCCCCAAGACCACCCATTGTATCGGCTTGGCTTTATCAGCGGGGCCTTGGGCTGGCATTCCTACTCCCCCTCTCTTTGTAACGTGAACATACAGATCGACTGGTGTGTTCGCATCCTATCTGGCAAGTGTGCTTGTCGACATCTGATGTTCGATGAAGTCGAGTGAGCTCGCTGCTTCCAGGGTCAGTGCCTTTTGCTCCCATGGGCTCTTCCCTTTCAGGAGGTCATTTAAGGGATCCATGACTTCAGGAAGGATCAAGATAATGTTACAGAGCCATTGAAGGGATCCCACCAGCTGCTGCACGTCATGGAGCGTCCTGATGTTCCAGTGGATTTTTATTTGGGGAAGGGTTTTATAGGAGTCTGAGATTCCCACCCCTAAAAAGGACACGCATGGCCCCCTTTTTATTTTCACACTGAAGTCCATGAGGAAGTACTCACCATTGGAAGCACAGGTTGGGCCGCTGGCTGTTTGGGAAGGAAACGGAAAAGGCAAACTGCTCTTTGTCCTCGTCGTGCAGGGGGATGGAGAAGAAGCAATCTTTGATGTCGAGCACTGCACAGGGTTGTTCTCTTGGTATGATCAAGCTAATTGGCAATGCTGTTTGCACAGGGTCCATTGGCTGGATTTTCTTGTTCACTTCTTGTGGGTTCACTGACACATAAGCTTCTGGTCTCCATTTTTCTGTTGGTGCGACCTTGGAGCAAAACAAAACCTCCAAAAATTAGACCACACCTCTAGACTGAGAGCAACCCCTCAACGTGCTAATAGCATCCAGACCCAATACAGTTGATCAATGGACCAAGCTACCCCAGGGATAATAGCGCAATCTCCTCTGAGAGTCCGTATCAACGAGGAGGTTTATGACCTCAATGTTGGATCAGGACATCCTAGTGGTGCAGCCACTACTAAGGGTTCGTTTGTTCAACGATCAACAGTCCTACATGATCTGAGTTCAGACTGGAGCAATCCAGGTCAGTTTCTATTTATGATGAACTTTCCCCACTATGAAAGGATAGGATAAGTGAGGCCAATACCACAAGCAAGCCTTCGCCTTAAGTAATGTAAACAACTAAATTACAAAAGGCTATCACACCACACCATGTCCAAGAAAAGGACCAGCTAGCATGGCAGAGCTCAGAAAATGCAAGAGGCTTAAGTCCTTTAACTCAGAAGTTCAAATCCTCTCCCTAGCTTAACCCAAACCACCCTCCATGACTAACTACCCCCCTTAATCAAACTCATCATAGCTCTCTCCTATGCCCTCCCAATCTTAATCGCAGTAGCCTTCCTTACACTAGTAGAGCGCAAAATCCTAAACTACATACAAGGCCGAAAGGGCCCAAACATTGTTGGCCCCTTCGGAGTCCTCCAACCCCTGGCAGATGGTGTGAAACTATTCATCAAAGAGCCTATCCGGCCATCAACATCCTCTCCAATCTTATTCATCACAACCCCAATACTAGCCTTACTTCTGGCGATCTCAATCTGAACCCCACTGCCCCTCCCATTCTCCTTAGCAGACCTCAACCTAGGCCTGCTCTTCCTGTTAGCCATGTCGAGCCTGGTGGTATCCTCCGTCTTATGATCAGGTTAAGCTTCCAATTCCAAACAAGCCCTGGTTCGAGCGTTACGAGCGGTAGCTCAGACAATCTTGTATGAGGTCACCTTAGCTATTATCCTACTCTCCGTCATCCTCCTCAGCGGTAACTACACCCTCAACACTCTCACAATCACCCAAGAACCCCTATATCTCATGTTCTCCTGCTGACCCCTCGATATGATATGGTATGTCTGTACAGTCACTGAGACTAATCGTGCCCCCTTTCATCTGACAGAAGTAGACTCTGAGCTAGTGTCCAGATTCAACGTAGAATACGCAGCAGGCCCTTTTGCGCTCTTCTTTCTAGCCAAATACACTAATGTTATACTCATAAACACGCTAACTACAATTCTATTCTTTAACCCAAGCTTTTTCAACCTCCCTCAAGAGCTATTCCCTGTCATTCTAGCCACAAAAGTCCTGCTTTTATCAGCAGGATTCTTATGAATCCACGCTTCTTGCCCATGATTCTGATACGACCAGCTAATACACCTGCTATGGAAAAATTTCCTGCCACTCACACTATTTCTGTGCCTCTGACACACCAGCATACCAATTTGCTACACAGGCCTACCTCCTTACCTAAGGCCTTACTGGAAATGTGCCTGAACACTGAGGGTCACTGTGATAAAGTGAACATGGAGGTATACCAGCCCTCTAATTTCCTAGCGCTTAGAAAAGCAGAAATCAAACCTACACTAGAGGAATCAAAACCCTCCATACTCCCTTTATATTACTTTCTAGTAGAGTCAGCTAAACAAGCTATTGGGCCCATACTCCGAAAATGATGGTTCAACTCCTTTTCCTGCTAATGAGCCCCCAAGCAAATCTAATCTTCATCATTAGCCTACTGCTAGGAACAACCATCTCAAGCAATCACTGAATCATAGCCTGAACCGGCCTTGAAATCAACACGCTTGCCATCCTCCCACTAATCTCAGAATCCCATCACCCACGAGCCATTGAAGCTGCTACTAAATATTTCCTAACCCAAGCAGCTGCTTCTGCTCTTGACTTATTCTCCAGCATAACCAACGCATGGCACACCGGACAGTGAGGCATCACCCAACTTACTCACCCAACATCCTGCCTGATTCTCACTTCAGCAATCGCGATAAAATTAGGACTAGTACCATTCCACTTCTGATTTCCAGAAGGACTCCAAGGCTCTCCTGTCACCACCGACCTCCTCCTATTCACCATCATAAAACTCCCCCCAATCACGCTACTCTACATTGCAGCGGCGTTGGCCTGATGGTCAAGCGTCCGGCAGGCTCTGAGTGGCCATCACCCAAGCTGCACCAGAGGGTCCCTTTGGCGGCGAATGGCCTTGGGCTGACGCCCGGACGGACTGCTGGCACTGCGGTGTCGACAAGGCAGGAGTCTGGACACTCACTGAGGGTGATGCAGGTTTATTGATAAACCCGAGAAAGCATCCAGGGAGCGACCCCAAGGAGAAGGAACAACAGGGAGAAACCCCCAGCGAGTGACCCAGAGGGGAGGGAGAAACAAGCATATAAAGGGGGGAGTTTACAAAGGGAGGGGTTGACAATGAACCAATGGGGAATAACAGGGGAGTGGACTGAACATAATTGACATGGCAGAGGAACGAATTGAAACATAATGAGGGAGGGGCCCCGGAACCACAGCCAATCCTGGCTCCCAAGACGGAGAACTTTCTGGAAGCTGGGGAGGAGTAGGGAGTGATTGACTGGGCCCGGGGAGGAGAACAAGTATACGTATAAGGGAAAAAAGGGCAGGAGAAATTACATAACTTACATAAGTGACAAGGAGGGTGACGGGAGTAACCAAGGATACAAAATTATTGACAGGTCACTGGCGGGAAGGGAATATGAAGGCAGAACCATTACAAAACAAAGGGGGGAGCAGTACAAAATAGGAGAGCAATAAAACAAACTAAATTTACACACTACAACACTACATAACCTCCCCCTCTCTAAATCCTATGCTCTTAACCACCCTAGCTATCCTCTCAGCAGCCCTAGGAGGATGAATGGGTCTCAACCAAACACAAATCCGAAAAATCCTAGCCTTTTCTTTCATCTCTCACTTAGGCTGAATAGCAATTATCATCATCTACAACCCTAAGCTCACCCTCCTCAAGTTCTACCTGTACACCGTGATAACTGCAACCATCTTCCTCACCCTAAACCTAAAACTATCTACCCTAATTAACTGCATGAACCAAAATCCCATCCTTAAATGCAATACTACTTCTAACCCTGCTTTCCCTTGCAGGCCTCCCTACCCTAACAGGATTCCTGCCCAAATGACTTATTATTCAAGAACTAACTGAGCAAGACATAGCCCCAGCAGCTACACTTACCTCCCTCCTCTCCCTACTAAGCCTATTCTTCTATCTTCGGCTCGCATACTGCACAACTATCACACTCCCCCTGCACACTACAAACCACATAAAACAATGATGTACTAATAAACCAGCTAGCATCACAATCGCTATCTTAACCACCAGGTCCGTCATACTCCTCCCTATCTCCCCTATAATCCTCACCATTGTCTATGAAACTTAGGATTACCTAAACCAAAGGCCTTCAGAGCCTTAAACAAGAGTTAAACCCTCTTAGTTTCTGCTAAACTGCAGAAACTACCTGCAGGCCACTACCCTGCATACCCTAAATGCAACTCAGGTGCTTTAATTAAGCTAGGACCTTCCAATTTACTAGACAGATGGGCTTTGATCCCATGATACTATAGTTAACAGCTATATGCTCTAACCAACAGGCCTCTGCCTAAGGCTCCAGTACATAATCAATGCACATCAATGAGCTTGCAATTCACTATGAATGTCACTACAGAGCCAATAAGAAGAGGAATTGAACCTCTGTAAAAAGGACTACAACCTAACACTTACACACTCAGCCATCTTACCTATGACATTCATGAACTGATGAATATTCTCAACTAATCACAAAGACATCAGGACCCTATACCTAATTTTCGGCACGTGAGCTGGAATAGTGGGTACCGCCCTAAGCCTCCTCATCTGAGGAGGACTAGGCCAGCCTGGAGCTCTTCTAGATGACGACCAAGTCTACAACATAGTTGTCACGGCCCATGCCCTTGTAATAATTTTCTTCATAGTTATACCAATTACAATCGGAGGGTTCAGAAAACTGACTAGTCCCTCTAATAATTGGAGCTCCAGACATAGCATTCCCACAAATAAACAACATAAGCTTCTGACTACTCCCCCCATTCCTTCTCCTCCTAGCATCGTCCACAGTTGAAGCAGGTGTCGGCACAAGCTGAATAGTATATCCCCCACTAGCTGGCAACCTAGCTCACGCCGGAGCCGCAGTCGACCTCGCAATTTTCTCCCTACACCTAGCCGGTATCTCTTCAATCCTAGGGGCAATCAACTTCATTACAACAGCAATCAACATGAAACCTCCTGCCCTCTCACAATACCAAACCCCCCTGTTCATTTGATCAGTCTTAATTGCTGCAGTCCTCCTACTCCTATTTCTCTCACTCCTTGCCGCAGGAATCACAATGCTCCTCACAGACCGCAACCTCAACACTACATTCTTTCACCCTGCTGGAGGAGGAGATCCTGTCCTACACCAACATCTTTTCTATTCTTTGGTCACCCAGAAGTCTACATCCTAATCCTCCCAGGATTTGGGATCATTTCCCACATCATAACATACTACACAGGCAAAAAAGAACCATTCAGTTACATGGGAATAGTATGAGCCATGCTATCTATTGGATTCCTAGGCTTTATCATCTGAGCCCACCACATATTCACAGTAGGAATAGACATTGATGCTTGAGCATACTTCACATCTGCCACTATAATCATTGCTATCCCAACTGGAATCAAAGTATTCAGCTGATTAGCCACACTCCACAGAGGTACAATCAAATGAGACCCCCCCAATACTATGAGCCCTAGGATTCATCTTCCTATTCACCATTGGAGGTCTAACAGGAATCATCCTAGCAAACTCCTCACTAGACGTTGCCCTACACAGCACTTACTATGTGCTCACTTCCACTACGTACTGTCTATAGGAGCAGTATTTGCAATCCTGGTGGGCTTTACCCACTGATGCCCCCTATTTACTGGATACTCACTCCACTCAACATGAGCTAAAGTACATTTCGGTGTAATATTCATAGGTGTAAACCTGACCTTCTTCCCTCAACACTTCCTAGGCCTAGCCGGCATGCCACGACGATACTCAGACTACCCAGACGCCTACACACTATGAAACATTATCTCCTCAGTGGGGTCACTTACCTCCCTAACAGCCGTGATCATATTAATATTCATCATCTGAGAAGCGTTTGCATCAAAACGTAAAGTCTTACAGCCAGAACTAACCAGCACTAACGTCGAATGAATCCATGGCTGCCCACCCCCATTCCACACCTTCGAAGAACCTGCCTTCATCCAAGCCCAAGAAAGGAAGGAGTCAAACCCCCATATGTTGGTTTCAAGCCAACCGCATAGACCACTCATGCTTCTTTCTCATAAAGAGATGTTAGTAAAATAATATCATAGCCTTGTCAAGACTAAATTGCAGGTGAAAGCCCAGCACATCTCCACCCAAACATGGCCAGCCACTCACAACTTAACTTCCAAGATGCTTCCTCACGTATCATAGAAGAACTAATAGGGTTCCACAACCACACCCTAATGGTTGCACTAGCAATCTGCAGTCTCGTCCTCTACCTATTAACCCATATACACACAGTAAAAATATCATCAAACACAGTTGACGCACAAGTAATCGAGCCTGTCTGAACAATTTTCCCCACTATAGTTCTAGTCATGCTCGCCCTACCATCCTTACAAATCCTCTATATGATAGATGAAATCAACAAACCCGACCTAACCCTAAAAGCCATCAGCTACCAATGATATGAACCTATGAGTACACTGACCTCAAAGATTTAACATTCGACTCCTACATAATCCAAACAACAGACCTGCCCTTAGGACATTTCCGCCTACTAGAAGTCGACCATCGTGTTGTCATCCCCAAAAACTCCACCATCCGAATCATCGTCACCGCCGCCGACATTCTCCACTCATGAGCCATTCCTAGTCTAGGTGTAAAAACTGATGCAATCCCAGGACGCCTCAACTAAATTTCCTTCTTTGCCTTCCGACCAGGCGTTATCTACGGACAATGCTCAGAAATCTGCGGAGCCAACCACAGCTTCATACCAATCATAGTAGAATCCACTCCACTCGCCAGCTTCGAAAGCTGATCCTCTCTAATATCATCCTAATCATTAAGAAGCTATGGACCAGCATTAGCCTTTTAAGCTAAAGAAAGAGGGACCCCTCCCTCCTTAATGATATGTCTCAACTGCACCCCAGCCCCTGATTTTTTATCATGCTCACTTCATGACTCACTTTCTCTTTAATCATCCAACCCAAACTTCTGTCATTCGTATCAATAAATCCCCCCTCTAACAAACCACCCATCGCTCCAAGCACCACCCCCTGAACCTGACCATGAACCTAAGCTTCTTTGACCAATTTTCAAGCCCATCCTTCTACTAGGAATCCCACTAATCCTCATCTCTATAACATTCCCAGCCCTTCTACCGCCATCCCTAGACAACCGACAAATCACTAATTGACTCTCAACCCTCCAACTATGATTTATTAACCTAATCACAAGACAACTAATAATGCCTCTTGATATAAAAGGGCACATATGAGCCCTAATCTTAACATCCCTCATAGTCTTCCTTCTACTCATCAACCTGCTAGGCTTACTACCCTGCACATTCACCCCATCTACCCAACTGTCTATAAATTTAGCCCTAGCCTTCCCCCTATGACTGGCCACCTTCCTAACAGGACTGCAAAACCAACCCTCCACTTCACTAGGCCACCTCCTGCCAGGAGGCACTCCCACTCCACTAATCCCAGACCTTATCTTAATTGAAACAGCAAGCCTACCCATCCGCCCACTAGCACTGGGCGTACACCTAACAGCCAACCTCACAGCAGGCCACCTTCTCATCCAGCTCATCTCTACAGCTACAACAGCCCTGTTCTCCACAATACCAGTAGTTTCCCTCCCGACCTTTCTAGTTCTCTTCCTGCTAACCATCCTAGAGGTAGCAGTAGCAATAATCCTAAGCCTGTGTCTTCATACTCCTACTAAGCCTTTACCTACAAGAAAATATCTAACTCTCAATGCCACACCAAGCACATTCTTACCACATAGTTGACCCCAGCTCCTGACCCATCCTTGGAGCAGCTGCTGCCCTCCTACCTCAGGACTAACAATATGATTCCACTACAACTCCCCCCGACTCCTCATCCTAGGGCTACTCTAAACTATCTTCGTCATGTTCCAATGATGACATGACATCGTACGAGAAAGCACATTCCACGGCCACCACACCCCTACTGTGCAAAAAGGACTACGTTACAGTATAGCTCTATTTATTACATCAGAAGCCTTCTTCTTCCTAGGCTTCTTCTGAGCTTTCTTCCACTCAAGCCTGGCTCCCAAACCCAACTGGGAGGACAATGACCACCTGTCGGAATTAAACCCCTTAACCCCATAGAAGTTCCACTCCTAAACACTGCCATCCTCCTAGCCTCAGGCGTCACTGTCACATGAGCCCACCACAGTATCACAGAAGCCAACTGAAAACAAGCAATCCAGGCCCAATCCCTAACAGTCCTCTTAGGATTCTACTTCACCGCCCTACAAACCATAGAGTACTGTGAAGCACCCTTCTCCATTGCCGATGGGGTCTATGGCTCAATATTCTTTGTCACCATCGGATTCCATGGCCTACATGTAATTATCGGCTCTACATTCCTACTAGTATGCCTCCTACACCTAATTAAATGCCATTTCACATCAAACCACCACTTCAGATTTGAAGCAGCCGCCTGATACTGACACTTCATAGACGTCGAATGATTATTCCTCTACTTCTCTATCTACTGATGAGCATCCTACTCTTCTAGTATATTAATTACAATCGACTTCCAATCCTTAGAATCTGGTTTAAATCCAAAGAAGAGTAATAAACATGATCCTGTTCATTCTAACCCTATCACTAACCCTGAGCATCCTCCTAACCGCACTAAACTTTTGACTTGCCCAAATAACTCCCAACGCAAGAAAACTATCACCATATGAGTGCAGATTCGACCCCCTAGGATCTGCTCGACTCCCCTTCTCAATCCGCTTTTTCCTAGTAGCCATCCTCTTCCTTCTATTCGACCTAGAAATCGCCCTACTCCTCTCACTGCCATGAGCCACCCAACTGCAATCCCCCACCACCACCCTAACCTGAACTCCCGCATTTATCCCACTCCTTACCCTAGGGCTGGTGTATGAGGGAATTCAAGGCGGATTAGAATGAGCAGAGTAACAGAAAGTTAGTCTAACCAAGACGGTTGATTTCAACTCAAAAAATTATAGCTCCCATCCTATAACTTTCTTTAAGTCCTACCTCCATCTAAGCTTCTACTCAGCCTTCACCCTAAGCAGCCTAGGCTTTCACCGAACCCACTTAATCTCAGCCCTACTATGTTTAGACAGCATAATACTATCTATATATGTCGCCTAGCCATATGGCCCATCCAAATCCAATCACCAGTCTTCACTATCCTATCCATCCTCATACTAACATTTTCCGCCTGCAAGGCAGGCACAGGCCTAGCTCTACTAGTAGCTTCAACCCAAAACCAGGGATCCGACCACCTACACAACTTCAACCTCCTACAATGCTAAAAGTCATCGCCCCAACTGCAATAATCCTCTCCTTAAACCTCTCTCCCCACGTAAACACCCATGAACCAACATCACACTATACAGCCTACTAATCGCCACCCTCAGCCTTCAATGACTCACACCGTCATACTACTCAAACAAAGGCTTAACCCTCCGAACATCTATCGATCAAATCTCCTCCCCCCTGCTAGTCCTCTCATGCTGACTCCTTCCCCTCATAATCATAGCAAGCCAAAACCACCTAGAACAAGAACCCATCAACCGCAAACGAGTCTTTGCCTCAACAGTAATCCTAGCTCAACTATCCATCCTCCTAGCCTTCTCAGCCTCAGAACTAATACTCTTTTACATTGCATTCGAAGTCACCCTCATCCCCACCCTCATCCTCATCACACAATGAGGCAACCAACCAGAACGCCTGAATGCTGGCATTTACCTCCTATTCTACACACTCGCCAGCTCATTCCCACTACTGATCGCTATCCTTCACCTGCACAATCAAATTGGCACAATATACTTCCCAATACTCAAACTTTCACACCACACATTAAACTCTTCTTGATCGAGTTTAGCTGCAAGCCTAGTCCTCCTACTAGCCTTCATAGTTAAAGCCCCCCTATATGGCCTCCACCTATGACTCCCCAAAACCCACGCAGAAGCCCCCATTGCTGGATCCATGCTACTAGCAGCCCTACTCCTAAAACTCAGAGGCTATGGCATCATACGAATCATAATCCTAGTAAACCCATCATCAAACAACCTACACTACCCTTTCATCACCCTAGCCCTATGAGGAGCACTAATAACCAGCGCCATCTGCTTACGTCAAATCGACTTAAGTCACTAATCACCTACTCATCTTCAGCCACCTAGGACTAGTCGTAGCCACAACCATAATCCAGACCCAATGAGCATTCTCAGGGGAAATGATCCTAATAATCTCCCACAGCCTAACCTCCTCAATACTATTCTGCTTAGCCAATACCAACTATGAACGAACCCACAGTCGAATCCTCCTACTTACACGAGGAATCCAACCCCTCCTACCACTCATAGCCACCTGATGACTCCTAGCCAATCTAACAAACATAGCCCTCCCCCCAACAACAAACCTCATAGCAGAACTAACCATTGTAATCGCATTTTTCAACTGATCTGCTTTCACAGTCATCCTGACGGGGGCCGCAATCTTACTTACTGCCTTATACACCCTATACATAATAATAAATAACACAATGAGGCATCCTCCCATCCCACATCACATCAATTCAAAACTCCTCCACATGAGAACATCTCTGTGGCGGTGCCGAATCCGAGCCCGGCTGGCTCCACAGAGTGCACAGCCAACAGCCTGTTGTTTTCGGGCACGGGCAGCTGCAAAGTCCAGGACCTCCAGGCGGAGCAAACTGGAAACCGATGCCCTTCTCTGGAGCTCCCTCCACGTCGGTGGTGGAGGAGGCAGCTCCAGCAGGCCGAGGAACAGAAGCGGTAGCACGAGCGGAGGTGAAAGATCAGGCGTGAGGCGACAATTCTCAGCAGCAGAGGGAAGGTTTATTAAAGGGAGCGAAAGGTAATGACAGGGAGGAAGGCTGCAGGGAACTGCACTGAGGGGCGGGGTGAACAGAAGTTATATAGAGAGACCAGGGGGAGGCTAACCCCTTCCCCTGGCCAATGAACTTAACTTACAACATAATTGACAGAGGGGGACAACAAATGAAATCACATAAGGGGTGGGACAGCCCTCTCCTGCCCAATCACCCTCCGCCCTGGGGAGAAGATTCTGGAGAAACAGGCTGGGGCAGAGAGTGACGGGCAGGCAGACTGGCAACTTATCATACAGGGGTGGGGATTAAAAGATACAAAAAGGCGGGAGTACCCAAGGTAACTAACTGACGGACAGCCCTGCAGAGGGAAAAACAGGGGGAGGGGAAACCCGGCAAGCGCCATCTTAGGCAATTGAAATTAGTACAATACAATACCACAAATTAAAGTTTAACTAAACCGAGAAAGGGGGGAGGGAGACTGCGGGGGCGCACCGCAACACATCTCCTCATAGCCCTACACATAATTCCCATGATACTCCTAATCCTCAAACCTGAATTAATTTCCGGCATCCCCACATGCAAGTATAGTTTCAACCAAAACATTAGACCATGACTCTAAAAATAGGAGATAAACCCTTCTTACCTGCCGAGGAGAGGTAAAAGCAGCAAGAACTGCTTACTCTTGTATCTGAGTATAAAACCTCAGTCTCCTTACTTTCAAAGGATAATATCAATCCAATGGTCTTAGGAGCCACTCATCTTGGTGCAAATCCAAGTGAAAGTAATGGACCGCTCACTAGTCCTAAACACATTCATACTCTTAACCCTAGCAACCCTTGCCACCCCCATCCTATTCCCCCTTCTATCCAACAATCTCAGAAACACCCCCTGCACAATCATAAACACAGTCAAAACCTCCTTTCTAATCAGCCTAGTCCCAATAACAATTTAGATCTATTCGGGGACAGAAAGCCTCAGTTCCTTCTGGAGTGAAAATTCATTATAACTTTCAAAATCCCAATCAGCCTAAAAATAGACTTCTATTCCCTCACCTTCTTCCCCATTGCACTGTTCGTATCATGATCCATCCTGCAATTTGCAACATGTTACATGGCCTCAGATCCTTACCTTACAAAATTTTTCACTTACCTACTATTCTTCCTAATCACCATACTCATCCTAATCATCGCCAATAACCTTTTTGTCCTATTTATTGGCTGAGAAGGAGTCAGAATCATATCCTTCCTACTAATCAGCTGATGACACAGCCGAGCAGAAGCCAACACCGCCGCCATCCAAGCCATACTTTACAACCGGATCAGAGACATTGGACTTATTCTCTGCATAGCATGACTGGCCTCCACCACAGACACCTGAGAAATCCAACAACTTCCCACCCCATCCCTAACCCCCACACTACCTCTTCTAGGCCTCATCCTAGCCGCAACTAGAAAATCTGCTCAATTCGGCCTCCACCCATGAGTTCCAGCTGCCATAGAAGGACCAACCTCCATATCTGCCTTACTCCACTCTAGCACTATAGTAGTAGCCAGAATCTTCCTACTCATACGAAGCCACCCCCTATTTAATAATAACCAAACCGCCCTAACCCTGTGCCTCTGCCTAGGAGCTCTATCCACACTATTTGCAGCCACATGTGCCCTCACCCAAAACGACATAAAAAAAATCATTGCCTTCTCTACCTCAAGCCAACTAGGACTAATAATAGTTACAATAGGACTAAACCTACCCGAACTAGCTTTCCTCCACATCTCAACCCATGCATTCTTCAAAGCCATGCTCTTCCTATACTCAGGCTCCATAATCCACAGCCTAAACGGTGAACAGGACATCTGAAAGATAGGAGGGCTCCAAAAAATACTCCCCACAACCACTGCATGCCTCACCATTGGCAACCTCACCCTAATGGGAACACCATTCCTGGCAGGATTTTACTCAAAAGACCAAATCACTGAAAGCCTAAACACATCCTGTTTAAACACCTGGGCCTTACTTCTAACCCTTCTAGCCACATCATTCACTGCAGTATACACAATCCGCATAACCGTACTAGTACAGACCGGCTTCGTTCGGGTTCTGCCCTTGACTCCAGTAAATGAAAACAATCCCGTAGTAACTCCCCCCATCACTCGCCTTGCACTAGGAAGCATCTTAGCAGGATTCCTCATCACTTCATTCATTATCCCAACAAAAACCCCTCCAATAACCATGCCATTCTCCATTAAAATAACTGCCCTAATCGTAACAGTCCTAAGCATCACTTTAGCCCTAGAAATTTCAAAAGTAGCCCAAACACTTATCCTTACAAAACAAACCTCTAATCCACCACCTAAGCATAACCAACTTCCTCAAAGGAGGACAGACATCGCCTCCTATCTAATTGACCTCTCCTGAAACAAAATACTAGGCCCAGAAGGACTCCCTAACCTGCAGCTAATAGCAACCAAAACTGCCACCACCCTCCACTCAGGCCTAATCAAAGCCTACTTAGGATCATTTGCCTTATTCATCCTCATCATCCTCACATCCACACACAGAAACAACCAATGGCCCTCAACCTTTGTAAAAACCACCAAATCCTTAAAATCATCAACGATGCCCTAATCGACCTCCCAGCGCCATCAAACATCTCAACATGATGAAACTTCACATCTCTATTAGGCATTTGCTTAATCATTCAAATCGTCACAGGTCTTCTGCTAGCTATACACTACACACTATACACTAACCTAGCCTTCTCCTCTGTCGCCCACATATGCCAAGATGTACAATTCCACTGACTCATCTGCAACCTCCATGCAAACGGAGCCTCCTTCTTCATCTGCATCTACCTACACATCGGCCGAAGACTTTACTACGGCTCATACCTAAACAAAGAGACCTGAAACGTCAGAGTCATCCTCCTCTTAACCCTCATAGCAACTGCTTTCGTAGGATACGTCGTACCATGAGCCCACATATCATTCTGAGGAGCTACCATAATCACAAACCTATTCTCTGCCATCCCTTACATTGGAAAAACCCTAGTCAAATGGGCCTGAGGCGGGTTCTCTGTTGATAACCCCACACTGACCTGATTCTTCACTCTCCAATTCCTTCTTCCATTTGTCATTGTAGGCCTTAATCTCGTCCATCTCACCTTCCTCCATGAAACAGGCTCAAACAACGCACTAGGCATTCCCTCAGACTGTGACAAAATCCCCTTCCACCCTTACTACACCATCAAAGACATCCTAGGATTTGTACTAATACTCTCCCTACTCGTCTCATTAGCCCTATTCTCCCCCAACCTCCTAGACAATCCAGAAAACTTCACTCCAGCCAACCCACTAGTCACCCCTCCCCATATCAAACCCAAATGATACTTCCTATCTGCATACGCCATCCTCCGATCTATTCCAAACAAACTAGGAGGCGTACTAGGTTCTAGGGAGGATTCTTACTGCCTGGGATCTAAATGCCTAAATGACCGTTTTGCAATTTTGAAATCCTTTTACCAACACAATCAAAATTGTCTTTTCAATTAATTAGGTAAAAAGTAAACTTACAAAATTAATATTTTGATATAGTTAGAAAGAACGCTGGCAAGTGTTTGTAGCACCTGCATTTGATTGTGGATTTTCTTTGGAAGTTTCCTCCACAAGTTTTAAATTATTGTAGAAACTGAGATTATGCACTGACTTTTGACAAAAATTGTCTCAAACTGTAGGATTCTCTTTTAAATGCATTTTACAGGCATGTATATGTGGCCTGTAAAATGGGGCCACATATACACATTAAACTCTAAAATAATTTTTTACAAAAATTATTTTTTGTAACTTGATAGAAATCACTAAAAAGCAATTACCAGAAACATGACTAAACAATTACCAGACTAACAGCAAACGAACTAAGCAACAATTACTAGATACTAAAAATCAACAACTGAGAACATAAAGTAGAAAAAGCACATAATAATTTCATCTTTAAACTGACAGAAACTCTGAAACAATTCAGAAGCTCTGAAACATTAATCTTCAGCTCAACTCTGAGTGTTTAAGCCCCAGTTCCAGTTTCAAACACCAGCAGTGTTTTTCTAGGTTCAAGAATTCAAGATTCATCACAGTCTTGAGTGCAGTGAAACCTCCTTTCTCTTCATCCTTGAAGTTGTTTGTCCTTCTATTTGCCTGTACTGCAAAAGCAAGGATTCCCAGGAAGGGTGTGGGAGCATTCCCTGTGTCCCTTATTTATTAGCACAGCCTGATGCCAAACCTGAGCAGGAAAGGCAGGGTAGTGCTCTGCCACCTGGCTCAGCTATGAACCAACAGCCCAGGTGTTGGTGAACCTCACGCCGCGGGCCTCAGTCCATCAATGCAGCCTGTCCAAATCCCTCCCTTCCTGCCCTCCAGCCGACCTACACTCACACCCAGCTTGGTGTTGTTTGAGGATACACACTCAATCCCCTCATCCAGATAATTGATAAAGGTATTAAATAGAAATGCCCCCAGTGCTGAGCCCTGGTGAGCCCCACTGATGAGCAGCCACCAGCTGGATGTAACTCCACTCACCACCACTTTCTGGGCCCAGCCATCCAGGCAGATTTTACCCAGTGAACAGAGCACTTGTCTGAGCCATGGGCTGCCAGTTTTTCCAGGAGAATGGCAATGGAGACAGTATCAAAGGCTTTACTAAAGTCTAGGTAGATAACATCCACAGCCTTTCCTTCATCCACCAAGCAAGTCACCTGTTTATAGAAGGAGATCAGATTGGCCAAGCAGGATCTACTTTTTCCCACCACGCTGGGTGGGCCTGATCCCTTGGCTGTCCTGCACATGCCGTGTGATTGCACTGTAGCACTCAAGATGATCTGTCCCATAACCTTGCCAGGCACTAACGTCAGGCCTGTAGCTCCCCCGAACCTCCCTCCAACCCTTCTTGTAGATAGGTGTCATGTTAACAAAAATCTGCTAATTTTTTTTGTGTGAGAAAAAAAGTTACAAAAACTAATCAGGCCAAGGCGAGGTTAATAGCTCTCTCCCCTGGGCAGTGGGGAGAAAAGACGAAACATGGAGGAGGGACATGCAAATTAACTCCAAGGCCATCATGCCATGAGGAGCTACTGCTCCAAACGTACTAAGAAAACCCCTAAAATAACGAGCCAATATAAAGTTGCGAAGTTAGAGTGTTGCCTGGACGTGAGGAGCAGTGCTGGAACTGCAGAGACGCTGAAAAGCTTTGTGGCCCCTCACCCTGGGCAGGAGTTGTCCCGAGCACAGAGCGGACGAGGCGGGGCGAAGCTGCGAACTGGAGCTGAGGGTCACGCCCAAAGACTCCCACGAGGATCGGACCCTCCAGGCCTGCCCCTAGTGGACAAAGCTGAGCATATCCTCCTCCTACGAGCCACCCTGGGAGACCCGACTCGTTGAGCTTCCTATCCTGAGCTGATCACCTTTGATAAAGGCATTAAAAAAGAGAAAGCCTCCTTGCCCTGTTTATTTCATGTCACATTGGCCAATCTTCACTCAAGTCACCTGGGACCTCTCAGGTTAGCCAGGTCCATTAGTAAATGAGGGAGAGTGAGCTTTTCCACTGGCTCCTCAGTATCCTTGGGTGGATTCCATTTCGCCCTCTACACTTTTGATGTCAAAGCAGCTCAGTAGGTCACTGACTGAGTTCTCCTGGAGAGGGGCTCACTTCTGCTCCTTGTGCTTGTCTACCAGCTCAGAGGGCTGGTTGCCTTGATAACAACTGTCTTCTTGTTAAAGGTTGACTCAAAGCAGGCATTAACTACCTCAGCCTTTTTCTCATCTTTAGGTACAATGTTTTCCTCTGCATCCAATAAGGTATGGAAATATTCTTTGATCTTCCTTCTGTTAATTTTTTTAATAAGAACTCTTTAATTATCTTTCACAGGAGTGGCCAGATTGAGTTCTAGCTCAGCTTTTGCCTTTCTGACTTTGAGCCTACATGACCTAATACACTTGTACACTTCTTCCTTGTACACTCCTGAGTTGTCTTCTTCCAAAGGTCATAGAATCTCCTTTTTAGCTTGAGTTCCAGGAAAAGCCCACTATACAGCCAGGCCAGCCTTCTTCCTCCCAGCCCCCTCCAGCTCGTCTTTTGGCAAATAGGGATGAGCTGCCCTTGTGGCTTTAAGATTTCCTTCTTAAAGTATGTTCAGCCTTATTGGATCCCTTTGTTATTGAGGATTGCTTCCCAAGGTGTCGTAGACATCCTTTCTGTAGGATTTTTCCTGCTAGAGCTGAGAAAATCCTTTCTGTAGGATTTTTCCTGCTAGAGCTGAGAAGCTCAGTAACAAATGTAAACAATTATTATCTGCTGCTGTGGAATGCAACAGGTCCACCCGTGATTGGTCCCCTGTAGATGTTTGGATCTGCTGACCACTCACAGTGGAGCTGCTATCACTCTCTGCCGAGGGACAGACCTTCGTTATTATTGTTTCTATCTCTATTCTTAGCTTAGCCTGCTTCTGAAGAAGCTCCTTTCTTTTCCTATTCCTATGTAGAATAGTTATAATGTTATATATATATCATAATATAATAAATCAAGCCTTCTGATCATGGAATCAAGATCCTGACTCTTCCATCCTCTAAAAAACCTCTGTGACCACCACCACACCAAGGGACTCTCTGAACCACTGTCCTGAAGTGGCCAAAGTCTGCCCTCTGGGTAGGCCAAAACAGAAGTTTAGCTGATGCCCTCCCTTCCTTCACCAAGAATTGAAAGTTGTCATTTTGTGGTCACTATCTGCAGTGGTCTGGCGAGAATGTCCCGGCTAGCTGGCCAGCAACCGCTAGCAGCACGGGGGGCACTTGTACCAATAGCCGAGCTTCAGGACAGTGCCTAAGGGCAACGCCCAGTGTTATAGCTGTAGCGCTGCCTTGTGCAAGGACGAGACCGGCTAGAGGCTGCGGCCAACAGGAATAACGAGAGCGCTCTTCGACTGGGGTAGAGTCCGGTTTATTGCATCCAGGGAAAACCAGCAATCGAAGAGGGGGAGGGAGGGGGTTACAGTAACTTAAAAAGGGAGAGGGATACAGGGGAGGAGCCTGTCCTTGGGCGAATAGGAGTGCAGAGGGGAGTGGGGTACAGAGGATTGATACAAGGGAAATACCAATAATAGCAACTTGGAGGAGGGGCCCCGGCCCCTGAGCCAATCACTCCGTGCCCTAGACAGAAGTTTCTAGAGAAAAAAGTGGCGGCAGAGAGAGACTGGCAGGGCACCGGGGAGGGGTTTAGAAAAAGATACAATGATTACCAATGGCAACTGGGGTGGAGTTAGGGTGACAGACAGTAACAGGAAGGGGAGGGAAAACCAGGGCAGAACCATTACAATATAGGGGAAACAGAACAGTCCAACCTAGGCAGGGGAGAACAATGCAACTTATAAAGACACAATACAACAACTATCCCCAAGACAGCCTTAGACCACCACATCACCCCCAGTCCTTCTCTATTCACAAACAGCAGGTCAAGTGAGGTCTTCCCTCACACCATCTGTGTGAGGAAATTGGGTTCCACATGGTCCAGGAACCTCCTAGAATGCCTCTTCTCTGCTGTGCTGAGTTTCCAGCAGAAATCCAGCAAGTTAAAGCAAAGTCTTCCACAATAATAAGGGCCAGTGATCATGAGATATCCTTCAGTTGCCTGTAGAATGCTTTGTCTACCTATTCATCCTGGTTAGGTGGTCTTGAACAGGCTACCACCAGATATCTGCCTTGTTGGCCATCCCCTTGATTACTACTCATGGGAACTCAAACTTATGACATCACTATCCTTGAGCTCTAACAGTTGAAACACTCCCTACTGTACAAAGACACCCCACCACCCCTCACCGAATGAGATGAAGTACAAGACCAAAAATGTATTTTGGCAGGCACTTGAAATGTGCTTTCATTTATAGTAGTGGAATATAAGATACTTACATGAGTAGAGTACACACTCAGATTGTTAATTAAGGAAATAGTATAGAAAAATATAGAAACATAATTAATTTCCTACTATTACACATTCTTGTGTCACTCCAGAAGATGTACAAAACACTTCACCTTTTCTTAAAAATCCAGTGTGCCCAATATACAACCAATCCAAACCAAAATATCAGAC
Source organism: Setophaga petechia (assembly GCA_024362935.1). Lineage (NCBI taxonomy): Eukaryota > Metazoa > Chordata > Aves > Passeriformes > Parulidae > Setophaga > Setophaga petechia. The sequence goes on along the minus strand of JANCRA010000004.1, from coordinate 5,305,855 downwards.
AGAAAGCCAAAATAAAAATTTCTGTGTAAGAGGCTTAAGTCTGATTTATACAGATTTGATCCAGAAAGCTTCTGATGCAGGGAGCCCAATATTCAAAAATTAGAAAGCAAATGGCCACCTAATGTTAATAACAAAATCCGCAATCCTAATGTATGTTTCTCTCAGCAAATGATTATTTGTATAATTAGTTCCTAAACACAGTGAGAGTTCCTCAATACAAACACAGTTCTAATGAATCATCCTTACTGCAAAGTTTTAAATATCTTTCAGCTGCATGTTCACTTGTCTTTTAAGTAGCAAAATTAAAAGAATGGAAGCAGTATAAAAAAGTACACAACAAGATCTAGTCATTATCATTTGCAATAACATGATGAACACTAGTGTAAAATATCTGGGCTTGTCTATTTTTATGTATTATACCTTCCAGGTAGGAAAGGTAAGGTGACTTTACCAATTTATTCCATATTTCAGTGGGTCTGTCTACATAAATAAGACAATAGCGTTTGACTGTATAAAATAGTTGGCTGTTATTATTTGCATTATATTATGTATAACCTCTAGTTCTTTGATTTTGCAAGAGTTCTGAGCATCTCTGCATCCAATGCATTTAATATAATAAGCAAGTAAGTACAAGACAGGTCTGGAAATTAAAACAGAAGTGCTTATTGAGTCCTTAATTTCTGAAGAACTTTTATAATAAAATTACCCCTGAGTTTGACAGGACCAGAATTTTGGGCAAAGACTTCAATAAAGCTGTAGTTAACAGTCCATATTTTGAAGTAATACCTTAGTATTAATTTTGAATTATATTAATGTGACCTATATTCTTGAATTAAATTGATCATTTTACCTGTCTCAAGATAATGTCTGTTCCTATCTCATATAATCAGTATCTTGGTGACTCTACTGAAAAGCCAGGACAAAAACGGGGAAGCCATGCTTTTCTTTATGCTAATTAGAGACAGAAACTCTTTTAGAACCAAACTTTTAAAAAAGCAGCTTCTCTCTTTCAAGTTTTTCACACATGTTGTAATCGAAAATAGCCTGACTAGTAGTTTTTTTCCCCTTCAACAGTAAAAGCCCCCATCTCCAATAACACATTCCATAAACGCTGGGCAGTATGAAGCTAAGGGCTATTTGAAGCCAATTGAATGGTTTATCTCCATTAAGTAGTGTTCCTTCCTCATTATGAGAGATAATAAATAGAGGTTAAGGGAGTGCAGCTGTTCTTCAAACGTGTCCCAGGTGAACACTGCCTACATTACATTTCTTCTGTTGAAGGACAAAGTCATGGTATACATCTTCTCCAAAATATTATGCATCTGAATTCTAAATGTACTCAACTTCTGCCACCTATGAAGTAATATTGAGTGAATACTCAGTGTTCTAAATTTTAAAAGAACCCTTAAAATAGTAACTGTTAATGACAAGAAAGTGTTTAGATAAAAAAGGAATTATGTTGAAGGAATTATGATCTAAACATTCAATACCAAGTGACTAATTGAATGCTTCTCTTTACCCTGCTCTTTTCTCTATAAAGCGAAATCTGTGTTTTTCCTAAAATTAGCCGTGCTAACTTGTGATCATAGAGCATATTAAATTTGAAATAAAGAGACTAGATAACTGGCATGTATCAGGATCTTGCACATTCCTAAATACAAGCAGATCTCAGTTTGATGCTGTTCTGTTTCATAGCCAATTTTATTTGCTTTAGCCGTTTTTTCTTTGCAAAATCTGTTTTGGCACCAACTTGTGCCAATTTTTTTTGTTTCCCCCATTTTTTTAATTACTAGATTGATTTAGAAACCTTGCATATCCAAGTGAAGTGAAGAAAACTGTTTTTGTAAGGATTTTCTACAACTTTTGCCCATCAATGTGCACAGTAAAAAGTTTTTGGAAAGCATGTGTATCTTTGTGAAGTCTTTGAAAGACAGTGATGATACTTGCTGTGAACTTGTACATTTAGGGTACTGAGGGAGCTGGCAGAAGAGATTGCTAAGCCATCCTCTATCACTTATCATCAATCCTGGCTAACTGGGGAGGTTCCAGTTGACTGTAGGTTGCCAAATGTGATGCTTATCCATAAGAAGGTCCAGAAGGAGGATCCAGGGAACTAAAGGCCTCTCAGCGTGACCTTGGAGCCCAACAAGGTCATAGAGGAGATCATCTAAAGTGTCATCATACAGCACACACAGGACAGCCAAGGGATCAGGCCCAGCCAGCATCGGTCTAGGAAAGGATGTCCTACCTGAGCAACACCAATTTGGGAGGTGTTCAAGAAATTACTGGACATGGAACTTTGGTCTAATTGTCAAGGTGGTGATCAAAGGTTGTATCCTATGATCTCAGAGGTTTTTTCCAGCACAAAGGATTCTGTGATTCTGTAATTGTTACAAATTGGCTTAAAAGACATAGGCAAAATACCCTCAAAACCAAGCCTCCTGTTTAGGAAATACTCCCCCCCCAATTCTCCCAAAACAAAGATATCTTGCTACATTATAGCAGTGGTGCCAGAAAGGCTAATAGCATATCTTTAATAAGTAAAGACAAGTTTCTTGAAAATATTTTTTTGAATTATGATGGCTATTGTGTATGCATTTAAAATACTTTGAGAGACACTGAAAAACACAATAGGTTTTTTCCCTCATAATGTGTGACACATCTGCGAGTGTTATAAAATCAAAACTAGCAATGTGCAATACCGAGGAGAAACTGTTTCTTACTAGGCTGTCAATTGTTTATAATTGAATGGCATACCTACCTTTTCATTAAAAACTTCCTCCGTGACCAACAGTAGGGCATACAGAGGAGGTACTTGATCGTCTGTTTTTCTTTGCGTAGCTGAAGAACAGTTGCTTTCAGTTATATTGCAAGGGCAGTCCCCTTTCAGCATGAAGGTGATCAGAAAGATGCTTTCTCTATGTAAGAAGACCTTCCTGGGAAAGCTGTGCCTTTAACAGAGCATAGGGTTCATTTCCTTCACACCAGGGTTATCCATCCCAGAGGTGTTAAAATCTAAGGAGGGCTGAAGGTTAGATCCCTGTTAGGAAGCCTTCCTTAGATGACCTCTGTAAAAATCACCTTAATTGAAGTATTCACATTATACCACCTCTGGTGCACATCTCTTGTGCAGTTAACAGTGGTGTAATTATTTACATGTCTAAGTCATATATCTGTAAGTCTAGATAAAACATCTCGCTATAAATCTTTCAGTTTTTAAGCTTCACCAAAAGTAAGGTGCTTTGCTCACTACTAAAATCAAATTGTTACTTATTGGTGGTTTTTACTATTTTAATTTTTTATTACTATTGTTATGATGATGATGGTTATTATTATTATTATTATTATTATTATTATTATTATTATTATTATATACTTTCCATAGCTGTTGTGGTGTGATGTAATAGCCTGTCCATCCCAGTTCTTTCCCCAGGTGTGCCAATAACCTCTCCCTTCCCCTCCCTTGCCCCCTGCTGAGTGCTGTCCATCAATCTCGGCATTCCAGAAAGGGTGTCCTGTGATTGGTGAAGTTCAAAAGATGCCTTTCAACCCTGGGGGACATTGGGCCATCCAGGTGTCATTTGTCCCCTGAGACTCCCCCGCCGTTACCTGGGTGGTGGGATCCCTACCCCTTCCTTTCCCTTCTCCCTGGGGTTAAAAGACACAGCAACCATGCGATTCCTGGGTTCTGTTGGAGCTGTTGCTGCATTCAGAGGCCTGTGTGCCAGGAATAAAGCTCTGGATCGAAACCCTCCAGCAGAACTCGACTCCTTTTCCTTCACCTCGCCTTGAAGCCTCTCCACCAGAGGTAAACCTGAGCTCCTGCATGCCTGGACTTGTCCCAAGTGCCAGCTGCAATATCCAGCTAGCCAGAGGTGTCTCTGAGGTGAAACCACCACAGCTGCCGCCTTTGGTCAAGCAGCAAGGGCCAGACGAATCCAGGCACGTTCCATCCGGCTATATTGGTATTTAATTCCAATATAATGGCGCGCAACATGAGGCTGCTGGATCCTGCAGCCCCAAGAAGACATCCCGGAACCTCAGAACCTCGGAAAGAATTTAAGGCAGCTTAGCATCCACTTGAAGAGCTTTGACAGCATAGCAGAGTCTCCAGCAGAGACTTTGGGACTTATCCCACAGAAGTCTCACAAACATTCTGCGCTTCTGGAAAGTGCAGCTCCTTTCTGGTGAGCAAAATTTTCCAGAGGAGAATAGGGTTGCCCCTCCTGCCCTGGAGGAGTCCTATTCAGGTGAAGAGAAGATCCTGCCAGACCACGCCACCAACAGCATCAATTTGGGATGGTAGAAGGGAGGGTAGAAGCTCGTATTACAGTCTCTGCCGTGAGATCTGTTCTTTTTCGCTCTTATTCAGAGCACATAAAAGGCTGCGCAGCCCCACGGAACAGGAGCGATAGCGCATTAGGCATAGCCCACAGCGGCGTGGCGCTGCCGCTTTTAGAATTTGCGCGGGCGGGCTCGCACCGCGGCGCCGGCTCGGCGGAGCGGGGAGGCTCTCCCTGCCCCTCCCCTCCGCGGTGGCGCAGCTTGCGCGGCTCGAGTTCGCCGCGTAGCGCGGGGGGCCTCTCTCGGCGCGGCACGGGGCGGATCTGGTTTCAGGTTTGCCACGCGGTGCGGGCGGGGGAGGCTCTGTCTATCCCCTGGCACGGCGTGGCAAGTTCCGATTCCGTACTGCTGCCAGCGGCACATTTAAAAGCAATACAAGCAGCTGCGTTGTGAAGGGCTAAACATCTGCGTGTTTTCATTCCTTAACCACGGTTTTTTGGAAATCGGTAGCTGATTTGGTTTTGTTTTCGGTTGGCGGGAGATTGTACTGTGCCTTTTACATCTAAAATGGGCTCTAAGTTAAGCACAGCACAAAAAAGAGTGTATTATCAGATTGTTGGAATTTTAGTTAGTGGAAATGTAACGTTCTCTAAAGGAAAATTGAAACCGTTTATAAGGTGGCTTTTTCTAAACTTCCCACAAATTTCTCCTGAAGAAGTCCACAATATTCAATTTTGAGACAAAGTAGGGCATGGATTGATAACTTTGGGAAAGTCTGGGAATACGTCTTCAGCTAAATTTGTGTTCTGGAGTTTACAAGTTCGAGCAGCCTTGCTCAAACAAAGGGAAATGGAGAAAAAGGCAAATAAGAAGGAATGTACCTCTGCTCTTCTTGTTTCTTCCCCCCCGCCCAGCTCTGAACCCTGTACCCCAAAACTTGGTATTTTAAAGGGAGCAGACTCTGCTCATGCCCAGGGAAGCCAGCTCCCTGAGCACCTTAAAATGCCTGAGTTCCTCTGTCTACTACGTCCTGGCCAGACCGCGTGGAACCTTTCCCAAAACCCTGCGTCCCCTGCTCTGAAACCCAGAGTATGTGTTAGCTTTTCAGAGAGCAGTGACCCCCAAACATAGTCAAGGACATTTGAGTGTCCCATGCCCTGCATTAGCCAGGTACCCCAGAGGCTGAGGGAGCATGGCCAGGAGAGCTGACCTGACCTGGCCAAAGGGATGTTCCATACACAGAGCAGCATGGCCAGGATGTGAGCTGGGGGGAGCTGGCTGGGAGGTACTGATTGTTGCTGCAGGATGACAGGCTGGACATCCTGCACTGGGTAAAAAGCAACTCCATTTGAGCATCTCTTGCCTTTCTGGGGTTTTATTCCTCTCTCTGTTTCATTATTATTGTTGTTGATGACATTGATGATTGTTGGTATCATTATAATTTGTATTATTATATTTTATTTTGTTTCAATTATTAAACTGTGCTTATCTCCAGCTACAAGTTTACTTTTTTTTCCTGACTTTTCTCCCTACCTGGGGAAAATGATCAGGCAGTTGCACAGTATTTAGATGACAACTGAGTTAAACCATTACAAACAACTAGGAGATTTTAAACTTTCTCTTCACATCCACTCTCTGTTGAAATAAAATCCTCAGATTGATGGCATCTGCACAGCAAGAAATGTGATTAGGAGTAGTAAGCCATATGCCTAATACACAGATGGGGTTCCTTTCATACTCCCCTCCGAAAGCTTAAAGAATATAGATTGGTGGGAGATATTGCCTTGTATTTTTATAATTTTTCTTTTCCAATAAGTTGAACATTGCTGTGACACGGCCATCCTTGACATCAAACTATTAGGATGGTTCCCATGTGCTTCATGACCAGCAGCCTTCCTTTTCATTACCCTTCAGGTTACTGAGTTCACCTACTGTCCACCTACAACAGCTGGTCTCTGACAGAAGTAGAGGTTTTGGCTGCAGTGATACGTGCACGTCTGGACATAAGTTCTGTGTTCTGGACAGAAGTTCTGTGCTTCTTGGTGCTTTTAATGTCAAGCAAACATCCCTGAGCATATTTAATTTACTAGCACAGATACAGCCAAAACAAGGTCTAAGACCAGCTCCATTTCCTGAATAAGCAGGCTTTGCTTTTTTTTTCCTTATGGCTACAGAAAGGCCTGTTTGAGGCCATTACTCTAGGGCTTTGGGCAATGGTTTGCTGGAAGAGTGTGGACTGAAGTAAGAAAGTAGCATCATATCCACACCACCCAGACACAAACTAAGATTTTAAACATGCTTATGCTTATGGTAATCTCTGATCATCACATGTCTCTGTTTATGACAGCACACACTAAGAGTGCAGGAAGGAAAAGACTAAATTTTACCCTTCTTTAGGAATGAAGGAAAAAATGCTACAGATCAAGAGATTTTTTTTCTAGAGCTTCTGCCCTCTTTGTCTTAAAATTCCCCATCTATAACTGCTCAGTTTCATTGCATTGTTGGGGTTTTTTGTTTCAGGTTTTTTTGTTTCATGTTTTTTATAATTAATTTTAGTTGTTTCTACTTTCCTTACTGTTTCAATTAATTTAAACAATTTTGTTTGAGATTAAATCCCGCGATAAAATATAGCCAAAACATATATAATGTATCATCCTCCATTTCTTCATAAAGTACAGTTTAGGCAGATTTTTGTTCCATCTTCTTTATTCCAGTTCAAGAGAAAAGACACCTTGAAATGTGGTGCAATCACATCCCTGCTCCTTTCTATTTCTATTAAAAACAATTCTAGCCCAGTAATTCACCATCTTCACTCTTTATCTTGATCTGCACTAAGTAAAAATCGCTGGGAGGTAAAATATCTTGTAACAGCATGGAATACAAGTGCATTATAGATATTACAATTCAAACCCCACTGTGATACAGGATCAAAGCAGCTCTTTTCAAACCTTTAAGATCCAGATTTTTTCTTTTTCTTTATTTTAAGTATTGGAATGTGCAAATATTTGTATGTTTTCCTGTATAGCTACAATTTCCAAGAGCAAAACTAAATCTCAGTGAAAATTCTTTTCGCTGTTATGCTTTAGAACCCAGTAATTTTTATTTTCCTTGCAGCCCCCTGTCCACAGCTCTAAGCAGTAGCTTCTCCAGAATACTTGCTGCACCTTATATGGCAGCTCTGGAATTCACATCATGACCTGCTGTGATAGAGCTCTGAGCTCATACTATTTTTTCAAAGAGTACTGAATTATAATTTAAAAACTCAGTTCTAAATCTGAGAAAGTATTTTAAGTAGCAAATTAACAATAGAATTTTCTGTAAAATTGCACACCATTTAAAAGCTTAATCATGTTGAACAGTCAAAGGACTCTGAAGTAATCTACTTCAGGAATTAGAAAACAGGTACTTGCATCCAAATTGGAGAGCATTCCTATTAATAAAGTGTATATAGTAGCAAATATGTACTTTCCTGAATTGAGATTTTTTTTTTCCTGCTGCATTTTCTGTGCAATTTTATTGATAAGATGAACAGGCCTGTGTATATGTTACACATTCTGAGTCCATGAGAAGCTATTTTGCCTTACCCAACCTGAGGCTCAAGTGTATAGGGAACTCGATTTGCATTTAGAGGGAACAAAACTTAGAAAGGCTAAGTAGCATTCGTGGGTTATAATGGCATTCTGGATCAGTCAGAGGTGGAAAAGATTAAATCTGCTTTCTTAATTTTTGAGTAGAAAGGATCAACTTTCTACTCAAAAAAGTAGAGTAGACATACTTCTTAATGTGCAGCATGCCCTGACATAGCTCATCTGTCTGTTACTGACCATTTTTATCAGGTAACTTCAAGAAACGCAAAGGCTGATCAGGCAACAGATGTTGAGGTACTGATGAAGCTGCCAGTGACTGTGATAACTTTAATAAAATACATGTTTCTGCAAAGACTTGTGTGATTTTTATGTTGTCAGCATTCTACCCTAGGTTCATTGAGGGCAGTATGACTACATTGTAGCTGCTGTGTAGCTTGAAGGCATACAAACAGCTGGAGTCCTGGAATTACATTAGACTCAGCTGTGCAGCATGACACAATTTCATTTACTCTGTTTCTCAGAGCAACAGGGTCCAGCAGAATGAGTTGAGCATTGTAGAATTCTCCTATTCAGGTACCTAAACTAGCTTGAGATGTCTACACTGTCTCCAAACTGAACTTAGGATGCATCCAAAGCAGCCATTCACTTTGTGTAAAGCCTCGAGCCTCTCCAGTGCCCGTGTGGGACACAGCCTGGGCACTGCTGCCTGTGAGTGTTGCTGTGACACACACCACCCCTGCAGCAGAGCAATATTCAATATAGCAAGTATGGCCGTTGAAATTCGGCCAGAAGCAGGAGCTTGTGAATCCAAAATTAAAAGCATCAGTCTTTATAACCTGGGATGAAAGAATCAAAATAAAGACAGCCCAACCCAACTTTATGTGTAGAGTGGGAAAAATTGCTACTAAGAGAACAGGAAGAGTGTGACCAGCAGGTCAAAAGAGGTTGATCCTCTCCCTCTACTTGATCCTAGTGAGGCCACATGTGGACTACAGTGTCCAGTTCTGGGCTCCTCAGTACAAAAAAGACAGGGAATACCAGAGAGTGTCCAGTGAATGGCAACAAAGATGATGGGACTGGAGCATCTCTGAAAAATGAATGTGATTCATGCTAACAATTGTAATTATATCAGTATTTTAGAAAATATTAAAAAAAAATAATAGAGGAAAAGTGCATGTAATTAGTGTCTCAAAACAGATGTTTTCAGATGTTCATGAGAAAATAGGATGCAGGATGTAGTTTGAGAAAAATAGCATCCCAAAACAGAATAGGCCTCAGGATAATTAGAGAGTCGACCTTGAAATGGACAAAATTGAAATGATTCCAGGTATCTATGAAACAATAAGGCTTATTTTTGGAATATAATGCTGGCTTCTATAACACAAGACTTGGGGCACATGTGGGGTTGTTGAAAGCACAGTGATGATGATGAGAAGCCTTCACCGGAATTGACCACCAAAAGCCAAAGAAGACCCCTTAGAAACAAGCGGAGCATGCGCTATGCAGTATACCGGCATAGACTTCAAAAATCAAAAAGCAGAGGAGATTTACAGGAAAATATTGATGAATATGTATTAGCATACAGTATATAAGTTGTGTTTGGATCCTTTCGCCTTTTTTATGTGAGGCAGCGTGGGAAGCCCTCCCCATACCCCAATAGATTTGTTTTGCTTATGCTTTATCTGAACCACTGCCAAATTATTTTGTACCTGCTTGATTATATTTGATTGCATTATTTTATATAAAATTGCTGCTCAATTAAAATTGCTGCTAAATTCTAGACATATAGGGACCTCATTCATAACATCTCTGAGGAGAGACTACAGGACCTGGGCCTGCTTAGTCTAGAGAAGACTGAGAGATCTCATTGATGCATATAAATATCTCAAAGGCAGGTGCCAATATGATGGTGCCAGACTCTTTTCTGTGGCGCCCAGCAACAGCACAAGACGAAATGACCATATATTAAAATAAAATAAGTTCCACCTAAACATGAGGAAGAAGTTTATATCGAGGGTGGCAGCACACTGGCACAGGCTGCCCAGGGAAGTCATGGAGTCTCCCTCTCTTGAGACATTGAACGCCCACTCTGTGGCAGGGGTTTGGACCAGGGAATCTCCTGAGGTCCCTTCCAGGTCTGACAATGCCGTGATTGTGTAAAAAGGAGTAGATATAACTTGCACGTAACAGATATGGCAAGTTTTAGATAAAAACACTGCAAAGTAAATTTTACTTTCTCTGTTCGTCAGCGCAGACAACGCACACCAGAAAGGCTGAAGGCTCTGGAGCTCTGCTTCATCTTCCTGACACTTATGGCGCGGGGGTCAGCGTGACGCCAGCTCTCCTGCACACCAGCACCCGGTACCGAGGTGTCGGAGTCACCCGGCTCTGGCGGGCCCCGAGCGCTCCGCTGGCCGTCCCCGCAGCCGCTCCGCCGCCGGGGCGGGCGCCCTCTCCGGGCGGGGCCGGGCTGGGGCGGGCCGAGCGCCGTCGCCGGCCGGGGCGGCGCCGCCAGAGGAGGGTCCCGGCGGGTCCCCGGCGCTCGCTGCCCCGCCTCCGCCGCCCCGCCCGGCCCGGCCCGGCCCGGCCCGTCCCGGTCCCCCCGCGCCCGCACGGACGGTCCGGCGGGCCCGCGGCCGCCATTGGCTCACGGCGCCATCCGGGCACTCGGCGCGGCGCCGCCGCTCGGCCCCATCGTCCCAATATGGCGGAGGTGAGCGGGCAGAGCGGGCCGGGCGCGGGGCTCGCCCGGCGCCCCGCGGGGCCCCGCGCCCGCAGCGCCCCCGCGCCGCCCCGGGACCCCCGGGAGGCGCCCCCGCGGCTGCTCGGCGGGACCGACGGGGGCGGCGGGGCCGGGGCGGCGGAGCCTGCGCGACCAGGCCGCGGGACGGGCGCGGTGCCGGTGCGCGGCCCACGGGCGGCGGAGGGGCCGCGGGACGGGCCGGCGGTGTCGCCGCTGCGGCGCGGGCCATGGCGAACCGCCCGGAGGGAGGGAGGAGGAGCGAGCCCCGGGCTAGGAGCAGGGACGAGGCGGCGGCCGGTCTGGTCCCTGACACGTCCCGCCTGGCCGGGGCCGGAGGGAGCGGGATCGCCGGCCGGGCCTGGCGCGGCCCCGGGGGGGGCCTTGTGCCAGAGGAGGAGGAGGGACGGAGAGCGGCAGGCGGGAGCGAGGGAAGGAGGGATGGGCGAGGGTGAGCGGGATGGAACGGCCAGCAGGGCGAGACGCTGGGGCTGAGGCTGGAGGGGAGCGGGGAAAAGCGGGGTGGCGGGGAAACTCCGGGGAAAAGCGGGGCAGCTCCGACGGCTGCGTAGAATGAAGGGCCCTGCCTGCTGCCGGACCGCAGGGAGCCCGCTCTTATCTCGCTGTCTTCTTTTCCTGCAGGCTTCCTTTGGGAGTTCGAGCCCAGGTTCGTCCTCGCCCACCTTCTGCATCGGCACCCGGCCTGTCGCCCGCACGCCGTTCTCTCCTTGCTGCTCCTTACCAAATTTATCCCCTCGTAGCTTTCCTAAGGCTTCGTGTGCACGCTGTTAACCGCCTGCCAGGTTTTTAAGAGGAGATGTGCGCTATGGAATCCTTCACTTAAGTCCAGTTGCAGTTAGAAATTGGCTCCTCGGTACCAAAAATGAAATCAGAGTTGTGTAGCACTTTTGAGGCAGCACCTCAGTAAAGCCAGATAGCTGGGAGAGAGACAGCTTCTCTTGTTGCTGATAACTACAGGCTTGTCTAAATTTTTTACTTCTTGGTAATAACAGAAAATGTTTAAAATCATAACAACGAGTAATGTTTAAGGCTGTAACTAAATGCTGTTAAGGTTCTTTGGACTACATTATACAACCAAGCATCATTAACATCGGCAGGGCTTTTCTCAAGTATTTGGGGAACATACTTGCTTCTATGTAAATGCATTCTGCACTGTTTGTCATCATCTTTAACTATTATGAAATTTGTTGAATTCGTATTTTTCAACATAGTTTTGAATATTTTAAATGGGGTGTTGAACTTTCAGAACTACAGGAGAAGTGGGACTTTTTAATGTAAAATTTATGGAACAGAACTTCCCCTTGAGTTAAATGGAAAGTGAGTTAGAAAAGCAAGTCAAATCAATAATCTTGATCACACCCTTGTAAGTGCATGTTAGATTAAGGCGGTTGAGACTTTCTTAAAACTTGAGCACAATGTGATGGCCAACAGCAGGAGGATTAAACACATAATGTCATTATTGGAGCTGTAGTAGCATCAGCTGTGCTGAAAGTTCTGTGAGATCATAATACAAATAGCATGTGAATAAAAAGCATTTTTGGCCTGAATTTTTCTCTACACTGTGATACTACAAACTTTGACAGTTTTGTCTTAGACAAACTGAACAAAGTTCAATTACCTGTGTGTACAGAATGAATACTTTAGCATAAATGATGAAAAGTTGCATTCTTTAAGGTTCAGAAGTGTTGGTATGTATATACAGCTGTCTCAAGACTGAAAGCAGTGCAAAGAGGAATATTGTATTATTTTTTGAAGAGGGTTGAAACTTTGGAGTTATTTCTTTCAAAACTTTTGAAGAAGTCCCTTGATAGAAATAATTCTTAATAAACCTTTTCTTTAATGCTTGAAAGCTAAGGATTGCAACAGACCACTAGTATACAAGGGGAAATCAGAAGTGGAAGAGAAATATACTAATCTGTCTTTTTCCTCCAACCTGAAAGCCATTAAGAAGTGAACATTAAAGAGCAAAGCAGCCATGTAATTTGGTGATTCTTGACTGCAGAACGTTGACTACTGATGCAGAATATTTTCGTCTTGAAAATTAGTTGAATCTAATGATAATCTTTCAAATGACAAAGTGCATTTAAAATAATAGTACTTTTTTATTACTTCTGAGTATTGTCTTCAGTAATTAAAAAGTGTCTGTTGTACCACAGACGTATCCCACTGGGTTGTTAATTAATGTGATCCATTAGAAGTATTTTGTTATTTTTAGTGTATTTTCCGTAGCATTTCTTGAAATTCTGCTGTATTTTTCTAGATCTAGTGCTACAAATTAATTTTATTAGAAGATCCATTTGTGAGGCTAAAGCAATTGGAATCGAGTCTCACTTATTTTGCTGTTAGTAGGATGTGAATTCATTACCTAGTTACCTGTTTGCCAGTGAAAAACCATGCTTGTTACCATATAAATCAGATCAATAAAATCAAGAGTCTGTAGATTACAGTCTTGCAGCTTCTGATATCTTTTGATGTGTGTGCTTTGCAGCTTAATGATGATTTCAAGAGTGTTTTGAACAATCTTTTATTCAGTAAAATACTAATTTGGGATTCTATTTCCTAAAATTTAGTTTTGCTTGTTTAGTTACTTCTCTCTGCTATTCTGTTTGTAGCAAGAGAGAAAACTGTCCTTATTATTTAAAAATATGAAAAGGAAAGGTCATCTAAAGAAGCAGCTGAATTTGTCAAGTATTTACAAATTTGTTACTCCACTGAGAGTTCTGATCCTGTTTGTAAGAGAATTAATGCAATTTTTTTTTTGGGATTTAATTTCTTATGTTGGTATAGGGGAAAAAGTTTCTCACATTAAGTTTTTTTTTAATAGTTGGCTCCTTATCATCTGAGGATCATGACTTTGACCCATCTGCTGAAATGCTGGTACATGATTATGATGATGAGCGAACTCTTGAAGAAGAGGAGATGATGGAAGAAAGCAAAAATTTCAGCTCTGAAATTGAAGATTTAGAAAAGGTAAGAGAGACTCTCTTCTTTGTGAATGTACATATTGTAGTTTTCTATACATATTTCATATGTACTTTTCTGTACATATTTTTCTTTTCACACATACTGTAATTTTTCTAGTGAAAAGAATATTCAACCTGCCCTTCAATTTATTTTGTATAGTTCAGTTTTCTGCAAAAATGCATTTGCAGCTTGTATAAAAGAAAAGTCAAGTTGGGATGTAGCAGTGCATCATCACAGAAAAGACTGAACTTAGCTTCTTAAAGGTATTGGTGTTCATGTTTTCTTTGATCTAGTAGCACATTTGCTTTGGTAGAGAAATCACTGGCATAGGTTTTAGAGGCCTGTTATCTAAGATCACTTGTACGTTGAAACTGTACATTTTGCATACTATTAAAAAGGCATGTAGCTGTGTTTCATTATGTCAGTCAGGTTTTACTTTTCCAATATGCAAACAAACAACCCTGGATTATGCAAAATGGACCACATTAATTTGCTATATAAATGGTATTTCTATGTCTTAGTTTCATCAGTTTAGCATTCAGCAGATGCACAAAATGATCAGTGTGCTCTTTGGCTTTTTGTATTCCATTTTACACTTCTTAATAGGAAGTTTTTCATGTTTACATCTCTTGTTCATCCCTGGCAGTGTAGCATGCATTCTACATGCCTGCTGAACACGGTACACCCAGAAATTGATGCTATTTGCATTACTGTTAGGTAACCCACGTGCACCCCTCAGCATAACTGCAAGTCTTGGTCAGTGTACTTCTGAAAAAGTGTATTTTTTAGCATCAAATACAAGCCTGTGGTTGTGTAGTCCATGTAAAAACAAATTTTCTGCATGTGGAGTTCTGCATGTGGATGTTTTTTTCTTGCCTTACTACCTTTAAAATTACATTTTTGCTGATTATGAGCTTGCTGTTATAGTAGTGAAGCAGTTTGCCAGGTCTGATGGTTAAAATGGAGTTTTACTCCATTTTACTCCATTACTCCACAAAATTCTCTTACCGCTTCTGCAGTAGAAGAAAGAAGAACTGAGAGACACTCATCTTAAACACTTAAGTCCTTATCCTGGAAAGACTTGGACATGAGTTTCTATTTACCCATTGTGAAAAGTCTTTACAGGACTAAAACCTTGCCTGGCTAAAGAAAAAAAGAAATTTGATCAGTGTATGAGTTCAACAATACATTTTTAGAGGTATAACTTCTAAAGGAGTAAATATTTGAAAATATTTTTCATACTCTGATGTCTTGAACCAGGTAACGAAAAAAATTGTACACTGTTTATTGTTTCATTAATTGTATTAGGATGAAAGTATGATGATAGTTATTAGAATCACTTGATGAAAAGCTGTTGGAAAAGACAAGTTAAAAATCAAGCCTTTCTCTTGATTTTTGCCTTTTCTTGGCTGTCTTTCTCTTGTTACGTCTTGTTACATTCTCAATGGTTAATATAAAATACATTGTGCAGGAGATGAAAGGAAGGGCTTAGAAGTTGCTGTATTGGCTTATTTCGGTGGGGGTTTTCACATGTGCAGCTATAGCTATGTAAAAATGAAGTGTACAAGGTTTTCTGTATTTCTCTTGAAGGAATATTGACAAATCATGTTCTACAGTAGCAATCAGATAAGGAGCAAATTTTTAATATTTACTCTTTAGTTGCATCCAGTAAAATGTCTTCTGCAACAGCTTGACAGAACTTCCCTATATGCCAAGAGACATGTTTATGAATTATTGTTATCATAGAATCACAATATTTTAAACCTTTAATCATTCCTACTTTCAGCTTCGTTTTTCTTTGTTTGTTTTTCATTTATGTTCTTCAAAATATGTCTTATTCGCTTAGGCCTGCACTGTTTACAAGTAATTGACAATACATTGAAGTGTTGTTAATCTTCTTGTATTAGGAAGGAAACATGCCATTGGAAGATTTACTAGCATTCTATGGCTATGAGCCCGCGATTCCAGTTATGCCAGGTTCCAGTGCAAATAGCTCTCCAAGTGAACTTGCAGATGAACTTCCAGATATGACTCTAGATAAAGTAAGTCTGAATAATTTTCACTTAAATTGTTGTTTAAAAGTAGAAATCCAGATGGCTTTAAATTACATATCATAATCTCTTGATGTTACAAAATACACCTTTGGTAATTTCAATATTTATTGTCACTCTGGGATCTTACCTTTCAAGGATATTGGACATCTAATTCTGATAATGGTGTACAGCAACTTTAGTGTCACTGTATTAGTACAAAAGAAACCTGAAAATGTCAACAGTTCTTCTGGAACACATGCGAAGAACTTTTAAGTAGGAGGTTTGTTAGTTGTTTTGGGTTTTTTTAGTTAAGAAGTGGGATTTTTGGATAAAATATGTGATGTCCAGAAATAACTCTGACTTCAACCACATACCAAGTACCAAAAAATGGTATGAAAATAACTTGAAAATGTACTCTTGAATGCTTTGGAATTTTATTTTCAAATGCAAATCTTTCAGATAGGTCTCAGCTGTGGGGGGTGAGAGATTGTTTTATGTGTAGTGACTATAAGTCTTGCATTGCTGATACAAAACCCTGAAACTTCAGCTTTTGTGTTTTGCAAGTTAACTTTAAATTCTGCGATTTTATTCTTATTTTTGGCCACAATGCATGTGCAGCTTGTAGTTGAGCTTAGAAAGTATGCAAGTAGTAAGTATATGTCTTTTTTTCCCTGTAAGTATGATGTAATGGTAAAAACTCCACAGAAAGAAGGATATAATGATGGCTCTGCACATCTGATTCTCATTACGATTCACGATTGTGTTGAGGCTACAAAAATGTAGTCGGCTAGTTGTCTAATACAGTTCTTTCCCTTCCAAATCTCTGTTAGAGGAGTTCAAACATATCTGTGAGTGGAGGAAGTGTGCCTTTTCATTCTTAGTATAGTTTCTTTAACCTACAAAAACATCAGATTTTTTGGTGTTTTGTTACCTAGAAGTATCCTCTTGACAAAGTTTACAAAAAATTGGGCTGGGGTTTTTTTTTCGGTTGGTTGGCTTTTTCCCAGAGTTTAGGAGGCAGTAGTAGGCTTCTAAAGCTTTATTGTATCTGTGATGCAAAGAATGACAGAATGCTAAGTATGTGAGGCAGTTTACATTGGTGTTTCTTACTGGAAGCAGTTGGAGGAACATGTGAGATTGATCCTTGCAGAAGTTAATTCTTGTGCATTTGTTTTAATAGAAGACAGAGGGGAACGACTATGTTTGACTCTGGAATGAAAGGTTATGTTCTTAGAGTTAGTAGGATCAAACCGGCTTTTTGTTTAAAGGAGTAGGGTCTGGTACATTTTCTTATGGGAATGTAATTCATTTTAATTAATGAGGCTTACAATTGGCTGAATCTAAGTGCTCATGAATCTGTATTTTATAGTCACTCTGAGGTTTCATTTTTTTTATTTTAATGATACAGGAGGAAATCGCTAAAGACCTCTTGTCGGGTGATGATGAAGAAACACAGTCCTCTGCTGATGACTTGACACCATCAGTTACTTCACATGAAACTACTGACTTCTTTCCTCGGCCACTAAGATGTAGGAAACCTAATTTTATAATAGCACTCAAAAAGTCATAGCATTATGTATAGCTTCATACCTTAAAATACCAAAATTGAGGAGTACTACTCACAGACCAGGAGTTGAAAACCAGTGCTTTGCAGGATGTTGTACATGAACATTGCCTTTGGTTGGCATTGCTGAGTACCTAAAACACTTAACATTTGGTTCTCTGCTCAAAGCACAAGTAAAATTCATTTCTCTATAAATACAATTACTTCATAGTCAGTAGTTAATACAGTATTGAGGAACACCCTTCGTGATTTTCCATGTTAGTGAATTATATGAACCTGTAAGCTATCTTTTAAATTAGTGTTTCTGTACTAAAATTTTTGTTGCTGCTTTTAAGCAAGCTGACTCCTCCGTGCAGCCTGTGGATGTGAACTGGGACGCAGTGTCTTTGTGATTATTTCCCTTCACACACTCAGCACTTTTCCATAAGACTTCATGGAGTGAGCCAACGTAGTTTTATATGGGATGGGGCCTGTAAACCCATGACCACCAGAATTTCACCATCCATGGAGCTATGATGGGAAAGAACCAGTGGTTCAGTTATCTAACCTGGATGAGATATTCCTCATTGCCTGTTGCATCTGATTTGTTCACTGGTGTCCTAGAGTTAAGAGCAGTGTGGAGGACTTATATCACGGTTTTAACTTGGCAAATATCTTAAGGTATTCCATGGGGGATTTCATTTTTGTAGTGGAGGGGGGGAATAAAGGGATTGTGCTGCCTCAGTCATCTCAATCATAGCCCTTTGCATGCTGCTGTCTGATAAATGCAGGACATTTGTATTGAAAGGGAGATACAAAAACCTTTAAAATTGTAATGCCCCCTTTTCAGTTTAACTCCAAAACATGGTGGCACTTGGGAACTGTTAATGAATATGAAACTTTGAGTGCGGCAGCTTCATAGAGAAATGTGTTTAGCCCCTTATCTGTACTGAGGATTAAGAAACAGTCATCTTTGTTCTCTGCTGTCATGGTTTCCTTTCAAAATGTTACTTTATTAGAACATTTGGCTGGACATTTTAAGATCAAGTATCCACCATTTCAGGGAAGGAGATGTCAGTTCTCTGTGCTGTTGGCAGTTCCATCTTTTTTCTGGTCTCTGTCCATTTCCCGGATTCTAAGATAACATTAAGTTTTAAGATACACATTATTTAATACATAATACAGACTGTTTCCTTGAGTTTACATTAATTGAGCAAAATAATTACCTGATTGTCCAAGCATATTTTTCCATTCATTCAGGTTAGCCTCTTGCTTGCTACTTACAAAAAAGTGATAGACTGGTGATTTTAGTAATTGCTATGGAAGAAGACCATCAATCCATGCAGTCTTGGATATTGTCTCTGATGTTCATGATGTTTTAGTTGTGATGAAGCTAAAATTTTAGCCTAGTTTATGAGTATGTTTTTTCTGAAGTTGGAGAATACCAAATAGGTGGAATTGTGTCACAATTGTAGACTCCCTTCTGCTGGGGATTATACAACTATAACAATAGAACTGCTTCAGAACCCAGTGCCACAGCATTCCAGATCTAAAATATGAGTTATTCTATGGAGTAATGTTTTTTAATTGTTTGGAGGGCTCTGTTGTATTTCTTCCTAAGGGAAGGAAAAAACAGGGTATAAGAGGAATCAGGAGTCTTTTGCTCTCTTTTACCTGCTCCATTTTGTCTGTCTCTCCTGTATCTTCATTCTGTGCTAAGGCAGCCTGGTTTCAAGGAATGTTGTGAATGCCCATTAAAACTTCTGTTGAAAGGTTTTAGTAGGTAATAAAGGCATGCCTTCAGCTTTACTCTCTTTGTGATCAACCTGAGGCTATGTCATAGCCCTGGAAGTTTTCTGCTTTTTCTCTGTGTATAAGCTTTTATTGAGAAAATCAACCCAAAAAATCTCGTTTCCTTTTGGCAGCTGGAAATAACAGTAGATTGTGTCATTTGCAATGATGATGAATGTTTCAGTTCTGCAGTGTACAAATACCATATAGTTCCAAATACAAATACCAAATATACAAATACAAATAGTTCTGACTTCCTTCTAGTTTCGTTTTGGTAGAAATCAGGCTCAACAGACACACAATAAGTGTCTCCCTGAATAAAAGCAGGTCCTCCTTTCACAAGTAAATGATAATCTTGTAGTTTTATGCTTGAACATAAAAATCTTCATAGCTAAAAGCAAATTTCTTTGTTTCTGAAGCAAACACCACCTGTGATGGAGATAAGGAATCTGATGGTGAAGATGTAGAGGCTGACAATGGTAATTCATCTGAAGATTTGAGAAAGGTAATAATTACATTTTTTAAAGTTAGAACTTTGCTGTTAAAAAAAATCCAGTAAGATTTTTAGTGTGTATCTAAAATTGTACCTTCATTTAGGAATTCTATGTCACATGCCAGGTTAATGACGTTATTTATTTATACTTGTATATGCAAAATATTGTTGAACACTTTTTCTCTTCATTTTTATTACATTTTCAGGAAATAATGGTTGGTTCACAGTACCAGGCTGAAATTCCAGCTTACCTTGGCAGATGCAGTGATGATGAAAAGGGTATGTTCTTCTAATTGTTTTACTTCTTATTTTTTGTTTATACATAGCTCTTGATGGAAAAATGTTATTTAAATTTGTTAGGTCAGTTCAATTACCTAGCTAAAGTCTCAGAGACCATTAAAAAAAGGTCTCTAGAAAATGGAAGTAGCACAGCTGTATACTTACACCTCAGAAATGTGACTTTCCAACTTAGAGGGGACATTCTTATGTCAAAATTAGAGGCTTAATTCTGAAGTGTCTGGTATAGTTAGTGTCAACTAACTGTAGGAGTTAGGAGTTACTTTTGTTGGAGAATCATAGCTGGTCTATGAGCATGTAACTTAGTTTACACCAAAGTGGTTCAAAACAGTCTCTCTCCTTGCTTGTTTTTTTTGGCAGGTAAAATCATGTGAGTTACAAAATTGATATGGAAAACAAAGCAATAAGCAATTTTAAATTTCCTTGTATAGGTCCTGTTATACTGTGTCTTAAAAATTAGGTGTTCTAAATATGATGTTCCTCCAGTGCAAATTTAGGTTAAAACTGCAGTTGTGCTAGAGTGGAAAAAAGATCCTTATTTAATAGAGTTTTGTTTCTTTAGGAACGTAGCACATATAGCTGGGAAATTAAAAAGGCAAATAATGCAAAAAAATTTGGTCATGGGTGGAATAGCTGGGAAATTAAGAAACAGGTAGGGTGATGTAATAATAAGTGAAGGGCATTCTGTGGTTTTTTTCTGTATATTTTTTATATTCTGTAAGGTTCTTTAATATTTAAGGGGGATATTATTTGAATGAATTGTATTGAATCTTTTTAACAGCACCACTTGCTCTTTTGAGGAATAATCCTTTGCAATAGAGAAGAAGAATGTTTGGTAGGGATGGAGGTGGAAGTGTTAGGAAGTGAATATCTTTGTCTTGATTAAGATCTAGGAAAGCCTCCAATTTTTTAAGTTTCAAGCATGGTGCTAGTGGGTTGCAAAAAATGGAGAAGTAAGGACTGGATTTATGTGGGTAGTTCTTTTACTATTTCCACATCTTGGCTTATCCTTAGCCAAGAACTAAGGAAGTTCTTAGAACCACAGGATGACCAAGGAGGGGTCAGTCTGATGGTTTTCTCAGTAATGAGCTGGTAGTAGAGAGAACCAGTGAAAGTGTTGTCTGATAGCAAGGCCAAGAGCAAAGGGGCAGCTGCCAGGTCAGAGAGCTCAAGGAGCATCTTTTGAGGTTATCAGTAATGGACTCCAGCAAAAAGCACTGCATTGTCTTGGTTGATAAAGACAAGTGAAGAGGAGTATCACCAGCACTCTGGAAGGTTGGGCTTGGTAGTAGGGCTGGAGGGTTAAATGAAAGCCTTTTTTGTATGCCTGTAAGAACTAGTGATAGCAAATAGGGGCTTACATCTGTGCTGTGTAATCCAGCTACCAGAATTGAGCTAGAAAGCTGTTCTCCACTCCTATAAACTCTACACTTGGAACATGTCTGACTGAAAGCTTGCTGTGTTGTTAAGCCATAAAAGAACTTTGTGTGATTTTATTCTTCACCTTAGCCTAATGTTGTTTCCTGCAGTTTTAGGAGAGCTTTGAGCATCTCCATCTTTTCTGTTGTACAGCCATTAGGATTCTGTGTTTGAATTAAATTCTATATTGTCAAGAGAGTACATAAAACATGATGTGCAATGGTAATCACATCTGTTGATCAGAGGAAAGGATTTATAGTTTAATCTAGTATTGAAACATATGCACTGACTAACAGGTTCAGGTCAGCTCTTGTGTGTTGTGTCATCCTTGAAATAAGCTATCTGAGAATTGCAGATGTCATTTGAATGTACTGTGGAGGTCTGTACATCCTAATCACTTAAAGCATCCAACATACCAAGTTCTTAACAGCATTCAGTTGCTACTGAATGAAAAAACAAATCACCACATTGCCATATAGATTGCCATTTTGTTATGTAATTTTTGGCAAATTTTAGTTGAAAATTACTAAATTGCTAAAATGATCTGCAGTTTAAAAGTGGTATGGTCATGCTTGATTTGATTGCTTCTGTGCTCCTGTTCTTTGTGAAACAGCTGTTAATGTTACAGCCTTAAAAATGTTATACATGGCATGAATGGATTTCTATTTTATCAGCTTATGAAAATGAAGACCATTTGCTTTGGAAACCTGATGTGATCTCAGAAAGTAAAGTTAAGGAATACCTTTTTGAAACCTCCTTAAGAACAGGAAATGAAAAACTGATTGGCAGAATTCCTGAAGGACTGCATACACGGGACAATGAACAAGTAGGTTTTATATTCTGTTCCATTTGTGACACAGAGCTCTGTAATTAACATGTGGTCTCCTTCTCTGCTTTGTACTATATAGGCACTGCTACTCAATGTTGGATATTATGAAGTCAGGATCTTACTTAAAATTTTTAAGTACATGCTTAAAAATCTTGAGTATTTGAATGCTAGCAGCCTTGTGATCTGTGATGTTTCTGATTGTCATACTGTTGACAAATTCAGCCTTTTTAATAATTGCATGTAGTGTTTTACATTTTTTAGTTAAATCTTGCCTCAGCTTTTGGGTGGTTTTGGTTTTGGCTCTTATTTTTAAATTTTCATCATATGTAAAGATAAATCTTTCATTTTTTTACACTAGGTATGTTCACTGGAAGGCTAGTTTTGGAGTCTAGATTGGATATCAGAAAACTTGGACTTTTTCTAAAGACTTTTTTTACTTTATAGGCACTGTATGAACTTCTTAAAAGCAGCCATAATGTTAAAGAAGCAATTGAGAGATACTGCTCAAATGGAAAGGCATCTCAGGGTAAGGGAATACCTGTTTTTTCAGAAAAGTGTGGTTTAAAAAAAAAAAAAGTTGTGTGGAAAATCCTTGAGTAGGAACCAGATTATCAAGCACATCCCTGTCATGATGATTTTAGCACACATTAGGTGTAATCTGACAGTTGGCCAATTGAAAGTTCTGCTACAGAATTTTGGAGTTTGTAGAAAGGCTGAGGATTTGCATTTGATCTTCCCTCCTTTCCTCCACAGCTGTTGTAACAATGAAACAGATTGAGGAGAAGGGTGGGGAGGGATGCGATTCTGCTGCTATAAAGCTGTTCTCGCCCACTATTAATTTAGTATCTCTTTGAGGTCGTGATTGATTACAGTCTGATAACATTTGTACCAAAATCAGAATGTAGGTTGGTACGTAAATAAGCCCCCAGTCTGTGCTAACATTTGTGCTATGCCAGCCCTGAACAGGCTCTATTGTGTAGTTCCATAGGGCATGGGGAGCTTTCCTTGAGTCTGCATTGAAAAGTGGGCTTCCATCTTGTTTGTCCTTCTTATTTATTAATCCCTTAAATGAAAACCAGTCTGTCATTTAACAAAGATGGGGTTTTGTCCTTTATTTTTGCATGTGTATTGTGTGAAGAGGAATGAGTTACAAACTCTGCTGTAAGTTGGTATTCGGGCAGATAGCCCTGTAGTCAGATGCAGAGGGAAGCTGAGTGTGTGCAGTGTAGGTGCTGGAGGCTCAGGTGTCTGAGCGGTTGAACGCCGGCTGGCAGCTGAAGCACCGCACAGCGGCTCACTCACTTGTGCCCCACCACTTCCTTTCCTGGTGGAGATGAGAATTAGAGGAAAAAAGTAAAACTTTGGGATTGAGCTAAGAATAGTTTAATAATGGATACCAAAAAAGAATACAGTAATAATACTAGTGATACGGATGACAATAATAACTGTAATGAAAGGGAAGGACAGAGGACTAAAGCCCCAGGGAGGCAGTGATGCACAGTGACGCGGGTGCTCGGCACCTGCTGACTGATGCCCAGCCCAGCCCCAGCAGCTCCTGCCCCTCCCAGCCAGCTCCCCCCAGCTCACATCCTGGCCATGCTGCTCTGTGTATGGAACATCCCTTTGGCCAGGTCTGGTCAGGTCTCCTGGCCGTGCTCCCCCAGCCTCTGGGGCACCTGAGCAATGCAGAGCATGGGACACTGAAATGTCCTTAATTGCACAGTTTGGCAACAGCTGAAACATCAGTGTGTTATCAATATTGTTTTCATATGGGATCCAAAACACAGCACTTTTACCAGCTACTAGAAGGAAAATTATCTCAGCCAAAATCAGGACACTAAGGTCAAGCTGAAGGGGGCAATAAGGGCTATAAGAAGAATGCTTTAAAAAGTCATGTACAAGAAGAGATTGTGTAGCCCTTAAAGTGTCACCTGTAGGGCTGAATCCTAAGTCTAGTACCTCCTTGGAATTTAGGTTCGTGTTTCAGGATTGAAAAATACCTCTGTTCTTTTGTGGCTTTGATGTCTTGTGAAGGCTGACCTAGAACAGAGGCTAGATGGAGTTAAAGAACAAAGTAGGGATTTATTAAAAGGCCTCAATGGATACACCTTGGGCAGTACAAGAGCCCAGCCAGGGCTACACACAAGATGAACCCAAAATGGTCACAAAATGTGCAACCAGAGATGAGGTCTCTCATTTTTATAAGTTCTGATTCATTTGCTTATTGGAGTTAACTGTCCAGTTATAGTTTTAGGTTATTAGGTCCCATCCTTCTTGTTTTTCTCTCTTCATTCTGCTGTTGTTTACGCTCTTGGACCTGAAATTTGGGTTGGTTGTCCTTGGTCCCAAGCTAGGAAAGGAATTGTTTTGTCTGCCTGCTCTGTGAAAAGAGCTTACCATCCTTTAATGTGAAGCTCAGAACTGCACACTAAAGCAGCAGAGAATCTGAAAAATATAAAAACTAAAACCTGAGGCATCAGCTTAGAGGCCAAAATTCCATCCTGAGGACTAGTAGTCCTTACCTATATCCCAAGCCCAGTTCAAATGGAATTGTCATACCCTCATTAAAATGGTAAGAGATAGATGGAGGCATAAGGCCTAGTAAATGAGGGAGTGGCTGTGGACGTTGCCTACCTAGACTTCAGTAAAGCCTTTGGCACTGTTTTCCTCAGCATTCTCCTGCAGAAGCTGTCAGCCCATGTCTTTGGACAGGGGCACTCTTTGCTGGGGTAAAACTGTCTGGATGGCTGAGCCCAAAGGATGGTGGTAAATGGAATTACACCCTGCTAGTGTGTTCCCCAGGGCTCAGTACTGGGGGCATTTCTGTTTAGTATCTTTATCAATGATCTGGATCAAGTGCAGTCTCAGTCCATTAGCAGGCAAAACCAGTTTGGGTGGGAGTGGTGATCTGCTGGAGGGCAGGAAGGTTCTGCAGAGGGATCTGGACTGGCTTCGTTGTTGGGCTGAGGCCAGTGGTGTGAGGTTCAACAAGGCCCAGTGCCAGGTCCTGCCCTTGGGTCACAACAACCCCAGGCAGCTCCACAGGCTGGGGCAGAGTGGCTGGAAAGGACCTGGGTGGGCTGGTGAGAGCAGCTGAACATGAGCCAGGCTGTGCCCAGGGGGCCAAGAAGGCCAATGGCATCCTGGCCTGGAGCAGCAATGCTGTGGCCAGCAGGGCCAGGGCAGGGATTGTCCCCCTGTGCTGGGCACTGCTGAGGCCACAGCTGCAGTGCTGTGTCCAGCTCTGGGCCCTCACTGCAGGAAAGGCCCTGAGGGGCTGGAGAGAGTGCAGAGAAGGGCAATGGAGCTGGGGCAGGGTCTGGGGCACAAGTGCTGTGAGGAGCAACTGAGGGAGCTGGGGGTGTTTATCCTGGAGAAAAGGAGGCTCAGGGGTGACCTTATCACTCTCTACAGCTGCCTGAAAGGAGGCTGTGGCCAAAGGGGGGTTGACTTCTTCTCTCAAGAAACCAGTGACAGGATAAGAGGAAGTGACCTCAAGCTGCACCAGGGGAAGTTTATACTGGATATTGCAAAGAACTTCATGGACAGGGTTGTTGAACATTGAAATGGACTTTCCAGGAAGGTGATGGAATCACCATCCCTGGGGGTGTTCAAGAAACAACTGGATATAAGACATTTAGTGCTGTGGTCTAGTTGATATGGTGGCGTTTGATCAAAGGATGGGCTTCATGATCTTGGAGGTCTTTTCCAGCCTTAATGATTCTATGATTCTGTAGTGCTGTCAGTGTCTGTCTCTTCAAGTAGCCTTTATACTATCATCTGCTCTCTCCACTGAAGCTCACTACTGTTCTCAGTATGGAAATAAAAAATACACCACTCCAAGGCGAGTTTCTTAGCAGTGAGGCTTTCCATGGGGGTGTTTTCTGCTCTTCAAAGGCTGAGAACTCTGTAGTAAGGAATGCAAAATTAATGGGGCTCAGAAAGAAAAAAACAGCTGTGCAGTAGAGTGATTATTGCTTTTTGTCTGGGAGCAAAAAGGTCTAGTTTTCAGTGTCTGCTTCCAGAGATACTTTGAAATGTGTGAATGCATTTTGCCCCACTGGCTTTACATTTTAGTTGAGTGGAAACTTTTTGAATCACCATTACGAATGTAAGAGATCTGAAAAATCCCTCCTTACTTATATATATACCCAAAGCTACAATCAAGATAGGAAATTAACAAGAATCTTGAATGATTTTTTTTGTTGTTTGTCAAATCAAAATCCAGTTTTGAAAATGTAGGCTTAATTATTAAAAAAAAAAAAAAAAAAAAAGAGGAGGAGGAAAGGAATTTGCAGTTTCTCCTTAAGAGATCTAACGGGGTTAGAAGTGACCCCCTGTGGCTCTTTAGGACCAGGTGGTTATTTGGGGTTTTTTTTCTGGATTCCCTGATAGCCCATATTTTTCAAAAGCCTGGATCATGTTAACTGTAGTCCCTGTCAGCTGGTGCTGTATGGCTCTTGACCTAGGCTTGGTGCTGAGGCACTCCTCCATGGTGCATGATACCTTTTCCAAGTGTGGAAAAACTACCTCACCAGGGGATTTATGATATCAGGCAAGGTGTTGTGTGTTGTGGGCAGTCTGTCTCGTGCTGGATCCATCTGGCTGTCAGTGTCAGGTTGGAATTGCCCTCCTGACAATGACAGTTCATCCCAGCCTGTGTCTCAGCTGTGATTTACAGTGCCATGCACCAAGGCTGGCATCCAGGCTGGTCCTTGGATCCTGGGTAAGACATGGCCTAGACTGCAGGGTGCCTGGGAGGGTGTGAGCCTAGCACTGCTCTGTGAGGCCTTCTTGTCTGTGATGTTCCCTCAGAACAGGGCCATCCATCAAAACAGGATTTTCTTTTGCTGTTTTTTCCACCAACCACTGTTCCTTGTGTCCTGTATAACAAGAAATATTGAGAAAAATTATCACACTTACCACCTCAGTGATGTTTATCAATCACTGTTTTTTGATGACGAATGTATTAAGAACAATAAACCTTTGAAATACCCTTTGCCTTCAAGTATGAAAGATTTATGAAATCAAACTCTTCTAGATCATTCTTTGTAAAGAAGAATGTTAAATTTCAGGTAGGATAGTTTCTGAGTAGGGGAAATAAAATTATCTAAATAACTGAATTACTTTCTTTTTAGAATGCATTTGAATATTCATCCATTAGGAACAAAAATTTTTATTCTTTGTAAAAGATTAATGAGTGAAATCAAGTTTTTCATGCTACTTTTATAATTATCTAGAAGAGATGACAGCATGGTCAGAAGAAGAATGCAGAAGCTTTGAAAATGCACTTCTGATGTATGGAAAAGACTTCCATCTCATACAGAAAAACAAGGTTAGTATTTTACAGTTAAATGGAAGAGTTGGTAAATTGTATGATACAATGTGAAGGCAATCTGTTTGTCACAAGCCATACAAAAGAAGGAAATAAGAACAATATTAGAATAAATTTGGCATTTTTGAACTAATTTTTTCCTTTATTTTGCGCTAATGTTTCCAAATGTCATTGGAAATACTAGACTTTGTGAGATGAGTTAATATATTGTCTCTGAAATCAAGTTAAGTTGACATTACTTCTGTGCATGCATGTGCATTACAGTTCAGATTAAATTCATGCCTTTCCTAGAAGTGAACAGTATTTCTATACCATGGCTATAGGAGGGGAGAATGCATCTTTGCCTAATTTATTCTATCACCAGGAAGGTGCAAGTTTACAGAATCAGACTGAGTTCTGTGTTTTCATAAGGTATAGTCATCCATAACACTCTCTTTTCTGAGCAAAAAATGAGTTCTAAGCTTGGTCTGGATTGCTTCTGATTGACTTCTCTGTGCCTGAAGAATAGGCCTTTTTGTTATTTTTATCAAAAAGCAATAGTTTACAATATCAATATTTCCAAATGTCTTGTGTACCTCTTTTATGCTTTTGATACTATATTAAAGGGTTTCTTTCTTTAGGAGCCTTTATTGTATTTCAAATGAACTTTGTAGGGTTGTGGTTGCTGTTCAGCAGCTATGTGCTGGTCTTACCCAGTACCTGGTTTGACCCATCCTAAGTAATTTGGATAGTTCAGATTTTAAATGGACTTTACCAATAAGCATTAACACATCAGAGATTAAAAATGTGTTTTCCAACACGGAACAAAACACACATGTTGATGTGTCTGTCACTATGGTCCAGAATTTGTCTAAGAAAATCTGCTGGGTTTTTTTCCCAGGCAAAAGGCAGGAAAGTTTAGGGAAAGTTCTGGGATCCAGAACAGATAAGGTGATGTCACTTTTACATAGGAAATATCAGCTAGACAAGATTTAGTGTCTGGAGGAGCTTAACAAGATGTGTTTCCTTATCACTGCAGTGCAAAGCTTTGTTAGCTGGGACTTCGTGCATTAGCATATGGGCATCTGCTAATTTCCTCCCCTTCCTGGTATGTCTGTGCCTAAACTAGCAAGGTTTACTACTGCCCCCAAGGCGTTTTGGATTCACCACTGATTTTTCTATATGTTTGGAAGCACTCAAATAAATAAATAAATATATATATATATATATATATATATATATATATATATATATATATATATATATATATATATATATATACTGCCTGACTGTATTGGATAGCATTGTATATTGGATAGAGTTGTAAAACTGGAACTGTGGATGATGTGATGAGGATGTGAAATGTTTCAGTCCTTCCTACCTTCTCAACAAGACTACAGTTTTATTTTGTTTAAGCATTTACTGCTCTGGTTTGACAACTCTATTGCCAAAGCCTCCACAGTTCTGGACTTTCCCCAAAGAAAGACATACCCAGAGTCTTTGGTACTGCACTCCTCTTAGATCATTCATTTGCTCAGCTTTTTCCCTCTCAAGAAAGGGTATATCTTACAGTTTAAAAAATATTTATGTATAAGTACTTAAGATGTAGATAGAGTTTCAACCTAGATTAAGAAAAAAAAATCCGATAATGCATTGAGTAGAACAAATGTAATACTTGAAACTAGGTCTGTTTGAAGTCTGCAAAGATTTGTTCCAGAACAATAAAAACTAAAAATATTGCATGAGTGGAAGTTGGGAAGATGACAAAACCTAAGTCTTTGCATTAATCTTATCAATTCTTCTTGTTGCCCTTTAGGTAAGAACCAGAACAGTTGCTGAGTGTGTGGCTTTCTACTACATGTGGAAGAAGTCGGAGCGTTACGATTACTTTGCTCAGCAAACACGATTTGGAAAGAAGAAATATAACCATCATCCAGGAGTTACGTAAGTAAAATGTTATTGGAATGTGTTTCTGTTGCAAATCTATGTGATGTAGAAGACCTCCCCCCCACCCCACTTCTGTCATTGCAGTGTAAAGCTTCAGTGGCTATGGCAACTGAAATTAAGGCTATCATCATTTATAGGTCTTGTTTTCTAGTTACATAATAAATTATGGATGCAATATTCTTTTAGGGACTACATGGATCGTTTGGTAGATGAAGCAGAATCCCTTGGAGGAGCAGTGCATTCTTCAGCCTTAACATCTAATAGTCGGACAGAAACCATTCCTGACCAACAGCTAAGCATTCTGAACTCTATCACTGCCAATGAGTTGACAGGTAAATCAAGAAAAAAAAATTCTTTGTTGGAACTACACAAACAACTATTTCATTTGCATTTGTGTTCATCTGTTTTCCAGCACTGACAAACAGTGTAGCTACAGTCTGCCACACTTCAGATGTGAACTGCCTGGATGATGCTTTTCCTCCCATGGACAGCTTACCCCGAGCACCAGTTAATCATGTGCCTGTTGGAACAGAAGAATTGCTTAACTTGCCTAGCAATGGTGAAAGTGATTGTTTTAATTTATTTGAGACTGGCTTTTATCATTCAGAGCTAAACCAAATGAACATGTGCAGTGAGGAGGCAGAAAGACCTGCGAAGAGATTGAAAATGGGGATTGCTGTCCCAGAATCTTTCATGAATGATGTCTCTGTAAATAATCTTGGTGTGGACTTTGAGAACCACACACACCACATTACCAGTGCCAAAATGGCTGTTTCAGTGGCTGACTTCAGCAGTCTATCTGCAAATGAGACAAATGGTTTTATCAATACCCACACTCTCCACCAACATGCTGCCCTTCATTCAGAATGACTGTGGAAAACTAAACAAACAGTGGGTACTTTATGCAGTAGTAGTAAACTTGATGGGAGCTATCAGGTTTGCTTAGTCTTTCACTGGAAGTTTGAACTTTATGACATCAGTGATGTCTTTGTATGTATAGAACTATATCTTGATTTATCAAGAGTAATTTCTTTTTTCAGTCCATAAATGTGGAAATGTCATAGGATGTGTGGCAGAGTTTGGGACTAAGAGAACTCTGTGATGCAGCTTTAAGCTCTGCTTCAGTTTTTTTTTCCTAAAGCCTGTAGACGGAGGCCACCGTTCCAAAACCAGCACAGAAGTTCTGAACGGATTGGAGTGGCTTTTTTAGTAAGTTACTTTTGCCGTAATGGATGCAGTGGAATAACAATGTTTACAGGTACCGATCCTGATCCCTGCTCAATGTAGCATTTTTTTCCCCCCCCTTATAAAGGCAGGGATGGGTTTGTTTATTTTAAACTGCACAAACATACAAGGATGTTTTTTAAATGGAACCTTCTCTCATGTGATACTAAACTAGAGCACTTCAGTTTACAAAGCAGCAAACTCATGTTGGTGGAAGCTAGCACAAGGGACTTAAATGAGTAAAGTGAAGATCTACACTTGAATGCTTTTCAAAATTAAAGGTCATGGCTACCTTACAGAGAAGTAATCATGCTGCCATAGACGTCTGTGTACTTTAAACCTATTGGCTCAAACAGATGAGTTTTAGGCTATATTGTATTTGGAAAGGGTTTGTCCACAACTTTGAAGAGTAATGCAATCGTGTACCTTAACTTTCCTAAGGCAGCTGATGTATTAAGCTACAGTCTGCACAGCTTAGGATTTACCACTAAACAGTCTACATTTGGAAGACATCTTAAGTTGTTTGGAGCACTGCAGTTCAAGTGTTACAGTTTTGAGGGACTATCTAGTTTATATAGTAATAGTAGAACCTTGAAGTACATGCTTGAAAGTTTTTATTTAGGGTGGATTGCATTTATTTGTTTTGGCAAGTCATTGGCTTCAAAATGGCACTTCACTTCTATGGTTAAATAGGAAAGGATGAGTATAAATGCATCCCATAAAAGCAACTATTTAACTTCATTACATTTTTTTATTTTGAACCTTGAGTGCAATTTAGCCATCCAGGATGTTTGTCTTGCAAATGTTTGTTCCAATTGCTGCAGGAACCAAGCATAGTATTGGCTTGTAAGATGTAGCATACAACTTGCAGGGTGTTCTAATGAAAGCCTGAACCTCCCTTCAGTAGGATTACTCCTGACCCTCCATACTTTTTCTTTGCACTGTTTGTATTACAAGTTTAATTGCCACTAATTTGTTTTCATTATTCAAGCAATTAAGTTTGCATTGTTGATATTTTCCATAGTTGCTTCAAGGTTGTGCTGAGTAATTAGAAGGTAGTGACTTTAATATTTGAAAGGGAAGAGGGTATTTATTACACATACTGTGAACTGCATTGATATCCCAAGTTTCAGATGCAGCATATGGAGTTTTCTTTACAGCATTGTAATGAAGATTGCTTTGAAGTGTTTATGCAATAGCACATTTATCATATTAAAAACAAATTAGTTTAGCACAGTGGACAAAAGTAGATACGATTTTGTAGTCAGTTCTTAACTTAAACATCTGAAATATATAACTTTAGTAAGTACACAGTAAATAACGGGTAGCCTTGGCCCTGTGTTGTACTCTTGACATTTTTAGCCAAGTTCTCAGCTTCTTACTGCTGTGTTTTGTGCTGAACTTTGTACCTTGTTTCCTTCATTTATGAATCAGCCCATTTTAAGTAATTTTGTAGAATTCTGGCCATAATCTTCCATTGTTACACATTCGAGTTTATCTATGGGTTTACAGTGAGTGGCTGGTCTGTATAAAATCATACAAGGATGACTGAATGCTTATATCAGTTGCACTTAAATGAACACGCCCATTTTCATTAGTTGATGCAGTAATATACTCAAGTTTATCTATGCATTGCTGGGCTCTTAAAGTAGGCAGAGACTTGTCTAAGGTTTGGGTTGTCAGCAAGTTGAATGGACACTTTAGTTATTTAATAAAGACTTTGACCAAAATTCAGAAAATGATATGAGAGAAAAATGATTTCCGGGTAGTCTAATATAAATGCTGATCTTATTTAGCCTGTTGGCTAGCTAGCTGGTATCGTTTACTTTTAATTCCTTGTTAAAATGAGGCAATAATTTGCAAGATTTCGTAAATATGTAAATTCTTCATATCTTTTTAGATATCTCTTTCAATATTTTCTGACTACTTCTGTGTATAGTAACATTTTTGTGCATGCTTGATGTGACATCCATAAATTTGTACCACTATGACTTTATCCATGTAAAATAGCTATTTATTGAACTTTACTTTTAAAAGCTGGACTTAATTTTTTTCTCTCAGTTTAAACATTTAAATGGAGAACTTGTTACCGTTTATTAAAAGAATTGTGTTTTGAAAGTCAGCATGGAGATAACTGAATTGCAACCATGTGAAGAAATTACAATGCCTTGGCTATTACACAGTGAAGCACAATTCTTGTAACAAACTGTGATGAATTCTTTGTCCTTTGCCACGTGTTTTCTTCATACAAACAAACCAAAAAATCCATAATGGGCAATTGCAGTGTTGGTAAATGTATCCTTTTTATGTACAGGGAATCTAAAGAGGGTAGCAGATTCATGTAGAAGTGTAACTGGTGCTGTGATTATAGCAATACCACAGTTGGTCACACGTCATCTTCCCATGCTAGGTTCTTAAGTGTTTAGTCTTCCTCTTGTAATGGTCGAACTGCTGAATTTACTTGAAGGATCTACAATACTGTTTGAAGAATATGAAATTGTGTACAATTAGGTCAGTGAATTGTGCAGTTGAAACTGAGAGGCAAAAATATAGGAAAACTTCAGTTCAAGTAGGACACAGTGATACTACTTAATTTAACCAAAGTTTCTAATGAGTATTTCAACTTTGAATGTAAACTAATGGATAAACTGACCAACAGGGACGCTATTTGCCCAGCATTACAAGCACATCGTCTACAGACAGGGAAATGAAATACAGTAATTTGTAAGATAATGACAAGGCTACTATTTTTATTATTCCTATTTTTCATTGAAAGAAGGAGGAAGATGCTATCAATTGTACAATAAAGTAGTAATGGTTATAGTCTTCCTAATAAAACAGATTCCAGTTATTCTCAGTTCAAAGTAACTACCCTGTGCATAACAACAAATCAAGTGACAATCGGAACATGTTTTAGTATCAGATGTTCAAGAGGAAGTCGCTGTTGTTGCATTGGTTTTAATATTTGTACATAAACACTGATTTTTTTGAGCATTATTTTGTATTTGTTGTACTTTAATACCTGGTGTACAGTTCCAGAAATAAATGTCTGGAAACCTTTCTTTATTTGTAAAGCTCTTCATGCATCTACACTGTGTTTGCTACTTCATTTCCAGAGATATTTAGCAGTAACTCTGAGTGTATTTTGAAGAACTCTGCACATGCTACCATCTTTGTAGAGGTACACCAAGGAGAGAAAAATGCAGCTCATAGTGATGCAGGTAGCTAATGAGTAATGATTTCCCTCAGACATTTAAAACATTATGACTAAAGTATAGCAAATCTCAGATGGGGCTTAATTGTAGTTTCAAGTTAACACATTGCAGCAGTGTCACCCAGAGCTCAGACTATATCTAAGCTGGATGGAACACATACCTGTTTTCTGGGGAAAGAAAATCCACCCAAATTCATAAATCCATGTCAAGCTAGATTACAGCTGTGTTTACAAAAATTTTACTTGGCTTAGGCCTTAATGTTGAACTTAAACAGTTTGAAATGGTTTTTGCCTTGATTTTCCAGTCCCTCAAGACAGCAAGCGCTGATCTTAGACCCTGAAAAGCTGTAAAATCTTATGTAACAATTCTGTCAAACGCAGATGGAGTTAGTGGAGTTCTCTCCTAGACCCAGCATGCTTGTTTTTACAGTGGCTGACACAAATCTTCAAGTAAAGAAATTATTTTTTTACTTAGGACTACAA
The DNA here is from genome assembly GCA_024362935.1 of Setophaga petechia. Taxonomy (NCBI): domain Eukaryota; kingdom Metazoa; phylum Chordata; class Aves; order Passeriformes; family Parulidae; genus Setophaga; species Setophaga petechia. The sequence goes on along the minus strand of JANCRA010000004.1, from coordinate 5,271,672 downwards.
GCTGGTATAATTCTAAACAGTAGAAGCTGTAATTTGCCAAGTAATGAGCTTTGCTTCCCCTGATGGAGACATACAAGGATGTCTTTCTATGATGGCCAGTACAATCTGTAAAACAAAATACCTACCCAAAACACTTCAGCTACAAGCTGCTCCTCCCTTTTTTAGTTGTTTAGCATAACGATCGATGTTAGAATAAATGATTAGGACTGACCTCATCTAGTTCTTGTTTTGATGCAACTGTTAGCCTTGCAGTATTGGAGTCTTAAAATTGGTTGTATTTTCATATGTGTGTATTTAATCTAAACTCCCCTCAACTCAGTTACATAACTTACACTTCCATTTAGGTAGGAAACCTGAGTTTCTGTCAGCAGAAAGATAAGATTAAGTCCTTAGAGTGCTTAGGCAACAAACAGCCAAGTCATAGGATCATAGAATATGCTAAGTTGGAAGGCACCCATTAGGATCATCCAAGTGCAGCTTGCTGTCCAACCTCATTCCCCTGCGCACAATACCCCTTGCACACCATGTGTCTGAGAGCATTGTCTGAACACTTCTTGAACTCCGCCAGGCTTGGTGCTGTGACCACTTCCCTGGGGAGCCTGTTCCAGTGCCCAAACACCCTCTGGGGGAAGAACCCTTTCCTGATAGCCTACCTAAACCTCCCGGGACACAACTCCAGGCCATTTCCTTGGGTCCTGCCACTGGTCATGAGAATGAAGAGATCAGTGCCTGCCCCTTTGCTTCCTCTCCTGATTTGTTTTGTCCACAAGCTGCAAGGCAACAAACACTACAAGCATAAACCCTGGCTATCAGTTTGATAAAACACTTCCTCTACTAGTTCTTGGATTTCTCTTCCCTCTCAGTAAGTCTTGTCCCTCTGACAGGGGAGGAGGCCAGGATGCCCCAGCAGAAATGTGCTTTCCTGCGCCCTTCACCGTGCTGAGCCATGGGCACACTCCTGCCCTGCAGCATGACTTCTTATCCCCACCCGCTCCTGTGTTGCGGCTGGCGCACACCTGCCTGCTGTGCCAACAGGCCTGACACGTACAGTTCTCAAGGCGGCAGAACGTCACCACTCCCCCTTGCTGCAGTTCCTGACATGGTTCCCTGTGTTGCCGGGTGAGCTCCGGAACCAGCAGGGGGAGGAGCAACCGCCAGTGGGGAGCAAAGCAGCCTGGCAGGCAGTGAGCAAGTACAGCAACCCCTTTTTGTGCACAATGGAATTGTCTGAAAGCACAGCTTTGTAAGACCCAAGGAGTCAAATTGGTCAACTCTGACACCACCTATGGGCTTCCTGCTCTCTGGCTCACTCCGGCCCTTCGATAAGCTGTTTTCTATGAGTTGCTTCAGCTCACTGCAACAGAAGAGAACAAAACAGCAGAGAAAGCATGGGGTGGTGGTGGTGGGGTTACTGTGCTTAGCAAGTCAGCTCAGCCCATGGGAGGGTCTGATGAATAGTGGCCAGGAAAGAAGAGCAGTTTTAATAGCAAGGGAAAAAGGGACAAATAGGCAGCAACACACACACACACACACACACACACCCCCTTTTCCTGCTCTCCTTCTTCCAGAGTGCCATGGGAGCTCCCTGGGGAACCACACCCCCTGGATGAAAGTGCCCTTGACATCCAGCTTCCTCCACAGATCAAGAGGTGCCAATAACCTCTGAGAGAGCTGAGGAGAAGAGTCAGCTCAGGAGAGAAGGGATCCTCAGTCATGGAGGATGAATTCCCTCTTCAGCAGTGGTGATCACTACTCTGATACCTTACCAAGCAGTGATGACACAAAGAATGTCACCAGCAGTCACCCTGAGCATTGTCATGAAACTTGCACAACCCATGCTGAGTCTGATGCCACTGTCTCAGAGCTCTGCTGGTTAAATGCAGCTGGTTAGCTGCTGAAATAGCCAGCCTCCTCTGGCAGTGAAGGACTTCCAAATGAATGTGACAGGCAACGTTCAGGCTTGGAAGCAGACCGTGTAACGCAAACACCACAAAGCTTTGCATTCTGAAAAGGAGATGATGCCTCAGCAGCTAAGCAGGGCACCCTGGCTGCCCCAGCCACTACCCAATTTGTAACAGCACAGCGTTTCCCAGCTCCTCCTCTCTCATGACCTTACACCAACCACAAATTCATTGGGAGGCTTGCTTGGGACTTCTGCAGTTAAATACTGGTTTCATCCTTCTGAAAGCAGTTTGCAGACAGCAGCAAAACTCAACGTGGGAATAGCTGGCCCTGTTTATACCAGCAACTGATTAATGAAGTTCTCTTGCAGAATAAAAGCAATGGAAGTTGCTACATGCCAGGAAGCTTGCCATGAATCACTGGAATCAGGACTGGGAGAGGCTTAAAGGCACACAGGACTGGCACAGCTGAAGCCAGTGGCTCAAGATGGCTTCAATATGACAGTGCACTGTGCAGGCACCGCTGAGGGCCCATCACCGTGGGTCCAAAATGGGCTTCGTACAAGATCAGGACAACTGCCTGTACTGCTGTGCTTTTTAAAAGCAAGCTGATACCAAAGGGGTCAGCTTCAAGAAAACCAAAAATAGACCTAGTAACTACTGTGAACTATGACGATTAGCATTATATATCATACAATTCAAGAGGATAGTCATTCTTATGAGCTGCATCCCTTTAAAGCACAGGAAATTAAATGGAAAAATACAACAGTCCCAGTTACAGACAACTGTCCAATCTGGTAGATTAAATTACATGTCCAGAATTTAGGTTTTCATTTTATGAACTACCTTATGGACAGCTGAACACCAAGTACAACTACAGAAATATCAACAACAGCAGACATCTGAGAACCTAATGATGTAAATAGCTAAATCTTCACCAGTGCATCAAATGTAGACTATTTTCAGAGAAACTCAGTTTTGCTGAATTTCTACAGTTTTGCTCTCTGGATGGTAAAACGACAGTTCTCCCTTACACAAAAATGATGATGAAACTTGAAGTACAGGCACCATACATTATTTTATTGACACAGATTTCTTCAGTTTTGAATCTATTAATTCAGCTGACAACAGTGTAGTAATTTGAAAAAAGTTCTTCTCCTTGCTTGATGTCTCTGAGAGTGACAAGAACTACACACCTCAAGTGGCTGAAAAAGAAGAAGCAAAACACGTGAAAAAGAACAGTTATATCTTCCTTTAAATTGTTTTCAATTCTTCATTTCAAGAAGCTAAACCAGTAGCCTCGTTCATATTAGTTTTGAGTAATATGCATAATGCAGGGCAGGGAACATGGGAAAACACCATTGGAATACAGACAGCAATATAAGCAAAACCAATGTAATTTATAAACAACAGCCTATGTGGGTATGCAAAAAGTGTTTCCACTCAATTGTTCCACACAAGCATTCAGGGATGAAAAGAATTAGTCAAGACTGCAAGAGACGCACTTACTCAAACAGGAACAGAAGCTACAGCAAAGTTCATGCAGCAGAAGCCACTCCTGTGGACACACCTGTCCACAGGTGCCAGCTGGCTAAAGCGTCTCTCCTAGGGCCCACCACCCCCAGGAAGCCAGCTCCTAGCAGAGACCTGCTGCCATCTGCAGAGATGGGTCAATGATCACAGAATCACTAGGGTGGAAAAGACCTTTAAGACCACTGAGCCCAACCCATGCCCTAACAACTCAACTGAACCATGGCACCAAGTGCCACATCCAATCTCTTTCTAAGCACATCCAGGGATGGTGACTCCACCACCACCCTGGGCAGACCATTCCAGTACTTTATCACTCTTTCCATAAAAAACCTTTTCCTAACATCCAACCTATATTTCCCTTGTCATAGCTTAAGACTGTGTCCTCTGGTTCTGTCAGTTGTTGGCTGGTGAAAGAGACTGACCCCCACCTGACTACAGCCACCCTTCAGGAAGCTGTACAGAGTGATAAGGCTGCCTCTGGGTCTCCTTTTCTCCAGGATAAACACCCCCAGCTCCCTCAGTCAGCTAAAATCAGGAGCTGGCAGGCAGTTTTGCACAGAGAAATGTAGAGGGATAGAAACCCACCCCTCTAAACTTCCTTTAAATGAATGATCATGCCCTAAAACTGAAGTATGTGTTCTGGGAAGGACAGCACATGCTTTGCGTACTGATGAACCCAAAGTGGAAAACAGCATGAACTCAAGTCTCCACTATTCGAAATTTAGTGTGAGGCCATTTTGAAACATATGAAACAACAAGGTAAATAAGTACTGAGAATTGTTTCATAAGACATAAAAAGATCTAGAAACCAGATAATCTATGTTGTCAGCATGGTATTACATCAGTATTGAAGCTAGAAGCAGATGGGATTTCTGTCTGGTGGCAGCACTCTGGGAGAAATGATGACCAGAAGACTGTATTTTCTTGGATAGATTCCAAGCAAGAGCAAAATTCCTCCTTCCTGAAGCAGTCCTATGATTTATGTGCTTTCACACCTTAAGTACAGTGTCCAGGCTTCCTGAGAATTTCGTCCTACTGCTTATTTTATTAGCACTTACTTAATCATCTGCAGATTCCAAATGCATCTTTAACCTTCACTCAACAAATTCTAAGTTTAATCAGAAAAGCCATTTTTCCAATATGCACAACAACTTTCTCCAATGAAATTTCAGAGTACTTTAATAACTCCAGAATTACACTAAAAGTTCAAATGATCTGCTCTAAAATTCTTATACATCTTTGAAATTAAGAGGATTATCTGAGAAATATTTCCAAGTGTTCTAATTTCTGAAAAAAGTTGGACTTTCAGGTCATAAACAGGATGTTGTAATTTTACTAATTGTACTGTAACTATATGCCCTTATATTGCACAGTATTTCACTTGTCTCAATACAATTTTAGGTTTCTTCCTGCAAATTCATCTGCTTGTTTGTCACATAAGCAGAAGACATGGAGAACAGAGAGTAAGAAGCCTAAATCTGAATTATCTCATAAGGGCTTTGATCAAGACTGAAACAGATTTGAGATATGCACTGAAAAACCTCAGTACTGTAATACAAAGTACAACCACTGCTTTATGGGATTCAGAAGAATTGCACTATAGTGCAACACTGCTTGTAAAACTGTGTCTTCAGAGATAAGCTGATTTCATGTGTGAAAATGTGGAAAAAAGAATGAGGAGTCTTGTAATTAAAATTAGTCTATTCAGAGAGGTAACTCCCCCATATAGTTGCACTTTTGTGTATCTCATCTTCATATGGTTTATTTTTCAACCATGTCTGTCTTTTCTTTACACATGCAGTATGCTTTGTATCATACAAATCTATGAGCTCTTTCATTTGCTGCCAACCTCTCTATGTCATGGCTGTAGACGATGTTTGGAAGATACTGTTTCAGTTCTACTGGAAAATGTCCTGGCACATCAAACTCTTGATAACACACATTTGCTGATTTTTCTAGGAATTAAAAAAAAAACAAAAGTTATTAGATAGGGCTTAGAGATGTGCAAAAACATCAAATGTGCTGCTACAGAAGAACCAGACGCTTCACCTGAAAACCATTCCTCTGTTGGGAGGTACCCTGCCCTCTGAAGGCCTACTTTGAATTACACAAGAGGTATGCAATCAACTACAGGAGCTTTGCCCAGTTATGAACATGTCAATGAAGAGGCACATCTTGTTTAGTGCCAGGGGTAGCTTACAGCACTGCTAATAGTTCCAAATACACAGCGTTTGCTTTTACAATTAAAAAAAAATTTGGAAAATATTTTTGCCTTATGGCAAAACATGTCTGAAACATAGGCAGGGAGAAAAATCACATACACATGACCTGGAAGAAACAGTTTCATGGAACATGTCTGTGCCAATCCCAGCAAGCTTTGTTCCTCCAGCAGCCCTTCTGAATGCTACCTGGAGGCAGAGAATCTTTAGTGTAATGCAGGCTATGAAACCCACTTAGAAGCTGAGTATGGTATGAATTCAACTCTCTGTACAGTACAACTGTTCCCGTGAGTTACTTAAGACAACAATTTTCTAGATTTTGTGCATAAATGTAAGGAAGTCTAAAAAACGTCTTACAGTTCAAAGTGAGCAGTGACAGAATCTTAGTGTACAAGTCACCGTGGGTAGTTTTCTCACAAAGCCTTCTAGAACAATACTGGGAAACTTGATCAGCAAGTCTAAATTGTCCCAGTCCGGTGGTATTTAACCACATATCCTTTCCCACCATTTCACTTTTGGGGTGTATGCCTTTAATTCTACGTACCAGGAGTGCAACTGGGGCATCAGTGAGAAAAGAAAAAGTGTATTTGAAGCGTTGCTGCATGGAAGGATTCTAACAGTCAGCTGTGACAAAAAAACCTCAGGAAAGTTTTACTCCCTAAGTGCTTGCTTTAAACAGTACTACTGCCCCCACAAGATCAATTTCCTGTTCTCTCTGTCACCTTCAAAATAATTTATATCCATAAAGCCAAACACATTCTCGGAAAATTTACCTGACAACTTACCATGTGAGCAGTTGTTGACATACTGTCCCACTGCCAGTGGGTTTTGCAGGGTGGCTGTGAGCCAGCTCTCATCACTCATTTGAAAAGGGCCAAGTTGATCTCTTCTGCTGCAAGACCTGAAATGCCCGACAGCATTAGCATGGATCATGGCTCCTTCATCTCACAGGTTATCTTACTTCCTCTGTAGGAATGGCCACTGCATAAACTTACAGCTGCCCAACCCACCTGGGGTGGAGGGCACGTGCATAGACCAACAGATCCCACTACTCTGTGGTGTCCTTCAGACTCTGGTGGAAGAACCTACACCAAACTACCACACACTCTTCCACAAATCAACACCTAACATTACCATTACAGAAGTGTCAACACCTTTCATTCATCTCCTAAAATGCAGACTCATTACAATATTAGCTTTCAACTCATTCCAAAAATTAAAATCTGGTATTCGTCGGTAGTACTATTCAAACTAGGTATTAATTTCTATCAACCTCCTAGTTCTTTTCACATCATATTTAAACACAAATTGTAACAAATTATGTCTTAAGGTAAATCAACCAGTTAGGTATGTCATGGGAAATTCACACTGGACATTATGAAAAGATTCTCCACTGAGAGGGTGGCCAGTCACAGGGCTCCTCTGGGGAGGGATCACAGCACCAAGTCTGTCACAGTTCAAGGAATGTTTCCGTGATGCTCTTAGTCACACGGTTCCGTTTTAGGTAGTTCCACAAGAAGCAGGGACTTGGACTTAACAAAGTAAGCAGGTTTGAGTAACAGGTCAGAAACATTCCAATACTTTTACACTACATCCTGCTGTAGTACAACTATTTTCTGTATAGGAAGGTCTCTACATCAAAATGTGTGTCACTGGTGTTACAGATGAAGACACAAGTACATAATGGATCATATCCAACATCTCTCACCCTTGTCCTGTTTGCATTATAAGCAATGCACAGGTGGATGACAATCATGTAGAACTCAGGGTAAGAAACAGGGAAGATGAGGAGTATCCCTGTTTTAAATCAGATGAGGGACAATCCTCCATTTCTTCTGCTTACCTGTACACTGATCTTGACAGTCCCTTATCATTCCCATCAATAAGGACACCATCAATGCACCTAAAAATAAAGGGATTGCCAAGGGACTGGAAAAAGATGGGCTCATGCTTTCTGTATACTGTACCTGTTGCAAGACAGATATTATTTCAGAAGAAAATACATTAACTGTCAGAATGGGCTTTCAGTCCCCTCCACACAGAAACTCAGAGAGACAGTGGGTAGGACAGAAATCCCCTCTCACTTAGTGACACTGACATCTGTAAACCTACAAACTTTCAGACGTAATTTTTTGGGATGTAAAAAAACCCCTCTCAAGTAAATGAGCTGGTACATTATAAAGAGAGAGGCCTCACAGAAAATCATAGAAGGCCTGAAATTAGTATCTTTGGGAGAGGTAAAGCCTTACAGCCAACTAGCATGCTTCAGAGATGAAAACATCAGGTGATACTTGTTCAGGAAAACACAGCTTAAGATACTAAGCTGTTTTATTACTACTGCACCAGGACTCTGAAAAATACACACAGATTCAGCAAAGAATCTGAAACACCTCCCTCTATTACCACAGGGATTTTGTTTGGTCCAGGAGATGAAAAATGACAAACCAGGAACAAAATATTTCAGCAGACTGTTTCCCAAATCTGAGGGGAGGATTTAACGTGCCATGACTTCCAAGCAGAGAAAAGCAACCAGCAAGCTGACTGGCTTGCCAATTTTCATGAAATTGTTGTCGTGCATCCCTCACACCCACAACATCTTCAGCACCTCTCTGCAGAAATCCTGCACTGCAATCTCACAAGGAGCCAGGCAAAGCCAGAGGCATGCTGCAGTGCCTGTACACAGGTCCCATGCCCAGCATGGCAGGTCAATACCCTGAGAAGGCATTTCAACAGCCCATCCTCTTGTTTTGCTATAAGAGCTGTCACAGGAGTCTCTGAATGAGCCTATGCTCACATCTAGCATGTGCCTGAAATGTGAAGTGAGCTGCAGAAGTGGCAGGCTCCCTCGCTGTCACTCAACAACCAGTCAGCCCACGAGTCATCAGTGGCCAGGCACACCAAAATATGCGCTCCACTGCCCAGGGAATGCTGCGGCTGCTCCCGATGCTGCATTGCTGGCACAGGCCAGAGACCACGGGGGATGATTTTGCTGTAAGATGAAACATTAACAAGCCCAAAGCAACTCAGCAGAGCTGCTAGCTTGGCCATACTGACAGAATTACAAACCTTTTTAAGAAATGTATGCAAATACAGTTCCAAGAAATGAGGAAGAGAGAAGTACTGATTCTTCCAAACACACTTCATGGAATAAAGTTCTGCTAAATGAAGATTTTATTTCCATTCTCCACTTTGTACCTCTGTACTTTGAAGAAGCTCACGCAATTGTCTACTGACCTGGAGACCTCAAACCTCATTTTTCAAATCCTGAACCAAAACGGAAACCCCAAGGAATTAAACTGTTCTGTTCATCTACTTTAAATTTCTTCTGCACATTTACATTTAAAGAATCTGAAACAAGTCTTGCAGCTGCAGGAAAAATCAGGCTTTAACTACTAAAATTATTTTATAAATAAAATTATCCTTCCCAATATTGTTTTTTATATTTCCAAAATAACTCCAGATAGTTTATAAATACCCTCATGCAGCTTAACTGGTGATTTTGCTAAGAAAGAAAACCCATAGAATAAAAATTAGTGTAGATCTTAGGCATTCCATGATCAGATGGTTAGAAGTCCCATCTAACTTAATCAAAAATACAAACACTTCATTACCAGGATACATAGACACAACTGTCCCTCTCGGAACAAAACCTCTGGTAACAAAGACTCCAGTTCCAGCAGACACCAGGGAACTCCGGTCTCTGCTAACAGTGAACCCAAGCGTGTTGAACAAAACCTCCTCAGGACTAAACACATGGTGACCCTGATGGTTACAAGACTTTACTTCTGATTGCTTCTGCTCCACAGAAAGTAATTCTAGATATTGACACTTGACTTCTGGAAGTAAGGCAAGAATATCTGCTTGTCTACTTAAGTCATTTATGAACAGAGCTTTAAATGTTTTCAGTAGTGTTTCAAAGACATCCTCATCAGCAATAATTTTGTCTTGAGAGCTTTCAGGAACATATCGAAGGGTCCTGTAAAGAAAATAAAATATTTTAAAATTAGAAACATGTATTACTTTTTTTTTCTAAATAGAAAAGAGCCATTTTGCAGCACCAGTAACTTCAATACACTGTTGTTTTAGAAAACTCCAAGCTTTGTTCATGCTTGTTCAAGCTAAAGCCACTGTTCTTAAAACACTGAAAAAGACCGTTTAGTAAAAACTAGTACCTGTTCTACTACAAATCATCATCTCTGAGTATTTACCACAAGTAAGTTAAAGCCTACTGAGCTCTCAGTGAAAAAGCACCGAAAATAAACCAAAGAGTTCATTACATTCATTATATTTAAATGAGGCAAGAAAAATATTGCATGGGCAAGGAAAGTTTTAATTTAGTTACTTATGTTATTACTTATAACCATGTCATAATAACTTAAATTCAAACACCACTTTTACGATGGCATACACATCTCACCAAGAAGAAATTATTTATCTTATCATATATCTATCTATCTACAACGTTAAACACAATGTTAAGGTCCCTAAGAATTTAATGACAGCCGAGGGGTGACCAACGCTGTGGCACTTCTGAGTGAGCTCCTGCGGCGCCCCAGACCATCCCGACAAGGGGGAGCGCGGTCTGGGCTGGCGCCCGGGGTCTTTCCCCGCGCCTCACCTGCGCTGGCGACGGAGGTTGAGGGCGAGCCAGGGCACGAAGCGGTACTTGTAGGAGCGCCAGCGCCGCCGCAGCTCCCGCAGCATGGCGGCCTCTCCCTCACGGCACCAGCACCGCCCCGCTGCCGCGCCGCGCCCGCGCAAACTGGAACAGCCAATCCGCGTCCCGGACACACGCCTGTGCGTTTGTGTCCTGAGCTGCCATTGGCTGCGAGCGACGGGCGGGGCGGGGAGCGGAGGGCGGGGCGGGGAGCGGAGGGCGGGGCGGGGAGCGGAGGGCGGGGCGGGGAGCGGAGGGCGGGGCCGGGAGCGGAGGGCGGGGCGGGGAGCGGAGGGCGGGGCGGGGAGCGGAGCGCGGGCCGTGAGGGGCAGCCCCGGGCCCGGCGTGTGGGCTCGCCTCTCGCTCCGCGCCGCGGGTAACGAGGCGCAGTAGCCAGAGCGGGGAGAGCTGCAGGCACCGGGAATGAAAACGCATAGCTCCTGGGTGCACATTTACAGACGGAAATACACACGGTTCTCTCGGAACAATGTTACGTTGCACCTTCTGTGTTGTACTGAACAATCCGAAAAGACAGGATCAGATGAAAAGGTGTTTTAAAAATTATCTAGAAGCGGCCGTTAAAGACCGCTCCTTACACTGTCAGAGCACCTCTTCAAAATCATCCAGTGCCTGCTTCCAGCGATGTTAAGAGCTGTTAGTGCCTCAGATAGTCACAGAACGAATTAGGCTGGAAAAGAGCTCTCAGATCGAGTCCAACCTATATCCAAACACCACTGTGAGGATCATAGTTCAATTTTCCCTTAAACACCTCCAGAACCGTGACACCACCACCTCCCCGGGCAGCCTATTCCAATGTCTTATCATACTCCCTGTCAAGAAATTCCTCCTAATATCCAACCTGAACCTCCCTCAAAGCAGCTTAAGGCCACATCCTCACATCCTGCTTCCCAGGAGAAGAGGCCGACCGGCACCTGGCTCCAAGCTCCTTTCAGGCAGGTCACATCTGAACTTCTTTTTCTCCAGGCTGAGCCCATCCCCACCCCTACCTGAGCTCCCTGAGCTGCTCCTCATAAGACTTGTTCTCCAGAGTTGTTATCCATGGCATAAAATGTGTGGCTCAGTTATAGACCTGAGCCTTGTTACACTTCTGTCCACAGTTTTAGCTATATGTGGCTGTGGTCACAAGAAGACATGAGTTGTACTTTGCAGCATCATAAGCTACTGTAGATTTAAAGGTTCTTCCCACTGACTGATGTACAGCAAGCAGCAGCATCGAAGTACACAGATTGAAAGGATATACTACAAATCACAAGCATTTACAAACAGGGGCATAAACGCTTTTGGTGCCACATTCTGCCATCACTTATCTCTAAGGTAATTTAAAAAAACGTAGGGAGGAAAACAATCATTCTTCAAAAATTAGCAATGGCCCCCAAACCATTCTCTACAAACCACCACAGATGTAAAGATGAGTACTGTTATAATTTTTGGCCACTGTTGTCTTTTGGCTGCTTGGATACCTAGTTTTATAAAAATTTTATCTTTGGATGCTGCTCTTTATCTTCGGTTTTAGTTTAACACTGCCAATGAACTGGGACAAAAAGAACAGGTATGCATGTATTTTACTTTATTCAGAAAGCAGTTTAAAAAATACAGAGCGTTTGAGAATTAGATTTGGAGTAAACAGAGAAATCAGACCTCAAAACACTCTAAGGGGTTACACTCCTTCCTCTGGACCTGAAATTTTGGCAAGGGTTTCGGAAATTTGAGACAGGCCCATCAAAGCAATGTAACTATCAGAATTAACTTACCATCTCAGAGCTTTACAAATATTGAAAGTTGTGCCTTGATTTATTCCATAATCACTTCAATTCCACTGTTGGCCTGCCTCATATTTTCCAAGAACAGGAGCTGAGGGAAGGGCTAGTGTGAACTGAAGAAATTGAGGGAAAATGCAGGAAAAGGCACAGTGGCTGCTGCAAAGTGCTTCCCTGCCATCTCCTGGCCTTCCTCGGTAATTACAGAAGAAAGGTCTTCGAGACTTGCAGCTCTAGTTTCAGCAGCCGTGTGCTATAACCACAAAAGAAGATACCTGGTCACCACATCATATGCATATTGTGGCTCTTAAAAGTAAGGTAGTCACAGCGGGATTCGCGTTACTAAGGAAGACTAAGCAATGAGTGAAAAGTTAGTAAGGGAAATAGAGAGCTTTAGGCTGTCAGGTCACAACAGCCATTCACACAAGTTGCCCACTTTCATGTGATGAAATGACATACGTGACATTCCAACATGTTCTGGAGGCAGTCCTTAGCCTCAAGTGAGAACCTGCCAAGATGAAACACCATCAGACCTTCAACCTATGACCAACACGCAGAAACGTGATTTTATTCCCACCGGGGAAGTCACACCAGGCACAGAACTTCCCCTTTGCCTGTGGAAGAACTGGACGTGCCCTGTGCTCATACTTGGTTTCCTAAGAAGGTGTCTTTGAAATTCACTGCTGTCTGCTGGGCACCAGTGACCTCTGCCATCCCTCATTCCTGAAAAGGAGGCTGCAACAGCACAAGTAGGACACAGTACTGCTGGATTCAGAACTTCTATAGTAAATCAGATAAAGAAACATTATAGTAAGTTTATCTCCTACTAAATCCTTGCCATGTATTTTCCTTTCTGACATTTCAGGTAGTACACTTTTCTGATTTGAGAAATCAGGTATTAGAATTTATTTGAAGATTTCTGCTGCCAGTTTTTTCTGAATTGATGCACTTATATCTATCTGCAGAAAGCATCATACCTAATAAAAATAATAGAAAGTGCAGTCCTTTGAAATACAAAATTTATAGTCACAAGAAAGTCTATAGTTGAAATCTGTTTCCATAAAAAAATTATCATTTTTAAAATTTCAAAAATATCTGGTGAAAGACAAGAACTGAAACAAGCCCTAGCTTTGCAATATATGGATTGCCTGGATGATAAAAGGCTTATATTTGCAATTAAAGTCTCAAGCAACAAAATGATTTCACTAGAAACATAAAACAACAGATTGACTTCCAACACATGCTTCAATGGCTCCAGAACTGACCTAACCAGCTCATTTAAATAGGTAATTGTTACCTTTGCAGTAATGCAAAATTTAGACAATTCCTGGCTTAAAGGCATAATCAAGTGAGATTCGTAGATAACAGTACTGTCATAAAAGTAGTTCCTTTCTTTATCATGAATTTAAAAAAATTAGTCTTTGTTGCTGCCCTTTATTAGAAAATAAGTCTTGATATATCAAGTGTATGAAATTGTGTATAAATAGTGAAGTGTACCAGAAATATTTTATTTCCATCAGTAAAAGGAATGTGTTTGCCTTATAGTAAGCAAAGGACAAAGTTTGTTCAAAAACTTTTATTTACTATAAAGACAAAAAACACCAAAATACGTACAAATTATACTATATAAAATTGGTTCAATGGGGTAAAAACTTTTAATTAAAATATCTTGATATATTTAAAATAACAAAGGATACAATGAAGCCAAATTTCTTAACCCAGAGATTTCTGTAAAATTTGCTTGCACAGTAAGGTGCTAATAGAAGTTAGCCCTTAAGCCCTGGAAGTCTTAGGAATCAGTCACATAGCAAATATAATTTCATTGTGAAAGTGAACTTTGGTAGAAGAAACTCTATAGGACACCTGAGGTAGTAGAAACTGGAATAAACAGCAGTAGACGTTATTTACAACTTAAGTACCAAATAACATTAAGAACACAAAAATAATTACAATACAATTTTCAGTCCAGCTTTGATCCAAAGAAAATAAGAATATTACATCACATCTCCATTTTAAAAACACCACAATTACCAGCAAGCCGAGGGAAATGCAAACTCAAACAAATGCATTTGGACACCTAAGAGGCAGTTTGAGTTTGAAATGTGGTAGGCATGGTGATCTACATAGTAATACTGATTAGCTGAGGTTCATCAGTTTATACAGTTTACATTTCTGCCAGAAACAGTATTAATCTGAAAACTGATCTTCCAGTACATGAATTGGCAAGAGTGCATCCTTTAAAGCTTGCACATAGGAAAGACTTGGAAACAATCTTATTAGAATGAGAAATTCTAAAGTGGTCAAAAAAAAGTCAAGTACAAAACAGAGCTACCAAACTTCACATTTCGGTATTACCTTTTTAACTCTTCAAAGTCTGCCAATCTTCAAAAACAAAGGAATGTAAAATTTCCAAAAGAAACACATTCACAACTAATGACATGGTTTGTTGTTTTTTTTTTATTAGTATGAGCACTATCATTCATGTAAACTTATCTTTAAGATGTCTTGTTTCCAATTTGTATTATACACTTTTAAGGTACTATAGCTTATTTAGTTTGTCCTGAGTCTTTGAAAATAACCAATTCTATTTGAGTCCAACAATCCAACTGGCTTCTGAAGAGTTATAACATGAACAGTATATTTTTTCAAAATGGATTAAACACAATCATTATTAGATTAAAAAAGATCCCCATTTTTAAAAAAGCAAAAGAAAAAGCTGCCATTTTCCTTCAGAATTACATGCATCAGAATCTAAAAACCTGCCTTTAAAATAATTTTTAAAAACTGTTTAAAAAAACCCCCACATCTCCTAAAAACCAACAAGTTTTGCACTACAGGTGAAGCTTTACTTCACATTTTACTTTATCTTGATCTTCAAGTCCAAGTTTGTTTCTTGTTAAAATAAATACCTTTCTTATGGTAATATTTTTAACATTTTCAAATTAAATTACCACTAATGGCTACAGTAAATAGATGATGTACGGCAGAAGGAAAACAGCAGGTAAAACTTATTATCAGTAGAGAATGTAACCTCAGTTTCTTTACACAAAGAATGAGATTTGCTCATTTGGCACCTGCTCACACTGAAGTACATGCCAAAGTCTCCCATAAAAACTTTAATGGAAGCTGGGTTTGGGGGGCCCTTGACATGAAACTTCTCTACACGATTTGCCAGAAGAAACTGCTATATGAAAAAAAAGGCTCAACAACTTCTAGCATGGTTCAGACTAAGCTGCTTTATACAGAACAATCTTGTTTATTAAATAACCTATACTATCAGAGCCTTCAACATCCTTGTTGAAGGTGGCATTTTATCCCAGATTTCCAGCAAATCTGGTTTTAAAACTCTTGTGTCAAGAAAATATTCCATGACACAGCTTGCATCTTTTTTTCTAAAGACTATTTTAAAATATCCCCTTTTCATGAAAGTTAAAAATACAAAGAAAAACTTTGATTTCAAAAGAAATTACATGGCCAGCAGTAAATGCACAGTGAACCATGAGTGCCTGCTCTTACTTTATAGGAAGGCAAATGCTTTTTTTAAAGTTTCCATCAATATTTGGATTTGTTACTCAGAGAGGATCAGGTAATTAAAAGGGACAGATACAGAATGTCCTTTTAACCAGTATTGAAAACTTACTAATTGCAGAGCATCTATATGTGAAATTGAACAGTGATTGCAATATTAAAATAGATCTTGAGCCTCTCAGCTTCTAATAGTGCTGAAAAAGTGCTCTGAATAAAATAAAAATCACTTACCTGCTAAATAATCATGCAGATTTAAGGAAAAATGTTTTTAGGTTAACATAGAGCCAGATGTTTGAAAAGGCACAGTTTACAAATCTCTGCATGAATTGTCAAATGTTGCATACTGAGCTTAGGTAAAGATCTTGATTTGTCAATCACATACTTAGGTAGGGTCCTCCACTGGCCTTATGCTCTTGATGTATCTATCATTAAGGCCAGCAGAATAATAGAATTTGCTGCATGTAACTGCACTGCAAGACAGTTACTGTATATTCAGTAGCATTTTCTTCAGTATTTCAGCCTTACAAATAAGTAGCTACCATGTAGTACGGAAGACTGGGTGTTTCAGCAGCTCCCTTGAAGGTGGTCTGTCCTGAGGTTGAAGTTCTAAACACCGAAGAGTCACATCTTTCAAGCCCGGAGACAGATGTGTAGGGATTGATGGAGCAGTAGTTGCACTAGCAATCTGAACAAGGGGAAATAACTTTTTAGAAGTCAGTGATAATGCCTCCTCCTCTCCTAGCCCAAAAACATTCTACAAACTGGTTATTTCAAACTGATGAACTTTTCTCCATTCAGCATGTTTCCTAGTGCAGTTTGAAGATTACATTACTACTTTCAGGTTATTGTCCTTACACCTATTGCTTTTTAATTTGACTCCCTCCTGATACTTTCAGAGAAAAGTTCTCCTCACAGCAAGATCTTGCAGTGATCATCTCAGAGCAGGCCACAGGAAAAATTCCTACAGCACACATATGGACATTTTTCAGACTACTAGCTGCCTTCACTGTTAACTGGCATGAGACACTATGGAGAGAGATGAAGCTGAGTGATGTTACGCTACAGGAAGTTACACTGGGTATGCTTTCTTGCACTGCCTTTAGGGTATTTCTGCTACTACCCCAAAGGCAAATATTTCTCAGAAAGACACAGGTCCCTCCCAATCAAATGAATTTTAATGTTATCTAGCTGGATTAAAGCAGGCTGACTGGGAACACTAGAGTGGCACTAGCAGATTCACAGCGACGCAGAACCAAGACAATTACGTCTCTTAGCACAAGTGATTTTACTTAGAACATTTCTGAATACTGCTGTGCAATGTCTGTTTTCTGCAAACACTTCCTTTACTTGCAGCAGTACTTCATTCATGTCTACAGTTCAACTGGACCTTTAGAATTAAAAATAATTAACTGATTTTAGTATAAAAAATGAATGCCAAGATGAATGATCTAGAAAGCAAAGGAAGGGGCAAAAATCTTATATAGCAAGGCATATTGGAAAATATCTTTCAGCAAAATCTGATTGTGGAACATTAGGCTTTTATAAAAGGACTTTCCCCCCTGTGAAATATGAATACTTACACAAATGGTTTATGGAAAAAAGAGCTTCTGTATTTTACACGATTGTAAGAAAAATTTAACATCCCAGTCTTCTGCCTAATTTAAGATCAACTCTATTCCTAGTATTTTTTTTAGCCTGTTACACTATATTTTTATATCTTAGATAAGACATTTCTAAGCAACCTGGTATAGTACAAGGTGTCCCAGTACATGGTGGGGAAGGTAGATCTAGATTATCTTTAAGGTCCTTTCCAACACAAACCATTCTATAATGATTTTGAATATCATGTATTCGTATCTCTTTTTTGGTATCAATTTCTTTGTTGTTTTTTTTAAGCAGCAAGTATGATTATATTGGTACCAGTATTGCTTCTGTGTTAACAGCTCCAATATAAAAAAAAAAAATTTTGCAACAACCCCTGCTACACACTTTTCTAAAATTCACATCGCTGTATACAAGATTACTTGTCCTTTTTTGTAGTATATTGGTAATAACAAAATATTGTACCTTAAATATCAGAGCAAGATGATTGGAGTGTTTCTCTGCGTTCCAAGGAGGTTTAGCACAAGCCATTTCTATGACAACACAGCCAACGCTCCACACATCACAGCTCCTTCCATATTGCTGACCTCTCAGGACCTGAACAGACAGACACCAAAAATCAGATTATATAATTCAAAGTCTCTTACCTCTAAGTCATTTAGAAGTAAACCTCAACACATCATCAAACAATTGTAGTCTGATTAACACTTCAGGCTACAAGAATGACCAGTGATGTAAATGCCACAAGATTTGCACAGGTCTAGAGATCTAGTAAATAAAATGCTTGACCAAGGGGCAAGAGAAGTACCTTGCAATGGCTACTTTTTGAGCAAATGGTCATTTGGGCATTAGTAACAACACTTGTGATAACAATATCTTGTAGCAGCAACTGCTTGAAACAATGACAGCAAGAAAGAAATGTCATCATCGCCATGATCATTCCCAATCTTTAGAACAAAGGCATTTAAAACACATTTGAAGCATATAAAGCAATTTTCTGTTATTTGGCTACATGAATTAGCTTAAAGACTTCAAACAAACTTTTTGAAATAACTTTAAAAATTGGTTTCTTACCTCTGGTGCCATAAATGCAATAGTTCCCAACAACTGTCCCTGAAACTCCCCAGCACCGGTTCCTTTTGATGCCAACCTGGCTGCAGCTCCAAAATCAGCAATTCTTAATCTATGACCTGTGCTGTCAATTAGCAAATTGGCACCTGTCAACAGTACAATAAAAATACTACTAGTTGGCTTTCTATTACAGGGAAAAAGATGAACATTTTTGCTCCCTGCACCTCAAAATTATAAAACAGTTTGACATTCCACACCTCAGTATCAAGGAAATCTAAAAATCAAGGATACGGTCTAATAACCTCACTTTTCTGTTATGCCTGAATGATACTGCACACAGCTTGAGGCTGTTCAAGAGATTTCGAGAGGCAATCAAATTTTCAAAGTAGGGCAAACACACAGGATTCTGGAACAAAGCCTGGAGATGGTATAATGGAAGAAAATGATGACCCAGAGTCCTGGAGGCTTTCTTTGCCTGTAGCTCCTCATGAAATTTGAAGTTATTTCATGACCAAGCAACCCTGAGTTGCTTTAAAGATGTTACAAACAATATATAGTTTTACTGTTTCAAAAAGAATTAGTAAAGACACATTTGCCCTCAGTATGTTCTAGTTATATAAATATACCTCCAGTTCATGGACAGCTATAGTGATATTAAAGGGAAAAATTCAGTAAGACTGGTATTTCCCAGTTAAGTTCACATTTTACTTAGGGTGCAACTGTATTTATGTTCAATTACGATGAAGTAAGAAAACTCATCACAGTATCTTCACAAATTAGAAATCTGGCCTCTTTATCTTGGTTTTTTTCACTTATTTTACTATCATTTCAGCATAAGCATTTACATTAATTTAAGTAGCAGCAGTTTTAAAACTGCATGGTAACTTTCTATCTTATTTTAACCAACTCAGACAATTTTTCCAAACTATTAGTACAGGTAGCAAATACCCACAAGCTTGCCACAAACATTTTGATTCATTTCAGTTATGGAATTTCTTATAAATGATCAGACAATCCCAGTAGAAATACCACTCCTGAGATGGTATCTGAGAGAACAAACAGATCTCAGGCCAAAACATATGCTGCTTTTTGAATACTCCTTCTAAAAGAATTTATCAGTTATTCTCACCTTTAACATCTCTATGGATTATCTGATTCTCATGGAGGTAAGAAAGGCCACGTAAAAGCTGTTCTGTGTAATTAATAATAACCGATTCTTTGAAGGCTCCATATTTACTTAACAAATGAGCAACGGAACCCCCTAAAAGACAAAACAATATATTCTATCAACACTTAACACATTCTGTTAGTAGAGTGCAACACTGCATCCTAAAACTGGAACTCTTATGAGTATTTCTAAGTTATATTTCTCCCTCCTCTTCCTCCCAAAATTAAAATAATTTCGCAGGCAAAAAGTTATGTAGTTCATTCTTCAATTACTTTCTAAATTGAATTGTACATATTAAAGATAAAAGTCTTCATGCTTCCTAATGATTTTATACTTCCTTAAAAACAACACTTTATCCACACTTCACATTAACATGTAAACAGCAGAACATTAACTATTTTTTGAGGCAATAGGTAAGTACAACCTCCCGCAAGTATTCCCTTTTAATATTTTAATTTATGTTTGTTATCATCCAATACATAGAACTATGCAGACAAGCAAGGAAAATCAGTATCTTCCTCTATTTTTGAAAACTGGTAACAGATTCTCAAGATTTTGGATTTCAAATTTTTCTCTCAGAGTATCGTAATATAGTCTGGGCTTGAATGAGGTAAATGCAATTCCTGACATTTAACTACCTAAATAATAATATTTCAGAAAAAAATTACACTTAAAAGCTTTGGCTTTTAAATTTTGAGAAAATATTTCTTGCACTACTTATTGTAATGACATATACTTGGGGGCTTTGCATGTTAGCATTCTGACCATAATTTAGGGTGCAATACTTTCATTTACAGCAAATAAGGATGTATAAAACACCACTTGGTAACTAGACAGCAGCAAACATTCATAAAATTAATAAAACTACTTCTCAAAATAAAGACAGATTTTCTTATCCCTGCTTTACACATTTATGAAAACACTTCAATTCTTTTTACTAGATTACCAGTTAAGAGGTTTAAGGTTTGAATTAATTTTTCCAAAAGCACTACTTACTATTTATTATTTGAAACTTACTTTAAATGTTCTTAAATGCCTCTACACAATGCCTGACACAATTCTTATGAAAAATCTTGGGACAAAATAAGTGACAGGTATTCCAAACTTTCTAGGAAAGTTATTTTTAACAATAACCTATAGCTACACAGATACACTGAAAATGCAACAGTTTGAGAGAGAGAGTCACTTCAGGTGGAAATAAATCAAAATTTAAAACTTCTCACTTGGAGTCAGAAATGGAAAGAAAAGTCAGGGTTTCCAACTGTTTTAAGAGATTAGGTATGGAAAATTCCAAATCACAAAAGGATGCACCATTAAGAATATTGCTACAACCACTTCAGCTGTTCTGTAAGTAGGCCTTTACACTGACTGTGAACACAGCAATGAAAATACAAATTCACACCTCAAGCGATGCAACACTAGCAATACCACTAGCAAATACCATTTCAAGACTCAAATGTTATTTTCACCAGTTGTTTACCTGCCATCCATTCAATAAACAGGTTATAGTTGCTCTTCTCGCATGTAGCACCCAACATTCGAATAATGTTAGGATGGTTCAGATGACTCATCATCCTTATTTCTTCCCGCAGTGCTTCAACCACCTCTTCTTGCTCAGATGATGTGTTCCTGACATATGTCACCTGTTTTGAAATATGATATTCAGACTTACTAATTTAAGTACAAGTCCTGTAATCGCCTTTCAGTACAGCACCAAGAAGTGGTTTTCATCCTCTGGAACTACTTTTTTACCTCCGACTCCACCAGTTGAGAACGTATCTCCGTGTGAGACAGTCATAGAAAATTAAGAGTGATCTTCTAGGGTACAAACAAAATCTTTTCCAAGTACAGAGTGGGGAAACATCCCTCTTTTTTCAACTCTGTTTAAACTAGGAAAAAACCCTTGGTTTCCCAATATTGAGAAAAATGAAGAAAGAAAAGGCTTGAAATGGGATTCTGAATATCCCTTACAAAATTTTACCAGTTAAATGATAAATGTTTCATAACTAAAGCTCTTACAGAAATTCAACTTGACAGATCAGAAGTAATGTAATTTGAGCCAATCTCAGCTGTGATCCATACTAAATATGACATACTGGTATGCTGCAGGGAATTTCCCCAGGCATCACCATCATCATCATCTCTCCAGGACCACATGGACAGTCCCACTTTTTCACAAGCAGAAGAATTTCAAAAAAGGAATAACTGGCGGCACATACTCTTTTCTTGAGCAACTTCAAAACATTTTCTCTACTTCACGGTATAACTTCATTGTAGAACTGATAAAGAGTGTTGGGACTAAAATTCCCTCTATTTTGTTACTACTAATTCAGCCCTAGGGCAGCTCTAGTGTGAACATTTTACTCACACCTGAAACCTTCAAAAATCCTGACTGAAGCATATGCCTCTTCTCAGCCACAACTTCTTGTATCTATTAATTTAAATAGTAAGAATACTCCCCTTCAAGCTGCCTTTAGTTAGTTAGCAAAGTTGAATCAGAAGACACAAATACTAAACTATATTTCCTCCATTTAAAGTTATAGGAAAAATATTCCTGACAAGCGAGGAGAAATTATTTAAAAGAGCAACCTTGCAAATAGGGCATTCATTTGGAATCAAGTTATCTGGGCTCCATTCTTAACTCAGCCACCATTTTATGAACTTGATAGAAACAAAAACACACTTGAAGAACTATGGAAGAAAATGGGCATAGAACAAAGGACTTTTTTTTTCACTCTAAGAAGCTTGTATATACACTTTAAAAGCTTGTATATATTAAATTCATACATGCACATACAGGTTTTTTAAATTATGTTTCATGTCAGAACACTTGACAGGAGAAGCAGGAACACAAGAGGTCTGAAAGAGAAAACACAAGAAAGTGAGGTACCTTCCTGCAGTATTTACCTGTTTTACAGCCATTAACGTCCCTGTTCCCACATCTTGAGCTTGGTAACAGGAAGAGAAAGCTCCAAGACCAATTTGCTGACCTTTAAGCCATTCTGCATCTTCTCTGTAATGGTGTTTTGCTTTGGTATGTCCAGGCAGGGTTTCTGGTGTCTGCAAATTAATTCAAAATCAATTCCAAGTTTACTAACATGCATCTAAAATACAGACATTCTAAAGTGTTAGAAAATATCCAAGCTTACACGCCTCTCCCATACACTTCCTGTACACTCAGGTGCTCTCATCTATATAACTTAAACTATATGAACCTATATAAATAGCAGTTCTATACAGTATTCTGTAACCCACATACTCTACTACATGAAACAGAGCTTCCTCTGTGTCACTGCATGAAGGTGAAAGGCAAGATTAGAGGACACAAATAGGATCACAACTCTTTTTTTCTATTCCTTGACTCACATTTAGTTAAGGCTTTAGCTTGCACCTACAGTAAACAGAAACAAAATCAGGTTGTTTCCTATTTAATTTATCCCTCCAATTTTATGCTTTACATGTTGTTACCTCAAAGGATCACAAATAAGCTTAAGGTAAGGCTTTAGCTTGCACCTACAATAAATAGAACCTAAATCAGGTTGTTTTCTATTTAATTTATCCTTCAAATTTTATGCTTTACATGTTGTTGCCTCAAAGGATCACAAATACAATATCCCTTTAATCTATTATTATTTCTTGTGCTTTTTGTTTATTTGTAAATATATATGTTGGGTTTTTTTTCTGACTAATAAAGTATCTCTCATCTTCTCTCGAGATAGGATGACAAGTTCTTTTCCCATTCTTTCTTTCAAAAATTAGTTTGGTTATGTACAATTGCCTTCAAAGTAAATCAGCATTAGGACTCAGTACAGTTCTACTCTTGCTTAAAATTTTTGGTTTTATTTCCTGGTTTCCCCAATTTTACACTTTCTTTTGTCACTTTAAATGTTGATATATGATATAATGTTTCTCTTGCAAACACCTTCTCTAGATTTCTTAATAACATGGAAGGATTCCGTTAGTACTCTCAAATTTATATTCAATTTCCTATGAAAGAGTATTGAGCACCTTCATGTTTTCTATCACTTTTGGAATATAATAGCAGTGTTTTATCACTTCAGTGACCTTCAGTTGAGACTTAACTAAAATTCTCATATGTATACTTACATCCTGCTGAATGATTATGATATCTTCACCATTTTCAACCTGTAGCTGGGGAATTACTGGCAAGGCATCTTGGGATGCTGACATTGCCATAGCAATAGCTAAAGCTTCCTCCTCTTCAGCTTCCATCTTTTCCTTGCATTTTTGATTATGATTTACATCATCTTTGTAAGTATCATCATTTTCTGCCCGCTCAGGAGAAAGAACTGCAACTTCAGACTTGAATGTGACTGTGCCATCACTTGTTGGCATGGAGGCCTCAAGCAGGTCCTCAATACTGGAATTGAGCTCTGCATTAACATCCAGCCGGCACTTCTCATCTACTGGTGTGAACACTGTCTCTTCACTTGGTATAACTGCGCTGCTATTGCCATCACACTGTGAAATATCATTCAGGTCAAGTGTCATACTGCTTTTTAAGGTTTCTCCTTGCTTGTTCACATCACTCGGGGTGGGTCGTGATGGCTTTGGCCTATGTACATGACTGGATGGCAATGGCCTGGCTTGGGTGAACACCGGAGAGAGCTTCTCAGATTCTTTATTTTCAGAACAGTTTCGCTGAAACTGGAGAGAAAGTTTCCGCTGTGTTTGAGGAGAAGGTGAGGGGATTTTGCAGGGAACAAATCCCTGAGGTCTGAGTTTAGAGACATCTGTTACAGTGCCAGCTGGTACAGATGGGTTTGATGGAGACAGAAGTGTTGGGAATAGTGACTGGGAATGACTGGATGAGGGAGAAGAGTTCACACATTGATTGTGGGGTTTTCCTTTTGTTTGAATGGCTGGTTTTGGTTGCTCAGTGGTTACTGATGAAACAGGAAGTCCCATAGCAAGGCCAGCTAGCATCTCAGAAATGTCATCTGGACTGGCACTCAGTTTTCTGTCACTTAAACCTTTCCCACTTTTCCCTGATAACTGGACAGTATTATTAGGAGTATTATTTTCTGTAGTTTCTGGAGAGTTATCTGGCACAGGTAGGGGTAAAAAGTCTTCATGTCGGCATTCCCCAGAGTGCATTTCTTCCATGCCCAGCTGAATGGCTTCTGCAATCTCCATTTCATCTGCTATTGCCATCAGACGTCGACGCATCCTTGCATAATGAGTTGAGCTTGTCACACTCAACATATCTAACAGCTTTACAAAAATATGGGGCACTCTTGCTACCATTCTTGCTGCACTCAAAAATATTCTCCGTGACAGTTTGCCAACCATTGAGTGGGAATTGTCAATTGACTGCAAGGCGAAAGTTAAGAGGGAGAGAAGCTTCTTATACCTAAAAAAAGAAAAGTGGTGTTTTATAAACTGACAAACTCTAGTTAACTAGTATCAAAAAAGCAGTTTCAAAACAATTTAATTGTCAGTTCTGAAGTAGGAAGGAGATTTATTGTTGCACTGGTGCTTCAAAAATGCTTCACAGGTCAGTTGTTTTTAAAAAGACAACTACTTACTCTGTAAAGCAAGCACACTTTGCATATAAACAGATGTTATTTTTTTACAGGAAATCACCAACAACAAATTCAACAACAAAGACTAACATTTGTATAGAGTACAAGAAAGTACCTGTCAACTACAGTATCGGCCTGCAAGACATCTCCACAGACAATGTGGGGATAAAATTCACTAGGAAATTCCAACAGAAGTCTGTCTATTAGACAAAGTCGCCCCAGCAGTGCTTGCCAGTTGCTAGATTCAATTTCATTTCCAAGAATACAGTTTAAGACATAATCAACACCTCCAATACCAATGGATCCTATAAAAAAGTTGATAAAATGAAGATTAGGTATTATGTTCAGAGTCTACACAAAGATCAGAGCTGTATCATACAGAATTACTCATTGTTTGCCCAAATTAGCCCCCTTCCAAACTGTTGACAGGAATACTGTTCTCTTTGCTATGCTTCTACTTGATAAATTCCAGTATTATTTGCTTGTATAATTTACTTGCATATGAAGTTATTACCAGATTTAAGTATTTCTCTCCCAACTGCCAACTCGCCCGCTTGACCTTTACACATCTCCAATAGCGTTGAGACTGAAAGTTGACTTGTTCGACTGTAAGAAAGTAAAACCAAAAAAAGGACTCCTTTAGCAAATGCTTTCAAGGAAAAACATCCTATTCGTTATACTAAAAAAATCATCACCTAGGAATTATGTGTAAAATGATTTCACACCACCTTATTCCAGTAAATTTCTACAACCCACTCTTTGTAAGCTTACCTTACAATGGTAAGGTAAAGGTTGTGACATTTTTACCAAGATACTCCCAGAAATGTAATGTCTATCACTAATATACAAACAAAACCTCAAATTACCTTGTTCTCTTACCAAATGCAGCTAAATACATAAAAACACTTATATTTCACTTACTACTTTAGATATTCTCTTGCTAGACTGTTGCTGGGGCATCTCTAGCTGCAGTTTCAGAAAAAAATGCTGCTTAGAAACTAAACCTTGAGAGACAAAACTGAAGCTGGTGGAGTTCTAGTTCATCTAGTTTACAGTACAGGAAAAGAAATGGTTGGCCTGGAAGAACAAACAGGGTAGCCTAGGACAGGAAGACTCAAGCCAAGGGAGTTCACCCTAAATAGCTATCTTCTACCATAACAGTCTGAACTACAGATCAGAACTGTTATGTTACTGCTACTACTTCATGGCAAACGTGTGTTACAACTTCTGCTGAAGCAGGAAGAATACTAAGGCGTACTTGCTAATAGTTCTAAGGAGAGTCATGAGAAATAGGCGAAAACAACAAAAACGGAGATGGGAGGGATGGGTTCATGACTACCTAACATCTTCCTTTACTTTAAGGGGGGCAAAAAGCCCTTACGAAAACAAACTATACAATCACTTGCCTGCAAAGTCTACATACCACACATTTTATTTTAACACCAACTGGTTACACATGAATAGCAACAAATGAAGCTTTAAGGTATTTCAGTATTAATCCAAAGTGAGGTACATGAGACATCATACCTGTTAGCATCTGCACATTTAACTAGTATCGTCTCTACAACTGGCTTGAGAAGTCGCTGTAGTTTAGTCCTCTCTGCCAAAGTATGACAGGGAGTGTACACCAGCATGGCTCTTAAAGTTTTCTAAGAGAAAGGGAAAAAAACACATATGAAATCCAACTAGCTACACAATTTTAATTTTTTTAAGAGACGTAAATAAGCATTAAAGAGTTGTAAATTTAGTTCCACATAAATTGTGTTCAAAATGTCAGTGAAATGTTCAAAGCATAATTAGCTTACTGCATATTCACTGCTAAAACTGGTCAACTCCTCTTTGAGAATGAAAAGACATACAAATACTGTCAGTACTTAGCACTGTGGCAAGTGACAGTGAAATCACGTCCTTTCACTTATGATGAGTATCTTGATCACCCCACTTTCAAAGCATACTTAAAAGTCACCAGTGGTGCTCAGCAAGTACTAGGATTCCTGATTTCACCTCTCTTCTCCCATTTCCTCCTCCTTCTAAAATGAAGTAATGTGAAATTAGTAGAATACAACAAGTAAACAACTACTTACTAAAGCAGCAACATACACTTTGTAGACAGGGTCAGCACAGACCATGGACAGCACACTGCAGCAGGATTCTACCACCACATCTCCTGAGATACTGGTCTGAGACGACCCACTAGCTGCTCCCAAAGCTCCAGCACTTGTGTTGTTTCCATTGCTGCTTCCAGAGTTTCCAGTGCTTTCACCGTTAGCCAGTAACAGAGCACCACTAACATCATGGGAAAGACGTCTAAGCGCCATCTCTCGTATATTCCAGTTTCGAGAAAACAAGCAGCCAACTAGCTCCATTCCAAATACCTGTCAAGGAAGAAAGGAACATTACAGGAGTCAAAATGAATAATGCTGCAACTTAAGTACCTGGCAAGAGCAATGAAAAAGAGGAAAGATATTTGTAGTTAAAAATCATCAAGGCTGACAGCAAAAATATGTCCAAAGGTACAGCGTATTACAAAAGATTCTGTGATAGAAATAAAATATCATAAATTAGGTACTACTTGGTTCTGTAAAAACTCTGTTAGAGTCTGGCTAAACCAGACAAAAATTATGGCAGAAATAAAGGAAATACAAGTTCTCATTTTTAAGTGCATTGACCCCATGTTCAGCTGAACCCATCTTCACACTTTAAAGTCTATTAGGTCTTTCACAGAAGAGAATTACCTGAATCCATGGCTCAGCTGAATCTTTATATGTAGAAGGGATCTGCTGGACTCCATAATGAGTAAGGTTAAAATTGCTGTCTTGAGTTCTTCTCTGTGATCCAACTGCTGACTGCTGCTGAGATTGTTGCTGAACCATTCGAAGAACAGAAGAATCCACAGGGCTTGGCAATTCATGACTACAGATCAAGAACAACACAGATTACAAATTAAACATCTGACGTAAATAATGCAGCATATTCAGAAATATCAATTAAAGATCTAGAAACAGATAGCTTATTGTACACCAACCGAATCCTCACCTATAGAAATCATGAGATCTCCATTTAGATCTACAGAGTGGACAGATGAGTGGCTCTCTGTTTCTTCTGCATTCTTCTGCCCCTGGAATACAGCAACAGGATCATATGCACTGAAGTTTTATAGTGTACAAAACCAGAAGATGGAATAACTACTTCTAAGTTTTGCTGAAGAACATTAGTTTTATATTAATACTTTTGAACTAAGCCACTTTCAAGAGCCTGAGCATTAAAACATGGGTGCTTAAACATTTTTTTCTGCATGAAGAAATGCTTCACTTTAGTACTACAATTAATATTTTAATTTATTAACTGAAATTCAGGTCCTTTTGTACCTCAAGTATATAAAAATTTTATTTGTTAATGCAAAATTCAAATATTTATATATTTTATTTGATGTATTATAGAAACATACTTCATAATTCATTATATAACCCTAGTTAGTTTTACATGACTTTCATGCATTCTAAAGCCAACTCACAGGGAGCTGAAAGTCCGTTCCTAACCTTGTTCTAATTAGACATATTGTTTTCACTCAGGTGAACCTCTAAACCTGTAGGTAACTTCTCTAACAGAGCATCAAATTACAAACTTGGTTTGTGAATAACTGATGAAATAAGGTGTATCAATAGTACCTGAATGATACCAAATTTTCAGAGTCACCAGTCATTTACAAGCAGATTTCTGTTTTTTTAATCAAACATAAAACCAACAACTCAAAACCATACTAAGGCTATAATACTTTTGCAGGTTTAGAGTCACCAGAACTTGACAAAACAAAGATAACATACATATTGACATGCAGTGGTGGTGTAATTTGTTTCTGCAGCCATCTTCACACACAGTTAGACTCTCTTCATCCAGCATGCCTAACAAACAAATGGGGCACATCTGTTCTTCTTCATCCTTCATACTACAAAAAGAGACATTTGTGATTGTAGAAGAGGCATATCAGAATTCAGAACAGGCTTTAACAGTGAGAAAAGATTAACTTCCAGTTTGGAACAGTCATTTCTGGATAACTTTAGGCTATTCACGAATCATTCTCCTAAACCTTGGTCTGAATAAGTAAGCAACCAGATTTTTAGAAGCACTGAGTACAGACAACACTTTGTTAAAATGAAAGGGAAAGTCACAAAACACATGACATCTTTTCAAACTAGGTCAGATACCAATTAGAGATTGAAAGGCCCAGCTTTGGGCACTTAACATTTTTTCCCTAAGGCTTCTTTAAACAAACCAACCTTCACTTTTTAATTTATCATTTGGGTTTGAAAACCCAAGGAATTTTTATACTTTGAAAACTACCACATTCTTTTTCATCATATTCCTTTCAAAGTATGGAGTCACAAGGCAGTTTTCAGCCCTTTACAAGAAACTGTAAATACTCTTTGATGAACATATTAAAACTCAAAAACTAAACAACTACTCAAGAATTTTCTGCCACTAACAGAAACTGATGGAACAGATTCGCATAAACAGTAACATACATGTCACACAAATATATTTAAAAAAACAATTTTCCCTTTTTTGCTGTTTCTGTTTTATTTTTATCCACTTTTATTTTTAAATGGATAACAATTTGCCAAAAAAAAATCTTCTAAACTTAAACAACATGGTATGAAAAGCACAGATTTTTAATTTACTGCAATACTGTTTAAATGCACAAAACTCTAATTACTCATGGCAAAAAAAAAAATTACAGTTGGTGTGCATCTAAAACTTTTCAGGCATCCTGCATTTGTTCACCAACAATATATTTTCAAAATAAAATTAACTTGCACATGCATTATTTCTATACAGATGTATTTCTTTCTATTTCTCTGTGAATGCTTGCAAAGCTATTTATTCCTTGAAAGCTCCACAAAGTAAGCTTACAATTAAAAATAATTCTCCACATGTGTGTATATATATATTAATTAGAAACTTATTTTTGACAAATTAGTAGTAAGCAAAACATAATTGCTAGTCACAGGAACTATCAGAACTGAGTAAACTTCTAACTCAAATGAATCTGATACTCAGTGTTATTCAATTCCTATATCATACAAATTTAGACTTGGACAGAACAGTAGCTTCTCTCATTGAATCAGTATTGCAGGGTGAATCAGTACTACCAGGTATACTGGCAAACAACTGAAAATCTTTCATTCTGTAAGAAGTGATAACTAATGCAGCAAAGCTCACAATCCTGTGGAAAAAAAAAATTCTTACACAAAGCACTGACATAAAAGGAACTGGCTTGCCCGGTAAGTAGTTCCAGAGTAATTATGTATTTAACAATTTTGTTTACGCAACTTATTTAGAGAGACACAGTTTGGAAAAATAAGTAAAAGATTAAATGAGATTAAAGTCAGTCTGTATATCAGAATTATAAACCTGTGTGAATATATTCATCTTACTATATACTCATCATCACAAAGTAACATTTTGAGGTACTCCTTAAGTTAGATTCCACTTCACACAAAACAAAGCCTCAATTAGGCCTGCTGTCTTTGGTCTGACCTCTCTAAATGAAGTAGAGTTTACCCACTAAATAATGCAAGCACAAATTATTTGTTAAAAAAAATTAATCAGAATCTTTTCAAAATCAGGGAAAAGTATGCAAAAAAGAACTCAAGTAGAAGTAGTCAAGGAAAAAATATGAAAGAATAACACATCGCTGGAAATTCATAGACAAGGCATGAATTCACAGGCAAGGCATAACTAGTCAAGGAAAAAATATGAAAGAATAACACATCACTGGAAATTCATAGACAAGGCATGAATTCACAGGCAAGGCATAACTAATATGTTAATAGCTCTCTTAAAATAATTTAATCAACCATTTTTAATTAAGTAGTTTTAAAAACATATGCTTGCTTCTGTTTTTATATTTATGTATGTGTTTATATAGTGTGCATTTAACCTAAACATTTTTCAGTTTATTGTCAGAGGCACAAGCTTTTCTCCAAAGCAGGACAGGAGACAAAAAAATCACATTTATTCTTTTGTTAACATTTGCACAAGTGCTGCACTAAAAAAAAAGTTGCAAACAATAGGCTTCCAAAGTTGACACATGCGTCAATCTGCACTCAAGATTTAAAAGTTTGTTTTGCAAAATTATTTTCACAACTTTACTTAACATTTTCCAAACAGAAGTTATAAAACAAATATGCCCACTTGGTACCACAATGACTAATGTATGCTTGACTTGATTGCTTGCAAATGCAGAGACTTAACGTGGCTTGAAATGAAAGCAGCTTTGAACAAAAAGAATGTAGGTGATTCTGAAACTACAGAATAAAGCTTGTAATTCCTTTAAAAAATACTAACCTGTTTTCTGAACTAGATGTAGAAGTACTAGATGATGACAATGTATGAGAATTTGACATGCGTGAGACAAACTTCTGGATGGTGTTACGAGATGGAGCTTTGATCCTCGAGCTACGCCTACTGTGATATTTCTGGAACAAACTCTCAACCTAACATCAGAAAAAGATAGCAACAGTCTTATTTATGCTATGAATATCCTGTAATTAAAAGTCATATTACCAAAGCGTAAACTACTGCTAACAGGAAAAATCTATTCACCTTCACAATAATGCATTAGCAGTCGCAGCAGCAATTTCAGAAGTCTTACTACTAAAAAGATCACAAAAAACATTTTACACCAAAAACTTATCTGTTTATTGAAAATAAATAACAGCTTAAAGTATACACACAATTACTTCAAAATACCCACATTTTTTCTTCCTTTTAGCAAATCAGTGAGACAGATCTATAAATCTTAATAGAAAATCCCATGAGTTGAATTACTCATCAAACTACAGCTCTCGACATTTTATACAGTTATGTCTTATATTTGCAGGTAATTTTTTCCACTTACAGAACTCCTGAGACTGAATTAAAGATATATTATAAACATATATTCTTGTTACTTTGAAATCTAACAGTTTTCAGCATGTTTCAGATAGTGTCCTGAAGACATTATGGAGAGTATTCTAGATCATCATTACATCTATCAGAAATTGATTACCTCAAAGTTCTTCAGCGTCTTTCTCCAGAGCATTGGATCTGAGGGTTCAAGCTGAAAGACCCTCAGCATAACAAACAGCAGATGAATACAAAACGTCCCACGGCCGCAGCTACAAGTCTGCAAAGAAAAGAATATCCTATGGTTCTACTGACTTGACAATTTTTCCACATTTAAGTGTATCATAGAACATACCCACCCCTCAACAAAAATAAGTATTTCATATATAGGCATAAATGTTCTCTTGCATAACCTTACAAAAACAGAGAATTCCTAAAATATTAAGAAATGCATACATGAATGCACAAAATTATGACACCACTTTTTGATTTATTTTCTTCCCCTGCCCCCCTTTTTTTTTATCAACTGAAGCTATTTTTATGCTTCATACTGGAAGTATGATGTCACAAGATGACAGCAATTAAACTAAAATGACATGCTTCTGTTCACTCAACCTGGATGTGTCCCAATACTGCATCACATTAGTACCAAGAAAGCCTATGACAAGGATCTCAGTTATGGGTATGAATGAAATTATCACACTATTAAGAGATTATGTGTTTGTAATTTATACACATTCCATGAATAGTGGAATTAACTGACCAAATTTTAGCCAAGAATATCTAAGACACATAACTCAGAGCCACTTCCAAGAATGAGTCTTTTTTTCTTTTAAAAAAGAGAAACTGTAGACAAATGTAATTTGCAAAGTACAAACCAATTTTGGAATTGCATGAGTACAGATTAGAACTTTTAAACAATAATGTATAGAACAGTGATCATCAATTGAACGAATCTGGCTTTGAACAGTTTTCCGAGGTTAACTATGAATTGCTAAAAGCTATAGACAAGACAAAGATGTTCCCTACCTGAGGCCCAATAAACACTCTGTATTTATTATCAGGGCTGTCGCCTCCAATTAAGAAAGAGTTGGGTCCTATCTGCTGCAGCAAGTACAGCCTGGCTCGCATCACTTTGTTGACTCGGCGATTGGTCTCCTCAGGGCTGTACGGAGAGAAGCCATCCGGAGATGGGGCTCGTCGAGGCGGTGTTATCCGTCCGCTCTGAAACTACACAATGCCTTCGTCATGAGCAGCCAAAGGACAGAAAAATGTTTAAATAGGTATGGTTTGTTTATTTATTTACAGAGTAAGTGTCCCCAAAACCTGGAACTACTACAATCTGTTCGACTACATGATTTAAAAAGATTACTTTTCTCCCATGCTCAATAGCCAAGGGCAGAAGAAAACTGAAATTCTGCAGCTGAAACTTGTCTGACATCGGGACACAAAAGGAGTCTTTCAAATTGCTTCTTATTTTCATGTTGTCATAGGTTGCCTTACCATATTACTACTGAATTATCAATTGTAATTCAATCTGAAGATAATAAGGGACTTATTACTTGATAAAGGAGATTATTCTATATAGCTGTAACACTAATCTATTTCCTAAATGAAAAAATGCTGTGACTGCAGGTTAAAAAAGGGACTATAACTTCAAGATCAAAAGTTTAGTTTCCAAAAGAAAAAAAAGATACAGCTTGCTCCCTTTTCCACCAGTTAAGTAACTTTTAGATGAGGATGTTTTGAGGTTTTTTTAATATTGTTTCCCCATAATCAAAAAGTAAATGGCCCAAACATTTTGGGAAGATTGTCTTTATTTAACTTCTTCACATTTCTAACATTATGAGATGCACTAATGGTTCCATCCCGTTTCAGATCTTCTGCTTTTATTTGTATGCATTGAATTTCATGTTAGGATGAAAGTAATTATGAATTCACTGTCCATCATATAAGTAAAATACAAACTGGATTTTTAATGTTTTTAGTGTGAAAAGTTCATATAAAACAAAAACCCCAAGCAGCTAAAAATAGTGGTTTTCTCTTCTTTAACCTTTCAATTTCTCTTGTTAAGAGGAAAGGACCAGTGCTGCTGTCCTGTAACTTCTGATACTTATCTCTAGTTCAGAAAAATGGCAGTACATACTTTAGCTGATACCAGAAAAACTTGTTTAGAACAATGGCAAAATAAAACTAATTAGATCTTATTTATCCTCTAATTGCATTGTGAATTGCACTGTGAATTTAACTGTTGATGACCTTTTTTACAACAAGCTAGAGTGTTAGATATTAATGTTCAAAATATACTCTTGGTCTTCTTTAATTAAGCCAGTTACTCTTGCTCAAAACATTCTATTCTAGATGTTCTCTAGAATGCAGTGATAGTAAGTGTAGACTTCTAATAAAGTACATGCATAAGTCTTCCCTAATCTGTACATAAAGTTAAGTTCTGAAATAGAGGATCACCACAGCATATCTAAGACTTTTCTACAGGAATTTTCATCTCATCCACAGTCCCATCCTTAATGGAATATACCTGCCCAGAGAACTGACAAGCAGGAGACACTGACCACAGTTATTTAAAAAAAAAAGACAAGGAAAAAACCCCCCACCAATGAACAAAAAAACCCAAACCAAACAAAACAACAACAAAAAACCCCTCACCAACAAAAAAACTACCAGCACTTTTTCATGCTAATCAAGCTAAGAAAACATAAATGTATTCATGATTGAGTACCTATATTTCTTTGTTTATTCCCTAGCAAATGAAAGCAGGACTGAAGGAAAAAGAAAACACACATGAGAAACACCATATGAGATATATAGATCACTCAAGTGATTCCTGTAATAACCTCCTCATATTACCATCTTGCCCTACAGAGGGAGGACCAACTACCCCTATGAGCAAGATTGTAGAATATAGCCAAACTGAAAATTACATCACAGCTTGCAACTTACAGGCACTGGAGATACCCTTTTTCTTCTAACACCTGGTGACTCAGATTTAACTGTCCTAGCAGATGATGAAGAGGAACTGCTAGGAGAAGGACTACGTCTTCCTTTTTGCGTAGGTGAAGAAGCAATGCTATGTCCTTCAGCTTGAGGATCTAGACAGAGTTTGTTCATTTCTGATCCATCTAGTTTTCCAGGGATAGGTTTCACCACCTTGCGGGAATTAAACCAGATGTTAAAATTATTAATTGGTAATTTCACATTAAAGCAAAGCAAATTCATCAATAATTCTTTTGTTGTAATTAAGCTGTTATATGGATATCCAAATACTTCTTAGGCCATACTACTAACATTTGAGAGGAATTAGCTCAATGATCTATATGCAACACAAAAGCAAGAACCTTTCCTCCTGTCAGTTTGTGCAGCTTATATTAGTTATGGCAGCAACTGATTTGATTCTCAAAGTACTCCTGTAACTATCATTCATGACATCTAAAAACCCAGCTGTTTCCCCACTGGGACAGTAGAAGCCAAAATAATTTTTTTCTCTACAGGTACTGTTCTTATCAAGAGCTATAATACTGGATCCATGCATTGCATATGGTACCAGCTGAAAAATACTGGGGCTACTATTTCTTTAACAGAATACTTTTGCAAAACAAAGACTTCAAACATGGAGGTAATCTGCCAAAATTAAGTATCCCATTCTTTGTAAAAACCATGCCCAGGTTTTGTGTCTGCCATACAAGCAAAACAGCTACACCACATCCAGTATCTGAGCTACCCACTATGCATGGCGGATAGAGGGGGTGCTCAAGCAAAGGGAGCACATAGTAGTGTTTTGTTGCATCAACACTAAATTTTGACATTGAGAATTGGAATATTTCAAGACATTATTTCAGCTTTCTGCCAGCCAGACCCACATAAAGTGTAAGAATAGTAACGTCCCTGGGACGTTAATTAAAATTAAAAACAGTCACATTGGGAAGATTCAGTTTTAGTTCTTCATTTCTCAATGTCTCAGAGGCTTGACTCAACATTGGAAGGAAGTTCCAAGCAATAACTCAGATAAACAGAGCACATCTCTCCTAGAAAGTTCCAGAAGTCTCTTTAAGACAAAAACGGAAAGAGGCTTTCCATCTTCAGGATAGTAAGAGATAACTAGACTCAGTGCCTAGTTACAAAAGCGAACAGATCAAAGAGAAATATAAAGAGCAGTGAAAACCCTTTTTTCCCCTCCTATCAATTAACACAGTAATATTAAAGCAGTAATGCCTCTCCTTGCCTGGAAGATCAAAATGCAAATTCATGTACCTATGGACAAACTACTTGTGTTAAAAACATCAGAGTGTCAAATTATAGTAACAGAAACTCTAGAGCACCAAATCTTGTATTAACACACCTACAAACCTCAAGGGAAGTGGGCCGAGCAAGGAAATAATTTCAAGCTATTCAGTAACCCAAAAGCATTTAAATTTTTTTAGTTAAAATTGTGTTATTTGAACCTCTGAGGTAATGGGGTTTGGTGCGCTCTTAAGTATTTTCAACATTATTTCTCACAACAGAACCAACAGAACCTTATTATCTCTGTTCCAGAAAAGTTGTCCCCAAACACTTGCCGACTGCATCAGATGATCTTAACTTTACATTAGTGGTACATGGGAGTCATATCAACCAACTATGTTCATAAGCAAGTAATGGGTATTAATTAACCAACATTATACTGAATAGAATTGGAACTACTCCTAAAGTATTTCAGGTTTGATCTACCTACGTTTCTTAAAAGCCATTTATGCCAAAGCAGTATCCAAAAGGCTAAGAGAACACTGCCATGCAAACTTCATGAGAGCTGAGAGCTGGCTGAAGGAGCCGCAGAGTCTGCGTTTGCTCCAGGCTTCAGCAGGTTTAACCCTCGGTCGCTGGAGGGCAGCAGCGCCGCAGCCGCGCGGGACGCTCAGAGAGCAGCGCCGCGATAACGCCTTGGCTCCAAAACAAACAGCAACAACCGCGGGGCGCTGCTCGCAGCCAGCCCCGCCGCCCTGATAAACGCCGCGCAGGAAACGGACACGAGCACCACAACTAAGAGTAGAGAAATTGTACAGAAAAAAAGGTTTCTAATAGAAAGAAATTTAAGTGATTTTTATTTGTAATAGCTGCTACATATACTGTCCTTCCATCAGTGCCACTTACCACAGGGCCTCTTCTGCTTCTTCTTTCCAGCCATTCATGCTTCCAGGCTGGCATACATGTTGCCTTGAGTTTCTCCCTGATCATGCGCTCTTCTGGGCGGTCATCCATCTTCTGCAACCCCCTAAGGGTTTCTTTATTCTCCATGTCACGACTACAGCAAAGAAAAAAAGTCATAAACACAAATAATTTCAGTTGAAGTATAGTGTCACAGCATTCTTAAACTTTGTGCCACCCTATTCTCCCTCTCCTTGCAATGCAGCTGCTAAAACATTATTTCCACCAGACTACAAGAAGCCTTTTAAGAGTTACAACTAATCTCTTCTGCCATTTGAAGCAAATACCTGTTTAGAAGGATATTTCTTTAAAATGTGTGCACTGCTTGTAGCATTGAACACCCAGGAAAAATGAAGATCTTGGCAAATACAAAACCAGTACAAAAATTACCCTCTATGTAATGTCAAGCCATTAAACAAAGGCTTCACAAATGTTGCAATGGTTCATACATTTCTTTCTCCATTTAAAAATAATTTACAAAATTAATATTAATTAAAGACAAAAAATTCCCATAATCATAGGATGCACAAGCATGAAACGATGTACCTAGTGCCTCTCCATATATTAACTCAGCTCAAAAACAGAGAACTCATAAACTACCACACAGTAAGTATCAGAGAATACTAAAATGGCCTGGGTTGGAAGAACTCAAAGATCATCTAGCTCTGACCCTCTCACTGTGGGCAGGGACACTAGACCAGGCTGCCCCATCCAACCTGGCCTAAACTGTATTTAAACTAGACATAGAAGTCACAAAATTAAGGCTAGTGGTCTTGTGAGTTCTTTCCAGGTGACTAATGACTCAAGAGCTTTTAAAATCAGTAAGAGCAAAATACAGTAAGAGCAAAAATTCACAGCAAGTTCATATCTGTAAAATGAAAATTTAATCCATCTGGGCTTGTACTTTTTCACCTACAGCAAAGTAGTTCCTTGTGATTGCTGGCAACAACAAAAAGGCAAGAAATACTGTCAGACAGTGAAAAACACATATGAACAGTCTGGAAGATTTCCTGATTCTGCTGAACTATCTGCTAAATCACCAAGAAAACCACATTCTTAAGCAGCAGCACATGATCCCCACCCATCTTCTTGAAGCCAATGCTCTTTCAAAATAAGCAAGCTTGATTAAGCCAACTGTCAGAATGAGATTTTATTCTAAAAATAAAATCACAACTTAAAAAGGGAGAGTATATAATAATTTAGCTACAAGCACTGCTTTCTTCCATGCAATCTCAGCTTCTATAACATTTAACCATGCAGTCACAACTGCATTTATGTATGATGATCTAAAATATATATCCCCTGCAATATTCATTGCAATAAAATTATGTTAAAATTACAATTCCTATTTTCAGAAGCATTGTATTACTGAGGTCATTTATCACAAATAAACATGCTTTAAAGAAAATGAGTAGTTTTTGCAGTTCAGAAGGAGAGTATTGTTATTTTTTTTTTTCTTCTCTTATTGTAGAGACAAAGGAAACAAAGGATTGTGAGGCAGGAAATAATACTTCCTGTTCAGTGCTGAAATGTAATAAGCAGATGGACACTGTAAAGAAAATGTATTTTCTTTCAGGCTAACTTCTAAACCTACTGTTAATTACTGATTTTAGATATGCAGAACTGTGTGATTCTAGTGATTAAGGTCTTAAAAATATTTGTAAGTAGAAACAAAATCCACCTAAGAATGAATGTTTTTTCAGAGGTAAAGCATTCATGCTTGCTTAATTTTAAAAGTAATGCAAATGAATTCCATAACACTACCTTCTAGATACAGACAAAAGTAGTGATAATTAATGAAAACCAAGGATATTATAGCAGTAGGTAGAGTTCAAATGAAAAACATGGCTGAAAATTTCAAATGCAGAAGAAACTACTGTATAAAGAGTCAACTTTAAATTTTTTCCTCAGTCAAAAAAATCTGTTCAAGGACAAAAAATATTTTATAAGAACATAGCTCTTAAGTAACACAGGCACAAGTTAAAACATCATTATTTTTTATATTAGTTGCTTCATGGCATGAACGATCTCAGTTGCACGAATACTTCATATACTAGACAGAAAATACCAGTAGTGAAAGAACGACACAGTATTTCATTTGTTCATATAACCATGATTAACTTCCCGACTGATACAAAAAAAGTCTTTTAGAGGCCCTTGGACTTGAATTCATGAACAATGTAATACAACAGTAGAGGCTTTACAATCTCTGCTTGTTCTCTAAAAAGCAGAAGCAGCTATCTTCCTCTCATGTGACAGCTAAACCGATCTACTCTTTTCTGCACAAAGAACTCTTGTGCTTTCTCTACACGCAGGTGGGAAAGACCAACTGTGTCTGAAAGCTTTTGCTTAGTGTATCACTTATCTCATGCAGAATTTAAGTTGTATGTATATCCATATGTATTTCTTTTTACTTATGGAGCACAACTTCTTAAGTGATCGAAACAACTTCATATTTTATATTTTAAATCAAGTCTTGGCTAAAATATTCATTACAATATTCATACCTGCTGGGTCCGTGGAAAAAAAATTTTCCTGTGACTGCATTGAACTCCTACATACTGCAAGATACCCTCACCTTGTAACACTGAACCTACACGGTTCAGGGTTTGGTTTTTTTGTTTGTTTTGTTTTTTACATCTTAAGCAAACTCCCTCACCTATTCCAGGCAAGCAAATGTTTTTCTACACAGCAATGTCTAGATTGCCAGTATCAGATCACTGTACCTCAGCACAACATAAAAACAAGAAATTCAGAGCATATTCCACCAAGGATTTCATCCTGCAGTGTACAGAGTATTTTGATCTTCACAGAGCAGTGCCTATTTGTGATAGCCAGATACTTAAGTGATTCTCAGGTGGTGTTTAATTTGAGTCACAGTACAATGTTAAAGACAAACCAAGCTAAAGACAAACCTTAGAGAACATATTTGAGCCAGGAGAGCCTTACATTTCTCAAAAGCCCACAAGGATTTTGCTCTTAAATGCTTCAGGTTCTTATGAGTCAAAGAAAAAAAGATAAAAGGCACTTTTTTTCTGATAAATTTTAACTTTTTAACTTTGCCTCCCTCCCTCAACTCCAAGTATTTTCTAAATTCTTTGTATTGGTATTTTCAAACCAACAGATAACAGCTCCTGTATTAATAGTCAAGAAATTCCACATAAATGGGTCTAAACTGAGTTCTAGAGTACTGAGGAAGGTCAACAGTGTGATGAATACTGGAGTTTAAGGCATAAGATCACTGATATACACTTCAATAATTCCATTATTAATTTTGGATTATTTTCTTAATGAACTACAAAACTCAATACAGTAAGATTAACACACTGCATGGAAACAATCACTGCAACATCTTACAGACCAGAGAAAGCAAAATGTCCTTAATTTCTGTGTCTTAATTTTGAAGATCTACAAACAGCAATTGAGTAGTTAGATCATTAACAACTTGTTTTCTATAGATCAATGACTCAGTATTTCATACTGAGGTATGCATTACACATGCTATTTTAGTGAGCTATGGTAAAGTACATAAGCAAACTTTACTTCTAAGAGCTTAGTGAATTCAGTACTAATTCTCTGCAAGTATTTTTCTTACAAAAGTATATAATAGCATATGGAAGCTCAACTGTAGCTCCAGTTCATTTGCCAATTGTACGTTTCATTGTACTTCTCAACAATTAGATGTCTTGGCTTCTCTGCTATCTTGTATGTAAAAAAGCTTTATGCAATAGCCAGAATGGACACATTTTATTAGCAGCAGGAAGACAGAAAAAACACAAGCTCTGAAAGAGGAGTCAATTCACCAAGAAAGGGAAAGGAAGTTCTATATGCTGTATCTGCAAGTATCCAGTCATAGCAAGAAGAAAAATTATTAGCTGCTGAGTTGTTTGGTTTTTTTTTTTTAACATCTGAAGCAAATTAGCAAAAGTAACTTGCATATGAGCAGGGGTCAAACCATGGGGAACCAGAAAAAACATTATGAACAGAAGCCACAAAACAGCTATGTCAGAACAATCAATGGAGTTACTAATATGTTTGATGGAAGAGCACTGGATGAGAAAGAACACGTACAGCAGATATTTTATAATCTATTCAATAAAAATGCTATCTATTATAACAATCACAAATGGAAGTGACCTTAGATGAGATATAAAGATCTCATTTTGAGGATCTTAAGCAAGAACTAAGAATATGGTCACCCAGCTAAATGCAATCCAAGCCTCAACAGGTCCCAAGAACACCAGGCTGTTGGCCAGGCTGCCAGGAGGCATGGCACATAGGAGCAGTGCTCAGTGTGAAGAACAGGGACAAAAGAGTTAGCCATTCCCTGAACTGAGGAGGTCACTAGTATATTAGACAACTTCCTGCCACAGTTCCAGCACTGTTCACAGTTTCTCTTTTGCCATTAAGAACTTCTAATGAAATCAAGATTAGTAAATAAGAAACAGAGCAAGATGGACAAGCCATGGTCTGACCTCCTGACAAGTCTCCTGCTCCGTCTCCTGATGATTTGCTACTGCTGATATCTATCATCTAACTACACATGTCCATTCTCACAATACAAAAGGTATGGCACATACCATGAAAATCTTCACAAAGAACTTTCTCATGCTGGTAATAAATGGCAGCAACTGCCAGTTAACAACAGAATTGAATGTGCTACTTCCTAGAGACAAGGGTACTTGACTTCCTAAAATAGTTACAGACACTGTAGCTGGATGTTATAGAAGTGTGAAATTTAGTTGTATTATTCTGTTAAGAGTACTGGTATGTTAAAAGGTGCAATTGTTGAAGAGAGTATTTCACTGCTTACAGGACAATATTCACAATCAAAGCTCTAACTACACAGACTGAGCCATCCCCTTCAGTGGAACCTTACAGGTCCTGGTCAGGAAGGATCATCCTTCCTCTGAGCCTCAGTGATGAAGGCTCAAAACTCCAAAGATGGATGTCAAAACATACAGAGGTAGATTTCCTGCATAGGTTTTCTAGCTCCTATGAAGTAAAATTCACCTATATAATTTTTTTTTTTATTTCTTGCTCTGAAACCAGCTAGCTAATCCTTTAAGATACATTACTCAGTAGCCACAGAAAATGAGTCCTCCTACAAAACAAGAAACAACAGCCTCTGTTTGCAACAGATACTTGCTATGAAGCTAATGAAATGGGCTTCTCTCCAGTGTATTTCTTTAAAAAGCTATCAGACATCTCACACCATTATTACAGAAAAGTTCCTAGGGTTTTCTAATTCTTTCTCTCATTATTTAGTCAGCCAGTCACAGTCCAGATTGATCAGGGTGTACACACAGGTGTTTTCAAAACAGCAGTAAAGTTACATGATCTCTTGGACTCCACACTTCCATACTAAATGCTTTAGAGAGAGAAGCAGGTACTTTAGCTCTAAAACTCTTAAAGCTTATGCCATTATTGAACAGAATTTCTAGAAATTCCAGGAGGTAGATAATTTATATTGATACAAGAAACCCAAAGGTAATAATAATTGTATAATTTAATTATTTTAATTATGAATTTTGCTTAATATACCCAAAATGAGATTATAAAGGTTCATATACTTATTACTCTATAACAAACTTCAGTATCCCAGCAGAGAGCAGAACCCAGTATGCTCAGTTCATGTTATGCCAGCTGAAGAGAATATGCAAGTCCTATCCCCATCATGGTGCAACATAGCATTGGGTCTTACTTCAAAAACAGCAGTAATGTCATTACAAAGACTGAAGAGGAGTGCTCACTGACAGCTATATCACTAGTTCATCAGCACCAGGTTGTAGGATCTCACACATAGGTGTTAGGGATTCTTTCCCCCAGGTCAGCCCCCTAGAGCTGTCCTCAAGCTCTTACTGAAGTGGAAGAACAAGTTTTTACTTGTTAGGTATCATGTAAGTCAACTCCCTTTTTAATAGAATCAAGTTCTTCACTTCTAGAATGAAGTTTGATCTCTTAGGCACCAAATTGATCTTTTGCCCCGGATTCATCAAGGCTGAATGATGAATTCCTAGCTCAAAGTAGGCATGCTAGCTGAAATGTGATTGGCCAATACATAGAAAGGATCAGGTCCCAGCAGATACGGCATCGCTGGTGCAGAACTCAGAAGCCATTAATGGAAAGATGAGAAATAAAGGTAGGGTAAAACCCAGAATACAAGTCCTTAAACAAAGTTCTCAATGGAAATGATTTTGATATGTCAATATGTCAGGTACATATCCTACTGCTTCAAGTGTCTGTCCTATTTTTTAAAGACAAAATTTTTCATTGTATTTTAGGTGACTGTCAGAGAAGAATAAAACATCTCCACACATAATGCATGAGATTAAGAGTTTCTTAGCCAATTTTACTCCCCTGTCACCAGTAGAGAACATCAGATATTTAATACAAAAAAATTATGCTTTGAATCAGCTTAAGATACTAGGGCTAAGCAGATAAACCTGCACATCACATTCTCCACCTCCAGTGAGAATGGTGGAAGTAAGATACAAACAAGTAACTTGGACAGGAGAATTTAAAAGCTACAACCTACTAAATTATTTCTGTAATAGCTATAAATAAGAAAAGATTTAGAATGTCTTGGTGCTGTTCAAAATGGCAGAATCATCAGCAGATACCAAATGTTCA
This sequence comes from Setophaga petechia, assembly GCA_024362935.1. Taxonomy (NCBI): domain Eukaryota; kingdom Metazoa; phylum Chordata; class Aves; order Passeriformes; family Parulidae; genus Setophaga; species Setophaga petechia. The sequence goes on along the minus strand of JANCRA010000004.1, from coordinate 5,227,952 downwards.
GAGATTACTGCTGGAAAGTTCTCTCAGCAAAATATGATCATAAAAATGAACAATGAAAGAAAGCAAATGAGAAAAAAAACCCTGAAGGCTTACATATATATTTTTTCTAAAAAACAAACATAACATCCTCTACAAATTTTAGGTCTTAATGACTGGTTAGTTTAGTCTGGCCTCACAAAAGGGGACAAGGGATGCAGGACTCCTGTTCTTTCCTGAAGAATGATCTGACTGACATGCTTTCATGATAATCATTATTTCTCACCAGGGTTATATTTGTTTCTTAGCATACATTGATGACAATTATGACCAATTATCGTTGTTATCAATTAGTTATACTGAAGTGGCAACAAGAAGTGATGAAGCAGGCCCCTAGTATTCTAAGCAATCCAATTTGGTTTTTTAATTTATGTTCTGTTATTTGGTACTCATTTTTTAAAGTTTAAGCTTTATCTTTTCTCCTCTTTTCATATTTTTTGCCCATATATTTATCAATCCAAGACACACTGGGAATTTATATCATTAGTGTGATATCATGATATAAAAAGAGTAAGCTATACTAAACAGGCACTAAAGAGAGATGTCTTGCCCACTGACAGTCAGACACATTCAAAAAGGCCTTGTGCTCTGAAGATTCATGTATACATTGAATTTTGCTCAAATGCCAAAGTGGGCTAAATGTTTCCACAGAGATTTCGGACTGTCACAAGAAGCTTTCCTACAATGCAGAAATAACATAAAAAATTCCTTGCAAGCCTATTCTGAGAAACTGCTGGGTGAAAAAAATATAACCCTAGCAACCCTGAACCACTTATGGTAGATACATATTGAAGAGTGTTATCTTCTGTCAGCAGAGAGCCGCAGGGGAACTGGCTCTCACCATGAAGATCCAGATTTAAGTTCTGCAGATCCTTAATGCTCACAATGCAGTGGCTTTGCAGGTATAGACTGCTCTGTGCTGAACAGGGTAGTCTGCTTTGGAACAACAACAACTTTTGGTGGTATCTGTCAGCTAACCTAGCCACAGGCCAACCATACAGTAACTACACCCACTTTAATGATGACAGCTACTACTGCAAATGTTTATTTTTTAATACAACAAGCTACCATGACAAAAAAATAAAAGGAAAAGGCATTCAAAACTTCTGTGAGCATATGGTTAAAAATGATACAGTCTCAGAAACTCCTCTTTTGTCTTCTTTAAAATCTACAGAACAAAGAGAAAAGTACAGGAATCTTACCAGATAAGGAAAAGAGTGCATAGTGAGACAATTTTTAAAATAAAATAAAAAAACCAAAAACAACAGTGCAGTTAGCAAGCAATAAAAATATTTTTCCATAAAAATAAATCAGGGCTCTATAACAAAAGAAGAAAGTCAATATAGGACCGCAAGTATACTCCTTAAAAAGATGTCATTGCTTCTTATCTTCAGTGGGTTCCTGAGATTTGATTTCAAAACTTTGCTGCTTTCCCATCTTACTTATAACAATGTATTTAAGTTTTAATTTTATAGCAATGCATACTCCTTATGAAATGTAAATCTTGATACTAACTAGAAATTACATACTGTCAGAGTAAAAACATAATGAGCTCATTTCCGTATGATATGATATGGGTCTGGGTAAAGGAAATGGGTATTTTTAGCATTTGCTTAAAAACTGACTTACAAATTGCAGACTCATTCACATAGCAGTGTGAAAGCATAACACAAGAGAAGATTACTCTATGAGAATTTTAGCTTGTCAGCAGTGACTTGAGGAAGGACACTGTTCCATGCAAATCACATTTGACCAGAAAGCCTTCACACTGAAGTTTACAGATTAACCATTTAATCCCAGGCTCCTAGGCACAATACATTCAAGTGTGCACAAGCAACTGCTAATAACAGCATCCTAAAACATGGGCACCCCCCCCATAAAAAGAGAGAAATAACATTACATTGATCTAGAAAGATGCATCAGAATCTAATAATACAGATACTGCACTTATGCAAAACATGGTAGTATAAGAAAAGGAACAGTCAGTCTGATTTCATCAAGACATACCGTATGAGAGGAATTAGAAGCAGTAGGAAGCTTTACACAGTACTTCAGGGATTATGTAACAGTAAGAGCTATTAGGTCAGCTGGTGTCAGTTTTCCTATTTGTGAAACATTCTTAAAAAATGAAACAAGCAAAACTAATTCATTTTTATCTAGTGACAAATATGAGGTCCTTCTAAGTCCATGTTCATTGAGTATTTGACATGAAATGCTAAGTCTTAAAGAGACCCTAGTGGTGAATAGACATGCCTTTATTATGTTCAGATTTCAGTCAGCACACTGACTGCCAGCAGACTATTTCCAACCTGAAGGTTTTGTGGGCTACCAAGAACTGTCATCCCTCTGCTTATAAAAAACAGTGCTCAGAACATACAGCTCTACACAGTGACTGTGCGCATCCCACTCTGACTATCCTGAGATCTCTAAAACTATGGCTTCATTCATTACAGAAAAAGTAATAAGTGGAGGGGGAACAGAAGGTAAATTGCACTTCATGCAGAATGTCATCAGATAGCATTCACTTAATGTGAATTTAAAATGTTGTGGAGGAAGCTGCGGGTGGCACCTTCACTTTGGCCTTTCAGCTGTCCACCAGAAAATGCTTTGGCTACTCGTAATTTCTTCCATATATTTTGGCAATTTTTGACTCAAGCACTTTTTAGTATTCTCATGCTTACCAGCTTTAAGAAATATTATCTTTCCTGCAGGATTGTGTTAAGTGATTGTTTAGCAAAAATTCTTAAAGTACCATCACTTTACTGATTACACCACAACTTTGCACACTGAAAGCCACTTTTATGCATACAGCAGTACAAAAAGACTAAAATATATGACCTATTGGAAAAACCACACTGTGGAACATCCCCAAATCTACACAGATATTTATTCATCTCCCACCACTGCTTTATTCAAACATTCTGGTTCGTACTTAGCGTGTATTTGGAACTACAGAGTAGGTGTAGCTGGAACTGCAACGTAGTTACAGCTGGAACTACTACGTTACAACATAGTTGGAACAAATCGGTCTCTAATCCCATACTGGACTTTGAGACCGCAAAATATATTGAACATAAATAGTAACATTTTAAAACCAGTAACAAACACTAAGTAACATGAGTAACACCTGTATGTACAATTGGCAGAACGCTGAACAAGCTCCTACTGCTGTTAAAAACACTTTTGAAGAGGAATGCCGGAAGGCTCTCCAGAATTGGATAGTTAATATTTTACTGTCTTCTCTAATCAGCACCATAACTGAGTAAGAGCAATTACTGCTCATTACTACATTCTGACATTTCCTCACAAGGGCAACTTGGGAGCGTGGGGTTTGGCTGGGAAGGAGTTACAATAATTGTAACTCCTTAAAATTTCATACATTATTGATGAATCGGAGTAGCTAAATTTATCTTTTCTTTTTATTCATCCAGAAGATTCAGAGAAGGAGGAAAAAAAGTTGTGAAAAACGGGAAATATATAAACAGGAAAAAACACAGGCAATCATGGAACACAAGTCTCGTGGGCATACAAAGGAGTTAAAAAAACAATAAAAAGTTAAACAGTTGAACTGAAAAAAATCTCTAAAATACTTACTTCAAAAATACTAAAAAGTAATAGCAGCACTCACTGCTTGCTTTATGACCACGGATAGATATTACATAAAAGCAACTTTACAAAGATTCTTCATTTATCCTAACCCACAAGCACATAAGAAGAAATAATCTTTGTCTTTGATGGAGAAGCCTCACATTGCTGAAGCTACAAAAAAGTATGACTACAAAAGAGCTCATTTACTTTCTCATTGAGAAAACTACTGCATGGTTTCTAAGACAAGCACCAAAGGTACTTTCAGTGGAAATAATGTATAATTATTTGGAGCACAGGAATATAGAGATATATGTGCACTTCAGGCAGAGGAAACATGTTTTCAATTATAAACATCTTTCTCTCACCTATTTACCCTTAAAAAAAGCACTCAAGAAGCAGAATTAAAACAATGCACTTAAAATTCAAGTTTAGCTTAACCTGGGATTTGAGCTAAATATTTAATACAGGCAGTCATCATAAATGCAGTAATTAGTGCATGATGACCAATTCTTCTCTATAACTATCTGCACATTAAACTTCTTGCTTCATGAGAAATTGACTGTCAACATTCAAGACAAAAGGTTATGATTTTCTTTACATTATTGACCAGTTAAGATATCAGTTACCATTTAATCACTTAAAACCAACAACTACTCAGATCATCTTTCAGGTAGCTGGCAGCAAGTCTGTGCCCATCCAAACTTTTCAACAATAAAGTTGAAGCACAGCTGCAAGAAAAGACTTCAAGCAATGAACCAGCAACCAAGAAAAATTTGAACTGCCACAAAATTTATCCATAGTAAAGGACCCTGAAAGTTTATAGACAAGAAGCAGTTAGTAACCACTTGTGCAGTACCCTCAACCACTGCTTCAGCTGAGATAGCAGCACTCTGCAAAGTCCATGGCTTTAAAATGATTAAAAAAACCCATTAACACACAAATGTATTTTCAGATTTTTAAACTGCTCTCCCACACAGCCCAAAAGACAAACATTGTGTTTGTGCTGCAATAGTATACAGGCTTTTGTGGACTACTCATGTAAGCTCATCAATGCAACCCTCAAACATCCATCTCCTGTCCACAGTTGCGTTTGACCTCTACCCCATCTAAATTAATTGAACTGATGGAGCAGTTCTCTGAAATTTATACATTATTATTAAGCTTCCATTTTGAATACTAAAATAATAAAACCAAAATCCTTTAATGAATATTCTGAATACATGAAGAATGCTGGGATGTTTCCACATAAGGTTCACAATGTCTAAATATTCTGCATTGTAATAGCAACATTCTGTTGCTTCACTACTGCATCCACACCCAAAGGAATTAACTTAAAATTTTGATATAAAACATGTGGTTAGGCTCTCATGAAACACTAAGGCTTACCTGAACTTTACAGTGACATGAAAGCAGTGTAGTTCTTCTGTGAAACCAGAAAAGCTGAATGTACTAAAGCTTTTATAACATTAACTCTACTAATAAAAATTAAGGTATGCATAAAAAAAAACTTTTTCCAATATGCCAAAATTAAAATAATTACAAACACTTTTGATTGGTTGAAACATCCCTTAAACTCACAAACAAACAAAAAAGTTCCAGGATTTTCTCAAACTTCTCATGAAACATGTTTCAGAAACTTGTGTAAAGAAACATCTGTCTGGAAGATGACATTTCACTATTACACATAAGAAGTCAGGTCATACTGAAATTAGAATTTCAAGTAAGTAAATTTGGGCTTGTTAAGAAAGCCTTCTAAAGTAATTTTACAGCATAGTTTTCAAATATCTTTATTTGCAGACTTTATTTCAAAACTGTACCTTTGTACAGAGAAACCCTGCCTTTCTTATTTTAGCTTTGTTAACTAAGCTGTTAATCCTGGAGAAATATGCAGATTCGTAATTCAGAAGTACCTGTTCTACAATAGAAACTTATCAAGTCATATGTCAACTTCCAACTTTTTTCCTTTTTTTTTTAAAGATGTCTTCCCTGACTGTGCAGATTTGGAGACTACGAGTATAATTGATGCGGCTGCATTTATATTTGGCCCTTCATACCTTTAGCTCAGAAGTCAACTCTCAAAAACATCCTCAACTGAAAGTATTTCATTATCCCAACTACAATTTTTCCACAGTTCTCAGCATGTCTCCCTAAAAAAACAATATGCCCAGTCTATCATCCATTTGAAACAAGCAATCTAAAATAAGGAAAAGTCAAATTACAAATACTTTGGTTTTATTCCACCAACTGATTAACAACAATCATTATTAGGAATTGGTACGTATGATTCAGGCAGCAGTGGAAATGAAAACATTTCTGTAATTTACTTAAAATAGTTCAAAAGAAACTTCAGTCATGAATAGCACATGCTTTATTCAAATTTTCCCAGCATGCTTTGGTTTTTGAAAAAAGCATCAGAATTTTGATTTTCAGTTTCACATGCACTGTACTTGGAATATTTTGGGAGCTTTGTGGTTTGTTTTTTATTTGGGGGGGTGGTAGTTGTTAGGGAAAAAAATAACTTTCAGGACAAGTTAAAGCTGTATGGGAAAAGCCCATGTGCTTTGTCAATCCCTGGTATAAATATCCCTCATTTATGGAAGGATCATAAACAAAAGTATTTCATATTCTCTTTTGTTACCACCAACATATAAAGCATTTTAAAAATCAACATGTTAAGCAGAAAGCCTGCCACACAAAGCTCTGTCTACAGGACAGTATTTTCAGAGTTCTTTTAAGTTGTAAAGCAAGATGCAAGAACTTTATATGCTGCTGCAAGCATATCATACATATTCCTCCCTCCAAGGAAATTTCAACATGAGTACTACTTTAATGCACAGATATGTTTTACCCATTACCCAGATCTTCCTACGTACTAAGCCTTAATGCCACCCTCTGCAAAGTTGGATTTCAGATAGTTTCCTTTGAATTAATTCACAATTAACACTTTAATGACAAAAGGTCAGAAAATGTGGTCTTGTTTATGGACACATCTACCTGCTCTAGAGAGATAAAGCACAATTGCAGCCCTCATCTCCTAGAGCATCTCCTGGTTTTTAATTTACCACCTAACACTGTCACTGCAACCAGTGTGACACAATTCAGCGCTGGATGGAACACACAAACCACAGACTGGAGGCCGTGCCACTGCTGAGGGTCACACTTGAACACAGTCCAGGTGTTTGTGAGAAAATGTCATTACAGCACTGATGTGAATCCAGACTCATGAGACTGCTGTGCTCCCCTTCTCAGGGCAGAGCACTCTTAGACTTGACATATAAAGCTAGAGTAACATTTCAGACTGAAGCCGCGATTGAAAGCTTTGTTTTCTATGCAGTTCACTTAAAAATAACTATTTTCTGAGGTCAATTTTTAAAATTTATTTTCCTAAAATTAAATACAATATGAAATACTGAAAGGTTATTAAGAAAAAAACCCGTGTAATTAATCTTTTAAAATCTGTCATGCACAAAAAAATTGCAACATTTTCCCTAGTTAGCTCACTTGAAAATACAAAATCAACTAAGTAGGAATGGCAAATGTTGGTCTCAAAAACTGAAGTGCAGCTGACAATTTTCTTCTGATATTTCAACTTAATCATGTACTCATACAATAAAGGGGAAATTCAACACAAAATCTACCTTACAGGTCAGAACTGAACTAGATCACAAAACAGAAATATCAGAAGTACTACATTTTTCTGCCAGATAAAGCAGCTTCCAGCAAGCTGCAACAAAGTTCTATGACTTTCCTATTTACAAGCAGAATGTGACAGAGCTATTAAGGTATTTTTTGCATTATAATGAAGTCTTTAAAAAAAAAGCTGAAGTGAGTTTCTGGGGATGTTATCAAACTGAATGTCACACAGAACATGTGTAAATTGGAGGTTCTAAGAGGTTACTGAGAGTTTATTCCAGCTGACAACACAGAAAAAGTAAAAATTACAAGTTTTTTATTTCTTTACCAAGCAGCTTTCAAAAATTTGAGGACTGAAAAGCAAAAAAGTTAAAATGGTTTTTCAGAGTATTCATCTTAAAGCAAACCTACTTAAGGAACGCATCTAAATTTCATTTCTTCTTATGTCCCTCTCTGCCACTCTGTATCAATTAAAGAAAAACTAAGGTGCTGGGTGTACTTTGTCAGTTTGGTCATGGACCTCAACCTCACACATAAACATCTAAGATTTATAGATTAAGATGATTTAAAGCATTAAAGAATCATACCAAGTTTTAAAAAAATAATAATCAAATGGAGCACCAAAAATATTTATGTGCAAGTAGAATTTTGAATTTGCAGCTAGAGTACTCTTAGATCAAGTACTAAAATTAGAACTAGAGAGGTAACAAGCCTAGAAACATTTGAGGTAATACCCAGGCTCTGAAAAATAGCTTTTTATGCCAATCCAAAGAAGAAGGGGCCAGAAGCTATCCTAACTTGGGTAGGTAACCTGTTGAAACAGTCCCATAAACCATCTCTGCAGACACAAGGTCAGTTTAAGGAGCTCCTATTCCCTACCTAAATTATTCATTTCTATTTATCCCTACTAATATTGATCTGACTTCAGAACCAAACCCCAAAATACTACCACACATTTTGAAACTTTAAGATGGAGATGAGAAAATGGAAAACTGTTAGGTTGATCTCCAGCCTAATTCATGTGGTGCTCCAACAATTTTCCAGGAAAACAAAACAGGATGACAGTTCTGACAAGCAAGCTTCTTTTACAGTATACACATGCATTGTAAGACAGATTTATTCTAGTACAGAAGATCCCCCACATGCAGAAATAAGATTTACCATACTAAACACTACAGTTCTGTAGGATGAAGAAAGTCTTACGACTAAAATAAAGCTGCCAGAGAAGAAACAACAGTCCTCAAAAGCTGAAATTTGTTCTGAGCCCAGCAAGATAGCACGAGTTATGACCTGAAGCCAGGAGACTAAATGTATTACAAAGTTTAACACTGAAAGCAAGTCATACCATCTTTTTTTCCTTTTTCTATTCAAGAAGTTACCCCCAAAAGTAACAACTTCCTTTGTTTCTTATTTATTGTAGGAAGCAAATGCTACATTTCCAGGAGAGAAAGGAAACATGTCAGTATGACTCAGCGTAAGAATAGAGCTTACAGAGAACTGCAGACCTTGTGCATTCACAAGGCTCCCAGCTGCACCGTCTGTCGCTCCACAGGATCTCCCCACAGAAGCATCTTTGTAAGTCCAAGCTGCAAGTCCATCCAGCCCAGCATCCTCTGTCAAACTGCAACTGTCTGTGCGTGCTGTGATAAAACCACACCACAAACTCTGAGCAGCTCCTCCCACTAGATTCTTCCCCACTTTGACCAACCAATACATGGCTTCAGCGATGAATGAGAGGATATCTCCACATGAATTTGTCTGATTTCTTTTTTATCTGCTTTATCCTTCATCTGTTGGTTTATATGTACACTGTAGTCTGTAGACTCTAGAAACTGAAGGCATGCCATGTGAAATGACCCAAGAGGTTTAAAAGATGCTGACCTGATCTCAGAGAAAAAGTAAAAATTGTGTTCACTCACTACACCACAAAACTAAAAAAAACCTTTATGCTGAAAATAACTACAGTACAGAAAATCATTAAGATACATGCTAGAGGTAAATGCCCATTGTTTATTTGAATATATATGCCACCTCTGTGCACAAATGTAGGTCAGGGAACAAACCCCCACTGTTATAAACCAGGAAGACTGTAGGCTGGGGAATACAGTAACTTAATGAAATTACCATAAAGACACACACATGCCTTGAGCTTCCTGCTTCTTCTAAAACCCTCATGCAAGTATTAAAAGAGTTGTAACCATCAAAACTGCTCCTGCAGGCAAGTCAAAAGAGAGGAGAGTGCTCAGGTATCCTCCTGAGGTATTGAGAAAATACCTCATCTACAGGTACAGGCTTTGCTTTCCTTATTTTTGCTTTGACTAAGTTTATCTAGAAAAGGTCTTTGACTTCTCTAGGCAGAAGATATTCCACATCTTTGATTTCTTGCCACACTATCAGCATTATTACACAAGAAACATGCAAGCAATTCCACTGTTTCAACGTTCAGAAAATGTTAAACCACAAATGCCATTATATGCTACTGAATTTAAACTACACTAAGAATTATCCAATGAATTCTTCAATGAGTAGGTCCCACTCAAATTAAACTGGCAGAGAGAAAAACCTGAGTGACCTACTTGACCTTTTGGGGACAGAAAAAGAAGAAACTGTAGAACTACAGTTTATGTTAAAACTCTAAAGAAAGCTGTCTGTGCCATCAGACATTCAACACACACATCTGTCAGTGTTATCAGGTATATACAACTCAGAAGAGGAGAAGAAAGGTAAGCTCCACTTTATGAAGGTTTTCCCTTAGGCAACTATACTAGCAAAAAAATCTTAAAAATAAGGTCTATTTGCACCAAGGCATGTTAAAAAATACTAAAAACTATAAAAAACAACAACAGAAACCCAAAACAAAAACAAACAAACAAGGCCACCATCACCACCACCAAAAAACCAAAACAAAACTCAAATGAAAACCCCACCAAAAAACCAAAACAAATGTCCAGTTAGCTTCCTCCCAAACAGTAAAGTTAAAACAGAAACATTTTGTGTCCTGGAACATGTTCCTTGGAATCTTAGTAGCTCTTCCTGCTGTAGGCATTGAAGTCTCTGACAAAGAGTAAGAAGCCTGTAATTTCCTGCTTCACAAAACTATCAAAACAACTGTCACTTTTTCAGCATTTAACAAGCAGACAGGAACAGATTACTGTACTCAGATGGTGCTACAGTTTTATTATCTCACTGGAAATGGAACCTCAGCTATGAAGGGAAGCTGGCAGCAGAATTTAAGATAAACAAAACCAAAAAAGCCACTTCAGATTTCTGAGGCAATCTACAATTAAAAGGCAGTCTCTTCCCAAAGCCTAGCGAGAACATGACCAGACACTGATCAAGAAAGATGCATTCTCACAATCTCCTAAAACACATTACAGTGGTATTTGTCATAACAGAGACAGCATTAAGACAAAGAAAATTACTAATTAAAGTTTAAGAAAGCTTCATAAGGGCTTCTTCTCTTGCAAAGCAAGAGAACAAAAAAGCATTTTGCCGAAGTCAGCTGCATGCTTTCGGTTTCTCTTATCTGACTAAGAAAAACCCCTTCTCTCTTCTTGCGTCGCAGCTTGCAAAAAATTCTACGAAAAAGAGTTATTGACAGACAGATATCTGAAAAACAGAAGTTAATTTCAAGCACTGTTAAAATATCTGAGCATGTTTTACAAAGCAATTTGTTTACTACATAAAAAAAATCTAAAACACCTAAAATTTTTACCAGACAAAGTAAAACCACAGCAGTTTGTTTCAAAAACTAGAAGAGGGAAATGTGTGTGTGTGACTTCGTGTTACATGACTTTTGCACTGAATTGTTCCAAAAAGCATAGTATGCCAGTTGACTTGAAGTACATCATAATTAAATAAACTTGAAAGGTACGATCAGCACAGAACTGAATTTTACAATCTGATGTCACAGTTCAGCTTCTCCTTAGATGGCTTGTTTAAGTAATAAACAATTTACTATAACAGAGCTGTTAAGAACACAACAGGAAGTGTTCTGCTGGAGATGAGGACTTTGTTTTCTTGCACTGCAGAATATACTCACTGGGACTGTCTTTGTGTTACCTCTTGACTTTGCATCAAGTCGAAAGCAAACTCACCATCCCTAAAGATTCAGCCGCATCAGGTTAAGCTACAAATACTGCAAGGTACTTGTTACCTGTAATTCATCTCCGAAAACTTTTATACCAGTAATTTTAAAGATTCATCTAGGAGAAACAAACACTCCTTAGATCTGCCTTCTTTTTTAGGGAAAGTTGTTTTCCAGTTCACAAAATGCAAATATTGATCCTATACAGTTATTATCTTTACAGCAAAAGAAAACTTGTGTCATTCACATGTAACACATTTAGTTGAAAGTAATATAGTAAAGAAAACAAGTCTAATTTGGGAGATGCTACTATGTAACTAGCAGCTGGATGTTCGATTTACAACTTCTTTCTAGTTTCATGGTGCATTAGACAGTAAGCTACTTATCCATATCTGATGACATCTTTCCCATAGCACAGCATATCACACTCTCTTCTCAGTCCAGAACTCAATAAGCAAAGAGAGAGGTTTGCATTTATGTAACTGCATTAATTTAAAAGCAATGCTCTTACTAAGAAGAAAAAAGATCATGAAATCTAGCCCATGAATGGAAGTGCTGTCAAAAAAAATTATGATCAATGTGGGAAGCAACTTATCTGAACTTTTTAACATAATTTTATTCAATCAACATATTGATAATTTTTGTCCCTTATGAAGGGCAGCAAAATACACATGGTATGAGAAAAATAAGTGAAAATGTCCATATCTAAGCTTAAACACAAATGCACAAGTGCCACTAGTGTCTGGTGGGGTGAGGCAGTGGGGAGGGGAGAAGAAAATGTTATCTTTTTCTGAATTATTTTCTCATTCCATATAATCACCAATTATTTATTACAAGTAAAGTAATTTATATTTAAAATTTACATTTTAAGTAAATTCTGATATTCTAATGTATACCCCCTCATTGCTTCATTTGACCATTTAAAGCACAATTTCTAGTGTGAAACACTGTTAAGTTGTCAAAAGAACAAGATATATTAGAGCTCTTCTGGTATTAATGTTGAGAATTAATTGTACTTCCCAGGACCTCCTTGGTAATAAGACACTATTAAAGAGCATTCAATAAATTTAATTAAGTATTAAACTGAAACATAGGTGTAATTAGGAAAGAAAATGCACTTAATTTTAAATCTTATGTTCAAACGTTATCTATACAATTTTGCACCTACAAGAACCATTTTATTTAAACGAGCATTGCACGAGTGTCTGAGCTTTCAGGTAAGAAGCCAGAATCATAAGTTCACCTCCCAAAATCTAGTACAGAACCTAACTACAGAAATATTTTGTCCCTCCTTTTCTCCCTACTGTTTAGTGCAGTGAAGAAAAAAAAAAATAAAAACACCTGAAAAACCCACAAAGGTAAACACAGAAGAAGAGGCCATAAATGATAATGCTGAAGAGGACCAGAGTGTTTCAGCAAAGCCAAGTCCTGACTTTTCCTTTCTACATCCTGCTGGCAGACACAAATCTTTACCAACAAAGACTACAAGTTTCAAGGGTGTCTGAGAAACCATCTTGTCTTACAAAAGGTCCAGCAGATTGATGGTTTGCAAGTGTTGTCATTTCACTTCAGACCTAACCTAAAAGTTCCAAGTCTAGTAACTTCACAGTGTTTAATTCACTGAGATACTCTTTCTGCATTGTAGTTTTAACAGGAATTTCTGAAACTAATGCATATCAAAGAGTTTTTACTTCAATTTATTACCAGTTTCTCATGAAATCTCGTATAGATTTGACCACCACAATGCTCTAAAATTAGAAAGGCAGTAAGTGAATTCTGTGCTTTTAAGGGTGTTTTAATCTGGTTTCCAGAGCTTTTCCACTTAATTTTATTTCAGGGTTCTAAGGGAAGGTTAAACTAACACTGACTGAATTTTCTATTTCTGTTTAAAAACCATCTCATAAATTCTTCATGCAACAACAAATCCTGGTCCATTAAAAAAAGAAAAAAGCAAAACACCAAAACTTATTGGCTCAAATTGGTGGATGAAAGCCAGTTCTCATCACAGACTTTTAACCAAAAGCACCTCAAGCAAGATATGTATTTTGAGAAAAGGAAATTCTCTGCATTATTCTTGGAAGATTCTTAACTACTTCCAACTTCAAAGTAATTATGTAAATAACATTTAATAATGTGTACTCATTCCTTAACAAGTCAGAATAAACCACATCACTTGGAGAAACAGGCTGATAAATGCACTCTTCTGGTGCTTTGTTCCCACTGTGCTTTAAAAAAAAGGGCACTACATTTCTGAAAAAGGTGTAAGACTACTAGTGACTATTTTCCTGTATTGTTCCCTTCCTCCACATTAAAGTAGCTTTCCAATTCATATCAAAGTATCCAAGGAGCAGTTTCATTTTATAAAAAATGTCAAGGTTCCAAAGCTGTTTCCAAATTTAGGTTTCACATTTAAGTCACTAAATCTGTATTTCAGCTGTATTCAAAACCAACCTTTACTTCCAGCATAAGCAATTCTAGTTAAAGGTGGCAGAGTAAAGAAAAAAGAACAGAAGAGCCATTTCCTTCCAGAGAACATATAAATCAAATACCAACATGAGAAATTCAGAACTATTAAAAATGTAACTAAAAATTAAAAATTAATAAAAAAATTTTGAGTAAATAAAATGAGGCTTCTTTTCTATGTGAACATTTAGACAAAAGTTCTATCAACCTAAAAAACAGCAAATACAAGACAATAACATGTTTTAAAACTCCAGTATTAAAAAAAACCCAAAAAACCCCAAATCACTGAATAAGGGATATGACAGTTACTTCGGAAGGAAGTTCACAGTAAAAATGGGACTACAATGAATGAGAATCCAACTGGAGATAAAAAACAAACAAACAAAAACAAACCAAGAGGAATTTGCTAGTTTGAAGTTTTGGTATGGTTTCTGAGCCTTGTTCAAGTACCAGCAAGTACTTAAGGCAAAGGTGAGGCCCAGCTCATTTAATCCATTTTTGATTTGATTAAGCCAAACTCATTCAGAACTGATTTCTGTAATTCTTTATATCCACAATTATGTTAAATTATCTTCAGAAAGTAAAAATCTAAATTGCACAGTTCAAAAGAGTATTTATCCTTGTGCTTTATTATTTAATTCCTTCTAAAGCAAATTCCTCACTCTTTGTATTAGACTCATTTGACCAATCCACAGATTTTAAAGTGACTTCATGCATTTCCCAGCAGCCATAACTGACTTTATTCAAAATTAAGTGAAAGAAAAATGGAGAGCTAATTATATTCAAGAAAATTAAGTCTTATTTGGAAAGATGAGATTGTCCCATCTGCCTTAGTAAAATTTTCCTTTAAGTTTCATGGGTGTTTTTTGCACAATCATAGGTGAAACCTTAGTCTTGTGTTGTCCATATTTCTATAATCTGTTGAAAGATTTAATATCAGAATCCATTAAAAAAATCAGTATAGCTTAAGCCACAATGTTGTTTTTTTTAAAGCAACATATTTAAACATAGGAAACACAAACTAGGACTTGAAGAGATAGTAATGGAAATCATAAAAATACGGGAAATAAAAGCCCAACTTAAGAAAGGGTAAATTATGCCACTTGTTGTAGAGGAAGTACCTTTCACTCAAAGGAAACCAGTAACAACAACTAAACTTGAATTCCCTGAGGTGCTACCAAGAAACTCATCAGCACTGATTCAGCACATGAAATAGTAAAGCAGCAAAAAATTAATACAGAATACCAAGAAGTCTGAGCATCATGGCAGCTTTATGAGTTAAGAGTTCCACTTGTGATTACCCCATTGTGCTATGACTTCTCTAAAAGGACTTTCAGCTTCAGTTGAAACAATGTGACACAGTAATAATTCTATCCCAAAATTTGTCTGATTATTCCAATTTCATAATCCCATTTAATTTACTTTTCTACACCATGTAAGCTTTTTTTTCCTTTAAAGGAAAAAAAAAGTGGAGGAAAGATGGCTATACCTCTTAAAACTAGAAAGTGCTCAAGTTTAATGGCATATTCACATATTCAGAGTTTAAAAGGACTCACATAAAATCAGCGCATGATCACACGTCTTAAAAGTTTAACCACCACACCACCACTGAAACACATTTGCAATATGCTCATTTTACAGCCAAAAGAATACTATTCTGAAAGACCTTTGCAAGACAAATGCCTAAGAAAAAGAGAAAAAGCATTTTCTATAGCATGTAGATAACTTATTAAATTTGAATTTAAAATATCCAAAGATCAGGCAAATATTTGTGGTTACTAAAGATGTCACACTGATTTTATTTCTTACCATGAAAACTTGTATGTCAGCAGCAACTTCTCAAACATGGGACAGTAACTGGCTTTTCTAGTCTCACTTCTTTAAGGAGGTGTGCAAGTGCTTTTCAAATCATTATGAAACCACAATAATATATAAAAGTCTAGAAATAAAAACTAGGTTCCAGGACACACTGGTCTAACTATAGCTGGGGGAAAGTCTGCATGTGAAACAAGTTGTGACCTTGTGACTTACTAATGGACTGTTTATGGAAATACTTTTCTCAACAAGTTAATCTTTTACTAGGTACTGGAGTGACCTGACTGTGAACTAGAAGCTGAAGACTCATGTCACCCATTGAATTAATTGCTACATTAAAATGTCAGGCAACCTGGGACAAGCAAAGGGTGACAGAGCCCCAAGCCCATGCAGACATCAGAAAGAAAACACGCCTTTGAAATGTTTTGAACAAGGCTGACTGCAGCCCAGAACCAGTGAAGAACACACTGTCACGTAATCCTGTCCTGGAAAACCAGAAGGCATTTGCATAGTCAGCCCCAGGGACGCTCAGATGCGTAACACAAACTGCATCACCCTGAGCAGTCTCCACAGGGAAGGTCACCACTTTCAGAAGACAGACTTCCCATACTTGCTTAGTACGTCTGGGTTAAGCATTAGCTAGCCAGTCATGCACCTACACAAAATTATAAACAAGCTGCTGTATGAATATGGAAGAGCAGAGTTCTTAATTCTTACTCCTTGGCTGCCCACTCACAACAACTGAAAGACCAATGCAGTTACTTAACAGAAAGGGTTAAGAATTTTAAATCCTGTCATTATAGATTATTTTAGCAAGTGCAAATAAGTATACAGTAGCCCAACAAACCCTTATCAAAAGTCACCATGGTAAGAAATAACCACTTCCCTTGTGAGAGCCAGCTTCATCCCCTCCCAGTTATAAAAACATGCCATTTATTTGAACATGGAAAGGGAGTAACAGTGCTAGACCCATATTGTCTCATTTCCTATTTCCTTTTAAGTATCAAAATGCGGGTCTTTTCACAATGAGATTCAGAAATGCAATGAAGCATACACTGGGCCTTCAGGAGATAAAGTGAAATGCTGGTTCTCTAAAATGAACTTAATGGGAGAAAAAGAACAAGAGCGTTTTTTCCTCCCCCAAAGTGGTTATAAAGAAACATGAGGAAACATTGGACAGACTGACAGTAAAAAAAAAAATGCCAAAATCATGCCCAGTAATAACTACACCAAAAAACTTTGCATAATTATTCGTGGTTTCAAGCAAAATTCAGTAGTTTAAAAATATTAATAGCACAAAATCCATATGCCTATTCTGTACCTCCACCAAATCAGAAATGTATTTGTCACCATGTCTGATGCACAAATATTTTGAGATCTGGAGGCAACGGTGTCTTCTCAACCAGAGATTAATTGACAATATGAAAAAGAGAGCCTTCCTAAGGCATCAGCTCTCATAACATAGGCTGTGTTCTTCCCACAGAGGGGAGACACAACACAGCTGGTCCTAAGTAGTATAACCAGTTGAGCTCTTTTGCATAGATGACAGGTCACATTTCTGAAAATGCTGCTCTAGTATAAATCAGACCTGCATCTGGTTTTGGCTTTGTTCTAATCCAGTTTGCCTGGTTACTAGTTGTGCAAATCAGAGCTTTAGCACTTTTGGCTCTATGATCAGAAAAACTTAATATAGCTTTTCTGCCAATATTAACCAGAGAAGATAAATTTCTTGAGTAGCCTTTCACCTCACAAACATTAAAGGAACAGACCTGAATCATTTCCCAATAAGCTGGATGAAACAAACTGAGTATTTTTTCAAGATCTGAAGTCTAACTATTCAGAGCTACAGGTCCTAGGCACATTATAGAAACAGTCACCATCTTAATTTGACCACCTGCACCACTGTATCCTTTCAGTCCAGGTTTTAATCATGACAAACATGTGAGTTTTAGATATTCAACAAATCAGTATGCACCAAAAACTATCAGCATAGCCTAGGCAAAAGCAACTTAAGCATGCTAATTAAAACACACACTTCTATGTAAAGGTTCTGTTAGAGCCAGGAGGTCTTGCAGTTTGTAGCACACATACTACATAACCAGATGTTGCATCCTTCTTTTTCCCCCCAAAGTTCTACAGAGGTACCGAGTGCCTGAAGCGTCAGAGGCAATCCAGCTCGCTAACTTTACAAGTCCTAGAGAAAGTTTTAAGTAGCTGTGTTCTACAAGGTGCAGCGAACTTACCTAGCCACTGTGAGTACAACAGATAGGGTAGCTTCATCCTGCTGCCAGCTGCTACACAGAGCTGATAAAGCAGAGAAAGCTCACTCAGAACCCTGACAGAGTCACATGTAACTCCAAGGTGGGCATAATGGTAAATTCAGGCACTGATTTTCCTCTGAAAAGGAATTTATGTTTTGAACAAACCCCACAGTAGTTAGTCACATACTTAGGGATAAACTGCTTTATTTCAGGCTAAGGTACCAATATTACAAATATGGTAGATACACATGAAGTGAACAACTGCACACAAAGAATACCAATAAAGCCTTATAAGACTCCACCACAGTTTAAGGTTTTTCCTAGAGGCTCATTCCCAAAATTAAAATCTGAGTTTTTGTCTAAGTCCTAGAAATTTAGGTCTCAACTACTTATGCACATGCAAGTATGTTAAATACAGTTGAAATACTAATGCATACAGCTAAGCTGCTTCCTGGGAAGAAAATACTTTCAAAAAATTATTCGTCAAATAAGAAAAAGTGAAAGACCTTATTTTGATGAAGCTCCTATGGAACTCTGTCTACATGATAGAAACTGGCAGATTTCCTACTAGTTCCCCTTGCTAGTTCCTCAACAGTCTACCCGGTAGGCTGAAAGGAAGCCAAAAATCTAAAAGTTCTGGCTGTGCTCTCCCCTGCAGTCTTGATTCCCAGGGTCTACAAGTGGCTCGCCCTGGCACTGGACCTCTATTCTCATTTGCAGTCAATTTTAAAATAAAGGAATGCAGCTCATATGTAGCTGATTTCAAAGTGTCAAAGCAATTCTCCTTCACCACTTGTCTTTGCTGGGCATCATCGCTCGCAGCAGCAGAACTGTAAAACTCTGCCACAAACATGCAACTCAGAGCAGGTCAGAACAAGCTAACAGTAGAGCATACTAATTTACTGCTGAGACACCAGGGAGAATTAAATACTTCAGCACATTGACCGGGACAAGACGGTTTACTGTTGTACCTGAACGTGCTGGAACTTAACCAGAAGACAAATCTTAGAATACAGTAGCACTGTTCTGCTTACCATACCTACACTTAACTCTTTGTAAAAGAGCCAACCTATACTGCAGAGTTTTCAATATAAATAAGAATTTCAAGATCAAGTATAACTTGTGAGTTAACAAGTAAGTTTAGAAAGATGAACAGTAAGCAGTTTCATTAGTTTACTACCATAGTTTACAATAGTTCATAGTTTCAATAGTTTACTACCATACTTAGCTTGGTTAAAGGCACTCTTTTTCTGAGAACTGCCACTTTTCATAAAGGTTTGTGACATTATTAGCAAACTGTATCCCAAAGAGCAATAGCCAAGGAAACTTACTGTCGCTGTTTTATTTGCAACAGACAGTAAACATTTGAATGAGTTGTCATCAAGACCTTTTTCAAGGACATGTCAACGGGCAATGTTCAGACCAAACCTTTCCAACATTTTTTTTTTCTTCAGAAAGGGAAGTCCATCTTCTACTGTAGAAAAGAGACAGGATTTGCAGACAGTCTAGGAGTCTGCAAATCCTTACTTCTCTCCTTTTGTGGAATAAAAAACCCCTCAGACTGAGAAATTCTTTTTGGTTACAATAATGAGCATTTCTCAGGTACAGGAAACACTTGACTTTTTTTTTATATTATACTCTGGTACTTTCTAAGCCCTTTTCCTATATTTTCCATTCCTAAGAGAGTCAACTTGGACCCACTGGGCTTTGAAGTATCTATACAAGAAAAAAGCATTCTCTTTCAGGATTGAATCCTTTGCTACCAGCAATATAGCAGAAATTAGTGACAACAGTAACCACATTGAACAGACGATGCTGGCGCGCAGCATAAGCCAAAGGTAATGAGCACAAATCTCCCAGGTCAAACACTTTGCCAGCCCACACCTTTCCTCACTCAGCTTGACAAGTGTATCAGTATATGCTGGTTTACAATGCTGAACACATCCTTACATGAAAATACCTTACAACTTTGAAAAGATGGAAGACATCCTAGCTTAATCACAAATATTTTATTATGTGCCCTCTCACCACAAAAAAGGGCACTCAGTCTGCATGGTAATCTTCACAGTGAGAGAAACCAAGCAGATCCAACTTTTCCATGTTGGTTTGGCATAAGGTATTTCTAAAATGACAACACTGAAGGCCACCTACATTGCTCTCTGCCAGAACTCTGCATGGCTTCAGGTGTCTCATTTTATACCTTCTTGTCCACAAGGCTGGAGGGGAGTGAAGCAGGAAGCTTCTTCTCCCTCTTCTTGTACTACTGGCTTAAAGCAAATGCAGAACAATCTGCATGTCCTTAAGATCTCTCTTCCACGCACCCCAGCTCTTCCTCCCAAGAGCCTCTGGGAAGGGTAAGAAACATGCAGTTGCAACTCAGTAAATTCTTCTCCAGGGAACAAACTCTAACTTTTAGTTAATTTTAGGAAGATGTTTGAGGAAGTGTGTAAACAAGGCTGTGTGGAGCAGAAGGTACGAGGCCACCAGTCCAAGCCCTAACCTTGGAGGTTCAAAGAGAAAGCAAGTGATCCTGGTTACTGTGACCCTGCCAGAAACCAGGACCCACCCCCGACAGGCAGATACTGAAGAGCTTGGCTGCATTTAGTGGGGATTTTAGAAATAGTTTCCACACCATGGAAAACCTAATAAAAACCCGAAAGCCCTTGCACTTTCTACAGGCTGGGACATTCGATTTGCCAGCAGAGATCAGGAGACCAACTGTAATAAGCTGTTCATTACAAATCAATGAAGAACTTACAGTTAAAAACCCCAAAAATCAATGGTAATTCTATCTTTACAGGAGAAGCCATTTTGTGGATCAACATAGAAGCATAACTGAAATATCTTTTCAAAAATAAACTTATGTATATTATTACAGTTTTAAGAATAACTTCATCCAGCTCCACACAATTAAAAACTAACTCTTCACTCTTCCATTTCAAGTATGAACTGTGAAAGAACTTTACTCAATTACAGAAGCCATTTCCTATGTTTTATATATATGAATAATCTAACAAAATAATAGGCAAAACAGGTCCTTAATATGAAAGTTAAGTTATCCCAAGTTTTTAAGAATACATTAACATTGTCTCAGCAAGTTTCCATGTTAATCAAACTGCAATGATTTCTTACATAAAGCAAAGAAATCTGTAATTCTGTAGCCTAGAGTTCTGTAGAGGCATTTCCTTTAGTGAAATAACAAACATCTCAGATCTTGACTTATGGAAAGATTTAAGACACTAATTATAGATGCAATGCTAAAGTTAAAACCTGCAATCAGAGAAAAAAGATTGAAAAGACTATTAATATCAGACCTTGCAACTCCACCATCTAAACCCATGAAAGAAGAAACCAAAAAATAAACAAAAAAAAAGATAAACAGAAAAGCTGTCACTGACTACACAAGAACTTTCAAACTATATATTCAGCAACCAGAAATTAAAAGTACAGTCATAATTCAAAGCAATAGCAATACTGTCTTAGTCATGGTGGTAAACAAACACTAGCCTGCTAGAGTCTTAATCTGACAAACTCAATAAACTGTACATGAGCTGCAAGCTTCACCACACCTTTGACAGATACTTAATTTCTGTATACATCTCCAAATGCAGAGCACTTACATATTATCTGAAGGCAAAATATCATCCACTGACCTTAGAAGGCTCCTTTTTAAATACTAAGAATTACTAAAATTATACTGTACAGACAATATAATCAATTTATTTGCAGTAGAATGGGAGGTAATAGAAACACTTTGTATTAAAAAAAAACATTAACTGTTTCTCAACTTGTTATGACAAATTAGGGTTAGGGTTTTTTTTCCCCTTCAGCATTTTAAATATTTAGACCAAGTTCTTTCAGCATCCAAAAGGAAAAGTCCTGGAGATAGAAACATGATGGTTACATATTCTAAAATCATCAGGCTGCAGGATGGTATTTCAGAGAAATAACTACTGAACTGAAACACATGTATGGACACCTTTGAGGGTGAACTGCCAGTTCCCAAAAGTACCTGATCATCACTGCTGACAGCTGAGTAACAACTCATTTCAGTTTGCTCAAAAGCAAGATGATGGGGAAGAGCTCAGAAAACAAGATGTCAGATGTGGCCAGATGTCAGTGAGGTCAAGCAGACGCAACTCACTTCCCAGCACTCTATTTCCACCTTCCATAGTGACCCTGGACAAGGAGCTGCAGTACCAAGAGCCGGATGGGAAATACTAGGAAAGAACTGAAGTTGTCCAGGATAATAATCACATTGGCAGTCATTAAACTATTAATTCGAATACTAGGACAAGAGAGATGAGAGCAGACAGTATTATGCTACTTTTTCATGAATGATTTGAATAGTTTACACTTCATGGACACAATGAAATATATGGAGACACTGTGAAACAAAGGTAGACTGTCTTGAATTACAGTTTAATCTCACAAATAGGAATACTCCATGACATTTTAAGTTTAAAGAAAAAACCCCACTTTCTGCAAACATCTTAAAATATTTAATCATCAAATGCTGAACACTATTAAAAAAAAACAAAACTGGACATTAACAAGTCAAAAAAAAAGAGGGACTGATGCCTCTATCATCTTTTATTATGACCATTTGAAAACTATTTCATCCATTTCCAGACAGAATGTAAATAATTTCCAATTTCAAGTTGCTCTTAGGTAGCAAGTAAATAGAGCTGCTGTGTTTTCAGGACATTTTACAGCCAACAGTCAACAAAACTGATCTTCTAAAAGCACACCAACAAACAAACAACTGCAACAAAATAAAGCAAACAAACCCCCAAAATGCAACAAAAACAAAAATATCAAATCCTACAATCCAAGAAACAGACCAAAAAAAAGAAACCAACCAAAAACCCACAACCCCTCCCCCCACCAGCAACAAACCAACCAAAACCCCCTCAAAACGCCAAACATACAGGAAAAAATAGTCAAGACACTTCAGCACCAACCAGAACACTCCAGGTCTACTTGTGCAGTGCGAGACTGGAAAGCGGAAGCAGCCCTGCAGGCAATACACTCAGCCTTCGGGCAAAGATAAAAAGGGACGGTAGCAACAGAAAGCAGCTCTCCACTTAACCACGTTCTCCTAGTCATACAGAGACAAGTAATGAAGCCCTTTAAAAGGCTTTCTGTCCACTCTGCATTAAGAAAAAGAATGAACTGTAATTCTAGAGCTTTAAGTGAGCGCACAGCAGATAAAAAGTAAATTAAGATGACCCTCGGGTCTCTGCAGAGAATCCTCTGAGAACACTCAGATTAGCCTTAGAAACTCAGAACTCAAACCAGATCCATCCTCTTATCATCACTTCTGCTGAAAACTAGCTTTACAAGTTTGTTTAAAAAACAGCTACATGGCAACGTATAATTTGTATTTTAAACAAGCTTAAGCCAAGTTTCACCAATACTGGAAGCCAGTGAAAGCCAACAGAAGCATTCCCATAGACATTACACCCCCAGATGCTTGTTTCTACTCCTGCCTCATGCCTCCCTGCAGCAGCATAAATCTCTGCACAGCTGCACCATGACTTTTGAAAGCGCTAGTACAGTAAAAGGTCTTGTGAAGTTCAAATCCATCATATAGAACGAAAAACTGGTCTTCAAATCTCATGCTCTGCATGTTCAGCCTTTGGGTAAGATATGACTGCACACATCTACACACAGGTATTGCACTGAGCAGACTTGGACTCCACTGAGTGACAGTAGAGACTGAACCTTTAGTATCACTAAATCCAATGAGACAGAAAGCTCCAGATTAGTTAGTTACAATCTATTTACTTTGCACAGGAACAAAGAAACTGCCATACCAGATCAGAGCATTTAAGCAGAACCCTACCACTTGCAATAACTAAGAGTGATAAAAATCAGACATTGTAGAGGGTGACCCTCTTCCAAAAGTACTCCCAAGCCACAGAGGACAGAAGAGGTAGAAAGGCAATCTTCTCTCACCACAGTATCTGCTCAAACTGGAAGCAGAAAATTTGGTAGCTTATTTACACAAATGGTTACAAATATCAAGCATTAGAGACTTGGATAAAATACATAATTATATTTTACCTTATCTGGGAATAGCCAAGATCAATAATAAGATATATTTTTTTTACCTTAGCCACATACTGACAGAAACAGAAAAAGTTTGCATTTCAGTGACAAAAAAATCCTTGGCCATGCTGTGTGATCACTGCAGATGCCTCTCCTGTTCCCAGTACAACTCCGAGTGCTCTGTTAGAAGCATTCATGTCCTCCTTTGAAAGTCATCAAAGGTGCTACAAATTCATAAACAGGGCTGAAACTGATGAGCTTTCACTAGCACACTTGTAAATACGGACAAAACTTCAGTTTTACAGTGTGACTTTGGTGCCCCTAGCATGTGTCAAAGGGCAACTGCAGAAAAATACAGTATAAACATCTACAAGGGGAGCCTTGCAGCTGAACTATCTAGCATATGCCTTTTAAAACACCCAACTTTCATGGAAGTCACAAAGTATGTAGTTATAGCACATAGATGAACTGCACCATTTATTTCCTTTCGTTTTTATAAAGACATGATTGAAGCAATATAAACTAATGCTGTACTTAGGGGAGTAATAAGGCATCTACACCAATTTCAGATACAAACATTACTTTAAGGTCTGGATGTTTTAAAAGCATATTGTTAAGCTCACAGAGAAGGAAGTGCACTTTATCTCCATGGATTTCCCTCATGTGACAAGAAATCACACTACAGTTATCAATGAATTCACTATTTGGCTGTTGTTATGAACAAAAACAATATACTGACAGCAAACAACATATATGGGATAAAAGATCTGAAGTGCTTTATCATATTGAAGCTGCAATTCCTAGGAAAACAGCTCCCTTCTTCTCCTACAGTGATATAAGATAGCTTAGACCCTTCACTGCTTTGAGTGAAAATATTCACTCCACTGCCTGACATGCAGAATGCTTGAGAGCTTGAAGGAAAAAGGTAATATTTACATCTATAATTCAACAGCAGTCAGTTTCCCTTCTCAGGTTCATTTTGAGGCTCAAGAAGTTCTTCCAGCATAAACAGAAACAGAGAATCTATTTAAAAGGAAGTAACTGTAATACCAAAGAAACTGATAGGGGGACTTTGGAGCAAGCATAATATCTTCTCACTAATAGTAGATCCTTATAGGAAAGTACAACTAACTGCATTCAAAGCCTGCCTGATAAAACATTGTTTAAATTATGCCTTTAAGTTTGCCTCTTAAATATCTGGGCAAAAGCTGCCCAGGCAGATTTAATGTGTATTACTGTTACATATAAATTAGGCTCTCTCCCCCAGCTGAAACAAGTCAATAGTAAAATCAGGACAGATAGAGGTTTTAAATTTTTTAAACAGCTTGATAAAGTACTACTTGGTCTAATATCTGTTTATTGGTAATACAGCAAGAATTACTGAGATACTCTACCCATAAATGAGCATTTATGGGTATTTCTGAAGGACAATCATTGTTAAAATTGTCATGTATTTTCAACTGCCCATATAATAAACTCAAAGCAGACTCATTGAAACACTTAAGAGAAAAGCTTTTGGCATTCAGTATTTTTTAAGATTTGTTAACATTCCTAGTCAAATAGAACATAGTGCTTACAAGTATTTTAACTTGTATACACACTCAAAACACTGATTTGGCCAAATACAGGTACCTAAAAGTAAGCAAAATTGCCCGTGTGAGAAGGAAAAAAAATTCCACAGCTGCTTTGTCATTTCTGCTGCGGGACCAACCAGCAAGGATGGACGCAGTGTTTCACCACTGATGCGACATACATTGACCTTCCTGCACCTCCAACGTTGGGCCTGACTCCCACTTGTTATCACTGTGAGACTCAGCCTCTTCAAAGGTATTTGGATATTCTTTTTTTTCTTGAAAGCCGTGAAACTTGATACATTATTAATGTATTACAATACGCAGTACATTACACTATCATGACTTTATAAAAACAAAGATGGTGCTAAGACTGTATAAAAAGACAAGGCACTCACTAAAATGTGTACATCTTTACTGTTCCCCAAAACATTTACAATTTCCTGCTAAGCCTTCAGTAAGTACAGTATTTCTTATCCGCACAACCACACCACAACAAGTATTGTATACTGCCCTAGGAACAGGCCAAAATCCATCTGAATTGCTGAGAATACATATAAACAGGACATTGGTCTAGAAAACTGTTCTTATTACAGTACTCCTGTGGTAATTTAACCTTTAAAAAATACTCCTGAGGTCTGACTGACATAAGACACTACTAAAAGAACACACAAGCCATATGTCCTAACAGGAATTATATTTTTGTGAGGTTTAAATGATGAGCCAAACTATAAGGCATCATTAAAATAGGTCCCTGGATGGTAATACTAAGTTCTTAAACTACAGAGTACACACCAGATAAAACCTTAAAGGAGATCCAGGTGAAATTGTCATCTTCACATCAAAATTACCTGGTCATACTGCAGTGTCTACACACATGTACACCAGTAAGACCCAGCGAGTACATGTTAAAGCTGAAATATGTTCTAAAGTACTCAAACTGCTTCCCTGGGCATAAGTTCGTTTCAACCAGAATAGTTGCACACATGTTAAACAGGTAAAATAGTGGCAGATCACAAGAAAGTGGACTTATCAATTATTACATATAGAAGGCAAATACAGGCTGCAAACACCAGGGCACTGAATACAACCACTGAAATTTTTCACCTAGACTGAGCGACGACAAAATTACTTTCTCCTATAAAAACAGCAAGAATATTTATGCTTCACAGTCTTTCTTCTTCTTACTAAAAGAAATCAGTTCTGCATTATCGCGAAGCTGCAAACTAGAAACTCTGACTTCGGAGAAGTCGGGGGGAGGGGGGAAGGGGAAAATAAAGACATAATAAAGTATATTACTCAGTTTTGCAGCAAAGTGCTCGGGCAGCGCCCGGGGAGCCCGCAGGGCAGGCGCTCAGCCGCCGCCCGCAGCCCGGCCGCGGCCCCGCGGGCAGCTCCGCGCTCGCTCGCCCCGAGCCCCAATGGCTGCTGACACATCCGGCCCCGGCCCCGCCACCGCCCCGAGCTCACACTTCAAAGCCTTTCGGGACTCCGGCCGAAGTCAAGCACAAACGCACCCCGCAGCCAGACGGGCCGCCCCCCGCGGCTCGGCTCGGCTCCCGCGCAGCCCCGCACCGCTGACAGCTGCGGCCGGCGGGGCAGCCCAGCCCGGCCCGGCCCGGCCGTGCCCCTCCCTCAGCCCCGGACCAGGTGCCCCGCGGGAAGGCGGGCAAGCTCTGCTCGCCGCGCCCCAGCGCTGCGCTCCGCGGCTGCTCCCGCCGCCCCCGCATCCGCTACCGGCCCGCGGCCAGGGGGGATTGGGGCGGCGGAGCCCGCCCGGAGCCCCGTCCGCGGGAACAGCCCCGACGCCGCCGCTGTCACGCAGCGCCCGCCGGGACCGACCCTTGCCCGCCCCTCCAGCCGTAGGCGCCCCTCACCTCGCGGCGGGGGACGGCTCCATCCTCCGCTCCGCGGCGGGGTCCGTCCCCGCCGGGCTCCCTGCCGGCAGCGGCTCCAGGAGCTCGGCGCAGCGGCTGGGGGAGGCAGCCGGGCTGGCGGGGCTGGAGCGCGGCGGCCCGGGCAGGTAGTGGAGCAGCAGCGTCTCGGGGGGCTCCGGCGAGGAGGAGGAGGAAGAGGAGGAGGCGGCCGGGGCGGCGGCGAGGAAGAGGGGCGCCTCCGGCAGCCGGTCCAGCTCCACGCTCCGCACTTTGCGCAGCTGCTTCCGTCTCCAGTCAGAGCGCTGTTCTCGGCTGCCGCCGCCCGCCTCCCGCAAGAGCCCCCCGCCGCTCCCGGCGACGCTCCCTGCCACCGCGCCGCCTTTCAGGCTCCCGCAGGCGGCGGCGGCGGCGGCCGCCTCCGCGCCGCCGCCCGAGGATAATCCCGATGACGAGGCGCGATCCCCCGCCGCCGCCGCCATTTTCTCTGTCGGGTCACATCGGGCTCCCGAGTACCGGGGGCCGCCGGCGGACAGCGTGCTGCGCAAACGGCGCCGCCTGCGCAAACGGCGTAGGGCGGGGGCGGACGGCGGGCGCGGATTGGCGGCGGCGGGCGCCGGGGGTGGGGCCGCGCCCGTAGGTGCCGCGGGGCCGCGCCCCGCCCGCCCCCGCGCAGGTGTCGGGGCGGGGTGGGAGCCGGGCGGGAGCCGCGCCTGCCGCCGCTGCTCCGCGGGGCTGGGGCTGGGGCTGGGGCTGGGGCTGGGGCTGCGGCTGCAGCCGAGGCCGAGGCTGGAGCTGGACGGGGTTCGTCCGTGCGGCCGGGCCGAGCCCAGGAGCCGGTGGAGGCGCCAAGCGCGGCCCCGCCCCCACGCGGCCCTCCCCACGTGTGGGAGAGCGGCAGGGGCTCCAGTGGCCCCGGGGCGGGTACGGCCGGGCGGGCGGGCCGGGCTCCCCGGTGCGGGGCGCGGAGAAGCCTTTCCCGGATCTCGGAGCGCTCCCGCTCGCACCCCCGTAATGTGAGCCTCTCCTGTCCCCAGCATTGCCCTGGCAGCCGGCGAGCGGCCGGGAGGAGCGGAGCGCCCACGGTGCCTCGCTGCGTGCAGCCGAGGAATCGCCTCTCCAGTGTGCCCCAGCTCACCTGGTCGTCCCTCTCTGGAGTCAGTAGGAAATTAAATGCACATCCTCGCTCGTAGCCTCCGCGCGTCCTTCGCCGGGCTGCCCTCAGTGGGCCGGCGCCGCTCCCCCCATCTTCAGGTCCTCCTGCTCCGTGTCTGCAAACGACGGAGAAGCGTTAATGTCCCGGAGCACGCCCGCCTCCATGTGTGCGCAGGAATGCACATGCAGATGGGTTATACCCGGCCACGCACACCTACCGCTGCGGCTGTTTCCTGAGAGACTGCGAGAGAGAAGAAAGGCAGGAGACATCACATGACCGAACCTTGGGAGGTTCAAGAAAATTTTCTACTTGTCGGTGTTTTCGCTCGACCGCATTGGGGTGGTTTTGCTTTTTGATCTGAGATGAGAAAACGAAAACCGAATATTGCTATGCATACAAGGTTGTTTTCAAAATGGTGTGGTTTTTAGATAAAGTAGAAGTCACACAGTTCAAAGCACTTAAGCTGAATATTTCAGGCTTATTTCTCAGAGTTTGGTCTAACATCCAAGTGTAATGTTAACTAAGCGTCTCAACAATGATTATTAGTATGGTCAATTTGCTGGGATCAGTGATTTCATTTGAAACACCAGTTGAGTGAGAATTACCTTTTAACAGAAGAAGATTGTTTCTTGCCTTTCATATATGATCAGAGGCTGACCTAAACATAGGATCTTTGCTGGAGGATGTGATGAGGAGATAGGAAGAAGTTTTTCCCTCTAGACAAAAGCCTGAGGACACTCTTTGTGCTCTATATTCTTGCAGAATAATATCAAAAGGTAGGGCCTTGAGGTCACACTGAGTGAATTATTTAGGTGGTCTGCCAAGATGCCACACCACCACTGTCCTTGTGCAAGTTTTTCAGTGAAGGACGCTGTGAGAAGGTCAGTTGAATTCATTGTCATCTTGCAAGTATGGTTTCTTTGGGATAAGCAGATCATCTAATATTCTCTTTTAATGTGCAACTCAGAGATATAAATTAATTCTCAGTTTCATAAAGGTAGTATTTGACACTTTTGCTGCAAATTAGAGAGAGTTTTCTGGAAGAGTCCTACACCAAGACACATTGACAAAGTGAGAATGTTACTCATGGGAATAAAATAACAAAGTATCCACTTTGTAGACACAGCATGAAATTAGTTCCATGCAAATCAGTGCACTATTACTTTTCAAATATTCCTCTCTGCCATAAAATCACATTTACAGAAAAAAGAAAGAAAATAACCACACAAACCCCTATGCTTTTAAAGACATTTAAACAGAACAAGAAGATGACTTCAGATATTTTATAAATGCTCATCAAATGGAAGAGGAATAAACCTTTCAATAGTGATTGTTTGGAATAGAATACAGAGAAGAAGAAGCATATCTTCAATAAAAGTAAATCAGGAGGTGAGGGTGTATACAATGTGTATGACAGCTCAAGGGGACAGCTCTCTCAGGGTGTAAAGACTCCAACAGGGGAGAAGGAAACAGGAAATTCAAGGAAAATGTCGGAGTGGCAGTAGGGTACTGAGGAATGTGCATGTACACTGAGGTGAAATGTTTTCTGGAAAGCAGCTAAGAACAGGGCAAAATATAAAATAGTGGGAGGCACCACTGTAAGAAATAGCTAAAAGGAGACAGGTGCTGTCACCACTCCTGTTAAGGCATTACTTTGCCTTTTGAGTAAGGCCAGGGCTGTCAAGGTTTTGCATTACTTTTGGATAAGATGCAAAGTGGAAAACCCTTAGTATTCTGTAATTTAAAAATGATGACATGCCTTATAATGGTTGTTTGTCCTTTCATTACTGGTTGAATTTCAATTCTAATAAAGTACATTCTGCCTATAACCCTTATATTCACGTTATTTTTTTCAAATGTGTGTTTCTCCACAGTGCCTTGGCCGGAGAAGGAAGCACAGTGGATAGTAAAACCCGCTTTCCATTCCTTACTCTGGAACACTATGTAGTGTACTGCTGGCATGCAGTACAGATTTATGCACAATATAAAGGCTCTACCACTTTGAAATCAGAAATTGAACATGCTGGTTGACATCTGTGTTTTCTCATTTGCTCTTAAAATATTTTTGCACTTAAATAAACGAGTTGACCTGATTGAAAAAAAGTACAAAACTTACTGAAGGCCTCTGAAAGATACTCAGTTATCTCTTGCACAGATTATTTCTCAGTGTAACTAAAACACAGCTCTAGAAGGTAACCTGAGACTTTTAGCAGTTTTTAGTCACAAGTAACGGCACCCAGGGTTTGTTATGAAACAGAGGCCTTTGGCCTCAAATTAGCATCGTGCAATATTTGGAACATCTACTGTCGTACACAAAGAAACTTCTGTTTGGGAACACACTAAGATTTTGCAAGCCAAGGAGTTTCCTTGTTGCACAAAACTTGTAACAGTGTAATGAATAATCAACAATTTTCAACATGCTAGAGATAGGGATCTGCTGTGCCCCTGAATACATAACCTAGGCATCATCATGCACAAACAGAATAAATATGAGAGATAACACAGTCCATAGTTTCTGGTCTTGACTAAACATGCAAAAAGTGTTTTAATACTGTATACAAACTGGATTCTCCATGTCTTCTTAGTCTATAAGTGTAGAAAGACTTATCCCCACCTTGATCTTCTATTCATTCTTTCCGTTGTGAGAAAGGGAAAACAAACCTGCTCGTAAGCCAAAATCCTTTCCTGTTTACTCCTCTGAAATGTAATGGAAAAGTCAAGCAACTAAATGAGAACCAATCTGAGGACCTTTTCATGCTACTTTCCTAGGTCTTACAGAAAATCTGCTGGCATTAGTGTTTTCTGTAGAAATGCTTTGCCATCTTGCTGATGCACCATTCTTACGTTATAGCATAACATGTATACCTTTCAGAAGAAATTTCCTTCAGAAAATCAGGATCCTGTACTACTTCTCAGGAGAGAGAATGTCAGGTAAAACTGGATTCTCTTACAGAAAATTATGAAGGTTTTGCCCACACACTAGGAATGTCTAGTCTACTGCTATTTATAAATTTCTTTCCTTAATGTTTTACTTATGCTTTTCATTAATATTTTAATGGAAAACACATTTAAAGATTTTTTTTCTCCTCACATTTCAGTCCACATGGTACTGAACTTTTGTTAAAAATGTTTTTTGTATCTGTGAAACTGAGAGTGATGTTTTGACCTAGGTTTCAGACACATAGTATAAGGAAAGAGCTGTACTTAAATCTCCTTGTTTTGCCAAAGCATGTAATAGCAGTTTCCTGATTCCATTTAAGAAATAATGGTGCTGATGCTACTTACAACACTCCTACATTGTCTAGTCACATTCCTTACACTTAAATATTTTTTTTGCTGTAGCATCTACTCATGAACTGGTGATCCTTTAGGTCTATGTACCATATGATCCAAAGCAAAAAGGTGATCTCTTTCCAAAGAATTTGCAATTTAAGTATGAAAGACAGGCAAAAACAGGCAACAGAGCAATCAGCAAGCTGAAGTATAGTCCTTGTACAGTATATCTGCTGTCTTGATTTTTTTAATCACTTGTTTGTACATTTTGCACTAACTACTGAAATCAGTTCAATTTTTGACCTCAGTTATTCTTTAGAGTATTGATAGTTTGATGTCTAACTTGGATATTCTTCTTGGCTGTACTACAGAGGACTTTTCTAGCCTTGAATAAGTCATGATCCTTTCATGGTTCAATTTTTCCCAGCTGTAACTGTGTAACAAATATATTTACCTACCTAAGGCATGACACAAGGCTGAGGGATGTAATATATTGAGTTTCAAGATGAATCCTGGCTCAAAAGAAATGTATTAATGAACTGGGTAAAACCTTTTAAACCTCTTCTCATACATCACTTATGAAGATCTACCAAAGTTATTGCAGCCATAAGCTCTTTTTCTTATATTCTACCAGACTAGTAAATTGACAGCATAGTTCTCACCTGAATCAACAAGCACCACTATCTGTTAACTCTCTAGGGGAAAGAACTCTACCATTTCAGACTCAGAAAAACACTGAGTGCTCAATTTTCTTTCACCCTGATGCTACCACTGTTAAATCTCTTTCAGTCTAGGTGTTTGTTACTCCTTCTGTTCTACAAGTCAAAGACACAAGTAGGAGCACAGCTTTTAATAAATTGTGGGAGCTTTTTTCCTGGAAGCTACAGATTTCCAAATTACCGAGAAACAGATGCAAGAATTTCTCTTTTATTTTTGTCTCAACATGATGGAAGAAGGACCACTTCCTCACTCCCACTGAAGAGGAACTTACACAGTTATTCCTTTCCTCTGCCTGCTGCCATCACCCTTGCTCTGCCAGCAGCAGAATCACATAGTGCCAGCTATGTAACTAGAGGACAGTGACTTGAAAACAGCATAAACATTCAACCACCAGCAAACATTAAAAGCCTGGTTGATATATGTCAGCATGGCTGTGGGCTGTAAAACAACAGTCTTGTGTGATTGATATATCCAGCACATATCTCACAATCCTTTTGAGCATCCTGCAAGAGGAGCAGACAAGGGTGACACAATTTTACAGAGACCTCTGGATAACTGCCTCCCTGAATAATTGCCAGACGGACGAGAAACTGGCAGGAACACTCTCCACAGAGAGCCCCGCTTGCTTTCTCCAGAGACAGTGCATATCTGAATAATCGTTTCTGGGTGCAGTAATGGCATCCAGCCTGACACATTCTCTCCCTCCTTTTCATTTCTGTTCATTCCACCCTGGCCCACCAGTCATAAGGTCTGTATGCTCCATTCATGGTGGCCAGCAGTGATGGCAGCGCTGTTCCTCTTCCTAAATCCAGCAGGTGGGTCTGCTAAGGACCTCACAGCTGTTGGAGGAAATAAAACTCATCAGCAACATCCACGCCTAGCTCATCATATGACACCTTTATGCCAAACCTGCCAATTTTCTGGCACCATGGTAGAAGTGAATCAAACAGCTATTAGCTGTAACAATGTCAGGGAGTCTACAGATCTTAAAAATAGTTCTGGGATCCTTTATGCCCAAACAGTCAGATCTCTACCATCACCACCACCAGCAGCCTTTTCTTCAGAAAAGTCTGCTTTGTTTTTTCCTAAGGCTTTTAAATCTCTGTTATTCCCTCCAGCAATGTATTGGCACAACACTACTATATTGCTTGTGTGCCAGTCACAGTCCCTGAGAACAGTGTTTCCAAAGCCATTTAATCCTGGTGTCCAAAGCTATCATCTAAACTAAACATCTTTTAAAACCATATGATCTGGACATCAGTAGTAGACATTTGCCTATCTAATGATAAAGTGTTTTGAACATGGTGCTCTTTCAATGTCTTCTGTGCATAAATAAGTAGGAGTCCAGGAGTCATTAAAAAGTTTCTCATGTGATTTCTGGAAAGAGAAAATTGTGCTGGAGATTTCTGAGGAAAGTAACATTTCAGTTCTAGTCTTTGATTGGTATTAAAATCAATCATCTTATCTTTGTAATTCATGAAAAGCTGGCTCCAAAAGAAATGTAAAGAAATAAAAAATATTTTTGCAAGACAAATTTCTGACCCTTCATGTGTTATACTTTACTGATATGATTTAAAAAAAAAAATATTCTATCTATTCCACGATGTAAACATACCTGTGGAATTTGATTGCCATTCCTGAGGTTTTTCATTTATAGAGCTCTAGCTGTTCTACATCATAACTCCCTTTGCTACACCCAATTAATTTGTAATTTTTATGATGTCTGGATACTAATCCTATCAATAAATCATGAATAGAAAAATCCTTTATTTTCTGCATGCTTATCATCCTTTTGTTAGGTACTGAAGTCACAGAAAATTGCTGTTGCATTAGTTGGTTGTCTTTGACATTTGTAAAGTGATTTTTCATGTAATATAAATACATGCAAATGCATATAAATATATGTGTTACATATATATGCTGCCTGCATATAAATATATGTGTTACATATATATGCTGCCTTCTTTAGTGGATTTGGATTAGATTTTGTGGTTTTGCAATTTTCATTTGGATCATTTCATCTCACTGGTGTAACCTAAAAATATTATCAGTGTACAAATTTGATTTCAAATGCTCTACGTGTTTGCACTATGAAAGGCTTTGAGAAGCAAGGAATGACCTTGACAGAACATTTTGTGTGGATTTGGGAGGGGACATTACTCTAATGCTTGCCAAGGTAGGATACACAATTTATTTTGACTGATTGCCTATCTTCCTTGTTCTTTGTGGTTCAAGCCAAAAGTTTTCAGATTTTGAATCAAGGTTTGCAAGTCTCCAAAGCATAACTGACGACTTAACGGTTGAAGGTATTATCCATGCAAGCCACTTCCAGTTAGTTGTGTAACAGCCTTAATCCAGTTTTCTGTGCATGACACTAACAGTGCAAGTCAGATCAGTTAAAAACAAATGTCACAATTTTCTCTTGAACTTCATTAACAAAGGAACAGTACTGAGATGCTGCATTTAGTTTCATTGCTCTACACACAAGATTTGGAAAGTGATTTTGCTTACAAATATTCACCAATTTCATTATATTCATTTCTTTAGGTGGTTTCTAACATCTTAATTATAAGCTGCATGAACAGTCACCCCTTTAATTTCTATCCAAGATAAGAATGTGTATTAACACTTTTCCATATTAGTCATGGAAGTCTTGAGATTATAACTACTTGTTTGCTCTGTTTAACCAGAACAAAGGATCCTTCACAGGGTGGTAGCATACATTTCAGTCTATAGTAAGAACTACTGCAGCCACTTTCTAATAACTTCTTTCAGCCTCTAGTGAAATATGTATATATGAAGTATGGAGAGATAAAATAAAATGTAGACTCTTGATACTAAATAAAGAAAATTATACTCCTTATTTTTGAGTTCCTAAACCCAGAACTTTCTGAATTTTTCTCAAATTTCTTTGTATATTCTAACTTCCCATGTTTACTATGAATTGTGACAACACATATTCCTCCTTTCTCACAAAGAACTCACATTTATTTGGATTTACTTTAGTAGAAACACTTGCACATTATTTCAGCAACAAAATAGCATTTTAAATATGAGGAAAGCCTAATTTTGATATCCATTAATCTGCAGGTGTCAACTCATTAAACCTTGAGGAAGGGTACCTTTCTCTTTGTATATGAAAGCACCCTTCTAGTTCAGGTCAATCCTTTATTCTCGTATCCTGCCAACTAAATTTTAGTAGAGGAGATTGCCTTTTGCTGCATCTTTAAGCAGTATATAGCTATCTTTTTTTTTTTCCCTGACTAGATTCCTTTTCTTTTCCAAATTTCTAAAAATCCCCCCCAGGTTCCTAAGACTCAGATTTGCATTGTGGGAATCTTCAGTTTCAACACAATGGTCTGGTATATATTTCTGCAGAACATTATACATGTCCACCAGAAGATGCTCTTTCAGATTTTGAAGGATTTGGGGTAGTATATACACCACTCCATGAGTGCATAGGTATCAAAGAACAACACAGCTCATCTTTTTATCATATTAAGTAGTCCAGTGTTTGAAGACAGCTGAAGAGCATCTGAAAAGTGTCATCAGAGAAAGTTGTGAAAGAAGAATATGCCCAATTGGAAAAGCCTGCAAGAAGTTTAAAAATCCTATTTTTCAAATGCAGTATTTTCCCTAATAGAAATGGTGTAAAGCAACTTCTTTAAATATAAAATAAACCAGTACTATTTCTCTAACTCATGTGAACATGTATGTTAATCAGTCAATAGATACAAAATTCTTTATAATCTTTTCTTCTTAGTATTGTCTTTTGTTCATTTTTTCATTCTAAAATATCACTAATGACAGCATATTAAAGAGGTATGTATGATAAACTTCTCTCTTCTCCATTCTTCCCTCTTTTTTAAAGTATTGAAAGTAGATAAGTTAAATTCAAATGCATTTTGATGATGTCAAGAAAGGCAAAGTCATAGCTATGAAGAAAAAATGTTTCTATTTCCCCTGCTTTCAACACAGCATGAGATAAACTGTTGCTTTTTGGAATAACAGTGATTCATATCTGAAACTTCGACTGGCTTTGTAAACATGTCAAACAATTTATATAAAACCACAACCATAGTATATTTTGTGCAGATGCATGTTACAGAACCATGTGAAGGTGTTTGTTTTGGTACATGGAAAGGCATTCCAACCATCTTATTTTAGTAATTGTACCACACCAAAGACAACAAAAGCTGTCCTGAGATTGAAGTGTATGATGCTTTCAAAGCATGCTCGTTGTGAATATTCAGAAGGTCAGAGGTCTGAATTCCACTGATGTCTCGCATTCTAGTCTTGTTGCAGAAGATGGGAAAGTATGAATGAAAATGTTGCTAGTAAGCCTAAGCTTACCATATGATTTGTTGAGTATTTTGGCATTCATTGGTCTAGAAGAGGGTATACAGGATCTCAAGAACTAGAGAGGCAAAATCTGTCTACATCTCCTTTACAATCTTAGCTAAGCTTTTGCAGAGCACCAGTCATGGCCCTGATGGTTAAACTCCAGGGATAGGGGAAGGATTCTGCTGCTATTCCTGCTCCCTGCACTCCTGGTCCCTAGGCCCAGGAAGGCAACATCTGTGTCCTCTCTTTCCCAAAGCCCAGCTTTAATGATTCTGATAATTATGTTATCCCTATGAGAAATTCAGTTTCAGAAGAACCTCTTAAAAAAAATGAAAGGTATTTCTGATACACCAAAATTCTGTGTGTTATTGTCTCTGAGAGGTATGTTAATAGTGATATGAAGATCTCCTTAAACACAGTATTTGTTGTTAGATGAACTGTTTAAGTGGCTCTACACGTTTAATTGTGTAATTCTGTAACTATCCATGCTGTATTTGTATAACAACAACTCCTAAAGAACAGAGAAATGAAATGAAATCAGAAAAGTGCTATGACTCAGAAAAATCATGGTATAAGATAGAAATGGTATCAGATGAGACCATCTGCTCTGGACACTAGGCATAGGCCCATTTTCTTATGAAATGATAAAAGGGCTTCCATGTCATATCTTAGCCTTTCTATTTGCCCCAGCAAGTAATGTTTTAGAGAGAGAGGTCTTGTGCTCACTGTTTCTTGGTGTAGATGTCATTGACTACATTTAAGATGCTGTTTCTCTTAGATTCACACATCAAAATGCTCTTTCAGAATGCTTATCCACTCAGGTAAAGCAGAACGTTTCATTCTCTTCACTGCAAACACATGTACTTACCCCACAAATTAATAGAGAGTAATCTAGGATTGAACTAATTCTTCTAGGTCATTACATTCCAAGGTACTTATTCTGTCTTCCAGTTACAGCAAAAAAACCCACATGAATATTTTTAAACTCTAATAATTTTTTCGATTATATGAGTCAGACACAGGGGATTGTGGTGGCATTATAGCGAAAAACACAGCTCCTCTGCACTTAAAGAACGTGCACAAAAGCTACAACTCCTATCACAAGACACATTGGGCAATGAATCCTGTTCAATTTTAACTAGCTCTGGGTAGTAGAAACTATGACAAGGGGCTAGGAAGTCTGCAGAATAAAGAGGCTGTACTGGTCACACCCTCCTCTTTGCCTGCGCTGGGCTCAGCAAAAACCAAACTGAGCTGGCCAAGAATAAGTTGATTCAGCATGCTTTGCTGAAAAGGCTCTTAAGCTGTTCCAGACAAAACTATGAGGAAGGATGACAGCGACAACACAATCTATCCTTCAGGCTAAGTCTCCCCCTCTATCCACTGCCAGGTTTTGAACTGCTGCCAAAATGAATCATCTTTACTTTAAAATACACTAGGAAGTTCATGTCTGGCACAGGTTGTTCCTTAGTTCTTTTTAATTGTCTTCCATGCCCGCACAATCTACTGAAAGTTTCAAATATAGTTTATATTGCACACCCAGTAATGTGTGGTTTAGCTTCAGGTAAAAAGGCTGGACTTTGTTTACTGTTATTTGCACGTTCATTTGTACAGTGTGATCAGAAGCTAAAACAGGAAGAGGTGAAAGCTAATGAGAACTGATTGAGACTGAAGTGCTTGCTTCAGAAAATTTTACCCTACACTGCTTGACCTATAAAGGCATTCCCTTTCTCCTGTACTTATTGCTTTGGGCTTTTTCTTTGGTCTTGTTTGTACCACAGAAGTTGCAATGATTTAACTGAATCAGTTTCTTAAGGAACATATTTCAATCAGAGTAATCTGCTTTTATGAAGATTTGAAGCCCTCTTGAGTAATTTCCAGAGATAAGACTTTTTATTGAGTATCAGGAAATCTTTCAATTAGTTTTTTTCATCAATAGATCTCAAAGCACTTTGTAAAGTAGGTTACTGCCATTTGCTCTGTTTTTCAGACCAAGAGCATATGAAATTATTTGCTTACTGTGTGCAAGTAGAAAGCTGGGAATAAAAAACACTGTCTGCCCAATTCAGTGTTTCAGCCACAAAACCACATGGGGTTTTCAAGTTTTTCTGACATCAATGTGCTTTGAGGATCCAATTTCTGCTAACATTTTAATGATATATCAGTGATTTCATGGTAATCACATTAAACTTAAAAAACCCCTGAAATAATAGGTCTTATTGGGTGTACTGTAGAGTGGTGGGGTATTGTTTTATTTTTAAAATACAATAACAACTCATTTTTTAGGGTTTGTCATGTGAAAAATATTGGAAGCACCTCTAAAATATCTAGAACCTCTCTTCTTCCATCAAAGTCAGGCCATGGATTATTCATTCCAAAGTTATATTCAGATACAAGTAAACCATCTAAGAGTCAAAGTACAGTGCTATAGCAGGAGGTAAATCAGCCAACGTGTGAAGATACGACTGCTTTAACAAGGAGTAGGAAGGAATAAAACAAGTTTATTCCTTTAAATAAGTAATGAAACACCACCTCACTTTCCATCTATCTTCAGAATGCTGAGATAAGCAGAGCTTATATTATCAGTAAGGCTGTCCTAACAATGGGCTATCAGGTGCTGGTCTGCTGGTGGATATTTTTCTATTAAATGTTCTTCTTCCACCACTGAATCTTAGGGAGGTAGTCGTGCCTTCATCTTCGGAGGTTTCCAAGGCTGAGTTAAACAGCCCCACAACTGACCTGATTTACTGCTGGCAAAAGGCTTGCCTTTAGCAGGAGGTTGATCTGCCTGTTTTCAGAAGAGTCCTTCCAAGCAACTCTTCAATAGTCCTGATGTGAATGCAACAGGTCTTGCATTTAAATTGGCCTGTAGTAGCTGAAAAGAAGCCCAGCCCACCATGGTGATAATGGATAAGATCTTGCAGAATTACTGAATTGGGAAAGTTCTTCATTTCAGAAAAATGGAAACACTCGATTTTCTATGGTACAGTCTCTCTGCTAGGGTCGAAGAGGGATTAATTGGGTTTTTATATTAGCCAGGTCTTGTGTGCAGAAGCATTTTATTTATTGGTCGCTGTCATTAACTCAGTTTTACTGATGAATAAGAAACTGAGTTCCTGTTACAAATTATACTAAGCCCTTTTTCAGATCTTGGTATTCTTCCTTCCCTTTGCAATAAAATAGAGAAAATTGCAGATCAACATGGTCATTGTAATCTGTAACCTTTTTCTTTGTCTAACTTTTTTGGCTTGGACTTCTAAAGGCAACTGACTTGCAAGAAGGATGTGATCATGGGAAAGGTACCACAGTTTCATTTTGTAATAGATTCCTAGCTAGAACTAACAAGACAGATACATATTTTGTCCAGGGAAAAAGGCAAACCAAGAGAAGTACAAACATCCATGTTGTATGCTGTGTCAAATAGTCAAACTGAAACTATAATTTTCATATATAAAATAGCTTAATTAGCATTACTAATAATTAGAACAAGGCAGAAGAAGTTAAGGGAACAATTCATACATAAAAATGAAATTACATCTCAAACAGTGTTTGGCATGTAGTTTTTTTCTGACCACAATGGTAAACTTTGGGTAGAAGTATTATATTTCTAAAACAATGACATGCTTATGTTTAAGGCCTTTCTTTGGGGATATCTAAAATATATTTTGCTTCACATATCTCTATACATTGCTGTATAACTATGAATAATCTTTCATACTTCTGGGTTTTCCCAGAACAGTTGATGATGAATAGCTGCTAAAGAACCACTAAAGCAGAATTAGGGTGGGCATTTATCGAAGTTATCAAGGTTATTTTGCTTAGAGTGGAAGTCAATCATATTTATTCAGTGTCTCCTGCTAAGCTCATTCACAGAACAGTATCTTGCTATGAGAAATATGTGTACATCAAGACAAAATTAGAAGCAGACTATATAAACATATAAACATGGGTACATTAGAGTTCTTGAACACAAATTCACTGTGGTCATTTTACGACTCTAGAAATCATCACTTCAGGTATAGAAAAGTAACAAAATTATAAGAAGTTGTATTTAAAGTCCTGGGGGATTTTTCACTAGTTTTTCACATGTGCTGAAAACTAAAATTATATACAAGCAACAGATACATATTAGGCATATTCTAAGACACTAAATCAGGACTCCTGCTGAATTTTGTTCACAAAAATCATATGTTATCCTTTTATGTAACTGCTGACAGTACCATCAAATGAAGAACAGCTGTCAAACTGTCAGCTCATGCATCTGATATGACTTGATAAGGAAGGAAAATTATATGCAATAAATTAAAAGAAGTTTCAATTAAATAATCTCTTTTTTTGTTGAAAATTCTGAAATCTATATTAAAATATTTTTGGAAGGGTAAAATTATGTGCGGGCTTTGCGCCAATGCATGTTTAAAGAAGAATACAGTACAGGAAATTAAGATACACATGTGGATAAACTTGCTGCAAATAAAAATGTGCAGGAATAGGCCACAGATTTCTACCTGTTCACATTTTACATTTCCTATGGTTGCTGTATGAAGAAAACTCTTTCCTTGCCTCATTTTAAATTAAATAAACATGTTTCTTATTAATTTGTTTGACTTTAGTTTGTGGGTTTTTATAAACAGGGATTTTCTTTTCACCACCTGAAAATGAGAACATTTTGGGAGCGTAAACCTCCAAACACTGGAGCTGGAGAATACATGTGTTTATAGCGCTCTGATCACAAGCGGCGTCACACTCAAGCCCTGCACTCTGGTCTGGGTTGTCTCCTCGGCCATACTGGATTACCATTAAACCTGACTCTCCATCAGAAGCAGATCTGTTCAAGGCATCACCAAACTTCTGAGCCTGGTAGCTTGGTCTCAGAATTCCCTGTTTTCCCTGCCCTGGTGATGTCCCCTCCTGTCTGGACACTGTCAAGGCCTACAGCCATCCTCATCCTCTGCAGTGACATTTCCCACGCACATGTACATGAAGGATGGCAACTGTTGGAGGTCCTGACATGGCCAAGTCCCATCAGATCTTAGGAGAAAAGCTGGTGGGATGAGGCTTGGAGGACTTGAGGTTTTCCTACAGCTCTGCATACTTTTTACTCACCCTGCTGTGATATGTGTTCTAGGGAGGAACTGTCTTCCATGGCTTGTTGTAGCTGCCACAGTAGGGAAATTCTGATGGGCAGGTTTTGAAAACAACGGAGAGCAGGATGTGCTGGCATGGCGTATGTTAATAAAACATGTCCCTTCCCTCTGAACACAGACTGACAAGACGGCTGGACACAGCCCAGTCTACCCTACAACACAGCCATGGGACACTGAGACACCACCATCATTTCTGTCCAACCACTGCTTAGCCTCCTTCTACCCAACCAACCACAAAAACCACTTAATAAAGGTAAGAAACAGAGGGTCTGCTTGCATTTTACAAGGCAGTTATGTAACCATATGTGCAGAATTTTAAAAGACCAGCAGTACTGCTTTTATGATCAGAAGTGTCATTCCCTAATATCTGAACTATGTAAATAAAGGCCATGAGTACATGCAGTTAAATGTAGATCAAAGTGTTCCTGATTTCAAGACATAATGCACAAAACAACAACATTTTCTGAGACTGCAACATCAAAGACCCTGAAGAAGGCAATACAGATGACTGTCAGCCCATTCATATTTGTGACTTCTAATATTTCCTTCTGTAAATAAGAAGAATGAGGAAATGATCCAGTTTATTGTCTTCAGACAAAGAAATCACCATATCTGTGTGCTTTGGAGTAAAAGTAAATCATCTGCCTGTAGCAGCAGGAGAGTTCTAAGGGCCGGAGGACGGACAGGTCCTTGTTCTATTACATTGTTGTAAATGTAAAGATAAGTTACAAACGTGTCCCACTGCAGGCCTGTGATCCCCACACAGCAGCAAAGCACGACATGCTTTCTTTTGCACTGGGAAGCCAAGAGACAAAGGCAGCAACTTGGCAAGCCAGTAAGAGTAGCCAGAGAATATGTGCCTTGCAGCAACACCTCCCCTTCACTGGGAGTTTGACCTAGTGACATGGTCCCAGGGACCTAAACCCAGGTTCATCACCTCAGCTGTCCCATCTGCCTCCCACAAGCAGTCCCATGTACTTGTTGAGAAGAAGCTTGAGACACTTGAAGTTTCATCAGGATGTATCAATTACACCTCATATAAAGTTCTTGCAATTATAGGCAGAGATAAACATTAATCTCACCTCTAACTTAAGGCAATTACATTAAAATTTCTTTTTGGAGCAACGCCTCCTGCATAATTTTACAGCAATATTTAAAAAGAAATATAAATGGATAGCAAGCAGTGCCTGTTGCCAAGGCAGACTAGTTTGTCTGTTGCCTCAGCATTGTGAAACAGATGTTGTGAAACATCAACTGAAAGAGGCCTAGCCCAAGACCCAAAAGGGGTGATTTATGCTACTAACTTGAGAAAGAAAACTGTCCAGGACTTTAAAAATAAATAATGCATTGGGCTCTTTTAACTTATTTCTCAAATTGTTGCCAACTTCATACTGATTTCAAATCTTTATACACTACAAAGCACCCAGCAGTGAAGCTTGGCAAGGAATTAGCAGCTGAGAAAGACAGAGGAGATGAATCATAATCATACGGATACAGCGCTGCACGCACACAGCACAGAAAACTCTGTATTTTGTAAATGTAGAATAGTCATGCAAAATTTCAATATTCTTTCAGATGCAAGAAAGTCATCTGTATTCACACATTTTAACAACCTGTAGCATAAGAAAAGTTCTACCAGAGCCATTTTGGAGATCAGAATTCCCAGATCTGAAAGGAAATAAGCATTATACCATCCCTTAGAGCAATAAGCATCCATTATCTTGCAAGTGATGCAAAGAAGCATCTTGCATTTAGATAAATGGGACTAATTTCAAAAAGAAAAAAATGTCAAAAATTATGCATGCCCTCAGTCTACACTATGTAAAACAAGGACAATTTTAAAGACTACTGAAATCTGTGTGACCTGTACGAGCACTCATCAGTTGGGTGATGAGTGTAAAATGGAGGGAAAACATGCTTTTAACAACACCCGAGATTGACGTTTTCTATGTATGATTCTTTCTTCACAGTAAGGAGGTGGTCAGGTGCACTGATATTGTATCCTTTCCCCATATGAATCACTCAATACACTTAGGAGAACTTAGTTCAAAATAGATATGCAGCATCATATTACTCTAAAAGAAAATTGAATGTTATTGAGAGTAGA
This sequence comes from Setophaga petechia, assembly GCA_024362935.1. NCBI lineage: Eukaryota > Metazoa > Chordata > Aves > Passeriformes > Parulidae > Setophaga > Setophaga petechia. Next base: position 5,183,826 of record JANCRA010000004.1, on the reverse strand, counting down.
GCATAAATTTACTCTTGATTACACTTATTTTTATAATATAAAGCTCTGTAATTTTTTGAGTCCATGAAAATACACCCTCGAACAGTTGTAATTAGAAGAAGAAAGAAAAAATAATTAAAAGCATTTCATGGGATAATTTTATTTATTATTAGTTTTCTTCTTACAGAGTTAGTCAAATAAGTAAACAGTTAGACTAAAGTCTGTGATGACTGACCATGTCTGAAAAGAAAAGGTATTGGTCATTTTGCAGGCTGGATTGGGTTAGAGTAATTAGATCAATAAGAATAATTTCTTGTTCAGCTCTTGGGTAGATTGTGGTAGCAATTAAAAAAGACTACAGAGTGAATTCTAAATGCCAATACTATTACATTTCTTCAAGGTTACATATCCTCATCTCATACAGCTGACTGCCTGAGACTAAGGACTGATCATGAGAAAAGTTCATTTTTCTAAATGGGAGACCCAGACTTCCAGGGCAGGAAAGGATTGCAGCAGAAGCACTGTATGAAATTAGTGTTGCTGTCATACATAATCTGTGGTATTCTGCCTGGACAAGGGAGCCTCAGAGTTTCTTTCATCACAATAATATTGTACTTTTATGAAATGTAAATGGCTTTATCGAAGAGTGATTTATAGCCTAAATTAAGTAGTTTATTCTCTGTAAAACCATGTATAGCTTTTTGTCATAACAGGAAAAATTTCAGACTTGATGCATATATTCTCAACTTATTTCTCATTGCACAAATTGGGGGATTAATTATCTTCATACCTAGAAAAAACAAAGTGATCAATGAAAGGTTTGCCCCTTTCTTTCCCTCCAAAAAATCTCATGAATTTTTTATTTTTTTTTAAGTCAGCTTCATGCACAAGAAAGCCTTATGTCCAGGAAAAATAATTTACAATTTATAAAAGATTAGACTGTTCTTACTGCTATACAGCATTGGGTGCCTTGTCTGAACTCCATTGTTAGAGCTTTGGCTCTTCTCTATAATATACCAGATGCTAACAGGGGCAGAGGGACAGATTAGGGAGTATCTGCCTTCACTATGGAGTTTGGAATAAAATTTGCATTGTCATTAATAGGAAAACATATTCCTATGACACTCATATTAAAGGCAAAGGAAGATTAATTTCCCTCTTGAAAATATAAAGTAGCACAAGACTCTAGACATGGGAGGAGGCAGTGGTGTCTAACATAAATAGAAGGTTTTTTATAGCAAAGTGATATTTCAGGGTTAAAAATACCTTCCTGTACTCAAAAAGAGAATAGAAAGGTCAGGATCTTTCTTTTTGGCCAAGATGTATTTTCCAAAATACAGCTTATAAAAAGTGTTATCACTGCCTTATGGTGATGAAATAAACCAAACATGCTGGCACTCATGATGATATGACGGTGATATCTGTGCTGGAATGCCTCTTCATATCCCATTGTCTGGGGAACACTGGATAGGTTACTCAACTGGCCATGGAAGTTGTCATGTTGCAGATATTTATTAAGTGCTAACTACATAAGCACATAGAGTTTAACATCACCCTGATAACTCTTTACAATTGACTAGGAATCTGTTATGGGGCATCAGGTCCTGAGGGATTAAAGAACTTGTTATGTATGTATTTCTTTCATGCCATTTGAAGGCTCTCTGGTTAGCTGGAATTTCAGTGCAAGAGACTATTTTACCCTTCAGGAAAATCACTACTCTCACCAGGTTGAACCTGCTCTGCTGAAAACAGTGCTGGGGACTTCAGATGCACCCACACACAGCTCTCTCCACAACTGTGAGCCAAGGGACAGAATCACTTTCAAAGGAACAGAGGCACTTTCCTGGATTTTAAGTTACCTGATGTACATGCATGGTTAAGTACCATTAATCTTTCAGCAGAAGGAAAACCCTGTCATTTGCATTTCAATGTGTACAGTGAAAAAAATATCCAGAATATATATTTGAGTTTATCTATTACAGAGCTGCACTTCAGATTCTGTTCCTGCACGCTTGTGGATGTGAACACTGGAAAATTTAATTCAAAATGTGCATGACTGTACATTCATGTGTTGCTCTGGAAGCAAAGCTGTAGCCAGGGCACAATGCACACTTACCAGGATGCTGTGCTCTGATCACAGAGAAAATGGGGCAGCCTTACAAACCAGAGGCTGGCTCTGAGCTAGGATTGCGTGCCTGGGCTCTGCTCTGCAGTTCATCTTATTCTGTCCTTAGACAAGCAGGCACCTCAGGGCCTTCAATGCCCTCAGCCACTCAGAATATTGTCAATGCTTAAGGGAAAAAGAAGGAGGAATTGCAGCACAGATAAAAGTCACTTTGAGGCAATAAAATGCCATGTCAGAAAAGCAAAAATACATGATTGGATACAGAAAGCAGGCAGACAAAAGGTCTGAGCCATATCTTTTGTGAGTGTACACATACTATTTCTGCATGGTTTAAACCCATGTACTATAACCACAAACACATGCTTACAAAATTCAGGGTGTTGTCTGCCCACATTTTGGGGAGATACTTCAGAGGATGAGAGGTTTTTCTATACCTTGCACACAAAAATAAACAAATCACAATTTTAAAGCTGTTAGTAAAAAGTTAAATAGGAAACACTGTTTTCTGTTGAAAATGTCAATAAACAATCAAATTTTATTTCCAAACTGTGTCTAATGACTGCTTTAGTAGATGCAGATTTTTGACCATCAGGAAATACACACTTGTCTCTCATACACACCAGGTATTTATACTTTTTTATGACCAGTGTAAGTATTTTCATACAACAAAGTACCTGTAAACTATAAGCCTTGTAAATACAACCAATAATGAAATACAGTATGAACATGGAGGAAAAGAGAAAAAATTGTGTTGAAGTGTAAATTCAAAACTTTTCATTTACCAAAAATAACCAAATATTTTTGTAACCAAGTTTGATTACTTGTGCTGAAGGCTATAGGCTCTTACTGTTGAAATTCAATCTAGCAAGAATCTTTTTTTATGATTCAACCTGGGAAGGTATCGTAATTTCCCAATGCTCAGAAGCAAGAAATAGACCTTTACTAAATATTTATGAAAGAAAGAATGCCTACAATGTAAATGCTTTCTGTACTTGAATAAGAAATAATATTGGGGTCTAAAATCTTCCAAAATATGAGAAAATTATCCTGGAATTCTATTTCTCTAAAAACAAAGCAAAGATGTGAACACATTAAGGCTCTTTGCTTATGGAATGGTTTTACATAGGAGATACTTTGATTATCATGTATATTGCATATTTCTGAGAAAATTTATAGCTTTGGTTTCAGGTATGCAGGGAGATGAAATGTAAAAATAACCCTTACTAGATACAATTGGAGAAAAGAAAGGAGACAGATACTGACATTATTTCCCCTTATATTTTAAAAGTGGACAAATAAGTGTTCTAAGATATAAATTGATCAGTAAGTATGGTCAAATTATACAATACTATTCAGCAAGGTCATAGCTTTGTAACCATGGAACATCGCATCTCATGCTAGCTAACACTGAGAATTAAAAATTATTGTGTTGGAAATAAGTCATCCATGATGACAGGAAATATCAAATTAAGTATTATTAAAGCTGTATAGTAATTGGTCAAGAAAAATCCAAACAATTTTCAGAAGACACTAGCTTGACTTTTCTTTGCAATAGCTCAAACAGAGAGGCTATTTGAACATGTTGTTGCTGAATGAAATACATTTTCTGTGGTTAAAATCCTAGTAACTGAGGTTGTCACCACAGGACATCATGAAGAACCTGTGGCACATCCTGGTTTCTGAAGAAGGAATCTCTACTCCAGTGCTGTAGCTCAGGAGGTACTCCTCTGAAGTGTGAAGGAAAACCCAAACACAAGTACATTAGCAAATAAATTTCTTTTTCTGATAAGTGGTTTATATACACTTGTAGATTTTTGGGGCCTTCCAAACAGAACAAGGTTGAAAAGCATTGTTTCAGCAAATTTCCCATTACATAATTAACATTCTTCTGACTTTAACCATCTCCAATTTTCACAACATTTCCTGTTCCCTTTCACAATGACAGGGCTGTGTTGCAGGGAAATACATTTAAGGATGAGAGTTTCTTGTGTATCTTGCACACAAAATGAACATAATTACAACTGAAACAATATTGATTCTGCCTTATTTCAAAGGCAGGCACAGATCAGAGCTTCACACAAAGCTCTGAAGAGATACAGAAATTGAATGCTAATAGCACAACCTATCATGCAAACAAACTCCCATAGCTGACAGATGAACATACAAGCTTAGCCACAAGTACTTAATTTTAAAGCAGTTCTTAAGAGCCATCTGGGTTCATCCAGAGTACCCCAAAGATTATTTTTACTGAAATTAAACTGGAAAAAGCTGCTCTCAGTTAAAGAGTAATGTCCCATAACTGTGGACTGAAGGCCTGGATCAGTTAAGAGCACCAAAGAAACAATGATTTATTTTGTTTTTTTTTTTCCTTTGTGATGAAACGTTAAAGAGAATTATATGTCTTTTTGTCAATATCTGATATTGTGAGTTATTCAATTATTATTCTATTCAAGTCACTGAGGCTGGTTACAGAGACTAAAAAATGCATAATTCTCTGAGTAAGATGAGACATCTCATGAGATTTGGCTCTCAGACTCCCCAGACTTCTATACATACTTCTGTTAACCTTATTTAGTGTTAATATGAAGACATTGGGAAATATTTTTTTTAGAACAGCGTATTTTCTATCTGATCCATCTAATGACCCTAAGTACAAGGTTGTCTCAAGTACCTTATTTTACTAAAAGCATTCTTCCTTCAACACACACAAAAAGAAAGAAATAGTGTACTTCACAGCCTCCTTTTTATGGATGATGGTAGTGGCTCCTGTACTCCAAATGAGGTACATGGCATTAATTGGTAAGTAATTATACAAAGTAAAAAGCACACACTGATTCTCTCCATGGGAATTTGGACTGCGCTGATTTTTGGCAGTGGACTATTTTTGGTAGCTTTATTGAAAAGAATCCCAGAAGTCAGTTTCATTTTAGTGACAGTATCTGTTAATGAAATACAGGGGATTTCACTTTGGTTAGCTATCTTGTAAGTGATTACTAAATGGGAAAGCTCTTCAGGAGGTGCCCAGTTTACACCATGCTTAGTTAGCAGAGCTAGCTCTCCACAGGCAGCCTGTCTGCCTGTCTCCATGTAATTAGGGCCTTTCTGCTTCAAAAACTGCCAGGCTTTATTTACATCTTCTGTTTTCCTTGTGACCTTGAACAAGAATATCTTCTTGGCCCCAGAGGTCGGGACACAGGAGTATCTGTTTATATAAAACACAGAGTGGTGGCCCTACAGGCTCTGCTTTCTCTCCTGTTTGTCCTCAGCAAACCTACAGCTCTATCACAACCCTGCTTACTCTTAGTTAATTTGCAAGTGGACATATCTTCACTCCTCCATTTTATCTGGTCTTTTATGGCAGATGTATTTTGTAAGAGAGGTTGCTATCCTCTGTGCTTGCACATTGGAAATCTGTCTGCAAGGATGGGCATAAATCCGAACAGTAATATGGAGAATATTCACAACTGTAGTCATAGTAACATTACCTTGGGTCTTCATTTCACCATTAGACAGATGACTTCTCTTTCTGCCGTGTGTTTTTTTGTCATTTCTTCTAGTGAAAAATGTCAATTTAGTCTGCTTATATCCCTTCATACTCTTGGAAAGTCTACCCTGTAATTTACAGTGAGCTGTGTTTAGCTTTGCCTGAGTGTTAGTCCTTGCAGCATTAAAATAGTTTCCTTGTGGTTATGTTTCCTTCTGGAAGAGTTTCTACTAAACTTTTAATTGAAATTAAAAGAAGACTTGGAGGTCTGATCTTGCACATCAGTGGGTTTATTTCAGGATATGGTTACAATTGCTAATACTGATATGTTTAAACTCTTGCCAAATGAAGAATGAAATGCTGTATGAGAAAGAAAATTGTTGCTTACTTACTGTAAGAAGCAACAACGCAACCAAGTGCCAGTCATGTATCTAGCCAGATTAAATAAATAAATAAACTAATTTTAAATTCCATTTGAATCCCAAAGACTTACTCCAGGAAGGCATCCTGGGAAAAAAAGTGTCCTCTATATATATAAAAGGAAGAAAAACACCACCATTTTCATTTTTTTAAAAAATGAGATTAAAAATGTTTTGGTTAATACCTTGAGGTTTTCGTATAGCAATTTTTAGTATTTACTTTTATAGCAGTCTACTCCAAAATGAAATATGTTTTGCTTACTGTGCTGTGGGACATAGCACTATTTTCCTTTTCCCACAAGTCAGTAGCTAGGACTCACAAAAAGCAATATTATAGTGACAGTATTTTCTCTGTGAAGCTCTGTGTAAGACTTCTAGAAAATGACCTGCTGATCATTTGTGGGTAGCCAGAAAGCTGAAGAGGGAGGGAAAAAAGTTTGGGGTGGGGGGGTAGGGCAGGAAGTTCTGTTTAACTCTTTCCTATTCACAGACCAGCTGTGGTGCTTAGGTGCACCAGGAAATACACAAGATTGTGGTCAAGTGTACCCAAGCTAACAGGAAGATAGATTTGCAAGAAGCTCTTGAGTATTGCAGGAAGTACTTTCAGTGTATGGGTAGTTTTAGCTCACTTATTAGTCCAGAGTTGGCCCAGGCTCTTCCCAAGGGACAGCCAGTCACCCAAAACAAAACTTGTGAAGGTCAGCCTGCTGCACACTTGTGAGTCTGCAGGGGAAAGAACTGGGGAGCATTGTTTATATAATACATTGTCTGCTGGGACGCAATGTCTTCCGTCTGAAATCCTGATCTGAAGGCATCTAAATTAGCCACTTTCTTTCACTTTGTCTTTCTCTGTTTTTCAAATTTCACTCTGCTGCCAAGAAGTAATAGCCATCTGTAGGTTGCTTACGTGGGAGATTTCACTTCTCCTCTCACTGGCTGATTCAGATGGTTTACCTGTGTGCCACGTGCTTCTGTGGCACACTTACTGTGCCTGGTGATTACATCTGAACTCATTATTTTGAATAGCCAAACTCTCTTTTGGGTGGAATTTGTAATGCCTGTGCTTGTCACCTTATCCTATGGCTACAAGGATCCAGATCTCGATCAAGGTCAGCTGTGTAGCAATGTGACTTTGTAGCAGGGTGCTGGTGAGAGGGCAGGTGTCCAGAGAGTTTTGGGTTTGTGTGTCACTGGGAAGGGGCTGTGAGGTGGTTGTGAAGAGAAAGCAGCAGGGGTAGCCTGTGGCTGCTTGCCTACCTGCTGCAGGGTGACAATAGTATTTCCCTGCCTCAGGGAGATTAATGTCCTATGTTAGGTACTTCAGGGAAAGTATTAATCTTCTCTTTATTTTTGCATAGTTCTCACAAAGTCGTACAGATTTTTACATAAATAATAACAAAATACCTTTTCTCAGCAGCTGATCTTAAAGCACCACAAGAAAACATTGTTAGTCGCATTTCAGTGATGGTGAAACTAAGGTCTGGGGAGCTAAATGGTGTGAGGTGACCTGGCCAGCTTCTGGGCAAGTTAGCTCTGAAGAAAGCTTATGTTTCTTGAACTGTATCCCGTGACTAAACTCTGTAAAAGGTTAATTAATATAGCGGGATCTAGTCTGTAATAAAGCACTTGATCTCACACACTCTGCTCCGATATCAGGCAGTAGGAACACAGGTGAGTCTGATAATTTTCTTGTGATGTTTCTTTCAGTTTTAAAGCTAACCACTGCACTAAAAGGAAGCTGCTGAAGTCTTCTGTCTCTACACAGACTAATTATTTAACAAATAATAAAATAACTATTTAACAAATAATAAAATAATTATTTAAAAAATAATAAAAATTTAACAAATTATTCTAATTTGTTAAAAAGGGGGCATTTAGTTCCATGGGAGCCATTTGTGCAGCTCTTTGTGGTGTATTATGTATCACTCATAGTATCTGTTCGGTATCAGCAACTCAGGCCTAATTCTTTCCTTGTTGCTTTCAAGGAAAGTTGAATTCAAGTGTGTTATTAGATGATGCAGTACTGTATAGATTGTAGGAGGAAATATCACACAGCATGGAACCGGGTTGTAGGAAGGGAAAAGAATGTCAAAGTGTATTAGTTATTGTAGATAAATTGTCAGAAAAAATCCAGGGGAGGTTTGAGGAGCAGGGCTACCTATTCCAAAGCACAGTCTGAAACCCTCTCAGCAACAGAATGTGACCAATCAGAGAATCACAGAATGGGTAAGACTGGAAAGAGCTACAGGATCATCCGCTCCAACCTCCCTGCTCAAGCAGCATCATCCTAACGACGCAGAATGCCATTAAATGGCTCTCCGAGGCTTCTCTGCTGAGTGGAGGTGCCTATTAGGGGCATATTGATCAGCAAATTCCTTGCAAATGGAACTGAAGAAATAGTAGAGATCAGGGAAGCCATTGCAAGTCAGCATTTGTAGGTGATCTGCTGTTGCATGCGTAATGCCATCCACTGAGGTGCACATGTGAAAATACGGGATATGAAAAATGAAATGTGCACTTAGCAATACTGACATGTTTATGAGAAAAACTGGTGTTGCCAAATACAGGAAAATATCCTCTGTGCAATATCCACTCGGTGACCCAAAGGCTGGGCCCTCAGCCAAGATCCTAAACAAAAATAATGTGTTAAGATGCACGTACTGTTGACTGAAGCCAAAAGCTGCAGCTTCTTTGGAGGACTGCATGCCTGTACAAGCTATGTGGCATGAGTGCAGGTATCTCTCGCATCAGTAAAATGTGACAAAGTAGCACTCTCTTCTCTCAGATATCAAAACTTACTGCAAGAGTTTGAGCTTGAAAATGTGCAAGCCTGCAACAGTTATTTGTCCCTTCACTGGATGCCTGCTGCACACAATTCACCAACACCCAGGCTTCTAAGCTCTGGTAAAGGATTTTACCTGTACCAGTACACCCAACTGAGAATTTTCCAAAGGATTTCACTGATGGGATTCACTGGGAATTCAACAGTATTCTGTATTTATGTTGAGTATTTCAGGATTTCATGGAGAAAGTCATTAATCAATGGGGAAGGGAAGGGAAGGGAAGGGAAGGGAAGGGAAGGGAAGGGAAGGGAAGGGAAGGGAAGGGAAGGGAAGGGAAGGGAAGGGAAGGGAAGGGAAGGGAAGGGAAGGGAAGGGAAGGGAAGGGAAGGGAAGGGAAGGGAAGGGAAGGGAAGGGAAGGGAAGGGAAGGGAAGGGAAGGGAAGGGAAGGGAAGGGAAGGGAAGGGAAGGGAAGGGAAGGGAAGGGAAGGGAAGGGAAGGGAAGGGAAGGGAAAAAAAATCATCTGAAATGACCCATTGGCATAGTATTGTAAGCAGAGTAGGAAACCTTGCATTCCTGATGAAGTAAAAAGTTCACTAGGAAGTTTATGTCTTCCTATTTTAGTCTGATAGCATCCTAAAGCTGCAATATGAATATTGTTTCCTATCTGTGGGATTCCATCTCTTTACTGACAATTATTCTTAGCTGTTTTTAGGCTTCAGATGCTCTTTTTTTCTATATTTGGTGGCAAAAAGCGAATTTAGATGTGCATAATCTCTTTTTACTACCAATCTATGTTCAGAGAAAATAATGCAATTTCAGACTTCTTTAAGTGCTTAAAAATTATTTTTGAAGTCTGAAAAGCAGATTTGTGGTGTGAAAGAGTTGTCTGCCAGTAAGTTCATACTCTCCCGGTATTTTTAAAACCTTGAAATCATAACCACAAAAATGAATAACATTAAAATTGGATACAAAGTGCTCCATGTAAAGCTTTTTGTCAGATTGAGTGAAATAAAATTAGACATCCATTCATTTAGAGCATCAAAAGTCTAAAATGTATTTCAAATATTTGAATTTATCTTTAGATTTCTTTTGCATAATAAACAGAGAAAAGAAACATATTTCCAAACTGTGTGTTCATGTGTGGATCATATGCTTGAAACTATATTATTTCATTGTTTTAAGTAATACCCAGAAAATCTGGTAAATATTAGTTTTTATGCATACTGTCCCCATAATGTATACAGCTCCATTTGATTTTAGAGGGAAAGACCAATAACACAATCCTCTCCAATGTATTGCAAATAATTTTACCAGTGTTTTGAAATAAATGCAGAGCTTCCTCTGAGGAATGTGCCTAAGCCTGGGGCTGCAGCAAGGTAGACACACCCTGAGTCAGGGGGCAGCTCCTGGCTCCCTGCCTTCCCTTGTCACAGGCCCAGGACACTGCCACCAGGACATTCCAAGAGAGGCTCGTTTTTGCTGGCTGGGCATACCCGTCTATTGCATTCACACTGCACTAATCCTTGTCCCACTAACCCCCTGCCTGCACACTTTGCTGGTAGTTTGCACAGTCATCACCTCCTGGGCCAGCAAAGCAGTGATGAGGACTTGCTGCTATGGTGTTCCCTGCCCCTGTGCTTAGTTCTTGGCAAGTCAGGAGGCGCTTGGAAGGCATTTGGGAGGGGTCATACAGCAGTGGTATCTCTCTGGTAAACAGTTTCTCTTTTACTGGACCTTGTCAGATGCCCCCAAGAAATTGTTTGGACAATTTTTTCTTGGTCTTTTTTTCTTTAACAACAAGGAGGACTGGATAATTCCTTGTAATGTGAAGGTTTCTCTTCTGTCATCTGTGAATGTCAAGTACAATTAGAAGCTTGCAGAAGCAATACAAAAGCTAATCCATTTGGAGTCCTCTTGAGCACTTGACCTCTTTTTATCTTGGGGCAGTGAGCTTCACAGATTAATGAAGTGCTTCTAGATTGTTGGTCTTCAGCATCACTGGGTGTCAGCTTCCCTGAATACAGATCACCAGGACCACCTTGTTCACAGTGCAAAGACCCTTCCTGAGTGAGCGTGGTCCAGCTGCAAGGCAGCACCACAGGGCTTGTAGGCCAAGGTCACTGTGAGTTGTGGAATCAGCCTGACCTGGGTAAAAGACTACTATTGTTCAAGAATTTTTATTCAATAGCATTTTGGGTCAATTTTGCTCTGGAACAAATGAAATTAACAGTCCAGAGAGAATCAGAAATCTATATATTCAAATCATCCATGGTCTTATTTCACTTACTTTTATATTAATTCTGACTTGGTTACATAAGGAAAGCTCATATCATAGTGTGATGATCTCAAGTTACACCATTTATACCCCATAAAAGGCAAGAAATGCAGAAAAAAACTACTAACCACAGTGGAAAAAAAACACCCCCAAAACCAAAAATCTCTGGGCCTAATCACCCCTTGAACATCTGAAGCCTACCCAAAACCAGACTAATAAATGGGCTGATTGTACCATTGCTAAAGGTCACAAATTTGAACCTATTTCTGACCTCAGGAGAGGAGGGAAAAAATTCCAAAATCTGGAACACCTTGCATTATACAGACTTCCAAAAGTCCTTATTCAGCTGAAGATATGTCAGTTCCAGCCCTTCCCCTTTCCTCTTAGCTGGTTATTAGCAACTCTGGAATCTCTGTCTCCACAGATTGACAGCTGAGGTTTTCCTTGGGGTTCCTTTGCTTTTGCAGCAGTAATTGAGTTGTTATCAGACCCAGCTGGTTTTTTGGGTTATGCTTGGGCCAGCCCAGAAATGAGTCTGGCACAGGACTTTTGCATTGTCTGTTGTGTGTAATCTTTTTTAACTTTTAAAAAAGGTGCTCAAACAGCAAAAAGTGTTAATTTTTTGCTGTTTGAGCACCTTTAGGCTGAGGGAGGCTGGTTACAGGAAGTGATGATCAAGTTTGAACAAATCCAAGCATCTGATATTTTCCACCTGGGAGTTATTCATGAATAACAATCATATTCCAGTAATATCAAAATTGCAACTCAGTTGAACAAAACACTAGAAGATTCAATTTTTAAATTACTATTATTTTGGGATTTTTCTGAATTATCAGTCTAAATTTATCTTTAAATGCTGTAAAGGATAAACATATTGTGCTTGTATAGGGTAGTATGTTCAAGGTCCAGTGGATCTGCTATTTTGTTCTGAAAGGGAATACTGTACATCTTAGGTCTATCCAAAAGCAGTTCCAGAGGTTTGTTCAAAAGAACTTGCCCTCAGAAATTCTGGGAAGCTGCTTTAACCAAAGAGTTGAGTGTAACAGACTAAAATACAAAATGGCTTCTTTTGAGGTACGTTCAAGCCCTTGGCAGCTTGAGGTGTCCATAGCAGGTGGTGGATTTGCTATAAGTGGGCAATTTATAAACAGAGCTGACAACTGGGAAAACAGAGCATCAGAAGCACAGCATTCCTGAGCCGGAGGTGCCTTCCCTATGGACGCCCAGCGCGCGGTTTGGAAGAGCGACCGGCCTGAGCGGGGCCAGCTGCCCACAGCACAGCACAGCCACATCAGGGTGTGCTGCAGTACTGCTGGGGACCTCCACAGACCACTGCAAACCAGTCTTTCCTCCTCCCTCCTTCCCTAATCAACAGTTAATTGGTTCATTCTTGGTTAAGTGGTCATCCCTGGCTGCATTTTGTAAAGAGAAAAACACCAATGAGGTTTTACTCAGGCTTGCTTTTAGATGTTAAGGTTTTGCCGTTTTCAGCATAAGCAGGTTGGCTCACCGTATGTTTGCACTCACATGGTTTTGGAGCTTATTATTTGCCTTCACAGAACATTTTTCAAGTTAGGCTGAAGTCTTGAGTGATTTGGAAATGGTAGAACATCCTCCAAAGAGACAGGGGTTGTAGTGTTTATTATAGCAGATCTGGCTGTAAGGGAGGCACTGGTGCTGCACAGCAAACAGCTGGGAGGCTGACCCTGGCCTCCCATTCCTCCTCATGGATCCATGCTTTCATTATGCTTTCTTAGGTCAGCCAGATGCAGTAGGAGCAGGACAACAGAACTGTGTTGTGACTCCTTCACAGGTTTTTAGTTTCTTCCATCAAGCTACAACAAGCCAAGGAACAGAAGACAAAAGGGAAAATACCCCTAACACTTCTTCTGCTACTTATTTTGAGTGAGCATCCAATTTCTCTGGAGAAGAAGCTCTGGTGTTTCAGGCCTTCAGCTTGTTCCTCAATGCACAGGCAGCACTGCACCTGCTCTCTCCTCATGATGTGGTTACAAACTCACTGTTTCATTACTCTGCCCAGGAGGACATTTGCTTCTGCTTTGCAAGCAGCTCTTCTCCATTCTTCCCTTCCACATTCTTCAAGAAGTCAGATAAACAGAGATATGATAATTTTTATTTTTATTTTTTCACACTCCTGCTCTATCATTTTGCAAAAATGGGGTTGCATGTATTAATCTTAACACTCTTATTATTCTTTTTACTGCCTTAGCCAGAAATGAGAGGCAGACCTACCTATGATCCCTATACCAGTATAGTAGTTCACTCAGCAAGGCATTCTTTCAGGGCATTGGAGACGGGTTTGAATCCTTGCTCCATTGGATTGCTACAGGGAATTCATTCAAGGGACACTTCCTCCTGCTACCATTGATTCATACTCTTTAAGTAATTAAATGCTCACTGGCCTAGAAAGGTGTGTTTTGCCCTGGGCAGTAAACTCCTCAAAGCAGGAGGTTTTTCCTCTCCAGGTGAAGTGAAGCTCTCAGCATCAGCCTATCCATGATTCTGTGGCAGGGCTTGTATCTATGCTCTCCCTGCCATTCTTCTCTAGAAACTCATCCCAGGAGCCAAGGAACATTGATTGAAGCAGCTCATGCTGCATCAGATCTGCTGCTATTTTTGATTTCAGCAAAGGCACATTTTCAGCAAGTAACTGTTTCAGCACAAGGCTGCTAAGCAGTTAGAGACGTGCTGGCCAGGACACTGATGAGCTCTGACAGGCACTGTTTCAAAAAGAGAGGTGGCAGGTTCTAAAGGCAGAAATCTGGATGGATAGTACTTGCATTGTTACTGCTATTTATAGCCCTAAACCAGAAAGGCCTTTAAACACAGCAATGGTCTATGATTGGGTAGGATTATTTACTGGCTTTAATTTCAGAAAACTTCAAACAATTGAGTAGATCAAGGCTGTGGGGAACAAGCAGTGAACAGTTTATCTGCAAGCCCTCAAATGTGAACATTGTAAGATACAGAGATATCTGTCCTCCTAATCATCTGTGGATGTTATGCTGCATTGTATAACAAGTTATAATCTGAATACACCTACAGCAATTTACCAGTGATATTAAGCATATGCTCAATTTTAAACATTTGGATAACATTTGCTAACAGGGGCGATGTTAAGCATATGCCTAATTTACAACAGTTGGGTAACATTTGCTAACAGCAATTGCTCTTTCTATATTTTTGTCATTTATTTTTTAAAGCTGCTGGAGATACCAGGAGATCATTTTAAAATGTGCCTAAATTCAGCCTCATTTTGTAGAGCTCTTCAGCATGGGCTAAATATATGCCAAATAGTTTTTCCAGGAAGGGCATTTTTCAGAATTGAGAAGTTTCCCTAAAGAAGCAAAATGCCCCCCTGTGTCACAGAGATTGGTGAACTCTTGTTGATTTTTTAGAGGTCTGATACTGTCTGCGTTTCAGTGTCCCTGGAATTTTAAGAAGGCCTCAAAAGAGTCAAATCCAGCCTATGGAGTTCTGCTCTCATATATTCAGATAAAGAAAAAGAGTTTGAAAAGTTACAAATTAAGGTTTGTTTAGGGAAAAAAATGATCAGGACACTTTTGTCATTTTATGCTTAAAGAGCTATGTATGTATTTTGCATGTTTTCCATACAAAATAAATACAAATAGATATGGGACCTTTTCAAGGAACTATTTATCAAACATGAAAATAATTGTAAGTCAATCAGTCAGAGAAAAAATATAAATGGGGAACTGGGATTAAAAGCAGATATTTATTTATAAATAACTGTAGCTTAAAAACAGCAATCTATAATCAGAACCTATTTCACACTGATTAAAAACCAGCTTTACCAAAGTAAAGTGCAAGACATTAAAAAAAAAATGAAAAGAAACATGGAAACTTGATAAACATTTATATAAAGAGGAAGCCAGATGAAGTAAAACACTAATGAAGTAAAGAAAAGAATACAACAGATAACCTAATGCACATATCAGCAGATACTTGAGAGAAAAATTAACTCCTAAGATTGTGAACTGAAGCAGACAAAAATGATGGAATATTTCAGCTGGTCAGTATATATATATTTTTTAAATTATTCATAACAATGAAACTATTAATTGCAAAAATATTAAAGGACCATAGAAAGCTGAAGCTATTACCCAGTCATTAATAAATCAGTAAATCAAGATAACTTGTATCTGAACATTTCAAAAAAGATTGTGGGTTACACAGCTTATATGAAATAGTCTCTAGAAAACTTCCAGCAAATTGGGAGGCACCTATTTCAAACTAATACTTCTAAGGAGAAACCAGTTATAGAAGTCTAGGACTCATCCTGATCTTTATGTAAGAAAAATAATGTTGATATAGGTCTCAATTAGCAAAAAATCAGAGGGTTGGCTCAAAGAAACCTCAAGAAAATAACAGTACACATACTTTCCGTCTCTCATATTTGGTACTTTGACAACTGTATCTGAGCTCCTCTGTCCTCTCCACGTCTTCACAATGCAGGAATGAAACTGGTGTGGGGTGTTCAGGCCCTGAGCCTCTGGGATAATGAGGCTGCTGGCCAAGTGGGTGGTGAGACCCTGGAGCAGGTTGCCCAGGGAGGTTGTGGATGCTTCATCCCTGGCAGTATCAGGGTCAGGCTGCACAGGATTCTGAGCAACCTGATCTCAGAATCAAAGCAAAGTGGCAGGTGTCCCTGTTCATGACAGGTGGTTTGGACTAGCTGAATCTCTAAGGTCCCTTCCAACCCAAGTTACTTTATGAGTCTATGAGTGTGCTTAGCAGAAACGTGCACATAAAAAAGACACTTAATTTGGTTCTAGATTATATGATATGATATTAAAAGACACTTAATTTAGTTCTATATTATGAGCTAGATAGCTCATTAACACATTGACTAGTTTAAATACTCTACTTAATATGCTACAAATATAATTTTACTAGAGTGTGTACCAGCTGAATATACTTACGCTTCAGCCTGTGCCATTTTATGATTTGATCAGTGGCCTAAAAAAAATGTAATACTATTGTAAACACAATTTGCAATTTACATAAGAACTTAGAAGGGGAAGAGGGATGGTCTGTAGATACACAGTGCTCTGGAAGTCTCTGTGGGATTGGCAGTGGAGAAGCAATGTGCACTCCAGAAATGCCAACTCTAAGATTATGCTCTGGGCTCAAACACAAACTAGGCCTATGGACAGGAAAGCAAACACTAGGGAAAAAAAGCTAAAACATGTGGTAGATAATCAGGTATGATATAAGAGGACATGTGACTGCTTTAGTAAAGGCCAAAGGCCTTGGGCCTACAGCAAAATCCCTCCTCCCTGGGGAGTGAGGCCTCCCTGTCCTCACCCAGCACATGGCAACCACTATGCTGTGTGAAGAGGGAGACACCATCTACAGCAGCCCACAAGGGCTTGAAACAGTCACAGGAGCAGGCACCACACTGCCTTCTGCTATCCCGAGGCAGGCTGCCTCAGTCCTTATTTGGAACACCTGTGTCTCTTTTTGGAGTGCTTGGGTAGCTCATACAGACTAAGTGATGCTGAAGCAGTGGAGCTGGTGCAGAAAGAAAGAGAAAGCCGACATGGCTCCAAATCAACAACTTGAAGCCATAGGGTTTCTTGGCTTAGCAGATGTGTCTGTTTGAGCATGCCCAATCCCTGCTGTGGATGGGACAGCTCTGAGCATGTCTCCATTAGAATGTTCTTACACTGGGAAGAAAACAGGGATCCATGTCTTGGAAAGACCCTGGAAGAAGCTGAGGTGAAAGCTGAAGAAAAATTGATTATGTAATAGTTCTGTAGCCCAGACTTTATACCAAGGTGAATTTATACAGCTACAGGGCTGGTGATCACTGTATGCATGGAGTGCTGTTTGTACAAAGCTCTTTGGAAAAAATGATATATTTGTGAGCAGATGTCTCCTATCACAGGTCTGAACAAGTTCAGGGAATACAACCAACTAGGAGTTTGAAACTCCCCCATCCATCGCGTCAGAAATAACGCTGTGCCTGATGTGTGCTTGGTACACCTCGTCTGCCTGCTTCTCAAACCAACATCCACACCCTTTCTCTCTATGGGTTAAAAAAGCGATGTGTTTACTGGCAGCAGTCAAGCTGTGTCCACTGAATTCTGCTGGTAATTCAGCTCTGCACATGCAAAAGGGACATGGCCATCAGGCTCTGGGCTATATACCCCCGAGGCCCTCCGGCTCTGCAGATGATACCCCAGCATCCCAAACCATGCTGTATCCTACTGGGCCACCAGAACTTGAAGGGCAGGCTTTGTTTTAGGGTTTTGCCTCATGAATAGTAATTTGTTCTGTGGTGAAGAACAAGGGACTGGCATGTGACAACATGGTGTCTCCAGTCAGTCTGAAATCTCCCAAACCTCCAGACACGACAAGGAAATATTTATATCTCACATGAACAGCATGCCAACATTTTCTTTCTTGGCTCTTTTTCACACTCAAAAGTGCTCTGTATCCACTGATTCTTTCCAGGGGGAGGGCAATAGGAACCGACATGAAGTCAGTCGGATGTCCTTTCATGTCAAGCATCCTGCCTCTCAGAGAGGCTAGGGGTAAGTACTGCAAAGCAGGAAGCAAGAAACCTTGCAAATGTAAAAACCTTGCAAATATAAAGCACATTCACCACCCCTTATACTTGTATTCTTAGTGATGATTTGTACCAAGCTCAGTAGTTTGCCTCTCTTCTTCATGTGTTTGCTCCCAGATAAGTAAGAAATACTAAATTCCTGCTAGCTCTGGAGTGCAATAATACAGTGTGCTTCACAGGATAACAGTAAGGAAAAGAACAATTTCCTATATTTCAAATTGGTTGCCTTTCCATTTCTTAGGTTTGACTTCCATTGTAAACAGTGTCAACCGGCAGCAATTTTTATTTATTTACAGATTCTTCCCTTTAAATTAACTCTCTGTAGTCTTTCAGACATGTCTCACATGACTTAAATTCCCACTTCTCTTTGAAGATTTCTTTTCATTTCAATAGTGTCCCTTCTCGCTAACCAATATTTCTGATGAATTACATATTAATTTAAATGCTATTTTAATGTCTCCATTATTGTATAATGTATGTTGTCCTCATGATCATACTACCTACCATATAACCAAAATTTAAGGCAATAGGAGACTATCCAAGATCAAGTACTCCCTCCTACTAACATTTGTTAAAATAATTTGTGGATTCCAAATATCAAAAATTAGTTTCAAAATAGTAGTTAATAAATAAAATCATTTTTAGTAAGATTTCCATGTGCAGACATGAAAGTGTCATCACAGGAAATATTTCAGTAAATTTTCCCAGTATGTACAGCAACATAAAAATATGCTTTATTTCTCTCCCCATTTCTGAAATACATCACTGATCTTAACGAAAGCCTTAGTTCACTGAATGAAGAATAAGATATTTCTGTATGGATTCACAAGGCACTTTCTGTGGAGGGAGACAACACCCTTCCTTCAAGTGGTACTATTAAAGCTCATTAAGCTTTGAGGAGTACAATGGTACTTATTATGAAGAAGCATAGAATCATAGAAGGTTCGGATTGGAAGGGACCTTAAAGATCGTGTAGTTCCACACCCGTGCATGAGCAGGGACACTTCCCACTAGAACAGGTTGCTCCAGAAGCTAAAGCAAATGTTTGAGTTACTCCTCCTTGGATTTTTCAGACAACGTGTTCTAGACTATTTTTAATAGTAATGAGCTTCTACTGCTACTTAGCTACCTCTGCACCATGGTCAGAAATGACATAGTCGGAATTAAACATGTTGTGTTCCAGTACTTCATTGGGAGTATACCAGTGTACCTTTCACAAAGGGTGCAGAAGGATGAAAGATAAGACTTTTAATGTGTTTTTAATGTGAAACATGAGAAATGACCTATTGGAATGAGAAGCTTTCCCATACTCCACTACTGGGCTCAAAGCTTAGCAATTAGTTTTGGTTATCAAATAATGGGCCAAGTTGCCTTCTCTTTGTTTTCAGTAATGTTATTGGCACAACAGCGTGCACCGAAGTTGCCAAAGATAAAAAGGTTTGCTAAATGCCTCCACACAGAGGGCATTTTACAGTAGCAACAGGATTTCACACAACAGATCCATCTCTTATACAGGCTGCTCCTAAGGGTTTCAAACTCACTCATTAGAGTGACCTGTATGAGGACTTTCTGCCTTGATGGCCACACTGATGAACAGAGAGGAATAGAAGCAAAGCAGGTGAAATGGAAGTGGAAATTTTCAGTTTTCCTGAAAAAAATAGCAGCAAAAAATACTTTGTTTCTTTTTACCTGATATGTTTCATTTTGCTTCAAGATGCATATTTATTTAGTCACATTTTCTTTAGTGCTTAGGTCTACTTTAAAAGCCTTTACTAAATAAAAAAAAAGTGGAAAGGCAAAGCTTCTATGATTTCAAAAATTAGCACTTGATTTTTTCAGAATGAACTATGGCAATTCATAATGTTTGGGACCCTCTAACTTCTTGTATAATTGCCTTCTGTTTTCTAAACAAAGGTGATTGCTGAACCCAGTCAAAATTTGCACATTGTTTCTTCTACTAACACTTTCAGAGACTTTGCTGTTAACAGGAACCATTTCCCTCTCTCATTCTCCAAGATTTGAAGCAATTTTTGAAGGCTTTCATCTTTCACCCAGTTACACACTTGTATATTCTTTCCCTCCTAGCCTCCTAAGTTCCTGAATTCTTCCTTACGTAGCCTGCAAAATATTCATTTCCTTTTGAGAACATGGAAGCCTTAATCACTGTGGGTTGCGCAACAAAGACCTCCAGGAAAAGCCTTATTTCACCAGAAGGACCCACAGCTCCTAGGCAGCACTGCCAGATCTCCGTGCTTGGCCAAGCTCCGGGGGTGCCCCCCAGAATGCACCCCCTGACCTGTGCCCACCCTGGTGCCCGGTGAGCAGAGCACAGGGGGCAGCTGTGGCCAGGGCAGGGGAATGAGGGGCAACAGCACACAGAGCAGGGCACGTGCTGACTGGCAAACAAACAGGGATGACCCGATTTTGCTGGTGAAATCTCCAGGACCATGGATAAAAATGATCACCCCCATTAACCCTCTTAACCACATTTCATTTTAACTCATAATGTGACATGTCAATAAAGTATACAGGTAGCTGACAAAGGGAGATAATTTCTAGAGTAGCTCCATACAATTGCATGTCTGATGACCATATGCTCCAAGAGTCACCTCAGAAGAGAAGCTATATTGCTGTCTATATATATAGGAGTATTAATTTGAGGGTATATATGTCCTCAGGGAGTAATGTACTCTGTATGCAACAAATTGACAGACTATTCTAGAAATGCCAGAGCACTTCATGACCTAATTCATCTAAAATTTTTGGGCTCTTTGAATAGTTAAATAGTGACTTGTGAATATTCTTAATGACTCCACATCACTCACTGGCCACATAACCTCAGTTCTTGGGAGAGTGTGGTTCATCCCATGAAACACATGGCTGTAGCCCTGGTGAGGAAGGTGCCCAGCAGCAATCTCATTCTGCAGGGGACCAGGTACCTACTAGAGATGCCAGCCACAGGATGGGAGAGATTTCTGTCTTTCAGGTTCAGACCCATGTAGCATACATCTTCCTGAACCTCTGAAAGGCAAATATATGAGCTAGTGTTAGTAACACACACTCATGCTCACAGCAATGCAGTCTAGGCAGCATTGTGTTTATGAAAGATATTTGTTTAAGAACTGCTGACAACTTTTTTTCTCTAACAACTTCACTGCTTGGTTTGGCAACCAACCCACCTTTCAGTCCTGGCCTCAGACTCAACAGTCTTTGCCACCTTAGCAGCCAAGCCCAGGGAGAGGGGGCAGGCACCCCTGTACAGAGCCCACAGCCAGCAGCACCTGTGCCATGGCAGCCCCAGAGCCCCAGCTGCCAGCATGGGCTCGTTCCAGGCCTTATATGGAGATAGCACACACCGACCTTGCGCAACTCGCTTTTTCTGGAAACCAGGAATAAATGGTGCTGGCACAGAGAGGTGGCTGCTGGAGCTGGAGCCACGCACAGGCACGCACCCAGGAGCACATTTTGTCTCTGCACCCATTGTGCTGCATTCTGCTGTGTGGGAGAGCACTGGCCTCTGCTCTGTCCCCAGAGCTCCAGGTTCAGCCATTTGGCTGTGCTCACTCCTCACTGACCTTCCCCCTGCACTTTCAGCTCCATCCTGTCTTCCTAAGGGCCTGGTAGGAGTGCTATGAATTTCTCAGGTGTGTCACTCATGCTTGTTCCCTCTCCTGATCTAGCTCCTCTCTCCACTTCTGCCTCTTCTCCTTTAAATCCCACCTCAACCATCCTCAAACACCTTTCCTCTCCATCTGCCTTTGAAGCTGATTTCCTAGCCAGGATCTTAAAACACAGACATCTAAGATTTGTGTGATGTCTGTTGCTGTTGTTGCACCTCAGCTCAAATGGCTGAGAGCAAAGCTCACAGGAGTGTATTTCTATATATTTGCCCAGAATGAAGTTGTTCATTAATCCAAGCTGTTGTTGAAGGTCTGGCAAATTTTCTTTGCCATAACTACTTTTCAGAACAGTGAGAAACACAGCAGCACTGAAAGTCATTACTATGAATAACTCCCAATCTCTCAGGTTGGATATTTGAGCAGTTTGGTCTTCAAGTAGTCAAGGAGAAGCCAATCCCTGCAGGATTCACAGTGCTCATGGGTCTTCCCAGCCACGAGGTGAAGGGCAGAGACTTCCACATGGGTCCTTCATCCTCAGATCAATAAATCAAAATCCTTTCTAGACAGGATCCTATTTCACACTTCGCTTTCATGAGTTTAAGAAACAGAGATTCATTCTGGAGGCTTGCATTATCTTTGAGAAGAACTCTTGCTCTATCATGTGGGGAATGAGCATGGCCCAT
This sequence comes from Setophaga petechia, assembly GCA_024362935.1. Taxonomy (NCBI): domain Eukaryota; kingdom Metazoa; phylum Chordata; class Aves; order Passeriformes; family Parulidae; genus Setophaga; species Setophaga petechia. The sequence continues at coordinate 5,161,840 of JANCRA010000004.1, read as the reverse complement.
TTCAGTATATTCTTGTGGTTATAATCGATCTGTGAATGGAGAAGAAATCCCAATATTTCAAAACAATATTTACGCATCAAATTATCTCCAAGCAGCAGTGGGAGCCTTAGGGAAACTGGGGAGGGAATTAAGGAACAGTTCATCTGTCAGAAGTGCTGTTCTCTGTGCACTTGCATCTGCACTACAAGAGCAAAAATGTGAATCTTCAGTTTCTCTCTGAAATCTGAACATTTATTTGTTCTGCTTATATTTGAGAGCAATGAAACAGGATATGAAATGAAATTCTACCTCTCCACACTGCTACAGGGTACTTCCAGGCAAATGCCCTAACCCACAGTCTGGAGTGAAGCCAGAAGTGTCCCAGCATCTGCATTGTTCAGGACAGGGGATGTGTACTAATAGACTGAGCAGAGCCAGACAGAGATCTGAGCAGCAGCTTGCATAATGCTTATCAATTAGCAGAGCCCTGGCAAAGTGTGAGCCCCTGGGAGCCCAGACTGCAGCAGGTGAGGTGGAGGAGCAGCTCAGAGTTAGCCCAAAGCAGGCCACTTGAGGAAAGCAGGGTGAATGCATGCAGGATGGATGTGCCATACTAGCTGCCCTGAGGGCTAGAGAAACCATTTTCTTCACTAGAATAGATGTAGCCTTTCAGTTTGTCTTAGGTGTGTCCCGGTATGCATGAAAAATAATGCTCTGCAGGGGATTTAGGCATAGGGGCCCTTAATATCTGCATCCTAAAGCCCACAGGCAAGGAGATGGGTACCTAGATAGCAACACCAGCCAAGAGAGAGGTGCTATTGGGCATGCAAGATAGCACAGCTACTGTTGCCTGAGGATATTTTTGCCAGAAACTGTAAGTGCTTTTGGTATTTCAAGTGCCTCAACAGGTTAGACAGGTTTTTTTTTTTACACTGTTTTCTTGCAAAATAGTCACCTGAAACCAGTGCATGCAGCACTGGAGCTCCTCAGCACTATTTAAAGTCTAGTTTGAGATCTTTGTTTAATGGATTGATCAATTCACTTAGATGTAGCCAGAACTTCTGCTTACAGCCTGTTTCTCATGCAGTGTTGGCCTGACACGTAGCAGTTTGTCTCACTGGTGGCATTATCCTGGTACCTGTTTGCTTTTGCAAGGTGTGAGGGAATCAGCAGAGCAGGTCTGCATGCTGCAGAAACGGGCAGTGAGTGGGATTTCCCAAAATGTTCGTGGCAAGTTTTGCAGCAGCTGTGGGTCACTGGGCCTGGTCCATCCCCTCTCTGCATTAATGTCACTGCTTCTAGGACAGAAACTACCAGGCAGATTCATAAAGCAATTGGTGCTGTTATGGTTGACACCATTCTGTTCTGTTGCTATCACTGGATTGGGCTCATCAGTTTTCACAGAGGGTGATCTAAATAAATCTCAGAAAACTTGTGAGTCGTTATAATGACTTACTGTCTTACCTATAAGCAGACTTTGTCACTGCAGCTGACTCTTGACTTACATGATCATTACGATTCCTGGAGCCTATTGAAAATTGCCTGATAGGTTTGAGCCTTGTCAACATTTGTGTCTTAACTTTATGATGTGTAGTTGTTTTAAATACACTATTGTATGCCATGAACTATTTTGTTTAGGTAAATTTCCACCACAGTCTTCTTCAAGAAACATGAAACTAATAGTCATGTTTCAGTTAGGAGGAATGTTTAAAAGCTCACTGAGTGAAACTCAGAGGAATTCCTCATTATCCTGACCAGAAATCAGCAAAAAAAGGGAGTCCTGTCTTACAGAGAGAAACAAGAGATGGAGAAAAGCCTGCGCTTATGCTAACAGAAGTTCTTCAGCTTCCTGAGGGGGGATTGGGATCAGCTACTAAATGAGAGATAACACAGTTTTTAGTTTTAGGTTTTCTTGCATCACTTTTAAATAACAGCATGCATGTGAATTTAAAGCATTCTCTGTCTTCATGTTGAGCCCACACTGGTAAAAACCAAACAGGAGAAATATCTTTGTTGATAATGACTCTGTGTGTTACTGTAGAGAACACAGATCTTCTCTATATCCAGGCTGCAGCCAATTAGTCATGGGGAAAAGGAGGAGATACACTGGATTATCCAGGGAAAGCCAAAAGAATTGAAATTTGTAAACAACTCATAAATTAAATATTTTAATAATTTAAATATTTCAGCCTTGAGTCTGCCATGGACAGCATCTCTCACATATGCAAAATTGGTTGATAGAAAATGCTTTGATATAATCTGACACCACGTCAGAGTATATCAGAGGTTTAAAGAAAACTCCGTTTTCAGAGAAGCAAATTATTGGGTTCCTACTCCAGACACGTGTCTATCCTACTCATGTCAGAGAAATATTGTTAGGTTAGAATTGCCACTGAGCTTTACATATGACATAATATTCCCAAATATCCAAATTCAAGTGAGATTGCACAGCATGGGCCAAATTATTCACTGAATACATGTCATATACCTCTGCCTTACTGACCTCAAAATGAATAAGTCTATGCAGGGTTAAAACCTGTTTTCTGTCCTTAAACACTGCTAACTCTCTTGTGGGATAGAGGAAACTGCAGTGAGTTAATGCAAAGCAAGATATACATTTCAGGAAGGACATGCACAAGCAATCAGGACTGTGATGGATGATCTGCAGAGATGTGTTGCTCAATTTCAGCCTTTCATTTAGACATTGGATAATATATCAGGTGCAATATAAATGTTATTCCTTCAGAAAAAGGAGTGTAAGGAGTGTTATAACAGTCAAGACAAATGATATTGTTTTATGTAGCAGGTAAGGGGAGACAAGTAATCCTCTCTAAACAAACCAAGACAATAATATAGCAGGCGAAAGATGATGAGCAGAAATGGTTACATGAAGTCTTATTTAGTTGCATAATATTATAGAAATAACAGTTATACATTATTTATTAAAAGAAGCAGAATCCTGCACCCCACAGATCTCTGGAGAGTTGTTGATAATAAGTACAATGTTCTCTCCATACCAATGCTCTGCTTCATTATTAATGAGCAGTCTCATGAATTAACCACCTTTGTAAGTGCACACAGGACAACTGCCTTTAGGAAGTCACTTTGTTATTCACAGAATCCAAGAACTCTGAGGCTGGAAGGAGGCTGGAAGGAGCCTGGGAGATCACCTCTTCTTTCTGCCTGGTACAGACCTCTCAACATTGTCAAGCTTTCAAGCATCTTCAGCAATGGTGGAAAGCTTGGCTTAAATGACTGTGCTACACCATATGTGATTGACTGCAAAATGGTTTTATCTTCCACTACCTTGATTAGACAACTATAACAACTAAAACATCTGAAAAGGAGAGCAGGCTTGCAGGAAGCACAAGTAGCAAACCCAAAAGCTCATTACACCTATAAAATACTATGGCCATGGCATATTGAGCTGCCATCTCTATTGGATGCCGCTAGGGAAATGCACCGGTGCTTGTGGCAGCAGTAGGGCTAGAGGGCTAGAGGGCTAGTTGAAGAGAAGGGGTTTGGAGCAGTCTAATGGTTAGTTTTGCTTAGGGCAAAATGTTTGAACTGATTGACTGGCACTCCCCTGGTCAGCTGTCTCCCTTGCATGTGAGATGTGCTTGTACTAAAGGCAAATTTTGCACATCCACAACTAGCAAACCTCTTGAAAACACTGTTGTGCTGTTCCCCCAGTCCTTCTCAGATCTTTGATCTGCAGCAGCATCTGCGGTAAAGCTGTTGCAGAGCAGAAGAGGTCCTTGAGAGCAGCCTTTGCATTCATGCGCTGCTCCAGACTAGAACACCCCTGGTTTGGGGAGGTTCAGGCTCCAGCTCACATGGATTTCAGCAGTTCTACATGACAGTGGTGAAGAGCACCAGCTCCTCTGTCCCAGAGCTGTCCTCACAAGGGCAGTCTCTAGCGTGTCCTCTGCAAGGTGCTCACCTTTTCTGCATTCACAGATCCAGCTACAGGTTACCTTGTGGCTAAGAGTGAGCAGCCTGTTAAAAAATAGTTCCATAGGCTGGGATTGATTGCTCCAGGCCTTGGCTTTGGCAACTGCCTGCTAAAGAATAAGCTGATTTGAAAAGGCATTATTGACTCAGCTGCAACATTCGGAAGGTCTTCAGCAGAGGCAGGGCGGCATTTAGTCTTAGTATGGTATCCAAAAGGAGCTTGCTCCATTGTTTTCTCTAGGAGTGCCTCTCTTCTTTGCTACCAGGAAAGGGTTGGGGTAGATGAATATACACTTGTCTAGCACTAGCTGCTCAGTATGGAAATGTGATGATTTCACTTTGGATGTTATAAGCTGCTCTGTACCTACCACATTAAGGTTGCAATTTCAGCACTGCAGTCAGACTGTATATTTTTGGAAAATACCCTGATTCTCCAGTACCTCACCAGCTGCTAAAACAGCACAAAACAGGAGTCAGATTCTGCCATTTAGATGTTTTATGCAATGTCTAAAGGAGAAAAGCAAGCAGACGACTTTAGATGTATTTTAGGGTAGCTGCATGCAGGACAAAACCACAGCAGCACTACAAGGGGGAAAGGACTGTACTAACAGACTCTGCCTCTGCTGCCTCCAGCTCCAACGTTGCCATGCTGTACCACCATGGCTCTATAAAGCAAAGTGCACCCAGTGAGAGTAATTAGGCACCAACAGTTTATGGAAATGGAGCAGGACTGGGAAATTTATATTGGACTCCCATTTTTCACAATGCCAAGCATCACCTGGTGCTGCTGAAGATGCAGGGGTTTCATGCTCTTTGCACTCACACAGAGCCAGAAGTGAAGGACTCATAAGCATGAATCCTGCTGAAGGCCGGTCAGAAGTGGAAGGAGTTTGGCTCCCTGCCCAGATCTGACATCCAGGTTTGAGGTGAATGGGGCACCTGACAACCCCCTATCAGCCTTACTGGGATACAGAACTACATGAACCTTTCTCCCTTCAGGAATGTGGGCTGCTTGCTGCAGCACAGTAGCAATGGATGATGCTGTTATGAAAAGACTGTTTTGGGATGAATGCTGTCATAGCTCCCAAAAGGAATTTTTGCAAGGCAGATACATCAGGCTGAGCTCTTGAGGCAAATGTATGAGCAGGGGAGGGACTGCTGCTGTGAGAGTAAGGGATGAGCTACAAGGTTTTGCTGTCAGGGAATGCAGATGGAAGCCCAGTCACCTAGGCCCAAGGAATGATTAATAAACGTTAAAGACATTGGTAGCTTTAAATGGGAGCCAGCCTGAATCCATGGGCATGTTACATTTAAAATTTATTTCAACAGTTAAATTCATTAAAATTAGCTTAAACATTCAGTGGCTGTGGAAGCATCAGCCACTTATGGTAGGAGAGATTTGTGATTAAGTGGACAAACAGCAATAGATTATATCAACTCTGATTACTTCCGTGTTTCTTTGAGATTAAAATATGAAAATAGAATGAAAATAGTCCTTATTTTTGACATGGCAATAGGCTTCAATTGAAAGAACTTCCATCCTGATGAGCAAATTAAGGACATATGAAGTGCAAAACGCTTAATCCATAATCAGTCAAAAAGTTGTATTCAGAGAAATATTATCAATAAATTGACATTCTGTTGAAGGCTGCAGTGATCTGTACCTGAATAGTCTCTATATACAGTATTTTCAACCATAATTTTGATAAGGGAATAAGGGGTACATCTATAAAATTGGCTGAAAAATATTGCCTGGCTTTTGGAGGACAGGATAAAAAATAATAAAAAAAGAAGGAGGACTTTTCTAGGCTGAAAACAGGACTAACATTGAATAAATGGCATTGAATAAAGACAGCTGTGATATGTTGTGAAGCAGAGATCAGTGCACTGATGCAAAGTGAGTAGGCAGTGGTCCTGCTGTAGGACATCAGGCTTGTGGTGGAGGCAAGAACAAAAGACTGTGACAAAAATGGCAACAGTTATACTGTTAAGTATTATCGGGACTACCATGTGAAAATCGTGGGAGGCAATTCTTCTGTATTTGCTTGAGTAAGGCTTTTCAGCTAAAGGGAATTCTCTACACTTGGACTCAGCACTTAAAGTTATAAACAAATACAGGAAGGTTCAAAGAAGTTCAGAGAGCAAAAGGAGAAAATGCAGCAGAAAATGCAGGAGCTGGGTTTTTTCTGACTGAAAAAGAGTGCTGGAAAGTGACATACTAGCTGTAACTGGAACAAAATCCAAGAATAAACTGCTTGCCAAATTCAGCATGAGTAGTATAAGGTGTAATTAAGTTAACTAAAGGTCTGCATGGTTAGATAGAAGGAAAAGTTTTCTAACTCCAGAAGTAGTAGCTACAGTTGCTTAGGATCATTGTGGCAACCGTGTCTTCCATATGTCTATGTCCCTGTCAATGTACAAATGCTGTTTGGAATGCTGTGGTTATGCTTGATATGGCTTTATGTACAATTATATAGGCATGTAGAGCTTTCCAGCTCTGCTTTTCTAACTGTTACTGTGCAAAGCCACTAAATCTTACTACATCTTTTAATTAGGAAGTTTCCTTCCTGCATATATTGCAACCATTTAAAATAAAATTTTGGTACTAACAATGATCATCTCTAGGATAATCATAACATTTTACCTATTGCTCTTCATAGGATAGGATAATCATAACATCTTTTACCTATTGTTCTTAATATTCCTCAAAAAGTGGAGGTTATTATGGTCCTTATTCATAAAGTAGAGGCACAGGAAGGTTATGAGATTGCTGAGTGTTTGTAAAGTACTCTGGTAGTAAAACCAGGCACATAACCTGGGAGACACATGTCCCAGGCCTTTCCCTGCCTGCCAGACCACATTATTTATGCAATAAATTATGCTGGTGAGGATGGAGTACCTAATTCACAGCTCAGACACAGACTGTTTTTCCTAGCAGCATGCAGAAACCCTAATTCTCTGAATGCAGAGGAAGTCCTAGCTGGTGACAGTCCAAGGTAAAATCCATTCCACATATCTCTCACAGAACGCAGGTTAATGCAGCCTGAGAATTGAGGCCATGATATTAAAGTATAATTACCTCTTTTTTTCTCTGATGAAAAAAACATGTTGTTCTGATTGTGAAACTGTCTATGATTTGATTTGGAAAAGTAAGAATACTTGATGTCAACAGTAACTAATATTGTCTAATTAATTAATGTACCTCATGATGCAATATGTAATAAAATATGTTTTCTCACAGTATTGTGCTTTCACAGAGTGCCATTCACTGTAAAGGTTACTATCTTTCCTTTTATTCCAGTACAAAAGCTAACTGTAAAACTGGAAATCTTTCTGGGAAATTTCTTGGATACACAAAGAACATACAGGCCTGTTTTTCAATTTTCAGTGCTTTCTGAGATCCATATAAAGGGTTTTTTGTCAGCTTCCCATAGTTAGATGTGCAGAACCAGGTCCTGCAGGGTTGTGGTTTATTTTGCAACTTTCTCACAACTTTTATAATTGCAGATGTACATTAAGATAAAGTGTGAGTTGTTTTGCAAGAGTCTGTTACAATTTGCAGATTCCTATGTTGCTGGGTTTGCCGCCTTTAAAAAATGCTGCCTGTTCAAGAACAAAACCAGTGAATGCCACCAAAGTGCTGCCTTTTCAATGTTCTTGTTTTCTGTTTTTTACAGACTGCTGTATGAAAAGCTATGTCACACTTTGCATACAAGTAAGGAGGAAATATCTTGATCCTGTTGATTAATCATTTTTTTGACATTCAGTGTTTGCTTTGGAAAAACTTCTGAAAAATCTTATGAAGAGATGAATGCTCATCCTGCTGGGTATCCCTCACATATCAAAAAACTTTCAGTCATCTCAGCATGGCATTTTCCTTTTTTTTCCCCTTTCTTTCTTTCTTTCTTTCTTTCTTTCTTTCTTTCTTTCTTTCTTTCTTTCTTTCTTTCTTTCTTTCTTTCTTTCTTTCTTTCTTTCTTTCTTTCTTTCTTTCTTTCTTTCTTTCTTTCTTTCTTTCTTTCTTTCTTTCTTTCTTTCTTTCTTTCTTTCTTTCTTTCTTTCTTTCTTTCTTTCCCTCTTTCTTTCCTTCTTTCTTTCTTTCTTTCTTTCTTTCTTTCTTTCTTTCTTTCTTTCTTTCTTTCTTTCTTTCTTTCTTTCTTTCTTTCTTTCTTTCTTTCTTTCTTTCTTTCTTTCTTTCTTTCTTTCTTTCCCTCTTTCCCTCTTTCCCTCTTTCCCTCTTTCCCTCTTTCCCTCTTTCCCTCTTTCCCTCTCTCTTTCTCTCTTTCTTTCTTATTACAAGCAGCCTGTGCTTGACAAGGACAAAAAATAGCCATACAAGATAGTCCAGACAAAGCAATTGCAGTGACTTCAAAAAAGATTTCTTCAGTCTTTAAGCCACAATTAGATGCCCAATGCTCCAGGAAAAGTCTGTTAGACAAGATGGTTATCTAATGTACCATTGTGCAACTCAATAGTACCTGCCTGCACCCAGAACCCAGTCTTCCCAGAAGTGTCAGAGCTGGCAGTGACAGCTAAACACAAATGCTTTACTTAGGATAAACAGATTCTGTAATGACCACACAGCTGTGTTCACACCTCTTACTGGTGTCAGCTGGCTAACATCAAGATTAGCATGAACTTTTATCAATATTATAGGGAGGGAAAGAGGAGAAACATCACCATTTATCCTGATTCAACAAATGTCAGAATGTCTGTGGCAGCAGGAGATGGTGATCCACATAGTGATGGCACGTACACATACTGGGGTGTGCAAGGCAGGCATGCGCGTTCCATGCTCAGGAACATGCCCACAGGAGACCAGCTTTGGCACTGGGCATAAATATGTCTAAGAAAAAAGTAATTCATCTGTGTCCTGCTTAACTTGGTCAAATAATATCCATAATTTGTCATTCAAATTGTTTGAATATTAATTTTTCACATTATAGATCCAAATTAGTCAAACGACATTTGTCCAATTATTTAAATCCCCGTGTGTTTCAGGAAATAGCTGGTTAAATTATTGATAGTTATTTCTACATTATTTACTCAGTCTTAATAAACCACTGAAGTGCTGGTCTGAGTAAGTTTGCTCCCGCTGGTATTGTAGCAGTGTCCATATATATGCTTCAGTCCCATGATGCCCCTTTCTGACGGGTTTTGGTTCACAGCATTATCGCTGGTGGCCCTGATGCCAAGTGCACTGACTTCTTAGACTTCTCTGATTTGCAAGCAGTGCCTTATGAGCAACCCTGTTGGTTCTGTGCTCATTTATGAAAATTTACTCATGATACCAATATTAGCAAGAAATAAATACAAGTGATATAAGTGTGAAATCACCCACAGTTTACACAGGGTCTGAACATGATGGGACAGCCTCATCTCATGGCAATTGAAAGTGTGAAACTGCCTGCGCCTGCTAAATCATCTTGCTTTATTTATTTAGGTGAAGTAAAACATCCCTGTGCTTTACACAGTTTTCTGCCTGAATCTAGCCAGACGCCTTCCTCCTGCAGGACACCCGCTGCTCCCCGAGCCCCTGCCTTGGGAGGAGCTGGCTCTGCCCGGGGAATGCCAAGGAGTGGAGGAGGGCACGGTGCCAGGGCTGGGGGTGGTGTCGTGGGTCAGGAAGGCCCCAGGGAGGGTGCTGCCAGGTCAGGGCACAGTGAGGGACAATTCAGGGCCCAGGCACTGGGGGACATGGCACACATAATCCCGGCAAATCCGCTCCCCGCTGGCCTGGCTGCTGGGTGCTCACAGAGACTGTGCAGGTGGGTGATGCTGAGGACGGAAGAGATTGTTCTGTCAGTCTCACAGAGATCGTGCAGTGATGCTGAGAACAGGAGAGATTGTTCTGTTGGTCTCACAGAGATCGTGCAGGTGATGCTGAGGATAGGAGAGATTGTTCTGTCAGTCTCACAGAGACCGTGCAGGTGGGGGATGCTGAGGACAGGAGAGATTGTCCTGTCAGTCTCACAGACTCTGCTCCCACTCCCTCCTCCATGGAGGGTCCTGTCGAGCTGGCTCTAGCAGAGGGGCCGGGCGGGCAGTGCTCTCACCATGTGTGCTGCCTCTCAGCAGACAGCTGCGTCTGCTTTTCTGCCGCTGAGCAGCTGCAGAGGGACGTCGTCACAAGTTTCCATTGCTGTCTGATCTCTTGCAGTTTCTGTAAGTCACTCGGGCAGGAACCTGAACAGGAAATATTTTAGAGTGCAAGGTGTATTTTAGTAGCAAAACTGAAACCATCAATGTCAAGTCTGAAAAACAGATGGCCGATAAAAGTAAAATACAGTTCATTCAGGAAGCACATTAATAGATGCAGGATGCTAATAACTCAGTGACTTGGGTGGCTGCACTTCTTCTGGCACAGCAAGACCACCCCACTCCTACAGAGCACAGCTCAGTTTTCTGCAAGGTCCCTCTCTGCAGAGGGTCATGCTGTTCCTCTTGGCTTCTTCATCTGTAGTCTGCCTGTATCTTGGGAGGCCAAGGACCAACCAGCACTGGGAAAGGAAGCTCTAAATATTGTAAAGAAAACTCATTTTGACACAGGGACCTTTATACAGCCATCTGTAAGAATGAGAGTTCTCTGGCCTGATCCTGACCACATCACTTGCGGGCAACTGTATAAAAATCAGGGATACTGCCTGGCAAGGGTGGCCCTGGGGTGCCCTGGAGCAGAATGCTCTCATGGGCCTCTCAGTTGGATGCAGGGGACATCTCAGCTCCTCTGGCAAGCCAGCCCTGGGGTCAGTAGTTCAGGGTGGGACAGCAGTGAAATGTTTTTCAAACCCTTGTGTCCTAGAGAATATGGTTCAGCCTTACCAGCAAGCTCACAGCGCCAGAAAACTGAGATGCCCTGAAGCTGCCCTTACCACAGAGCACCTATCATACACTGTGACTCCCTCATCTCTAAGCTCTTACATAGAGGCTTGCTTTTTTCTTTTTCCAGTAAAAAACATTATCAGTTTTTGGCAAAGCAGTTCTTAAAGAAGTGGTTTGTTTTCCAGCTGAAGGAAAAAATTATCTTAAGGGAAATATCACTTCCCAATTTGTTCTGCTAAGCAACAGAGATGTGCAGAGCAAAGCAGAGATCTGCAGATGAGGAGCTTGGTCAGCAGCTTCTCCCTGCATAGTCAAAGCACCAGTAGTTCATATGTGGGAAGAATGCCAGGAAGCCAGAAGTATATTCCCATGTCTGTGTGAAAAATCCTCATATCATATAACAGTACTCATTAAGAAGCATGCACCAGTATCATAAACTTTACGCTCCTCATGGAATTTTGAGCTGCACTGGTATAAAAATGTCTCACATTTAAAGAATGAGTAATTATCTAAATTTCTGCAAGTAAATGCAAGTCCAAATTCCTCAGCAATCTCTGAGCAGTTGCAGCCTGCTTTGAACATGCCTTGCTCAGGATGATGAAATCAAGGAGGCTTACAGCAACTGTGACTGGAAAAAAAACCAGCCACAACCCCCCCAACAAACAAACAAGCCAAAACTAAACAAAACAAAACTAAACTAAACAAAACAAAAAACCCAAACCAAAACCAAAATCTAAACCAAAGAAACTCCCGAACATTTCTTCAGAGCAGCAGATGCGAGAAAATACCACAGTTGTTCGGATCTGCTTTTAGACACAAGGCTTTCTGGGGCTGGGAAGGCACCTTTGGGCCCACTGGGGTTCACTGCTGACACAGTTCGCCCCAGGAGTGCACTGGGGGTTGTGCACAAAGCACAGAGACAGGGGCTGGTGCTCTGAGCTTCACCTCTCTGCTGGGCGACAGCTCCAGCCCCTCCGCCTGCTTCTCGGGCTTGTTTGGTTTGGTTTTGCTAAGCGCTGCTGCTTTCAGTTCCTCTACAATAACGGAGCTTGTGTACAGAAAGGTCATCCTCGGGTCAAGCCAGGATATTTTATCTTTTTTTTCAAACCTGGTATGCAGACAAGCCTTATCCTGTAGAGATAAAGTGAATTTAGGCATTTTGAAAAAGATACTGGAAAATGTTAAAAATAATCATTGGACCACAGATTTTGAATGTTTTCTTTTTCTGTGAGCATCATTAATGTGTTGTAAATGTGGAATAAATGCTCAGTGTCCCTGAAAAGAGCACAATAACATAGCACATCTGGATCAGAATGAGTTTATAAAAAAAAACATTATTAAAATGAACTGACAGGATTAACCACTGTAACTGAAGAAAATAAAATCCACATTTCCCCACTGAATGTGAGCTGCATTTTTACCATATAGGGAAGTATGTGTCTCTTTTCAGCTGCTAGCAAGAATTGATCCAAACAATTCTTTTCCTGATTTTAACTTCAAGGCTAATCAGTGTAATCATTTTCTGTGACAACCCAGAGAGCTCTGTGGTGGTGATGGTTGTTGTTTTGCTAAACATCTCCCTGAGAAATAGATTTTGGCCAAAGGCAATGTCATGTGTTGTCCCCCCTCCTGTGTCTCATTGTTGTGTATCTAAAGTCTGTGCCCAAGGGCAGCTTTTTTCTCCCTGGGTATCTGGATATTTCTCTGGGGAAAGGTATTAAACAACTCTGCTTTGCTGCTGCTATGCCCTGATTAGGCCATCAAAAATTGGGTTAGCAACAGCATGGAGGATTTATTTCAGGTGCTGCGTGCTCACCAAGGAGTTCCCTTGGCCAGTGTGCTCAAGTGTGTTAGGAAAACATCTGTAGACTCAATCCTCTTTTGGTGGACATCATGCAAGCATGCTTGTCCTGCAAGAAGTGTGTTTGTCCTGCAGGTCTTTGATTCTGCAGAGGAAGAACAGCCTGGAGCTGAAGTTTGCTGGCCATGTTGCTCTGCTGTAAGACCACTGCCCTGGGAGGGTGTGGGATCAAGTCAGAGAGAGCTAGAATGCAGTAACATCGATTACCAGCACCAGGTCTGGTGTCCAGCTTACCAGGGCAAAGCTTGTCAGCTGAGAGGAGGTTCTGATTGAACAAGAGACATGTATGAGATGTGACTTGTAATACTAGCCCAAGAACACAAACCCCTCTCCTTGATCCCACTGGCCCTGTGATGCCTCTCTTTCCTGGCAGAAGGGGCAATCTTCTAGGGAGCCCACTGCCTGTCCCATTCCTTCCAGCAGCACAACTTGCAAGACAGCAAAGCAACCTTGCTTCAGCCCAGGTCCACCATGGTAAACCAAGGGAACATCCTGCACAGCAGGAGGGAACACTGAGGTCCTCCAGGAATGATACAGCCAAAGAAGGTGAGAGGATTCTTTTTTCAGCAACAGAAGAAAGGGAAATCATTTCACTGATGGACCACCATGCTTTAATTTTTGTCTGTTATTACTGATTTTAATAATGCTCTGGCTTGCTGAAGTTAGTTTTGTGGAATATATCTTCTGTTGTAAAAACTGGAATTGGTGTTAACTTCTGTGGGAGAAAGGTTGAACCTCATAGCTGCAGCCCATCCATGCATTTTATTGTCACTTCATCAAACCTGGGAGAAATATAACCAGTCCTGGGACAGCCTGTACAATGCAAAGGCATCTTGACGGCCAATAAAGGGCCCCAGATACTATAGAATCAGACCCTACAGACGCAGTTTTAATAGGTGGTCAGTATGAAGAAGTTTGCATGGCTACCGTTGGTGAGAGAGCAAAGGGGACTCTTATCAGCATGATGCCAGCAGTCATGTAGTTTGAGTGAAAGTGGGCAAGCTGGCTCTTTGGTCATGGTGACTGACTTCTCTGTTTTTGCAGCTGGATTCATGGGGAGCAAGGCACCTGGAGATCTTTTTTGGGGGGAACAACAGAAGAACAGCAGAAGATTTTGGCTGCCCAGCCAATACTCTGAGTGTGTCAGACCAAAGCTTAACTGCTGGGGAAGGTCAATGGAATACAGTCAGAGTAAGGAGGTAAAGGATGTTTGTGAATATCATACAGCCATTCCAGCTGTGCCATCTCCCTGCACAGCCATTCCACAGAGGGCAAGTTCTGAGTCATGGACAGATCCAGTTGGCCCCAGGCAGAGCCTGCTAGACCCTGTTATTTAACTGGAAAGTAGAGAAGGCATTTGTCTGCACTGCTAAGCAGGACAAAGCACCTTTGGTTCCTAGCCATGGCCCCCTCCACCTCAAAACGTGGAGGGTTTTCTAGGGAAAGAAAATGGCAGGATTACACACATTTACCACTCCCTTCCCCTTTGTTCTCACCCAGTCCTCTGCACTGTCTCATTAGGACAGTATTTGGCTCCTGTAATGTACATGAACACATCCACAAAATGCAGTGAGTCAAAGCAACTATCCATCTTCTTGTGCAGGTATCTTGGTTTTCTGGATATCCAGCATATCTGAACACCTGCTTAGACATTGCCAGAATTTGACATGGGAGTATAAAATGATGGATCCTTTCTATATCTCTGGGATTCATTACAAGGTGCTAGGAATCTGTGCAAAATGAGATCATCCAAAGAGAGTGTGAGAGACAGCTGAAATGAGAAATATACACCTGCACCAGGCAATTCAGCAGCAAGTTATGAACAATTACCTCTCTGCTTTCTGACTATCTGGCATAATGCCCATGAGAAAAGGGGAGTATTCTCTTCTGCAGGTTGTTGGTAGCCCCTGCGGTCTGCAGACAAGGCAAGAAGCAAAAAACTTGTTGCTGTCCTAGACATCAGAAAGGTTTCCCTTGGGCCAGCTGTTTTTGTAAAAGCACCAGGCTAGCTTTAGTTTGCTAAATTTCAGGCACTAACAAACCTGTATAGTAGGTTTGCAATGTAAAACATTGGAAAAGTATTCAGCGAGCCAAAAGTCCAGTTATCTCTGGTGTAACCAGCTGAATTAAGTAGAGCTACATGGGGAGAGGGTGGAGGCTGTGAATTTCGTCAGTCTGAGAGATATCTTTGAAACTCTCGCATTTTCATCATAGAAAAAAGGAACATCTGGACATATTGTGCAAGGGCCACATTCTGCTTTCAGTCATGTTGAGGCAAACCCAGAGTTGTCCCAATGGGACAATCCAAGATTTACCCCAGGATAAACAAGCACAGGATCTGTCACCATATTTTTGATTTTATTCTCTAAGCTTAACCTGTTTGTGCCCTGTGTGCACTAATTTTCTGAATTGTTTTCTCCTTAAATGAGATATAGGAGCAGGAGGGAAAATCTAATAAGTCTCAAATTTTTAATTCAATTGAGGTTTTCATAATTCTTAGCATTCTCTAAAAACCTTTGTCTTGTATCACCCTTTCTGAACTTTTTTTCTCCCCTGGGCAACCTGTAAATTATTATTTCTACCTTCCTCTCCCTCTACATTGCTTACTCTTCTTTATTTTCCACTTCCAGTAAACAAGAATTAACAACTGAGAGTTTTGTTGTTGTTTTTATTTTCCCACTGGCTCCAAAGACCTCAGCTAAGAAAACAAAACAAGACAGTTCGCTCAGGGCCATGCTGGGAATTGTACTTTTCAACTATCTCCACTGTATGCCTCTGACACTCCACAAATTATGAAGAGCTGAGGGAACAGGAAGAGGCTGTCAAATGCAGCAGTCTTGTGCTTGTTTGATTTATTTCTAATTTGTCTTAATTTCTCTTCTTACTCTCTTACTAAACCTTCAATTCTGTCATCTTTTGGACAGAGCCAGATTTGAAGCTGCAATTTTTTTAGTGAAAAATAATCTCAGGAGTAAGACTCACAGGCCAGATTTTTGGAGATGGCTCTTCACACCTGAGGAAGTTAAACTTCTTCCAGCAGAGTAGCTCAAACACTTTGTGAAACTAGGGTCTCTGTGAAAGTATTCTAAAGAGAAAGGAACCTTAAGTACAGCTTTGCATCCTGAGATGCTCAGCAGTATGAGACAGCCCAGCTCCGTCCCGGGTGCTGCATGTAGGTGTTGACTTCTGTGTTTTGTTGTGATATGCAGGGGTTCAGGTTTTGCCCACTCTGCTTTTCCTCTTGCATGGCTAGTGCATTAATCACCTAACACATTTTTCTAATATTTGTATTTATAATGGGGAAAAGGGGTATTTGCTGCAGAAGTCCCAGGAAAAGTATCTGCAAAGAATATGGGCACTAACTTTTCCTACCTGTCCCTGCCTTTCCTCCCACTCTTTACCATGAGGCACTTGGGAACTTGTAGCATATTGTGCTTGAAGATAGCTGCTTTTTTTCCTAAGAAAGTAATGTTCTTGCCCTGGTAGACATGAAAGAGCATCTTCATACAGACATTTCCTGATGCTTCTCTTTGCCAAAACTAGAACAGTGAAGCAGAAGTTGATGCTCAAATAGCCTTGGTGTAAGGACAGTGTGATGCATATAATGCATATAATTTTAAAAAGTTAGCACAAAGAAATGGTTGTTATTTTGCTTAAACTGAGCTCAACTCAGTAGCTAATTAAGTGCAGACTTTTTCCATGGTTATATGCAGTTTTCAAATTCCTATAATACAAACTGTTTCAGAGGATAAGTTAAATACAGAATGCATTGAGTTTGGTAGAGAAAGTTTAAAGGTCTGCATTTTCCCACCAAAGCTATGTCATATCAGCTACAGAGTGGGGGTGTGTGTGTGGAGGGGTTATGACCTCTTTTATTTTTACAACCATTGCCATGATTTCATAATACTGGCAGCAGTCACTTCAAGCAAGGGACTAGACTTTATTACTATAATTATATGCTAGTATGTGGGCATAAAACAGAAAAACTTTTCTATAGATAAATGCCAGTAGCAAAATCCTTTTGTCCAACAAGCAGTCCCTTAGCAATGTTATGAATATTATATTGACCTCAATAAAAGCTATGCCAGAAATGTCTACTGTACATGGCACAAGTCCTGTGTTCTTAGGCAGCTTTGTTCTGAGAAATGAGCAGCACTGAGAGCATGCAGCACCTTTTCTTTGCAAAGCATGTCAGAGATGTTCACTCATGGATCATAACAGTCCATTGTGAGAGGTAGTGACGCCGCCTGAAATGGGGGGAAAACAGGGAGGGTTCAGTGGCTGGGGGTTTGTGGAATGTGGGGCAGATGCAGGACAGGTCAAGCCACTGGGCTCAGCCAGCCCAGCACCCACGAGCATACTGAATTTCTGGGAGGCACAAAAAGGATGTATCCTCTAGGGAAGCTGAGGCACTGAGCCCCATCTCCACTGTTCCCAGACAAGCTGCCTGCACTGGCAAGTCAGATCCCGCCCACGTGGGAGCTCCATCAGCAAAGATGAAGGGGTTGAGGAATCAGAGAAGACAAGAGCTTTGTTGAGGTCCATCACTCTTCTTCAGCAGCTTCTAAGGCCTTTCAGCCCAGCTATGAGAGTTGCAGAGCCACGGTCCTACCAGCCACCTAAACCTGACTTGTGTGAAGCCTGGGCTTCTGGTGATGCATGAAATTAGAGATCAGGGCCTGTGCAGGGTGGTCCCTGCAGCACAGAGAGCTCTGAGAGAGGTGGCAGCAGCGAACCTCCAAATGTGAGAATACTAAAGAGAAAAAAATTTTATCCTGAGCAAAAGCTGACTTTGCCATCTGAAGTGATTTTAGACTTGATGACTCTCGTCTCATGAATCTGCACCCCTCTTGGGCAGAGTGGGACTGATGGTTGGTGAAGCAAGGGCCTCAGCAAGGGACTTGTTCCTTTGGCAAAGGCTAAGCAGGAGTTACTAGCAATTTAGCAAATACTAAAAAAAGGGACATGAACCACAACAAATTATTGATCTTGATTTTTTTTCTTCACATTTCCAATAACCCTGTCCTTGTTTTCAATAAGGTGATAGAGGAATACAGAGTAGTAAATCCATCTTTGAGGAATTTTATTGGTTTTCTCCAGTGCCTCTTTCCAGCTGTGTTAAATTTTCCATCAGTGAATTATATAAATAACAGCTCTGTCTCATGCTAGCTGGAGTTAGTAAAATTACTTTTTGTCAATATTTTACAATAACATTTTTGAGTACTTTTGTTGTTAGTGATCTGATTTTGACCGGTAAAAAATGGTATTTGCCATTTTTAGCATGTGGAAGCAGTATTGATGTATGGCTAAATAGTAAGCTGTTATTAACCATTTGTTATCAGTCTTAAAAACCATGCAGTACCCAATGTGTTTCTGCTTGACTGAGACATTTCCACTGTACAAGTAGTGCAAAGAATTTACACCTGAAGGCCTGATTCTTCTGTGCTGATTTCCAAAGTTGTACTTACTCCCTTTTCAGTATGGTGGATCTGGTATTGACAGTATTAACAACCCTGTAACTAGGTTGAAATTTGAATCAAAAACTACCACATACAAAAGTCATGCTGCTGTTCAAGTGTGTGACGACAACCAGAGATGATCTAGCTTGCTTCTGACACCAGGTATATTTAGGAGTAGTTTTAGTGTGTGGCATGCTCATGATTGAAAGTAAAAATGCAGTTAGTAAAGACTACCAAAAGTGTTGGCCAAACACAACATAGGCCAACCCAGTGCTCATGCAAGTGTACTGAATTCCCCATCTACTCACCCCACAAATATTTTTGGCATTGTTTCCCTCAACTGGCACAGTCTCTTCCAGGTGGAATGCTAATCCTTACAAGGATCAATGATAGGCCTTATTCTCTCTGTAACTGATTTTTCTTTGCTTCCCATTCAGCAAGATTAATGAGCAAAGGCTGCCAGTGGTCTGTGAGATCACAGCTGGGTTGCTGGTTTCGAGTACTCAACACGGAACTTCAACAACGACTAAAGAGAAAAGGTACAAGATAATTTTATTGTACTGATGTTCTGGTAGTTATTATTCTCAAACTCCCACCCCACTAGTCTTTCTCATAGCTCATAGACAAAAATAAACAGAAACTTGTTTGGTCTCTCTTTTCATACATGGAGTCATAATAGGATTAGTAGAACACCAGCAGGGCAGCATAGGGTTGATCTGATGGTCTGTATAGCCATCCCACACTGCCTAGACCCTGGCTAGAAAATGGAAATATATTTGGGAGAAGCCAAGACATCAAAGCATGTTTCCCAAATAAGCAATCATTAGGCATGGTCTTAAGAGCCTACATGGCTAATTTTTTTTCTGTTGAAAGAATAGGAAGGAATTACTCAAGTCAGAGTTGTTCAACAACAAAAACACCTGAGTTTGGCTAAGCATAAAAGATATCCACCTCTGAATTACTTTCACAGTATGCACAGAAGACCAAAGGAGGACCAGTCTGCTGTTTCAGCAAGGGGAATAAAATGTTTTTTTACCCTTGCAGTGGAAATACAGTGGCTGAAGAACAGACACAGTTTCTTGTCTTAATATTCTGGTTTTGTTGAAGCGCTCCACCAGTATGTGTGAACCCTTGGCAGATCATGAGCCTCATACTGGCAGGAGCCAAATGCCCACTGGTCCCCACATGTGGGGTGAGTGCCAGAGCTGGGCAGGTGCTGGGTGCAGCCACAAGAAGGGGAGCAGAAGAGTCAGCAGGGAAAACAAACCATGTATTTCAAGATGTATCAAAAATATATCAAAATCCTAGTGATATATCCGTTCCCACCCCCCACCACACACACAGTTCTGGGGATTTCCTAATAGCTGTCTTGAACCTGGAACACTGGTACTCACTGATAAAAAATTAATATTAAGCACTAATAATTATAAGTTATTATTTTATTAATAAATTTTATTTATCAATATTATATTTATTACCATGGCTGCTTGAATTTTTCCTTGATCATCCCTTTTTCCTACTGGATGGTTCATTTCCTTTCCTAAGAAGTAAACACACCATTACATGAAAATATCACTCAATACCAGAAGTCTGCTTTTCTGTTTCTGTGGTCCCAATGAGCTTCAGTTTCCAGGTCCAGTGTGGCAGTTCAGGGACAAAGTGCTTGGTTTCCCAATTCTGAAATGAAATGTTTATGTATGAACTTTACAATTGGTGCTCACAATTTATCAGAAAAAAATTAAACTCCATACAATTGTGCAATGCAGTTTGTAATAACATCATACTTTGCAGAAACTGTTTATTAATTGTCTATTTTTAAAGTTATGTGGAGTGGGGGAAACCAACATACCTCATGTGGGCCACTTCTCTAATTGGGCGTGCTGGATACCAAAGGGGACCATTTACATTTGCAGCTGCTGGTAGATAAGCTAAAATTAGACTAAATAAAAAATAGCAGCTGCATTTGTAGAAACGAATGAAAGCTGATTCACAGATGAGAGGCAGCTTGGGGGACTCAGGCATTGCTGCTAGATTTGACACAAAGGCTGGTCCAGTGTAAGATGCCCATGCCTACAAAGACACAATAGACCATAATGGTAAGCCAAAACTATGTACAGCCCAACTCCATTGCTGGGGAAATCTTTTCACCGCCCTGGCCTTTTTTTTTTCCCTCCTTTTTTTTCTCCTTTTTTTTTTTTCCTTCTTAAACATGTGGTACAATGTCTCATTATTAGGAAGAACACGCTTTCCTTTAACATGTCCGTCTTCTGCTATCCCCTCAGCCTCCCCCTCAGACTTTCCTTGGACAACCACACTTATTGTGGCCAATGCCAAAAAAAGCCCACTCTCTGCCTGTGTCCAGCCCCATACTCTGTGCTAACTACATGCCAAGACATTGACAGAGTGCAGGATCTTTCTCAGCAGCCATGTCAGGCTGGTTTTTTTTAGGATTCCCTTTCAAAATGCTAGTGCAGAGGAACTTCATGACCTCTTCTACCAGCAGCTCCATCTTGCATTGCCCCATGCATTATATTCAGATAAAAGGATATATTGTGGGATTTAAGGCTCAGTCTGTGTTACAGGGAGGAGGGCACAGAACGGGCAGACTGCACAGGCTGTGCTCCCTGAACAGTCAAACTGGACTTTCCCTGGACAAAAAATACAAAAATTTTAACTGGTTTTCAAAGGGAATCTCAGCAAAATTACTTCCAGCCACATTTGATTAAAATGACTCTCTCTTGTTAGGAAGAGTGGGACTGTGCTGTTCATGGCAATACAATATAATACAGGTTGTAAGGATTCCAGTGTGATGTGTTGGAGAAATTGATGTGACAGCACAGAGTCAGTGAAGACCTTAATGTCAGGCTGTTCACTTCCTGCTGCTCTGGTTTCCATGAAGGATTTTTAGCTGGGACCCCTCACAAGCACAGTGCCCTGGGAACAACCCACACGCCCTCAGCACCTCTGAAGTGCAATGCAGATCTTTAATCCCCAGGACCAGGGAGCACATGCACAAAAGGAGTCTGATGCCAACTCTCAGGCAACTTCACCTCCACACTTGTGCAAAGTGGAAGAGAGTCTTTACCACCTAGTGAGGGCTCAGCTATCCTCTTCTCTTCACCTCCTCTGTGCTTCCACTCCCAGGTCCTACTGGGACATTGGCTGGAAGCCACATCACCTCTGCCAGACTGCTGCAGCAACAGCTCTTACCATTTGGCCTGTGCAGGCCTGCGCTGACCACAGACAAGCTGTAACTCCTGCTTGAACCAAAAGGATCCAAAAGCAAGGCAGAGGTTACCAACAAGTTGCATTCACCTTCAAACAACATTTCTGAGCAGATCCTTCCCTCATGCTCCTCTGCATATCCACTCCTTGCCCCAGGGTAATTTCCAGCAGAGCCTTCCAGCTGCCAGGCAGTCACTCTGCCTCTGCAGTGCAGCTGGGTCCCCAGATTAAATTCAGAGCCTTACAGGACAAATTGAGTACTACCGTTGGTAAAGGGCTCACTGCCATAGCTGAGATAGCAGGACCTGGATTTCTGACTTCCTCCTTCACTGTGAAAAGCCTTGTTTGAGAGTCATCTCTTAAACTCTACAGATTCACCCTCACTCTTAAATAAAATTCTTGGATTTAATCTTATTTTCAGCTTTTGGGTCCAACTTCAGTCAGAAAGTAGGACAAAGTTTTACTTGCCCTCTATGCTTTGGTGCTTGTGCCACTCCCTGGGAAAACAGGAAATGTACAATAAACCTCATTGGACTGAAGATGCAGATGAGCCCATATCTCCTATTTGAGGAACTATTAAATTAGAGAAGGAACAATTACTGGCTGCATACAGAAGGGACTGCCCAGTGTGCATCAGATCTGGACACATACTGGGCAGAGTTTGATGTAACTTGGGAGTGTTCTGCCAAAAACCAGAGGCAACTGTATTTATGAGGAGGAACTTTTAGAACGGCAATTTTGTTATGAGGCATTGCAATTCCACTTAAGCCTTCCTTTAGACAAGTCTTTTCCTTGCTAAGGCTTAAGTGTCCTGTTTAATGGTCAATGGCCTTGGATGCCAAAGCACCAGACAGAGCAGGGGCCCTGAGAGCTCTCCCTCTTGGCCAGTTGTAAACCGTGCTGCAAACCTGTTTGGTAGCCCTTGTGTGAATGGGGCCTTTGTTAGCAACTGATGAGTAGGATGTTCAGAGAACTTGGGAAAATATGCTTGGCAAGTAAACTCACCTAACTAATAATAAAAATACTCTTCAAATTTGCCAGGCTTCTTTGCCTCAGGCGGGAACAATAAAGTCAATGAATTGTTTAATGTGAGGAAATAACAAGAGAGGGAAGAAAACAAGCATGCTGTTCCCTGATGCTGTTTTGGAATTTCTCTTGTGTTGATCCTGTTCTGGATTGACAATAAAAGTCTTTGGCATGCATCCTGCAAGGAAATCAAAAAGGACAACAGATATGTGATTCTGTTGAGAGTTATAGCACACCTAAGCGTAGGGATGGACTCCCTGATCTAAGGCATTTTTCATTTGTAGCTGGGGTGATCCTCTATCTGGCAGGCACATGTTTGATTTTGAATGTCTTAAAAGCCAGAGTACTTTCATGGGAACACTCTCAATGACATGAAGAGCTGTTTGAAACTGCAATCCTCCTCCACAAGAGGCCCAGAGCAGGCACTAATTAATGGGATGGGTGTAGCACATACCTGCCTCTGGTGGGAAAGAGCTGAGCCTGAGAACTGCATCTCCGCATATCCAACCACTACATTCTCCTCTCTGTAAAGCCAGAAGGCAGAAAACAATTTCAACTTTTAAGAAGAGGCATAATACCTGTATGTAAGGCAGGAATTTGACTTAGAAATTGTACTTCTTGTGACCTGGAAAACAGTTCCACCATTTTCCCATCACTTTTCACTGTCACCTCTCAATTGAAGACACAGCAGCCCTGAGCATTTTAAGGAGGAAGACATATACTAAGAGCTTGCAAATTGAAGTGAGCACTAAACTTGTTAGGTACTAATCTTGTACTTTTGGAAGACTTCTTTAATTTCCAAGTTCTGCGTCTTAAATGACTCCTTACATAACTTGCTGTTTTATGTCTTTTCCTAGATAGTATATTGGTAATCTTGGCCTGAATGAGATGGATTTCTAGGTAGTAGTTCCTGTTATTTTGCAATTCATAATTAAATACCGATGGATTTTTTTCTTTCTAGTAGCAAAGAAATAGAGGAGAGAGATTGTTAGCTAGGCCTACTTTTGATTGTGGTGAAAGAATCACAAAGCTGAACTTTCCTTATTCTTATTCGAGCTGTTCATTGGCATGTGGGAGGAATGGCATTTTCTGCAATGCCTAGTGGTGCACTACCATGCCAGATCGTTACAACTTGGAGTAAGAGCACATTGCTCCATGCTGGAAAATGCCATGGACTGGTTCCTGTGTTGCTGGTTTTTTTCTGAGATTATAGATCTCATCAACACTTAGGTCTGGGCCGTGCTAAAGGTGGAAGAGCAGAAGAGTCTCACGGTACAGCAGTCACACTGCTAAGCATCCTAAAGCTACCACAGGTCTCTTGGGTTAACTTTATCAGAATATCACATTTTAAACTACAGAAGTATGATCTTTGAATGGGAAAATACAGACTTGAGGTGTGATATAGAATAAAGCACACCTCCACAATTTGCAGAGTCAAGCCCCACTTAAGATGCAGCAATTTTCACAGAATCACAGATTTACAGAATCACCAAATTAGCTAGGCTGAGATCATCAAGTCCAACCTATGACCTAACACCACCTTGTCAACTAAACCATGGCACTGAGTCCCACATCCAGTCTTTGTTTGGACACCTCTAGGAATGGTGATTCTACCACCTCCCTAGGAAGATTATTCCAGTGGTCAACCACTCTTTTTGTGAATAATTTTTTCCTAATGTCTAACCTAAACTTCGCCTGGTACTTCTTAACACTATGTCCTCTGGTCCTGTCACTGGTTGCCTAGGAGAAGAGACTGACCTCCACTTAGCTACAGCTTCCTTTCAGGTAATTGCAGAATGTGACAGCCTCCCCTGAGCTTCTTTTTTTCCAGGCTAAACAGCTCCAGCTCTCTCAGCCACTCTTCACAGGGCTTGTGTTCCAGGGTCTTCACAAGCTTTGTTGCCCTCTTTCTTTTTTTTTTTACCCAGTGGCTTCCTGGGTTGCAGCAAAGTTCTCACTGTCCTCTCCAGATCCCTATGGAAGACATGTTTTCTCCATAATATAAAAGGTTCAGGTATGGATCAACTGAAGTGAGGCCTGTGCTCTCTATGTCTTTTACTGACTGCTGTTCACAGTTTCTCTTATCCCATTGTGCCTCCCAAGGCTGTGTACATGCCCAGCAGCTGGGCAGGATGTCAGCACCCCACATGTCACTCACTATCAGACCTTCCTCACTTGCAGGCACAGTGAACAAGAGAGACAGACAGTCTCTCTTCCATGTGGGATTACACTGCACACTGCAGGTGGGAGCTCTGCTATGGAGTGGACAAGAGGGAACACTGAAGGCTGGGCGCTGGAGCCCTGAAAAACATAGGGGTGCAGTTTGTAATCCCAAGGGAAAATTTGGCTGTAAGTACAATGCAGTGGAAAGCCTGATCTGGAAGTGCCTACCCTGCCACCTCTCCCTCCTGCTAGGATGGGAGGATGTCCTGTGCCATCTGTACCATTCCAGTGAAGCCGCAGCTGGCGCCTCCATGTGCAAGGCAAGCTGCAAGCTCCTCAGCTCTGTGACCACCATCAATAATGCATTCACAGCAGAGGACAGGATGGAAGAGTCAGTCAGCTAACAGTGCTCTCAGGCTGCTCAATGGCACCACTGTCTCTCTGTGAGCACAGTGAGCACCCTGGGCTGTGCATGTGCAGACGGCTGCACACTCCCTGTGAGGATACACCGGTAGGGCGGGGAGGTTGTGTTCTAATCTCAAGGCAGGCTCAGCCCAGGCTGTCAAATTTACTTGGAATTAAGGAAATCATGTTTTTTCCTGCCTTTTCCTCCTGCCCCTTACTTAAATAACCTCTTCTGTTAAGGAAGAGGCCCAGATGGCAAACAGCCTGCAGCTGTGCTGCTTGGGGAATAGTGCAAGGAAACAAGTCTCACACAGCAGGAATAGCTCATGGACTTGTTGGAGCTTGTGCAGAGCAGGACTCCTTTAATCACCCTTTCTCAAGGTAAACTGCGTACTTTCATTCAGCTTCATTTCTATGTTCCCCATTTTCCCCTCCCATTTGCTGCAATTAATTCAGGTCTGGTCATAGGTACTTGTGCAAGGCTTTTCACACTCAGGGATTTCATCAGGTATTTTCCTTTCCCTACCATCCCTTCACACAGACCTTCTAGACCATGTACTACCTGATCATCAGTTCAAGTCTAGACACTTAGCCCTCAAAATCTGCTGAACCTCTACTTCATGTGGATATTGCTTAACTCCAATACTGACTTCACCCCACAGCAGGGGGACTATTTGCACAAGTCAAGGTGCAGGAGATACACCTTCATCCTTCTCAACCCCTTTTCTACTTCTGGCACAGGTATACACAGTGTTCAGCACATAGTCTAAAGCTTGTCTGTCTTCTGCTTCTCTGTTCTCAAATGTCTAAAATCTTTATTTAGAAACAGAGAAGGGAGGACACAAACAGCTTGCAGTGCTTGTTGATGTGTGTTGAGGGTGCCCTGAGCAGCAGCCACAGTTGCAGAGTAGCTGGGCAGATGTGCGTGAAGGAATCAAATCCTCCTCTAGGCTGCTAACGTAAGTGTGATCAAATGGAAAAGATTAAAGTATAATGACATCATTTTTATGACATCAGGATCTAAAAAGGTCTTCTTGCCAGGAGACAACCAGGAGCAAGATGAGATTTATCAGAAATTCACTAGCTAAAGACATGTAACTCACAGTATTGTTTTGGACAAGTTTTTGGGTTGTTTCCATAAGGAAAGATGGGTTAAAAAATGTAATAGGTTTGATGCTGTTTCAGGGAAGTTGGTTCAGCACATGAGGATGGGACAGGTGAGGGTCCCACTCACTGAAAAGCAGCTCTCCTGTCTTTGCTTCCCATTGTCATGGGCCACGAGCTCAGCAATGGTGCCAAGGCAGAATATGTACAATGGGCAAGCTGGGGCGTTGCTCAATGGGGACAGAACTAACATGCTTAGCATGTGTCCTGGTTTCCAGAAGTTTAAGGTTTTGCTGAGGTGAGTACTCTAAAGTACATAATCTTGGCATTGCATTAATGCAGCTCTCTGCCAGCAAATTCCACAGTATTTAAAAGAAGCAATTTTCTCCTTAATATGCATTTAAGAATCTGTCATTACTCCCTGGTTGTACAGGTGGCATGATTTTCTGCCAGCGGCATGATTTCATGCCCAGCTGTAGGTAAAGGACCTGCTGAAATTCTGTGGAAATATTCTAGTTTTGCCTTGTACTTTACAGGACTGAAACAAATCATATTTACAGGGCACAGCTGCTGACAGAACTGAATAAACCATACATAGGGTTATAAACAAAACCCCATCAGAACCCCATTCTTGCTGGTCACAGTATCTCTCATATAATAAGACACAGTCCTCTGCCTTTCTTTAGTTCTTTCCCTATCACATCTTGCAACACATATCCATGCCATAATTTTCACCTCAAGATCTTAACTCTCTAGAGACCATAGTATGGTTCCTTGCTTTTGCTTATGTGTATAAATGGCAGCTGGAGAGAAACAGTCCTTTGTTTTCTTTGGCTAAGCTGTACTCTGAGCCAAATACTCTTCTCCTGCATCTCCAGGCAAGTTTTCTCAGACATATCCAGTGCAGCTACTGCCCCTTCACTGCAGGACAGCATGTCTTCCTCCTTGTGCCAGTGCTGCCATTCCCTGATTCCCCACTACCTGGAGATGCTGCCTGCCTTACTTTCAAATTTCCTACTTATCCAGACTTGCAATTTGTGTTACTGTAATCCATCATTTAATTCCAGTGCTTTTAAGATTTAGGTCTGTGCCTAACATCCTTCCTCCAAGATTCTGCCTCTAATGATTAAGACGAGAAAGAGGGACTCCGACTCCAACCAGTCATGGCTCTTCTGATCTCAACACAGAGAGACGTGCACAAGGGTAAAGGTTTCAGCCTGCTTGCATTTCCCCTGCTTGACTGCAGGAGCCTAGTGTGGGTTCAGGAGGGGACATGAGTGGCTGTCCCCTCTGTCCTTTCTGGGACAGAGTTCCCACCAGCAGTCTATAGATGTTGACAACTTGGTAATTCTGTGAGCTATAAAACCACTGGTCCTGTTTGACTCTAAAACTTTAATCTAGAAACTCCCCTTGGGACCCATGAAAACATAGCAAACTCTACATTTAAATGGGAATTTTGCAGTCAAAAACATGGATAATCCAAGGGTCATCAAATTAACAAACACTGTGATGCAGTTCAGTTTTGTAAACACAGTGGCTGCAGCTAAGCTCCCATGAAAAGCCACAGGACTGTGAAAACTGAAATGTTTGTTCTTACATTACATTCAAGGACACTAATAAAAATAAAATAAATAGATACTGGGACCAGAGGATTCTGAAATACAAGTAGGGAGAAAGTCTGAAATCTGAAATGGAAAAGAGAAAGAAATAAGGGTCAGTTATTGAAGCTGTTTTCATTTATTATATTTCCCCTACTGCTACTTGTCAGGACATCCAAACCACAAATTCAAGGAAGAGTTTTATACTGGAAAAACTTAAGTGGTATGTTTAAAGAGAAGACCTGTTGTCCAGCACACTTTTCCCTTAGTCATGCTGGCTACAAAAGAGATGGGTGGTGCTGGTGATGGATTTTTTCCCTTGCAAGGTGCTCTATTGATTTATTGGAATGTATTTACTGGATGAATCACACACAGAAGTGCTAAGGGGACCATGGAGCTTCCCTTGCAGACATGCATCCACTTCTGTATGTAATCCTTAATTAGGTAAGCATGCCCAGGTATTGGGCAATACACAGGCAGTCAGTATATATAAATGTACAAAGACAGCTGGAAGGTGGCCAGCATAACACCCACCCACAAGGGGCCAGAAGGAGTATCCCTAGAACTACAGGCCTGTTAGCCTGACCCCACTGCTTGGGAAGATAATGGAACACATCATCTTAAATGTGATCACACAGCACACACAGGACAACCAAGGGATCAGACTCAGGCAGTACACGTTTAGGAAAGGTAGGTCCTACCAGACCAACTTGATCTCCTTTAAACCAC
Organism: Setophaga petechia; assembly: GCA_024362935.1. Taxonomy (NCBI): domain Eukaryota; kingdom Metazoa; phylum Chordata; class Aves; order Passeriformes; family Parulidae; genus Setophaga; species Setophaga petechia. Next base: position 5,133,515 of record JANCRA010000004.1, on the reverse strand, counting down.
GTGATGCTCCTAGTGGATGAAGGAAAGGCTGTGGATATAGCCTACTGGGCTTCATCAAAGCCTTTAATACTGTCTCCAGTGGCATTTCCCTGGAAAATGTGACAGGCCATGGCTTGGACAGATGCACCCTTTGTAAGGTAAAAACTGCCTGGATGGTTGAGCACAGAGAATGGTGGTGAGTGGTGCCACATCCAGCTGGCAACTGGTTGAATGGTGCTCCCCAGGGCTCAGAATTGGGCACAGTACTATCCCATCTCTTTATTAATGACCTGGATGAAGGCATTGAATGCAGCCTCAGTAAGTTTGAGTATTCCACCAAGTTAGCTGTGGTATTGATCTGCTGGAGGGCAGGAGGCTCTACAGAGGGATCTGGACAGGTTGGAATGATGGGCTGAGGCCAATGGTGTGAGGTTGAAAACCAAATGCTAGGCCCTGCCATTAGATCACAACACACGCAAGCAGTGCTGCAGGCTGGGGCAGAGTGGCTGGAAAGGACCTGGGGGTGCTGGTGAGAGCAGCTGAACATGAGCCAGGCTGTGCCCAGGGGGCCAGGAAGGCCAAGGGCATCCTGGCCTGGAGCAACAATGCTGTGGCCAGCAGGGCCAGGGCAGGGATTGTCCCCCTGTGCTGGGCACTGCTGAGGCCACACCTGCAGTGCTGTGTCCAGCTCTGGGCCCTCACTGCAGGAAAGGCCCTGAGGGGCTGGAGAGAGTCCAGAGAAGGGCAATGGAGCTGGGGCAGGGTCTGGGGCACAAGTGCTGTGAGGAGCAGCTGAGGGAGCTGGGGGTGTTTATCCTGGAGAAAAGGAGGCTCAGGGGTGACCTTATCACTCCCTACAGCTGCCTGAAAAGAGGCTGTGGCCAGGTAGGGGTCAGTCTCTTCTTGCAGGTAACGAGGGAATGTGACAGAACCAGCATACAAAGCCTCAAGTTGTGCTAAAGGAGTGCTAGGTTGTGCATCAGGAAGAATTTCTTCATGAAAAAGATTGTCAGATATTGGAATGAGCTTCCCAGGGAAGTGGTGGTGTGACTGTCCCTGGAGGTGTTCAGCAAATGACTGGATGTGGCACTTGTTCCTATGGCCTAATTGACAAGGTGGTGATCAGTCAAAGGTTGGACCCTATGATCTCAAATTCCTTTTCCAACCTAAATGATTCTGTGATATTCAGGCATCCCTTCAGGCTACAGAGGACACAGCAGTACCCAGTACCTTCATTTCCTCTTGTGAGAAGGAAGGGTAAGGAGGAGTGCAGAGACAAGATTTCTGAGCAGCTTGAGCAGAGATTCTGATGGCTCCACAAACTCTCTTGCTTTTCATCTGCTTGCACAGTCTTATGCTCCAAAATTTATAGGTATCTTGTACAGTGCAAATCCAGTGCAAACTTTATCTAACCAAATATTTCGTCTTCCCTACATTTTTTCTCAAAAGCTTTCCACTTCCTTTCTTGACTACTCATTCTGCCTTCCTTGTTTTAAAAATCCAGCACTTTAGGCTCTCCACATGTTGTTGGAGAACCTGCCCCTTCAGGTGTTCTTTCATGCCACCTTCAAAAATATCCATTCTCCTGGCAAACCCTCCTGCCTTCTCATCCTTTATAATCCGTGCTTTTCTCATGACCTGAATTATTATCCCTGTAATTTGTCTTGTCTTTGTTTGACTTGTCTACCTTCTGTGGGAAGCAGTGTAGAGTGGAGAATGGGGCTTGCTCTGTCTCGAAGTTTGCTACTATCTGAGACCTCTTCAAACAGCAATAAATCTTATATCTGCCTCATTATGCCTCTGCTTCACAGTCTGTTCAGTCTGGATCTGATGGAAAAGCCCTCTGGCACATTGGGATTGCAGAACAGGTCTCCCAGAAGCCCTGAGGGACCCAGGCTGGATTTTCCTTGTGAGCATAGCTCTTTCAGTCTACCCTGAGGCCCAAGAACACGGCAGGTGTTCAGAGTGCCTGAGGGATGGCCTTTTTCTTTACTTAAAAATGGAGTGGAAGAAAGGACAACAATTGGGGAAAATATTACTATAAATGGAGAGACTCCTATTCCCTGCTGGCAGGAGTATTTTGTGAGTCATGGTTATTTTCTTTTGAATACAGAGCTTCTGTGAGCTGATTAAGTGGAATTAACAACGCACTCAGGAATCCTCATAGTTCCCTGTTTCTCTGATCCCTGTGGCTCTTATTTTACCTCTCCTGCCTTTGGGAACACTTGAGGAATTTATTAATGAGGTCCAATTACTGAAAATTGTGGATTTACAGTCAACATTCTGGCTAATGCTGGAAAGGAGCTTTTAACTCCTTGGGAATTTAAAATAAACATCAGAACCCACCTTCCCAGGCATTGTTGCTCCCCTAAACACCCAGAACAAGAGCTGGCCAGTTATCCCTACCAGATGCATCACCAGCTGAGGCTCCCAAGAAGCAGCAAACCACAGATCTCAAGATGGCTCTCAACATACTCTACATACTGGGGAGACCATGGGCAGGAAAGAGTTTCAATTAACTGTCCAATTATTGCCCAACATTGCATTTATTTGATCAAATTCCTTGTACTATGTGCAAAGCAGGGGCTCCTGGGAATATTTGATGCCAACTTTGAATGAGGGGTTGAGCTGAAAGGCACTCAGCAGGTCTTGGCACATCTTCTTGAGTTCAGAGGGGCTCCTGCAGCATTGACTTAATTTTGGCCTTTGTCATCTTCTAGCTCTTTACACAGACAATAGACCCTGGACAGCTGCTGATAGCAGTGCTGAGAGTCCCAGATTGGCAAGAGGTTTCATCACAAGTAGAGTGACATTGTTGGTGTACAATGAAAGTCTTCTGTAAAACCAAAATCAATAAAGCAAGGGCTAGGTTTAGGTATATAGTTCTATATTGCTGAATAAAAAGAGCTGGTAATTGATTCCTGGACCTGAGGGCAGGTAAAGCAAAGTGAGTCACTCTATACCACCATCTAATTCTGACGGGGTCCCTAAGGAACAATTGTTATTTTTAGTGTGTTGTAGGGTTTTTTTTAAAGGTGCTTGAAAATAAAGACTGCAGACTTTTCTGCAATTCATATAAACGGTGGGTTTATAGTATAAAACTTAGTATATGCATTGCATGAGCTTGGGTAGAGCATATGGACAGTGACGGTTCAATGTCCTTGGAAAAGAGTTGAAGGAATGAGGAACTAAGTCTGATGAGAAGAACTTATTCATGGTGCTTACTGGGAACAGCCCCTGACCAAACTATTTCCCAAGCCAGGGCTGGGTGCTGTATTGTATAAAGCCAGCTGTGGTCTTGTAAAGCAAAGCTGAGGGGTGGGCAAAGAAATGAGCTCTGCAGACCAGTGGCTATCCAGAGGTTAAGCTCCTCCATGGACCTCTTTTAGCAGTATGGATGAGCATTTCTCTCTCATGGACCTTTTATGAGAGCTCAGATGTCTCATGAAAGCTTACAGGTGAGGCAGTGACAAGCCTCTTTTTCCCTCTCTACCCAAAGTTATAATTTCATAGAACCTTCAGGGCTTTCTGGATACATTCACTGTTTTGTCAAGATTGGTTCAAAGGTTACTGAGATAGGACGGGAAGGCAGCTCCAGAGAAGTGTGCTTTTAGGGATGGTATGAACACCTACACCTTGCTTTGCTAAAAATTTGTGGCTGAAATCAGATCACATCAACTCCACTGTGTTTTACAGGAGCACTAAAGTTTCTGAGCCCTTCTGTCCCAGAAGTAAATTATATCTGTACTCTATAGCTCAGGGAGAGTACAAAGATCTACACTTGAAGATTTTCTTCATTCTTGTCTGTCAACTGAGGCTGCATGCTAGCTTTTAGTATTCTCCTAGCCCAGAACTGGGGCTATAGTAATTCCATATTTCAAAAGGGAAAATAGTCCCTTCCATTGCCTGCCTTATGAGGTGTGCCAAAAGTTGTCTCCCTCCCAAGCACCCAGCCAAGTTCCAGGTAGCTCCATCAGTAATATGGGGAAGTTTGGTGCTGAAACTCAGTGAGAAGTTTTCATTCAAAAGCATAGTATCAACCAAGTCTGAAGCGGCCAATGTAGCCTCAGAATGTCTGTCCTTATTATCCAGCACCACCTGCAATGACAAGGACATGATTCCTCTCCAAATATGGCAAGGAGTTCAAAGCCCTCCACACTAAGCAGACCAGGCTTCTTAAGCAAACAGATAATTTTCAATCTGGCTTTGTAGTCAAGATTCCAGTTATTGTTGTAACTCAAGGAGAATTGTGGAGTTGGAGTACAGGAAGCAGTGGCATCAGGCCTCGTGTCACTTACAAGGGAAGCTCTATCTAGGGCTCTGCAACTGCTTGTCATTGAACCACTGTTTTTCTGGAACAAGAAGGGGTATCCTGGTGATGAGGAGTTGACATCTGTGGCCCTGTGCAGTCTGCAAAGCTCACAAGGCTGCGCACACTTTCAACTAGATAAGGCCCCTTGGTATTTATGGGATTATTAGTTATTGAGAGTTATTTTTTTTTGCAGGGTAGAATTACCCTTTAGTCTATATGTCTCATTGTGTGAGTCACTATGTTGAATAACATGTGTTTCTTATATTTGGTGGGATGACCCAATACTCTGCGCTTCTATCCAGAAAGAGATTCTATTTAAACATCACTAGCCTTCCTTTTCTACTGTAAAATTCCCAAAAAATAAGCTTCATTGTCCTACAAATTTATTGTGTTTGGATTTTTATTTTTTCTATAATCAGTTGCAGGACCTGCAATATTAAGCCAGATCAACCATATGCTGGCTGATAGCATCTCGATTATACCAAGTTTGTATGTGTCCTAATGAAAGATGTGTTAATTGACAGAGGAGGATTCCAGCAGTCGGCTAGATTAAAACAAACAGAAAACGCATTTAACTTCCAGAATTTATGCCATTCCACTGGAACCAGTGAGACTATTCAGGTGCTTACAGCTAAGGACATGCATATTTGTTGGCATGGCTGCTACACCATTGTTCTTGCAAGGAAGGAGTAGTGATCCATCATCATCAAGTGTAACAGGGTGCTAGGGGCTACTTTCATTAGAGGGAACAGCAAAATTCCCATTGACTTCAATGGAAGCAGGGCAGGCTGTGACACAGAAGTAGTAAGCTTGTGTAAACAAAAGTTACAGAAAACGCTCCTCATTACAAGTATTTATGATGACTGTGGAGCCTGAGAGTCTTTTGGGTGTGGAGCCTCTGAAGTACAGCAATTATTAGTTCACTTTTCTCCAGTGTAATTAAGGCTAAAGCACATCAACAACACGCTAATTTTGAGCATGTGGTGCTGACTTCTAAAAGCGATATTACCTCAAGTCAGAGGTTTCTGAGAAAGCACAAATTGCATTAAAACACACTTCCACCTCTATACATTTTTTATTGACTTTCTGCTACAGGGAAATTAGTTTTAGTTTTGCTACTCTGATGTTCCTAGAGCAGTGGTTATCACTTCCTCAGGGTGGGAAGCCTCAAATTTATTCTAATATAGGTTTGAACCCCATTACAAATGTCATGTAGATGATCACACAATTAGGTGAATCTGCCTTTCTTATCCCATTTCTTGCACACACCTCCATATAGCTAGCAGACACCTCACTACAGACAGGCTTACAGTTGAAAATAACTGTTATAGTCAGTTCTGGGGGTTTAGATCAAAACTAACTCCACTACCTTCCTTGAAAACTAAGCAGCTGATTTCTCTATGACTCTCTAGCAAGTGGCAAAAAGCAGCGTGACTTAATAAGGGATAAATAAACCAAGAATAATTTCAGACTGCAAATTCCAGAAAGATTTCAGCTCAGGATCCAAACCTGAGAGCATCATGGCTGCAGAAATTAATTCATAAAGCTGTTCATATGCATCATAAGTATTTTCCATTTATAAATTTCTGCATCATATTTCCCAACTAAATCCTCAAATTCAAAATCTTTGTAAGAATTATTTATCCTATTTGGGAGGTACAAATTATTGCCTTGGAGTCCAGCTATGTCTTTGATCCAGACCTAGAAGAGAAATCTGATGAAGGTACAACAAACAGTGAAAAATGTACAATGTTTTTCAAAGATACAATAAATGGAGAAAAATTATCTAGCAAGAGTTACACTTCTATTCCAAGTGTCGGTTCATTCTCTTTTAACTGAAAGTATGAATGCTTGCAATGGTAGTACATTTACTCATTAAATTTATGATCTATAATGGAACTGAAGGTATTGCCACTAGCCAGGAGAGTGCTTTTAATGTTTTTGAATTCTTTGAGCTTTTGACTTTGGGATATTGCATTGAGACAACTTCTGTTGCATAAACAAATACATTGTTTTGTTCTTCACTTGAACTAAATTTTTCCTTTTTCCCAGCATCACTTTTCTTTATTATGGTACTGTGTATGCCTTTTCCTTATCGTGATCGAAGGACCAGAATAGCAGCAATTTGGAGGGGTTTTTTAAGTCTAACTGCCAGTATGTTTTATAAAATACATAGAGATGCTGACTACTGCATTCTGAATAGGTGCACTATTTCACTCAAATAGTACAAATGTGGCTGAGAAAAAAGCTCACTAAAATCTTAGTGCTTTTCAAGGATCAGACTAGCTCATCACTATGGTATCTGGTTTTAAAATCTTTATATCTATTAATGCTAATTAAAATGACCTCTTTTTTTACCAGCCAATCAATTTATTGCTATGCCCTTTTAGTATAATTGAGAGACTACTAGTTGGTCTTGACCATGTGGTTTTCAACAAGATTCTAATTTATTACACCTGCTTTTCTAGTAGTGCCTGTAAGGTTTCACAGTAGCTCTCAATCTTTAAACCTGAGATGGAAGTGTAGGAGAAATAAGAATTTACTCCCTACCAGCCAGGGAGTAAAGATTTCATTTCTCCAAGGGTTGATATGAACATTTTTAAATCTAATTTTCTTACTGTTCTGAAGTGTAATTTCTCAATTCTAGTTTTGAATGGATGCCTCCTAGGTGTTGTGAAATTTATTTACATTTTGGTCAATCCTGTCTTAGAGATATAACTATTCCTTAAGCACGCTGCTGTAGGTTACTTAGAGTTGCAAAGTATATCACACAGTGAAAGAAGGCCCAATGGAAAAGTTGCCAGTTGTTTTAATAACAGTTTGTTTATAGATATTCTCTAATCTAGAACTTTACCATTTAATAACAGTATGGGAGCAAAACAAGAAATAAGTACAATTTTCTGAGATGACTGGTTTTTCATAAGAGGGTTATAAAGTCTCATCTGTCTGATATTAAATTCTTAGATTTTTTTTTCCTATTTCTCGCTTCAGAGTAATTCTCTCCTTGAGCATTGGATTCAGGTTGAATCAGGTCATGTGATTTGCTATCTTCTGCAACACAGTTTTGGTGATCTACAAAGTAGGGTCAATTATCCTGAAAATACAGGATATCTTCTTGTAGTGAAAGAAAAATAAAGACAACAAACTTTGTTGCATTTTTTTGGCCCAGAGTCCTTCCACGTGAGAAAGGCTGAATTACGTCTTGTGCCTGTGTCTGCCTGTGATGTTACACTGTAATGTATGCACTTGAAATTCATGAACAGACATGACCAGAAGAGAAGCCGTTAAATCTAAAAACGCTTTGTGAGAATCCTGCCTCAAACATCATAATCTGTTTGTTCATCTGATAATAAGAGAGGCTGCAACATTAAGGGAAAAGAGGGTTTTTACATACAAGCCTCAACTTGAACCCTGACAGCTTTTTACAAACTTAGTGTAATATAAAACTTATTCCTAGTTTTTGTGAGTGCGAGATATTCTGGAGTTTGCAGAATACATAGCATGCCAAGTGTGTCTTTCTCCTCCTCTCCTTTCAAACTCTTTTCCCCACAGCACATGGGGGCTTTTCATGAATACTGTGACAATTTCCTTGGATGGCCTTCAACAAGTCACTGGGATGGGCTGTCCTTGAGTCTCTGAGTTCTGGATTAGGAGCTAAATCAACTCGCTTCTATGAGCAAGATGGAAGATAAAAAACTTCTTCCCCTCTCCCAATTTATTTTAAAATGCTTTCCAGAGCAGGGACTGTTTCCAAAGCAGATATGTCAGCAGTGAAATGATGGGGTTTTTTTGTTTTTTGGTGTTTTTTTTTTTTTTAAGTATAATAGCCCTAGTGAGTGTCATGATACTAGTAATACCTCAGTACTTAAACTTCTGGAACTCTGCACATGGCTTAGGTATCACTGAGATAAATAAACCCTATGTTTTTTGTGCAGTGTCACATGCTTTATTTTAAAGTAAACTGATTTCGTTATAGTGTGAGTTGTAAGACTGTCTTGCTCTTTTGTTAACAGACATGCTTCATTTTATAAAAGAAAAGGATGAAAGGACACACAGAATAAATAAATCTGCTTTCTTTGTGTGCCTCTGTTGAGTGTGTGCTTCCCAGGTGGTACTTGGCAGTACTGAAGGTTTATTATGACTGGGTTTTGTAACAGCAGTCATACCCCAGGTATGATTTTTTACCCCAGGTAAAAATATTCAGACATGACTCACCAAAAGAAGAGATCTTAGCATTCCTGCAATTAATTCTGTACATTGCATATTAATAGGAATTGTGGACAAATACTTCTGTGCTCACTATCTTTCACTGTGGAGCGAAGGTTCTAAAACATGTAAGTTCCTCCTGGCTTTGCTGTTTGCTTGTATAGCCTGTCAGAGTTTAGATGTGCAAAGCATTTTTTTCTTGTTACCCAATCTTCTTGCCTAATGCATTACAGCCATTTTACAAATTAGGTAAAAAATTTAACAGAGTATAAAAATGAAGAATTTTTAAAGACATCACAGTTTTGGTGTCTGTCACCACTTTTCACTATGTGTAGATATGTCTGAAGTCATCAGAGCCCATGTCACCTCGTGTTTATCTCCAAAGCAAAATTACCCTCTCTGGACTGTCTGATTAAGCAATTCAATGACCAGAGTTTATATTTGCAGCATTTCTGTGATACATATTCTAATCAAGCATTTTGAGCCATTTTCTGTTTCCAGTTGACTTGTCAGGATCTTACATCTGAGAGCCTTGTGACTGTGAATGCAGAATAATTTCAAGGCTTAGGTTCAGTTTGGGTGGCGCTGAAACTCAGAGAAATCCTTGTGAGGGCTCAACCCAAGAACTGAGAAGACTGTGGCTTGCCCTGCTCTTCTGAGATTGCTGCTTTCTTGATCACACCAAACCCAATTCAGGAAGGAAGATCCACTCTAGCCTCAACCCAGCACAGCCTGGGAAGGAAGGGCATGGAGGCCCTCAATGGTGAAAGGAAGGGTGGGAGGCCTTACAGGGGTTTCTGGTTCAGACCTGTGTCAATTAGTTATTCATCATGACTACACAGGCCCAATAACTGCTCTACAGTCTTACTTGCCCACTCTTTGATTTCTATACTGGCATATTGACACCTTTATCTTGATTTGAACACTGAGAAACCAAGGCTCTGGCTGGGTTTTTTGAGATTTTAAGTACAACTTTGAGCAACCTGGAGTACTTTCACTTGCTGTTTGCTGCTTACCTCTTTTTTAGTCACAGTGAACTGAAAAATGTTGTTCTATGAGTATTAAAAAGCATAACAGTGTTCAGCTAAATTGGCCTCAGAATCTGCTTCATCATAATGAAAGCATTTACATCACTGCAGAGGTTGATTTCCCTGCTTCTGCCGCGCTCTCAATGTGTGTTGGCCTTCCCAGGTTATTTTAATAAATTACTGTCAAAGTAGCTACAGGCACTTTGCTGCTGGAACGGAGTGTGGTTTTGCAAAGCAAACATCTGTGGGGCTTTCCAGATGCAGGAAGAGCATGGAAGTGGGTGTTATCTCTCAATGGGAAGGGAGGAATGTGGCTAGCAGCAGCAAATTTACCAAAACATGTGAGTAAATATATTTTGCTATTTAGAACAAAATAAAATAAGGAAGACAAGGTTAAAAAAAAAGGAGAGAGTATAAAAAATTAAATCTGCATGAAAGGAAATTTTTTTCATGGTTTTATTTTTGCATGGCTGTTTTCCACAACCTAGGACTGTTCAAAGCACAAGCACAAGAAGGGAATTTCCCCAGGAACTTCCCACATTGGCACAGTTGGAAATGTCAGGGACAAACAAGGATTCATAGATACCACAGAGATATTGTGAGAATCAGTCCTGGTTAGCAAAAGGAATTAAATTTTCCATCTAGGACTCACTAAAAGAACTTCTGCCTCCTTCTAGCTCTCTTGGCTGAGGTCACACTTTTACCACTGCATCCTGGGTCACTTGGAGCATCAGCTGCTAATTTCATCTGTAGGAGCCTCCCCCCTAATGAACATGTGGTGGATTTCAAGCAGAGTCTGTCCTAAAGTCTTTGACAAATAATTAAGTTTAATATATATTTTCTCTCAAATTTCACTTGATGTGAAACTGCATGAGAGATGTGTTTATATGTTCACAACACACATGAAAAGAGAACCAAAACAGGGCAGAAATCTATAGCTGAGGTAAAACATATGTGAGGAACCTCTTGATGCTGGGCTGAAGACCAGACAAGCCTATAAAAAGGGCAGGGAATGTTCATTATGGACTGAGTCAGCCCAGCAGCTGTGAGGCTCCTCCCTCCCCACTTCAATGATTTTATTGTTCACCCAAGCCACTGGCAGGCGGTCAGGAGAAATCCCTGCATCTGCCCCTCTGCTGGATGCAATCAGGTCTGGACAACTTGGTGCTGCTTCAGTTGTCTTGGTGAGGTCTTGCTTGATGTGACCTCTTCTGATGGGCTGCAAATGCAGGGGACACCAGGGGTGCTCTGCAGACCCGGCGCATGCACCATTCTGGAAATCACAGCTGAGCTTAAACAAAATAAAAAACAAATGCTCCCAGAGTACTAGATGAATGCTGACTAGAACTGCAAGCTTCAGGTGCTTAAATTAGATCTCCCTGTGGTTGCAGGTGCAGATTTTCCCACACAGCTAATAATGGTTCAGACTGTTGGTGTGTTTCTCAGATTTTTTTTACATTTTACCACTCAGGTTCACTTTGGGCTTGGCATTCCCTGTAACTCTGCCACTCACTGCTCTATCAACTGCCAAATGCATTTTCAAACGCATAAAGCCTGATAATTTTGAATTGCACTGTTTCCTGTCCTTGTTCCTTATTTTAAAGGTTATTTTTGGGGGGAAAAATATACCGAAATGTCAGGAAAAAGACAACAGTTTCCCTTCTCTTTTCTTTTTCACCATTGAGGAAAGGTCTGTTGGTCACTAAGAAGCATTGTGTTCGAGGCTCCAAGGACAGCCCTGGTCCTCTCTGAAGCAGCTGGTTTTGTGCTCTAGACAAAGCCATAATGGCAATGAAAGAATTCACGGTGCTGTGTTTCATGAAAAACAAACAAATAAATAAATACATATATAATATGTACATAAGGAATTCTAGGCATTAAAAAGCCTTAAGCCCCAAAACATGTTCAAAGAGTTCTGCTCTGATCTGCACCCGCTGGTGTGAAATAAACTGAACTTCGGCTGTGGGCATCATAGAGGGTTCACCTGTCTGGCACCAGAGACAGCCAAGGGGATGCAGCCACAGAGAGGTTAATGCTTTGTAGAGAAAATCCAAGCCTTGAGTGCATACAATCATCTTTTCACAGTATGTTAAACACCTTCTGGTCATTGGAGGCTGCCTGATCACAAGTGTGAAAAAAGATCACTTCTTAACACTTTGTCGGTCTGTCTGTCTCCATAGGGGTTGTCCCCTCTGCCATGGTGTCTGACTGCCTTTAATCTATCAATTTACACACAGGTGATGCACACTACATTATTTTTCTTTCATCTTTAAAGCATTTTTGCGATATTTCAATTCTCACACGGTTCTGGACGCTGATATCCTCATGGTGTGAAGAGATAAAGTCCTTGTTAAAGTCAAAAGAGACCTAAAATTCTTGTTGTGAGGGGTAGAGGGCCATCTGAACCTGGGGCAGAACTTAAAAGCTCCTAGTTTGTCGCTTTGAATCTCAAAAAGCAGATATTGTTTCCAAAGTGCAAGGAATCATAATGTACTGCCCTGGGTTAACGCGTCCTTCCCCTAAAAAACTTCACAGTGTAGACAATTCACTGTAAACAGAGATCTGATATCTGGGACGTGTGTGTTAACAAGTTGCCTCTCCCGCAGGAGTCTGCTGGGTTTACCGGCTTGCTAAATGATACAGCTCTCTCCCTCTCTTGCCCTAAGGCCTCCTCTTTTGTCATATATATGCACAGAATGCAGCGGAAGAGCAGTAACCAAGCTTATTTCAGTTTCATTAGAAGTCAGATCCTGAGTCCTTCTGGTTTTGAGTTAAATCTGTTGCACTGGCTCAGCGTGTGTTTCTGGTTGAACTCAAGGGCGAGGCACCTCCGCTCTCAGTGAGAAGTCAATTTCTGCTGGAGGCTGGGAGTGCTGCCTAATTGCTCTGCAGAGGAGGAGGAGGAGGAGTACCAAGTGTGTTCACAGTAACCTGCTGCAGATTCCCCCCAGAGCAAAACTACAGCCATACTGCTGCACTACCAACTTTTGCAGACAAGCAGGAGAAACAGGAAACTCAGGAAATGACAGACCCACCAAGATTTTAGAGGTTATTTACAACACCAGGTAGAAATTCAAAATGTGAAAGACCATGTTAGCACAGCTTAAGCCAGAAAGCCTCAGGTCGGCACTTTTGTGTGACTGTCTGACACGACTTCATGCAAATCTCATGTGTATACTGCAATGGCACAGTCCTACGAAAGCCTCAGTTCACCTTTCTAAACAGAAGCAGAACACAATAGAACCATTTTAATCTGCACTGAGATTAAATCTGAGCACTCTAAATCAGACTTTTCCTTTCATTGAATGTAAACAATCAAATCTCACTGTGAAGCCCTTTCCTGCTTTACTCAGCAACAGGCTCTTGCATTTCACCTCTCTTTTATTTAGTGAAAATGCTCTTATTTAAAAGATGCTTTAAATAAAAGTGTTTCATATTCAACAAGAGGTATCTGAAAATCTGTTTTATCCTGGCACTATAGAGCTGGAGGAAATCTGACCTGAACAACTCTCAGAAAAACTTTTTAAAGAATTAGATTAAAACTTTTTGAAGGTCAGATTATTGCCCTTACTCCTGTCTAAATCCAGAATTGATTTACTGATTTCTGAAGAGCTGGCCCAGAGTTAGGTAAGAGAAAGTAAGATTTAAATGAATAGTTTGCTTTTTCAAGACTGTATCTTTGCAGGTCTCACCCTTGCAGTGCTCTGCTCCAAGTAACTTGCTCTACCTCCTTCTACCCCAAGTGCTTTTCGTCAAATACCTTCTTGCCCACCTGGAGATTTAGGTACTTGAAAGTGTAGAAAAGCCTTCTCATTGCCAGGTGGTCTCCCTGGCCTCTGGTCCACCAAGGACTGCCTGGGAGAGCCTCCAGTCTGCTCCCTAGGAAGCAGCCTGAGCTGAGGGTGGGTTCTCCTGCCCTTCTAGGGACACTTGCCAGGTGAGGCAAGCACACCCAGGCACCAAAAGGCAGCTTTAACCCTCTGAGGCCAAATCAGGAGGTCAGCAAGAGGCCGCTTGTGACATGACATCCCATGTGCACTGCCTAGCCCTGGTCTTCAGTAAGAATCTTTCTTCCTGCAAGGAATGTTAGGTAGTGCCAGTCGTCTAAAAAACGCAGTTCACTTTCTAATGAAATCACAAAGAGGGAGGAGAGACCAAGAAAAAGAGGAGAAACTGGCAGGGAAGCCTATAATTCTGGTCTGTAATAATTAAATGGTGCTTGAATGTATACATTGAGAGAACCTCATTTGCCCTCCCCCTCCTCAGAGACTAATTTAAAACATATCACAGTTTTTGCAAAGGCATTCCTAATACTATTGTGCTGCAAATCCTGTCTGATCCAACCCTCAAATATTTATGTAAACTGAAATATGTCTGGAAAGAAGTCAAAAAAAAATCCCCCAAATATGCCACACAATCTCATTCCCACATATCCCTCCCACCTCATTTATATTCCTGTTAAACCCTTTCCAACTAGTTCCCAACTGGTAGGTGGTGGTTGATGAGTGATAATTGCAGAGCCTGTTTCTTTGAGTACATTGATGGCCAAATCTCTTGCCAAACAATTTAGTCTGGAATTTTCAGTAGTTGCAAATAATATTTTGCAGCAACCTTTTTTTTCCCCCTTTATATGTAGTTTGTAAATTTTTATTATTTGTTATTATTGACAGTGTTCAGAAAGAGGTAACTTCTAAAAAACATTTAAGTTGAGGTCATTCTGTTTGGGGTACAGAGTATGCTTACACACCATACCCTACTTAGCTGACAGATTCCAGTAAAAGCAGGATAGATATGTGTAAAATGAAGGCACTTGTAAAACCTCTCTGTACCATTTGCAAATAGCATCTCTCTCTCTGTTTGCAGTGTTTTGGTTGACAGATGCTGCCAATTCACTTCCCTGGCTCGGCAGGCTGAGCAGTGCAAGGGATGTGTGTGAAATGTGCCACATTGTCAGCTGACTGTACCTGACCGGCCCCCCAGAGGTGATGAAAGCCTGCAATTTCATTGACTTCAGTGGTGGAGAATGCTGCCAGGGCTGGAGAGGCCAGGGTGTGACAGGCAGCTCCCCACTGAGGGGGGATGACAAGCTGTGTCTGTAGTGTGCAATGTCAAGAAAGCTGGGAACCCCTGCTCATAAAGCATCAGAATTCTTTGTGCCTGAACACCCAGTGTCTTGAAGCATAGGTCCTTCTTGGGAAGACACTGCTACTCCCTTCATAAAACCAATCCAGCACTCTGCCTTATATGGGGGCTTTTTGAAGTGCACTTTTTCCTCATATGCAGCTACTTCAATCCCTTCATTTTGAAAAAAGATTGCATCAGCCACTGCTGTGCAAGGTCTGGATGACCCTGCCATGCTGACCAGCTCCAGGGCAGCCATAAACTGAAGGAGCACAGAATCCCAGAGCCACAGAGGTGGCCACATCCTCCTACTCTGCAGTGGAAGAGGAAAATGTAGAGCAGAAAACAGAGCCACTTCCATGATACTGTAATAATGATGATGGAGTGCTAGAGGTAACCTCAGAAACATGATGGGAAAATACCTTTTCAAGTGGATTCTTTTTTTAAGAGTCAGATGTACTGATCTGCTGTTACAAGAATATTTACAAGCAAGAATGAGATTAATTAAATCTGGAATCTGTATGACTTTGGGACATATTTGGGAGAAGGAGGCTAACTATGTCACCAGCTGGTTGTGCAGCAGCAAGAAGAAAAGATGGTGGGTTACCCTGTTTTATGTTTTTATTTAAAGGTTTGAATGCACAACATGAAGCCTGATAGGACTACAAAGCTGGACATCTGACACATTGGCAACATATCCCCCCCGCCTCCTTTCTTTCTGTCTTCAAAAGCAAAGCTCTGACTATATTCAACTGCTCTGCATTCTCCCCCCTGACAGTTTGTATCAGTCCCTCACCCAGCTCTCTGAGGGATGGGACATTCATGTAGTCAGGATGACCATTTCAGTTCTAAGAGATTCCCCACACAAGCCTCTCACCAGTCCTCTTCTGCTACCTGGTGGCCCCAGGGGGATCTCACCTGGGAGAGCATCCTGACTCCCCAAAACAGACCCAGAGAAAGATGCTGGCTTCAAGCTTGTTCCACAATGGCAAGTCAGTTCTAACAAAGCAGAGAATGTCTGTATTTGGATTACACTTCTTTCTTTCCTGCAAATATCCTAGCGAGTGTGATCCACCTGATTTCTTCTCCCACTTTTAACACAATTTGCAAGTATTTTTCGCCTTTGAAGCCTCTTTTTCCATGTCTTGGTGAACTGTTAAATGAGAATTGTATAGGTTTTTCCAAAGACTGCATTATGAGGGAACACTTTTATCTCTCATGAAAAAAGAAGGGTTATGTAAGGATAGGTTTCTGTTAATTATTATACCATCCTGAAGATATTCTCTGCAGAGATCTTTACCTCTAAAATGTCGCTGCATGGAAGATGAACAGTATTGAAATTTAAATTCCTGTCTTTTCTGTCAGCAGTTATTTTAACTGGATCTATTCTGCTGCTTCTCTAAAATAATATGGCAGTACAAAACTGCAGCTAGCCTCAGGGGAAGCCAATCAACTCCAGCCTGATGAAATAATGGAAATTTCTGCATTTTTCTAGGGAAAAATTTTACACTTTGAATATAGTTAGGTAGAGCTAGTCAGCAAAAAGGGTTAGAAAGACATTGCTACATTAAGTATGTGTTGATTATATTTGTCAATGCAGGTCCCAGATTGGGAACCTGAGTCTGGCTGAGGTTAAAGGAATACATGTGTCTATTATTTCTTCTAAGTGGGATTGGTAAATCATGTATTTTTTAGATATCTAACATTTTAATCCTTATCTTTTGGCAGTAGATCTACATTGCTGGAGTGGGAGTAGCAGATTTAAAAATAACAGCTCATAATTTTAACCCTTTTTAATTTTACAAGTTTCATTGCCAGGTGTGTCTTCTCAGTTTTTTAAAGTTCTGGAATTATTCTGATATTCATCAACTGACTTAATAGAAATCATCTACTGAAGACTAGGCAGCTGGGAAACTAGTTAATGAAATGAAAAATTCTCTATATTTTCTTCTACGGTTATTCATCAAGCAGGACTTTGTTAAGTGCAGCAAGGCCTATTTTCCAAAAATGACTTTTAGAAACTACAGAGAGATCATAGGCAATACATCTAGACTTTATTCTACACCTGAAATGTTGGGTTTTATAATGTTCATAAGTTCTAACACTTCTAAAGCTGAAACTGGTTCACACCTCTAAGCAAGGGGTAGGAGTGAGAAACCATATGCTTTGAAAGTGTTCCCCTGCTCCAAAGCACCTAATTAACATTCCTTTTAAGAAATAACCTACTGAGTTCTCTTATTTGCAGCCACCTTGATAATAGAATAAAAGTACTTCCATTATGTATATCACCAGATTATAGGACCTGAAATATTTTAAATCCTTTTCTATTTTAGAAAAAAGATCTGTTCTTTGAAAAGGTCAAGGCCATTGAATTTAAAGCAGACAGCAAAAAGGCTAATTGAACAAAATGGAAAGTTCCTGATGCCTCCCTACATACCCCACCCTCCACTCCCCACAGGATCAAGATCATTTGCATCTGATTCAAGAAATACTGTTTTCATCTCTTTCTTAGAACAGTGGAAGATGCAAAGGTGCTGCATGGTTTTAATGGGAAGAAGAATCAGTCAAGTATTATTTGTTCAGCTTCCAGCTCACTTTATGAAGTCATACAATGGCTGAAGGAGCCTTTGGAGGTCATCTAGTGCAACCCTCCTGTTCAAAGCAGGGTGAATTCAGGACTAGGTCCAGTCAGGTTTCAACATCTTCAGGCATAAGGACTCCACAACCTCTTTGGGCAATCTCTCCCAGTGCTTGATTAGCCTTAGAGTAAAATAGTTTTTTCCTATGTTTCATCGGATTGTCTTGTCTTCCAGTTTCTGTCCATTGTCTCTAATCCTGGATACTAGTGATATGAACCTGGCTCTTTACTATATTTTTTCAATTATTTATACACCTTGATAAATTTCCATGAGGCTTCTCTTCCCACAGCTGACCAGTCCCTGCTCTCTCAGCCTCTTCTTCTGTATCAGGTGTTCCTATTAGAGTCATCTTCACAGCCTTTACTTTACACATTCCAGTATGTCCTCATGTCTCTTGCACTGGACTGGACACAGTCCTCCAGATGTGACTCACCAGTGCCCAGTAATGTTGGCAAGGCTCTTTCTAATGCAGTCTAATGTTGGCTGTCTTTGCTACAAAGGCTCACTGCTGGATCATATTCAGCTCCTTATTCACCAGGATACCCAGATTTTTCTCTGACAGTTACTTTCCAGGTGGTTGTCCTCCAGTCTGCATTGGTACACAGGGTTTTTCCTCACCAGGTGCAGGACTTTGCATATCCCCATTTCATGAGGTTGCCCTCTGTCAACTTCTCCAGTCTGCTCCACCCAAATCCACTGAATGTCAGCACAACCATGTGGTGTGTATCAACCACTCCTCCCAGTTTTTCACCATGTGCCAACTTGTAGAGGGTCCACACTCCCCAGTCTCACATGTCGCTAATGAAACTGTTAAGCAGTATTAGTCAAGTACTATCTGCTGAGGACCTCCACTAATGACTGGCCCATGGTTACATTTTGTATTGGTGAGGGCGCAATTGGAAGCCGAAAATTCAGCCAGCTTTCTGTCCATTTCACAGTCAACTTTCTCAGCCTGTGCTTTCTCAGCTTCTCTATGAGGCTTTCACAGAAGTGTCAAAGGCCTTACAAGGTAAACAGGATCCACTGTTCTCCATTCATACACCAAACTAGCCTCATTTTAGAAGGCTGTCAGGTTACTTAGAAAAGAGCTTCTCTTTGTAAATCAATGCTGACTACACACGATCACTTTCTGTTTTTTCATGAAACTGGAAATAGTTTCCAGGATTATCTGCTCCATCACTTTCATAGTGATTTAGGTGAGTCTAACTGTCCTGCATTTCTGCAGATTTTCTTTCCTGTCTTTCCTGAGAAGTGAGGTTTGCTTTCTCTCACCCCACACGAATGACTCCCATCACCATGGTCTTTCCAAGATAAGTGAGACAGGCCTTGCAATTACATTGAGCAGCTGCCTCAGCAGTTTTGAGAGCATCCCATGAGACTCCATGACTTGGTACTTCCAGGGTCTGTAAGAATTCCCTAACCTGACCCTCCAACAAGGGTACAACTTCCTTGCTCTGGGATCTCCCACTGTTTTCACAGATTCCTGAAGGCAGTTTTTTTCAACAAAGACCAAGTGGAAAAGATCATTATCACCTTGGCTTCTTCTGTATTTATTCCCTCCAGGTTCCTTGCCATGTTCAGCAGTGGGCCTGTGCTTTCTCTAGATATTTTATTGCTGAAATACCTGCAGAAACCTTTCATATTACCCCTCACTTCCTTCACCAATTTCAAATCCACATAGGCTTCAGCTTCTAACATCGTCCTCTCATACTTAGTGGCCCTATATATCTCCTGGGTCTATTTACAGAGTTTCTCCCAGCTGTCCATTCCACACAAATGTCCTCAATGTGGTAGAGTCCCAGAAACACCAGACTACCTTATCTGTTGAGCTTTTCACTATGGGACATATATCTTCTGCTGAAGCCTTTCAAAAACCTCCTGTCATGGTGGGCACCTTAAATACAGCAACATATATCACCCAGACATCAAAGGCAAGAGGAGAGGAGCACGTGCAGGTGACTTTTCATCAAAACTCTCCCTTGTTTTACACTTGGCTCAGACAAGCTATTCATTAAATTTTCCTGGCTCTCTGATCACCTAGACACAATCTCTTGCAGCATTCATAAGCATTTTGCCTGCTCCTGTCGCAGGGATTAGGGGCAGCAAGGCTGGCTAGAAAATGACTCAATTTCATCAAAGATTTCAAAGTTTCTTTAGTTAATGTTTCATTCTGCTTTGGGAGAAAGCCAATCTCATGGATTAAAGGCTCAAACTGGCCTTCAGACAGCATATTCTATTCTAGGTGTAAAGTGATTATCTTAGCTAGCATGTGAAGTGAAAATAGTAGAAACATTACACATGAGTGAGGTGACTAGTTTGATCTATCAATGAGCCTGTATCTCCTGCATATTTTTGCAGTACTCACTACTTGGAAGTCCTCTTTGTCTTTTCTGTTGCTTCATTTCATATCCTCAGAAAGGAGGTAAAAGAATTAATTAAATTACCTTCCATTACTCAGAAAGGTAAATTTGTGGAATTTTCCTGAACTTTCCCTCTTTCCATGGCTTCACCTTCTGCAGTGAACATTCAAAAGGTGCTGCTGCCAATGTGCCTGACCTACTATAACTTCTATTTTGCATGTCCTATGGGTAATGCCTCCTCAAAACTGCCTTACTTCTTAGGCAGGTACTGCTCAGTGGTGTTGAGGTTTCACTGATCTGACCACACCAAGAGGTAAATCTTGTTCATATGAAAAGCTAGAGGAAACAGCAGTGCAAATCCAAAGGTTTGTGTGCTGCATGAGCTCCCTCCACCTGTTTGAAGTGTGACAGTAACATGCCTTTAGAAGCAGAATGTATAGCAGCTCAAGTGTCATCCCCACGCTCTGCTGAGAGCACCAGGGCTTGCTCCCCCCTCAAAGTCTCAACTAGTCCTGCATATTTTACTTCTTTAAACAATAGGAAAGAAATTACATCCCCCCAAACCATGGCCTGTTCCAGGCCCCCTTGTGAAATGTCAGCCACAGAAGAATGTGCACATATTTATGAAATCACTTCTCATATAAGTTTTAATCAAATTAGTAAATACCACTGACATTTAAGTAATGATTGTTAGGACCTCATTTTAAACCTTTTGAGACGAATAAAAGTGGTTAACTCCTTTCTACACTGTTGTTTCTGGTTATCTGCAAGTTCATAAATAGAGCTTTCTGTTATTTTAACCTTAGTGCTTGAAGACATTCTTTGAATTTGATTTATTAATGGTTATTTCTCTGCTCACCTCAAAATTCCTTAGAAATAAGCACCTCAGTAGCTTAAGTAGACCTTTCTACTGATTTTCAATGAGTACTTTGTTCCATAGCAAACTTAGCTGACAAGGTGTAAGCATGTAAAGTCAATCTGAACTTAAGATGATATTAAAAATGTCTTTTCATCTTGTAGCAGCAAAATAATTAGTCTCCATTAGTCATCACCTAATTACTTCCTATATTTCATGTTTCCACTTCTAATTTGGACGTGTGTACAACAGTGGATGAATCATTAGGGATTCAGACTTTGGTTTTTTAGATGTGTAAAACCTAACCCTTCCATTATGGACTTAAATTTTCTTGCAGAAAATACATTTTACCATCCATATTAGAAAATCCTATAAAGTAAAAACTGCACTTTAACAGGAATAATTGTACATGGAGACTAAAGCACATAGAAAGGACAAAGGAAAAGTCCTAAGACTATTAATTAAGAGAAACACCCAGTTATCCTCTTGACTTCACACAACAAAAATCTATCTCGTCCCTTGGGGTGGTAAATAGTTTCCCTGCCAGGAAAGGATACAACTGCATCAGATTAGGATCAAATAAAGATATCAAAGGCATTAGATATGGCATATGTGTTCAAAATTCCAGATAAATCACAGAATCACAGAATTTCTAGGTTGGAAGAGACCTTTAAGATCATAGAGTCCAACCCATGTTCTAACACCTCAACTAGATCATGGCACCAAGTGCCACATCCAGTCTTTTTTTAAACACATCGAGGGATGATGACTCCATCACCTCCCTGGGTAGATGATTCCAGTATTTGACCACTATATAAAACAACTGTGTCCCAAAATATATTATTGTCCAAGCATTCACATTCTCTGTTATTTCCCTAGAACCTGCCTTCTCCGATGCTGGGATATTATGGTCTCAGCCAGAAGAGGTGAAGAAAGCTTTCCTGGCAGAGGACTTGTGGTTGTCTGGTCTATGGGCTTGGACCTTTTCAGAATCCCAACAGTGGTTTATTCTTTCTCTTGGAATTGTCCTAATCTGACATCAAAGTTCAGCCAGCAGAGGCAGCTAATTCTCCTGTCTCCATCTCTATTTCTCTTTGTTTCAGAACTCCCAGCAGGATTCAGCCACAATGCAAACAGCCAAGTGAGTAGCATGAAACAGCCCAAGACTCACATTCTAAGGCCACAGAAAGATGTTAGGTGGGCAAAAAGCTTGATAAGTAAATTCAGAAAAGTTGTATTTGTTGGTTTCAGGTAATACCTCGTTATCCCACATGTTGATATCAGAATACATCAGAACACACAAGAACTTCTGCTTGTAAGATCATAATTCAGAATGAAATTTAGAAGGGCACAATGGCCCATCCTAGATATGTGAAAGGCTATTGGTAGACATAACTGGGTAGGAATGTTATGCATGCATGAAATGTGTTATAGGAAAAGTGATCTTTTTTTCAAAGTAGGAAGAAGAAGGTAATTTAATTTTCTGGTATCACTTTTACCAAGGAAAGGAACTATCCCATTTTAGTTGATCGGTCACAGTCGCCAGAATTATAGTAAAATATGAATTTGAATGTGAATAAAGCCATGTCCCTGAACACTTTGTTTGTGTATGCTTGGCTTTTTTCTCTTATTTAGCCAACATTTCCCTAGAAGTGGATCAATCATTTCTGCATCTTGTCTGCAATCACATAGAAGCATTTAGAGTAGAGAGGATGAGTGATGAGCACTTTACACACATACTGGGGCAGCTCTATTCATTACCTTAATACAAACATACAATACTCACAATAACCTTTGTGGTCACAGACAGAGTTGTTGGATAAGAGATTTCCTAAGAAAAAGTACCATTCAGACAGAGCCAAAGTAAACAGCCTCCTCTGCTCTCCTCTCTTGACCTTTTGGAGATCTGTGTATGGTACATCTATAAAAATAGTTCACAGAGTTCACAGACCTTTTTCATATCCATGGGTTTGGTTTTGATGTAACATGAAATGATAGGCAGTATTGCCCTATTCTGGCATCCTTCAGCTAGTACTGTAAAACATGAGCCCAGAAGCTGACCAGAAGCAATGATGTGGTCTTGGTAATAGAACAATACTCCTCTTAAAATATATTGCCTGCTGTGCATCCCTGCTTTTGTAATAGAGAATTTACAAACAGAGCCTAGAAAGAGGCTAGGCCAGTGCACTAAGTAGGATCCTGTAAGAGAGTTCTAGCTCTGCAACTTTTTCATAGCTGAGAGGGCAGCATTACTGTAAACATATTCAGTATATATCCTTGCAAACAGCTTTCCATGCTCAGCATAAACCAATCAAGAGCCACACTTTCCCCCCAGCTCTTTGGACAATAAGACTGCACTTCATTTTCTGTGGGACATTTGTGAAACAGGAACCAGAGAAGTATTTCCAAGGAAGTCAGCAATTGCCTAATCTCCTGCAAGTGTACTGTTCAGAATTTACACTAATATCAGCTTTTCTTTTGTTTGTGAACATTGCAACAAATCTTCCTTTTTGTGTTTGTTCTCCAGGCCACGCTAGCTCCAGCAACTCAGAGAGTGGGGAAAATAGTTATGGGACAGAAAAAACTTCAGTCTTTTTGATTCAAAGATAGAAGTAGACCTGAGTATGGTGTGTGTGATACACCTTGGATCCAAATGACTTAGGCAACTATTTCTTGAGTGCAGAATGAATACAACCACAACATGAGTAGGTTGGCATGGGAGCAGAGAGGATGCACCTTTATACTGTCTTACATGACTAGAATGGAGCACCAAAATGGAGCAAAATGAAGAAGCAAACAAGGATGAGATCTTTTTAATTTTCCTTCATTTCTTGTTTCCCATTGAATCTACATACATTCTGTAATTATTTAGAGACAGTGCATTTGCTCTATGACAATTCAGGGCACTAACCATTTGATTCTGGAAGAGGTTTTATTTGCACATCTGTAGAAATAGGCCTTTTTCTCACTTGTGGAAGTGAAGCTATGACAAAAAAAGTTTGACAAATTACTGTTCAAGAGATGCTACAGTATGAGGGGGTCTGAAGAAAATTATATGCTAGCAAAACCAAAGCATAACTCAATATGTGACCTCAAAACCTCTCACTTCCCTTTCTCCATCTTTTCTTATTTCTCTTTCTAAACAATCTAGGAGGCTGGGGAGAAAAGATCTGTTTTGAAGAAGGAAGTAATGAAGTAATTCTGGTGAAATAAAAAATCTCTACAAGGTACAGAAGAGTTGGAGATAGTTCTGCGTAAACAGAAAACCTGATGTAGAATACCAAAAGATTTTGTTTAAATGTTGTACAATTTTAAAAATTCATCTTTTTTTCAAGCTGTACATCAGTTTCTCCATGAAATGTGGAAAAAAGATCCTATCTTACCATTAAGAGATATATTTTGGAATAGAAAAAGTTTGCACAGTTAAGACAATGTCCTGCTTGCCAAGATTATCTTGATCTACTTCTCTTGTCAGCAAAGCCACTTCATGGTAAAATTTTAGCTCACAATTTGTTTACATGAATATTTTTTCTTCCTAGGAATTTCATAATCCTGATACTCTTTGTGATTTTTTCCAGTCTCAAAGCACTAAGAAATTTGGTTGAGAGCAATACAGCAAAACAAATCAGTGCATGTGAGTGGCCACTATCATCAAATTGCCTATCTTTCTCTCTGAAATACTAAGCAGCAGCTGGCTCTTAGTGAGGGGGGAAAAACAAAGACCTGTTAGTGTTCCTGTGCACAATTTTTTATTTCGCGTGGCAGCTGATTTTAGGAAAAGAAAGAAACAGAACTGATCTGATGTCTTTCCTCTCAAGATCAATCCACATCCTTCCTAGGGCAGGAAAAGCAGGTGAAAAAAACACAGGACATTTGCCACTTCTACGGCTTCCACTGTCTAGTTTATTCCACTGCCTCCCTGAGAACAACAGGAACAGACTCCAGCAGAGCAATTCGTTCAGTGGAGAAGTGAAGTCAAGGGAATCTGCCTAGGCTTTTTGGCATAGGCACACTGAGTGTTGAAAAACCCCTTCTGCAAAGGATTGTTTTTCTGGCTCTGCAAGCAAATCTGTAGGGAGCAATTTTCTCTTCAGATGTGTGACTTGTCCTCACATGGAGAAGTGCAAGTTGCATCAGTGTGTTAAAACAAATGCAAGACAGGGGAGAAGGGGAAGCCAAGGCAAGCATTAGCAAAGCAGGGGAAGCACAGTTTGAAAAGACAGCCAGGCAGCAGGCACTGTGACCCAGGATCCTGAGCACCCAAAGGGCATGTCAGGGAAATGGTTTTTATGTCAGGCTGATGTCAGAGCTCCACCACTTTGACCCCATTTGCAGTTTCCTGATCAGGTGCATGGTGGAACAAGGGAGATTTCAGATTTCCTGTCCTGTGGTCCATATCACCTAGGCTGACCTGTCCCACCTGGGGGGACCTGGAGGGGACCTGGTGAGGACCTGGGAGCGTGACTGACCCCTCAAAGTGAGAACTGTGGCACAGGTTGCCTTAGGCACATTGCAACCTCAACCTCAAGGTGCGCCTGGATTGAAGTGGGAGAAAGTAGCCAGGGTTTCTATAAAAGGTTGCTGCAGACATCATTCCACGTAATGAATGAAAGTAGAGATCTATAAACTGGGGATAAGAAGTTGTTAAGACTGACAAACACCTTGGAAATGCTGAGATCTGATCAATATCAGGCACTTTTTAGAAGTTTGAATGAGATGTGAAGGATGTCGATGATAACTGTCAGCACATGCAGAAACTCTTCAGAGTTCTGCCACCATCAGCTATTTCCCAAGGGAAGGAAGTGGTATGCTTCACTGGCCAACATGAAAACAAGGCTTATGAGAAACATGGACTCCCCAGACTCTATTTCTGGCTCTGCCAATTCTGCTGCCATCTCTTTATATACAATTGCATCTATTATAGGGTGCAATGATGCAATGATGTTTGTGTATGGACAATGACATGCTCTCATGACATTTGTGACCCTTGCCACATGACACAGCAGCATACAGGTATCCCCCCTCTCCCTCTGCCCCAAGGTGTACAGTTGCTTAATTGAATTTATATATCCAGAGTGACCTCCAACACAAGATGCAGATGTCACCCACTTTTGCCCAACTTTGATCTCGCTTGTGGTGCCTGAAAACCCCATACCTGCAAGGGGAAGAGTGTTCCAAGCCACCTGCTTAGAGGGAAGATATGCTTATAAGACTAGCTAATGAAATCACCCAAGATAAGCAGCTAGGGTCAGATGCTTCTGCATAATTTATGTCACCCACAGAACAACCCTTCTTATTCCATGGACAATTAAAAAAAATATATACTTGTCTTTTGTTCAGTGAAGGACAGCAGGGCTTAAATAATGCAATGTTAAGAAACTTAGCATCCCTATGATTCAGTATTCTCTGCTCTCTGGAGAGGCTCCCAGAGTCAGGATGCTTGTATTTGCCTTCATAACAAATAGCAATGCTTAAATTTATATTAGTTCAAAGGTTTCTGTGGTATGGTCCTGTTAATTTGCCCTGTGCACAGAAGTCAGCCGAGTCAGTTTTCATTGCTTTAAAACCATACCAAGGGAGGAATGGAAGTGCTTGTCTTGGGCATTTCCCAAAATACAAAAATAGTAGTAACAAAAATATAGAAGGCATATGGTGGGTTTATGTCTGGGGATGCAGCTGAGGCTAAGCAATATGTACATATTTAATTTTTCTCCCAGAGTGAAATGTATTTATTCTTTGAGGCTGTAAGAAAACAAGTTCTTTTCTTTTTCCCAGCAAGAGTTCACACAATTGTGTTGTAATGGAATATGCATTAACCAGTATCTGATAAAACTAATAACCTAGGCATCATAAACTTTAGAAGGTAGTTAAATATTAATTCTTCATGCATTTGAAATTATCATGAAGGGAGAAAAGGGGGCACCAATTATGCCATGGCACCAAAGTTACAAAGTTAATTGCTATTCTCATCCCCCACCAGGAAGGTTAACCCGAGATATTGCTCAGATATAGTGGAAAAGGGAAGTAGCAGAAATTGAACAAGAGCAGCATGGCATTTCTTTGCAATAGATTCTTGTTTATTTGTTATATTTATGTAAGATCACAAAAGACAGCAAAGATGGTGTGAACCAAGAGTTTGTTTTGCCTGACACACTGGAAAAGTTGTTCAGTACTGGTTCATCTCAGCAAAGCTATTATTCTCTGAATGCTAGAAAGGCCAGCTGGGGTTATCTGCAGCATAAATACTGGCTGTGCAAATTCATGAGAGGGAGCTTAGCTCTTGCACCGTTCCTTCTGAAACAATGATATTTGGGTCATTGTTTATGAATCTGGCTGCCATGAGTCAACCCTCTTCTCTGTCCCCCTTTTACATGGCCTGTAAACAACTTTCCAGATGGGCTGACATCTCACTGTTGATGGAGAGCTCTGCATCAATATCCTCTTGTGTTACCCCAGTGGAAGAGGTGTGTGGTACAGCTACTCTGCTTGCACAGTGGTGTGTGTGAACTTAAAGATGGACCTAGCTGACAGTACTGGCTGGAGTCCAGATGGAAGCAAGCATATCCTACTTTGCTCTCTCTGATGCTGTAATTGAATATTTCTAGAAGACTGCAGGTGAGAAAGATACATAAAGAATAATAAGTAACATTTGCAAGAAATTTAAATCCACTTACCTGATCAATAGGTTGAAACAAGGGAACATTTCTGGATGTGATTCTCCTGTGAATTAATACAGTTATCTCAATTTTAAAAGCTTGACTTTCTTCACTAATAACATGTTTGTAAAATACTGGACTGCCTTTCTTGGCACTTTGTGTTGTGGAGGCTACATTTTTAATTTTAAATGTACCCTGTTTATGACATTGTTAGGGAAAATGTTGTTATGTGCAAGTGAGACATTACATCTGGCATCCTGTTAATGGCTTTAAAATCAGATTATCTCTCTGATATCTGAACTTGTCAAGAGATTAGTCAAGTTTCAGGAGTAAATAAATTTTAAATTACTGTAGTTTTCGTGGGTAATATCATCAGGATTCAGCCTTCATTGCTCTTAACCTCACACTGCAACAGAGATTAATAGCATGGATTGCTCCTTAATGCAAATAATTCATTTGGTTTGCCCTATTGTAAGGGTGGCTTTGGCATTTGAGTTTTAGGTGTGTAAGAAGGCAGAGGTAGATGGCACTGACCATAAGAAAAAAATTGTATTATTGATTGATGCAGACTAGACAAAAAGGCCATTTCATTAGTAGAAAAATAAGTCTTGGCTGGTTTGTTCTGATCCTCAAGGATCATTAAAGGGCATAGTTGAAATGTGAGCTTTTCTGCAGGTTGACTAACATATATATACCAGTACAACCTTTTATTCCCATTCTCCAGTGACAGCCAAGTAATATCAAGGAAGACATTCACTGGAATGCAAACATAAATGTCTCTTTATAATTAGAATTCTGGTTTTGCGGCAGTTTTTGGGTTTTTTTTTTTCCCTATGTAAATAATTGCCTAATTATACTCCTCAAGGACCTTAGATGACTCTAAAAAAAGAAAACCAACAAAAATCAACATTACCGTGATAAAATTAGGTCTTTGCTTGTCAGGTCAATTATGTGTTTTCTGGTAGATAAGAATCTATCTCCTGAACTCATGGTGCCAAGTGACATCCCTGTTGACAGAAACAGGAGAGTTCTTCAGATAAAGATGAATCCTAAATTGTCAGAATTTACCTAATTGAAGTTGTTTTGCAACAAGTAAAAACATGATGAATTTTCCTATTCAGGAATTTCTATTTCTGCATGATGTCCTCCAGTGCCCAGTGCTGATACTCCAGTTTTTCACTTCAGGATGGGCTGAAGGGATGAAAGTAAACAAAATAGAAGTGTCCAGAAATATTTATCACAGTTTATCTATATTTATCTATTCATTCTATATTTAGATTGAGTTTACTCATTTGAAACTGTAGGCTTTTTGATAGGGAATAAACATCTTCTAAAATATGTTCATCAATCAAGCTGCTATTCAATGAAAAATTATTCTGGAAAAACAGATTTTGATGTTTGGGCGAACACTTCTTCATCAATACTGAGATACAAAGAGACAGTCTTGAGATGTGTGAGCTTGTATTGGATTATTATCAGTTCAGTGTGCAGAAAATGTCCATACTATCAATAATGCCAGTGTATGAGAGAATTCCCTCTGCTTCATTACTTGTGATCTCCACTACAGAATCTGAGCAGTCATCCTCTAACTGCTTGGAAGTGTTTTAAATTTCAGTAAGTGTTCCTAATTAGGCATCTCCTGATCTTTGAATTGGCATTCTTCAGTGCTGCATCACTGAAGTAACACTAGTGAACAGCAATCTTTTAAGTTATGCTTCAATCAGAGGTAAATTTAGCTTAAACCAGTACTACTTGTCAGTTGAAATCAAATCCATGCTTCTTACCAGATTTTTGTGCCATTGCAAGATTGTTGGATCTCCAAATATAAAAGCAAGGGGTGCCTGTGAGAAACTTCCTTAACTGTGTTTCACAGCATGCAGAACCTTTTATACACTGACATATGCACAGCTCTTACTTCATTGCACAGGGAGCTCAGAATAGACCTTCTGGGAGAGCCTGGGCTGATGCCAGAAATTCAGATGTGTCCAACTCCCCTTAAGAAACAGCATAGAATTGTTACGTACTGCAAGTAGGATCACATTTTTTTTCACAGCATGAGGATTCACCTCTAAAATGCCACCATCTCCTAAAATGAGCTAGATACAGAAGAAACCAAATTTGTGCTCTTGCCAGGATTGCTGTCCACAACCTCTTCTGACTTCCTCTTGGAGCAGCCACTTTCCTCCATGTCAGCAGAATAGTGACAGATCATGGGTTAAAATTATTGCAAATCTGGCAGTTTTCCCCACTTTTTAGCCTAAATGGTTTTGACACTTTTGACTGGGTTTCCAGGGCTCTGTGTTAAACAATAAGGTGTGATGAGATCCTCAGTATAAAGTACCTGCAGCACTTTCTTTTAATTAAAAAGGTCAAATTTGCATCAGGTGTCAGTCTAAATAAACTGTAATTGCCTTCTTTCTCCCTCCCTTCAGTTATTTCTACATAGCCCAAAAAATTTCTGTGGATTTGCTTTGGATGCAAGACATTAGTGATCATCCAAGACAGAAAAATCTGAATTCTGTATAATTCTTTCTTTTTTGTGGTCTCAGAGTAACCACCTTGCTTGTCCTGAAGTACAGAACTTGCACTGAAAATTCTGTCATTTTAAAGTATCTGTCATGAAGTTCAGTCAAAATAACCATTGACTTTTACTGAAAATCTTGGCCTATATTAGAAGCATCTCTCCTCCAAACTGCTCTGAGACTCAAACGTTCAAAAGAGAAAAAAATGGTAGTCTTGCAAGAGAAAAGTCATAGGATGGCTTGCTTGTATGAAAAACCTCTAAGCAAAAAATCAAGGGCTTTAGCTCTTTTGTGTATGTCTCTGAAACTGTAATAAACTAAAAAAAAAAGCCTTGAAGCCAAGGAGTCCTTAATCAACAGGAGATATGTGTGATTAGCCATGGGTGAAGATTTTCTGAGAATGCTATTTTATCTTTGAATGCTATTGAAGCATCACTTAACTAGATGTTCCACAAGAATGTATGATTACACAGAGTCTCAGGGGACTATAGACATGCTTCGGTTTGAAGAAGACAGAAAATTTTCTGCAAATGCCAGCATAACGGCTTCCATGTTTCCACAATGTATTGTGTAATAGAT
Source organism: Setophaga petechia (assembly GCA_024362935.1). Taxonomy (NCBI): domain Eukaryota; kingdom Metazoa; phylum Chordata; class Aves; order Passeriformes; family Parulidae; genus Setophaga; species Setophaga petechia. The sequence goes on along the minus strand of JANCRA010000004.1, from coordinate 5,103,257 downwards.
GCAAATAGTAAAGTCAGAGATAGTCATTTCAATACCATTTTAACAAATAAACATTTTCTTTAGCAGAGAATCAGAGATTGTTTGTCCCAGTTTGGGAATGTAACAAAGCATCTGAACCTCAGCACCTCTCACTTGACATCATTTTGCCCACTAGATGCCATACTGGAGATGCTCCCAACTGCAATTAAGTGAAAGTTTACTCTGCATATACTACATTAAGTGCCAAAGCAATCAAAGATACAATCTGTGTCTAACATACAGCAACAGGGCTAGGGTAGATGCTGCATTTTCACCTTTCAAAGTGTGCTCAAAGTGGGATGCTGCTGCTGGCTGGGGGTCCCAGTGCAGATCCAGGCATGCAGATCCTGGGCACCTGTCGTGTGTGCTGCAGAGAAATCCTGAAGGGCAGGGAGAGCCCTGGGCCACTGTTGAGCCCTGAGCTCAGCAGGATGAGCACGCTCCTTCAGAACTAGTTGGGGCATCTCTGCAGAAGCAGACGTTAGTCACAGCAAAATTAATTTATCCACTTGCAGGTTCTTTGCTATTAGTAATAAACTACCAGGACATCTTCATTACCACATATTGCCTAGGGTGGGAAACAAACAAAGTATGTGTTTGACATGCAGGCATACAAGTGCTAAAGACTAAGCCTCTTTGGCCTTTTGTGAAGACTAAGCACCCTCCAGTTTCCCCGCAGGCCCCTTCAAACTGGCAGCTTCTGGCCACATATTTTTGTGTGGGTTTTTTGCACAATAACATACATACACTAAAAAGACAACTAGAATCATTACCCATGAAGAAAATATTTCTTCTTCCTTTCCTCCTAAAAAGCCCTAGACAGAGTGGAAGCCTGATTTCTTACACAAATGCAGCTGATAAATCATTCTCATTTTTCTTGGAAGTAAAGGCAATTTTTCCCCAAAGGGAACTGTACCTTAACATAACCCCTCATGGATATTTTGCCATAGTTTCTGCATACCTGAAATTGGATAATCTCACTTTCTATGAAACTACAAGATACTGTCTTTAAACAGACTATCTTCAGCCAAACCAATAAGCAGAAATTCCTGTTTCTGACCCTCTAGAAGATTTCTTGAGGTCTCTTTTCCTTTGATTAGTGAGGTTTTGCTCCAGTTTGGTCGAGGACTGCCTGCTTGTACAGTAGTATCCCTTAGGGACTCTTACATCCAAGCACTCATAAGAATATGAAAGAGGAGTTCACTTATTGCATTGCTGTAGTGTGGCTTAGTGCCATGCTTATTTCTCCTACAGGTCATGTCCAGATGGAATGTCTTTTGCCTTTTCCCTGGATAAACTGCACATACTGAGTAGTGGCAGTTGCTGTCACAACCAAATCACATAGCTACAGTGAAAAATCACGTCTGACAAAAACTAAGATTTTGATGAAAATAAATTGCTTACATTGAATCAGAGTTGTTATGCATGACTAGAGTGATTCTCTTTCACGATTAAAATTACTCCATTTACAATCACCCTTCTTCCAAACACTACTGTGATGAAACAAGGACATTCACCCCTCCTTGGAAGTAAGTGAAAATGTCAATGGAATAACAAATATACAAGAAATTTACTCCGAGGGAATGGGAATGACGAAAAGGACAGAGCTTATTATTTTAAAATATGTAGTGCTAGTGCATTTGCAGTTATGTTTAGATTTATTTTTGCCTGAGTAATTGTGGGTTCTGGTAAAATTGCTGACAGACTAAAACACTATTCAGTGTCAAGACTGTGCATATTTCATTTTCTTGTATTTTTGCTTTTGTTGTTGTTATTGTTGTTCATTTTACCAAACATTAAATACAAACACTCCCAAGTCTGTCTCTTTTCTTTCTTTCATCTTTTTTTCTTTCTCACTTTCCTGTAGAAATTGAAGGTGGCATTTAGCTGCACTGTTACAGGAAGCAAGTTTCTACCTTCTTCCAGAAGATCTTGAATTCTTTGACATTTGTTAAACAGCACTGTCAACTATTTGAACAGAGCTAACACCCAACACATTAGTATCAGCCTAAGCAATCACCAGGAAAATTCCTCCTGAGGCAAAGGAATGTGGTATTTTTTTATTGTAACTCCACCAAAAGCCTAGTAATATGATTGAGAAATCAAAATAGAACTGAAATTTTACATCTTTGGGAAAACATTTATGTCTTACAGTTGCATCACATGTAGCCTGGAAGAATGACAATAAAGTACAATGAACCTTTGAGAGACATCTTACAGGAAATTTTCTCAGGCGAGGTCATACATGTCTTTAACTTTTGAAGGACATCACTTTGAGTGAGACTCAGTTCACTACTGAAAATCAAATTGCAAGTTCAATAGCTAGATAATTTAAGCCACCAGAAAGAAAATTAAGCCTTAATACAGGAATAAAATTCTTTTGGGACAAGAAGAGATTAACAGTTCAATAAATCCTTTATATTTAAGCCAATTAAAGGTACAAGAACTATTTCTCTTTTTTAGGAGGTGATTTTATCTTTTCAAAATTTAGACAGTAGAAAATTTCTCCTTGCTTACTGCCACAAAAAGTGTTATAGTGCTTCTCCCTTTATGTATTATACAAATCTCATTCATCAAGGCACTTATCCAGACTGTTCCAAAATTGCTTCTCATACAGACAGTATTTACAAGTTACTTTTGAAGTTATGTTTGGGATTAAGCCATATGGAGCAGCATTAATTATTACCTCTCCAAATTACCAGGGACATTTGGGACTTTCTGTAAAAACAGTGGGAAATGAAGCCAATGCAGGTGTCCATGAAAACATCCCTGACACCTTGTTCCACTGCACACTCCCAGGGAAGAGAAGCACACATCTTGGCACAATTGCTGATGCCAGGGCTCACACAGATCATATTTTCAGAAATATGAATATTCATATTTCTGAAAGCATGTAAAAAATTCTATATTGTTGCCAGCTTTGCTATTCTCTCATAAATAAAGCCTTCAGAAAAGAAGATAGCTGGAAATGGGCCAATTACTATTGCAGAGTTAAACATGTATTAGCATTAATCCTTTACTAACTGTTCAAAGCATATGGAAACACATATTTGTTTCAGCCTAAATATAATCAGTGTTGTAACAGTTTTAGTACAAACAATGTGAGACATTTATTTCTGAATTTCTAGATATATGTCCCACAAATCTGTCTTGACTTACTATTGCTTGGATGTCTTCCCTCAAAATTAAGCGTCCTGTCCTGGCAATAGCAGCTGCCTTAAAAGTGATAGAGGGGATACCATATGTAATGGTGAATCTCAAAACTTTTTTTGGTCTCCTCAGTTGTTTGAAAAACAAAATTGCAATTTGGAAACCAGTTTGAGTCTCTGAAACATAAATAATAGAGATCTGTGAGGAAGGCAGCAAATAGTATATACACTGAGATTAGCCTGGCTTCAGTGCTGTAAATGATGCTACAGTGATATCAGAAATACACATGCTTGGCTCATGATGCTCAATGCCATATATCTAAAATGAGCTAGGAAAAACAAGAATGTAAATTCATTCTGTCTGTAGACACAAGCATTTTTTCTTAGGCATGCAAATAGTCAAGACCACCCAGGCACTTAGGAAGTCAGATTAAAAGTCAATTTGTGACTGAACAGTGAAACCTCTGCAGCTTCATTCATCTCAGCATTTCTTCATAATGGACCTATTTTAACATTCATCCATGAGACAGAAAGAATGAATTCTGCAGAAGAAGGTGAGGTACAGCAACACACTGTAAAAGGGATGTGTCTGACACTGGAATAATTACAGCACATATCAAAGTAACTTCATCACTTCTGGATCAAGTCTCCTTCATCTCAATAGTTCTGAAAATTCTCAGCATGTTCTTCCAGTCAAGAGGGTGGCAGATGTCTAACACTCTGAGTTACAGAGTGAGACCATTGCACACACTTGCAATATTAATATATTATAATATATCATGTTAACTATCCAGATAGAAACAAATCCACATAGGATGCACAGACAGCTCCAAAGAGTAGCTTTTAGCAAATACCAGGTCTTGGTCTGTATCCATCACTAAGGATTTGATCAACCATCAACTTTGGCAGGGCACACACCAGGTACCATCTTTACTACAAAGAGCTTAGAAACACAGAATAGTTTGTGTTGGAAGGGATTGCCCAGGTGTAGAGGGGGTGGACACCCCTCCCTTGAGGCTAAAAGCTGTGTGTTGAGCAGGATAAGGGACAGGCAGGTAAGAGGCAAATCCTTTGAGGTGGGATAGGGCTCTTTATCATTACAATGTCCTTGCATAAGAGGCTCAGGTGTGAAAACTTCTGTCTGGAAAAGTGAAGCACTGGGACAATCTCAGGTAAGCCTGAAGACATTCATCCCTTCTGATGGGCCATAACTGATTCAAACATGTAGATGTAAGAGGCAGCTATAAATCTTAGAAGATATCAAAGATTCCCAAAATGTTCCATTATCCACAGTATTACACCATCCAGCATAAAACACACTGGCATTGCCATCTAGCCTGAGTGTATACTAACCCAATGGACTTCATGTTTGGTGGGCTTCCTCCACCACAAACGGGTGAAGACTGCAACCATCCCTTTGCCCAAGGAACATCAAAATTGCAACAATCAAGTCTCATGGCTGGATCCAAGGGTGGTAACTATATACCTTTCAGCTAATTTTTTGTTTCTTTTACCTTATGCCTTTTCTTAAATGTTATTTTTATGCTTTTGTATTGCTACATTACTAGCAAAACCAGCTACGTTTTAAAATTTGCCAAGAACCTTATTCTACCTTGACATTCTAAAGTTTGCAAGTAAATGTTTGTTATTGAACCTTCTGAGAGTTGTTGTTTCTCCTGAGCACCATCCAGAGTAAATAAAACTGCCTAAACCCCCCCAACGGATCAGAGCAAACAAGTTGGCAGCACTTTGCTGTCTCTTTCTGTTCACCCACTCGATAGGTGTGGGAAGAGAGGTTGCCAGTGAAGACTGAAGGGAAAGCTTGCAGGGTACCTCAGCCTTCCCCTTGTCTGTTGTTACCAGTTTGCCAGCATGGTACGTACACTTTCTCTGATCTGTCTTTTCTGGGTGACATACATGTAGAAGCCCTTCTTGTTGTTCCTTGAGGCCCCTGCTAAGTTTGCTTCCAGCTTTTCCTGGACCTTCCTCACGCCATCCCTACACAGCCAGATTGTGTCCCTACACTAGTCCCAGGATACCTGTCCCTGCTTCCATTGTCTAGGCATTCTTGCCCTTTAGTTCAAGCTGAAAGTCTTGACTATCTATACCAGTCTTTTCCCTTCATTTCCTGCAATGGTTCTGATTTCTTACACCAGTGGATCAAGAGTTTTGTGCTCTAAGGAAAGATACATAAAGATCTGCCAGCTTTGTTCTGCTCCCTTGTCCATGAGGCAGTTTCTCATGTCCTCCTACTGACTAATTCCTTGAGCAGCTGGAGTTCACTTTCCTAAAATTCAGGGTCCTGACTGTATTCTTGACCTGTCCCATATTCCTCAGGACTACAGATCCAGCAGTGATGTTCACTGCAGCCCTGGCTGCCTCCATCCTTGGTGTCACCCATGAGCTCACTTGCACTGGTGACCATCAGGTCCAGTAACAGATCCCCTCTGTCAGGGCTCTCTATTACCTGGCTTAGGGTTATCCATGTACATCCCAGCAGTCCCCTGGATTGCCTACAGCTCACTGTGCTTCTTTTCCAGCAGATGCTGAGGGTTGAAGTGCCCCAGCAGGATGAGATCTGGTGAGTTCAGTGCCTCCTGTGCTGGAGGAAAAAGGTGTTGCTGTGAACAGGCTCTCCCTGATCAGGCAGCCTCTAACAGACACCATCCATAAGGTTCCCTTTGTTACCTCAGTCTCTGATTCTCACCCATGAAGTTTGTGGCTTCAGGGAGAGCCCTTCACAGTCCATTCATTTCCTGTTGTAGAGGGCAATCCCTCTGCCCCTCCTGCCTTGCCTGTCCCTTCTGAACCATTGACATAGTTTAGGAATTTAGTATTCCCACTAAAAAAGACCAAGTGCTGCTCTCCTTGGCCTCCAATGGGAGACAAAAGGCAAAGGTCATGAGTTGAGAGCAATTTAAAGGGAAACTCCATGGACAGTCTCCTACCTGAAATCTTAAATGTTATGTGATCTGAGGATTTGTGATCTAGAATATGCATTCTGCAAACTCCACAGCGCCTAGGAAAGCCTGTGTTTCCTTCTTGTTGGTGTGTGGGGACCTATTTGGTATTTTATTGAACACATCCTTTAAAATATGATTATGTCTATCCTGCCATTTACTCCTGAAGCCTGAATTTTGCAGGCAGATTCCTTAACGTTACTTTGGTTTATGACCAAACCAGCCTTCAGGAGGATCTAGATTTTTTTCTCCACTTTCTTAAAAATTTCCCCTGCTGTGTTCCTCCATACAGTGATGTCATCAATGTATTGCAGATGTTCCAATGCCTCACCCTTTTCCAGTGTAATCTGAATCAGTCCATGGCAGATGGTGAGAATGTGCCTCCACCCCTGGGGCATTTGGTTCCAGGTGTACTGCACGCCCATCCAGGTGAAAGTGGCCTGCACTCTGCTGCCAGAGGAATGGAGAGAAACATATTTGCAATGTCCGTGGTGGCACCACTTTGCTGCCCTAGACTCCAGTTCATGCTGAAGCTCCAGCATGTCCAGCACAGCAGCACTCCATGGTGGTGTGGCTTCATTCAGCCCCCAACTGTCCACGGTCAGTCTCCATTCCCTATTGGACTTACACATTGGCCCCGTAGGACTGCCAAAGGGTGTGTGAGTCTTTCTGACCACTTCTGGCTCTCCAGTCCATCCACATTATGGATGGGGGTCATGGAGTCCCAGCCAGTGCAGAATTATCAAAGGTGCACTGTTGTGGTAGTGATCAGTGCCTATGGCTGGCATTCCATATCCTGTTGTACAGAGACACTTGGAAGGTAAGGTAGGCAGGCAATATGTTTGCCTGCTTCCTGAATGTGGACTTGTCTCCACTCACTCTTCCCTTTAAGCTACTGTCTTCAGCCTGCTGGGGAAAAAATACACAGGACCTACCCTTGACCTTGTTTTCTGTTCCTGTTTCCACCTCCAGAAGGCCAATTCATTTCTTTCTCAGACTTCCCTAACCTTCCTACTTCCTCTGGCAAGGCTGACATGAGGCTGAGGAGGTCATCCACTTGGTCACACCTCACGCAGCTGTGGTGTCTACTGCCAGCCATTATTACTGACAGACTCTGGCACTTGGGCTCTGGATGGTTTCATGTTTTCATGAAGCTCTCTCTGGGTAGCCACATCTACTCTGGCAAGTGCAGAGGACATGACTTTCGGCCAGGTGGAGACCATCTGAGCTCTTTCTGAGATGGTGATGACCACCAGCAGAACCCCTCTCTTTAGCTGCTAGGATGTCTGTCCTTTTTGCATGTACTGCTACAAAAACTGCTGATGTCCCATGTTCTGTTTGCCTGATCTCTTAGCAGCATTCCAAGATATACCCCATCATTTTGCCAGACATTCCTTAGGTTACAGAAAGGGAAATATTATCTTGAGATTCAACATGGCCAAGTGCTGGCTTCTGCACTAGTGTCACAACAACCCCACACAGCACTAAAGACTAAAGGTGGAAAGCTGCACTAAAGGTGGAAAGCTGCCCAGAGGAAAAGGACCTTGGGATGCTGGTCACCAGTGGCTGAACATGAGCCAGGCTGTGCCCAGGTGGCCAAGAAGGCCAATGGCATCCTGGTCTGGAGCAGCAATGCTGTGGCCAGCAGGGCCAGGGCAGGGATTGTCCCCCTGTGCTGGTCAGGCCACGCCTTGAGAGCTGTGTCCAGTTTTGAGCATCATTACAAGAAAGACACTGAGGGGCTGAAGCAAGTCCAGAAAAGGGCAACATATCAGGCAGAGGGTCTAGAAGGTAAATCGTGTGAGGAGCAGCTCAGGCAGCTGGGGTTGTATGTCCTGGAGAAAAGGAGGATCAAGAGTGACCTTATCACTCTCTCCAACTAGCTGAAAGGAGGCTGTGACAATGGAGGTGTCTCTCTTCTCCCAAGTAACAAGGGACAGGACAAGAGCAAAGGGCCTCAAGCTGCATCAGAGGAGGTTTAGTTTGGATATTAGGAAAAGTTTCTTCATGGAAAAGGTTGTCAAGCAGTGGACTAAGCTGCCCATGGAAACAATTGAGTTGCCACCTGTGGTGGTTTGACTGGAAATGGGACACCTGGGAGATGCTGTTTATACTGTGGGCACCAATAGGTATTCGGATTTTAATATTGGCACCTGGTTTGGCCACTGGAGCATTGGATCCGCCTCTGAGAACACCCACGCAGGCGTTAAAAGCAGGGCTCTCCCCCCTCAGAGCTCTCTTTGAATTGCCAGCGGGAAGCGTTGCATCTCTTGCCCTGGCCCAGCTGCTAGCTGGGCGGGGGGAGGGGAAGGCCATGCGGCCCTGGGAAAGGTAGGCCTGGCCCCCCCCGAGGGTGGAAGGGTGGGAGAGAGAGAGACCCCAGGAGCCATCGGACAGCCCCCCTCCCCAAGAGAGAGAGCCGTGCCTGGCACTGTTACCATGTGCTGCTGCGGCGGAAGGACGGGGGGGAAGGGGGGTGCGGCGCAGGGAGCAGCCCAGCCGCTTGTGAGAGCTTTTAACCCTTTGTGGACAATGAAAACTTTACAGAACATTAACCCTTCCTAGAAGAGAGATAAGAGTAGAGAATGAAGAAGGAAATGGGCCAGTGGTGGGGTCTAGCAAAGAGGAAGAGAGATGTTGGAGGAATGGAGAAGATGGAGTGGCATTTTTTTTTTTTTGTTGGACTCTTTTTTTGTATAGCCATGGACTGTTCCATTGTGATACAGAGACTGCATCAAGGGGGAAGCAAGGCCACAGAGCCAAGAGAGTTCAGTGTTGAGACCCCTCAACACTGAACTTTTACACCCCAGGGGTTGTAAAAGAAATGGGGGACAGAGGTCCCAGAGATGAGACTGTGCTCTGTTTGGAACGGGATGAGGCATCCTTAAAAAGCCCACCCTCGAAGCAGGCCCCTGCCCCATGCACGGTGGTGAGAGCACCAGGCATGGAAGGAAGAAGTCACAATGGCAAAAGGATCTCCAGGCGGTGCTACTTGTGACAAGCAGCCCATGGCACAAGGAAGGACTCCTTCTACTCTTGATGAACTGAGGATTTGATTATCTAAAGGGTGATTGCCTGATCAAGAGTTGGTGATTTTGGGAAATGTAAATGTATTGGGAATTTGGTGGGAGGAGGAGGGGCAGTGTTTCTGTGCAGTTTTCATTTTCCTTGTGTTTTTCTTTTCTTTTTTTTTTTTTTTTCCTTCTTCCCTCTTTGCAGTTGAGTTTTTGTAGTTTAGTTAATAAAGTTTTTTTCTCTTTCCCCTAAGTAGGAGCCTGCTTTGTTTATTCTGGGTACCACCTCACAGCAGACACCAGGGAGAGGATGTTCTCATGGGGGCACTGGCATTGTGCCAGTGTCAAGCCATGACACCATCCATAAGGGTATTTAAAATGTGTGTAGATATGGCCCTAGGGGACATGGTTTAGTGGTGGGTTAATGGTTAGACTCAATGATCTTATGAATACAGATACACACACACAACACACTGTTTTTCCTCACATGAGAAGTCAACACAAAACACAAGGATTGTCAAAGATGGCAAAAATTTTTTTGTCCTTTATAGCTCCATGACTTTTTCTGTTGAATGAAGGAGAAATGAAGCTAGTACGTGACTATTGAAAGCAGAGAGTCTGGACAAGACAGCTAAACATGAAGACTTCTCCTCCCTTGGAGGAATCAGTAGCAGGGAATGTGAAACAGAGAGCATGCCCCCTGAAGTCCTTTCCCAGGCCATGAAACTTTTCTCTGTTCCTTCCTGCATGCAAGAGTTACACACTTGAACACTTCCACAGCTACTCACCTCCGCTGTCCTCCTAGAGCTTTGACCCCACCTGTCCTTTCATGTGCTCTTCTAACAAAGCTGGAGGAAAAATCTGTAATTGGCTCTTTGTTCATTGCACACAAAGGGCTTGCTAAATCAAGTGGGTGGGTCTTAGGCATGACCTGTGTTTAAGATTCACAAATGTTTCCTGACTGCGCATGAAGGGAGAAGGGGGCTTAGGAGGAAGGGCAGCACTCCAGAGGTTTCTACAGGATGAGTGGCAGATTTGAACTTCTCACTGGAGTTGAAACTTTTTATAGCATCACTTCTGCTCTCTGCCTGTTTCTAAATGTAGAATGGAACAGCATCTTTCCCACAGCCACCTGGCTTAATCAGGGAACAAAGCCAAGACAAAACCATTGGAGATGAGCAGGGGGTCACAAAAGGGGCTCCAGCAGCTTTTTCACAGACCATTAAAACAGTAAATTCCCAGAAGGTTGAGTTTTCTGCTCAAGTCCCTCCACACAAATTCAGAATGAAGTTTTCCCTGACAGAGGAAACATACAAGACAAGAACCTGCTCTCTGAATAGTAGTTATCTTGAATGATACAGCTTCTTGCTATCTTCATCTGTTGTCAAAACAATTTGAATTTATTAAAATATCTCTCAGAAGGCTGGCTTAACACATAAACCTGATACACATCCAAGATTCATCATCTCCTCATAGATATTTTTTGGTTCTAGCCATCATTTCTAAGTGGCTCAACATCTTGGATCTGTTGTGCCCATTGGGTGCATAACCACTTGAACTTTCACTGAACTGCTGTTCCTCAGACCACTTGATCCTGTGAGAAAGGAGAAAACTAACTTCTCCTGTGTAATAATAATAATAATAATAAAAAATAGTGCTGTATAGCTGCAGTGAATACAAATACTACTTCATGTCTTAGTGTTTCTGTAATTTAGGGTTGACTGCCCTAGGAGAGCTGCCAATGAATCAGCCAGGACCTGAATCCTGAATTCTGTAATGAAACTCAGCATCTGCCTGTGCCATCATACTCCTGGCTATTAAGAAAAATAAAAAGGACAAACAACCACTTGAGTTTTGACATCTGACCTACTCACTCTCTGTGGAACAGACAGGACTGTGCAGGGGAGCCTACAAGGTCAGGTTTTCCGCTCATGTAGGAGAAGAAATAACTTGAAAATATGTGGCCTCCAGCTAGAAACACAATGCTACTGCAGAGTTCAGAAAGTTACTAAGACAGATGAAATTTAGAATATTGTGATTTTTCAGTTGTTGGGGTATTTTATGCTGAAGAGGAAAATTCCAATGTATGTCAATAGACCAGCATTGTTGCAACTTGTAAGTCTATTTAAAAGCCTCCGGTTAAAGTTAACTTATTCCCAGTTCATCTGAATTTTCAGCACATTTATTGTTCTTTTGGTATGAACATGCTGGTGGAACATACCCCTTTCCAGATTACCTACATGCAGAACAAAAACAGCTTCAGGAAGCTTAAAAGCATTTCCAAGAGGAGCAGTTGAGCAACTATAATCCATTTGGTTATGCAAGTGGAATCACTAGTCCAGGAAGTATAGAATTCTTTAGATGAGTTTTAGAGATTTAGCCCTATATTCCTGTGTCCAACATCAGTTCAATATCTATTCACTTTTGCAGGCTGTGCCCAAGATCTCCAGCTACATTCACTTTGTGGCATCCTGAAATAACCTGGAGGTCAGGAACTCAATGCACAACAGTATTCAGTAATGAGACTGAAGAACTTCTAGCAAAGGCACTCAAGCTATGGGTATAAGAAAAAGGTACTTGAAATAAGAAAACATGCCAGTTTATAGCACACCTCTTCCTTCATGCACTGCAAAAACCTGTTGTAAATCACAGAATTGTTTGTGTGGAAGAAACTTCAAAATCAACTAGTTCCAGCCCACCTGCCATAGGCAGAGACATCTTCCTTACAGCAGGCCAGGCTGAATGTGAAGCAGCTTTTCCTGCTGTAAGTGAGAAAGTAGTAAGGTGCTCTGCACTCATGGTGGGCTGATCACATGCATGTGTGCATCTCTGGGAGTTCATTTCCTGTCCTGTCTTGCCCTGAGTAACTTGCCTGGGTGCTCTGCTGAAGACCTGAGGATCTCTCCTGGTATTTTGAAAAGACTTCAGACCTCTGACATACATTTAGTCTAGGTCTGTGATTTAGTCTAGATCTAGTGACTGGTTGCCCCCAGTTTACTTCTGCCAGAGAAATATTTTGTAAATTATGCTAGGCAAAAAGAAAAATTTACCAATGGTTTGGGTTTACAGTTTTCTCTCTTGCTTGAAAGTTCTTGGAAGAGTAAGAGGGATTTTGTATTTTCTGTTACCATAATACAAATGGAAGCACAAATGCAGCAACATGCAATACAGAATGTGCTTTTTCCTTGTCAAGTTTACAGATATTGCAACAACCTAAATGCACTGTAGTCCAAATAATTCACCTCAGGTTCCCACCATGGAAATGAGTCACTGGTATCAATAACTTGCGCAGCATCCATGTTTATCTCACAGCCAGACATGGCTCGTGGCTCTGCATTAGTTATAAATTTAATCCATTCAATCCTTCAAACAAAACAATCATGAAAAGTTCATTTTCCTCTTGCTAAATTTTCATAACTCAACAACTTCACTGAAATTTAGACAAATGGATTATAAGGGAAAAAAGCCCTGAGAATTTGTTTTCATGAGGTATGAGGTTTCACCAAGAGGAAATGGGACCAGAAACTGTTCAACATGTGAATTAAATTTATTCATTGAGTGCAGGACATAGTCTTAAAATACTCCATTGCTGTGGTGTGTCTCATTCTGACACTTTATCCAGTTATAGGGTGTAATCCCCATGTCTGAGAAACAAATCCATAATAAAATCAGCTTTCTCACTTATTTGGAAAATGCAGCCACAGCACCTCTGGCTGACTACAGACAATTTAAAGACGCTTGCCATGCCATTTTCCCTTCCCAAGGGAATGCCAGTAGTCACACTATATAAGGGTCCTGCATCTCACCTGCTTGTGCTAACATAGCTCCACAGAGTGATGAGACTGAAGGGAGAATCACCCTGAAATAAGTCCTTAGATGCTGTATCCTATGCACTTATTTTAAAGATCTTGCTTGAGCTTTAAATTCTTTACTTGGTAGCAAGAACCACTGCAGCCTAACAAGAATGGCTGTGTGGAACCTGGCTGCACAGATGGGCTGATGGGTCTTTCTGATGATGACAAGCAGAGGGGAGGCAAAATCTATTCAAGAAACATAAGGGCCAGTTTTGAGCTGGGAGAAAGAGTAGAAGGGCAGTTGCAGTGGTCAAACTGTCTTGTTGCCCAGAGTTTTTAGGTCCACATAGATGCAGAGAATAAGAACAGCAAGCCTAAGACCCTTCTTACCTACCCTGTATTTACACCAAAATAATTTTGTGGAATTCTTGCTGATTTACAGCAGCTTTACAGAAACCAGGCCCCAGACTGGGAATGCCAACCCACATCTCAGTGCTATGACTTTCAGGATTTCTGACAAAATACATTATATTCTCACTGGAAAAGTTGAGGGGCACTGTTAGAATCTGTAAACAGGTTAACTGAATCAGGCATTAGCAGGAAAACTGTTTTTCATAAAATAATTCGAGTCATGTACAAAAAACACAACATGCCTCATATTTTCCACCCAATTCTAATGCAGTTTGGAGCACCTCATGCCCAAGGAAAATTGTGCTCTCACCAGCCAGCCTTTCACGGATGTCATGCCCTTTAACACATGCAAACACCTTATCAAGTTATCACAGCATATCCTTTCAAGGACTCTGAAGGCAGCTGCCACCCACGATGGCTCTGGCTGCCTGTAGCATTCCAGGCACTTGCACCTCACTTAATACAGTAACAAAGACAGCTTGGCTGCCACACAGCCCACAGTGTGCTATTACAGCTGCGGAACAGCTAACTTTGGCAGCCATATATCATTAAGGCTTTGTTTCAGAAGCCCTCAGAATAGATTTTTGCCATGAAGCCACCAGCATTAAGCCAGCAGACTGGCACAAGTGAGCAGAGTGCCTGGTGAACGGCTGAGAGCCATGGGCTGGGTTTGGAGATGGTGAAAGTGAGATGGAAACCAAACTACCACCAGGCAGATACTCCAACAGCAGCCATTTAACAGCAGCTCCTCCCAGGATGTCCAAGTTTTTCAGCTCTTGTGAGTGGCTGGACAAACTTAGGCTGTCTGCTGCAAGTCACTGGGCTGAAACAAAATGGTTCTGAAACTGAATAGAAGTAATGTATGTTGAAACTTGGATCTATTCTCAGAGAAAAAGACTCTGCTGCTTATTGCCTTCAGGATATTACAACAAGAAGAAAAAGAAAAAAAAATAAGGAAAAAAAAGAACACAAAAAAGAAAAAAAATTATTCCCTTTGCAGGGGAAGATAGATAGCCATCAGAAAAAAAAAATCAGATATCACAAACCAGCCTCAACAGATAAAATGCCACCTGCATTGAGTGTGCTGAAGAGTACAAGAGTAAGAGTGCAGGTGCATCCTTGCAGGCCAAGCTAGTATTTCCTGTTAGTGCTTGCTCAGTAGCAAAGGCCAAAGTGGTAAAGGCATTGCCTCCCCAGGGATGCGTCTCTCTGCACAGGGACTGCACTGTGGCTGTGGAGTGAGCCTGTAGGAGTGGCTTTCCTCAGGACCTCCCTCTCCAAACAGGACACACAGCCTTGTCATCCATATACCTCAACAGCTGCCAAGCTGCAAATAAGGGAGTAGAGTGAATAAGCTGTGATTGTTAGGACAAATTCAGCTGACTAATTTTTGAAATGGACTTAGCAATCTAGACCTCTGTAATGGCTTCCAGACATGGCCTGGGCCAGAGAGAGCATGGACTGAATGCATCTATTTTTTTATATATATATGTGTGTGTGTGTGTGTGTGTGTGTGTGTGTGTGTGTGTGTGTGTTTGTGCACATTCAGGAGAGCAGAATGCCATGGCACAGTACAGCTGAGTCCTGCCACAGTTAGCCTGGGCAGAATACCCTCAAGTGACAACCTACCATTTCCCTGTCTGAGCCCCACTCTACTTGCAGTGCTGGGCAGTGGCCACACCTTCCCCAGCTCTCTGGACTCTGACTCACTCCACTGCAGGCAGGAGAAAGTTCACTTTCTCTTCTGATCTTTTCTATACACAATTGTATGCCCCTGTGAGTCACACAGCCTTTCATAATCCAGTCCAGACATTTTTATCAATAAAATTAACATCAATCAAAACCAAAATAACTATCTTGTACTGGAGAATTCCTATAATTGAAGTTTCTCCTGACTCAGAAGATGATCTTGCCTCTACAGGCCTCAGGAGAAATGGTCTTTCTTTGCTGCTTTCAGGTTAATGCTCTTTTGCAGTCATATTTCCCAATCCCTGACACTGTGTGTAGAAAGGACTAAAGCAGGAGGTGTTTCGTGTGTAACTCTCTCAGGAGCTGTTTTCTTAAGTAGATTTGTATGAAATACAAGAGAAAGCTTAAAGAAAGACGCATTTATAAAGTACAACACAGATAGTTTTGCAAATAAGGTTTCTTTCATGAAATCTTTTGTGATCCCATTTTCTGTAGTCTTTAATCAATGACACTTCTCTTCCTTTTCACAGGATCATTTTCCTGATAATCTCTAGCTGTCACTACACTTCAGGCTGATGCTACAATAGGGGCTTGGGAATGCAGAGAGGATTAAAGTTGAAAGAGAAGAGTGAATTTGGGTCCCAACTCCTAATCTTTGTTTTCTGACTCTTCTATTTCAGCATCATTGGTTTTTCTGGTAACCAGCTACTCAATGGAAAAATGAAGAGAAGCAGCATCCCTGGTTGAGTACAGAGAATCTGGTGTCTGGAGTTTGGCACCTGTAATCAGTCAAAGCCTGGCAGGGATAGAACTGCCCGAATGAGTTCTAGACATAGAGCAGAGGGTCAGAATGAGGAACTGGAGAACACGTGGTTGTGGCACTGTCTCTTTTAGCTTCAGCCTGCCCTAAACCTCTCTTGTGGTGACAGTGGGAGCATGTGTGAGAACAATTACAGAAGTGGATGTCTAGCAGTTCTGCACCCAGGCTCTGCCTCAAACCAGGCACCAGAAGTATAGAACACACATCTGAAAACCACTTATACAGAGGTCAGAACAAAGTGCTTATGTGAATTTTGAGGCTAGAAAGCAGCTCAGTTATTAAAAAAATTTACAGGGGCACATCAGCCTCCAGTGCAGTTCCCTGCCACATTTATTTTTATTGCAATGAGTAAAGCAGATTACTTGGTATGAGGAGTTCAAAATTGTTTTGTGAACTCTGTGCACGTTTTGCATTTCAGCTAAATTATAGAGACATTAAGGAGTCCATCAAATATCTATAGACCAACATACTATATATTGGAGTTTATGTTATGATGTACTCTCCCTAATTCATCAGATTTTAAAACTATTTGACTATGGTATGAAAATCAAATCCATGCAAATACTGGAAGCAACAAAAAATTGTGTGTTTACGAAATGAAATTAGCACAAAATTACAGTCTTGTCACAAAAATATACTGAAGCTTTCATTTCCTTGACCCAATTGTTTGAGTCATTTCACTGATGAAGAAAAGAGATGATGCCCAAGAGGGATATTGTACCTTCATCTTCTGATCCTGGGAGAGAAAGTAGCAAGCAAAACTCCTCCAGCATGTCAGCAAGACTGCTGAGCCAGGGTAGTGGCAAAACTGAGTTTGAGATGCTCTATGAAATCTGATAAAATTTAGCAGCTTTACAGGTCAAGGATTTTACTCTTCAACAGCACTGGGATTGTTCTAAATTTGCATGTTGGGAAACTCCCAATAGCTAGGAGCCAGGAAGCTGGGAACTGGGGACTGGGAGTAAGACAGAGATATCTGCAAAGGTATGCACATTTTCATTAGATTCCTCCTGATTTAGGAATTCATCTGTGTGCTTCTCCTTCTTTGAGGACAGCACAATTAACCTTCAGGAGGCAGGAGCTCTCTGGTGAACACAACAGAGGTTAATAACCTTCCTCTGTGATGCACTTCTTTTGAGAGCTCTGCTCTAGCAGCTTGCTCCTGCAGTGCACGGCGAAGGCAGAAATTAGGAGGGGTGCCAGGCAGTAATGGACTGAGCCATTTGCGTGCCTGTTTTTCCATTCAGCAGACGCTGAAAGCAGAGCTGATCAGCAGAGCAGACCAGGAAATGCTGCATCATTGAGATTATTGAACTCATTCTGTACCTAAAATTACCAGATAGTCTGATACATGCTGCTGAGTAAAAATTCAAGTAATAACTCCTTATGGATGTAAGTATACAGAAAGAGATACAATTTTTGTTAGATTTGATCAGCAGTTTTGGACCAAATAAATTTGGTCCAAATGAATTTATTTGAAATATCTGGTATCTGAAATAGTCCACAACTAAAAGAGATATTTGGTTCCCAAATACATCCTGAAAATATTCAACTGTCCTTTCCTCCTGAGAATCTCATTACCTATTTGCATCTGATGCTGCACAGGTACTCAGGGTATCCTCCTGGAAAGAAGGCAGCACCTCCTCCACTCAGTTAATTTAGTTTCTTCAACTGTCATTTTCAAAATCTTAAAGCATGGTATTTTACTTGTAAACAGCTGTGCTACTGAAAGCCCTGTGCTTGTGTCAGAGGTGGATACATGCTATCGCCCCATGGTGACACACACATGAGGCAGGGACCCCCAGTCCACACTTTTATTCAATACTGCCCTCTTCCTTGGGCCTCTGACCCCAGAGGGAGACTGGAGAAGGGGACAAATTAATCTACACCATTGCTCCTCGAGGAAGTACTAAAGTCTGCAAAACATTTGTCCCTGTATATTACAAGAATTGCACTGCAATTATTGAGATCCCATTTCTGACAGCTACTCTTACACACATAATTGTGTGCTTTCTCTGATCAGGCATTTTCTGCCTTTAAATTTACTATGTTGGTTATGGTTGAAGCATAGGTTTCACTTTAGCCTAATTCTTTGACTTCACTCCTTTGTTTATCCCCCCTTCTCAGTGCTGTACCAGCAGGGATGTGTACACAGTTACTCAAAAAATAAGCACCTCATCAAAAGAGGGATATTTCTACCACATTTAGGTTTGATAAATGCTCCATTTTTTCAAGTCTTAATTACAGGCCAAATAAAACCTCAGAATCCATGTCCAAAGGGTTGCAGCTAACACACATTTCCTGACACCATCTCTTTTTAGGTTGATTCTGCCTACAGAAATGGAATGTCATTTTATAAAATAATGTCTGAATTGCTACAAATATCAGTAGCATTGGGTGGTGGGGAGAGGCCATGATGCAAGTCTCTGCACTGTCAGGGTGTGGGTCCCACACCTCCTGGCTGTAAAGGACTGAGGATCTGAATGTTGGTGCTTGGACCTCATGAAAACAAAAGGTGGATGAGCATTCACTCATATGGAGAGGAATATATACTTTTGCAGGTCTTTATCACATCTGAACTCAAAAACTCTGTAGCTAAGCTTGTCCAAAAGGTTTAAAAATATCTGGTGAAGAAAATCATATGCCTAACTCTCAGAGGTTGCAGCACTTGGCAGAATAGCAACGCCTGTGTTGTCAAAACTTTCTGCTTGAAGAAGCCAGATATCCACAGAGAGTGCACCCAGCAGCAAAGGCTGCTCTGTGGGGGAAGAAGGGAGGGGAGTTACCGGAGAATAAACCCCCTGTTCCTGGCACAGGCAGGTGCAGGAGACGAAGTAGGAGGGGTGTATCCCAGTGCCAAGCTAAAACTTGAATTGAGGTTTATTCCATGTTATTCAGCAACTGCATTTGAGTGCTGCCCATACGTGTGTTGCTTAGAAAGAGTGGGGGCCACATAAAGAAGAGAGCTCATCTGCCTCTGCAACCCCTTTTTCCTCTGCCGTTTTGCTACTAGGGGGAAGGATGAAGAGGCTGGACAATGCCAAAGGGATCTGTAGTTTGTTGATCTTCTACTAAATGGCACACAAAGTGGAGCACATTCTGACACAGATTTTCTTTTTTCTGTCCTGCAGTTTGTTTTCCTTCACTGACTGTTAAAGCTATGAAATCAATAGCTGATGACAAGTGGGTTTAATATGTAGAGTAAGAGGAATGTAAGTAGTAGTTAAAAATTAACAGTTACATACTGAAAACAGGATTTTTTCATTTCAGAAACCACCTGGGGCAATTTGTTTTTCACTAATATACACAAAGATCTGGAATGTACCATGTTATTATCCTGATGATGATGATGATCAGTACATGTACATATGTTCATATTTGGAGCAAATCCAGTTATGTCTGAATGCCCTTCTGCTCTGTTTTATGCAATTATTCTGTTTAGTCATGAATCACAGACCTTCTAATTAAGGCTCAAGGTCAGGCAAAGGGGGATGGAAGGTGAACAGACTTACAGCTAAAAGCCTTTAAAGCCATCGGTTGTTTACAGGAATTCCCGTGCACTTTAACCAAAGAAAAAGATTGACAGATCTAGTATTAACAGACCAAAGTTAATTCCTCTAATTTCTCCTGCATTCTTGCAGGCAGTTTCCTCTAACTGAGGAATTAAAGGTCATGCACCACCTACCTCCTGTGCTACCCCAGCCGTGCTTTACCAGCATCAGCCCCAGGCTCCTCGGTGGGGGAAGTGACCAGATGTAGCACAGTCAGTGTCTCCAAGAGCCAGCAGCTCTTTAGCACCTTGATATGTCCTTCAAAATGACACATGTTTTCCTCTTTTTGTGTGACAGCTCTGATATAGCACACAAACAAAAAGGGGATATTGCTGGAAGATTCTGTGTCTCTTTATTCGGTTTCATGTTTGAATTCCCAGTGAATTTCAAATGTCTACCACTGAGCTCCACCATCTCTCGTAACTGGTGACATCCCACAATTCCTGTGCCTATTTGGACTCTGCTATGGCAGATCTCTGGAATAACCTTTTTGTCACAATCCCTTGAACCTTCCAGCTCCTGCATTTTAGCTGAGCCCAGTCACGTGGTCCCTTTGCCCTATTCTGCAACCTTCAGGAGCAGAACCTGCCTCTTTCGGTCACAGGTCTTTGGGCAAGGAGCAACTTAAGCCACACCATTGTTTTCTCCACTGTGAGGGCTAAGGACTTTACTCGACAAAATCAGGAGCAGCCAGGCAACTAACCTCATCCCATCACAGTGGTGGAGCATGTAGGAAGAGAAAAGTAATAACCTGATAGATGTTAGCAGGTGGGATTCTCCATCTGAATTGCCCTAAGGGGCTTCAGCAACCTCTTCCTAGGTCACATACATCACCGTGTCCTGCTTACTGATGCAAGATAATCTTGGTAACCCAATAAACAGTTCATGTAGAGAAATTCTTTGCTCCTATTCTGTCACCTAGCACCAAGTCTCTCCTTTAATGGATCTCATAAGTAGAAGTTACGGTCATTTCAGTGAGCAGGAGTGAAATGTGCTACATCCTGGCATCTGCCTTGAAGCCGTGTTCTGCTGTACACACAGACTTTGAGTAGCAGAGCATTCACTGCTCCAGCCTTCCAGCCAGCCAGGGCCTTAAGCACGAGACAAGGAGCAATGGAATCTGAGCAGAAGTTCTCATCTGTGTCTGCAGGAACACAGGGATTTTGCCACAAGTGTGTTTGGGATGTCAGCTGAGCAAAGGACTAGGCAGATGCCTCCTCTTTGCCCCCACCCAGTCCTTTTGAGTAACACTGGTATAGGCAGGGGAGTAAGATTAACATCAATGATTTTAACCAATTATGAGCTGTAGAGGAAAAGAGCATATAGGTAAACACAAGCTTTGGTTGTAGTGAGAAGGTGGATGTGGAAAGCAAATAGCGAGAAAAGTCAAAAATCTAGGTTTAGATATGCTAGGTCTCCCCTGTCCAATGCCCTGCCAATTTTCTTCTTTCTTTTTTTTTTTTTGGAAGTCATTTATATAATAACAAAAAGGGAATAGAATTTGTCTCAGCTGTGTTCCCTGTCTAGTCATATGCCTTGCCATGTCTAAATAAACTGGCAGCTGACATTTTAGGTGTTCTTAGCCACAGGGTTTCCAGAAAGCAAAACATTTTCTTTCCATTTTGTGCGTGTTTGTGTGCTAGTGTCCCTTTTGGAAAAACTGTGAAGGGACTACACAAACAAACAAAATTGAGCAAAACAAACTGAACTTGAGAATAACAGACCCGTGGGTGAGGACAGCCTGTTTCCAAAGGGGAATATGTGATCAGGGGCTCAATGGTTTATTTGCTGAGAAAGCAACCTCCTCAGTGTTCCTGCTATATCTAGGTTTCATGATAGATGCAGTGCCTTACACTGTCCCAGCTTTTCTTTGTGGCTTTGCTTGTGGTTTAGCTCAGATGAATTATTCTTTAGAATGGAGGTGCTGCATTTCTTCTTTCAAGTGAAACTGTCATAAGGAGAGGCTTGTGTGCCAAAGCAAAGGGCTGGAGCATTCTTTGCTTTTCACAAATCTTCCTCTCTCTGGGACCACAGACCGCTCTCTGATGAGAGTGATACCACTGGCACAGCTGCACCCCAGCCAGATGAGCAGGACACTTCAGCTGGCACCTCATCCAACACATTGCTGTGCACACAGCTGGATGTTTTTCTCTCGTGGGGAAGCAGAGAACAGCTGACCCACCAGTGGAGCATCAGCTCCTCTAGGCTGCACGGACCTCAGCTCACCAGCCAGCTCCCAGCCCTGCTCACAGCAGCGTCCAAGATGTCACAGTATTTCTGATAATTGCAGTGAGTTTCAGAGTGAACCCTGCACCAGATCAAGATGGCCTCTGGTGTTCTTCTGACTCTGAACTGACTCAGAGCTGCTACTCATCATGCCCCAAACACTTAAATCAGTGCAGCTTTGGTCTTCGCAAAATTTGGAAGATACTAAAGAATGAGACAATTTTTTCTTCCACAGGTTTTCTCAGGAATCTTGAGAAAAAACCTTGAGTGTATTCCCTTGCACTAAAAAAAAAAAAAAAAAGAGTATCAGTCTGTCTGTAGGACTTCTTTTGCTAAGTAATCTACATGTGGGGCTTTATATTTTTGTCACTGACAAAATACTCTTATTCATCGAAAAAAGAAAGTGCAAAAGCAAAGAGTATTTTAAATGTGATTAATGGACTAGTCATTTGATATAATGCCAAAATCTAGATTTCTCAGAACAAAATCTGGTGGCAAAAATAAATTTTTAATTACTCCCTTTGTCTCTCTTTTGCTTGTGATTACACTGTACTGAAAGCAAGTTGTAGCTATCTTGAATCTGAATTTCTCCAACCTTTAAAACAGTCATGCTTTTCTGTTGCCAGTTGCTGAGTCTAGAAAAATATTTCTTCTTGCACTGTTAGAGTTGTGAGATGTGTTCTGCTTGGTCAAAGAAAAAAGCTTATTTCTAAATTTTATTGCTGTTTTCTGATTCCCATCTTGCATGTTGATATTTGAAGGAAATTTTTCCTGCTTTTTTTCACGGATGAACTATAATAAGAGTGACCTGATGGAAAGCAGTAGAATGGAACAAGGGAAAACAGGTCTGGCAGGCAGAGTGTATGGAAAATAAACCTGACCTCTTGCTTAGTGGGGCCAAAGTTAATGGTTATAGACAGTCTTTGTTCACGGAACATGTTCTCCTCCTCTGAAGAAAGAAAGCAATTGTTCTGCTAAATTAAAACTTAATGTGAAATGAACAGCCTTTTTTACGGGAAGAGAGTTCCACATTCTGGAGTCCCTCCCATCAGCTAGAAATCACTTCGTGATGAAGTCTAACTCCCACAGACCTCGTGTGCTGCTACAGCATGAAAAGGGCTGTCTAGGACACTTGCTGTGGGAAGAGGTGCTCATGATACCCAGTACAAAGTGAGAATTTATTTTCTTTTTTTTTTTTTTCTGGAGGAGAGGAATGAA
Organism: Setophaga petechia; assembly: GCA_024362935.1. Classification (NCBI taxonomy): domain Eukaryota; kingdom Metazoa; phylum Chordata; class Aves; order Passeriformes; family Parulidae; genus Setophaga; species Setophaga petechia. The sequence goes on along the minus strand of JANCRA010000004.1, from coordinate 5,080,407 downwards.
TCCCGCAGAAAAGGGGTTAGTACCCACAGTACCCTCATTCTCTACTGCTTTGTCCATATTGTTATGTCAAAATTCTGGCCACAGAGAGAAAATTCCTGGGCACAATGGCAGGACCTGTCACCTCATCTCTCATCTGTTTTGGGACAATATTGTAAAATGCTAGCACAAGTCAGGGAGTGCTCCAGTTGATAAGGAACATCTTTGATCTTTCTTTGGTGTTTACTGGGAATGCTCACTTATAAACCACACTACAAGTGTGGGCAGCACCTCCTCCTGAAACATATTAACATAGTGACCTCAGCCTCTTTGTCCCAGAGTCAGGAGTATGTTATGGCTAATGAGTAGGATCAGCAACAAAAATACTGGCCATGGGCTGGCATAAAGGACCAATGCCATATTGCCAGTCTGATATTCCATTATATTGATACTGGCAGGGCACTGGGGAAGACCAGCTGTCATTTCAAAGGCAAGGGACAGCAATTCTGAGCTTTCTGCTTGGATTTCTACTTTCTACACCTCATTTTGCCAGGAATTTCTGCTAAAAAGATCTTGGAGGGCTAAGAGGTTTCATAATGATAGGGCATTTACCATGCATCTTAGTAAATTAACCTAAGAAAATGTCAATCCTGGTATTAAAAATATGCATTTTATTTCCAGTGTAAATCTCTCTAGCCTCAACACCCAGACATTAAGTCTTAAGACACTCTCTGATTAAGGATGTCCATGGTATCTGATGTCTTCTCCTTATAGAGTGCCTTACAAACTGATCTGCACACTTGCCAAAGTGTATGGAATGGAAAGTTCTTTCCCATAAAGCACACTAATTTTATTAGTTCTTCATAACCTTCTCTCACAGAGGTATTCCCAGTCCTCTCCCTGCTTTTTTTTGATTTTGTCTATCATCCTTTAGAAGCACACACAGGTACTGAATACAGATCTTGCAGCTGGCTGGCCCTTTCCTGCACAGGGAGAGCAGCTCTGCTTAGTCATGCTCTTCTCAGGTACTAACGTCCTGCACAAAAATACAGAGCTGCCTCATGCTGGCAGGTGGATCCTGTTGGCTCCAGCTGGGATGGGAGAAGGGTTTCTTTCTTTGAAAGGCATAAACAAGGGGCTGGGACAGAGGGGATTCATGCAGAGAAACCTTAGCCAAGTTTGGAGAAAGAGCTTTGGCTGAAGTTCACTTTATTATTGTTTCTGTTTGAATTGCAAATAAAGGCCAGGAAGGAGGCATGTTTGGACTATGTACAGCATGTGAGTACTCTCTTAGAGCCAGCGGGAACTCTGCCTGCTCACCCACACACACAAATAAATGCACTCAAATCTCAGACTCCTCTATCCCTTCAAGAGATGAGTTTGATGCACTTGCAAGGTAAAAGAGAAAACTCTAGCTGCAAATAGAGGATTGTTGGTGACTAAATTACAGTCTTTAAACACAAAGGCACAATTTGGGGATAAGTTTGGGTTGTACTTAAAGCAGAATCACATGAGACACCTGAAGATGTCAGACTGGAATGTACAAGTGGCATATGATGAGTGCTCCTTTCACAAAACTCAGAGAACTCCAGGACAAGTGCCATGTGTGAGACGGCGATGGCCAGACAGTGCAGGTCCCACGTGGTGGGGATTGACTTCTTCCACTGTGAGACACAGTACCTGTCTGTTGAGCTCAGTTGTCATTATCTTGATATCATTGAACAGCTTCACTCCGTTAGGTACAGGCAGATGGTCATAAATATGCAACAAGAGCAGGATTAAAGAGACAAGAAATCACATGTACCATCTTAATACAAAATGACTGCTACCCAAACGCACACATATGTGCACAAGTCTCTTAGGTTGCCAGTGCAACCAGGATCTGCAAAGTCCTGTTCCACAATAACCCCTACATAAGAAGTCAAATGATGCAATATCAAGAACAAAATCTACAGATGTGTTTCAAAATAAGCAAGGATAAATGAACCCTGTGAAAGAAAGCTAATACAGTATGAAAGAGTCAGAGGAATGGAGGGTGTTTAATGTCCCAGGGCTTTGATAAGTGAATTTTCCACTCACCACACCAGGTCAGAAACCCATGTCTATACCAAAGTTAATGCTATTGTTTTCTGATCTTTGAACTCTAACACCTGTCAATGTCACATTCCCAGAGGACAACACTGAGTCTGGCATTTCTTTTTACAAAGAAAATATTTACAGGCTTATCACTCCCTGAACAACATCCATCCTGTTGGACTACCAGAAAAGTCATTTAAATACAACTGGAAGTTACTAGGAAAGTGCTGTGAGTCCGAGTGTCATCAGACATTACTTTTCCTGTCACAGTAGAGGTATCATTTTAATAACTGATTACATTGGCTAGTTACTCTGGCTTTATGGGAGTAACTGAGAGAAGGATTTGGCCCAAATAAATGGAAATGCAATCCAGTTCTTATTCAAGTTTCCAGACTCCATCTTTCAAAAACAAGTTTCGATGACACCTTGTACTCTCTATCTTAACTCTGTGTTTGTACAGAAGAAGGGCAAAATAGGAGCCTTTTATAAACAAGGAAGTGTCTAACTCACTCCCTCGTGCAGGAAAACCCAGAAAAGGACTACTCTGAAGTCAGTTGTTCCCTGGACTGTGCCAAATATCCACCCCCTTTGCAAAGCAAAACAGTGCCTTTGGCTCCCCTCCCCTGTAGATCTGCACGTAGTGTGGGAAAACCCCCAGGAGCAGAGGGGAGCCCCATGACAATGTTCTGGCTCCCAGTCCCTCCCAGCCTCCCTCAACACCTGCCAGGCCCAAGTCCCCTTGCTTGAGAGTCCCACTCCAAATGGGTGTCACAGGGCAGAGCCCTTTCCAGCAGCTGGGAGCATGGGCTGGGTAAAATGGCAGCAAATGTGGACCAGAGCTTGTCCTTGTCAGGCTCTCCTCCACAAAGCCTGCCCTCAGGTTCTGACTCCATGCAGGATGAAGTCTCTCATCCTCCTGCACAGGAGCTAGGCTGTCCAAAGGTAGTCAGTGCCCTGCAGACACTCAGGCCATAGGGCAGATTGTCACAGCTCCTACTGAACAGCCCTTTCCCCTGGGCAGCAGCTAATGCCACCAGATCAGTGTGCTCAAGGACAGTAAAAGGTTTCCTCTGACTACACTGTGGTGACACTTTCTGCCCACATCTGAGTCAGAATCAGATTGTTATCTCTGAGCTGTGTATTAGATACTTGATCTTGCTAGTTTGACCTTCCACCAGTTAATGAAACACTACCTCTGCTACATAATTTCTGATGTTTCCTCATGTGCAACCAGAACAGAATCTCAATTAATAAAGAGCAGTAGCAGTTTTCAATGCAGAGGTGCCATTGTGGGCTTGCTGTCAGGAGAGCAGGGCTAAGACACAGCCTGGAGTAATAACCATGGCTCAGTTTTGCTGGTGATGCTCCAGCCTGGGTTAGGTTTAACCTAGGTGATGCTACGCTTCAAGGTCAGCTTGCAATTAGAGAGCTGCTAGCCTGAAGGGTAAGGATAAATGCAGTGGTTCAATAAAAGAGATTAGCATAGGTCAAATAATTTGTGGAAAATTATTAATCTTGCAAACGTTACCTTTCTGCACAGGTAGTGATTTTCACTAATTCAATTGGTATTTAAATTATTGGCTGAGCAGTTTGTGGCAAATAGCTGTGAAGTCATAGCTATTTCTGTAAGCCGTGCTCCCTGGAGCCCTGGAAGCAAGCTGCCTGGATCGCATGACCCTGCTGCATTTCCTGATTGGATAAACAGCAGTCTGACGACCGGGTTCCTGCAGCACGCTATTGTGACTCTCAAGTCTCATGCCTGCAAATTGTCTGACATATCCTCAGAAGGTGGGCTGTAGACCAGAAACTTTAACGTTCTTTTAACATAAAATATTTAGAGGATGGGTGTATAAAAGTAATAGGCTCTTGCCTGGAAGAGGACAGCACAGAATCCTTGTTTAATGCAGACTGCAGCAGGCACACAGGCTGCTCCACAGAGCAGAGCACCTTTCTGCCTTGCCAGCTTCTGTGGGACCACCCTGATGACCGGGCAGAGCTCACCCTCCAAGTCTGTTCAGTCTTTGGCTTCGCAAACAGGCCTTCCAGCAAGATGGCTAATTGGTACGAGTTGTGATGTGGGATTCATGGTACGGCTGCCTCTGGAGGGATCAGTAGGAATCAGATGCTTAGTAGATACTAAGCTCACCAGATACTGTAGCTTCAGTGTAAGAATAACTGTGCTCTCAACATCCAGGCTGGCCTGCTGAGCATCCTATCTCTTTCATTTAGTCTCATTTCATATTCATTTTTCACAAGCAATGACCCAGGCTGCAAGGCAAAGCAGAATTAGGGGATATTTCTGAGGATTTTTTTAATCTACTGACTAATCTAGATGCCTGTGTGTTCATACAATTGTAAATATGTGCCTCTTCTTCAGCAATCCTGACATGGGAGCATTTAAAATTTTGGGATAAATAGTAAGTTATGACATTTGAACTATGATATTTCAATTATTTATTTATTTGTTTCTTTTCTTTTTAAGTTTGACTTGAAAATAAATATTAGTAAAACAAATATTGAAATCCAGTAGAGTGGATTAAATATATTTTTAGGACAAAGGTAGATAGAAGAATGAAACTTTCTTGAATTTCTCTCTTTGCCAAAATCCTGGTGACTTAATATTTTGATGTGATATTATCATAATATTTTTCTAGCCTTGCAACCAACTCTATGGCTCCAGTAACTGCCCTACTTTATAATACCTGTAGAATCTTACCCTTTTGGATTGGAAAGAGCAGCTTGCAAAAATAGCATCCTTTTGGGGAATAACTGGAAATTGTTATAATTTAAGTTTCTTTTCTGTAGACTACTGTTTAGTATTAAGCTAAGCAATGTTGCATATAAGATATTTCGATATGAAAATCTGCTTGACCAAGTTCATGAGTCCTGTTTTGGGAGGAGGATGACAGAACAGGACAAGAATGAGGGAGAGATTCTTTGGAAGTCTTAATTTTGTTTTCCGGAAAACAGTCCAGGATGATGGGAACCATTCAAATTTGATACTTTGACTGATTTAAAGGTTAAAACCTAACCCTGTGAATTTGAAGACCTAAATGACTCTCTATAATGAGAAAAAAAATAGCCGTTGTCTAACAGTAGGTGCCCTCACCTGAGGTGGCATGATTCCAGGCAGAAACATCCAAATCCAAGGAAACCACACCAGCAAAAGTGAGAGTTGTAGTGAGGGAAGAGCGTGGTATCTTTATTACTAAAAATCATAATAGAACAGGGAGGTATCTTTTTCTTTGTGTACATGCCAAACATTACACATGCATGATTTATTTACTTCCTATAGAGTACACAATAAAAGGCTATGAAATTGTCCTCAAATTAGAGAGAAGCAACTGAATATCCCAGGGGACAGACAGCATTAGGAGAAAGACTGGAGTGCATCCTTCAGTTTGGGTTTTAACAGAAAGGAACACAGTTTTCTGCTGGTTGCTCGGTAGGTTGTCAACCTAAGCAAGGCAAGGATGGGGAACTGGGAAATTTCTTTTCAAAAATATTCTCTTAAATCAAACCTAAGGTGTTACCTTAAGTGGGCCTTCCTCTCCTGATTGCTCCAGTCTGACTTCCAGAATGGGAAGCCCCTCATTCAGTATGGGAGGGTGCTCAGATACACCCATGGTGCCACCCCCCAGGGCCCTAGCTCTGACTCCAGACCCAAAGTTCAGCTACCAACAGCCAACATAACAATGGAAAGCCATTCCTAGCACTGAGAGGTGCCTCTGCTGAGTTTAGAACAAGTTTATGTTAATGAGTATAGGCGGAGGTCACTGAGACTGGGACTGTGGGAGAGATTATTTCTGGCAAACTGAATGATCCTGGGGAGGTGTTCCAGAAACACAATTCTAAAAAGAGTTATTTACACATTTTTACAATGTTTCCTCAGACCCACATGTGAGGGGAGATGCACCCAGCCCTGCAGAGGTTAGTGCCACCAGCCAACAGTGTGCAGACATCAGCCTCCAGCAGCCACTCCCTGGTACCACATCAAGCACCCCAGAGTAAGCACCTGCCAAAGCAGCTCAGAGAGCTTTTGGGACACCATTTGGAGGAGACATCCTCTACTGCAGAAGGATGATGGACAGAATAACAGGACCACCACACCACCCTCGTTTTCTGGAACAGCCAAGGACTCCAATTGTTTTCTGTGGACACAGTCTGTGTGACAAACTACTCATTTGTAGCCCTGCCCAGGAGCAGCAAGAGCAGGGCTGCTCCAGGGTGAGGGCTGAGTGAGGAGCTAAGTGTGACCCCTGTGCCCTCCCTGATGCATCCCACAACACCCAAACATATTGGGCAGAACTTGCTGCAGGTCACAGAGTCCATCCACAGTCGTGGGTACTGCAAAGAGACCAGGTCCAGAGTCTGATATTTAAAGTGAGGTTAGTAATTTCTGTCTCTCTCTTGAAATGCTGTAACCTTATTTAATGTTTTCTTAATGCTCTGTGAAAAAGTTCTTAGGTGAAAGACTCTGAGCCAGCACAAGATAATGGCATTCCCAAAGAGAGAGCTTAAAGGTTAGCTGAACTCATTCTAAGAGGTTGGATATCCCTTTGCAACTTTTCCAAATTAGTTAGCTAAATTTTCCTTGCATCAAAATAATATAACGTCAGAGGGATGGCATTTTTTTGCTGTTATAGACTAGCCAAGGTCACATTCCACTGCAAAGTGATTGTCTTTCAATGCATACCATTCCTTGGGATAGATAAATAATGAGTTAATGTTTACCAGGAGTACTGACAACAGAAAATAATCTAAAAACATATAAGGTTTGTATTGATTTCACGTCGTTGAAAAAAAATACAGGTTTACCAGGTAAATTTCATTTAGATTTCCATGCATAGGAAGACATAAGTTAGAAATTATTATCAGCATATTTATGGTAACATCACTAGCATTATCTTTCAGTATCAAGTTGATTTTCCTTTAAAGGAAACTCACACACAGAAGTATTACTTAACATTTTTTAAAGCAACAAAAGATATCCTACTTCTTTAAAGTGAGTGGGAATGCATGATATTCTAAAATGAGCACAAGACTTCCTACTTTGTGTTGTGACTAATGTCACAACCTAAGGCTTTCATTAATAACAGATGTTGCTTTCATCACTGAACTACAAAACAAGGATTGACAAGGGTCAATCCTTGTTTCGCTTCCCATAGGAAAACTTGTACACCCCATGCAGCCTTTCCCTTCTCATAGTGAGACCTCACTGCAGTGTTGATCACCTACATGTGATCTGGTAAAAAGCCAGATCTATGCCAGGCTAGGTCTATGCAGATGAATTTAGTCCATGGTCTGGTCCAAGCATGGCCAATTCCATAGATATCTCCATATCTGCAATTTGCAGAATTTGATCCTTTAAGTGCCCTTGAAATAACATATTGTGCCTTCCAATTAGTAAGGATTACAAGACAAGACCTAGCAGGTCGCTCAAACATCTGCACATTTACATTCATCCTTACAATGGCTAATTAAAAGCTATTCATGTTCCTGTCTTAAAACTAGAGAGAAAGCTCCCAGCTTCAGAAGAAACAGGTATGGTTTTTCAGGCTGGCTGAGCAGATCATTCAAACAACAGTCACAGCATGACTCAGGGCTTGCACTTATACCCAGAAACTACTGTGTTGGGAATGTACATTGCAACCCTTGCACTATTCATTGCTCTTGGTATGTGCCCTGCAGTTAGTCTCTCCATGGAATCCCTCCAGGAGGAAATATTTTCCATTTCAGCCATGTTCCCTTTGCTGGCAGCAAATCGAGTCCAGCAGCCCAAATTTTGAGTCAGTTATTGTCTTCATTTGATCCAAGATCTCCAAGTCTTTGAATGGACAAGACAGAGAATTTCACATATACCTTTCACCTTATCTTCCCAAAGCCTGAGAGTTGCAAGAAGGAGCCCCCTGTGCTAAACTTGTCTGTGGAAGGTAACTTTGTAATATAAATTAAAGAAATTGAAAGTGAAATCTATAAATATTTTTTTAAAAAATCTGTTCCACATGTGTCTGTGACTTCTTTTCTTTGTTGTCTTTATTTCTTCCCACTAATATTCTCTAGAAGGAGTTGCTGTATTTTCCCCATGGCCTTTGCTCTTGCAGGTCAGTGGCACTCTGTGTTAGCAAAGTCCTGGAGTGACATCTGTCCTGGTGAAACTGGTCCCCCTCTGCTGCCAAGAGCCAGGCCACTGTTGGGTTGCACCTAAAAGCTCTTAATGCACGATGACTAAACCAGTGTTTTCTGCACTCTAACAAATACTTCCTTTTGCCCTTGGGTTTAATATTTCCCTTCTCACCAGCTGTCTCTTTTTCTCTCTATTTTTCAGATATTGGCTATATCAACTCCTCTCCACACACTTGGGAAGACTCTGCCATAATTTGCTCATTTTCATTTAAAATCATTTGCACATTTGATGCAATCTACTTTGGCTGACAACACATTAGGCTGAATTGAAATGAACGATGCCAAGAGTAGGAGTGTGCTTCCAGATGGGAACAGAGGCACTGGCTCTGCCTGTGTTTGAGATGTCCCCCCCCCTCCTGAGGAAGGTGATGCAAAAAACACAAAACAAACAAACCAAAGGAAACATTCGGTAGCTTTTCATCTCAGACTGCCTCGGGCACAGGAACAAAAATGGGTTAATGACAGAAAGGCTTTTAGACTAATCCAAGGCAAAAATGATCGCTCTTTCAAATGTGATTACTAGGAAAGTGATTTGGAAGCCAGTGGGACAGAGGCGTGGAGTAAGCTGTCTCTCTGATACATATCAACAGAGACCTTCACACTCACTGATTATAATGAATACAAAGTTGACACTAGCAGAGACAAAAAGTTACATGAGCAACACATTGCCTTCAACAGTTCCCTTTGTCCTTGAAAATTTTCTCAGGAGCGAAAGGCATTAATTTGGCTCATCCAGAGGGCTGCACAGGTGGAGGTTTCTCTGGAAGTCAGAAGCATTTCGCTCCCCGGAAAGATCATAAAACATCTCTGAGTCATGTACGACTACTTTTGCAGCTCTGTGGAAATGCAAAAGGGGACTTTACATAAGGCTTGTGTCTCAATGCAGGGCCAGCCCTGGCACGGGCAGAGCTGGCTCTGCCAAGCCCAGGGGAGAGGCTGCAGGGAGAAGTCACCTCACACTGCTAAGGATGGTTAGAGCATTTCATTCATTTACGGCTTCCACTTTTTTATGCACTCCTGCGGATACGAGGCACCCAGCACAGGTACTTTTGCAGAAGTAGCCCATCCTGAGGAGGGCAGGAAAGCAGTCAGACACCATTCTCCTCCTGATGCCCAGCCTGTACCACCCTGCACACCTCCACTCCACTTTGCTGCAGTGAGGGGAGCAGAGTTTGCCTTGCTGCCAGAAAGCTGCGTGCTTGGGCCAGTGCCTGTCAGATGTCAGCCAGCCATGACCTTGAGATGTAAAGCAATGTGCTAAAGAAGTAAAGTACTTTATAAACACTTTCAAAATATCTTGCTTGCTGTGAGATATGACACCAGAAACAGCAGAGCATAACATCAGTGATGCAGGATTCTCCAGCTGCTAAAGAAATTTGTAAGAGAAATTAATATTTAAAAAGTGGTCTTTTTTGAGTGCAACAAGCATGTTTAAATGTTTGTAAATAGCTATCTATCTTTGGTTTTTTCTTTGTACTAGTCAGTACTCACAGTCCTTGTTCCACATTTGTGCAGGCTTTATTCCCAGCACATATAAACTAGAAGTATTTGGGAATTTCATTCAAGTGAAGTTTTAAAAAAAGAGTAAGTTGGCTCACAGAACCCTTATGCAAGCCTGTGAAGCTGGGCAGCAAGAGCAAAGCAGTTGAGATGGCTAAGTGAATTAGTAAGATCAATTAGACTAGATTATGGGATATTTTACTCTGATAAGAATTGAGATTTCACAAACGCAGAAATGATTAATTCTTCCAAAGTAAGAAAACCAAGAAAATTCACCGAGTTAAATATCAAAGCTGATGTGTGCTTTGAGAACACATCAGTTTTGGCTTGTTTTGCAAGATACCAAGTGCCTCAAGCTGCTCTGATTCTCTGCTGAATCAGCCTGTCTCTGTGCAAGACACATGACTGTAAACATGATTTGATCAGAGCACAAACACTCTCAGACAATTTGTTTCCAGGTGAGCTTGCAATTATCTTCTCAAGTTAGCACCCCTTTTTCTTGCTTGTCCAAAAGAAAAAAGAGTGAAAAAAAAAAAAAAGAGACAGAAAAAAAATCAAAAAGCAAGAATTATTATCATTGCATCTGCAAAACAGAATGAAAATCTCCTGGGGAGTATTCACCTGGTTTTAAGAGTACTGCGAGGCAAAGCACAGCAATATTCCATACACTGATCATCATATGCTTAAATACACCATCCCTCTCATATCTGCAACTTGAAAAACAATATTCATTCCTTAGCCTTGAGGCACAAATTCTTAAAGTCCCTGTACAAAAAGTACGTGATGACACATATGTGTGGAGGTTCCCTTAGAAACAAAAGCAAACAGGGCTTTTATTTTCTCTCTGCTGGACCAGCCTCCCCCTTAATATGCCCATGAACCCACTAGCAGTGGAGAGTGCAATTTTCTGATCCATCTGTTTTCTTGGGGACAATTCATCCACAGTAGCCACTAATTCTGTAAAGGCTTTTGATTGCGGAGTAAGGAGGAAATTTATTGAAGAGATCAGGATTTTCTTGAACTTTTTTGGCTGGTCCTACTTATATTCCCAGTGACACGCTTGACAGAAAACATGAATCATCCTTTGCTTCCCTTAGTTTTTGTGTCTGTTTTTTTCTCAGCAAGTTATCTCTTACTAAATACCACATTAGATGAGGCTAAGAGCTTTGTTCTTTTGATGCAAGTTTCAATGATTTACTTATATACCTTATCAGCTACAGAAAACCAAATTATGTAAAGCAGAAACTAGAAATACTAGAAACCTCTGAGAAATACGAAGATTGATTTTAGACAGAGGATAAACTACCTAGCTTGCATAGAGTAAGATCTAGCATCAGCCTGCTGCCATCTACAACATGAAACATTGAAGTAAAATTCAAGCTAAGTTTGCTGAGTGGGTAGAAACTGAACCTGTGGCTGAATGAGACACCAGGGTCATTAGTGGCATTCTTGAACTTGCCTTTTTTCTTCCACTGACAAGTGATATTCCCTGAATGTGGTCTTTCATTGCAAGCCTGTCTTCTTTCTGTTCTTGAAGTCCCTTTTAAAGGTCCCAGCCTAGATGTGATATCAGCCTTGTTACTCACAGGAAAAGCAAAATAAATTTTAAAAAGAAGTCTAATAATGCAAAGGGCTTGACAGCCACAAAACACAGACTTCTTGGTGTTTTTCTTATTGATTCATTAGAAGTCCCATCTCTGACTTTCCTATTCTATGCAATGAAGAGTTCACTTTTTGTAAAGGCTGTAATATATTAACAATCCATCAAAGCAAGCAAGCAATGGATGTTCAGCAAGTCTTTCAGAATTAATGATCATCTTCTGAGCTGTTTTATTGCGAATGAAGAGATTACCAGGTGTACAGTGATTTGAAGTTTCTTGGCACACATACCTAAAGGTATAAATAATATGAACAGCACCAAGGCATAATTACCACCTGACATAGCACACCTTGTCCTTTGGACAGAATTCTATTGATTCTAGCCTGATTCAAATGAATGTAAATGGAAAAAAGGCTTCAGGCTCAGTTTTTCCTCATGTCATCACTATCCTTTTATAGTAATTTCTATGAACACACTGTAAATAATTACCAACCTTTCTACTTGGTGACTCATACCTAACTAGGGATGTTTCTGTCTTGTTTCTGTCTACAGTACATGGTGCATGTGGTTAATCAAAGCTGTAGTGTGTCATTGATTTCACTTGAAGACCCCTGTTTATTGGATATTGTAGTTGCACTACAGAGAGATTGAAGGAATCTCAGCTTGTAGATTCAAGCAGCAAAAGTTCAAGGAAATGTAGGTCTCAGGCATATATCTACTAGTACTGTTAAATTAATTGGAAAATTTTTTTCAAAAAATGAAAGATTTTACATCAATTCAATGTCATTTTTTTATTTTAAAAAAAGTCATCTAGAGCAGCGTGAAACAGGTTTATAGCACGAAAGCTCTCATCAAACATTTTAAAGATGAAGGGCTGATACGTGTCCTATCTTGCCTTGACAGTTACTGCACAGCATAATCTAGTGCTGCCAATCAGATCCAAACAAAGGAAACAGCAGTTGTCTGACTGTGAATCACTTCTCACCTCAATTAATATAAATATTGAGTTTGCGCAAGTAGACTTGACAATTTGAGGCATGCCCAAATTTTCTGTGTAACTAGTACTTAATGACTGATACTCAATACTTGGACCTAGCACTGGAGGTGAAGTCAACAGTTAAGAACTTTGTTTTGTGAAAGTGACTGAGGGCTCAGCAGAAGGATTCAGTGTCTTTTGTAGAAGTTTTGGAAATAAGACATAGCTGTAAATAGAAAGGCTCCTGTGGTGGATGCCTTCCTTGCATTTCTGAAGTAAATTCTCTTCCCCTCAACTCCATCTCACTCATGTTTGCCCCATACAAATATTCTAATGAATACATCAACTCAAGTGAATGTTCCCCAGAGCAAAGGATGCCTAGGCTATATCTACCAAGTATGTGAGCAAAGCCAAATCTGAGTACAGACTTGAGTGTGTTTATAGAATCAGGAATTGATTCTAAAAGTTGTATTTAGCCAGTAAAAGCATTAATAATACATCCAACAAAATTTTTCCTTTCATTTAACATGCTTGCAGATTATCTGCCATGGAGTTAGAACTAGTTAACTCAGATGAGAAACCAGGGACCAGGTCAAAAAAGCTCGCCCTGACAAAACCCATTCCAAATAAAGTATCTGCCCAAGTCTGACTCTAGATAATTAGTTCAAATCTGGCAAAGGCTGATCCTAGATACTGAAGGGCATGATTGTCTAATAGCATCTTATCAGACTTCCTAAAATGCTGTGGTGGTCTTATTTAATTGCCTAGACAGTGGACAAGTGTCAGCAGAAAAATTACTCCCAGCAACAGCCCTAGTTAGTCACCTCACCTTCTGTCCAGGGTCTTAATCAGCAAAGACACTAAAGTGCCTTGTGATCCTTATTAAAGGAGTTCTTCTGGGTTAGGATTTGTTGGCAAGGACAGGAAAGAGAGCTTTTAGTTTGGGTATCTGAATGTGCAAGAGAAAAACAGCTTCTGAGTAAAACAGACTAGTTAGGACTGTTACTTTGTCATGAGGGGATATATATAATAGAGCTTCAGTGTCTGTAAATTTCACCTCTCAAAGTTCACCTCAAAGCTGATAACATTAATTGAGTAGTTAGATTTTTAGCAGTCCCAAATACTTGCTTTACTTACAGGAGCAAACAGTCAGCAAGTCTGTGAATTGGACAATTTAATTATGGGTATAAACAAATATTCCTATTTGTGTGGTCTGACTAGGGGGAAATACCATTTCAACCTGGTGTCTACAACCAAAATGAATGTATATGTGTGTATGTGTAAGAAAAAAACAGCAAGAGACCATTTATGTGGTTGGTAAGACTGTACCAGGAAGCTACTTACATTGGATATTTTGCTTTTACATTTCAGTTTTGGTCATGGCACACACAGGTATAGTTGCCTATATGATAATTTGATAAAAGCTCATTTTGCTTGCTCCATTTTTGTGGTCATGGCTTTATGTACATATGTGTATCAAACTTTGGTATTTGGTATATGTATCAAATTCGCAGTATTCTATATGAGAGTATTTGTATCAAATTCTCAGTATTCTATATGAATACTGAGAGTCTTTAGAGAAATAGAAAAACAATCCTACCATGACAGAAGAGTTGCACAAGTTTTGTTCAGCTTATTGATCAGCAGGCCATGTGGTAACCTGACCTTCTTTAAGTGTCTAAATACAAGTAACATCTGCTGGCAGAAGCAACCTTAATGAGGTTGAGTAGAGGTCAGATAAAAGCTGGATATACAGGAATAAAATGCAGATTTTTGACCATTAAGACAATTAGCCTTTTGAGAAGCACAGAAAACAATGTAGCAGATTCGGTTTTTTTAGAAAAAGAAACAAAAGTGTTTTAGAGATAGCCTGGACATATTTCTAATATAATCATTCACAAATGATGGGGGTCAGTGAGAAACCCAAGAAGGGATATTCAGTAGCCTTTGCTATGTTTGAGGTTCAAGTTAAGGGTCACATGCCATCCAGAGTATTTTGGACTTGAAGGATTTTACCATGATTCTCACAGAACTGAAGGTTTCACACACAAAGCCAAGGCAGATATGTGAACAGCTGTGTTGTAGTCCCATTTTCTTTCTTTTCTTTCCATGCTTGTTTCCACCACATTCTAGAAATGGGGAGCTGGAACAAACATCAGCAAGTTATTCACACAGGTTAGGGGAGCAGGATTATGTCATAGATTGCATGACATGTCCCAGATCTTTGCCTGACATGTTCTTAAAAATTTCCTTCACAGGGGAACTCCATGCTTCTGGAAGCATGGATGCTTGGTTCCAGTGTTACATTGCATTTGCAATCAGATTATTTTTCCCAAGATTTACTCTAAATTTAATTCATGAATTAAGCAATTACTTGAAGAGGCAGATGAAATATTCTGTATAAACAGATGCAAGTCTCACAATCACTGGTCCTTGTTCTTGAGGGGGGCTTCAGCTTAGCACATGTTTGCTGGAAATTCATCACAGTGGGGAGGAAACAGCCAAGGAAGTTTCTGGAGTGTGTGGAAGACAAATTCCTCACACAGCTGGTGTGTGAACCAGTGAGGGAGGATGCTGGTGAGAGCAGCTGAACATGAGCCAGGCTGTGCCCAGGTGGCCAAGAAGGCCAATGGCATCCTGGCCTGGAGCAACAATGCTGTGGCCAGCAGGGCCAGGGCAGGGATTGTCCCCCTGTGCTGGGCACTGCTGAGGCCACAGCTGCAGTGCTGTGTCCAGCTCTGGGCCCTCACTGCAGGAAAGGCCCTGAGGGGCTGGAGAGAGTGCAGAGAAGGGCAATGGAGCTGGGGCAGGGTCTGGGGCACAAGTGCTGTGAGGAGCAACTGAGGGAGCTGGGGGTGTTTATCCTGGAGAAAAGGAGGCTCAGGGGTGACCTTATCACTCTCCACAGCTGCCTGAAAGGAGGCTCTGGCCAGGTGGGGGTTGGTCACTTCTTCCAGTCAGCCAGTGATAGGGTGAGAGGAGATAGCTTCAAGCTGCACCTGGAGATGTTTAGATTGGATATTCAGAAAGATCCCTTCATCAAAGGGGTTGTTGAACACTGGACCAGGCTACCTGTAGTGTGGTGGAGTCACAATTCCTGGAAGCATTTAGAAGACATGTAGATCTGGCACTTGCCACATTCTTTAGTGGTGGACTTGGCAGTGTTGGGTTAATGGCTGGAGTCAATTGTCCTGGTGGTCTTTTACAAAGTAAACAATTTTATCATTCTATGGCTTCATGTCTTACCCTTTCTGGAAAAGGGTAAAAGTGACTTCTGCCCACTTTAGAATAAATTTTATGTGCGAAGTGTTAACATCTTCCTTGTGTCTAACTCCTAGACTAAACAATCCCAATTCTCTTAACCTTTCTCAGAGGTTCGTGTTTTCTAACCCCCTTATCATCTTGTTGCAGTTATCATAAAATGCAGCGTCCAAATCTGGACACAGTACTTCAGCTGAGGTTGCACCAGTGCCAAATAGAGCAGAATAATTACCTCCCTTGTCTTATACCCAGCACCCTGCTAATATATCTTGGAGTGACATTTGTCTTTTCTGCAGGAGCACCACGTTGTTGTGAGGAGAGGATTGAAAATGCGACCCCAGAAGTTTCAAAATCCAAAAGGCATATTTTTATGTGCAGGAGGGTGGGGTGAGGATGGGGGTGGGGAGGGGTGGGCCGGGGTAGCTCGTTATTTCAGCCACATAAAATGGGGGCCTGGCTCAATATACTGAAAGGTCTTGTATTGGTAATTCTGACTAAAAATCCTTTAATCTCTACAGAAAAACCTCATTTGATTTGCACCGCCGAGTGGGAAACCTCTAGAAGGCTCTTTGCAAGTTGGCAGATAATGAGCAAACACTGGAAAAGACACTGACTAGCAGAACAAACAATGACAATTTACCTGCAAAAGGTTATTGATTTTGTAAAGCTCTTGAGACAGATGAACCCTTGCAAAGGAAGCTCTGTGAAATACTGCAAAACTGGGGGAATATTTTTCGAATTGGGTTCTGGAGGAAAGTACAATGTACAATTTATATGGCATGCCAACTAATACCCTGCAAATTGGAGAGGTAACTGTCTTCATAGGGTTAATAGCAGCTCTTTAATCTGTGGCCCAGTTAGCCATGAGTTTCTGCAAACTGTGAGAGCTTTCTTAATTCCCCAGGCCCCCCAAAGCATGATGTTTAATTATATCCGTCATTTCATATACTCCTCTAACTGAGTTTAACACTTTCTAACAATGACTTGTCACCTTAGCAAAATCAGAAAGGTCTGGCTTAAGAAAATGTAGGATGTGAAATACAGCCAGGAGGGTAAGGAGACTGCCAGTTATTTATGAACTATTTACAAATATTTCTCTCCATTTGAAAATTTATAATTCTGGTGTAACTGGCTTTCTTTCAACAGTAAACGACAAGCAGAAAGAGCCTCCTCAGCTCCCCTTCCCAGGACCCTGACAGTCTGGGAAAATTTCTCTTTTAGGCCATTTGCGTATTTAAAGTGTAAGTCTGATTGATTTTACGAGAGAGCAAAAAAGAGTGAGGGTGCCATTGTGTTTCAGAACTTTTATCAGGAGTTTGGCCAGGACTGTCATGGGTAATTTGCTTGTTAGCTTGATGAGAGACTTCATGAGTATTCTGATACAGGGGTAGTATAAGATGTCTGGAGTGTCTAACGATCCACAGCAGAGAGAGAAGCAGGAAGACTTGATATAATTGCTTCAATTCATTCCCTTTCAGAGGAGATCTGAAGGAAGAACTTACACCTGCACACCCCATTTCTGAGGTGTGAGAGCTGCTGTTCTCACGAAAGTGTTGCTATTAAAGCACCATCTCAAGGCTGTGCAGCTGAGGTAGGCACAGAGCTGGGCCCCAGAGAATGTGCAGCAAACAGCTGCGCAGTCCCTCTCACACAACAAATGCACTCTGAATAAAGACTCAGGAAGAGGAAGTGCCATCTTCCCTTACAGCTGAGGCTATCAGATGCACTGAAGTGAGATGTGCTCCCCTACACCACAGTCTGTGGCAGAGCCCAGCTCAGCCCTGTACAGTTTGTGACTACACCTCACTGTAGTATTGCATAGCATTGCATAAATTGATGTTTCATCTTAAAGGCCAGCCTCGACCAGCTAACAAACAGCATATCACAACATATGTGTGCCGTGAAAAAACATTCCCTATTCATGTATTATTTCATAAAACACTTCCATAAAACTTACCCAGGTGAGTAAGAGGGAGCCACAGAGTGAGGTTAGAGTTATCTTCCACCCATACTGTTCTAACAAATGACAAGTCTATAAAAATATTACCCACTAATATGTTTATATTTTTCCCTCAAACCATGTTCTTGGGCTGTGTTAGTAATTTTATTACTGCTTAGGAATACAAATGGGAAGATGGCACTATCTTAAATTATTGGGTTTTTCACATTGAAATTTTATGGAGGTTAAAGATTCAGGTTTTAACCTTCCCGACTCCACTGTATTAAGAAGGTGGGGTGAAGACCTCCCTCTTCTCCATCTCTTTTTCCCTTTTTCTGTATTAATAAAAAGTCCTTTCTTGTTTGTCTTGTGCTTTCTTACTTTACGGATAATATTATTGTCTCAAATTGACATGTATTCAGCAAAAATTTTATGAGTGATCATTTGCCTATTCTCTAGTCTATATAGAACTATAATCTCAACAGAAATTCTCTGTTCAAAGGTCAGAAAATGTGGATTATTTCAGAGCTAATTGCATTTGCACCAGGTGAATTGAATTTTCAAGCAAAGTTTGGATGATTTTTTTGTCACATGTTTTTTCTTGTACCAGTAATGCATTCATTTAGATTATGTTCCAGAAAACCCAGGACACCAAAGTACAAGATCAGGGAGAGCCCTGCAGGCAGCCATATTTACAGATTGGTGGTTTGCAAGTTCTCTGCCACCCATTTGACCCACATTGGATAGATCAAGTGAATTTCAGACATGAAAAAATCCACATTGAGCTCCGCCAAAATAACCTTTGGTTGCACAGACATTTCCTGGGGTCAACCATGCTGGGTCTGTGTTTGCATGAGTTGAAGTGCACTGCAGAAAGGGGAGGGGGCACCTTCCTCCTCCTGAGAAATGCCCTGCAGAGACCACAAGTGAGATTCTCATCCCTCCAGATGGACAAAAAGAAGGAGAGGAAAGTGGCAAAACTTCCTTAATCAGCAGACATCTGGCATTAGATTTTTCTTTCTGTTCATTGAGCCTGTTTTAGGAGACAGAATTGTGAGCCTCAACTTCACCTGCTGCAGGGTATGCTGCTGGATAGCCAAGAGTTTTAGTTGACTTTGCAACGTGCTTATTTCTCCATTTGAAGTTGTATTCTAGATATAGAGTGGTTTCCAAGTAGTGAACAGCACTTGCAGGTGGGCCGGTGACTGCTGGCTGGCCATAAAATGCAGATTGCATCTAGTACCTCAGGTGAAAAAGCAGCAGGGGACGGGAATTATGCCTTGAACATTTCCTCTTATTGTGTCTGACTTGGACAATGTTAGATGGGCATCAAATGCTGGGTAAAGGGGTGCCAAGTGTCAGCCCAGGGAACCAGAAAAAGAGGGGGTTGGGAATCTGCTTGTCAGTAGGCAGCTCATATGCCCATACCCCTCTCAAGCAGATCACCCCCAAAGAGGACATAGAAGAAAGAGGCGTCATTAGCTATGATCAAGAGTATTGGCCTTTCTGTATGATACAAATTTGTTTAAAAATCACAACTCGGCCTAAGGCTGACAAACCTCTGCCACCAAGTGCATTCCGTGGCAGTGGGACCCAGTACCATTTCTGGTGGCTGTAGCTCTCAGCTCCCTGCGAAGCCACAGGCAGTCTTACTGGGGTTTAGGTGTCATTCTTTATCACATATTGGGACAATAATCCAACTACAGATCTCACAGACTTGCTTTCAAAATATCTGATCCTGTTTGCATTCACTGCACAGGCACAATGGCACTTCTGACACAGTGTTTCCCTTGGCAAATAACTCAGCCCCTTTAATTTAAAACTCATTTTCCACATCATAACAATAAGGACAATTTTATACCAACTTAAGACATTATACTGACATAAGACACGTATGCACAGTATTTAGAGTTCATGCATCCTGCCTGTACCCAATCCTGACTTGCTTGTCTCCTCTAGCTCTTTTTGGCTGGTAAACTCCTCAATCAGGACCCTATATATAGCACCTCATAATATTAGGTCCTGCCCTAGGCTCTTGGTTCTGTACCAGCACAAACTTTAACAGCTTTAAATGCTGAAAGGACTAAGTGGAGGCATTCTTGGATAGTTTAGAGAAGGGTGTGCAGCTTTTAGAAGCAATAGGGTGGATATACAGTACCAATACATCAGAGAGAGCAGTGTTTTATACGACGCAGCAAATATGGAAAGGGCCACCTGAGGTGCAAGGCAGGAGAAAGCCTGGCCTGACACTGGCTTACTGCTGTCATCAGGAGTGAGCCGAAACAATCTGGGGGCTACAAAGCAAGCATAATCCGAGGGGAAGAAAAGTGAGCACAGACACAGTATGATTCAAAGCAGGCAAGTGAGCTGCTGCATTAAGTCTTCTGCATGGAGTTTCCTGGAAGGACCCCTGAGCATGACCCTCAAGCATGAGACTCTAGGTTTTTGCCAAATTTACTTGAGGAGGAAGGAGGGCGGGAGGCATGTTTTCTCGAGGGGGAAAAAGCCTCACCCCTCTAAAGCTTTCTGTTGCCAGGGAAGGTCAGGGAAAATTCAGGAAAACTCCTTTTTATGTTCTTTATGATGTTTACTCTGTTGCGCAGAGCCAAGAGAGGGATGAGAAAGGCTGCAGCGCGATGCAGGGCTGCAAAAGCTGTGTGTATTTAATAGGGTGACATAAATGGTGTGTTTCTCTTTGCCGTCTGCCGAGTGCTGCGGGGAAAATCTGTCCTAAATAGACAAACGAGAAGCCATGAGAGTGTCTGCTGGCTCTCGTCAGCCGGCCGTCCCCGGGGCCAGCGCGGGCTCCGACGGGAAGTGCACAGCGGATGTTTAATGAAAGGGCTGCTGCGGCTTATCTCCGCGAGCAGGGCACTTCTTTGTGAACTCTCCTGCTTTGAAAGATATGTGGCCCACTATGCTGGTATTGTTGGCTCTCGCTTTAAGCGCAGCCACATGATTCACATAGGAGCTGTGCGCTGCCTCTGCCAAGGAAAGCTTCCCCCGTTCCCTCCCTGGCTGGGAGTAAACTCGGCAGAAGGTCATTGAGGTCACAAGATCTGCCTGTTATTGCATTTTACAGGAAGGAAGATACGTTGTCTTTAGATCAGTTTATCAGCTGACTTTCCTGTGAAGAAGACTGAGGCTATTTTCCTGTGTACCACCACCCCCGTAATTCCCAAACGAGTGTGCTCTGTTTGCATCTCCTGTCAGCTCAGCTGTGTGCGTTTCTGAAACAGCCCAGTATTAAGCAAACAAATAAAAAAGCCATTGTGAGACATCGCAGAGTCCACATCCCTTATCAAACTGCCTGACAGGCCGGGATAAATCTCTTCCTCGAGGCTGCCTGTCATCTCCCTCCCTCCCTCTCGGCGTCAATGCACAATTAAATCCGTTGTGGTGAAATAGACTCGGCTGATAACTGTGGAGAGAGTTACTTACACTGAGAGCAGCAAAGAGCCTAACAGACTCCTCTGCTTTCGAGGCAGTTGCTTTTGAGCCTGCACCTTTGAAGAACCAAGAGTATTTGGGTTTGTTGGATTTGGGGTTTTCTGGTTTTGTCCTTTAAAGTCCCAGGTTTCTGAGGATTTTTTTTAAAATAAGCTCTGTTTTTTCTGTGCAAGGGAGCAAGCAGAGTGCAGAGCCGCCTCCCTCCTGCCCAGCCTCCTTTGAGAGGTCCCTGCTTTCATAAGGTTTTCAGCTGGGGAATGGTTGCCTGTTTCCTCCCTGTGCTCACTGTGACAAATGCATTTCTGTGACCAGGAAACTGCAGATGTTACAGATGCACTAAGGCATATCTTATTAGCTAATTATTCTTAATCTTTGAAGGATTGCACATATTGAATAATGCCATTCATTGAGTAACAGTTGAAGGGAAACTTCCGGGCTTCAAAGTATATACGGCGACAGCTTTAATTGTGTTTTCTTTTCCTACATGTGTAAAGCTAAAATAACCCTCCAATGCTTCCCTCATCTAAAGAGTGCTGGTTAACACAGCAAGAAATGGCATATGACACAATAAATTTGCTGGTTTTCAAATGACCCTGTTTGCTGGACTGCAAAGCTGCATTGCACAGGAAAACAGCTACTAATATTTAATAATATCCACCTTTTTTTTTTTTTTTTGCAACATTGATCAGGTTAGATTTTTCATCTGGTTTTGCATGCCTTTACATGGAAAATCTTTGTCCTCTAGTTCCAAGGGTCTTCACACTCCTATAATGATCCAGAGGAGAGAAGGATCTGAAGAAAATGTCAGTGAAGATCCAATCTCATTTACAAGCCTGCAGAGGTTATAGTTTTAAGGAAGGGTCCTGACTCACATCACTATTCCCACAGCATTTCACTACCTGTGAGATGAATCCATCTTTCCTAGTTTTTCAAAGTCAAATGTCTCTCTGAAAATTCTTTATATCCTGACATTAAATCCTCCATCCAGGACCACACCTGCAGTTCACAGATATGGGAGGCTGAAACAATGGTCTTCGTGTGCAAGATCTGGTATATTTTTATGCATTAAGTGCTTTTATATTTTAATCATTGTGCTTGTAACATAAAACAGATATATATATATCGAGAGAGATTCTCAAATAATGTTGCTTTATTGAGTTCTGGCAGCTGAATATCTACTGAACCTTGTCAGTAGCTGGCTGGATCTTCCCCACACTAGTTCAGAAACTAAATTCTTACAATTTTTAGTGAGTGACTAATCATGACTGTCAGACTATAGCCCTAAGACCTGAAGACAGCATTTTATAATACAAAGGGTATGTGATTGTTCTGGCAATAAAACAAAACCAAAAACAAACAAAAAACCCCACCCTCAAAACAACCAAAAAACCCCAAAAAACCCCCCCAAACTTGTATTGCTCTGTCTATTCTACATTATTTGGAAAAGCCATAGTCATATTAAATCTGAATTGGAGTATTTCAGAGACAATTATAACAAAGCTGAAATGGGAGGCAAAAGAGGAAGAATCCTTCTGAGGTTTGCAATTACACAAATGGGGTTTGGTTTGAACTCTTTAATTTGCCACTTGCCAGCCTACATCTAAGAAGCAACCTTGTTTGTATTTCAACAAAGAATCTCATTCTTTTTTCCAATAAAAAGACCTGGCAATAATTCTGTTGGCACTAGATGAAGAGTTTGCTTATTCCGCTAGTGATGGTTTCTTTTGTTGTTATCTAGTTTAATGAAAACTTCATAAAAAAAGACTCTGGAAGTTTATAGATAAAGCTTATGTACATTTGTTCAGGTCATATGCCAAGGGGTCACTTCTTATTGCAGAAGTCATTGCAGTAAGGAGAAATGTGGTTAAAACTAGCACTTTTTGCAAGTAGCAGTCTTTATTCAAAGCTGGAACAAGTGAAGCAAACCACAGGGCCTGAGGCAGGCATGTGAACAGCACAATTTTGACTTTACAGTAATTCACTGCTACTATTATCTTAGCAACCTCTTTCACTAAAGTCCTGCAAAATCCAGCAGGGAGGGGATTCCTTTGCTCTTTCAAGTCAGGAAAGTCCTAAACAGCTGTGTCTGTGTACAGGTTTGGAGGTTTTTTAAAATTCATTCCAAATCCTGTAAACCAGAAATTGTTCTCTAATTAACATATTCCTAAAGGAATATGTTTGTTTGTTTGGGTTTTTTTTTCCCCCAGCAGTACTGGCCAAAGATTTTTGAATTTTGCAACACTTTTACAAAAAATGGTGCCATTTTTTTCCAGCATGTCTGCCACTTGTCCGGTTCTATGGTTTGTCAGTGCATCTTAACAAACAACTTTAAATTCAGGGCTTTTTAAAGAGCACATAGAGCACAATGCCACACTGAGTGCCTGTTTGCAGCAAAGGTTGCTGCTGAATGTGCTCCTCAGCTGTCCCTTGTCAGTGCATCCCACCCACACCCGGAGAGGCGCAGATGGAGGAGCGTCCTTGCTGGATCTGCGCTGACCTTTCAGCAAGCTGGCTGGAGAGAAGGGCATGTGGCTGCTGCTGGACTGTGGGAGGCAAAGAGACTCTCTGTGGGCAGAGCCAGCTCCTCTGTGTGCTGTGGGGCACTGCCAGCTGCAGGCCAGCCCCGGCTGGCCCAGCTCGGTCATATCCCTGCAGCTTGCCAAGCCAGGGGTGCTCAGGCTGCAGGGAACAGCCATGGGGCTGCACACACAGGCAAGGCAGGGCTGCTCATATGGCATTTTATCTCTTGTCCTTTATGGAAGCTGGATTTATGGCTCCTGGGTAAGCCTTTACTTTCACATGTTTCTCTGTGAAAGAGTAATCTTCCCACTTTCCTGCTATGTAACACTAGGCTAAAGCTCTTTCTGGCACCACTTCAGAGAGGCTGATGAAGCAGCACCAGAAACAAATTCGGCCTTACATTTGAAATTTTGACATAAGGTCATTCTGTAAGTCCTGCAAATTAGAGCTGAATGTTCTTCCTCTCCACAGTCTTCCCCTCCCTTATCTTCCTTCTCCTCCCTTTCTCTGATCTCCTTTCCTCTGTACAAGGAACAGCTAGGAAAACATCTCAAGGGTGGAATTTGCTTTCTTACTTATTTTTTCATCTTCTGTAAAAAGAAAAGAAAATAGATAACTATAATTTTTTTGCTAATGAACATAGTCTTGTAGTCTGGTTAAATTATAGAACAGATTAGTCCTGATAGTGTCCAGATCAATACATTAGTAAATTCATATTGAATTGAATGAAAAAACCTTAAGGCCCTAAAATACATATTTTGCTAAAGTTAATTAAATTTTGCTAAATAGTGGTGAATTAGGTTAATGTTAATTGTATGAAGTGAAGTGAAGTGAAGTGAAGTGAAGTGAAGTGAAGTGAAGTGAAGTGAAGTGAAGTGAAGTAAAAAACTGCCCACTGGGCATCCAGAGAGCTCAATAGGTTGTCAGATCCCAGATGATCCTATTTTTAAGACCATCTCTGGGTCTCCTGCTGCAGTTATGCATACTGGAAGCTTAGCTTCTAGGAGTGGGATAGTTTTCCAATACAAATGTTTTACTCGTACCAAGATTCAGAAAAGAGGTGGATCTTTAAACACTAGCAAGAATGTGAAATATTCTAATAAAAAATACTTTACAGAAGAGCTGTGTCTGCTTACATGTCAGACCTGACCTCTGTTAAGATTAGAAGACTTCCAGGACCGATTTTCTCTATCTGCCCTGGGGGATTTCTTTACCTTCTTCTCACGACCTCCTTGGAGACAGGGCAGGATGTGCCCATGTGTGTACTTGGTGGCACTTGGTATGGTCCAGCTCCCAACAACCCAGCTCCTGCTTGCTGTAGTGTTCAAAAGCTCCTCTTTCACACTGCACACTCTGCTCTGCTGGGTCTCTCAGCTGGGCAGGTGACATCCTCATTTTCACCAGGAGGGCAAGATGCTCTGTACTAATCCCTCAGCTGATATAAAATTGGATGAACCCTCAGAATCTGGAAGCTGTCACTCTGCCCTCACACCCTGAGGAGTTGTGTATGTACACAGGGATTTAAAGTAATGTCATTCTGCTGGATGAGTTCTACAAACAGTGTTATGCTGATAGGTAGAAAGGCCTCCGAGACTGGAATGTTAGATTATTATCTCTGTTTTATATCTTTATCTATATCGATCAGCTTTAAAAAAAGATATAATTGAATTTTAGAAATTGATGCTCTACAGATGTATTTGTCAGTCAATGCAAAAGCAAGCCAAATAATAAGATAGCAAAATCAAAAGCATAGCTTGAAGTCTTGATTTTCCTTATCTTTGTCTCCAGGAACCTTTTTTCATCTCCTGCATGTGTATGAGCTGTGTGAATCATGTCATGATGACATCTCAAGGATGTGTAGGGGAAGGACCCAGCAGAAAGAGCAGAAAGAGGCTGGGAGAATTAGGGT
Source organism: Setophaga petechia (assembly GCA_024362935.1). Lineage (NCBI taxonomy): Eukaryota > Metazoa > Chordata > Aves > Passeriformes > Parulidae > Setophaga > Setophaga petechia. Next base: position 5,055,014 of record JANCRA010000004.1, on the reverse strand, counting down.
GGTCTGTGTGGGAGGCTGGGAAAGTTGAAAGAGCTGGGGGATGAGCAGCTGCAGTCCACCAGGCAATTGTGGCTCTCAAGAAGTCAGAACATGGACTTTGTCACTCTGTCTTCACAGAACCCATATACCAAGCCATAAATTTTGTTGAAGGATCAGTTTTTACAATGAGGAATTTAATGAAAAGAACCATAGTAACATCATAATAGTTACAAATAACTATTTTGGTTATTCATAAGTACTGGAAAGTACTTAGGAAGTTTGCTGGGTTAAAGTCCCTAAGCAAAACAAAAAAGTTATCTGGTGGAAGTAAAAATGCCCCCCTCTAAATCTGTTTGTATTTGCATGGATGTCAATTCTCAACATCACTGCACTGTCATTTTTCTTCTTTTTCAGATAATATTTAAATTTTCCCACTGATTCAGTTCACTGCTGTCTTAACGTCACTGTAAATAAACATACATCAGAGTCTTGGGTACATCTGGCATCTAATAAGCCTTTAGCATAAATACTCTTCTACAAAAGGCTCAAGGCAAAGACACTATTTTCATTTCACGCTCTCACTCACCCTTGACCTATTACTGGGTTCATCATTGTTTTCCAATGGAGGAAACAGAGACATGAGAGACATAAAAGATCACCCTTTGCAGAATGGGCAATGGTTTTCATCTTACAATCTGCGTGCCAAAATCTTTGAGCAGTTAGTACATAAGGATGTCCAGGGTTTTGCTCAGGGAACTTGGGATGGGGGGCTGATGGACACCTGGGAGTTTTCCAAAGAAAGGAGATGGCCTTGGATGAGCCCAGCCAGCTTGGTCTGATCAGCAATGACGGCCTTGGTTCCCTTTCTCCTGGAGTTAACCTGGATTCTGGGCTAGCTGGGCTTCCCTGCAGCCAACCATGTGAAGTGGCAGGGTAGTCCTGCTTGAATGTTTAGCAGGAACTTAAACACTTGTGCTGAGACTGGTCACCCCTGATATTCCTGCTTTCTCAAGGGCACCCTCGCCACATATATATCCCCAGCGGCCATGCTGGTTTCATCCTAAATGACTTGAGCAAAGAGAGTTTTCCCAGGGAATCCCAGAGATGTAAGAGATATGTCTGGACTTAGATTACTTCTGGTTTGGATGCTTTAATCTTTGAGTCTAGCCTTTCAGTTCTTGAACAGAATTATCCTTCTAACACACCACTCTTTCTTGCTTTCAAAATCTTTCCCTCTTTATCCCAGAAAATGGATGTGCCTATCATTGTCTTCTCTTGATCTCTCATGTCTGAAAGAGGAAATGACCTTAAGTTGCAACAGTAGAGATTTAGATTGGCTATTATGAAAAATTTGTTCACCAAAATGGAGGAGTTGTCAAGCACTGCATCAGGTTTCCAAGGCTCAGGTTCCAGTAACAGGTTGAGCCACCGGCCCTGGAGGTATTTAATTCAAGTGTATGTGAGGCATTTGAGGACATGGTTTAGTGAAGGACTTGGCATTGCTAGGTTAAAAGTTGGCCTCGATAACCTTAGAGGCCTTTTCCAACCTAAATGTTCCATGATTCTTATGTATCATTACTTCTAACTTCCTTGCTTCTGAATTCTGTGTTTCTTTTCTCTGATTTTCCTCCAATTTATAAACACAGCATTTCAAGCCCAGCCAAACCTACATATAAAGCAGCCATCTCCAACCCTACCTATTTACAACAATGAGCCTAAAAACATTTGGAGTTGGTTCTAACATACTGTGCTCCGGGTTGTTATTGCATCTAATCTGCATGCAACTCATGCCAGATATGTCCTTGCCACTGACTGCCAGTGTGGGAGCAGGGGTGGCTGGGCTGCCCTCTCTGGAACCACAGCATCCTACAGAGATGTGCCATCAGCTCCAGGCTGACACCTGGATCCGTGGGGATCCCTGCCAGACCTGGGTGTGTGACACACTCACCAGCCCTCACTGCTAACAGCAAGGGAAACTCAACCTGAGACTTTACAAAGCGTGTTCCCCCACCCGCCCTCAAACTCAAGAGGGAAAAAAAAAATTTCTGCAAAATGCAAATGCTGGCAGTACCACAGTCATCTAAAATCAGGCAATCACACACTCCCATCTTTACACCCCTCCTCTGAGAAATATTTTTGTCTTTGTAGCTGTACCTGATCCAGGTATGTATTTATGTGGGCAGAGGATAGGGAGAAGACAAAATGGCTCACATTTGCAATTGTCCACATTGCATAGAAATTGCCACCACTTGTGTAGCACCACAACTACCTCAACCCACACTGTTTTGTCAGATCAGAATCTGACATAATAATAATAGTCCATGGATGCTCCTTTTTCATCTGCAGAGTTCAGAAAGAAGGAAACCAGGGAAGGGTGCAACGCTCTCGTTTCTTTTCCTTTTCAGCACTCTGCTGGTGCTCTCCTGGCCTCTTTGCAACACATGCAAATGCTTCAACAATTACTTTTTAATAAAAAACCAGCAGGTTTTCAGGGCAGCTGGGAGGTTTTCTTAGGGGTAGAACAGCAGACTTTGCAGTATAATAGCATACAGATATTGTGACACAGCTTGCTAAGGGCATAATCCAAAGTAGGAGAATTCCCCCTCAGACACACTAATGTAACACTCTGCCAGCATTTATTCTTTCCCAGCTGCAGAGAGAGTGTGGAAATGCCTTGAAGCTCCATTGGAAGAGGGAAGATAACGAACAGTGAGGAGTGAAAGGCAGGAATGGAGATAAAGGTCTGCATACTGAAATAGTAGTAACACACTGGAGTACATCCTGTTGTGATGTATATACTTTTTGCTCTAATTCCTCCCTTGGGCAGTTTGAGAATGGAAATTTTTTTCTCAGAGGAAGTATTCTTGCTACTGATTTTATGGAGGAGCAGCAATTTCCGTAAATGGGATAATACTGGAGAGTAGTTAGAGATCCCTTTGTCAGATATGAACCCACGCTGTTAAATGCTGGCACTGTCTAGAGCAGAGCATTGGTAGAAGTGCAAAGATTATAAGAAATGTCATGCGCACTACTACAGAAAAAAAAAAAAATTAAGGGCTGAATACTATTTCCTGTAATGTCAAGATGATTCTTCATTAGGTCAGTACCAAATGATGCAGGTGTTTCTATAGCTTCAGCTTGCCCCTGTATTTAAAATCTTTTTAATAATGTATTTCATTCTTTTCCAGGGGGTCATTAACCAACAGGCTCAGGTGCAGATTATAATATGCTTATCAGTGGTGCACTGTGCAGCTCTGGTGTTGCTGTTCAATTTGACATGAATGTACTGCAGAGGTCCTGAGACAGCCCTAGAAACCCTAAAAGAAGTAGTAACATACTAGGAAAGATCTTCAGTAGGAGATCTCAACTAGGAGCCTGAAAATCACTAAAAACCCCAACAAGCAGCAATCTTCCTTAAAATCCTAAACCCTTACCTGCAAGGTAGGAATCCCACAATTGTATTAATGCCATTTTTAAAATTGAAATTGCATACGAATTTCATATGAAAAACCAGTTTCCTGGGGCACAACTGCCAGCTGAACAGTTTCATCTTCATCTACCATTAAGATGACTGACAGGAAGAGGAATATTCAGCTGCATGGGACAAGAAGCTAACGTGCCTCCCAAGAACTGTGAGGAAGGAAGAGAGTGTACTGCTAATCTCATTAATTTCTTCAGCAGTGTGAAGGGACTGTAATATGTAAGGATGAGAGTGAGTAGCAGCTTTTTTACCTCAAGTACATCTTCTCATTTTTGCCACTACAGATTTGGCCTTATGTATATCTTATCCAGTACACAGAAAAACAATAGTGGGGTTTTTTTTAAAAAAATAAGTTAAAAAAAAAGTTTTTAAACAATTGTTCACAGCTCCCAAACTTTCTTTATAAATTCATTTGCTTGAAATTTTCCATATCCAAATATTCCAGAAAAAAAATGGCCCTATGTCAAATATAATAGTTTGAGGGTTTTTTATTCCCAGAAAAAAACTTGGCATCCTGCAAGTTAAGAATGTCTCCAGATTCTGGGTGTTTATGGAGCATTTCCATCAGGGTGCTTGTTTATTCTGGATTCAGTCCAGGACGCAAGGCTGGTCCTAGACGGCTGCTGTTGACAAGAGAACAATGTATGACTGATCATGTGAGATTATTCTGATCACAAAGCACCTACACAGTTTATTTGTGCACTGGGGCAACACAGAAGCACATACAAAAAGACCTCTAGATTGAAACATCTTGCTTTTTCCATAGAGAGGAATATAAACAGCTACCAAGGGGACAAACAGAAACATTAGGCTGTGAGGCAATACTTGACTTTCTCAGAAAGTTCAAAAGGTTACAGAGAGCTGCTCCCTTTCTCAACCTGTCTGTACGGCAGCGATTTAGGTTTCAGTCCTTGGTGCCACCCACGGAGTTTGATAAGCCCCTCTGAATTGCATACTTGCTCTTTCTGGCCAAAATTCTCATAATGGGAAATGTGGTGTCAGACCCAAGCAGAAGGTGCACAGAGCACACGTCAGCCTTCACCAGGAAGGGGCAGAGTCTTTGTTGTGACGGAGGGGGGACTGCTGATGTGAGTGACAATAATCAGGATGTTACTCATGGGATTGCTGCTGGTGGACATCAGAACTGTGCCTGCTCAGTACTTGCAAAGGATTTGATCTGTAACCTTTGCTCACATTTCAGTTTCTCAGAAGCACATCAAGGATTTAAGGTCTAAATTCTGCTATGGTCAGTGGGACTGAAGCACGTAACCCCTCTATGCAGACATATAAATTTCACCATCAGTAAGCAATTTTTGCAGCACTCCAAGGAATTATCCCTGATACAAAAATCTGAGATGGAGGCAATCCTAGAAGCATGGCTCAGAGTTGTGTTTTCCTGCTTCCCCACCTCCCATTTGGATGGACCTTTCTCTGTGAATGGATCTTAGAGATGCTTATCCAGAATTTCCACTGTAAAGCTTTATCTTCTCCTTGAAAAAAATCCTCTGGGTTGGAATTTAGTTTCAGGCATGACTAAAATTAGCAGAAAACAATTTTAAATTAAATTAACAATGTAGGAACTAAATGAACCATCCAAATTCTTTGAGCTCAGACCATGGTTTGTACTCTTCTTGCCCTGAACTGGAATTATTTACAATGTTCTTCCTCTAAAGTAGCTTTAAACATCTGATCATGGTTAAAAATAAAAATATTTGGATATATCCACATTTAAAATATTATTGTGCTTGGAAAGTAACTTTTCTCTCCTTAGAGACTTCAACATATATACACATACCTTTCACAGGAATGCAGATTAAAAAATATCTATTTTCTGATGTCGTACTCAAAGTATCACAAATATATGTAAGCATTTCAGAGGAGACAAAAGTCTGTTCTACTGTTCATCTTTGGAGTAAGAAAAAGTCACTGTACTCTGGGTTTATGTGTTCAACTATTTGAATGCCAAAAAATTCTGACTTTTCTTGTGACTTACAATTAATCACAAGGTGTATAAAGTAGTAAATTTTTATATACTAACTAATAGTTACATTTTTCAACAAACAAGCCAAAAAAACCCAATCAAACAAAAACTCTCCACCAGAATCATCAGCTGTACAGGTTTATAGCTAGGTATAGACAACCCCCAGGAGAGATTTTTCCAGAGATTTCCTTCTGCCATCGGACTCTCCACTTTTTCATCTTATTTTATGCAGTATGGATGTAGCTATAAGCTGTAATGAGAATTCTTCTGAGAGAAGTTTACTTTATAAGCTTCACTATAAATGAAATATGCCAAAATTCTCCATTGACATCAGAGATTACTTTAAATGTGTGTTTAAGTGCTTTTAAAGAAGTTCATCACAACTCAAATTCTTATGGGCTACTTATCAAAAAATTAGTAAAATAAATAAAATTAAGCAAACTAATTTATTTGAATTAAGTACATTTTTAATTAAGTAAATTAGATTTAAAAAATTGCAGTAGCAAAAAATTCGGATAAACCATTTACTGCCAGAATCAGTATACATCTGTGGTCAGGAGACCTCAATGAAGACTATCTGAGCTTACATGCACTCATTTCAGAAGAGTGTGATTATGATACCTGTAATAGGCCCAAACACAAAGTGCTTATTTGGAGAATGGGAATATTGAAATGTGATTGAAATTGATGATTGAATGAAAAATATTCAATTATCAGTAAAGACAGGAATGGGTAAATGGATCAATAAATGCATTTAATCAGTCTAGGTCATATGTGATAAAGGATATGTCTTGGAGTGTAATATCAACAGGAAAGTGTTTTGCTGCCAGATAATTTGGAATGTGTTAGTAAAAACTGGTTTCAGAGAGATTTAACAGAAATTCTTCAGTCTTTCCTCATCTGAGGTCACAACGGTGTTTTGCAGCCATCTTCCTTTCTTCTGGGCCCTGCCTGTGCGTAGTAAAGGGTCATTTATTTTTACATGAAAGCAAAAGGCAGCAAAATTTGCATCTTTTGGGTGCAAAACCTAGTTTCTCATTCACTAATCTAGACCTCAAATACTTCTATTCAATTAGTTGCTTGCAAAAAGGTTCTTTCTTATTCTTTGCAGCTTTTGTGGGTTTAAGACTAAGCCAATTGCTGGAAGAAAATCTTTGGTGTCAAAGGTTAGAACCATTGCAAGGTTCTAAAATGTTCCAGGTCAAGAGAAAATAAAATAGCTAAAAGAAGGAAAAGATTTTTACAGAGTTCATATCATAGTGGGCATCAGCTGTGTATGAACCTCAGCCCCTGCAGCTCTGGGGGCTTTCCTGCTGCAGCAGGACCATGATGGAGCAGTGCAGCCAGCAGGTGAGCCCAGGAGGTCTGTCACCTTGTGCCTGCAGGCAACATGCTTGGGAGATGCAAAAATCTGGGTCCAAAATCAGCACAGCCTTCAAGCCCTGTGTCACAGGAAGCAGGGTGCAGAAATGTTTATGCTGCTCCCAGTTCTCTGCTCTCTGGCAGCTCCGCACACATTTCCGCCAGGAGTTTCCAATGTGTCAGTAACATGGTGGGCTCTGAATATATTTTATGCCTCGCAGTGTTGGATTAAACTCTATTATTAATCATGACAGCTCACTATGTTTCATCCTTGCCAGGAGTCTTGGCTGGCATATCCTTGTCTCTCTGTAACCAGCCCAGTACAACCTCTTTTTGTGTGTGTGTGTGGGCAAGGCCCCCCAACAGTGCCTGTCTCATCAGTTTTGCTGGCCCCCTCTCCTCCCCACTGCCCGAGTGCTGGGGCACCCCAGAGTGCTTTGCCTTCTCCACCACACCGCTCCCAAGGCACATTCCCAGGGGATGCACCGTCCTTCCCACAGCATCAGCACAGGACAATTTTTGCAGATCACCCAGAGTACATCAATACAAATGCACTTGCTCAAAGTCAGGGGGAGAAGTGAATGCAAAAGTACATTTTTGTTCATGGAAAAATCATATTGCAAAAGAGTACACTGACACTTGTTTTTCTTAAAAACTGTTTGTGTTTCATTCGCCTACCAAGTGAAAAAATTATTGTTGTTGTTAAGCCAGTCCTGATCGTGCACATCTAGAGATGCTCAGCCTGTCTTTATTAAGACATACAAAATCTGTCAAGGCACTGTAAAATTATTTTGTTTCACTTCTCAACTCTCACTTCCCATATTTAATTTTAGGAAAATGTTGGTTATTTCCTTTTTCTAAATAGCACAAAGTAACACCCATGCTTGTTGAATCGACACAATAGCTGCCTATCTTGCAGCTGCATGATACCAGACATGGGGCTCCCAGAAAAAACCTGCTATGTCCCACAGAGTATCCTACAGAGATTTATGGGAGCTCAAGAGGCTCAGGGCAAGGGATGGCAAACCTCTGTATAGGTGTCAGCTCAAGCCTGGAGGTGCTATTTTAGCATCCATGCAGCATTGTGCTCTCTGTCCACGGGACTTGTTAGTGATAGCAGCCTTCAGTGGTGACTGCACTGCCTCCAGGCTTGAACTGGCTCGCCCAAAAGCATCTCACCAGCCTCTGCCCCTGCCCACATGCTCTGTTGGCTTGGCTGCCTCTTCCGCTAGGAGTTTCCCAGCAAAGCTGAGATGAAATTTGCAGAGCACCAGCTCAGCACCAACCTGTTCCTACCTAATAGGCCTTGCCTGCCGGGTACCACTTCCTCCTCAAATGTTACCTCATTGTTATGGCACTGCTGACACTGCCAATTTGTCATTGGCCTGAGAAATACCAATAGCAGCAACAGCACCCAATAGTGCTGTTATGTCTCTTCTCCAGAGGAACCTGTATTTTATATGGCCTGCAAGGACAATGATAAACCCTATAGCAAAGCCCTTATGCCCAAAAAAGTCTGAGAAAAAATTATGCTAAAACTGCCACATAAAAAAGAAAAATACCATGCAAAATCACCATTTTCACTATCCTGAATAACAGAAAAGGCATTGTATCTAATCCATCTTGTCTGGAGCTTCTTTGTGTGCCTCTGGACAAGATGGGGAGAAGAAAAATCCTGCTAGCAGCAGCAGTGACAGCTCAAACAGCACAACACAGCTCTGAGCTCAGACACTGAGCCCCAAAGCATGATGGAACACCCAAGTATACCAGCAGTGTAACCTAAAACAAGCAGCACTGCATGGCAGTGTTTCCATGAAGTCATGTCATACCAGTTGCACTCCTGTATTGCACAAACAAAGTTTGTCGTGAACCCGAGGACCACTGCTCATCAGATTGTCTTCCCCTGGTTAACATATCCCCCAGCCCCTCCCTCAAGTAACAAAATGGAGCTGCCAACAAAGCCTGCAGTGCAACTTGCTTCATTTGGCAGCAGCAGTGCTGCAGCTCTCCCTGCAGCCAGTTCTCCCATGGTAGTGTTGGCATCACCGCAGCAGCAGGGGCTAACTTCTTGGCCACACAGCAGAATGGACATATGGACATCCAAGAAGTGCTCCTCACTTTGTCAGAGACCTCCATTTGACACAAACAAAAGCTTTCATCTTTTTCAGCTGTGTCTGTGCCATGCATCTGGCATGAAACTGAATGTGGATTAGAATCCACATTTCTCTCCTGGTCAAAGAGGGAACCCTGAAGGCTGTATTTCTTACTCACTGTTTCTACAGCATCTACCAAAACAGGGGTATGATCTCAGCTGAGGATTTCAGGTCCTATTATCATAATAATGCAATGCAGCATGTTCTTCCTATTGTCTGAGGTTTTCCTCCACCACACTTTTCTTCCAGTATTGCTAAAATAGGAATGGTTTTCTGCCCAGGGGAGGTTCTGAGCTGTCACCCAAAAGTGGAAGAAATTGTTAATTTTGTACCTTTGCCTCCACAAGCCTCTGGAGCAACAGCATCCAGATTAAATGTATTGACTTGCCTATTGCAAGAGGAAATTCCAGTGAAAAACCTGTTTCTACCGGTTCCAGGTGGCTAGCACAGGCATAGATCTTCATGCACTCTGTTGTTTTCTGAAGCAAATACTCTTTCTTATGAAATCAAAAGAGGCTGATTCAAAGTGATAGAAATCAGAAGAAGTCAAAAGATGAAGAACATAAAGTAAAGTTAGTAAGGCGTGCAGAAATTTCTTGCCATCAAAATGAAAGATAGACATCGAAATTTACTGGGCACTAAATAGTTATTGGCTCTGATGGAGTAAGAAAGGTAAAATACCCTGAATTCATGCAACCATACAATTCTGACCTTTACCCAAAAGCACATCTAACACACAATAGGGGCACTTCCCCCATTTAATCATACGATGCAGGCCAAATCCAGCTTAAAAGATCCCCTATCACTTCATTAAATTTAGCAGATGGCTGAACAAAGCACATTGTACCATTCTCAGCTCTCTGTTAGATCATTGCCACTGCAACGAAAAATGCAGTAGTGTGTAACTGGGAGATACATTTCCCATGTTATTTGTGTGAAGGAAATAGCTGTGCCCTGCTCCTGAAGAAAAGCGAGGGAAAAACTTGTCTCTATATTTCTGCATGTAACTTACCTATGCATCTCTTCCCCATCATTCCTGTGAATGTAAAAGACTAGACTCCTGTCTCAGAATTATGATCAATGCAGTCATTGTCAGGCTTACAGAACTTGTTCCAAAAAGTTTCCATTTACAAGTTGAGTGTTGCTGTATGGGCTTTCTGTACTCATAAAGACTGGATCAAAAAGAATTGGCACAGTAAGCTGTCGTGAAAATAGAGAGATGTTGTGTATTAGGCAGCTGAATAATGCACAACAAGAATGTTAAGTCACCTATTTAACTCTTTCAGCAAAATAAGTGATTACATGCAATGTCTCTTCCTCAGAAAGCAAAGTCTTAGAGGAAATTATTAACAGTAAACACTGCTTTTGTGTCTGTGGCACACGTGTCTGTTGAAATGCTCCAAAATAAGGGAGAGTCCAACTGGCAGCAAAGAGTTCAGGATTAGAGATGAAAGGCCATCTTTTCAAAACCAGTTTTTATATAAGTGACCCCTAGCTAATTACAAAGCTATCTTGTGTTCCCTGATCCTTCACATATTTCCCAACCCCAAACATTCAGTAGGAAAAGCACCATACACCATGGTAAAAAATTTTTTAAAAAATTAATTCTTCTTTTGCTGTCATGCAAATAAATTCTTGCATTTTGATTAAGTCAGTGGAGAGTGGTTACTCCTACTGTATATGGGAGTTTAGCTCTCCAGCAACAGATCACTGAATGTTCATCAGCTGTGTGTTGATCTGTTGTCCACTGCCCCTAAACACCACTGCAGATGCTGGCCTAGGTGGGTGCAATTTGACAAGAGATGAGCAGACCGTACACTGCCTGTATGAAGAAACCTATTAGGTGTTCTCCTGGCATTTAAGAAAATACTTCAGTTCATCTCCCAAATGCTTAAATTATGGTTTCTTTGAAAGACAAGTTCAAAGGGAATTTCATTTTGTGTATGTGCTATTTTAGTGAATTCATTACACACAATGGTGGTTTCTGTCATGTAATTTTCCTGCTCAACCATAAATTTCCTTTTAAAAGTAGAAGTGTATGAAAGAGATATGGAAAGCATTTTCTGGGATATTGCTCAATATGTTCAGTGCTCTGGCCTGGAATATTATATGACCTGAAGGAAAGAGAACTACCAGTATGTCATAGTGATTTTGATTAAAAAATATGTCCATATTTATGAGAATGGCATGGCTGAATTGCTCAGAGCTCCATGGAAGGTTATGATGAGTTTAGGAGCTGAAGAAACAAACCAGATTTTTTATGAGTTTTCAGTGATGCTGTCAAACAATTTAATTGGAAGGAGTTAAGACAATATTTAATATTGATTTCAAAATGGACCTTAGAAATTATTTCTTTTTGGCATAGCATTGTAGTACAGTATTTGACAAATAGATAAAGTAACTTAGCGCCACTCTACTGGGGAGGAGGGAGAAAGAAGGGAGAAGGAGGGAAGAAAAGAAAAATAAAAACCACATCCAGATACTTATACACTTTAACACTTTCAAGGAAACAGGGTAATTGCGAGTCACCATACTGATCCTGGGCTGCCTTTACCTCATCCGCAGAAAATGATGGCAAGATTCACACACCTCCTGAGCTAACAAAATCTCAATTTGCAGCAGCTTCTCACTAGAGTTAGCAGGGCAAGGAAAAAATACCCCAAAGTTAGCAAAAATATGTGTCAGCTCCCAATGGACAAAAGAAAAATCAGACCTTGTCTGCACACACAGCAACCGGCAGTGACCTGTGTTTCCTGTCTCACCCCACACTGTCTGCTCACAGATGAGGTGACTTTGCAGTGACTTTTGATTTCCCAGCCTCCAAAGAAGCTACAGAAATTTGTGTGTTACAGAATGTAATTCAGGGGAGACAGGCAAACTGAAGGCTGTGTACAATTAAATGCTGAAAGGGAAGGGAGCAGATCTAGATAAGGCCACTACATGATGAGACTATGTTTATCTGTCACATCATTTACAGTGCTCAGGCACTTAAAGGAAATAAATTATGACAGAGTCCTTAATCCTCAGTGTTAACCTCTGAATAGCCAACACAAAAAGTTTTATCATGTAAGGAGAAAGACATATTCCATCACAATCACATCTGCATATTGACCTGGTCTTGGAAAAGTGTAATTATATATTGTTTCTGGAGTTTTGTACCATAGGGACTTATCAAACAGGAAATAATCTAATTGCTAACTGCATGAAACAAATTTTGCAAAGCTGCTCAGAATTGCTGTTCCTTCAGAGCAGAATGCAGTTCAAAATAAAAGTACTGCCTTAGTAAGTCTATTAAATAATCCTACATGAGATCAGATATGCAAGAGATAAAAAATACAATTAAAATGGATTATTTTAGTTTTCGTATTAGCGGAAGTAGAACAAATAGACAGATGGAAGGAAAGTGGAATGCTGCACACAGAGTCCAGCATTCTCCCACCACTGTACACCACAGCAATATTTCCACTAATACAAAAGGGATGGAAATGATCCTTGTCCTCCTGTGAGAGATCTTCACGTACAAAGAGTACCTGTGCTTTCAAAGAGTCTTAAAGTTTGAAGAGAGTCTAGTGAGAGTCTTTTTCCAAAAGCAAAGACCTGAACAGTTCAAACTAATTATTTCCAGCTTCACAGTGTCAACAGGCACAGCAATGGTGGAAAAAGCTGTAGAATAACATCTTAAAAACCTAAAACTGACTTATGGATAGAATGAAAACCAGAAAATGAAAGCAGTGAGACATACTTCATTCCAGTTTTGCAGAAGAAGTCCCCATGGGGATTAAATCTGACAACACCTAATCCATTTTCCATGCCAGGGTTATGCAAATGGGAGCACACAGCCAGCACCTTCCTAGGGAAGCTGGTGGCAGCCTTCACTGGGAAGAGGCCTTGTGGAAATGGATCAAGGCATTCCAAGGTGGAGGTGGGGCAGGCTGTTCCCCTTGATACAGAGCTGCAGACTTCCATACACAGAGATGATGCTTGGGCTTGGCTCCAGCTCCAGCTGCTCAGTTTGTTTTGGGAAATGCCTCAGAAGATCAATAGGGCTCCTAGCACAGCAAAAACCAGGCAGATTCCCAGCTCACTCCAGGTACATGCTGCTCATGCACCTCCTAAGGGACTTGTCTGCAAAGAGCCAGGAGCCTGCCAAGGGCTAGGGGACCAGGTAATGCACCCATGAGAAAGGTGATAATTTAAAAGGAAATAGCAATTTGGTGTGTGATCAGGCTAAGATCCTTAACTTTTGCCCCCAAAAGGACTAATCACCATCATCATAAATGAAGCAGAGAGCACATTTTCAGTGGCAACCCTGCGTGGAATAAGAGTGCCACCTTCCTGTTTCTAAACTAGACCCTCCCAAATCCACTTCACCAGCAGCCTGCCCTCCTTTTGCAGTTTTTAATACACCCAGCTCCCAATCCTACTCTTTTACAGCTTTAATAGACAAGTTATCATTGAGATATAAAATGAAAAGCAGGAGAAAACTACAGAAAATAGCCTGGACATGACTCCAGTAATACAGAAGAGCCGTGTTAATTTGCCGGAAATTCCATTTTCTCCCCTCTCTCTCAAAACCATGTACAAATTAGACATTTACATGATAGATGAGTATGTTCCTTTCTTAGGGAAAGTACTCTGCTGGAACTCAGAGCTCGGGTAAGTTCCATGTAATGTGGCCGTTGCCAAGGAAACTACTTGTTCTTAATTGAATAGTAGAGAAAATATTTGTGTAACTTATTGGCACATAAATTAAGGTTGCCCTTGAGCAGCCTTAAACTCACACAACCTTTTTTTTTTTTTAAACAAATTGTCCTAGTTTCTTAGATTTTCTTCTAATGTGCAAATATCATGGAAGAGTCACACCATGTAGGTGGCCTCTTCTCTGACTCTGACCACTGTTAGAGTTGCATAATGCTTAACTTCGGGACCTAAAAGAGAAAAATGTTGATTACTACAGAGGCGATGACAATACAATCCAAAGCAAGTATGGGCTAGGCAGGAAAGAGGTAATAAAATAAGCTCTTGCAAATAAATCTTCTCCCAGAAAGTCTGCCATGTACTCAGTGATACCAGCAACACTACCAGCTCAGATTGCCCACACTGGCATAGCTCCACTGAAGTCAGTAGATTCATGCTGATTTAGATCTGCTGAGCCTTTTACTTATATTTTGTCTTTGCTCTGCCCTTGGTCTTTATTACATATTCAAATTACTGTTGGTTTCTAAAGGACAAAAGAAGTGGTTTCCAAGTGGGTTTTTCACTTTCAAGCAAAATCTGAGAATCAGAACAGGCTAGTTAAGTCATAATCTGCTGCTACTTGTGTGAAGTATCCACAGACTGTGCAGGCTCTTAGCAAAGGAAAATTGGGACAGACATGGACTATATCACCTAACCCTTAATTTTCATTCCCTGGATGCTGCTGGGAAACAGGGGAGCATCATGGACTGGCTACAGCAGATGTTGAAGGTAAATTCTCAGTTAAGTAATTCTTTTTCAGTCATACCTGGCAGGAAAAAAGAAAAGGTCTTAATATCTTGCTCTCTAACAGGGACTGTAAGGAGAGAGACATCTTATAACCAAGTAGAGTATGCTGCCTGAAAAACATGTATTTTTACTTTCTCTCTCCCATAACAGTATGCTCGTCAAATACCATTTATAATATTTTGAAACATCGATGTCTAATTAAATTGAAGCTTCTCTGAAATGATCTCATTAAATATGTCAAAAAGGAGGCAATAAAATATGGGTAGTCAGATTTAGATCTTGTAAGAAACCTATTAGCACCAGCAAATATTAAACTAAACTATTTTGCTTTCTCTTGATAAATTGTCTTTTCTTAAACCATGGTCTTACTATTTCAGAGATTAAGAATGGTTCTTCCACTTGTCAGGTTCTTCAGAACACTGATCATCATCCTGGATTGCAGGACCCCTACAACAAAGCTGCTATACTAGAAGTCTGCAAAAATGCTTTGAAATAATAGACCACTGTAATATTTCTAGTATCTGGTCCTTTGCCACTCATTTATTTCATTTGCTTAATAAAATATGACTTTTAAAGTTGAAACAAAAACCAGATTCTTTTTTAAGTGATTCCTCTTTTTGCTAAAGATGAGGGAGGATAGTGATGGGTGTGGTGTCCTTTCACGCAGTGATAAGCCATTGCAGAGTCCATAAAACTGGGTAACTAAGAATAAAGTTTTCTTAATTCAGGGTTATGTGCCTGTCAGAAAAACCTGCTGAATAAAATGTAGCAAAATGCTATCTGACCAGGGCAGGGAGCCCAAACAGCATCATATAGGTGACCCTGTCATTTAAGTTGAACTTGTATTAATAATGGTCCTTAACAAGCTGTCAATCTCTAAGAAGAGCCTTTTGTGCCTTTTCCCTGATGCTTTTGTGTTCGCTTACTCGATGGCCACAAATCAGCCCTAGCTGGGTTGCGGTCAGTCCTAGGGCAGCTTGGGAAAAACGAAGCTTCTTTCTCCTTGTCTTCCCTGTGCTCTTGCTTTTTTCCCCTTTCTTTGCCTTTCACTGCCACACAAATCATAAAAATTGCAGGCTGGGGTCAAGCTGTGTAAAACAAGCAGATACGAGTTTCCTCTTTGTTTCAGTGCAGAACACAGATGGGAGGAGGGAAACTGCTGTTCCACTGAGATAACTGCCAGATAGAAAATCTGAAAGTGTTCCGATGACACTGGGAAACAGGGCATTTTTCAGTTAGTAGGAAACCCAAATGGATTTCTTAATACCTGCTGAACAACAATAGCAAACAACTCATTGAGTACCTAAGCTCTGCTCCACTTCTCCTACCTTTTCCTGTAAAATACTAGAAAGAAACAAAAATTTTAAAAATACAAACCAAACTAAGAGAAAACAAAAGCCACCATGCTAAGGACCAGAAAATAATCTGAAGGTTTGCAGGCTACAGGAAAGCCCAGGACTCTGAAAACCTTGCAGCAATCAGTGATCTTCCCTCATTCACTCATGTCTGCTGGTGGTCTGTTCCTGGGCTCCAAGCAAGTGAAGTGCAGAGTGAGAAATGCAAAGTTTAAATTAAATAAAGACACTGGTATCAGCTGCACTTTCAAAGCTGTGTTCTCAGTTACCTCAAGATACAGTGACATAGGGCAAATTTCTCACTTGGCACGTTAGAGGTGCTGTGAGGCTTATCTCAACACTGGGCTTGCTCGCTGTCTGTGATCCATTTCTTCAGACACAACACAAGAATTCACCATGGTTTAAACTCCAGCAGGCTCTGGAGACAGTGAACCACAGCATCTCCTGCATCTTGTAGGCTCCACCTGCCTCAGCATACAATCTGGGTGGATGCTAGGCACGGCCAAGCACACCCCATCCCTACAGGCTGCACCCTGACAGTAAGCAGTAATGTGCACAGACAGCATGGGAGTCAGGGACAGCAGGATCTCTGGCCTGGGGATGCCCCTTGCCCAGCCCAGCTCACAGCGTGGTGCACATGACGTGTGCTGCCTGATTGTTCTGGCTGGGCTTGGTTGCACCCCGTGCTCCAGCATCATGATCAAAGCAGCACACAATAATGAGGGTGTTTGCAGAAAGGCTTCTGCTCAGTCCACCCAGTCTCACTATATTAAGTCCTTTACGGTATGTTCAGTTTGCCTTGATTTGCATCGAAAGACACAGTATATGCAGTGACTGCAATACCAGCTAGGGCTGTGACAACTCTTTTGATACTACACTAGTCTAAAAGCACAGTTGTAGAGGATTTTAAGTACTTGGGCAGCTGGCATTTCTCGTGAGAGTTAGAGGTGGGTGGAAGAGGAGAGAATATATGCCTTTATTCAAGTAGCTTCTTACCCAGCTTGCATGCAGTTATGCCAAATGACCAGGAGCATGGCTGTCCCTGCTTATGAGAAAAAGACGCATTTGTCTCTTTGATATGGAAATTCAGATGATTTTTGTTAGCCATCAACATTTTTGTTTTTTCCTCCACCCTTGAGTATGCATGTTTCCTCTTTGGAAAGGAGACATTTCTATGAAAATTGTATTTGCCCTTGAATACTCAACATCACAAAAATAACTTAGAACCACAACCAGTGTAATGGTTGAGACAGGATAAAAGCTAAGTATCATCTCAGCACTGACACACAGAGGACAGCAGATTTGCAAGTGAGCCACATTTGGTTTGTGCAGCAACTTGTGCCCAGATTATGTTTCCTATTTTTTGTCATCAGCATGACCAAACCATTTTCTTACTCTGATCCCAGTTCTGATTTTACTGCCACTGGGATAATAATCCATACCTTCACCTTGGTACAGTGAGAAGCATTCAATTTGTGCAAAGTGCTTTGGCATCTCAGATGAAAGGGCATTTAGAAGTGAAAAGAGTTTTATTACCATTGTTATTGACTTGTTTGAAAGGCAAACCTCAGCCTGACAAGACTCTGCTAAACAAACACCACTCAGTGCTTGAGAGGCAGCAAAGCCCAATTCAATTACAGAAACCACCTACCTCTACAAACTTTGCAAACTGAACAAATTACTAAGATCCAAATTCTACCTTTCATTGTTAACAAGCTTAGTGAAATGATGAAAGTCTTCTTTTCCCTTGCTTGCTTTAGCTACATGTAGTTTTTTTCATAGTCAAGCTTGCTCCCTTTTCACTCATTTCTTCTGTTTATTTCTTATTACATGATTTTTGAAAAGGAAGTGGAAGCAGCTAATTGTAATTATCTTCTTGCATAGCAGTGTAACTAAAATAAAAAGCTGACAGAGGAGTCTTCTCAGCACTTTGTTTTGCCTAGTGATGTGCATTCTCATTCTTGTTCCTTGAGCCACGCCTTGCCGCATGTAAGGCACCTCCTATTTGAAAAGATGCATGGGAAAGAGTTGCTTCCCTCATTTTTAGCTCTCATTCTTCTTCAGCTTTACACACACACAAAAATAATCATGTTGTCCTTCCTTACCTTATTCCAACAGCTAGATAGATTGAAGAAAACTAGTGACTATTTATTAATTACAGTCACACCTTGGAGTAGCCAAGGACCAGCTGGCTGATCTAACTGCTGGTAGCAGACACCTGCATGGCAGCAGTGCCAGGCTCTGCCTCCTGCCTTCACAGGACTGAGCCACTGCTTATCCTGGGGAGGGCAAACACAAGCATTGCACAAAAGAGAGGAAGGGGATTGATGCAAAACCTTTGAGAACTACCAGCTTACAGAAAAATCATTCATTTTATATTACATCTGACACCAGATTTATTACATCTGACACCAGATATTCAAGGCAAGAAAAAAAAAGGTTCATCAGATATCAGTTGCTATTCACCCTAGAGACACCTGGATAAATGTTTTCCCAGACACCACTATCTAATGAAATGAGAGTAATAGTTCTTTTGATTTGTTTTATCTATCAATAAGACATTAGGCATTTATTACAGAAGAGGAATGAAGACTCAGGTTCATCCTGCTGCACACTGAACTGAGTCATTTAGTCTACTATCTGGTTTTGGCTTTCATGTATTGATGAGTGTGTTCTACTTACTAATGGGGTTACATGGAAGCAGAATTAGGTTTCTCAGACCAGGATAGTTATTATGGCTTTTTGCATCCCATCAACATATCAGTATTTACGGTCTCTACTTTATTTTCCAAACTCAGATTAAAAATATTTTAAACCTAGGAAGAGAGGCATATCATGCATGGAACTTTGATACACAGAAAGCATCTGTTATAATTAATCTCTTTTCAGATGTGAAGTCATACTCAGAACAAATGCAGGACTCATAGCTTTATAGCAAATTACACTGCTGTTTCTCAAAACTAGGTACTAGGTTTTAATTTGCTGATGGTAAAATGTGAAATGGCCTGTAGGTAGGATGCTGAAGAATGCAGATTTTATTATTGAGATGCAGGACTTTGATTTAATTTAAAAAGAAAGTGCAGTTCATGAGTTTTAGGAGCTGAAGTAAAAGACTTTCCTAGTCATTGTTCTTGGGTGTGCCAAAACAGAGGTCACAGAAAGGCAGTCTTTCAATAACAGCTCTTGGCAGGGATTTAAAGGCTAACTAACTATGGTTTGGAAGTGGGGCTTTTATCAGCAGTGCAGGTAAATACCACTCTTAGCAAATTACATGAGGAAACCTACCAAGGCTGCACGGTCTGCAGATCATCTGGAGGGGATGCTTGAAGCATTATCTATTTAAATTTAAAAAAAAATCAGAATTCCCTTTTTACATGTTAAAGCCCAGTGAATGGACGCTATCACAAGCAGATTTTATGAAAACAGATAGGCACAGGTGGCTTCCAGTAGTTAAAAGCATCTCAGAAGTATTAAGAAAGAAAAATCAATGGGTATACAGGTTTCATTTTTGGAATGAAGGATTAAATTTTCTATACAGGATTTATTTTAGAATGATGTTGCTCTTTTCTGCATTCATGCACCAACATCATATTAATCACAGAGCAGGTGGAACAAGGACTCTGCAACATATTCCTGCATCAAGCCCACTCACATAAAACTCCTTTCAACTGCTTCAGACAGCTTGGAAATAGCTACACCTGCAGCCAACAGCAATTATCTAGACTGATTGCCCAAGTTCATACCCACTTTGAAAAGCCAGGCCTGAAATAGGAACTAAGAGAAATAAGATGCCTATTTACACTACACAAGAATGCATAAGAGACCTAGCTAAGAAGAAACTTTATAGGGAGCAAATTCTGCAAGCAACTGATGGCTGTCACCAAACTGATTTTGACCCAAAGTTAATCATAGAACCTGTCTGGTACATTGTCAAATGAATATCAGGTGGTGGTGGTTCAGTGGAAGAAAAGGGGGAGACTCGCACAGATAGAGGCAGGGAAACACAGAGGCTTCCCCCATATGTGTGTCTATGGCCAAATGGACTTTTGTGTCCTGATTTTCTGAAGGAATCAGAGCCATAGAAATGTCAGTTAGACCTGTGGGTGGGTCTCTAGTCTGATCTCCATCTCAAAGAGGCTTATCACCAACATCAGGTCAAGTGCCAATTTAGCGAGGTTGTGGAAACCTTCAAGAGTGGTCATTGAAAACCTTCCCAGGCAACCTACTCCAGTGTGGCAAAACCTCCTGATGAAAGTGCTTTTCTTTATGCTCACCCTGGACAACCTGCACTACAGGTTGCTGCCCTTACACTTTGTCTTATCAGATATAATAGCTAGGAATAATTTGGATTTACGGTCTTATTAACTCCCTTGGACTCATCATGTTATTCACTGCCTTTTAAGGACTTGTAGGCTGCTATAAGTTCTTCACCTTCTTTCCATCAGATTAAACAAATCCAATTCCCTTAGCCCCTCTCTACAGGGTCTGCACTTTGGGCTCCAAGATCTTGGAGCCATCCACTGGGTGGTGGTTTTCTCTAACTTTTCTACTTTCCCCTTGAAAAAACAGCCCAACCTGCCTTATCCATGACAGGAGCACATCTGGCCACCGTTGACTCTGGCACTTACCCTAACATCTTATTCCTTTTCATCCTGGTCTTGTGCAGCCTGTCACTGCCCAGCCTGTACTGACACATCAGATTATTCCCCCCCAGATCCAGAAGTTTGTGCTTCTCCTTGCTGAATTCACAAGGCTGAAGTGTACCCAGTGAAATATTTACCCAGCCATCTCTGGGGTGAAGTTCCATCTCTCAGAATTTCAGCCATGCTCCAAGACTGATGTCATCTGCAGTTTGCAGAGGATATGCTCAGTATCATTTCCCAGGTCACTGATAAAGACATTGAACAAAAACGGTCCCAGTATCAACCTTCAGGGTACCTTGGTTGCAACAAGCTGCCAGGTGACAATGTTTGTCACCGTTTGCAAGGAGGAACAGCCACTGGCTGTGCTGAATGTAGATAACACATCTCAGAGAGCTAAAAGCAATACTGTCATAGGTGGTCACCTAAGGTGGCTTTTAGCAGCAGGTTTGGGAAACCTGTGGTTTCAGCAGCTGCTCTGTAGAGACAAAACTAAACCCTACAACAGGGCATGGCTGAAATGTGTGCTGAAGCTGGGCATTCTCCCTTCAAGTTAAACAAAAATTAAATAAACTGAGCTGGAAATGACAAACACCACAGCAATAGCTGTGTTCTTCACTTCAGCAAAATCAACGGAGGGAAGTTGAATGGCATGTTCTCTGGCTAAGACAGATGGGTGGTGGACAGAACTGACATGGATTCCTCTTAGACCTGTGGGCATCAGTGCCTCAGTCTGTTTGCTTTTGTGTCAGCAAAGGAGCAGGAAATGGAAATAAGGCAGTGCAGACTGCAGCGACAGGAAGTAACTACATGTTTTCCACTTTACCAAAATTCTTCCTAATCCTACACATCCCAGAGCATTAGCTATTTTACCCCAAATATTCATGGGTGTTACTAACCCAGCAAAGAAGCTCAAAGTAACACTTGTTCTTTCCCAGCTGCTTTCACAAATGAAAACAGGACCCATGGGATTAATTACATTTGTTATAAATCTCTGAGTGTCCTTTTGAAGATATATTTTCATGGAGAAGGGTTTTGATCAAATATACTTCTACCAAAGAAAATGTCTGCTGTACCATAGATCATCTCCTATCTCCCTTCCAACTCTGATCCCATCACACCAACTCATTTCCCTTCAGGCACAGGGTAAAACTCCACAGGAAATACAGTGTGGCAAAAGAGGCCAGGCTGAAGGGCAAAGGGGAATGTAAGATTCATTTTCCAAGCCAAATAGTTTTGTGTCAGCCAAAAAATGTTAGTATTCACATTCAGGGAGAGAGAACAGCAAAATACTTACATATCTAGACCTCTTCCATTAGCATACAACATGAAAAAAACCCTAAAAAAAAGGCAATGTCAGAAGTTGATTTCCAAACTTGCTTTGAAACCCTCTGAATATTTGGATTACAGAGGACTTGGACTAGCCTTCCATGAACTGCAGAATCACAGGCACCTCACACATCTGAGTTCTGTTGTCTAGGGGTATTTACACTGGCAAGTTACTCTAAATTTAATAGGAGTGGGGGGTGGCAAATTTCAACTATTCAAATGTTAAAGCATTTAGGAATGTTAGACTGAGGGCTTCACAGTACAGTGATTGAAACTGCTTTTGGGAGGCAGTGACAGGGTGGGCACCTTGATGAGAGGATTGTGAGAAAACCTGTGAGAGATGGAGTTGGTGCTGGAGCATCAGAGAGGGGGGAAAAAAGGTAGTAGTGAGTTGGAACTTGTGTGAGGACAAGAAAAAAGCTAAGATGGGTCAGTGACCATGTCAAAGAAGGGCCCTTTGCTGGACAGGAGGCTGGCCCTGAGTGGTCAGCATGACCTCAGAGAGAGCAGGGGAAAATGGCATGTCCCTCTTCCTCCCTTTAGCATCTTTTTCCCCCCAGGCTTAAGAAAGCTCAAGCAGCAGAAGCCCTCTACTATGTCAGAACATACTGCACTGAGACACACCAACAAATGCCCCATGAGCTGTGCTGAACTATTTCCCTGTTCACATGGAAACAACAAGTAGTGTGAAAACTACGACAAGGGTTCACAACTTTGTTTCACTAAATAAGTCATTCAGAGAGAGAGAAAAAAACCAACAGCACCTCAAAGAGTGTGTGTCATAGAAAAGACTGTATTTAGTCAAATGTTGAAAAGAAGCATGGGCTTGGGCTGCCAACATATCTGAAAATCTTGCAGCCCCTTCCTGGCGCAGATGTGCCAGAAGGGAGGGACACAACATCTATTGAACAGCTATGTGATGGGATTTGAGCTGGGAGGTTTCTGCACCACATATTCACTCTCAATGCATATGCATGCATATGCAGCTTCTCTCAGTGCAGGGAAGTAACCTGTGCCATGACAGTAGGGCATGGTGCTCTACTTCTTTTCGAGCCTTTCTCAAAAAAAGCAACACTGAATTAATGCAAAGCTGAATTAATTCCTCCATGCAAACTATTTCTGAGACATCCCAGCAAGGGATATTTTCCCTATTCAACAAGAGAAGGAAGTGATTCTGGGTGCTGAGTTTCTATGTAATATTTTCCATAATATCACTGAGAAACAGCCAAGTCCCTAAGCACATTCCCACATCACTGAAAAGCTGGAGCAGTGCAGGTCAGGGTCCCTGGCAGTATCAGAGGGCTCCGTCCCACAGGTGTGGTAGCCCTGATACCATCACCACAATACTTTGTACTGGTGGGAAGCTTCAGCTCAAGGTTGCAGAACAATTTTCAAGTGGTCACCTGGGCAGACCACCAAACCCTTTGGCTACTAGAGTTACCCCTTCAGTCTTTGCCTCAGAGCAGAGTGGCAGGGAGCCACCGAGGAGCTCTGCACTGCTCCCAGGGGGTGACGGGTTCTCAGTGGGGTGTGAAGCAAGAAGAACCTCCAATCTGATTGTAAAGAATGCAAAGCACTTTTGGATTCTTCTGGATGAATGACAAATAAATGACAACAGTGAAGTTATTAACTGGCTGACATAACTGGCTCATTCAGACTCCCAGCTCTGCTCAGTATCTGCATGACCTCACCTCTGCTTGGGAGACAAAGTTTTTACTTATTGGTTGGCCAAATCTGAAAATTAAAAATAATAATAATAAAAAAATAAAGAAAGTATTTTTCTGGCAAGAGGAATGAGCAATGATAGCATTGTGGGCAGGGCAGTTTGCTGGCCAACTTTGTCAGCTCAGGAGGTGACTTCAGCTGGAATTAGCAGAGGGAATACCGCCCAGAGATCAAGCTAAGCAAACAAGAGCGGCCAGCGGGGAGGGCACCAGCCTTCCCTCCTGGGAGAGGGGACAAACAGGGTTGTGCAAGGTTTCTGTGCATGGAAATGGCTAACTGTCCACCACACTGACACTTTCCACGGCAGAAAGAAGCAATTGCATATCATCTCCCATGTAAAGCCTTGCTCAGTGCAGGTTGGATTTCAAGTGAACCACAGTATAAGTGAGAACTGGTTTCTCACTAATTTCCCTAATTCACAGCTACAGCTGCATTATTGTGTTTATTTTTCATATGACAGGCTGTTATATCACAGGGCCTAGGAGATGACCAAAACAAACTGCACACAAAGAGCAAATAACTGGCTAGGCTTCACCATCAGCAAAATAAAAGTTACTTAATAATTTGAGGAAAGGGTGTTTCCTTTAAAACCTCTGCCATGAATGCTCAAGCAACTGCCTCAAGGTCAGCAAGCACCAAACACTGCTGCAAATCCTTCATCACACGTAGCAGGCAGGAGGTGCTCACTGACAGACACACACATGTCCAGGTGCAGGGTCCCCTCCAGGCAGACCCCTCCTGGGGGCAGCACACTGCAGCTTTGGAGGATTGGTGATGAGGCCCCTGCTGTGCCCACAAGGTCAGCCCATCTGGAATGAGCCAAAAGCCCTTGTTATCCTGCCCAAGCCCCTGTTTCTGGGTGCAAAAGGAGGTTGCCTGGGGTTACCAGGGAAGAGAGACCATGAAAACAGCAAGAGAAACCTTTGGGTTCTGAAAAGAGGCATTCAGGCACCTCACTCCATCCATGTTAAAAGGAATTAGGGACCTAAGCAACTTTCCAAAGTTTGCACATACCCATTGGGTGAGGATTTTTGTCATTTCATGTTACTAATACATTCTTTTGCAGTCAGCAACAAAACCCAGTTTAAAAATAGGAAGCAGTTGTAGAGAGGCAAGGGGAGCAGGATGAGTTTTCTGTTTGCTTTACAGAGGAACTTGGCAGCCTTGTCTCTGCTGACTGCAATGCTGCACATGATTCCTGTATTCCCAACAGTTCTCTTCAACACTGGACAACCCTCTACCACCACCTGCCTCAGAGCCAGCACTTGGGTGTGAGCTGCAAGGAAGGATTTTTTTTCTGATATGCAATGTCATGTTGAGAAGATTGACTGGAATCCCAACAGGACAGCCCCCTTTTCCTTTCTATTACCTAATTTTGAAAGTATTGATGGCTTCATTTTTGGTACTCTATTGGTCTTGCCAATAGACTTGCATCATTTTCATGCTGGAATTTGATTCATTTTCCCCATGATACAAAACTCATGGCCCAACAAAGAACAAATCCTTGCTTGGATCAATGCTGGATCTCTTATTTACCCTTCCTTACTTACAGAGGTATTTTAATGGAGGTGGAATAATTTGTTACTCAGATCTAGACCTGATTTCTAATTTTGATTCAAACATAGTACTCAACTTTCTCCAGATTAAAGATTTTTTCCTTTTAAATCAATTTTTCTATTACTAAAAACTTTAAAGTATACCACCCAATTAGATGTCTTCACATTCTCAAAGATGCATAATGGGAACAAAGCTTGTCCGTTGTTTCCTAAATGGCCTTCTGGATTTATGCCTGGGATTAAATGCATCAGATGACGTTGGGCCATCTGTGCTGTGCTTTGCTATTATTTTATTCTGAAAAATAAATGAACAGAACACGGCATTATGGTAGTTGCATCCGCCCATTAAAGGGCATGTGTTAAGCCAAAACCCAATATAATTCAACTATTAGCATCATTTT
Source organism: Setophaga petechia (assembly GCA_024362935.1). Taxonomy (NCBI): domain Eukaryota; kingdom Metazoa; phylum Chordata; class Aves; order Passeriformes; family Parulidae; genus Setophaga; species Setophaga petechia. The sequence continues at coordinate 5,029,568 of JANCRA010000004.1, read as the reverse complement.
GTAAGATCTTCTTTCTCCGGAGAAAATACATAATGTGCATTAATATTTAATTATTTTTTATGTGATTTTTCAGCTTCTGTTTAGGTTTGGAAGATTTACAGTGGAGCACTTAAAATCTAAAATATGCTGACTGTCAGAGGCCTGACTCTGGCTTGAGAGGACAGTTACTTCTCTGATCAGCCTCTGTGCTCATTTAGAATGAGAATGAGACAATCTCTGAATGCATATATAACCCCACTGTAATAAACAGAACACTGCATTCCAGGTTATCCAGATTATTTTTGCCTGTCTAGAGAAATAATTTCTATGTGATCATGATCCAAATAACATGATTTTTTAATTCCAAAAAATATTTTCTTCATGGCTAATAGCAAAATGCCACCAGGCAGCATTCAGTAAAACAGTGCAAGAGTGCAGTCACATCTTGGCAGGCCTGGAGCCTGGAGGCAGAGCTCAGAGCAAATCCCTCTAAGTGTGGGGGCTGAACCCACCCTGACACAGGAGCACTCCCACCTGCCCCCAGCACAGGGCTGTGTAATGCGTGTGCTGTGACCCTGAGCTGGGCACAGCTGCATTGCAGCATGCCCTGCATCGCTGCCTCTGCACACTGCAGGGCCTGGAGCTGCACTGGGGACTGGAACTCAGGAAATTCTGACTTCTCCTTTCCCCTTAACTGCAGCCGCATCTGCAAAATATTTGCACCCAGCTTATAATTTAGGGCACAAATTTAAACTCGAGCAACTTCTGCCGTGTCTTCCTCTTCTATCATAGATAACTTTTCCAGCTCCCATCAGGATGGGTATCCCTTTTGTCTGTGCACTTCTGCTTTGTTCTCTGGGTTTTCTTCTGGACGCTGCCAAGAATGTTTTTCCCATAAAGCTTTACCACTCGGCAGTGAGTGTCTTTGACATGATCAGTGTCCCTCTAGTGAGGGAGAAAGCTCCTTGAGAAAGGCAAAACTGTCTTAGGGGGCAGGAGGAGACTTCTTGCTTCTCTGCAACTCAGCAGCCAGCAGGGCTGCCCTGTGGTCTGCCCTCCCTAGGGACACTCCTCATATTTGAGAAACTGGTCTGTCTCCAACAGTACTGAAAACCGTGCTTCTTTGGTCTTGTTTGACTAGGGCTTCAACTGATTGGTATTTAGTTTTGACTTGTCAGCAGACTGTATCTCTGATTAATGCTCCTTATGAATGGAAATACCACAGGCTTTTTGCAAATGCAGTTTCTGTTTCTGTTTCTGTGTTATTTCTTCTGTCAAATTATATCAAGTGATCTCTCCCTGGCTGCATCCTTAACTCTGCAAGACGCTCTCTTACGTTTCAGGATCAAGAAGTTCCTGTCTCTTGACTTGTTATGCCCCTGAGACAGAGCAATATGCCACGTGCGACAAGAGAGCAACCTCAAGATTCCTACTTTGGCCAGAAGTGACAGTACAGAGGTGGGATCTTATCTGTGATAATAGCTCTTTCCCATACGCATCAAATCCTGCTGTGTTCTTCATCTGTGACAAACTACAAGCCACAGACTTTTCACAAATTTCTCCTTGTGCTTATCTTCATTTTATATTTTGTTAAGCAAACCTGCTCTGCTGCAAACGTTGGTCAGGACCTTGCAGAGCTGCTTTTGCAGCCACACAGAATCTCTTATCTTGTGGGTCTCTAGTTGCTGAAAATATCAACACTTTATGTCTTAGTACCTTTCACATATTTTTGTTTTCCATTTTCACCAATAAGTCATGTCCTCTACTAACAGAAGGGTAGGCAGAATTCAAAATGAACTTAAAAATTCAAGCCTTCTCATGTGTAATAACATGCAAATCATAGAATCACAGAAACATGAAGTTTGGAAAACACCTCCAGGAGCACTGAGTCCAACCTTTCACTGATAACCACCTTGTCAACTAAATGCCTTAGTGTCAACTAAATGCCTTAGTGTCAACTAAGACCACAACACTAAGTCCCCCATATCTTTTCATTTCTTGAACACTTCCAGAGATGGTGACTCCAGAACTTCTCCAGATGGACCATTCCAATGCCTCTCCACACTTTCAGTGAAAAAAATCTTTTCAATTCTGTCCAATCCAAACCTCCCTGGCACAGCACTTCCTCTTATCCTGTCACTTGTTGCCTGAGAGAAGAAACCGGTCTTCACCTTGCTACAATGTTCTTTCTGGCTGTTGTAGAAATCAAGGTCTCTCTTGAAACTGTTCCCTGAAATCCTTGGATATGATTTATATGTACATAATATAAGGATGTACTGCATATTATATAGTATTTGTGTGTGTGTGTTTGTGTGTGTTTGTGTAGCTTACATATAACTACTACAAATAAATAATGCATTATAGTGAAATTATTCCATGTAAAAAAGAGTTTCCATTCCTGCTCTGTTTCTCAGCAAAGAAAGGCAGGATCTATGCTTTGCCTGACATTTATATTCGCTATCTGATAGAGGCTTAGCTATGAGGCAACTGCAAGTGGGTTCACAGCAGCCTGCAGTGCAGTAAACGGAGCATTTTTCAGAGGTCAGCAACAATTACACATCACAGTATTGCAGACTGACTGAGAGTGATTTCAAGTTACCAAGTCCCATAAAGGAAAGCTCTTTCATGTGGAAGAGGCTGAACAACTGGCTGAGCAGCTTTGAAATTTGCTCCCAAGCGCCACTGCCCTTCCCTGAGATGAAATGAGCCATTTGGAGGTTAGATGTTTGATCTGTGGTAACTGCCTAGACCTCTCCTGTAGCAGACAGAGACCTTGGAAAACAGGTAACTGGAAGCAGAGAACATGAAAATGGGGATGTGAATCATATATCTCAGCCCTGGAACACTTTTTTTCACTGTCCCTTAATGTTGTTCCTATGTTTTCCACATTTATTTGGCTCTGTCCCCATGTTTGTCCTCTTCTTCCATTTTGCTCTTTCTCATGACACATTCTGTTTCACTTTATTCATGCAGTTGCCTTGTGACCACCCTTTTGATTTGCTATGCTGTCTGCTGCCAAGATGAACTTCAAACTTGCCCCTGGCTGGCACCACTAAAGCTCCACTACAGTGTGTCTTCTCTGTACATGACTGCACAGTTTTCTCACTTTAGAAATACCCATGGACTTTTTAATAATGTGACTTTTTAAAGACAAATTGCGCTCTATATCAGCCCTGAGTGTAATAGGAAAAATGGAGCAACACAGCCAAGATTTTATGAGTTCTGTAATATCGCTGATATTTTTGCCACAAAGAGACAAACACTATCAGCAAGCTTCCCCTCCCAGAGCTCAGAAGAGATTCAAAAACATTTCAGAGTCTCACTAATTGAAAGCAACATACATCTCTTTGCAAGGAATGGGAAGGAAAGCATTTAAAACCTGTAGCTTCACACATCAGGGACTGGAGCAAGACACACAACCCCTCCATTTGACTGAGGCATAGCACAAAGTGTTGATGCATAAACATTTTCAAATGAGAGGCAATGCCAAAGCCTCACAAGGCAGAAGACTACAAGCCACAGTATTGTGAGCTGCAGATTTGGTTAACTTCTTCATACTTCCAGCTCCAAGGTGTCTTTTATCCATCTCTCTCCCCCACACTGCTCGAACCCTACAAAGTCTGCTATGACTTGCACCTTTCCATAACCTCTGGATTTCTACAACAGTGCTGCATCCTAATCAGACCCTTTTGTCATGCTTCATGGTTCCAGCAAAATCATGCATTGTTTGGGTATGTACAGGCTCTTCACCATTGTCTTGAGCCCTTGAGAAGAGGGTAACACCACTGGCTGGGCTCAGCAAAGGTTATGATGGAATTTTGAGTCCTACGGTGTTCTCTGTCATTACACTCACGCAAAACAACGCCTGTCACATCCTAGGGTGCACTTCCATTAGCAGGAAAGTCAAAGACCTGAGGTGGTGAGAGAGCTACAAAGAGGTTCCTCCTTATACACTGCCCCTCCAAGGAAGCAGACCCAAGGAAGAAGCCACAAGTCTCTGGGAAACCCACTGAGCACACTTGTCCTTCTGCAGAAATCGCAGACACATTCCCTCACACACACGCTGCAAACCCTGACACCAGAGGCACACCAGAGGGGATAGGCGCTGATAATGTAGCCAACTCTCATGACTTTATCATGAATCTTGTAATGGGCAATGTTTATTTTAAAGTTCCTGGAGTCATAGTTTCATAGAGCTTGGAATAACTTCATCCTGGGAGCTGATGCTTAGTTATTATCCACTGTTTCCCTGAATCTATTCCAGTGGTGTGCCTTTCCTTCTGTGTTCTTCAGCTTTCCCACAGCAATTCTGCCTTTTGTCAGATCATCAAGCACTTCAACTGGGCTGCCCAGGGAAGTGGATGAGTCACCATCCCTGGAGGTATTTAAAAGCCATGTAGATGTGGGGATATGGGACATGATTTAGTGGTGGACTTCACAGGGCTGGGTTAAAGATCAGCTTTGACGATCTTAAAGTTCTCCTCCAACTTAGAGAATTCTATGACTCCATGACTAAAGCACATATTGCCCAGACAGAACCACATTGCTAGCCAATCCATCTCATCTGCATGTATGATCTGTATCTCTCACTATGTTACCTACTACAGTTTTGTCACTATGATAATTGTTGCAGGAAATGGGTCATGTTGGCTGATATTAATTGCACTGCCCTCAATTTCTGGTTGTTCCCACATCTGCTTTCTGGTGCCTGGCCTGTGTCTGTGTATGATTATGTGGGAAACCATACCATAACATATATTTAAGATAAAATAAATATTTGGTCCTTGTAGTTTCAAGGCAAAAGCTAAAACACCAAAAGCTTATTAAAAAATCCCATGGTTTACAGCTCGGTATAATCTTATGGCTTTCAAGTTCCTTTTGTGAATTTCTGGAGCCTGCTTTCATGAACCAGCAATAAAGTTCTGCAGCTGAACAGTGGGAATGGCCAGTGAATGGCTGGGGAATACCACTGAGCCCCAAAAGGGCAACTTGGGGACAGTTTCTGAGCTGTCCTCAGCCCTAGCTGAGGTGTCTCCTAGTCTACCTGGTTGGGTCAAAGCTGAGGAAATAGCTAAGAACATAGCTAAATAATAGCTAAACCTCTGACAGGAGCACAAACACAGCCTGCAGGATGGGATGTGTGGCTGTGTGGCACTAGAGCACAGAGGAGGGATGACAACAGCTCAGCCCTGCTGCTGCCCCATGCTCATCACTGTGGGCAGCACCAGCCAGGAGCCACACTCCTCTGAACCTCTCCCCACAAACTCCTGCTGGCCAGCTTCTCTTACTTAACTGCATTCACACTGTGTGTAAATTCCCAGATTAGTGAATAAAAAATACGAGCTTTCTGCCAATTACCAAAGGGTGGGAATGTGCATTAAAGTAAGTGAACTGAAATTCTGTCCTACAGAAAGAGTGGCTGCCCCTTCTTCAGTGGTGACCAAATGGTGAGCAGGATCTGCACACCAGTAACAGCTGGGATCATGCCTGAGTGTAGGACCTTTATCAGCCTCCAGACCCCTCATGCCTTAGGGGCTCACTGTACATCTGCAACAAAGGCAGAGTAGGAGAATTGAAAATATCTGGCACCGATCTTTGCTGTGTGCACATACAGACTCCCCAGGTTAGATGCCATCAGCTTCAGGCAGTGAAATTTGTAATACCTCACATGCCATTGCTGCATACAGAAACCCCAAAAAGAAGCAACTTTCAGGGGGGAAGTGCTTTCCCTGGGGAGGCTCCTGGCATACAGGAATGCAGCACAAGGGAGAATTCACAGGAAACTTGGTCAGAACCGGAATCTCCTGTTAAACTTGATGTGTGTCAGTTCCTGTTTAAACAAAATGTATAGTCTCCAGTTAGCCACAGTGGTTAGTTAATCTCTGTGTTTTGTTACTACTCAAAACCCTGAGCAAGCCTGCACTTCTGTGGTATCTGTGGTACAGGGACAGGACAAGGCTAAAATAATCTAAAGATAAACAGAAGATAAGATGAGAAAAGGAGGCAAAAATGAAAGGTTACAAATTTTGCAACAGGTCATTGAGCCACAGTGCAACCAAGTGTAGACATCAGTGCATCTAATATCCGGTCCAGTGTCTGTTTCCCGTTAGCTTAGCAGCTCCTGAGAGAGAGCACAACTACTGTATCACCCACAAAGAAGTTAGAGTAAATATATGTATCTGTACAACCTGTAGGATTTTTATGTTAAGCAAAACGAACGATTTGACTAAACATTTAAAAAGCTTGGACACTCCAAAGAGACAATCTTTCACTCAGGTTTTTTGAGATTTCCTGAAATTCATTAGGAAGCTGGTCAGTGGCAGAAGCTGGTGGATGAGAACAGTGGTATCGGTCTGGTAGCCAGTTTCTGGAGTCAAGCAAAGTAAAACAGATTCCTTCCACAGAGACAATTCAAGAAGACCGTTCTTTCTTTATCCAAATTGCTTTTAGAAACAAATTTCCAGATTTTTAAAACTAGCTCAGACAAATCACCCTTAACACGGTCTAATCAAAACCAAGAAATCTCAGAAATACTGATGCAAGCATTTGTACAGCGAAGACCCCATGAAACTGGGTTTATAGGGTTTATGGGATTTATGGGACGAAGATCATAGCAAGAAGACACTCATTTCTCTTTTCAGATGCCATCTCTTCTTCCATTCATTGTCATCTGTCTTCAGGATATGATGATTTTCTATATTGTCTTTCTTACTTGCTTTTCTACTACAAATCAAACAGCAAAAAACTTTTCTGCAAGTTCCTATTCTGCTTTTATATCAATAACCTGTGTAGGGAATCTTCCCCCTTTTATAAGCTGTAGAGTTAAAAAATAAAAGAAAAATTAATTGAGATTAAATCTTTTTAAGTGAATTAATGTGTAAAATTTCCCATTGAGACCTACAACTGTAAAAAAGAGCTAGGTCTGGTTGCTCTCAAGTGCAAAACTTGCAAGCTGTCTTACTCACATAACTTTCAGACAATTTGTGTTGCAAAATAAGTAGGGACAATTGCTTCTGTACCCACATGCAACACTTCTAGAGAAATGAGAGCACAAAGAAAAGAAATACCAGAAGTTTGTACAGGAAATGCTTGCTTAAAATTCAGTTTCTTTGCTTGCAGGATTTGGATAATGCTAAATTCCTTATGCTCCCTCAAGCCAGAGGCTGCGCTTTTGCAGATGACACTGACCCCAGTGAGCAGAAATACCACCAGTGGGAGACCAGAGTGAACTCGGGGTGTGTGCCACACTGATGTTAAGGGAGATGAAGGACACACCTCTGCCTGAACTGAAGAGGGGAAAATAAACCAACAGTCATCATTAGAACACTTCATAAAATAGATCTTTCCATTCTGTCAGCAGAAGGAAAGCAGATTGATTCCACACCCCTGACTAGTTTTGCTCTCCTCACTTATCATACAGTGTCATTTTTTTGGCTCCTGACCAGCCCATTCAGGGCTTTGAAGGTGCTTAAACTCACAAGAAAAATCAACAGCTATTTGCCTAACATTGTTCTGACCCACACTGCTGTATAATGTTTCCATGAAATTAAGTTTCTTTATTACTGTTCATGACATTCCTGCTTTTTTAGTATTTAGACAAACCTTTCAATGCAAGAGTCTTAGGTGGAAAAAAAAAGAGCAAAACTAACTTTTACATATTCTAGTTCCACTTGTTCTGAGCTGAATTAGCTACAAGCACCCTTTGCCCAACGGCACAGCACTACCTGCTTGGTTTTGCAAGAAAATAGAGTGTTTCTTGAATAGAATATGCCAGTCTGAGCTTCTAGGGCTTTTGCAGTGCTCCATCTCTATAGAACTACTTTCAGCTTATTCTTCTTGTTGCTATGGATATCCAAACTGGTCAAGTTCACTGGGACATGAGCAGGAATTGACAGGTATTTTAACACATGTCATCAAAACAGGCTCTGCAACCACAGACCAAGTACTTTTAAGACTATTACAATGCTTTCCATATGGGAAAGCAGATGTAGAGAGAAGTGGTGGAGAAATACTCTGACCACAGAAATGCGAGCAAGAGCCTGAACATCAGTCCAGCACACTCTGGGACTAAGGCACTTCTTTACACTGCATGACCATAAATGTCTCTGAATCAGCAATAATTCTCATACCGGAAAATAAGTTTGCAATTTATTATGGACAAGGTAATAAATAACCAAATGGCAAAAAAATCACACAGCAGGCACAGCCATTGGTCTCTGTGCCAGACGTGTTACCAGAATACTGAGGTGACTGATGCCCATGGGGTACCTGTGCCCTTGCAGGGCAGAGGAAGGACACTACCTGTGGAATGAATGGCTGTATTACATCTCACAGCTGAAAATGTGTGGCCTTGTGGTACAGAGGTGTCTCCAGCACAAACAGGCTGACAACAGGCTCACTCACTCCCTGCTGGGCTGCTCACGCCTTCATCTCAACCCCAAGTGTTGAGTCATTCCCCCCTGCTGTCACACTCTGAGAAGGGGACTGATCTCCCGCTCACAGCTGGGACACCACAGCACAGTGAGGTGGGCTGGGGACACTGAGGTGCAGATACTGTGGCAGCTCGACTGCCTTGAGTTGTCACAGTGTCTTCTATGGCCTCCTGCAAATTAGATACCCAGGTATCTCAGGAAACAGAGAGAAAGAGGAACCTACAGAGAATTTCCACATATTTTAAGTGGTTTTCCTAGCAATTAAAATGCTGCAGCATGATCACGCACAAAATCCAGCTCTCCAGGCCAATATTAAATCACATTTACCCTGAGGCCATGTCTTCTCTCCTGCACCTCTTGTCCTGCCCATTGCAGCTTTCAGAAGTGATGGTGGGATTTACGGGAGGGTGGAACCAGGCCCTTTTGGCTCTATCTCCCAACAGGCTTCTTTGCCTTCTGGGTATCTCCAGCCACCACAGCTCCTTACCCTCTTTCACATCCAGTACTGCCTTTCCCTTCATGCCTAGCCTTTTTACAGAAGAGCTCTCCAAAATACTCAGTATTTTTAGGTCTGCGCGCCTTTCCCTCAACTCCCTGAAGGTCTAAGGGTCTTTGTTTGTGAACTGCAGTAGGCTTGACCCTAGCATAGAGTAGCAGTAAATGCACTCTTTCCAAATTTTTTCCTATGGCAGCAGTTGTAATTAGCATTATTCAAACACTATTCAACATCTGCCCTGAAAGAGGGAGGGACTACACCACAAAATAGTAGTGCTCAGACACTACCATAGCACACAGGACGGAGGCTGAATTACAGCTCTGTTGATGTTTCTTGGCATTTGGGCGTTCAGCTGAAAATTCAACCACTCTCACAGATTTTCTGTCATAATGCATGCACACACTGAGGTTTTAAGAACCATGTATAGGAATTTGAAGTCTTTCATCCATCAGAATGGATGCAGGAGCCCTGCCAATGCCCATAAGCAGTGGGATTTCTAAAGCCATCTCTGCTTTGAAATTAATCAGACTATGTACACTACTCATCCATCATCACTCTGTAATTACTCAGTCAGAAAGGCTTAGTCTGAGGTGATCTTGCCTAACCATGTTCTTCTGCTGCCTTTAAATGCTGCACTTTCTGCTTCATTCTTCCTACTGCTGTCACAGCATCGCTGGGCTTTGCCAGAGATTAAGGTTTCATTGTGCAGGACTCTGTTCTGCCACCGAGGAGAGAATGTCTGCCACTAAGCACTTAAGTCTAAATCGACTGGACAGATAAAGGGGTCCAGAAAGGGTGTACTGCTGCCTCCCTTCAGTAGAAGAAGAAAGAAATGTAGGCACAGACATTACCATAAAATCACATTGGAGATCTCTAACAGAAATAGATTTGTAGCCCCTGCTTTTCTCTCAGCATTGTAGAATAAGACCATCCTTTTTCTTGTTTGCTCTCAGTCTATAAACAATGCTTTGGGGAACTTTTTTTGCGGTGGGGAGTTTCTTTCTTTTTTTTTTTTTTCCCTCTTTCCAAAAATACAGTTGCTACATGGGTTTTAATACTCAGTTTTGAAAACAGGTTTGCACTGCTGTCCTGTTAAAACACCTTTCTTGCATGCTTTGGATTCTTGTATGCTTGTGCTTGTCACCTTTAACATAAAACATGCATAGCTCTCAAACATGATGTGAAGAGCTCAGCTACAGCCTCTGCAGGGACCTCTGCAGAGATCAGGCTGACCCTGAGACAGTGCTCTGATTATTTTGATTGCCTAGAGGTCTCCATCAACCTACAGGGAACTGGCCACAGTGGTTTTGGGTTTTTTCCACTCTAAATAGCTGTTTGAACTGCAGAGAACCAAAATAATTAGGTTGGAAATAACTGTTAATAAAGAGGCATAATTTTCACTTAGAAAAGAAAAATACTAAAGAAAAGCTCATAAAATGCTGGTTACTGCATTTATTGGAAGGCATACTATCCCCTCTCTCCTATCCACATAAAAGTTATCTTCAAAAAGGCATGATATTACTCCCAAAAAAGGAAGAACCTGTTTTCATTTGTGTGGTTACAGCACAGCTGTGGGCTGTACTCTACTTTGTGAACCAAAAACCAGATCTGGTGTGTGGCTTGAAATGTCATGAAGAGATTCACATTTGAAAACACTAAAAACTTTACAGTCTTTGATGATCAGGATGTAAAAGGATTATCTTGGTATTTTATCGTGAGTCCAATGGTACATCACAATTTTATTTCTGAAAATCCCTCATGCCAAATCTAGTAAACAGATAAAGGTCTAAGCTTTCATTGCAAAAAAAAAAAAAAAAAAACAAAAAAGGGAGAGATTTCTCTTCTATTTATGTTGAGGGAAAACATGACCTTAACTGCTTCTAATAATACCCACAATATAACTAAAAAATCCCACCTTGGAATTTGCTTTTTAAGACAATTTACTGATACATTGAACAACAAATGCACAAAAGCAATGACAAAACAGAAAAATCTGGAGAAAATATTCAGCTTTCACCAGCTGGTGCACTGAGAAGCTGCAATTCTTGTCGAAGTGCCATGTGTTTACAGACCTGCCAGTGGCATCGCATATGAGCTGTTTGACTTGGGTCAGAAACAGCTTCCCTTTCTCCTCTGACACAGTATGGTCTTTACTGGCTGAGCATGCACACAGCCTTCCTCCCTCTTCCTGCCCAGTGAGCCAGGTGCATGGGGAAGCATACAAGATTTGTAGAGTTCACTGCAGGCTAAGAAGGCTGAGGACCTCTGCATTGAAGGTGCTCACGGTCACCGATCGATCTGATCCATGTGGTATTCTGTGTCTAGGGTCATGAGACATGGCCTGGATTTCTTCTGCCTCTTGTTTACCTCAGGCAGGAATAGTCTCTGTAGTATGCACTTGCCATTTGTCTTGTCCTTAGCCTTCCAAGGAGGAGCCCATCAAAACCTTTCCATGTCCTTATGAGGAAGAGTTGTCCCCTTTAACTCTTCCACAGGAAAGAGCAGGCTGCCATCTCAAAAGAGCCATCACAATGTTGACAAAACTCTCATGGTTCACATTCCGTGTTTACACTGATGGAGTTTGGGAAGGTTATGCTGGAGACTATTGTGCCATACGTGCACACTGTCTACATAGCAGCAACTTGCAAAACACAATTGCACTGTTTAAGTGTGTTATATAATTAGGGCAAGCAGGGATCTGGCCCTGCGTTCTGTTACAGTGCTGTCCTGCTCGTCATTTCTGAGATCTATAGCACCAGGGAACATGATATCACCAGTCTGTAGTTTTCAAACTTAAACAAAGTATTTTGTTGGATTGGTGACCAAACTAATTTTTATGACATGTCATTTCTGTAAGGACATTGCTTTATTTCGCAGAAGGGTTTCCCATAGATAATGGTTGTTGGCTGGCTGAGTTGGAATCTGGCAGGATTAAGGAAATCTAAACTGACAGCTGGTTTTGTGCAAGGAAGCATAATGTGGCTGTTGTTACAGGAGGCAATGTGGGATGCTTGTGCACAAATGCATGACAAGAGGGCTTGCTCTTAGCTGTATATGTAAGTGCAGCTTAGCAGTTAAAGCAGCATAGAAGGACTAAATGCCTTGCAGAGAAAACTTCATGTGACTTTTTCATGTGGCTGTGAATATGATTATGTTTTTACTTTCACTATAGTTTTCAGAAACAGATGTTTGAACTCTGGTCAAAACAACAAGGAGCCACATTGCCAATTACCTTTAAGAGAAGCCAAGGCACCTCACCACTAAAGGCTGAGGATCTTAGCAAAAGGAACAGATTGCCTCTCCAGATAACAGCCCAGCTTGTAGGTCTGCACAACTGATACAGCAGAACCGATGTGTCCTATCAGAAACACCACCTCAGATGCTGACTTTTCATTTGCCAGCTCCTAGGTTTTTTCTTCTCCAAGCAAACTGCCCCGCAACTGCTAAGCACAGACATTTGAAAACAAACACAGTTGTTTCAATGGGACTGCACAGCTCAGTGCTCAGAGGCAGTACTGCCACTTCTGCTGAGCTCTGCAGGCATGAAGGTGCTGAAGGTGCCTATCTGGAAACATAAAGCATTTCTCTAGGGTTTTTTCAGTCAGAAGAGAATTTACCATATCAGTTGAGCTCACAGAAGAAAAATATTAGAAATTGCATTATTAAAGGTCTGTTTAAAATCACATGCTTTGACATGTTTCACACAAGTTTGACACTAATGCAGCTATGATGAATACCCCAAAGTAACATTTAATTTCCATCAGTCTCAGTGAGGCCTGGGATTTACAAAGTTCTCAGTACAATGATGTTTTGGCGACATAGATATAATCGAGGCATAAATGTACTTGCGTGGGACTGATACTTGCCAGTATTGGCTAAAACAAAAATGGGAAACGTTGGAAGCCATGAAAGCAGAGAGACATGATAAAGCAGTGATAGTGATATATCCTGAAGCCACCAGAGTTGCTGTCTGGCATAAAACACACAGTGAAGCCGAGCAGGGCAGACAAAGAATCAGGAGCTCATTTGCCCATGAATGCTACAAATCTGGAGTGCACCTTGCCCTTACTCTGGCGCATGGAGGACACAATTGCCTGGCTGAGTGAACAAGTCTGAAAGGCATCCAGAGCATCAGGGGAGACTGAAGCCCAAGCAGCCTTAGGGTGTATTTTGGACTTCTGCAGCTCCCAAGACCCAGAGCAACCTGTCCTGGAAATAAGGCCATGCCAAAGAGCATGGAGTGTCAGGTAGACCCTGCTGGGCTTGTGCAAATGAAGGACAGAATGCTGGTATCATGAAATCTGAGATTTGCCTTCCCACACAAATGAGAAGAAATTGCTGCAGGATTCCCCCCACATAGCCTTGTAAACCAAAGTCAGATGCGCCCACAAAGCTGCTGACCCAGGTGGTGTAACCTCAGGACTTCCACATTTGGCCATTCTGGGAATTGCTTACAGAATGGGAACATGGGGATAATTATCTCCCACCTCATCCTGCAGCCTCAGCATTAGAGGCAACTCAATTCCCTTTCAGCCATATTCTGCAACAAGATCCTTTCCCTTCACAATTCTATGATGCAATGATATATGACACACCTTGGCTGTGAAGTTTCAGGTTTATACTGCTGTTTGGAATAGAAATATGGCACAGATTGCTTTCACATTAGCCTAACATAAACTTAGGAGAAAAGAAGATTGTAAAAACCAAGAAAAATAAATCTAAAAAACAAGATACAAATTTGTTTGAAAGATGTCTCTTAGTATCATGCAGATGCCTCAAAGTCATATTTTCTTCCTTAGCAGTTTGTGGATCCCTTATTTAAAATTTTCTTCATATGTTGCGCTTGTTGGAAAATAAGTTCTGGTCTTCTCCTGTGGAAAGTCTCCTTCCAAACTGCTGTATTTTAATGGTTTGCTTCCACTAATATCTGACCAAAATTAATCCAGCTATTTTGCATGCACAGTTTATCTTGTTTTCTTTACTGATTTTGGTAGCAAAATGTGTGTGGATTAATAATACACAAATATGTTCTCTTTTCACTGAAGTAAGGATCAAACCAGCAAATCTCTGACCTGGATATTTAACTCTGAAGGCAGAAAGTGTGCTAAAAGCTTATTTAAATGATACAGCTGCTGAAGAAGTGATACAGCTGCTGGAAAATATAATTGGAGAGAATAACTTGCTACTTTCAACACAAAATATTACTGGTATTTTCACAGCTAAGCTTTTGTAAAGCATATTTGAGTATGGGTCACTGAAAACTGTAGAGCTACTTTTTGCTTTCTAATGAAGTCAAGAAACCATCCTGACTTGCCACAAATGTAAACAAGCACCAGGAATTAATGTGGAAGCTGGGACGATACATCATCCAGTTTTATTTCCTGAATAAACCGGCTGTGTGAGAACCAGGATATAACTTTAGGGAGGGCAACAATTCTCTACTTCACGGGCCTGACTGAACACATTTTAATGAGAAAAAGTCAGTTCAGTGGAACTGATTAATTCCACATGTTTTCTTGTTTCCTGTTCGTTATGTTTACCTTTGGGCGTTACCACCCAGGCTTCTGCTGGAAAAAGAGACACAGCCTGTGCTCCCGTGTCATCCACAGGCCCATGCTGGGCCCTGTGCTGGGTGTCAGAGCACCCTCCACGGGAACCCACAGAGTCCAGACTGATATCAGCTGGGCTGCACCATGCTGTCCCCTGCACGCTCCCAGCAGAGACAGACATTTTGGAAACTGCCTGCTTTCCACCTGCACCTCCTGATATGCTGTTCCAGTAGGCAGACACTTCTGATTGATTGTACAGGCATCCTTTAGTTTCTAGTTTCTCCGAATTGACCTCTGAATCTTTAGGCTCAATTTGCCACTTTATTTCATTACAGATCCTGTTGGATTCAAGTATTTTCTCCCACTGCAGTCAATTATAGACCAGTATCAAGTTTCTTCTCTATTTTCTCTCCAATATACAAAAGCTGTACCAGGCTTTTAAAGCTGATATGGATAGATCTCATCATCAGTGTGAAAAGCCTGCACTTCAATAATTTTTCTCTTAGTATCTTTTAAATTAGGAATAAAAAATATTAAAAACACAGAAAAATTAACACACTACTTCTTTTTAACGCTCTTATTGCAGCTTTTATCAGTGCATCCTGTAGATACATAACCCAGCTATGATAGGGTACAATTTATGTAATTGGGTATCTATTTTTTTTTTTATGAGTACATGTAAATGAACACCCAGTCAAACTTAAAAAGAAAATAAAGTTCTACACACTACTTTTTATTTACCTAGGAATCAACAATCAAAAATTAGGAACCAAAAATCATCTAATATGTGAAAATGCTGTACTAGATTGGCTAACTTAAAATTTAAAGCACAAAACTTGTCTCAAATCGGAACAGAGAGAGGTTAGCAATAACCTGAAATTTACGAGGTACTGGAAGGAATACCTTAAAATGTAAGAGATTCAGGGAGAGGGTGTTCCTCTCATGTTGAAAACAGCTTCCCAGAATCTTTTGTTCAGTATCTTTTAGATGAATTGTCTTAGGAATGATGGGGTCCATCTGCTTTTGTGCACAACATAGCTAAATGAGGTGAGAGATTTTGCAGCAAACAACTGCCCAATGTAAAGAAGGTAGCAATAATGGAATATTCCTGAACAGCAAAAGAAAAGAAAGAAAGAGCCATTGCATTGGATTTGTGGCAGATTTATGTTTGAAGAAGAGGCCTGTCAATCAAAAATGGTGAAGATGTATCATCAGCCAAATGTTGTGTTATTGGAGAACTAGCCTTGAAGTTTTCTGAATCCCTCAGACACACAGAGGAGCAGGCTGGTTTCCCAAAGGTGGGGTCAGAAAATGTCACATTCTTCTACTAACCCTACTGGATGACACTGGGAAAGCAACTTCACCTCTCTGGAAAGATTTTGGAGGCTCCGTATGGCAGAGATTGCTACTGTTTGTAGGGGCTCAGCTGAGATCTGCAGAAACCCTTGGACACGAAGCAGAGCACTGTCAGGAAAATTAAAATACAAACACCAGAGGTTTATGTCCATAAAGGAGACAGAGGAGTCCTTTCTGGCTTTATTTGAACAAAGAGAGAGGCCATGGGGCATTCCCCTGGGATCTCTCAAATTTTTGGAGGACACCACTTTCCTTTTTATTTTAATTTCTGGGCTGCATTTCCCTTCCCTCTTTCCCCATTGGCTGAGGTACTCGAGAGGTATGGACTCCCAATATGCCTGATACCAAAGATTTCCCTCTAATGTATAACCCACCCTTTTAATTTTCTATTCTTATAGAATTTAGGGGTTTTTCTTCCCCATTGTTTCTTTCACCTTTCAACGTCCAGTTTTGTTTATCAGCAAACCTGAAGTTTATTCGTAAAAGCAAATATCTTATTTCATTCATCAATCAGCGGAATTTTTCCCACTGTTCCTTTCACCTCCCAGCGCTAGTTTTATCTACCAGCAGACCCACATCTTGCTTGTAAGGACAAATCCGCTATTCCTCTCAGCATTAAACCCCTGGTCGGCCCCCAGAGGGACAGCAGGGTCCGTGCTGCCCGCTGCCCGGCGCCTGCTGCCCGCGGTGCCCGATGCCTGCTGCCCGGCGCTGAGTCCGCGCTGCCCGCGGTGCCCGACGCCTGCTGCCCTCGGTGCCCGGTGCCTGCTGCCCGGTGCTGAGTCCGCGCTGCCCGCGGTGCCCGGTGCCTGCTGCCCGCGGTGCCCGGTGCGCTGCCCGCGGTGCATGGTGCCCGCTGCCCGCGGTGCTGGGTCCGCGCTGCCCGCGGTGCCCGGTCCGTGTTGCCCGGTGCCCGGTGCCCGCGGTGCCCGGGGCGCTGCCCGCGGTGCTGGGTCCGCGCTGCCCGCGGTGCCCGGGTCGCTGCCGCCGCTCGGGCGCTCGGCGGAGCTGCTGAGCTGGGGCGCCCCGACCTCTGCTGGTCGCAGGGAGCGCCCGCGCCGCCGCTCCCGCGGGGAAAAGGGGAGGAAACAGGAAAGGGTGTGCTAGCCCTGGTGCGGTTTCTGCCCCAGTTCTGGCTCCTCGCCTAATCTCTTCATACTTTCCCAGGGGAATAGCGTGTTGGGTACTGAAACGGCCGTGTGGTGCTTCCGTGGGCATCCAGCAGCTCCTGAGGTTGTTTTTCCATGGATTAATTATTTCACATGCATGACTTGGCAGAGGTATTCCTTTTCTGTTGTAGGGAGTTTTGTCAAACTTTAAATGTTGAGCTGATATTTTCCATGCTAGAGACTTTACCCCACCCTGGGCCGTTTTTACTCCTAGAAGGCTCGGGCTGAGGGAAAGGAGTTTGAGTGTATCCAAATGTAATTGTGCTGCTACTGACGTGTTCTCTCAAAGTGTTTAAACTCTGGAAACTGAAAGAGCATCACTTGAGTTTTTGATGAGGTGAGGCAGAAATGCTTTGCGTGAAGTCTGTCACCTTTTGGCAGAGCTACAGACCTTTCAAATCTACAATTTACTTGTGCTTGGTAGTTCCTAGCACATCTTGGCACTTTTTACTGAAGATTTTGCTTACTACCATGCATGATCTAGATTGAAGCTCTCTACACACTTTTACTTGTGGTCTTAACCATGGCTACCCTAGGGTACATCAGGTCTCCAAGTCCCAGCTTGGGAATTGGGTGACAGAATTAAGAAACTGGTTAGATGAAGAAGAAGGTAGGAGACAAGAAAAGAATAACAACACTGAAGGGTCATGCTGGGAAGGAGCAGCACGTGCTCTTGTCCTTTCCATCTCAGGACAGAAGCTAGGTTGGTTCTTTACACACGTCCATGCCTTTAGTCAGCGCTGGCCACGGCACCCCTGGCAGTGCCTTTCCTGCAGAACCTGCTCTACACTGCGCCAGCTGGGATGAAATGCTGCCTCTGGAGTTTGGGATGGCCTAGCTGCAGTGAAAGGATGCTGTGTATCAAAAACAAGCAGTGAGGCAGACAGTGATAGCCAGTATGGCAGGGTAATCACAGCTGTGCTGACACTGCTGCTGCTACTGCTTTTAGCACTGTGTAAAAATGCGCACAAGAAGAAGGCACATCCTTAGTGCCCCAAAACTGGAACTCCACAGTTTGGTCAAGCTTTGTTCCAGCTTGTGAGTGATATGGCTATAACTCTCTTCCTCTTTCAAAATTTGGAAAAAACAGTTCATCTCTGTGACTTGAGAAGGGGTATGGAGCTGTAAAACGAAAATCTCTTTATACTTTATTGAAGAATGGAGATCCATCAAAGATATTAGCTTGGCTTTCACCTCTGCTGCAATATATTTTGGATTTGAGATTAATGAAAAGTAATTTGTGATAAGATTTCTGTTATGATGCACAAAGGAAAGCATAGTTTGTTCTGACCTCCTTTAGGATAAAAGTATCCATATCCAGCTGAACAGCCCCTTTTCTTTGGCATCAAACAAAGTGAATAGCCCAAAATATATGCAAGATTTATGTAGAGAGTTCATATTTAAGAAAAGTGTAGTGTAATGAGAATTGCCCATATATAGAGATCAAAGTTAATATACTGAACAAAAGAGTAAAGGAAATGATCCCTATCTTCTGTTCAGTCAAGTCACTAAATTCAAGTGTGTCATTGTGTCAGTCGTGTTTGATTTGAGGACTTCATTATTAAGTGATTGCTCAACATCAGTAGACATTGGTATAATGAATTCTTGCTGCTTTCTGAAGTCTACATCCTACAAATCTTCTGTATATTACTTGTTTTCCTAAATTATCCTTTAGGAGTAAAGCCAAAAAAATTAAACCAGACCAAAACCAAGCTCCTTCTTCCAGCAAGAAGAGAGTATTTCTAGTTTAAAACAAGCACCTTTCTGTACAGGAGTGCTATGCAATGTCTGTGCGTTTGTGTGCATTGCAGAGTGCAGTGCATGCTCAAGAATTGTGCCAAGGAAGGTGAATACTAAAACATCATAAAGGACTGACCTATTGCATACCCCCAAACTGATAATCTGGCTGAATTTTCTTTCTGGAAAGGCTCCTAGACTTAGAAAGGTGAGTATGTTTTCACTGTTTAAAAGGCACAGACCAGCATCCTGAGGAATTGATACTTGCCTTGTGTTGATTATGGAAGAGAACAACTAATTGTTCTATATGGCCTATAAAAAAACTACACATTCAAGAAATTCTCTACTTGTGGAAGCCCAGTTACCATGTTTGTATATACAAATAAGCACACTGTTCACTAAACATTTGTGTGTGTCAAAAATTTAATTAACAAATCTTCACTCAAAACTATAACCCATTCATGTCATGAGTACATTTGCCATGTCCTTCGTGAGTCTCTGCCTTTCATGTTGAAAAATGTAGTTAATAATGTCATTAAAATATGGTGCCTAAACTGTGCATAGGGGAGCATAATTGGACCCTTGATGTTATTTACATCATAAGAGGGGTTCAATGCTGGGAG
This sequence comes from Setophaga petechia, assembly GCA_024362935.1. NCBI lineage: Eukaryota > Metazoa > Chordata > Aves > Passeriformes > Parulidae > Setophaga > Setophaga petechia. Next base: position 5,010,227 of record JANCRA010000004.1, on the reverse strand, counting down.
AAGTCTTTGTAATATTTTACTGCATATGGAAAATGCTTGTAGCCCAGTGAGGGCTGTGTGTGACATGATTCCCAGAAATTAAATACCCCAGAGAGAAAGTTATACAATTAATCATCAATTTTTGTGTTACCACTCAGCAAGATTTTTATTTTTTCATGCTGAGAGACTGAAGGGAGAAAAAACAGATCTTGAAGAGACTATATCCAGCCATGCTTGCTTTATTTGGCTTTGAATTTGCCTGCACTTCAGTAATTATAGAACATCTGGTTTCTCTGTTAATCAGAGAAAGTCTGCTTTATTCCCTTGACTTTTTAATAAGAAAAATGAATTTATTGCGGTCAGCCATATGAGAATCCACTGCAACAGTAACAGTTTGCAGGAACTGATCATGATATCATGCTGTTTGTGATACGCCTGTGTATGTGTGTGGGGGGGATGCTCACAATAGTTATTATTTTCCCATAGGATTGAAAACACATGCAGGAACTCCACTGCCAGAGACAGCCAGGACTGCATCATCTGCTTATCACTATGATGGCCAACTCAACACAGCCAGGGAAGGGAGAGGGATTCACTCATGTGATAAAAAATTCATCTCTTCAGAGATGTTCAAAAGAACTTAAAGATCAGAGACAATCAAGATTTTGCTTCCTGAGATAACAACTTCTGATTCTCCATTCCTATCCAAACACTCATCCTCGGGTTTGATTTCCACCCCAGGGCATATATAGCCATTTGTTACAGCAGGGGGACAAGTTTCAAGTCCCACAGAGACTTTAAGCCTGTTCAGCTAGCCAGTAACTGTTCACTTCCTATATGCAGAGAGGTTGGAAGCTTCCCTGTGCTCCCTTTGTCCTCCCCAGAGATATTTTCATCACCACCACCTTGGTTATGCCCACATTTAGGGAGAAGGAGAAGAAAATATAGCTGCTTCCTGTGACATCCAGCTGCAGCAATGGCAAGTGGTGGCAGACAGCAAGAAATAGAGCAAAGTCAGGACCTTTCACTTCATTTTAGCAACTCCAGTGTCAGACTGGGGATCTCCTGTTTCACCAGACCACAGACCATCACTGCAGTGAGGAAAGCAAACTGTGGTGCAAGAGCTCTTTGTGCATTAGGCAATCGATCTGCAGATAAGGATTTGGCACTTGGTTTTTACAGAGTTTCATTAAATACATATGAAAGTGCAGCAGCAGAGGAGATTAAACATTGTGGTTTAATCAAAAAGGTGGGAACTAATTTTCATCAAAAAAATCTTCTCACTTATTGCTTTCTCAGAGAATCCAAGAAAATTATAATAACAGGTAAGGCAGCTAGTTTAAAATAGAGCCTAAAATGGTTTGTGGAAGAACATTTCCAAAATGCCTCTCGTTTATTATCAGTAAACACTACAGGAAAAAACTTTAAAGAGAGCTGTTTTGGCGTTATGCCACACATATAAAAGCAGTACTGCCTCAGACTCTCAGAATATCATGAATTATGAATGCATTTAGGATGCAATAAGAGATCTTTAATGATTACCCTCGTTGCACAAGGTCCTTCACTGCAGACAACAACAAAAGTGCCATGCTCCTGTCAGAGCACTGCTGACTTCCACCATGAAGGAGACTGCCCCTCTGACAGGCTCCAGGTCTCCCAGTCCTCCCAGGCTCCCTCAGCCAGTGCATTCCTCACCCTCTGGCAGGACCCCATGCACACCGTGCTGCCAGCACCAGCTGGGCCATGGGGGCCATGAGGGCATCCTCAGCAGCCATTGCACCAAGGCCATCCTGGCAGCAGGCCCCACAGCTGTGCTTGCCCACTGCCCTGTGGGCCAAAGGAGCTGGATGCCTAGGACGGGCAATGGAAAAGCAGAATCATCAGAGCCATGCTGGCATAGTCTGCAAAAGGGTGTGAGATACAAGCTTCCTCCTGGCTCCCATTGCAAAGGCCATCATTGCAATGGTCTTGGCTCTTCCCCAGTCTCTGTGTTCAATTTCAACTTTTTGCATTGTTATGTTTTAAATCCCTGATTTCACAGACTTCATGGCCTTTTCCAAGCAATTTAGCTTTCATATAAGTACCTGGAGACACACAAGAACATGTGGCTCCTGCCTTGCTGCTTCTGTCCCACATGAGGACAGCTCAGGTGTTCTAAGGTGATCTAAGGCATTGCAAATCAGTGCCTGGACCTGCAAATGACTGTGGGGATGAGGGAACTTCCTCTGACAGGACACCTGAGCTCCCCCAGCTAAAGTGACTCTCTCTGAAGCACTCTGGCTTTCCAAATGCACACTGGCTGAAAGAGGCCCTGACACAAAGAGAGGCTACCCTGTCACCATGTGCCAAGTATGCTGGCAAGGCTGGGGCCAAGCTGGGCTGTGTGAATGGCAGCTCTTCCTCTCAAATCCCGGCAGTCGGGAGGGCTCTCTTCACCCCCACCCCAGCCACCTCATGGCCCAGCCATCTGGGAGGAGCTGGTGCTGCCACAGCAGCTGCTGGAGACCACACATGGCACAGGGAATACATTCTGCCAGCCACCAGGAATACGCTCCGGGCCAAGGGCTGCGCTGGTCTCCAGATCCCCTCGGAGGAGCCACGCAGATTGTTCCTGCCCCACTGCCAGCTCGGGCTGCTGGGCAGTCTGCAGCTGACTGGGTGGAGATCTCAGTGGACATGACCAACTTCCTCCTGCAGTCAGTGCTAACAAAAGGCCTCTGTGGAGCCCTGTAGAGCAGAGAACTGCCGCTGAGCGTGCAATGCTACTATTAAGGAATTAGCACGATGGGAAAATTATTTTGGCACCAAGCTTCAGCAATGTCTGGAACAGCAAGACAGGCATTCACTTCTACACCTTCTGATGTTCATAAGCAGTCTCTGCCTCTACCTATTTTTTTATTCAAGAGCTGGTCAGGGGAGGCAGGGAGTCAGTGCAGATAATATAGGTAAACTTAAGTATATTCACTAAAGCTCTTTAAACTGCAGAACTTAAAATAGTCCTGAAGGCAAAAATTTCACCGTACTGGATTTAGGATGCAGTAAAATTTTAAATGGGCACATGCTCTTGAGAGAATTGTTGTAAAAGAGGCTACATGGGCTTATATAAGTTGAGATTCTTTCTAAATTTCTCTCTTCTGTGTTTTTCCAAATTATAAAATCAGATGAAATCTTGAATGCTGTTAAGAATGACTGTGAAACCAGACATGAAAGGACACTGTTGATCTTGCAATCTTCTCAAAACTCTGGCCAAGTTGTCAGATTTTAGTCAAAAAATTAATTGTGAGTTATTCACAATAACAAGTCAGAGGCTAAATCTATTTTTAAATGGTCTTATTAAAAATTTCACTCAGTTTCTAAATCAAAGAGAAGACCTAATCTATTTCCAGACATTTCTCTGATTAGTTTCTCAGAATCATCTAACTGCATTAACACAGCTGCCAGAAGGGGCTTCCTTAATAAAATGTAGCCTTTATCAAAGGGGAAGAAAAGAAAATTTTATTAGTTTGTTGACCAGGGCGTTTCTACAGATGGCATCTGGTTTACTGGTTTATGTCTTCGCTCAGATCTGACTCTTGTCATTGTACCATTTGTATAGTTTAATTTTGCTAATATGAGCATCTGAACTGATTATGGAGAGATACTAAATAGGAAGCATATATGAAAGATCTTATTAAACAGCATTCCTGCATTATCTAAAACAGATGTAGTATTGTAAAACAAAAAAGCCTTTATTAAGCCTCCAAAGCTGTCTTTGTCCATCTGCAAAAATTGGCAGGTTGCATGAAGACCTTTTTGTTATTTATAAATAGAATCATGCCTGAAATACAACCACACATCCAAACAATCTCTAATTTAGGAAGGGTTAAAGTCCTTGGTCTTGATATTCATCTTGCAGCTAAAGCCTGTCATTATTATCTGAGGTTTTATTGCTTGCTTCCTCTGTTTCTTCTTGTTATTTGTTTTTTACAAGTCCACCTCCAGTTAACTCTCACTTTTTTATTCATGTCATTGGCATCTTTTATGCATTACACTAGATAAATGCCGACATCCTCATCAGACTATGAAATGCACATGCTCAAAAGCCCCCAAGGCAATTCTGTTAGCCTTTACCTCCTCAGCATAAGATTTGCCCTGAATTGTCTTTCTCTTACAAATACAACATAATCTTATCTCTTATAAATACAATTCTCTTATCAATACTGCTTGTTAGGCTTCAGCAATTACCCTGTAAATCCAGAGCAGGAAGGCATCAAATGACCCTATCCTGTCTCCTGCCTGGGGGTGCAATACCTCCAGAATACCATAAGCTTCTCCCTTTGCAAACTACCATTTGCAAGACAAAGCCCCTCTGGGTGAATTCTGCACCTAAATACTTTTGGATTGTGTCAGAGCTCTAGCTGCAGAGGTCTGTTACCTCTGCAAGTCCAAAAGCAGCAGTCCTACACGAAAGCATACAAAACCCACACCCAAAGCTCACAGGGTGCAGCAGGTCTGCAGGCATTTATCCATTTTACTCTGCAGTGTGGGGCTGGATGGCTGCCCTTGGGTACCCAACCAGTTTCAGCCTTCACCCACTGCACCAGCTCTGCTCTCCAGGCCACCCTGGTCAAGAAAGCCACGCCCTTTTCATGTAGATGTCACTAAATAAGAATTGAAAAGCCCAATATAGGGGCAAAAAAAGATGTGGGTTTACAAGTTTTCAGAAGTTGTAAAATTAAGAGGTGTAACTCAGTTCAGTCAAAATTTCCTATAGTTCCAGATGAAATATAATTTCTTTTTTCTCCCCTCTTGCTGAGTGATCTTTAAAAACTAAGACCTTAAACTTACTTCGAGCATCATGTTGAGTGGCTGTGAGGAAACCCTTTCCCCCTCAGTAAATTGAGGGGTTATTCTCCCTGTTCCATTGTGATACACAGAGATCTCAGCTCCCCACACACTTGCAGTAGGATGAGGCCGTGCACAATCCAGTCTGCTTGCTGAGGAGTGAAGATTCATGATCCTGTGGTAACTTATTTTATGTTGAAACCTGGAAGAAGTTCTCTTTATAAAGTATTTTCAGTTTATAAAATACTGTGTGAGGTAGCCACTAGTCCAATTTTAGCATCTGAAATGTGCCAGTGTTCTACACATGGAGATCTCTAGGAAGAAAAAGTATTTTAAAATAAAATTGTAACACCTTGTTTTCGTGGTTCCAGTAGTATGGACAATTCTGGCCCCCTCAAGCTAAATAGCGTTGAAAGGAAGGAAAATAGAAATGTTCTCTTTCTAACCCACTTTCAGGGCATTACTGTCACTTGAAGATTTAGTCTCTGTTCATTTCTGAATTACTTTAGTTGTAAAGCAGAGGCTCCCCCGTTGTTTCTGCATTTATCAGTAGAGGAGATAGGTAGGTGTCTGTGTGCCCTGGGGCCCAGGGATGAGCACTGCATGGCAAAGGAAGGGCTTGGGTAACAAATACCATCATTATCAGAACCTGTGATCTTCATCTTTAGATCCTCAGCACTTGATATTCACCATAGAGCATTATAGAGACCAGAGCATTATATTGTGATGTTTAAATAACTTTTACCTTTCTCCTGTAGGAAAAAAAAAGGCTGCAGTGAGGTTTCCTCAACAAATAGCATTTACCAGCTGGAAGTGGGCAGGCAGCATAACTTACTGTGTGGGCCAGAGATGCTGGCCTCTGCTTAAAATAAAACAGCACCAGCAATCCCTACCCTGAGGAATCACTGCTTTTAATCACAAAATTTATTAAACTGCAAAAGCTGCTGATACAGATCAACAGATCCTGCTGGTGGGAAAGGGATTGGCTCTGGCACTTCCACTCAAGATGGATATAATTCATGAGCTTCTTCCAGTATCTGGTGCCAGCTGCACAGGAGATTTATGCAGTGTCAGTTAAAAATGAGGTTGTTATCACTGCCATGTTTATGAAATATTCTCGGCTTTACAGTGAATATATTCTCTTAAGCAATGTGAGGAAGTACCTGAGAACCTCACATTTGGCTGGTACACTTCCTTCCACAAACCATGTCCAAATCAATTCATACAGACTTTTTAATAGTATGTTTCTCTGATTGAGCAAGTAGGATGAGAAAGTCTTCGGTTCCACAAACACAGGTTGATCATATTTTCTGGTGGGTTTTTTCTAATTATTGTCTGGCTTACATGATTTTTTTTAATGATGTATGCATGCATGAAGAAAAATTTGGGACAGATGTGCTCTTTAAAAAAACCCATACAAATAAATTATTTAAATCTAATTTTAATGCTGTGTAGTTACCAAAACCACTTCCTTGTACCTCAAAATACAGTACCTTAGTCCTTTCATGACTGAGGCTTTCAATGACAACTCCATGGACAGGCTGACGAGTCTCTGTTCTTCCTCAGATCTGCTGGTACTCATACTCTCTTCTACAAAATTTTCCCTCCATCTTTTAATTTCTGCTCTCTGTTTATCATTACAACAGCCTTTTTGGGGGTGTCTGTCAGCTTTTTTGAGACACTGGATTTTTTGTCAGGCCACTCTGCACATTTCCTTGCATAAACTGATCTACTCATTTTTCCAAACCTCCTCCTTATGTCAGTTCCCAACATTGTCTTGCTTATATATTTTCCCTCCCTTCTGTTCCAGCCTTGTTCTCCTCTTTTTTCCTGATCTTTCTAGGAGATGCTTTGCTGGCATGAATATGGTTAAAGCATAATCCTCTAAACAGTCACCGGTGGATAGAGCTGTAAGAGGTGGCAAGACATCTTCTTCCTCTAATGCAAATTAATATTTACTTATCATCTTCTTTCCAGTACTTCAACACACCCTTAGAAAGCTTTCTCTAACATCTTTATATCTCCTCTAATATTTACCATGTTAAAACTTAGAAGTTTTCTCTTTCCACCATACTCTTTCCTGCCTACGACAGGCAATTTCTTCCTGTCTCTCACTTGGTTGCCACATTGTTCAGTGAATGTCACACTTCCACCTACTGTGTTGGAAGTGTTTACTGTGAGGATCCTCTTTTCCTCCACAGTCTTATCTTGGTTTTGAACTAAGAAAATTCTACTCTGGTCCTAGCAAGTGTGTGTTCCAGAGACACTGTTATTTTGTTCTATTTTCTCTGGTCTCTGCAAATGTATTTATATCTAAAAATATGAGGCATAAAATCAAAGATCCTAAGAGGCTTCTCTGTAATGACCAGAGTCCTATTTTGTAGCCTTACATATGGATCTCCTGAGCTTGTTTATTTCAGGTTCCATTTCTTCCCATGTTGTGATATAACTTATCACCCTGCTGTATGGCATGTACTGACAAATCCAAAACTACAAGAATACACAAGATGGTTCCTCATACCTTTGTTGGGAGGATGAGAAAATATACACTACTCTTCTTGTTCTGCACGCTGTTCCTGTGAAAAGAGTGAAGTTTTCCAAGGTTACCCCAAGGCTACAGTTAAGCTTGCAGCCAACAAATCTGATTTATAAACTTATTGACTATCTCAGTTCTCATTACTTTCAGTGCAAAACAAAATAAACCCCCACTGAACACAATTTTCTCCTCTCCTCAGCATTATTTGTAAATGAGGTTGCCTGAAGGGAAGCGTTAAATCACTGCCTGTTATGGATTCCCTCCTAGATTGTTAGTACTTCCAAACTCCAGTGCTTCTGCTTGAATCTTGCCTTTCTTCTATCATCACTTAAACAACTGGCAGTTCTAATTATTGTACTCATAGACAAGGACTTAATTAACCTAATCAGCCTGCCATGGAGCTGACAGGTATGCTTTTCTGTCAGAGTTAGGTCAAAACATGTAATCTGCAATGAATAGAAGCTCTTTTTCAGCTGCTCTGGCAGTGGTTCAGTGCATCCGTGTCTCTCCTCAGGCCACGAAATTGTGTGACCTTGCAGCTCACAAAGAAGAGTGATGATTATAAAGTGTATGTCAAAAAGCTAGTCTTCTCTGACCCAGTTTCCAGACATAACATGATGGATAAATGCCAGGGAGGCAGCAGCCTGTGTTATCAGACAGAAACAGGGCCAAAGCAGACGGGAGCATTGCTTCAGTACTGCCCAGAAACAACCACTGTCAGCATGGAGCAGTGCAGAGAGCTGTGTTTTCCAGGGCAGGATTAGGACACACAAGCTGAGATGACACCATTTTAACACTCTTGGGTATCTGTACCTGTACTGATCCAGCACCTTGATCATTTTCAGGCCATCACTAAGGAAAACAAAGATAGTAGTCCTTTGGCTGTCTATGGCTGCTGTTTATCACCAGGAATAGGCCACTGCCACATACCTTGCTGCTCTACTAGCAAAGGCCAGAGAGGGAGATAATGGCTGGAGAAAATTGTGACAGTTTGCATCTGTTTCTCTCCCTGACCCTGTATGAGGCTGGAGCTGCTGCATGCCAGAGTGGGAAGCCCAGATTCTTATTAACTTGCTGGTTTACTCTGGGCTAAAAATAATACAAAGTACTTCACATCCTGACAAATTATCTAAAATTAACTCAGCTTGGCAGTTACCTAGAAATCAAAATATATTTTAAAAGCACACACATAAATAAGCCCTTTAATGCTAGCTATTTTTTGTGCAAGGGCTGGAGCAGCTGCAGTGCTGTTGTCAGACCATTTAGGACTCCCTCCTTCTCAATTTCCTCCTAACATACTCACTTCCTTTGAGAGTTTCCTATCCCAGGAAATAACCTCTTGATGAAAAATGAACCAACAGAGAGAAAGGTGTTTCCCCATTAGCAGCTTCCTGTCTCCCATCAGGGAAGTCAGCTGCCGGCAGCAGCGGGGACAAATCTGCAACAGAAAAGAATCAAAGAAGAATTGGAAACTAAGCTTCCAACTAAGCCACAGACTGAAAGAACATTATAAAGAGCTGGTGTTTGTCACTTTATTTATGTGAAATCTATCTGTCCTTGGACCCTTGTAAGAAAGAAAGAACTTAAACTTGTATAGACATTACTCATTATTGTGATTGCATCCTTAACCATCATGTCTCAGATAACCTACTGCAAGAGCCAGCCACACAGTTCTTAGCCCTGGACTTGAGTCTGTGTAGTCAAAAAACAAGCAGTGTTTCCAGGGCTTCCCTCTTGCAGTGTTGCACAACCAGGAGTGAAGGCAGATGGACACACCAGTGCTGCTCAGATGATAATGTTTATTTCACTCAATCATTGAGTTTATTCAAACCTAGACTTACTTCCCTTAGTCCTGTTCCTATTAAAATATTAAGGGAAACCTGGAATTTATAATTGCCTAGACAACATCAGAGTGTGTCACACAAATTAAATGTTTTTGCCTAGGGAGAAGATATACATCCTTAAAAGACAAGTCAGACTAGGGATGATTAGGTGCATGGGACTGTAGCCCTCATAGTTGAAGCCTATAATGTGCAGAAAAGTAAAGTGCTAGAAAAAAAAAGTCCAAGTTCAAATAGTCCCCTTAGGAAAATGAACAAAGGCAAAACATTAGTGTTTTTAATAAAGAATATGAAATCTTATGACATCTTAACCTAGTCCTGCAGAAATGGCAAATGCACCCTGAACAAAGAAAAATTATGTAGAACACCAAAATTCTGAGAAGGGCTTGAAAACTTTCACACAGAACCCCAAATGTATAGTCATGATTTACAGGACATCAGCGTGTCAGGTCCCTATGACTCATCAGAGCATTGACCTGTTATGCAACTCAAAACACAGCAAGTAAGACATTTGTATATTTTAGAAACTATGCTGCCAAAGGCAGTTAATTTATGCAAACCTTCATATTTTCAAGTCACATTGTAGTGCTGGCCGAAAGGAAATCAAGGGTCTAAAATAGGTAGAGATTACTAATGTTTAGCATTACATTCAAGCCAAATGTGGGACCACTGGAGCCTCAGCAGGCAGATCTGAGACAAGAACCCAAAACCACCAACTGGACTGTGTTGCCTAGGGCATATTATAAAATCATATTGAAGGGCAGCTACCTTTAAAGGGACAGCAAAGTCCAAGGAACCATGGCAACCCCCAAAGTCATTGGACCCTCATTGATTTTAACACATACGAACATATGGATTAAAATCAGAAGATGGGCCTCTTGAAGCAGTATGGAATCCTAGGAGGTTCTTAAATTCATTCTGAATTTATTTAAGAACAGGACAATGAATTCTAACTTTAATCTTAAGCACGTATCTTCACATATTGGGTTCATTAAACACTTCACAGTTAAACTGTGAAGTCTTTCCTTGTGTTTGTAGCCTCAATAACATATTGGCTGCAAAGTGGTTACACATGCATCAGAGGAGAACCAAATCTTACTTGTCTTAACCCTTAAAATCTTCTTGAAACATTGTGTATAAGATACATAATAAACTGACATTACTTTCTAACGCCTAAGCTGACAGAGAAGTAATATTTCTGCAGTAGAGACTGTTCCCATGTGCCTGTTTGCACCGCACCCCGGGGGAGAAAACAACATCCTCATGGGTTCCACGGTGAATCCCAGAACCGGTTCTCACTGAACAATGGCTTTCCATTAGCCTGGTCAAAGGATGCCTCTGATCACAGATACTGCAGGGACAATCTTTGCAGGACTATTTCTACTCAGACTTTCTCACGCAGGGTAAGTAGAGCAAGAAAACAGCTCTCAGTGGAAAAGCAAGCAAACAACAAAACAAAACAAACCCCTCTAAGTAAGGGTAGATTAAGAGTCTGGGAATCTTTTGATCTTTTGGACTCAGCTGTCCTCCAGCAGAACAGAGAACAGCTGACTGAGGAAAAACTAATGCCAAATAACTGGATTTCTGGAGAAGAAAAACTAAAAGGAGGCTAGGAGTGAATGGAGAAATGTACTTGTCAGTGAAACTGGCTGAGTGAAGTCCTAGTATTGCCACAATCAATCAGGAGCTTTGCTTTTGGCTGTATGGGAGCCAGGCTTTAACCACTGAGTTCAGCGAGGACACACACCTTATAAACAGCATTCTCTCTGGGAGTTTAAAAGCTTATTATGAAAATATTTTGAAAATTTATTATTTGAATGAATTATCAAAATGTATAAGTATATAGAAAGTATTACCAAAAAAACCCTTATTTTCCATTTCAAGTGAACAACTACAATGGGCACTTCTGAGAGATACATTTAGGTTACTCATACTAAAGATCAGCTACAGTTGCCAAGTAAGGTACCTTTCTCCTTTCAAAACAAAAACAAAAACAAAACCACCTGCCCAAGTGGGCTTCAAAAATAATGAAGCCTTGTATTTCTCAATATCATAGCAACTTATGGAGTATGTACATATGTTATATATCTATAGGCATATATACAGAGAACAACTCATTGAGTGAGACTTTTTGTCTAGGGATCAGAATATGAAACATTCATATTCCTGGGTATATGAAACATTATATTGGTTTACTACCCTTGAATAATGAGCATTGTTTTGCTAGGCTACACCTAACTTGGCTCTACTCAAATCAAGACTGCTGGAAAACTTTTGACAAGGATTTTTTTCATTTGAAATTCCCAACTTGCATAAAAATGTAAAAGTTCTAGCTGTGTGTTGGGTTTTCAGTAGAATTTTTTTCCTGGTTTTTCCTCACCTGTCTACCTAGACCAAAGGGTGACCAAGGACCCAGGTGTTCTGGCCTCCCAGAAAATAAGCCTTTGGCACTTCTCAGGATTTTTTAAGCCCTAAGTTCTCAGATCAGATGTCTTCAAGTTAAGTCTGTGGCCTACAGCTTAGAAACTATATGCACTGTAATCCAGTATATTCCCTCTTATTAGGGGGTAGTTTTAAAGTCTTGGTTAGATATAGATAGAGATAATGAACAAGATTTTATTTTTTGTATTGGTATCTTCTGCAAATTGGAAGCAGTTTTTTCCATCCAGTTCTGATTCCATTTTCAAGCATGAAATGTCTACATTTATTTCAGCAGGAAGCTGAAAGTTTTTCTCATCTCAACTGGTGCTATTCCACAATACTAACCACAGGCCAGTCTATGCATTATAAACTGGAACTGGCAAGTGGGTTGCTTCATACTCTAGAGATACTTCTCAGTGTTGGATACGAACATTTGTATCTTGGGAAGAACCTTTGAACAAGCATCTCCTTAAATGTCTTAAGTTACCTGGGAATCAGCAAGAACACAAACATCATCAATGACAACAAGAACACAAACATCAGCAATGCACCAACACACAGAAACTGAAGCACACAGAAACTCCCATTCCACTCAGGGATCCATGATCGCCCAAAGGTCAAATCTTCACTGTGAAAGAGGCATTTGGGCGTGGGCAGAAACATGAAGGTACTCCCCTTACAGTGAGTTGAACTAAATTTCAGTGTTGTCATAGAAAAAAATATATTGTCTTCCAAGGACAGCAGCTGTACTTTGAATCATACAAACTTGTCAAGCTCATTGCAATTACTGTAATTCATTTAAATATACTCGCATGTATATGTTTGTATGTATGTATGAAGAGATATGTATTTAAATGACTTGCAATATACATATATATAGTTCCATGGCAATAATAGCAGTGAAGAAATATAAAGCTCATGCAAATAATGGCAATACATTCAAATGAAACAGAAAAAAAAAAGATAGGGATAAAAACCCTAAAAATAAATAAATAAAATAAACCAGATTTTTTCACTGATCTATTTTTACTGACTTCAAGTCTTCATTTACTAACAATAAGTTTTTTCCATAAGCAAGCCAGTATTGATCCATAGGGCAAGGGAGAAAACATAAAATATTTACTCACTCACAGAGTAACAGTAAGCAAAAATTTTGCTAGATAGCCAGACATCTGTGCAGGATGCTGGGAATGCATGGGGAGTAGTTTATTAACAGAGCTGTTCTGCATATTTTGTGTAGGTTACTCCTCTTGTTTTGAACTTCTTTTGAAAGATCAAGATTTACCGCCTGGAACAGAGGCAGTTGTTCATTCATCCAAAATAAATTAGTCTCCGGTGCAGGTTTAAGGCAACTGGCAGTGCAGGCCTTAACTCGATGAACCTGGAAAGGCCCACACCTCCCACACCACTGCTTTTCAAATGAGAAATTCCTCGGCACAAAAGACTCAGCCCACGGGACTTCTCCAGACAAACAATCAGCCTGCAGTGCTTCACTGGGCATGAGGGTCTTGGCAAGGCGCCACTCACTATCATTAAAAGTGTTTATAAAAAAATTGTTCATTTTTGGCCAGCTTTTTTTTCCAAGGCCAGGCCTCCACCCCCACATCTTCAGTGGAATGTGTTAATAATTTGCTTTGTGGAGATGAAAGGCTCTTTGATAGGAGCAGCATAAACACATCTCACTGTGCTCAAAGGTCTTTGTCCCACAATAGAAGCATAGTTTCTGTACAGTGGCTTGAACGGAAAGAACAGACACATTTCTGAATCATTTTTCATTCTTTTTTTCTGCCTTTCCTCTACACACACACTCACACACACACACACACACACACACACACACACACATGCACTCACACACATCCATTTTTCTTTTCCTTTATTTCTTATAGTCTGTTGTAGATCTTTCTGTGAAATACAAATAAGGAAGTGGTTCCAAACAAAAATTCCTCACCGATATTTGCAGCAGATGGATTAAAAATACCAGCCAGTCCCCACAGTCTGTGGCGTCAGAAACCAAAAATCACAGCAAAACATGGGTCTGTCCCAGAGTATGTGACTGAGCATAGCTTGTAGCAGTGTGCAGCATGGGATGGGGGAAGAGTCCAGCTGCTATTACCTTCTGATCCTCTCTTCAACAGCAGGTTGCAGAACTTAGAAAATAAATACAAACGAGAGTTTCTAATTCATCCGGTGGGAAAAAAACACTTAAAATTACCTGAAAATGCAGTGTATACTAGCAAGCTCTGCCTAACTGTTGTCTCCTGGCTATAGTGCCTCCCCTTCCGTGCCCAGTTTGGGCCATTGTGTGCATCTCATCTATACCAGCACTGCCCCTTTGAAAGCACAACCTGTTGATGCTGAACCACAGCATCAGTCTCCAATGATCCTGAATGGATAAAGACATAATTGAGATGTGGCCTGGGTGACATGTCAACACAAGCCTTAACCACCAATTTTTGTCTGTTCTTTTGATAAAAATATGGTATACTGTCCTGGATTTAACTGTGGTTTTGTTTTCCAAAAGTGTTCACTGCCCTCATGCTATGTCTCTATTTACTCAAGAGATTATTTATTTTCTATTCATGACTGCCGTCACTATAGAAAAATCAAATTATTTTACAGATATGTCATGTTACACTTCAGAAGAATTACCACTCAGTAACTACAATAATGTGGTCAGACAGGCTGAAGTGACTCGAGCACTTATGCTACTTTTTTTAAGGTAGTTTAGACATTAAAGGCATTAAACCACTGCTCCCTGCAGTGTTAAATTTTATATGTTGCACACTACATGAAGGCATATTTGGGAACAGACATCTGCCCAATAGCTCAGATTGCACTCGGCAGCAAAGCAGCTTCAATCTAGACATGCACAGTCACCTATCTCCTTCTGGGAGAGACAGTACTCCTGATAGCCAGTGCTCTACGAGTGCTTTTCACATATATGTTCTGTTTACGAAAGGATTTTAAATTCTTAATTAACTCTGCTCAGAAGTTCACTGCTGAAAAGAGATACTGAGGTTTGTTAGCAAAAATGTAAGGGTTTAGGAAAAATATAAGCATTGTAATTTAAATGTAGGCTTGCCCCTGTACAAGAAAAGCACAGAGCCCCTGAGCTCACCTGAGGTGACAGGAGTGGATAGCTTTCATTCAAGTCACCAGCTGTTAAGTTTGTATTGTGGGTAGAGGGGAGATTTAGGATCTTTAACATAAAGCAGCGCAGCAAGTGCTAATCTGGTCACTGTGGGCTGCTAATCTTATTCTTTACTGTAATTATTTTTTTCAGCTCTTCTTCAGCTAACATAATTGTGCCTTGTTATCTGCAACATTTCCTCCCATGAAATAGTCTCTGATAATATTAATGTCAAGCCTGAGTTTCAGCTGTGGCCCTAGTCCTCCCCTAGAAAGAGAGGATTGCTGAATTGCTGACACCACAGTCAGGTGTTTGGACTGACAAGGAACGAAGGTGAGTCAGGACTTCATCTGGTGCTTTCACATCTTAAATGTTGTGGGATGAAAGATCATGTATTGGAAGCACTGCTGAATGAATATGGACAGCATGAAGTTTAGCTCAACATATGAGAGCTCTGGATACACCATTCAGTGTAGGGTAAATCTTAATACAACAGTTTGCTGAAGTGTCACTGCCCTTTTTATCTTTTCTAAATATACCTTTCCACAACACTCAGTGAAATAGTAATCATGTATCTTGATGTGGTTTCACAGCAAAACCACCTGAAGAATGGCAGTTTCACTCGGTCTCAGTTTAAGCATTTTGGCCCCATTCAGAGCAGAAACTTAGGGAGTGCCATGATACTGTGGAGCAAAGCAAATATTTGCACAACCCATGGAGACCAAGCAGCATGCACTTTAAAGCAGACCTATTGTGTGCTGCTGCCCCCAGCCAGCATCTCTGTGTTTGTGGTGGGAGTAAGCAGATTGGACCTGCTATGATCCTCTCCTGCACTAGTGGCAGCCTCTGTCAGATAAGTGGAACAGACAGCTTTGGGGGCAGCAAGGGGAAGGACAGCATTTTAAAGTGTAATTGAAAATTCATCAGAGCTTCTTTGCATGCATTGCAATTCAACATACCTCTGATTCAGTGTGGGTTTTATGTGAAAGCTGTTTTCCTGCAGGGGTATAGTGCTAATGGGATGCTCCTGAAAGAAAGAATCTTCTGCTTGGCTGCTTGACTTCTGCTGCATTTTGGAGATAGTTATATATTCAGTCTATACTGAAAAACACCCAGGTTTTTGTTAGCAGATTTTTCTTCCACTTGCAAGTTATTTTACAAGCCCAGCTACATCTGTAGCTACCTACAGGATAAGGACAGGCTGTTGGTAAAAGAGGCTAATGTCCTGAACAAGATTTGCTTTACTCTACATGTGATGTGTTGAACTGGTTCACAAACATTCTGCTTAGCAAACACTTTGGTTTCCCCAGCATGCTCTGAGTTAAAGTGGCACAGTGATGGCTGGCTGCTGCCTAGGAGGAGTCTGCCCTGCTCTGACCAGCCTCCTCACCCCAGGAAGAGTCCAAGACCCAAGAGCAGAGCTGGTCTTTGGTCTGAGGTGGGCTTTGTAGCACAACCAGTCCTGACCACTAACAGGGGAAATTTGTCTGCCCACAGAACTGAACAGGAGGACCTGGCTAAAGAGCTGGTACAGAGAGTCTCCAAGGAAGTAAATATGTATGACAGAGTGAGTCCAGCCCTGTTCCCACCTGAGTCCAGGAGAAAAGCTGGATAAAGAAGGAACTTGAAATACGACTGGGATGCCTGAAATATAAAGCTACACATTTTTTATATGTTTCCAGACAATGGGCAAAACTGTGGTCGCAATTTTTGTTCTGTTCTTTTTCTTGTATAAAAACATAGGGAGTATAGCCAAGTTTCTGATCATTTTCCTGATTCCTTAAGTAAAAAAAAAAAATCTGTTTCCACATTCACAAGGAGTCTGAGGACATATAAGTCTGAGGACATATAAGTCTAAGGACATAGAAGGGCTGGATCACAGCTAGAAGTAGGAACATGCCTTTGGGCTGAAAGTTCTAGTCACAGTTTTCTGTATTTTAGAAAGAAAAAGCATAACAAATAAGCAGTCATGACAACCTTGGAGAAAACTCTCTTTCATTGTTTCTCACTATTTTACTCAGACAATAGTATGAATGGCTAATAAAAAACCATTGCTGGAAGGTAAAAATAAAATGCCAAGTCTCTTTCCATCAATATGAAACATCCCTGCTCATGAAAAGACCAGTCCCTTCAGCCTCTGCTCATGTGAAATGTGTTTACTCACAAGTGCAAGGACTAAAGCATTAAGTGCACAAAAATAATGGTGATCTTCTGTGTGCTCAGAGAAAGAAAGCTGACACATTGTGCTGTATTTTCAGCACAGGGTAAAAGTAGTACTTTTTCAGAATTGTGAAATGTAAGGGAGATATGGAATTTGCAAGCAGGAGAACAGTGGGAGCCCCTGTCCTGACCAGGCCTGGGTGCTGCCATTGGAACTCTGCTTGTGCTGCAGAACACTCCCTGTGCTTCTGCAAAAATAATACTCCAAAGCTAATTTTAGCATCAGTTAAACACAAAGCAATTCAAGGCATCCACAGTGTATTTCATGAGGACAGTATTTCTCTTTTGCTTGTGTAGTTCCCAGGCTGCAGTGCCATTCTGTTCACCAATCTTAAACAAACACCGCCCTTGAGATTTCCTAAATAGTTCAAAGTGGTGTCTAGGGAAACATTAGAAACATAGATATGGAAAGCCTGAATATGTTTCAGATTAAACCACTTTGAATGTCCATTTTTGTGCAAGTTCTGGGCTGGATGATAGTATAAAGCAAGAGTTTTTTAAGATAAACTTGTCAGGAATGATGCTATGATAGCAAAGTTTTCTAAATATTTATTCCTGATAAGCTTTTCACAAGCCCTTTGCTCATCATTTCATTCAATTTTTAATACAAGAAATGTTTGATGAGGAAGAATTAATGGTTTTGAATTTTCAGTGGCCTTGAAGTTATTGGTGGATTTTTTTTCATGTTTTTTCCCTGCTTATTTGTTATAGGGAGCACGTACAAATACATTGATTGCAGAAGCCAATGTACAAGAGGCAGCACTCCAAAAGTCAGGTTTGACAGCAGAGGCCACAGCCACCACAGTTATTTTGGATTCTAAATACAGGGAGGAACTGCAGTAACTGGGACATGCCAGTTTGTAGCACTAACACCATCTTATCAATGGATAATCATTGTTTACATGGGCTGGCTATCAGTGCTTATAAACTCCTATAACACCTGAACCTTAACTCTGAGGAAATTGAAGAGGGCAGCCCATCTGTCAAAAGTAGCAGCAGAAGTCACTAATGTGAAAAGATCAAACGTGGGACAATACCTCCTGATTTTCACTCCTCATTTTTCTCTTTAAAAACCTTTGGGACATTCTCTGACCTTTATTTATCACTGTCACCATCCATCCCTGGTTTCAGGAATGTCACAGGTCATGATTAAAATAGCTGCCACTTTCCCCATCCCTTTTGTGATATTTTTGCAACATGGGACAAAACTATGTCTTGTGTATCCACAGGAGGGAAATCCAAACTTCTCCCTCTGCCTTAATGCACTCCCCCATCCGCCACATACATTCTGGAAGCTGGAGGAATATTCTGAGGAATTATTACCACAAGTCTGGTTTTATTCTTGTTCTCTTTGTGAATGTGGCTCATTTTTGGAGACAGGGCACTTGGCTAGTAGGAGATCTGGACTGACCTGGTTTGGTTAGTCTTGGTTTTTTATGACAATGACCATGACAGTCATGACAGCCCTGTGCTCAGGGCCCTGAAGGTCTGGGCAATCCTTCTGTGGCCTTTTCTGTGATTCCTATAGCTAGACCCAGAGAAAGAGACCAACCTTGCTTCTCTTCAATGTGGTCAGGGCTACAAAACCTTCTCCAGTCCTTAATCAACAAAAGCCTAAGCACTGGAACATCCACCAGCCCCAGTAAAGTTCAGTCCAGAGGCTGAACCATGGACCACATCTGGCTAGTGCAACCCTTTTGCATGAGCTACCAGAATTTTAAGATCACAATAGGTCTCACACATGGCATATGTCACAAGTGTAGCCCACTAGTTGCTTCAGGACACACCGCTTACCAGGAAATCTTGTCCAGAATATGAATATTTTGGTGGGATGGTCAGGATGCCAGGGAGCAGGACAGTCTGAGGAAGATGCTGATCAGCCCCAGGAACACAGTCAGCACACAGACAAGATGAAAATGCGGCCAAAGAATATAAAAAAAAGCAAAAAGTCTGCTGTACCTGGGGGATGGAGGTTAGGGCAAGAAGCAGGTGGCCCCTCTGTCCTACCACTGTCTCCCAAGACTCTTCCTTGTCTTCTGCTCTCTCTTATTCCTGGTCCCAGCTGACTTTTGGTCGCATTCCAGGCTTACTTGCTTGCTTAACCATCCCCAGTCTACTGTTACTAATGTTTTTATTGGCCAGAGACCTAAAGACTGGCTCCCCACCACACTGCTGTTGCCTTGTGGTCTGCCCTTTCCTTCCTGGCTCCATTAGTTAGGATCATTTGTTAGGTTCCATTAGTTAGGATCCTTTGCTGGAGCAGCAGCAGAGGCGGAGGGCTGCCTGCCCTGCCTGCAGGAGCTGGGCTGGGTGGGGACAGGGGCACAGCCAGCATCCCAGCCAGCATCCCCAGGCAGCCTGGCAGACAGGATGTGATGGGGAGAGCTCAGCATGGGCAGCAGGACGTGGCTGCAGCCAAGAGGCAAAATGCCAAACTTTTGCAGTGGCAGGAGGAAAGAACTTCCTCAGCAGCCAGGCAGGAGCTGCTGCCATCCAGAAAAACACCAAAACTAGGCCTGAGGCAAGTGTTTCACCCCATTATTCCCTATTTTTTTTTCTGAGTTGTTAAGTCTTCTTCAATTAAAGCAGCTAGCCATCCTAGCAAGCTGCCCCTGCTATAGGGGGTTTAACAAGAGCTATAGATGCAATGGCACAAGAAAAAATCCTACTAACACTTTGAAATAACTCCAGCAGCCGAGGGAATCTGCCAAACAGAAAACATAAGAGGTCTATCCATTCAATTTAGTGGGGTTTGTGTGTTTTCCACAGGTTACAACTGGTTTAAATACATCTTTCAGATAAAGAGCCATCCCTCTGCCTTGACAGGTAATCATAACCACCAAGTATAGGGCTTACCTTGACAGGTAATCATAACCACCAAGTACAGGGCTTACCTTGACAGGTAATCATAACCACCAAGTACAGGGCTTGCTGCTATTTAAAATGAATTTACACTTCCTTTGGCCACAAAAACTTTGGGTTTCAGTGAGAAAACTGATAGGTCCAGACATGCAACTTCATGCAAGTGTACTGCTTGTCCAACGAGTGTGTATGTTTTGGAAAACTACATAAACAGAAAACTGTCCCAATTTAAATGGTCTTATTTAGCAGTAGAAGAAAAACTTACAAGAAGCTAGCTGTCTTACACAATGAAGTGCTCTAGACTCCTCCAGTATTATTAACATTGAATTACAATGTTTATGAGGGCATACAAATCTAAATTTTGTACACTAAACATTTACAGGACACAATTCAGTCTCTAGTGCATCTGACTCCATTTCAAAAGTGTAACTGCTAGATTGGTGACTGTACTGTAGCTTCTCCTGAGTTTTTATTTTAAATAAAAGCACGTTTAATTGCCACTTTGTTTTACATAAAGCCCAATCTTATGGAAATGCATCACGTGTGCTCTGATACTTCTTTCCAGTAACAGCAGATGAACTCATGTTTGTATGACTCAATGACATATTAGTGGGATATTGGGATTAAGCTATTTAGACTTCTCAAGGCTGAGGTATTTTGACACTGACGCAGAATGGGAATTTGATGAGCATGATTTTTCATTTTGAATTTAGGCAGGTACTGAGGCAAGGCTTCTGAAGCAAACAAATCTCAGACACATGATGCCCAGTGGTACATACAGTTTTGTGCCTATGGCCTTGCCAGCTGCTTGCCTCACACCTCTGCAGTTTATAGAGTCTGTAACATAAATGTGCAAATGGAAGAATTTGGCGAAGATTCAGCATAAAAAAGGAGGTGAAAAAATCTTCATGTGAAGGTATGTTAAAAGAGAAAGCAGAAGTTTTGAAATCAAAGCAAATCCACTTGTCTTCTTGTTTCTGTTTTCTAAGACGAAACGAAAGCATTATGACATAAAGAAGGCTGCTGCCACTGGTATATCTAACATCAGAAAATAATGAAACCCTTATAAAAGCCTCTCATGAAGCACCCAAAGCCAGGGGCTGCAGAAAGCAATAAAGGGTGGCTTAATGGAGAAGGATCTGTGTCCTTAGAAGTCAACCTGCTGTTATGCAGTATATGGTACTAAAATAGCACACACAGCATGCTTGTGTATAAATTGCATGTGAAAGATTGCTTTTGAACAGGAAGCTTCCCCACTACAGGAAGCATCTGGAACTGAGTCTGTTGCAGTCTAAAAGATTATTGCTTAAAACACTACACAGAAGAATGAAGGCAAAGGTTTTTGCAAGTAGACTGGGAGAAATCTAGAGCTCCATAACCAAACAAGTGGGAAAATATATAGGTCTTAAACCTATCTGAAGACCTCGGTCATTTGGCAGGTATGTTGATTGATCAAATGCAAGTGATCTAGAGCAGCAGCAGACGGATTTCTTCCCCCCCTTCCCCACAAAAGTGTACAAGAAATCTAGTGGATAGGACCAGGGGAAGTTCAGATCAGCCAGCAGGATCTCTTTGCTGGTTTGTGCACTCATGGACACAGGCCCAGAGGCACAGACCTGCCCCACTGCTCCTTCATGACCACGAGAACTGGCTCATGTGATGTTGTGCCTAATGCTGATGTACTCATAGTTTGCCTACCTTTCTCGTTCCCAGCTGAGTCAAAGGAATGTCCTTTAACCAACATTTGTTCAGATTTTAAAAAAGAAAGTATCCACCAATTTAGTTAGCAGTACATTACTGAATGCATGACTAAGAATGCAACGCAGCTAACAGTACCAAAGCCTGAAATATATCATATTCAGAAGAACTACATAATAAGAAGGGTTTTTTCCAGTGCAACTAACTGTTTTACTTCCCACATAATAAAAATGAAAAATAGGAGACTTGCAACAGAACCTTTTCAATCTGTGATGCTGCTGTGGGATGTGTTATCTAAAATATTCATACAGAGAAGGGTAGCCAAGGGATGTATCTCTCACCACTGTGAAGACTCTGAGTAATCACTTGTCAGATGTTAACATTACAAAGAATATTTCAAAAATCAATGAAGAAGCCAGAACATGTTAGACCCATTTACCACAGCCTAATCAACCAAGTAATCTCAGATTTTGAACTAATTATGAGTCACTGAAATAATTAAGGATTCCCTTCTCAGATTTTATTGTTGGAATTCTCTTTTACAGAACAACTGCATAGTAAACACTATGCATGTGTTCAGACAGCTGCTGGATTTGATAAACAGCCCTTGTTTCTGAGGAACTTTGGTAGCCTTTGTGAGCAACAGTCAATGACAAATAATATGAACAAACAACATATGTTCAGAGAGGTTTTCATGGAAAGATCACTTGAGTGGGGAGGGGGAGATAAAAGAGAACCTGATAACTGGCACTTCAGAGTGGCTCTGTAAACTGTGGGATTCATTTTCAGACAAATGTTCTCTCTATCCTGTTTGCACAGAGCAAAAGTAACCCCTGATGACTGATTTTACATTAACTGGATGTTATATTAACTGGATGTCTGCATTCCACAGTTCTTTCCTGAGGATTTATACCATACCAGGTCATTTCTCATATTCATGCTTAATCTAGGATAAAGTCAGAAAACAACTTGACTTTTTCTGACAAACATCCAACAAATGTTACACTCGTACCAGTTGCAGCTTTCTGGGAAGACTGATCCTCATTCATCATATCTGTATACACAGATACAGATACACATATTTTTGTGTTCACAATCAACTCAAATATTAATACAAGAGTTTAGCCCAGACTGAAATTAGACAAGTTAAATTCTCCATTGTAAATACTGGATTTGCTTCTTATATTTAAAATTCCAGTTCTGATTTCATCTTATTATTTCTTTTTTTATGCTAATTTTTACCCATTATTTATTATACAATCCATTTTTTCCTTAGAGCACAGCACCAAACTTTAGAATTAAAAGCAGGTGCAGGCCTAGTTTCAAACCATTAAGTGTCTGCTAACATTCTTTACATGTTAATTGTGGTCAAATTTCTGGGAAAGCCACAGGAGTCTCTGACCTGAGTCAGAGTCTCTGACCAGAGGAGTCTCTGAACTTATATGCTTTCTGAAACAATCCACTTTATTATCTATGCAAATCTGCCCTAACAGTGCTGTGGACAGGGTAAACTATCAGTTCAAATATCAGACTCACTGTATGGTGCTTCAACAATAGACAATGCATTTTTGTTGAGGAAAATACTATAAGCTCAACATGGCTGAGAAGAGGGTGTTTCAGCTGCAGGCAAAGCCGCCTCCTAATCTCTCCCAGCCTCCTCTCCCTACGCTTCTCCTGAGTGTAGGGTCACCCAGACAGACATCCCTGCATCCCCAACCCCAGGACACACCCCATGCCAAGCAGGGCTGGCACAGGAGCCAAACAGCATGGTATCACCAAAGCCTGAGTCTTGTGTGAAAATGATGCCTGACCATCACTTTCACAAAGGTCATTAACCTCTGTGGGAATGATGGAAGTTAATGTTTTCCCTCCCTTTCCCCAGTTACTGTCCTGCTAATCATTAAAGCAATTCCTGGGAAAAAGATGATGGCTCACTCCCTTGGGGCTGAGGTGAATCTACTGCCATTTTCTGGGTGGTGCTGCTTAGATGGAATTAAAATGGTAGATTTTCAGGAGAAAGCATAAAGCTCTTTTGGGTTTTGATATTGCTTTTTTATTAGCTGCACATGAAAAAACTAATACAGAATTATTTTAAATCCAGAAAGCACTCACATAACAATGATTTTCAGCCTCTTTTTCTCTAGGGTTGGGAATTCTTGATACAGCACAGTTCAGTGGACATCAAGCATCCCAGGTATCATAATCAGAAAAACTCTGAATTCAGGAATTAAGATATTAAAAAGCACACAGTGTTCATCCAACATTTTTCCAACATTTTATAGTTTATTGCAAGATGGGGGTCTGTTGGGTTTGTGGGGCTTAGTTTTGTTTTCTTTTGAAAAATAACCCAACAGGAAATATAAAAAGGCATTTGCAGAACTGCATTAAAATTACTCTTTATCTTTCATCACATTTGCTAGCAGCTATGTCTCATTATAAACAACATAAGTGAAGCTGGAGGAACAATATAGATGAACATGAACCCATGAAAGAATGATGAAAATGATTATGAGGAACTCTTACAGGAGACTTTTTTTCTTTTGCCTTCTTCTGCACATTTGTGCACTTTCCCCGAGAAAAAGGGCATTCCATCCCAATTTTGCTACAACAAGTAATCTTTAGTTTATTTTAGAGACCATTAGTGCCTTCATTTAAAAAAATTTCCATGTTTATATTTTGCATATTTGTTTATAATGGAATTTTTACCACTTTGCGCCAATATACATCCGTCACACATCCTTAACAATTTTCCACATTCATACAAATCCTAGAGAAGTTAGACATCAATCTTAAGACTGTGTGGGAAGTGGGGAATAATGAGAAAAACTGGAATAAGAGAACAAGTGGATTACCATTGAGTTTCTTGTAATTCCTGGCTTTCCAGTGTAAAATGGTATTTAATTCACATATGAGTGTGCACATGAATGTAAATGTAGGTTGTATGAACAGAGAGAGAGAGATGCATTTATTTCTTGTGCACTTCCTCCTGGCAGGCCTATTTCTACAGAATAAGCAGATGTCTGTGTAAGGCTTTATCTCTTAAGCATGACAAACCTCAGCTGAAGGGTATTCGACAGAGATGCCATGGACACTTGTCAGTTACATTTCACTTAAAACCAATCAATTTCTTTTCCCTTGGTCTCTCTTCACCTGTCATCTCCAATCATCTGCTAAATCTCTTTCATTGACACCACTTCAGCTTGGATGATGATCTCTATTTCAGAAAGATTTTTAAAATTTCTCACATATAAAGCTTTCATACATTTTCTTCTTGTATGGCAAATTTAGAGATACTTTATATTTTGGTATCTCACAATTGAATTGGATTATTTTTATATGACTTGACCCAATGAACAATTCAAACAGAACACCTGTGCAGCCCCCTTGTATTTTGAATGTGAAGTTCACACGTGCAATATCAGGATGTATTTCTTGACCTACACTGACTTAGCCCAGAACTGACAGCAAAATAATTAAAAGTAATTCAAAACTAATGTTTTAGATTATGATCTATTATTTTTGTTTCAGACAGGAAAAAAGATTCCCCTCTGATTATAAATGCATTTATTTGTGATGCCATGTGATAGCAATGATATCCTGTCTTGTACGCACAAGTTGTTCACTGTGTAAGAAGGCAAAGATACAAGTACTGGCACTAAATACTTCAGCATTTTTCACTTAGAGGTCAGTTGAAAGAATCTTGGAGCTGCAATCCTTAAAGTCTGACTGTCTTCACTTTGCATGCAGATAATTTACTGGAACTGATGCTAGCTGTACTATAGATTGAGGAATGTGTTACACATAGCTTTCTTAAATATTTATTTGTTGACATGTGCTACTAGGTCAGAGAGGCAGCCATGGGGTGATCTGTTGCAAATCTCACTGAAGTTCAATAGACCTGGAGAACAGATACTCTCAGGCAGCAAATGGAGCTAGCTCATGGCAGTCAGTATTTGCAACTCTCAGCATTGAGGAGACTGAGGGGAGACCTCATTGCAGTTACAACTTCCTCATGAGGGGAAGCAGAGGGGCAGGCACTGTTCTCTTCTCTGAGTGCCCAGTGACAGGATCTGAAGGAATGCCCTCAAGTTGTTAGAGGAGGTTTAGGTTGGATATTTGGAAAATGTTCTCCACCCAAAGGGCTCCAGTTGAGCGCTGGAACAGGCTCCCCAGGGCAGTGGTCACAGCACCAAGCCTGACAGAGTTCAAGAAGTGTTTAGACAATGCTTTCAGGCACAGGATATGACACTTGGAGTTGGTGCTGTGTAGGGCCAGAAGCTGGACTCAGTGACTGTTGTATGTCCCTTCCAACTCAGCTTATTCTGTAATTCTGTGAAAAAAAACCAACTAACAATAGTGCATTCCTTAAACCTTAAAGCTCTATTCTGAGGCTAAACCTGCCCAGACAGAGAAAAAGTAACATATTGAGGTTCTTTTTCTGAATTAAATCAATATTTATTGAGGCAATAAAGAACTAAAGTGGTGTTGTTGTTGGTGTTGTTGTTGTTGTTATTAGCACTACTTCTACTATTACTACTGTCATCACTGTTATTGTTATTTTAGGGCCAGCACAATGCTTGTACTCACAAAGCCTCTAGAAGAAAAAGAGCAAAGAATAAGCCAACATCCACAGCACTGTCCTGCAAAATTAGGCAGCATGATCAGCACTATATAAATCTGGCCTTCTCCACCCTACATTCCCCAGTCCTATATTCCATTTACCTTCAGAGCTACACCTCAGTTTCATACCAGTGATGCTGCTGGTACTTTGCAAAACAGTGCTCTCTTTATTTCAGATGCTGAAAAATTAAAGTGAAAAAAGTGCACAATAATAGTCCTGTGGGCAAGAACTGCGTGGGACAAGAGGACACCGGGGAGAAAAGTGGTTCAGCACTAACATGACTAGCTGGGGACCTGGTTTAGAGCACTTCCGAGCTCTGCCTTATTCACAAGCACAGACACAGCCTGACAGAGGACACACCAAAGCAGGCCAGATAGGTCACTGACACCAACTCCAGGCAAGTGTTGGGGAAGTTATTCATGGATGACAAAGGATATCAGGCACAAACTGGGAAGGCTTACAATGATGGTCTCAATGACAAAGATGATACAATGTGACAGTGACAGAAAAAGAATTATAGGCCAGTATCTCCAGTATTTTCTTTACATTTAATCTATTGTTGTTAGAAAAAAGTGAAAATGAGACAAGTGACTGATTGGGAACTATAATTTTTTTATTTATTTGTCTGTTTACTACGCTGCTTTCCAGCTATGTCAAACAGAGAGTATAGACCAGTCAGTGCAAAAGTCACAGACATTTTGTTTTCCTTATCCCTGACATGCTGTGACTTTATCTAGAACTATCTAGACAGTGAACCCGTATAAAATGGAACCTTAGCTAAAATATGTCCTCTGTTTTATGTCAAAGTTGGCTGATTTAATGTATTTGATGTCTCAGCTAGGACATCAAGGCCAGCATTTTTAATAACTCTCACTAGGCAGAATAAAGTCTGTGTCTGAAAAAACAGGCAGGATATCATTGATTTGTTTCTAAATAAACAGGGAGTTATAACAGCTCTTTAATCTGAGGACGATAGAT
The DNA here is from genome assembly GCA_024362935.1 of Setophaga petechia. Taxonomy (NCBI): domain Eukaryota; kingdom Metazoa; phylum Chordata; class Aves; order Passeriformes; family Parulidae; genus Setophaga; species Setophaga petechia. Next base: position 4,983,114 of record JANCRA010000004.1, on the reverse strand, counting down.
CCTGAGACGGAATGAAGCACCTAAGTGCCAGCCAAGTTCAGTGAAAAGTGAATAGTGTATGTCATAATTTATTGTGACGTTATTTTGCAATCCACAAGAAGGCATTAATCATGTTGGAAGTTCTTGAGAGAGACAGCTATTTGTGATCAATTGCTGTATTTGCTATATGTTGTTCCCTTTTGAAAGACTGACTCTTTTTTCTCTGTCTATAAGGGTTTTTTTGATCTACTCAGTTATTTCATTATCCTTCCAGAAGCTTCAGCAAATGGGCAAATCACTAGAGTACTTTAGGTTACCAACTGGAGCACACATACCATCAGCCTGTATCTATGAATGCAAATGTGCAAGCTGTATTGCCTTAATCAGTGAATTCAGAATTTACTGTGGTTGAGAAGAATATCTTAAGATGAAGACTGAAAAATGCAGTTTTACAGACTTGGGGGGTATTTCAGGATTTGGCCAACCATGATTAGATAAACTAAATATTCTCTTTCGTGGTGACATTCATGGAATTCTTTGAAGACAGTAAATGAGCAACAACTCATGATAATCAAAAGAGGATTTGAGAAAGGTATGTCAGCAAAATACAATAAACATATTGTTTAAAAGTTGAGGAATTACATATATGTAATTCCAATGCTTTGTTACCAACATTACAGTAAGATGAAAAAACATTGCAATAGAACAACTCATAAAGAAATTGCAATAGAACCACTAATAAAGAAATTTTTAAAAACCAAACCAAGCAAGAAGCCTTATACCAAAGGAGTATGAAAATGTTTGGTGTTTTGGTACTCTGTTAGACCAAAGGCATGTTCACACCAGGTGGTGTGTCAGTCAGCAAGGCCAATGGTGAAATTAGGCATGACATCTAGATCAGAGTGCTTTTCGACATTCTGCAAGCAGCATGCTTCATATCTCAGTTGCAACAACAAGACACAGTAGACACTTTAAAAGAAAATAAAAGCAGATTTCAAGGGACATCATAATGAGACATTCCAACTTATTAAAGCCTTGACAAAAAAAAAAAAAACACACAAAGAACAAAGTCACCTTCACACCCAGAATATCTAATGAAATAAGGGCATAATTTCAACTTAGCCTTATTGACCTTTCAGAGCTGATGACTGCAGCTTCATTTTTGCAAGTTTCTACATCTTTACTTTCTGCAAAGCAAAACCACAGATGAAATTGCTTTAGATCAAGTGGGTATGCTTTATTTTGTAAGTGCTCCAAACGTACTGAAAGACAATTGATTTATCAATCCAGTGAGTACTGAAAATTTATTGCATGAACTTATAGATATTGCTTGTTCCATCACCCCTCCCCCTAAAATCAGGGAATGACAGAAAGCACAAATAATGATGTACAGATCTTGGAGGGAAAACAGCAATACAAGCATTACATGGATACACTGAAGCTGTCAGTGGTATCTAGCAAAATCCAGCTGAATAAATGTTTTGATAAAATAGGCTGCTAGCATAACACACAGAAGAATTAAGAAATATTTTCTGCATGTTGATAAGAGTACATCACAATGAAGTTACCAACAGACCTATCAGTAATGCAGAAGTAAACAAATTGGTTTTGGCATGCCCTCAGCTGGAAAAAAAGTGTATTAAAGGAGAATTGAGATATCTGAAGACATTGTTGGGTGAAAAACATAATACTTAAATTTAAAACACAATATTTGTTTTAAATGCTAAAACATGTGCCAAAAATCTGATAAAATTAAACAACTGAACAAATTTTAAAAGAACTTCCCATATATCTACTGGCATAAGCCAAGTTTAGCTTCTGCATGACAACATTGTGGACATTGTCTTCAAATATGCAGATACTTAAACTTAGTGAAATCATGAAAAAAAAAAAAGGTGAAGTATATATAGTACTGTGAAAAGAAATGCCTCCTGAGACATCGGGTTGTCTTGGCTTGGATTGCAAGCTAAATGTAAGGTAAATTTTATCAAGCTGTTCAGAAATTAAAAAAGATTTTCAAGGAACTGCTTGCATTTCACATGTGACTTCAGTGATTATAGAGAACATGCCTTCAAGAGTTGCTCTCTCCATTAATGTTAATCTTGCTCAACTGATTCTACCTGATTGAAGGGCAAACCTGTATTTTCCACCAGCATGGATTTTTTTTTTTCACAGAAACTGGAATAGCACATGAGTGAAACATGTCTAAGATAAAGTCTGCATAAATGGAGGATATTATTTTGTTTTAGTGGCTTTGGGTAATGTTCCTATAATTTGACAGCAGCTTTGAAAACATTAAAGAATCTGACATCACATCAATGTCATTTCTTAACAATGGGAATTTTCATAGAAGTTCAGAGGAACCCTATCATAGTACAAGAGTTTGTGAAGACATGGGTTCCATGACCCAGGGGTCCTGGAGGACCCTTGAGTACTTTTTTAGTGTTCTGTTGACAGCCTGATTTCATTTCAATTTGAAATCCTGCAAAAGAAGTACATGAAGCATGTTTCTCCAAGTGTAATTCTATTTCTTGTATTTCTCATGTGTCCTACATATTAAGAATGCCATTCATCTGACATGCTTTTCACATTTGCTCCAGGATGAGATTAGTTAGGTGCTAGCAGCATCTGTTTTTCTCTTGGCACTAAGGGACTCCAGAGTGACTAGCTCAGAACCTGGTATCTTCAGTGCAAAGAAATATCTCACAGCATAGTTTAGAGAGATAGATGGCATCTATAATTCTAAGTACAATATGCTTTATTTACAAGTACACACTTATTCTGAAAGAAAAGGATTACCGACTACGTAATGCAATCTCTTCCTTCTAGGATCTCAGTCCAAAACCAATGCCCATTTACAGGAGGAAAACTCTACCTTTGGAATTTACCCTGGTCAGCAAAGATAACAAAAAACTAGCAAACTTGTCCAGCTATCTTTTACAACAAAGTAAATATCTTCTATTGCAGCAGTAGCTGGATGTTTCTTGCATCACAATAAATTTTAGGAGCATTATTTTCCCTGACAAAAATTACAGAGATACAGTAAATTAGCTAAGCTCTATATTTGTTTGTCTCCACACTGTTAAGCACCATCAGCACTCACCAAGCAGTAACCTTTACTAAATCCAACATCTCTGACTTTAAACAGCATGTTACAGTCATTTTTTAGGTATATATGATAGGAAATTTGAAAGAATGCAACCTGACAATCTTTTCATTAATTTTCTGTACATATACAGAAATACTGGATATCATTTAACAATCTGGTCTTTTTAGAATATTTTATCTATAGCTATAATATATGGAGGGAAAATATTTTTCCCCAGAATGGATTTGTAAAAATGATCAAAACCAAGCTCCATGGACTAAAGAGGCTTACCCTCAGCAGACCTTGAAACTTGTTATTTTAATGTTTCTTGATAGTAATTTTTACCCTGGCTATGTAAAATATGCTATCATTTCACACACCATCTCATATACTGGGAATCTTAAAACCAGACAATGAATTCTTTCTGATGAAACAGAGGTCTTCATGCCAAATTTCTTCTAAACACACATCTTAATTTATTGATTAAAACTTGTTTGAGCTGTCTCCAGCAAGCAGATACTTGGATCAGCTAGCAAGGAATCAGACAACATATATTAAAAATTTACCAGATGGCCCTCCAAGCATGTCCCACTCTCCTGACCCCTCGCCCACTATTTTTTTTTCTCATTCCACTTAGTAATGTGGATTTGATTCCAGGATTGCTCCCCTTTTGCTGGTAGGCACAGAAAATAATCAGAACTGCCAGCAGAGAGCATGAGTCTTTTCAGACTGCTTTAGATCCAGAGATTAAGGATATATTTCATTCACAAACTCCTGTGTGCCAAATACAGGGTGCCAAGGGTTAGCCCAACTTTTCTTTTTGGGTGAAATGGTGTCAGTGATGCTATTCTGGCTTTCAGCATCTGAGGACCTGCCCTGCTCTGCTGCCACTGTTTGATGAGGAGGAATGATAAACGTATATCCCCTTGAAATAAAATCAATCTGGTGATTAACCAGGTCTGTCAGGAGAACCAGAGTGACATTTTGCCATTTACTAGTTCCAGACATGGATCTATATTTGCCCTATGGGAGCTACTATTGTGAGAGCATGATTCAATAGAACACTTTAATTACAACACAAGTCCAGTCTACTAAGCTGATCTTCCATTCTTTGACTGCCTCAGAGAGAAGTTGATCTATGACTCCAGTCTCCCTCTGTGAGACACAGTAGTATTAGGCAGGCCCTCAGCAGCTATTGGAAAATACTCACTCATCCAGGAAGAGCCTTCAAGTAGGTTTCATAAGTTTTAAGATGGGGCTTTACAGATAAGGTATTTTTATTAACATAAATAAGGGGTTGTTTCATAATACAGTTTTGGCAGTCTTTCGGAAATGGTAGTTTGCAATGTCTTCAATATCTGAAGTCATGGAGGAAGAAGGGAAAACTTCCTTGAAAAGTCTTTCCATTTGGAAGAGCCACATAAAGTATACTGCTGAGATGTGAGTGCTCAGCTCTCTTAAAGGAGCACACACAAGAGAGATGACCCAGGGGACAGATCTACTATTGCCTGTGGCTCACTGTGCTGAAATTGATGTGTGAGTGAAGCACCAAGCAAATACCACTCCTTGCATCACCTTGTACTGGACGGTCTTCCTCCCTCCTCCCTTCTCTCCCTCCCTCATTCCTTCGCTTGCCTCTCCATGTTCCACTCAGAGAACTGCAAAAAGGTATATATAAAAGCTGTGGCAGAGATAACAAGAAGTGAAGGAGTCATAGCAGGTGTTGAGCATTAGAGTACCATCTGGGGCTGTCTAATTCGAGCTAAAACAGTCTCCTCCACAACCACTCAGAAGGGTGGGATGCCACAGTTACTCGAGGTCAAGCAGGCAGAAAGAAAGGGAAGCAGAAACTCTGGCTCAAGCTTGAAGATGTTTACAGGAGCCAGCAAGATTGACCTATGCTATTAATTACTAGGCAGTATTCATACAAGTGCCAGCTCACATTCTTTCTCTAATTACTTTCAGTGATGTATCTTGAAAGTACTGGACATCTTGAAAATGCCCTTGACTCTGGCTGTGTGAGCCAGATTCCAGAAATGCAGTGCAAACCACATTAGCAAATACAGGAAAAGTATAGACCCTCCCTATCAAGATTAAATTAAGCTGAAGTATTTCTCATCCTCCTCAGACAAAAGCAGAACAGACCTGAGGCCACCAGCACATACTGAAACTCAAGCACCTCTCAAAGCCTGGCACATTAGCCTCAGCAGGTTATTATCAACATTTGAAAGGTGAACCAATACAACTCTGTCCAGGCTTCACATCTCCTGTTTTGTTTGTCAAATGTCCCCCAAGTCTGGCATGATTTACTTATCTGTATTCTCTATCAGCTACAGCTCCTGGGGGAACCTAGTGTTTCCCTGCTCCAAAACATGGTCACTGCTAAATATTTCTGCAGTAATGATCAGCTGAAATGCACACATTTTGTGTCTGGCTATACTGTGACGATCAACTAGGAAAACATTTGTAAATTCCTTTAATAGAAAAATGCATTTGACTCTGTATCTACTCTTTTATTGAGAAATTAACATGCAATTTTTAATTATAATTCATAACATTTAAGGTATCTCACATGCTCAAACTAAAATATGGGGAAGATCTACGAAATCAGATTTTAGATAAACTGGAAGATGACTAAGCTCTCCCTTTTCTGCTCTAGGTTTTTAGGGTTTTTTTTAAGTAACTTATTTGTATAGTTATTGTTAGATAAGATTTCATTAGATGCTCTAGAGAAATGCTAGCGAGCTACTTTGCACTTGTAGTTCACAAAGTTTAAAAAAAAGTGTTATGATTGCAAATGAAATATCCAGATGAAGAATGGCTATTCTGATTCAGAAAGCAACCTGTGGTTTTATGCCATTGCACTGTACAGCAGAGGATTTATCCAGAACTGATGGTGCATGCCATGACCCACTGGGGATGCCATGCCTGGCAACACTGCTGGTCATTCATACTGTCTCCTGAAAGGTCCAGACCTCATATTTCAGAGTTTAAAAAAAACCCAAAACCACAAAAAAACCAAAACCAAACCAAAACAAGCAAACAAAAAAAACCCAGAGGGCCATGAATGATATTTTAGAAAGTATATTCTATAACTGCCTTTTAAATATATGTACAGCTCATAATGCTATCAGTAGGAGAAGAGAGATCCTGAAATTCAATTTAAATGCCAGAACTGCATTTAAGTTTCCCAGATTTCTGTTTCATATCAGGTAGATGATTCTGAAGAGTTGAAGCCAACAAACTGAATCATGGAATGATTGAAGTTGGAAATGTCCCCTGAGATTTCAGAGTCCAACTGTTAATCCAGCACCACCATGTCTCCAGGTGTCACATCCACACACCTTTTGAACACTTCCAGGACTCGTGAGTCCACCACTTCCCTTGGCAGCCTGCTGCAGTACAAGAGGCATTGGTAAGGACTTGGGTGGACCTTGAGCTTATCCAGCTGGCTGAACACAGGCTGAATACATTGTAAGTTCCACCTTATCACTGTGTCATCTTGTTCTACTGTAAATACATGGACTTCATGATCTCTTTTACCTGCTGAGGTTATGTTTAATCATAATTTCTTCTTTGTCATTCATCAAATGACAGAATCAGTTAGTTAGGTAAGACAAATATTCTTTAATTATATTCTCCCCATACATGCTGATTTTTATTTTAAAAAAGGGTCAGTGTGAAGGAAATTGATGCAGTTACATGCAATATGTATATACACATATACCTTTCATGTTTGTTATTGCCACGTTTGTAATGCTGAGAGGAAAACAATGCTGTAATATTATTAGCACAAAAGCTATAAGGCTTTTACATATTTTCCTGTATGTTGCATATTCAAGGGCAGCAGCTACCAATATGAGGCCCTATCTTTCACTGTAAGCTCTTGGTTGATTCTTATGATGCTAGGAAAAAAGTGAATGTGCTGTCTTGTAATGTGGAAAGGATAAAACCCAAGTGCTATAATTTTTTTCCTATATATTTCAAAACCACACTATGCTTTGTAAAATCTACATGTAGGTTTGTTCAGAGGTTTTGGATTCAGTTACTGATATTACAAAGCCAATATGCTGTTATTTTTAACCATTAGGATTTTTCTTACTGTAATACATAGGAGTCAGCTGCAGATGGAGCCCTGGAATGAAATCTTCTGCACAGATGTGCCCTCCTAGGCAGCCCCTGCTTTTTTAGGCAGTCTGTTGATGCAACACAGTAACATCTCAGCTCATTTTGCATTATGTCTTAGAGTTTTGAAAAGGTTGCTCTTGACGTACACTTCTTTAAACTAGATCCAAATGTCAGTGCTAGGCTTAAAACTACTGGCCCCTCTTCAGAAAAGTATGCTTTATCACAGATTATAGGCATTAGAAAATAAATTATGGAAAAGACTTCTGATATCATCTTGTCTCTCCCCCTGAGCATGGGGTGGTTCTCCACAATATATGTCAGGCAGCTTTGTTCTTTCTAGTTTAAATGTATCTCAGGCTTTCATCAGACTCTTTTACAGTCTAATTTATCTTACTATTATGACATCTATACAGATGTTCAGGCTAAATTTTACTATGCTGTGTTTCATCCAACAGTTTTGAATTGCTGTCCTTCATTCTAAGCAAAGAATCAGGATTTGTGTTCTGTTTTCTTAGAAACTGCAAAGAATCTGGACTAAAGTAGAAAATGTAAGTGGGTCTCAAGTGCATACAACTGAAACTCTCTCAAACAGTAAAGGCGCTCACCATAATACAAACATCTCCACCTCAGAACTATTCAGAGCAAGAAATAAGTTAGCTCTTTTCTAATAGGTTTTTTCAAAATTATTTTTCTCATTGCAATTTTCTGGTTTGGTTTGGTTTGAACTGCAGTCCGCATACATCTTCCATTCAAATACAATAGGTACATTTGAATAGCAGTTGAATAGACACAGTTACTTCTACAAAAGTGTGTCTATTGTGGAATTTTCCTAATAATGTCTTTTTAATTGGCTGTTTTAAAAGCACATCTGGGCTAACACTCATGTTTGCACTTCGTATACTCAGCAGCATCCTAACACTGATCTTGGTTTCACAGTCACTTGTCCTCCTATCATGGTTTGACACTGGTACAATGCCAGTGCCTTTGCGAGAATACTTTCTTTCTGGCGTCTGCTGTGAGGTGAGACTCGGAATAAGCAAAGCAGGCTCTTACTTAGGGGGGAAAAAGCTTTATTAACTACACTACAAAGAAAGAAAAAAACACACAAGGAAAATGAAAACTGCACAGAGACATTCTTTCTTCTTCATCTCCACCAAATTCTCAATACATTTACATTTCTCAAATCACTAACTCTTGGTCTGGCACTACTCTTTGGATACTCAAATTTTCAGTTTATTAAGAGTAGAAGGAGTCTTTTTTTGTGCTATGGGCTTCTTGTTATACATAGCACTGCTCAGAGATCTTTTTGCAATTGTGACATCTTCTTTCTGTGTCTAGCACTCTTATTACTGGCATGGGGTAGGCTTGCTTCTAGGGCTGCCTTTTTAAGGATGCATTGTCTCACTCTAAAAAGGCACAGTCTCTCTCTCGGGACTTCTGTTTCTTCTATTTCTTTTATACTTCCTGGGGCCGAGGGGTACTCACACTGAACCTTCTTAGTTCTGAGGCTTTGCCTTCTCCTGGAATGCAGTCTCTGTATCACAAGGAAACAGTCCATGGCTATACAAAAAAGAGTCTAGCAAAAATGCCACTGTATCATCTCTGCTCACTAAGGCTCTTCTCTCTCTTCTTTGTTCAGACTTCCATCTCACTTACTCAGTTCTTCTTTCACCTTCTGCTCTGTCTCTTCTCTAGGAAAAATCCATGCTCTGCAGAGTTTCTATTATCTACAAAAGGGGTTAAAAGTTTTCTAAGCAGCTGGACTCTCTCTCAGTGCAACCCCCTCTTTCTCCTCTTCAGCCGTGCTGCCTGCTGCCGGCACATATTAATCAAGTTTCAAGGTAACACAGTCTCAAGCACAAGCTGCATTCTCTTTGTCTCTAAAGGTGGGGGTGGGAAACGGGCTGCTCGGTGCTTCCCGGTACTTCGTTCTTCCACCCCTCAGGGCCAGGCCTACCTCTCCCGGCCGCGTGGCTTTCTCCTCCCCCGCCCAGCAGGAGACACCGGGCGGGGGAAGGTCCGACCTGTTCCCTCGCCGGAACCAAAAAGGAACTTCCCTCGCAACTGCTCTGGTTTTTAACTCCTATTTGTGTTCTCAGAGGCGTATCTAAATATCTCCAGTGGCCACACCAGATGCTAATATTAAAATTTGAACACCTATTGGTGACCACAGCATATCCCAGAAGTCTCATTTCCTGTAAAACTACCACACCTCCAAAGCATTCTGCTTCATACCTCCACATGCCCTTCAGAAAAATCTAGTAGGCACCCACCCTAATTAACAAGAAATGTTATCTAACTAATCTCCTTAGAGAGCATAATCCTGATTAAAATGTCCAGGTGACCAGTATTTAATGGGATGAGTAAAAACATGGATCTAAAGAAAATCCGTGGTTTTAATTGGTTTCAATAAAATACTGGGTTCTTCTGAAAGCTGTTTACAAATAGCATTAACTAAAAAGAGTTCACAATAGTTTTCAGTCAACTGCACTTTCAGTACCTTTTCAAATAAGCATATTATGTATCACAACAGACATATATATTAGGCTGGTCACTATATATGTGTGTGTATATGTGTGTGGGAGTGCTGTTTACAGATATTTGTACACACAGATGTGTGGACTGGCTGTTGTGCTGTTGTGTTTATGGGATTCTTAGCACCCAAAAGAGGGATGTGCAGCAGGAACACCAAATTAATTGCATCTTTTGTACAAAGAGAAGCAACCAACACTTAAGGAATGCTGTGCCTCATGAAACAACAGCTATACCTATCCCTACCTATACCTATTGCCCCTCTTGTCACTCTGCCGTTACTTGGTTTGGCACTGTGCACACTTTCTACCACAAAGTGTGTGGCCCAGTAATTCATTTGCTCCAGCTCTGATGACAGCTCTTTGAAATATAGTCCTGTCTGTTCAAAGTAAAACGTTGCAGCAGATTGCAGTAGAAATGGCCTTACTCTAAGCTAGAGTTTGCTAGTGTTTGCTAAGCAATTTAAAGCATGCTAAGCTTTCTAGCCTCTTTACAGTCTAAGTAAGAACTTTATTGTCTCTCCTCTCTTGAGCACCCTCCTACCAGAAGAAAAGCAAACCTAAGACACTTCATAGACTTTCTGGCATCATGAAAAATACTACTAGCAGGTGTTTTGTACTATAACCTCTGCCTGCTGTATTTAATTCGCTTTAGTAATTATAGGTCTAAATTCATCACTGCCAAAAATCCATGTATTCAGCAGAAGACCCCCCTACAGCAACCTCTCCCCTAGTTTTAAGTGTCTGCTGTACATACTCAGGCTCAGCTCTATATTGATAATGAGGTCCTTAGAAAATGCTCATAGAAATAGCTCCATCCCATTAGCTCTGCTCCGTAAATATTTACTCCAGGAAATTTTTCATTATTTCATTCAGTTGATTTCACAGTACTTAGTTACAAAGATCTGACAGAGAAAATGTGTTTGTTTCTACTGGAAGAAATCACCACTCTTCTTTCTTCGCTGTGGCAGATATTCACCAAACGCAAAACATCTGCACTAGCTACTGGTTTCAATAACATCTACATAGAAGGAGCCACAGACAGAATCTCAGAGGAATGTAGGTCCCTGAGCGCCACTGACAGAGCTCCTACATTTCAAAGCACCTGGTGCTCACGGTTGCTGGAGAAGACACTATGGTAGATTCCTATTTGTCCCATAAATATTGGAGATTCTGTAGTATCTTTGAAGATAAATGTCCCCAGTGCCTCTGTCATCACGTAGCCCTGTTGTAGAGTTTTGATGAAGTGATTTCATGTGGCCCCACCTGGGCTGAGTTTTAAATTTGCCATGAATTATGCAGAGATCAGTACAGCCATGAAGTGGATTGAGGAGGCTGCACAGCTGCTCTCCTTGCATGTGACATGAAGCATGTGCCACTTAGGAGAAACAGGGACAGTCTCCTGCCCCCCTCCCCACCATCCACCAGCAAATCCTCTCCTGGATTAAGCAAGTTCACTTAAAGGTTGTCTGTTATCTGGCTTTATTTCATACAGATTTCCCTTTTTTTTTTTCTGCGTCTGAGCCCTCTGCAATGTCTTTTTGGTGAACTTTTATAATCTGTCTTGGCTTTCCATGAAAGATTGGTAAAGGCCCTACAGTGAGTTTGTGTGAAAATACGATGTGTTTGTCTGTGTCTGCATGTGTGTCAGTTTGCAAATCTCAGTAGGCAAATGACTGTAAACTATTTATTGTTCATCTTGTTTGAATGATCATCTACAGGCATTATGTGTAATAAAATTTACATACTAAAATGCTTTCTGGAGATTGTAAAGCTCCAGCCTTGCTTGCATAAACTTAAATCCCTGCACACTCAGAATTGCCAGAAAAGATTTATGCACACTTATCTCTTCTGGGTGGAAAAGAAAGCAGAAAAAAATCTCAAAAAAGGAGATAAAAATGGATACATTTCTATAACAACAGAATAATAAAGACCAGCTAAAATTTCTCACTCATCCATAGAGACTCATGACGTTTTCATGTTTGCAGACACAACAATTTCATAATCATGCAGCTGCCAAGACAGTTGTGGATTATAACCAACCCCACAACTCATAGTAAACCAGCTGTGAAATAGAAAAAAATAATTTGCGAAGGATTTCTTTAGTGTTAAGCCAACTTGAATGTTAGCACAAACAAATCAAGCATGCTTTTTCACATACTTAAAAATATCTTGGTCGATTCCATAACACTCGCTTTTTCTAAAAATGAAAGTGCTTGTTATACTTACTTCTATGCAGCCCTATCCACCCCGGTAATGTTACAATGAATAGCTTAGGACTTAGAGACTGCCAAAGTGACTCCAGTTTACTTTAGAAAAGAAAGAAGCTATGTAACAAATGAAAGTGCTATAACTTAATTCAAGAACAGAAACATGCTCAAGGAACTTCCAAATGCTTCTGTCTTCAATCTGCCACACAGCAAATCACACAACCACTTTTAGAATTTTGAGTGTTTTTCTCAAGGCTGTTCACATTGCTTAGTAAAGTGCCCAGAAGGGCTGAAGGGATGGGCCTGCAGGTTGTTAATTTCAAAGGCTGAGGTTAGTGAAAAGTCAGCCATCACCACCACTGAGCACTTCCCACTACACTTGCCTTCCTGCTGCTGGGAGGCTGGCAGGGTGAGACCTGGCTGCACCTGGCAGCTGCTCCCAGCAGTGAGGGCAGAGCACAGTGCAGAGACCCTGGACAGGATGGGGACATCCTCTCATCCCTGTATCCCACCCACCAGCCAGCAGAAAGCACAGCCAGCAGTCACAGGAGTGAGAGAGAGCCCAAATCAAAAGGCACACAGTCTGATAGGGAAAACAGAGTTAATAATGGCATGGGCAGTACTTGCTTTCCGGTATATTCTCTCTTGCTGTCCTGAGCTTGCTGTAGTCACCTTGTCTAGGTAAAAAGCTTGGGCAGGCATACAAACACAAGTGATTCCATAGCTCCTTCATACAAAAATCACATTTCAGCACAACCCCAGGCTAACACTCAGGATGAGGGTAGGCCCAGAGGCATGGAAATTTGCAGGGAGCTGGTGGGAGCTTGCTGGGAGTCCTGGCCAGCTGAGGAGCCATGCTGGCCTCAAGGTGCTGTACAGAAATGCAGCTGCTGCAGGCACAGACTCCGCTGACACCAGACAGCTGCTGTGGCCACCACATACCCCAGCCAGGCTGGACATGCAATGTCCTTGCCACTGCTGAGAGCTTCTGCCATGAAAGCTGTCTTGTCAACCAGCTGAGACAAAGCAACATCATTTTCCCACAAGCTATGTCTCCAAAGAAGCTGTGCTTGTTTCCTTAGCCTGCCTAACCAGACTGAAAAACATCTCCCTCTTTCTGAAAAACAACTGAAGTGGAGCAATTTTGCCAGGAAAGCCTGTACTTGTCTAACCACTTGCGCCACAGAAAGCCTGGCATGCATCACAGCACTGTGCTGCACCCCAGGCCATGTGGGACAGCATCCTGCATGGGGGCTGCATTCCTTTCAGCTGCAGCATCTCCTCTTGTCCACTCTCATGCACCTGTTCCTGCATCATAGGTGTGTCATCCATTCATTACTTCTAACCAATGTATATCATGGTGTATATATGGACAGACACACCAAGCTGAGAAATATAAGATTGAATGATTACAATGCTAGGCTTGAGCTAAAAAATCTGGCTTATCTTTGTGTCAGAGCACAAATCAAGGAGTTTGTGCCTGTCCATCATATGCAGAATAAACACACACAAAGTAGTCAAGTGATCCCGAAGAGCTTTCAGTTTCTTTTGCCAGGTCATGCTTTGACCCACTTAAATGGTTGTGCAATCTCTGAAAAGGTTCCCTATAGTTCAAAATTATTTTATATAAAAGCCACTTGTTAGCACCAAAATATATTTTCTAAATTTCTGTTACACACTCATTCTAGATAGCACAGTGAGAAATGAGCACACTTTACAACAGCCCTCCTTCAAACACCCACTGAAGTATTTAAAACTACCTCAGTTCTGTATACAAACCTTTTTCTATTAATAACCAATGAACATTATTACAGTATTATTATTTCCAGTAAACTGGAACAGCAAAGCCTGTGCAAGCAGGCTGCAGCAAAAGACAGCAGTCTCTCAATTTAGTATTTAACTTTTTTAGTAAGGCTACCTTGCTCCCACAGCCAGGATATCAAGTGACTGAGCACTGACCCATCATGGCCATTTGGAAGCCCTTTGCTAGCCCCAGAACTGCTAGCCAGGTGTGTGACCCTGCTATGGCCTTCCAAGTGGCCTCCATATTGTACTTGACCTTAGCCACTTTTCCTAACCTTTGTATGATCTTCTCTAGGTAGACTGGAAAATCTTGGGAGCTCAAGAGTTTCAGGCTGGGTTTCAGTCCTGGTATGACACCATGGGAGCACAAGGCCTGCTTGGCCTTCCCAGTGCCACCATAATTTCACCATAAGTACAGAATTGTGCAGGTGAAGGGAGTGTCCATAAAGAGGTCTTGTAAGTCTGAGAACTATCACAGCTGCATCAAAGCAATAATTAATTCTGCTGCAATCTAGAGTCTGGATGAGTTGCAAATCTGATACCCCCTGGGATGTGGTCACAGTGTGAGTCTTCTAAAGGATCAGGTTGTTTAGCCCAGTGTTTTTGGACTTCTCCTGAACCTGCCTTTACCTACTGAGCTGCTTAACTTCAACTTCTGACAGTGAGTGCACTACATATAGTGAGATACCAGTTAAATGTTTGCGTTTTTGTTTGAGTTTCATTGGGACATGTTTGAATAGCCACTTCTGGGCAAGTACAACAATGCCAAACCACAGACTTGCATGCTCCATTACTGTTAATGCACTTGTCACCTTACAAACCTGAAGTAAAGCTCATAATCCTGGGTAAGATATTGACAGGAGTCCCAGGTATGCCAGGAATGCAGGACTAAATCCTTTGTATCATAATTTACAGTTTGCATGTTACAGACACCTTTTTTTCTGTTTGTTTCTCCTATCTGGGGCTCTGGCATACTTTGGCAGTGAAATGTAAAATATAGCAAATCAAATGGACATGTACCTTTAACTATCCCAAACACACGGAAGTAAAAACATGTTAAGCTTTTCGTGTATTTTACTAGTGCAAATCTACTATCACAAACGTTTTCAGCAAGGCTCTCAAAGCTTACCATTCACAGATGATTAGTCATGCTCTATACTGTTCTTTGATATCTGGAATGGGACTTCATTAATTTGCAGGCATTCTTAATGCACTGCATAAGGTCAGAGATTACTGGTTTCCCACAAATGAACTTTTCTTCCTCCATTTAGAAGGATTTAATGGAAAGTAATATAAATGTTTCTACTTAAGAACTGCTCCTGCTGGTTCATGGAGCCAAGCGCTGATCCCAGACCACCACCTTCTGGAACTCTGCAGAATCACAGGACCGCTTTGGAGACTCCTCTCTGCAGGAGTCTGAAAAGAACTGGAGACCAGGGGAGTGGTCAGAGGAAACGTCATTTGCTGCACACTTGTCCGGCAGATTGCCAGACAGCTGCTGGTGAGTGCCATTCAAACACTCATTACCTGGCTAGGAGAACCTTTGATCTAACCTGGAACAGGCACATTTTTTTTTCCCTTATGTTAGCTTGTAGAATAAACAATAACAGAATTTCTTAAAAATAAATATAAAAGTGAAGATTTGCACAGAAATTTCTCTTTATCAGTGTAACACCACGAAAACATCATGCCATATCTCCAGTTCCCTGGTGTCACAGACAGGACAGACAGACTTGTGTACCCAGGACAGACACACTAGACATGCCGTGACTCCCCTGCCTCAGCAGGTCTCCACACCCACTCCATCTGCTCCTCCAGGGGCGTATCTGGCTCAAGCACTCTGACAGGCTCATCAAACCAGCCTTACACCATGCCAGATGCATTGAACGCAGTTTCACACGTAGAATGTCATGAGGAAGTTTTTGGATGGTAACAAGAGAAAGCTAGAAGATGGTTAGGGTGAGAAGCTCAGTGAGAGACTCCCCACTCCTTCTGAAGAGGGCACAACAATCAGTCTTAGAAAAGAGATTTAATTTGGTTTACTTAATTGTAATCACATTATCCTTTAGTTAAACAATACCCATAAACCAGTAACTGTTTAACAGTCCATAGAGAGGACTTTCAAGAGTATTGGCTCATTAATAAATTTGCTTCACAGGGTGCTGCTGATATACCAATAAGTCACATCACAAGATATGTCCTGATCCCATCAAAGTCAAGGGCAAAAAGTCACATTGACTGAGCAGAGAACGTACTTGGCCTGAAAAAACAGGGAGAAAAGTAGAGTAGGTCCTCACTCCGTGAGCGCCTCTAAGATACAGGTGTGACTTTATTCTCCTTTCTCTAGTTATTGTTTATCTGCCAACATTTCAAGGGAGGTTTTGTTCACTTAGAGCATCCTAGATCAGTTCCCACCAGCGAGCACAGCTGATTCCCCCTGCCTGTTGAGTGGTCTGACTTCTCCACACATCTGAACTTGGTGCTAATCTTCCAGACAGAAGCAGATGGGGCTCAAAATCATATGAGGAGTTAGTATTGTAGTACATAGCATTGTATTTTAAAATAGTACATAGCATTGTATTTCAAAAGCTTAACAGCCAAATTATTTCTAGTGGATTTCAAATAGAAACTGGAAATGAAGATTGATGGTATCCCTCTGTCAATTTTGGCTTCCATTCCCCGGATTCGATGCTTACCATGCAATCCTGAGGGTGTGAACATTCAGGCTTGTGACACACCCGTGAAGAAAGCAGGGAAGCACAATTTACTGCCGGAGCTGCTGCCTCTGCAGTGCTGGCTGCTGGCAGAGCGCCTTACAGACGGGGGCACTGCTGCTCCAGGCGCTTTGCAAGGCGAGAGGCTCATCCTTCCTCCAAAGCTGTGTGGCTGTGTCATTTCGTCAAATGGATGCAAAACCCTTGTTCACTTCCCAGTGTCCTCCGCAGGGGCAAGAGAAGAGAAGCTCTCCAAGCTGAGTCTCTGCTCGTGATGGCAATGTGGCACAGAGCAGGAGCTGGCAGCTGTAAGCACCCATGACTCTCAGTCTCTGCACTGTCAGTTTTCAGCCCTGCTCTGCACCCCAGTAAATAACATTTACACAGCACTTTAATATATGTTTTGACCACTGTGGTTTCACCACAGCTTTTGCATTCACCTAATGAACAACAATTAGAAGGAGGAGAATCAGTTAATTCTACCCTACATACAGCAAAGTATGGGCAAATAAATATGCAAAAAGAACGCCTGTGTTTCTGATATTCCCTCTTCATCAGTTTTCTGGCCCACTAAAAACTTTCCAAAAAACCGAACTACTTATGACAGAATAAAAAGTCAGAAATATTTTGCTTAAATTAAAGAATAGCCTAAATTAACAATATCAAAAGTACAATCTTTATGTGCTGCCTATGCTAGCCTCTAAGTCTTTTGTGACATTGTTATCCCTAGCCAGAGCTGTTTTCATAGGCACTGCACACAGGAGGCCATGAGGAATTTTGAGACATTTATTTTTTCTAAAGAAGCAATACGGAAAGCCAGTGACTCAAGCCTCCCAAACCTCGGCTTTTTTGGCAGCATCTAAGCTCTGATATATCTACCATAGTTGAGGAACAGAACTGTGTTCACCTGGTGGTCAAACCTACATGGGGAAAGGTGTTTTGCTAAAGCATTGGCCCCACTTCCCTTCTGATGGATGTAGAGGGGAGAAGATGCCAGCTCTCAAACACTCAAGACACCATGGTTTTCAGTGCATGACACCATGGCAGTCTCAGAGGAGATGCCAGGCTTTCATGTAGCTGTGAAGGCAAGCTAAGCTCCAGGCAAATGTGCACAGTGCTACAGGGAATATTGTGCCACACATGGGACACAGAAGGAATTAGCTGCCAAGTGTTTCTCCCTCTGATTCCCTGGCTGCATACCTGAGTGTGCTTCATTCCCAGGCTAATGTACTGCAAGAGTGAGACTGAACCAATAATCCTCAAAGCCACAGCCTTCATTTCAGGAGCAGAATGAAGGGGCAGGGAATCAGTAACAGCAAATGGGCAGGTAAAACTATGAATATGTCATTGATTGGACTGGGTAGAGGAGGGTGGGGGATCCAGCAGCAGTGCCCAGGCTCAGAAATCCTGTGTACTCAGAGGACAAAGGGCCTCTTGTCAGGTGCAGAAAGTAAAGGTCACTTTTGTGGTCTTTCAAGATCACTAGGGGTGACAATTTGCAGGTCAAAATTTCTGATCAGAGACATGTCTCTGTGCCTCCTCCATGAAGTCAGCAGCCATGGCAGCTGATTGAACAGAGTCAATGTATTACACTAGCCTAGACTGGACTTCACCTGCTGGTGCCACCCCTGGAGCCACCCTCCCACCAAGGAGATGCCAGTTAGGAGCTGACCATTTGCCCATGCAAATGGTAATATCCTGCTCCCAGATTGCATAGACAGCACTTGTCATACAATGGTCCCTCCTCAGTATAACAAGGTTGGCCTGAGACAAGGCAAACCACAAAACAATCAGCAGTAGAAAAAAGAGAAACAGCCTGTCTCTGGATTCTCTGTCTTACCACATGCCTCTTGACAGTTAATCAGATCAGCAGATCACACTGCCACATTCTGGAGAGTTTCAGCTCTGGTGTTTAATTTCAAGCTGTTGAGTCTGTGTTGCTTCCTGGAACATGTGATCCTTTCCCAAACATATAGTTTGAATTTATGTTCAGAAGGAGGTGCTCAGGATGTGAATGAGCTCCAGACACAACTCTTGTTGTATCCACATGTAGGATATGTCTCTAGGATGTGCTGTAGTAATAGGAATTGGTCAAAACCCCAGTCCATGGTGGTAATCTAGTGTTCGAGGTAAATTCCAAGTCAGTACATTTATTCCTCTTTCTTTCACAGAAATAATGTAGCACAAAGCAAAGCTCATGAGGGTCTCCTTCCCCTTAAAGTACAAGGTCTGAGTTCTCAACTTAGGAAGACAGAGGCCTGATCAAAAACAAAGTGCAAAGACAGTTTGGCAGATACTGGGTTTGAAGTCATGGACCCTGGGTCTAACATCCCCTGTTACCATGATTTAATCTAAGCCAGCCCCATGCAGCCCACAGTGGGATACAGGAGAGAATTGAAGGAGTAAAAGTGAATTGACTCATGGGTTGAGTTGGAAACAGTTTAATAGAGAAAGCAAAAGCTACATTCACAAGCAAAGCAAATCAAGGGATTTATTCATCCCTTTCCATGGGCAAACCGGTGTGTTCAGCCATCCCCAGAAAGAACAGCAGGGCTCTAACAGACACAACTGTGATTTGGGAAGACAAATGCCATCATTCTGAATGTACCCTCCTTTCTCCTGCACCCTTATACACTGAGCATGCCACCCTATGGAATGGGATAGCCATTTGTGTCGTTGGTGGGCGGCTGCCCTGGCTGTGTCCCATCCCGACTCCCTGTGACCCCTCCCAGGCTCCTCGCTGGTGGGACACAGGAGCAGAAAAGGCCTTGACACTGGGTGAGCACTGCTGAAGGAGAGGTGAAACATCGCTGTGTTACCAACACTGTTCCCAGCAAATCCGCACCTCAGCCCCATACCACTGCTCTGAAGAAAGTAAATTCTACCCCAGCCCAAACCAGCACAGCTGTGCATCGTCTATCTGCTGTACTGTGCTAACGTGCTAGCGTTGTAGCTAACGCTCTCTGCTTCAGCCGCAGCAGTTTGCCGTCAGTTTTTGTCCCTTCGCTGTCCCTTAACTGACTGTAATTCAGGGGTACCAAACTGAGAGAAGACGGCCCTGCGAGCTGTGCTCTCCGCGCTGGTGCTCACTCAGGGGGTGCCTGAAGGCACTATGGGCCTGTCCGCGCTCAGCACAGGCGGGGCGGGCAGCGCGCCTCAGGGCCGCGGTGAGCCCCGGCGGGCCCTGGTGAGCCCCGGTGGTCCCTGGTGAGTCCCGGTGGTCCCCGGTGAGTGCCGGGGAGCCGCAACCCCCGCCGGGGACAGGCGAGCGGCGGCCCCGGGTTGGCTCTGCACATGCTCCGTGTGCCAGCCCGGGCCGCTCGCACTGCCCTCGCTGGGCTGCGAGAGCTGCGGCACCGCCGAGCTGCTCGCCGGCTCTTGCACTCGCTGAAGACATGGCATTTTTCAGGATCTCAGATAGGCTTCCAGGAGCATCTTTTTAAGACAGTCCATAACAGAATATAATGTTTCCATCAGGCTCTTGCCTTGGCAACAACCTGCAGCCGTAAAGCGTGTTTAATTCTCTGAGAGGAAGACTGGTGACAGCTGTCGTTTGACTGTGTACTGTAATATATGAGATTCTGCCCTGAGAACCCCGGAGGTGGCATTTGTCTGGTCTGGTTGTAAATAATGAGATAGATCACAATGGATTTCAGTTCCTCATCCGTGTTTGACCAGCACAAAGGTAAGTCACGTGCTACTAATTTCAAAATCCTCGGGTCCTCCAATGCGTCCCATGCAAATGTACTAAGATTACTTGACAGAATAAATAACATTCATTTTTGGGAAATACTGGGTTTATTTTGGTTTCATGTAAAGGAATTTCTTCCATCAGTTTTAGACTGGATGGATATTTCAGTCTATTGCTACAGTGATTTCAAAAAATTAATTTTCAGCAGAATAGCAACAGTGTCTGGCTACTCTTATGGTTAGCACTGAGATAGATATATATATTTATCTTTATATTGTATTGGTCTTTTTGTGGTTGTAGATATTAAAAACAGTTGCAGTACTAGCAAACAGAGCAGTTTTAAATGGAGTAAAAAATTTAAGAACAGCTTCTTTTCTTAAGTCTACACTAAAAGGACTAGAAGCTGACGAGTAAAATACTTTGCTTTAGGAAAGTATAGGTGAGTATTGCCATAATTGCAAATTTAAGATATCACTAAAACTCCCAATGTAAAGATTTTCTACATTGTAAGGTTGCTATGGAAATACAAATGTCTCTTTCTTGTCTATTTTGAAGTTAAAATGTTACATTTCATGTCTTTGTTTGTCAATACAAGCTTTTATGTCTTACAGCTTAATCCACTAGAAGTGTAGTGACATTCCATTTATGTTCCCAAAGCAGGACCCTGTCATTGCTTGATTATGCGTGTTGCAACAAATTTCTCTTCTAAGTTGGCTTACCAAACAATATGTGTGCAATGGCCACAGCTTCTAGTGCAGACCTGCAAAATTTCTGAGCTGACGTGGCCATGCAGTCCCCACAACAAAGGGGCTGACAGTGGAACAAAAATGAAAGCAGGAGGAAGACAGTGCACTGACTTTTGGGAAGCTGAGTGCTACAGGTTATACTTCTGTGTTTGTCTGTTCTTCTTTGGTGAACCCAAAGTGAATACAGCTCATATAAAGTGGTGGGTTTATGGCTGCCCTTCAGCCACAGTAGCACTCAAAGCCTGAGCACTCTTGGGAGGACTGGTCTACATCAGCCCAGCTGGGACCCCCATGTAATGGAGAATGAGTGGGAAGTAAAACTGAGTGACAAGAGAGAAAAATCTATTACCAACAAATATAAAGGAGAAAGGGAAGTGCAGCGGTAAAAGGGTGATCTGTACTACAGGAAAAGAGACAGGTATTCCTAAATCATGTGCTGATGACCTAAGGAGCATTTTTCCCCACAGGACAGAGGTGTGGGGCTGACTGAGCTTCTGCAGCTCCAAACAGCCATTCCAGCCTCTGCTTCTGCAGCACTATGAGTGTCCTCTGTGCCACATGCCAGTCCAGCAGGGCTCAGAGTGGGGAGGCAGAGGTAAAATCCTGCATGCTCAGTGCCATCAGGATGGCTGCCAGGGACCCAGTAGAAGTGGTACCAGGAATGAGGCTGGGATATCACCAAGGCTGGAGAAGGCAAAGCCAAATCTCCAGATGGTTTAGAAAGCAGTGCAGGAGACCTCGGACCCAAACCAGTTTATCCAGGTAGAAGGGATTCTGTTGGGAGGCAACATCTACCTATACCTCCCCTTGCTCCTAATCTGCCCCCCCGTCTGCTGCCAGCCCACTCTCCACACTGATCCCATCCTAATTTCTGAGCAGAATCACCTGCAGCCGGTGTCACTCTCCAGCTACATCAGCTCCCCTGCCAGAAGGTCCCTTCACTATACATTCATCACCTCTGCTGTGCCGGCGCTGCAGGAATGCTTGCTCATTAGGTGCTTTGTGATTTACTGTGTGCCTTCCCGGGTAGCTGCGTGGGTGGTGGATGGGAAGCAGGAGCACAAAACACACAGTAGTGGGATACTGAGCTCATTGGTTACTATGCAAAGAATACTCTGTTTAAAACTTACTGTGTATAGTGGATTGTGTCTAAATTCCATCTTACTGTGTTGATTCATTATTGATTTAAGCAGGTATCATTTTTTTAGCAAGGAGAAGGGAAATGTCTTTCATTGCAGCAATTTATAACAATGGAAGAATACAAACTATCTTTCAAACGCACTAAATTTCTCTCTCTTGGTCCAAAAAAAAAAATCAGCTCTCCACACAAACCCTTTTTTCTCCATCCCACACATCAGAAGATTCTCCCAACTATAAATAAAAATAAATCCCCAGCATTCCAAGTCTGAAAATCATACTGTCTCTTTACAATTCTTTTGCTCAATAATATCTCATAATACTTACAATAGTAACAGGAACGTGGGACTTAGAGAAGGCAAACAGCACCAGAAACCCCGTCCCTCCTAATATTGCTTGGTGCCATTTAAATAAATGTCTGCTGTTCCTGATTTCAAATGTTTACTAAATAAACAAAGCCAGACAAAGGCCTGTACTCGTGCATGCCCTGCCAGGCACCCACAGGGATTATTACTTTGTTGAGTGTTCAGTAAAATTGCAGTAGTGGAGATTAAGTTACACTTTTCAAAAACTGCCCCTTCCACTGCCCCTGGATGCTGATGTGCTGGAAACCAATAAACTACACATTATTGTGTCCTGACAGCCAGGTGTAGCAAGTCATATATGGCCTTTGGCTAGTGGTGGAGACAAGAGGGATTATGAGAGAGAGGGTAATAAATTACATGCATAAGTAGTTCTTTTTCACAAGGAATGTGAATTATCCTATTATTCTGTCTTCAGTTTTTAATATCTTGTGTTTAGCAAGTCCAAAATCAATCATTGTCACGTACATGTACATGAGCATGTACACCAAGCTCCAGCAAATTTATATAGAACTTAAAAATCCAATGTGCTAGAAAGCATGCACTTATGCACATCTAATGCGCACTGTGTAGAACAACAAATCAGCCAACATTGCAAATCATGTAAAACATGCACTCTTCATAGTACATCAGAGGAGAATTAAGAAGGAGAATTAAGGTAATGAAAAGCACAATTTCACTGCTCTGAATCCTGTAATAATTCTCTTTTTATATACTCTCTTTTTTGATCAAAAGAAAACTACTCTGCCTTGAAGAAGTTATACATTCTTAAAACACTGCAGGTTATTTCAGATAGATGGGTGTTTAACTTTGATTGTTTCTGAGGATTTTAGCACCGCCCTCTGTCATTTATGCTTTTCTTCCAGACCTTTCTACACCACTACTGTCAGCCTGCAGTTTCTCCCCTGCCTTTCTCTATACACAAGCACTGAAATGGTTCTTCTGCCTTTCTAAGTGTGACTGACAGCTTCCTTTCACCAGTATCACAGCAATTCTCTAAAATGTAAAATGTACTTGAAATGGGACTGTACTTAGTGGCATTTCTTGAACTGCAGCATAGTAATGGAGTAACTGTAATACATTAGAAGGTGAAGAGTCAGGCATTTGGTTGTTCACAATCCCTTTCTGCCACATAGTGCTTGTGACCCAGCCACAGCAATGCCCCCAGCAGGGTAAGCTCACAGAGGGTGGGACACAAGCACTCAGTACTTCACTGTTGCCTTCTGCAAAATGCCCATTCTCTTAACCATTCCTCTTCTGCCCAGGAAAATGTCTTCAAAAATAAATGTCCTACTAGCTTTGTGCCAATACTCCTCCATTCCGTGACAGGGTAAGCTGGAGGAAGATTAAGTGGTCATGTTGTTCACCTGGAGCCAAGTGCTTCCAGCACAAATGGCATCCAAGCTCTCCCAGCATTTTCTGCTCTTTGTCATGTGAAGCATCAGAGGACCATTTATGTCTTCCTTCTCACTCCCCCTCCACAATCCCACAGGTCAAGACACCCCACTTGAAGTTGTGTTACCCTACAAAAACAGAATTCGTGTCAGTCATCTTTACTGAGATCCCAACAGGAACGCTCATCCGTTCCTCCTGGCCCAGGCTCCCAGGCAGGGTGACAGCCTGCTCCATCTGCCTCTCCTTGCTCTGGCAGATAGGACTTGTGGGTGGGGAAGTGTAAGTCTTTGTGGCTTCATGCCACCATCCTTTAACAGGAATGGAGCCTATGTTCAAGAAAAGGCAGGAGCAAAACTTCATTCCATTCATTTTTCCATCCATCCATCCATCCATCCATCCATCCATCCATCCATCCATAGTTTTACTCCCCCTCCTTATGCAAAAGGACAGTAGCTCTGGGGAAAGCAGGCTGAGCCCAGCAGAAGCAAAGGGGGAATGTCTTGGTTTTACCTAGAGGAGAAAGGGCAGAGATGTTCAGAGACCCACATGAAGGAGTGCACCCTTGTCCTCAATCTTCCTGCCGCAGCGCCCTCCAGGTATGCAACTGCTCTGCTCAGGAGATGGAGATTTCCCTTTGGTGGCTAGATTTCTCTGTTCCTGACTCTCAACAGGAATACTTAACAGTACCAACAAGGCAAAAAAAAAAGAATACAAAATTTACATGTGTAATGCATCAAAGGAGGTGAGGGCCCCTTTGATTCACTGCCTGCCTCACTACATCTCACAGTTTCTTTCCCAGTGCCTGCAGCATCTTCTCTGTACCACACCCACAAAGCACCTGCAGAGCTGTACACGACAGCAGCCGTGAGAGGAGCCATGCTGAGGGCTGGCACCACCCTCTCTGGGTGTCCCTCCAGAGACTGGAGGACAAGAGGAGCAACACAAGCTGCCCACCACTCAGACCTGAGCTTGTCATTAACGTGTTTTTGCTAAGTGTACCGATTGTGGGAGGCATCTTCAGGAATGACGTAACAAGGAAATATTACTAACTGAACCAGTGGTGAAGTCACTTCTTTTTCTTCACATACTGATGATGACTCTCCAGCAGCAATGACTCCTCATCTCTCTGGATTTCCCAGGCCCACAGGACAAACCTCCTGAGCCAAATGAACAGTTGCCTCAGCAACAGACCCCTCAACAGAATAAAAATCAAGTTAACATTTTTATTCACAAACTTTATGAAGTGTGAATTATTTAAAGTAGCAGTTAAGAAAGAAAATAAATTAGATTCTCTTTAGCTGAGGAGAAATGGGGAGGGAATCTGTGACAAAGCCAGATTAACATCAGCTTTTTAATTTTCCCAAACAGAGTTCCAGCTTTGACAGACTAACCCATTCCAGGGTAAGAGCAGATTGTGTTTCCATGGCAGCCAAATTTTGAAGTCCAGAGTACTGATTGCACCCAGTGAGAAAAGATCATGAGCAGAATTAGGCTAGGCTGTGAAGTCCAGCATAGAGCTCATGTAAGTTCATCTGATACAACATCTGATCACAACATGAGTAGTGTGGCTAATACTTTACAACATTATTTATAGATCTTTTATCACTTAAAAAATATAAATAGTCATACTATCTCCAGAAGTTTGACAGGACAGGTAAGTCACCAGTCACTTAATCTGTCATCAGATTAGCTTTGATCAACTCTCTAGTGTGACTTAGGCATTTTCTCCAGCTATCAAGGTAGTGGAGTGGCTGGACAAGTGTTAGGTTTTATAGCTCTGACCCTGTCCTGGTTTAGCCTGGAACAGAGTTGGTTTTCTTCTTAGCAGCCAGTACAGTGCTGTATTTTGCATTTAGTATGAGACTAATGTTGAAAACACAGTGCTGTTTTAGTTGTCCATAGTTAGTGCTCACCCTAAACCCAGGACATTTCAGAGTCCCATGCTCTGCATTAGCCAGGTACCCCAGAGGCTGAGGGAGCACGGCCAGGAGAGCTGACCTGACCTGGCCAAAGGGATGTTCCATACACAGAGCAGCATGGCCAGGATGTGAGCTGGGGGGAGCTGCAGCATGACAGGCTGGGCACCAGTGAGCAGGTGGCAAGCAACTGTATTGTGCATCACTTGCCTTTCTTGGGTTTTATTCATCTGTGTCTCTCCTTTTATTACAATTATTAATGATGTTGTTGTGGTGGTCGTGATGATGACGATGATGATGTGTTATTTCAATTATTGAACTGTTCTTACTTTAACCCAATAATTTTACCATTTTCTGATTCTCCTTCCCACCCCACAGGGGTCAGAGCAGTGACTGAACATTGGGGGCATCTGAGGTTAAACCCCAACAGACCCTCAGCCGTTGTGAACAGTACAGCTCGCTGCAGGTCTACTTATTTTTGAGTTAATAGGGATCAGAAACATGAGACTGTTTCTGACCAACAATACATATCTAGAGCATTTTTTACCATTATGTCAGATTTGACCCTGCACCCAAAAATCTACTCTTTTGACTCCTTGAGTTAAGAGGTTAATAGTCCACTTGAAGCCAAAGGAGGTGCCTGCATGTGGAGCATGACATGACAAGTCTGAAAGGAAGTAAAAAGGAAAGAAGCAAAGAGAATCTTATTTCTTTAGAAAGCAAAGTCTGAGGAATGTTCCAGAACAGGTCCTGCAAGGCATCTGCTTTAAATAATAACTCACACTGTAGCTGCCAAACAAAATAAACCTCTCCTGGGTTCCAAGCAATAGTCCACTTTTCCTTTTTGCAGGAATTATCAACACAAACCATTGCTGCCAGAAGCTTACTCTCCTGAGAAGAGAATTCCCTTGGATATTACAGGGAAGTGAAAAGCCTCAGTCTTCCGACTGGTACAAGGATAACACTGAAACTGAAAATACCTGAGTCCTGATTTCATCCTATCTCATAAAAGTGCAACCAGAAATATTATGAGCTAGTTCAGTTATTACATTTTTTCAAGTCATGTTACGTTAGCATGTTTTCTTACAAGAAATGGAAACTTTCCAGAATTTTTCTTAAGTACTTTCAGTGTCTATGTTTGAAAGTTTTTGCAAGAAGTTATGATGAAAACCAATTTTCAGATGACTAACAAAAACCACAGTGCTGTTTAGATACACTTTGTTCCACCCCAAGTTACACAGTCATTTAAACTCAGTGATACAAGTGTCATTATTTTTCCTGTTTATCATTTGTGCTTGCTCTCTGTTTGCTCATGGATGTGCTCCTTGTCTGCAGGTGATGCAGCAGAGGAGATGGACCTGGCTGTGGTTTACCAAGCGGCAGCTAACGGCGATGTGAACACCCTGACTGCAGTGATCCGAGAGGATCCTTCCATCCTGGAGTCTTGTGACAGAGAGGGTAAATGAAGGCCCGGCTTGTTCTCAGGAGATCTGTGGCTTCAGCTTGCAAATTAAACTTTCCATTTTTTTATTCTGATTTTTTAGTTCAGAAAATTATATTTAGTAGCAGAATATGGGAAATTTGAGTTATTCCTTGGAACATCCACTGGAAATACACAGTTTGGATAATTCCTTCCCCCTGTAATTGTAAGATATTTTTATATGATTACCAATAAGCTATTTTGCTATGATTAGACAGTCCTTTGCTATTTATTTAATTTATCTTATTTAGGGGTATGCTGAGAAACTGCTGACATTTCAGGGGAAGAATATTTTTACCAATGCCAAATGACATATATTCTGGATATCTCTAAAGCAGAGGTTATAGTATGTGTACAGTCACAGTTTGAATGGTTTGGTCAAGTAATTTTTTTGCCAAAGGATACAATGTGCAATTATCTAAATTATCTGTTTTATCTGTCAGGCTGTGCTCATTTTGTGTTCCAGTTACTATTTAATGTTATTACAAATTATTGTACATTGGCTGGGTTTTATATGCATCTGTTTCTGAAGTGAGTAAGAACCACAGATCTCTGGAAGCTGTTCTCAAGGACAACTTTTTTGTCAGAAGTATTTTTTTAATTACAGTTTCTTATAAGGGGTCCATACAAACACTGTCTTTTCTAATCTTTAACAGCTTTTACCAAGCTACCAATTTTTCATATACTTTAAACCAGGCATTCTAACTGATATCTTTAAAACGTCTACTGGTTAGTAGAGAAAATTTACTCAAGACAAAATGGTCCCTGTCCACTCAGTTAATGGGAGAAAGACTAGGTGTGAATGGTGGGTGGAGTAGGAGGAGGTGGACTGGCCAGGAGTACTTCAGCTCTGGAGCTAGCTTGTCTCCTAGGTTGTCCATGCAAATGTAACTAAAGAGCAGTATTCCTGCACAAAACATACAGCTCATATCTTCCACATTTTTTAGGCTGTGCATGACCTCAGGTTGAGTAGCACATTTCCTCAGCAATTTCATTGAGTTCAGTTAGAATAATTATTCTTTCAACTGTAGATGAAGTTTCTAGCAGTCTTATAGTTTCTAATATTCATGTTTATTCCCAGCCTAGTAATTTTAAAATGCTGTGTCAGATCCTGCAGGAAAATCTCCTGCTGCTTTTCAACAGTTAACAGAACGGAAGGAAGAGGGAGCAATTAAAGTGTACAATACTTCATGAAGAAATTAGAGTATTAGGTTTAAAATGAGATTTCAGGCATTTTTCAAAATGGAAAATTTTTTCAGAATATTAAAAAAGTTCTTATAAAAACAGAAAATAAAATATCCTAGAGCAAAT
This sequence comes from Setophaga petechia, assembly GCA_024362935.1. Lineage (NCBI taxonomy): Eukaryota > Metazoa > Chordata > Aves > Passeriformes > Parulidae > Setophaga > Setophaga petechia. The sequence continues at coordinate 4,954,623 of JANCRA010000004.1, read as the reverse complement.
CCAGACTTCAAATTAAGTTGTTCTCTGCATAGAGGGCCAACTTTTATACCTTTGCAAGGGAAACAGCTTGTTTTTGTAAGTCTTTTGAATATACAGACATAATGCAGCTAGGGTTTGAGAAAATTAGAGAAGCACCATCTGGTTACTAGTCATCCTGAAGGATATCAGCCTTCAAAATGGTGTACAAAGCCAAAAGTTCATTTTGGGAACTTATCAACAGAAAAGCACTTTTCCCTCCAGAAGCAGAGTTAATGAGGCAAAGCTTTTGCTAATATAGTCATGCTCTTTTTAAAACCAGCAGTCAGCGACTGTCATAGAAATTACTTCCTGACTAAAAAAAGCTGAATACAACTATTGGACAGTTGTCAGAGAAAGGATTTGTTAGCTTGCCAGTGTTCAGATTAGAAAATAAGAAACTGTATCTTATAGACATGACACAACAAATGGTAAAATAAATTTGGCTTTCTTCCCCAGGTTGCACACCTTTGATGCATGCTGTGTCAGGACGCCAGGTTGACACAGTGAAGCTTCTGTTGAAGATGGGAGCTAATATTAATACTCAAGATGCTTGTGGACGTACCAGTTTATCTCTGGCAACTTATTTGGTACCAAGACTTGGGGAACAAGGATGGAGTGAAGGGAGTAAATGTGCAGACCAAATAAGATTTCTGCTTATACTACAGGAAGAAAAAAAAGCACAAAACATTTGGTTCTAGACAACAATGGAATTCGTTTTGAAACTTTACTACAATGCAAAGCTGAGCAGTGATTATTACAAGAGGATCAGGACTCCTGTCAGACACTCCTGTCAGAGTGTCCTTTCTCTTTTGGCTTATAAAATCGGTGCATGACATGAGGATCTCACAAGAAAATTGCTTTTTTTTTTTGTACACTGAAAGTCCCCTCTTGTTATTAGGCAGATTGACTTCTCCTTCCTGCATAGCCAGCATTAGATATTTATGTGCTAGTGAGGGCTTTCCTGTCTCAAACTCTGGTGATCAGCAGGCAAGTGTCACTGCACACCGTATGAACCAGGGCATTGCTTCTTTTCACTGTGGTGCTGGACTTTGGATGGCCAGGTTGAGGACTGAAGTTCTAGTGCTGCAGGTGCTGGTGCACTTTCTCAAATCATAAACAATCCAGCTGCTGATGTTCAGTCTACCTGCAAATTACAGGAGGGGCAGACATCCCACTGAGACATTTGGGAAAAGAATTGTGCTTAAGAATCTGTCTGAACTGAAGCAACAATAGTTTTTTTCTCCTTAGTCTTCTACTCCTCGCAGGAGGTAATTCAGGTTTCAGAGAGAAAGTGGGGACCAAGTTAGCCAAGCAGACTGGGCTCCCATTATTAATTGGACAGAAAGGAGGAAGGAGTGTGCAGCCATGGCTGCACAGTATGAGTTAAGCCGAATGACTGCCAGCTCATTTAAACAGACACTGTGGCAGCCTAATTAAATGACATACCTTGCACAAAGTTTCTTCCTGAAAATTTAGGACAAAAACAATGTTCCTGCTTAGCTATGCAATATTCAGCCAGAAAATAAGTGTAGAAAATAACAAAACAGGCAGTCTCATCCAGTGGAAGGAGCATGCCCCACTTACTTGACAACAAACATTTCCTCTGCAAGATATTTTAAAAAATCCCGTAATAAATGTCATGCTTCTTTTTTCCTTCCTCTTTTCCCGGAGGGGAAAAAATATTCTTTGGAAAAAAAGAAATAACTGGAAAAGATTTAAACCACCCGGGCTTCTAAGTTTCCATTTCTGTTTCAGTGAGGGATATAACGAGAGGTCCAGAGAGACTTCTGCTGTGATGTCTGTCCAGACAAATGGATTCAGGAGCATTGCACAGTCAAGACTGTGTGTGGCATTTGGAAGTCTTGTGCTTCCACAAAGAGCTCCAACAGGGGTGTTCTGATCCTACCATTCCACACATTTTCCCCACAAATGCTTGTAATGCCAATCCAAAATAGCTCATACAAGAGGGAATGGTCTTTGTCAATTGTCTGCTGAAGTTTTAACAAAGCACTTAAACTCATGCTTGGTTTTCTTCAGACTTAAGTGTATGATGAAAGATTTATGCAGTCACAACCAGACTGTTTACTTGCTTTTATGTTGAGGTGATCAATAGAAGGTTTTAGTCCCAGAACTGATTCATCCCATCTGTTTTGGTGCTATTTTCAGTCTAACACTGCCACTAGTACAAACTTTTGCAACAACATTTATAAGACCACACTCTAAGGCTTTTTACCATTGATTTTCCATCTTTGCTAAAATCTCACAAACAAAATCAGATTGAGTGCTCGTGTTCTTGGTTTAATCCAGCATGATTGAGTTCACATACAAGAGTATGTGCAGCATCTGCTAGTGATAGAGGAATTAGCAGGTTTTTAATCACTGTTAGTGCTTGCCACAGATGCAGGGGGAAAAGAAACAAACCAAAAAACAAAAAATACAGTGTAAAACCTCATCAGAGAAATGAACAACTGAGGTAGTTTGAGACCCAGACTCCAAAGGGGAACTGCTCTCAGTTCTGAGAAACCTCTACTGAGGAAAAAAATTCCAGTTTCTCTGTTGACAGAAATGGCTACAGTCACATGTGAATCCCAGCATCAGCAAGAAAAGATCTGGCGTTATACTTTTCACTTTCCTCTTTGATATGCTCCAATTTTTTATTTTTTTTTTTAGGGCTGGCTGGAAGGCTGTGTCAGCCTGCTCAGGAATGGTGCTAAGCAGAACATACCTGACAAGAACGGGAGGTTGCCATTACACGCTGCCACTGCAGAGCCTGATGTGAGGTATGTGCCTGGCTCCCCAAGAAGAGCCCACAGCAGGAATAATAGTTGTGACAGCTACACTTGTGACCTGTGTCTTTGTTTAGTGGTTACCATGAAGGGGGTAGAGAGGAGGAAAAACATTGTGCAATACTTGTGTACCAGAGATTGATGGTCAGGTAAAGAGAGAAGCCTGTTTTAATATCCCAATAGCTGGAGGAGGGAAAATAATTAGAAGAGAGATTGAAACCCTACATTTCCCCTGCCCAACTACCTTTCTGTCCTACCACATGAAACAGTACAAGACTCCTTCTCTGGACTTCTCCTCTGAGTAGCATGAGAAATGTGAGAAAAGTTTTCCACAAGACAACCTCTCCGAAAATCCCCAGCCCTAAAGGGGAAGTTAAGGACTGGTGGTCTGGCTCATTTTTAGCTACTTTTACTGAAGGTAGAGTAACAGCTACAGAGTGTCTTCACAGAACTCTTAAGAAAGATTCTCTTTTTCTGATTCCAGCCTGTTACAATAGGACAGTTTAATAAATTTTGATTTGTATATCTGAATAAATTCACTCAAAAAACTCCTCTAAGTAAGTCATGCCTGAAGGTGTAAAAAGACATTAGAAACAGGTAAAACATTCAGTACATGCAATATGTTCATGTGACTTCATCACTGAGTCCGTAATTTTGTTGCTGTAGCCATATCAGACCAGGCCAGACATCTGACTATTTCTGCTGGTCTTGGTCTCCACCCTTTTTAAACAGCTTTATTCATTTTCCACATTGTCTTTGCTTTTCATGCATCACTTGGAGAGAATAATTTGAGGTTTGTGCAGAAAAAAGGTCCCTATCATTAAACAAAGCCCACACAAGAAAGAAGACAATGTTTGTACAACACCACACATGTTGCTACTTGAAAGGGAGCACTCATCTCCTCTACCAGGAGCACACTAGGTTCCCCTGAATGTTTTTCACGTTCTCCAAGGATACAGACAGACCCTTCTTTGCTCTGCACAGTTTTCTTTTTCCTCTGTCTTCCCACTGGGTTTGCTCCATTCCCAGACACAGGCCTGGAACATTGAGCAGAGATTTTTCCATCATGGTCATTGTCAGTGCCTTGTCATCCTATGTCATTGCCAAAAGAGAATATGCAATGGCCAGTTGTGAAATGCTTTTGCAGCTAAATTTGAAAGCTAGCAGTCTGCTGCTGCAACCTCACATGCTGAAGGCAGCATGGAAAGACGAGAGACAGTTAATATACTGATTTGATAATTGATTTATGTGCTCCAGTGCATTCCACAGAGCCTAACAGGCAAGATGGAAAGAGAATTAATTCCTGATCTATGCCTGTAAGAGTAGATAGCAGAGAAACCTCAGCAGCTTGGTTGGATATCTACATATTTAAATGTAGCACTTATGTTGCCATAGTGGTGTAATGGTGTAACTGAGTCAAAGTTTGTTCATGATAAACATTCTAGTCAAATAATTAGATTTCTTTCACATACAGTGGTGTCATTGATCATATCAGGAGTTGAACCACAGAGTCCTGTATCAGATTATGAAACTATGTGATAAATGGTTTTACAAGCATACTATGGTTATCTCACTTTGGTTTTCCTCTCTAGCTGGTATTTACCAAGACCTGTTTTCAGACATGGAATTTCTGAGATTCTGAGTCATTTTGCTAAATGACAACATAATCTTTCTTAACTTTTACAAGCTTCTACCTAACCACTCACAACAATCATAGTGTCATCCTTTTCAGATTTCCTGCAGTATGACTCCATTTAGAAACAGAGATGTGACACCTCTTTTCTACAATAATTTGTATCCATATGCAAGTGGATTTGAAGTCAAAGCAAAATCCCTATGCTGGGATCTGCCCAATCATCACCCTTTAGGGGCTCTACTTTAAAAAAATCCTAAATTTGGACTTTCAACACCTGAGGATGATGTTACCTATAGATAAGATTTCCACCTGCAGAATTGTCAAAATCATCCCTAAGCAACTGTAAATATCTTCTTTTGAATATTTTATGTAGCTAGTTCTTTATTACCAGCAGGGAATAACAAAGTTGACATGAAACGTTAATCTGATGCACACACCTGAGCACAGTTCAATCCAGAAAATACACTAGAAGTGGTTGAAGATAAAAAGTAGCAAAATATTTTTATTCATTCTCCTCTCCATAGAAATAAATGCAGGGTTTTATACATTTGTTTTTGTTATCTTTACATTTATCAAATTTCCTTCCTTTATACTTCATTATTTTTTACTTTCCTTGCTAAACAGTATGTCTTCTTCATGTCCATGTTCTGAAGGTTTCTACCAAATTCACACCTTAGGTGAGCCACAAGTTTGCACACTGATCTACTGATATATCCTTCATTTTGCTATAATCCTAAGAACTGCACATGCATATTAGGATTGGCTTTGCTGCAGCATGTGAATGGAAGGAGTTTTTCATTTTCATGGTCCAGCCATGTACATGATCCAAACAATTAGCATCCTGCTACAGAACACAGCCAGCTTTGCCAAACCTGTAGTGATTTCAGAACATCTTCACAAGATAGCAAAAGGAAAAGAAGGTGTTAAAATATTATGGTACTTGAATAATATTTCATTTAACTACTTTATTTTTCCCTCCACCAGACAGGAGTGCTTGCAGTCCAATATTCTATAAAATGTGAACCTATGCATTGCTATGTTTTATGCCATAATAATGGCCCTATTCTAGCAGACATTCTGTATGGCCTTGTAAAATATTGGGGTTTGTGTGTGTAAGCATTCAGCAAGCATGCATCTACACACATATGCACACAAATGTGTACACTACATCACATTACTCCAAGAGTTAAATAGAGTGAAAAATCCTTACAGAAGCTGGCATCTCTGTTACTTAGGACGTTATAAAATATGTTGGCAGCAAATTTCTAAGCTACCAAAACCTGCACACATGTACAGTATTTTACATTCTGGTTCTAGCCCAGCAGTCAGCATAAGAGTTATTCTGAGTGGATCTTCTTTTAATTCCAAGCTCTAAACTTTTGCTGTTACCATAAGCCATAAGGTCCAATTTGTTTTGCTCTTATGACAAAGCTCAAACCTAAGATCTGACCTGTGCCAATCGCTAATACTGATTTTTCAGGAAATTGCACGTTTTGTTTTTAAAAAACTGTCAGTTTTTCAAGTTTAGTCAGGAGTACAGCACACTGATTATATCATTGCTTCCACAGGCTTCTGAGCTTGCTCCTGCAGCAGTCAAATCTTAGTGAAATTAATCACCAGGACAATGAGGTGAGTGAGCTTGTGCTACAAATCGCAGTCCTTGGCACTGGAAGCATAGAACCGTTCAATTTTACAATAAGGCTAAGTCAAAAATTTCTATAATGCTTTTGCTAAACTCTGCAAAGTATTATCTCATTCTTCTTTCTATGTACTATGCACCTGTAGGCTAACAAAGCCTCTCTCTATTGAGGCAGCTATGAGGTACCTTGAATCCATCTCTTAAATTATTTGTCAAGACAAGAATTTCCCTTTATTCTTCTGAAGTTAGACACTGAACCAAGTCTTCACCTTTACCAATCCTAAGTGTTCAAGGCCAGGCTGGATGGAGCTCTGAGCAACCTAGTCTAGTGGAAGGTGTCTCTGCCCATGGCAGGCAGGTTGGAACCAGATAATATTTAAGATCCCTTCCAACCCAAACTATTCTATTATTCAATGATTTCTTGATCCCACCATTCAACTCCTGTTCTCAGGAAAAGTATCAGAGAGCTAGCATTGCACAGAACAGTCACAGAAGCGCACAAATTTGTGCTGTTTTCTTCCATGTGGAGTTGTGTCCTGCATGTATATACATTGTACATAGGAAAGAGTTAACTTCCCACGTGTTTTTCTCCAAATAGAGAAGCCAAGACACAAGAGAAATTCTGAGTGTCTTTTCATATGTTTCTGTTCATTTTGACAGTTGCTCAAGGATGTATCTCTTTTCCACAGAGTCAGAGTGGCCAGAGGGCTGTATATTTTTCCTCTTTCTTACCCACTGTAAGGTTTGCAGACCCTGCTCACAACACTCTAAACCAGACACATGCATTGTCTTGATGTAGGACTATATTACTAATGAATTACATGGAATGGTGGATCATCATTTCAAACCAGAATATTTTGCTGTAATGCACTGCTGCATGCAATTTGGTACTTTTAGTCCATCTCATTGTCACTTGGCATTGACAATATATTTGTTCAAGTGTCAGTATTAAGCTCTGAATACTCATGTTTTCTGAAAAATGTGGATCCTAATAAATGATTGCAGCTAACAGAGCTGTTCTCTTGGCATAAGTAAAACACTTCAGTTTTCCCATTTGACGCTTGAGAAAATCACCCTGATGAATGCATGAACACATAAACAATAAGAAATACATCTGGAGGTTTCATAGCTTCCATAACCGTGTCTTTCTGTGGGTTTATTAGTGAAGCCTGTGAGATGAGAATGTGAAGAAACATTCCCTGTAAAAGCCTTGAATCTGAGCAAAACAACTGTCACACTATATTTCTCACAACCATTTATTGGAGTTTGTCCTTTTATGTCCCGTATTGCTCCTTATTTTTTATGAATGTGCAGTTGTTCGTCCATCTCACCTCTAAGACTGTTTTCTGCTGGACCTTCAGCTGTGGCAGTTCTGATACCACTCTCATGTTTCCACTTAAGAACAGCAGTTTGTTTACCTACAGATGCCACTCCAGGGTGGTATCACCCAGCACAGATGCAGTGGGCTGGGCTGCAGAAAGCCCACAGGAGCGAGCTGCTGCGACAAACAGCTCAGTGCTCTTTGCCCAGCTGGGTGCTCCGAAAGGACACGTGGAATGCACAAAGTATTAGAAAGGAAATGGAGAAGAAAACAGGAAGCTCTGTTTGAATCCTTTGTACAGCCACAATGGCTACAAGACTAAATTGAAAAAAGATATACAAGAAAAGGAACAGAAAAAGGACTACAAAGATGATAATAGTTACAGAGCAGCTTTCTCACATGGGCAGGCTAACTAGATCATACTAACTGTAACAGGACTTTAAGCTTGGCAACTACATCAGAGGGATGATATAAGCCTATGGTATCATAAATGGCGTGGGAATGAAAAGAGAATTATTATTAATTGGTCTGGGGATTTCACATATTAAAAATATGGAGACTTCTACAAAAATTATCCGGCAATAGTTTCAAAGAAAATTTAAATAAATATTTTTTCAGAAAATGCATTATTACCTTTTAGAGGCTGGGATATCATATGAAGTCTTTAATCTGATTACCAAAATATTAGGTGGCAGTATATTGTCAAGCCTTGTTGCTTATAGTTTTGCACTAAGCATCTGCTACTGACCTCTCTGAGTTTTGTCATTGTACTATAGAGATTTTTGAAAAATATCCGCAGTTTTACACTCTTATCTTACAGCTGATTCTGCTGGCTACCACAGTAGAAACAGAGAGAAAGTTGGTTTTTCAAGGATTTTTTTTCTTGGCCATATCAACACAATGAGAGAGGATAACAGAAAGATGGCCTGGTACACTGCAGTTTCTCCTTCTTCAGTGATTTGCACGCTCTCCAGGACCTGTATGCATTTCCCAGCTGAAAATCACTTCACTGATGCCTCACAGATAATGTGTGTCCATCAACAGTAGTAGATCCCTCATGTCTACTGACATAAATGGCAGAGCTCCCATTAATTTCAGTTGGTGCAGGAGTTTACCCTTGGTTTTGGTTTTACAAAACCGAAACCCCCATGATTAAGCTTTGCAAACCCTAAGTAAAACCAAAACTGCTCTCATTCAACTGCTCTGTTTTGCTATCACCCATACTTAGGCCACATGGGAACTTACAAGATGTGTGATGAGTGAGAGAAATGAATGCCACGGCATTCAGGCTTTTAGTCAGAAAATCACTGCAAACAGCTTCCACTTTAATGCACTGATAAGCTGTCTGCATCAATATAGCTCATACTTTACCTGGGTTGTTACCAACTGGCTTTATTGGGGTTCTAGTTAAAGTTTTAATTGCTTTTCCACTCAACTTTTTTTTCTTTTTTTCTTTTTTTTTTTTTTTTAATGCTTTTTGTCCTTTCGGAAATCAGGCAAGACCCTTGAAATGCATTTTTTCTCATGAGAGAGAAAACAGCACCTACCGAAAGGAAAACGTTGCCACACCTGAAAGCACTAGAAATTTGTTAGAAACATAATAAATTAGTCAATTTATACAGAAATCTTAATTACTATGGATATAGAGTAAAATACAGGTGAGTGTAAGAATGCTGAAGGTGCAAATATAGGCCATGAATTCTCTGATCTATTAAGACTGGATGTAGCTAAGATGGAATAAAAATGCAGCTGAATAACCTACCATTTGCTTTGTTTTCTCCCTGAAGAGTAAATAAATAAATGTTTATATTGTGACTTTTTTTGTGGGCATCACTCTGTCAGTTCTTTAGCTTGCTGACTAGTGCCAGCTGCAGTAATAGCTTATAATATTTTTTTTGGATCAAAGATAAGACCAAGCACAAAGATCATGCTGTGTAATGCCAAAGCACCAGCCTAAACCAGGCGTTTCTTGCAGGGTTCAAGAAAAGTTGAATCTTGAGCAGGGAGGAACTGTCCACCCAGCCATCATGGCCTTGACCACATGTTTCTTATAACAGGCTATAGCCACATATGTGTTTGTATCCATTTTCTGTAGCAATTCCAAAGAGCTAATTGCACAAGGGGGCTTGGCTCCCCCTCATGACTCCACTAATTCAGAAGCTGCTACTAAATATTTCAAATCAGGGTGAAGAGGGAAGAATGTGTCCACCCTGGACAGTTTCAGGGCTGCCTAGCTTATCTACGTAGACTTAAAGGGTGCTCCTATGAGTGACAATAATTTGCCCTCTGGGTTTGTGGCTTGCAGGGAATGACTTCACTCCACTGGGCTGCATTCCACAATAGACCCCAGCACACCCAGACTCTGCTGCACAAGGGAGCAGACCCAACTCTGGTGGACAAGGACTTCAAAACAGCTCTGCACTGGGCAGTACAGGTGAGCCACAACACGGCCCCAGTGGGTTGTTTATTGAACTGAGTTGGCTATTGTGGTGTCCTAAACACTTCTAAGGAAGTAGTTTGGGCTGTGGAACAAGGAAATTGGATGCTAAAAATGTCCACTAAGCCCCAGCGTTTTGCCAGTGGGTATAGATCAAGGGTCTAGCATCTTCTTTGGAGACCAAGGCATACCTAATAGAAGCTTAGCCCTGTTGACCCAAAGTTTTCATTTATCTCAAGTGGGACTATGTGTATGCTTCATGTTGAACTTGTGCCTATTTTTTTCACTAAATCAGGGTTGCAGAAACTAGCAGCTTACTTGCCAAAGGCCTTTGGGAATAAAATAGCATAAACGCAATCGAAAACATATTTAAAGAGCTACAGCTATGAAATAATTATCTGAAGGGTTGAAACCCTACTTCTCTGGAGACTGGAGAAGACATGGAGCTAAACACATTTCCTGTTGAACTGTGTGTTTCTATCTCATGTGCAAAAGATCATTGTCAAATACTCAGGCCATCATTAAAGAAACAAACCATACAGGTTTAATATGGCATTAAAAACGGTATTATGTAATTGTGTTAGTAATTGATGTCAAATACAGCATAATTTACTAGTTTTCCTAGTTTAGTGCAGAAAACTGCCTGGATGAAATTGTGTGTTTTCATGTGCTTTCTAAGCATAGCAAATTCAGGTATCAATGTTCAAAACACATGCACAACAGGTAAACCAAAATAGAACTCACACAAAAATCCAGCAACCATTTCATACAATTAGCAAATATTTGCATTCTCATCTTTTGGACAAAGTTTTCTCTTCTTAAAAGAACTGTCAGCAAGGAAATTTGAAATTCTGAACTGCCATATACAATATTTATTACGGGGTAAGGACATCTGAACAAATAATCTTCAACCACAGCCTCACAAAAATGATTACCATATAATAGGCCTAACTTCTTTTTTCTGAAATATATTTTGGAGAGGTATATTTTGACCTCTGAAACTGGTAATATTTTGGAAGTTTTGTTCTTCTTTAATCGATCTTAAATGGGACTTGTTATTTGCCTTAGAGGATTAAAGGTATCTACTCTACTACCTGTTGTGCATTTTCACCAGGCTTATTCCAGTTCTGTCTGCTTCCAGTGGGAAACATCTGTATCCCATGCCAACTCCTGCATGGTAGCCAGTGGTCTCTATCATAGGTCTGGGGACAACCTGTCTGACAAACAGAAAGACAAAAGTGAATCTACTTTATAACCCTCAGAGTTCCCCTCCTTTCCTGAGGGGAAAGCTTTCCCTGATTCTGTATTTTGTATGTTTCATTATTTAATTCCATTGTTAACTCTCACCTCCACCCTTCTCTCACAAATGTGCAGAAAAAGTCTTGAGGAAACGGAAACTGCACAAAACCCACTTGGCCTCAGATGGAAGGAACTCACAAATGCCCTCTTTTCCTTTAAGCTGCTCCCGGAAATCGAGAGGAAGCGTGCAGAATGACACACACACACCCCTTTTTCCCTTATTGTGAGATTTCTACCATGAAACCCTTTAAGTTACTTCTTCCTTCCACATGCTTCTCCACATTCTAGGTCCAGAAGTGGCATTTGAAATACCAGAGCATTAAATACATCTGTTCACATTTCTACATTTCTCTTACTCAAATAAGAAAACTCTTGGCCAAGAAAACAACTTGCAGCCAAGTGCTCTCTGCTGCCCATTTAGGCCCAGGAGATTTGGGTACTGCGGACAGGCACAACTTTCTCTGCTGTAACAACAGAATAGAACAACAGCTCTGCTGGATGGGATCATCCTTATGTCTAATTGCCTCCTCTGTGACTGCTGGAAAGGAGATATTTTTCCTTTAAGAATTGTATAAATATCTTCAGAGAACAAGAGACTCACAGAGCTCAGGCAGTACAGCTGCAGGGATTATTTTTGGCTGAATAGGGCCCTGTGTTTAATTTCTTTTTTTTTTTTTAATGCAGTGAGGGGAAGACCAGACACTGCACAGAAACTTGTTTCAGAAGTTGCAGGAAAGAGGCACTTTGTTCACACTGAGCTGAAACACACAGTAGGACCATACAAAAATCATTGCCCACCATTCAAACCTAAATTCATTTGCATGAGGCATATTTCATATGAAATCATTGTTCTGTGCTGACTCTTTCCAAAACTGCATGTGTGTGACTTTGTCTTCCATCAGGCATCATGGGATGATCAGTCCCATCTGTGTAGCCAGACAGACCTTGCCCACATCAAGGCCTGCTCTTTTGAGAAACTCAAGTCTCCTGCCATTCAAGTTCACATCTCAAGTGCAAATATATCAGTGTCTAAACCACTGATCATTACTGTTTGGTGTGAGAGTATCTCATGCCACATTTTTTACACATGCAGTATTTCTATGTGCTCGTGCAGATAGGCCTATTAAAAGTGTCTCCAGAGGTATTTCTCTCCTTTCACTTCAGCCAGCATTAATTACTGTATTGAAAAGGAAACACACCTTTGAAATACAAAACTGTAACTGATACAGGGACAAAAGGTAAAGGCATTCTAACATTTCTACATAATGGTATTATTGAAATCCTGGTAGAATATAATATAAAACATACCATACAGCATGGATTATGATGCTGCACAGTTCTATACTGTAACAGTATTAGTAGTACCTTGGAAACAGCCTGGGAAGATTTGGAATCTTGCTACATTGCCTTGCCAGTTGTCATCATTTTTACCAGAATTTTCTTTGTCTTTTTCTCAGTCTCTGGCTCCTAAAGTCAAATTATTACGTGAAAATATCAGCTGTCTACTAAAGGATACACAAAAAAAACAGATTTTTTTTTTTTAAGTGAAGAAATACAAACCTGTAGGAATAAAAAGAATGCAACTAGAAAGAAGCTATTAAAAATAACAATCTGCCATGGGGAGATGTGCTTATGATTTTTAAATAGGCTGATTTGGAGTGCAAAGTTTTAAAAAAATTAGAAGCCAGCGTATTTGTTCCATAGCAACAATGCAGTTACTTCATTCCTCTGTTTCCAGAGAAGAGAGTGAAATACCTGTATATATAAAACACATTGTAAAAGAAATGCATAAGTAAGTATTAATTTGTGTTTGGTTGGCCAAGCACCATAGTTTCTGTGTAATTGGTTGGAAGGTGAAAGCACACTTGAATGCCAGGATTTCTAGGAAAGAATGTCTCTGTTGCTGCAGGACATCTTGAGGACACAGCTGGCCATCCAGCCAGAGCAGAGGAAGGGGCCAGAGAAATTAATCGTGGCTCAGAATCTCTCCCAAGGGATCACTTCTCTCCTTCTCTCTGCCCAGCACCCCATTTTTTCATGAGGGCTATATACAGTGGAAGAATTCAAAGAGGCTTCCAAAGCCATCTTAAAACCCAGTGAGTGTTTCTCTACTGCAGATATGTCTGTTGTTGGACAGACCAGAAAAGGTGCATTTGCTGGGCATGGTTCACTGTCTAGTGAACCATGGTTGGTTCAGTTGGTTTCAGGCAGATTTCTTTCCCTGCCAAGTTGTACTTCATTTTACCTTGTTTCATGCAGTTTTCTAAAGATGGCTTGAGGAGGAATAGCAATTTCCTTTTTTATGTCACTAAGCTTTACAGACATTTTTGACTCTTAACAAACAAGTCAAAAAGATATTCAACTTTCATTTTTTTAAATATACACTTTTAAAATCACCTTCTTTTGTAAATATTGTCATTCTAGCAATGGTACAACTCTTGCTTGTGGAGCCTTGAACATTACATAGCAGCGGGGATCTGCAGAGTGAGCTGTCAAGTTACAAAACAAGATAGAAGAATTTGCAAATAGTTTTGAGTAAGAAATAAACTTGCTTTAATACCAGCAGAATCTTTTTCCATTAACTGCCCTAAATATTTGTGACACTGTCTACAAAAGTGAATTAAATGTGCTTGAGTCTTGGCTCTGGCACTGAGACAAACTATCATGGGACAACCTGTGTCGCTACTGCTATACTCTCTTACCCAAACAGGATGTTCATACACAGACCACTTACTGGCAATGATCTGGTACCCATTTAGCTCCAGGAACTGGTAGGGAAAGTATTCATTGACCCAGGCCTAAACAATGCCAGGGAGGATTTTGAGAATTATTTGGTACAGACAACTAAATTCCAGTGCTGAAGGATATTCCTAAGTGCTGCTTCATCTTTTATGTAGCTGCAAACTATTTCTTCATTTTAAATTGTCACAGAATAAGCTGAGTTGGAAGAGACTCACAAGGATCAAGTCTAACTCCTGGCCCTGCACAGGTCACCCCAAGAGTCACACCTGTGCCTGAAAGCATTATCCAAACTCTTCTTGAACTCTGGCAGGCTGGTGCTGTGACCACTTCCCTGGGAAGCCTGTTCCAGTGCCCAAAAACCCACTGGTAAAGAAACTTTTCCTGATATCCAACCTAAACCTCCCAACACAGCTTCAGGCCATTCCCTTGGATCATGTCATTGGTCACCACAGAGAAAGAGGCCTGTCTGCCCCTCCTCTTCCCCTCATAAGGAAGCTGTAACTGCAGTGAGGTCTCCCCTCAGTCTCCTCCAGGCTGAACAGACCAAGTAACCTCAGCTGTTCCCTATGGCTTTCTTGAAGTCCATTCGCCATCTTCATTGCCCTCCTTTGGATGCTGTCTAATAGTTTAATAACTTGGTTATACTGTGATACCCAGAAGTGCCCCCAGCACCTCATTCAAGGTGAGGCTGCCCCAGTGCAGAGCAGAGCAGGACAATCCCCTCCCTTGCCTGGCTGCTGATGCTGTCCCTGATGCCCCCAGGACACGCTTGGCCCTCCTGGCTGCCAGGGCACTGCTGGCTCATGCTCAACTTGCCATGGACCAGAGCCCCAGGGCCCTTTCCATGGCACTGCTGTGCAGCCTCTCGTTCCCCTGTCTGTCTGTACATCCAGGTGCATAATTCAGCACTTTCCTGTGTTGAACTCTGTATGGTTGATGGTTGCCTATCTCTAACTTATCAAGGTCTTTCTGCCGGGCCTCCCTGCCCTGGAGGTTGTCAACAGCTTCTCCCAGTTTTGTATCATCTGCAGTCTTGCAGTATTGATATAAAAACTCATCAGTACAGCCAGATCATCAGAAAAACTCTTACTGAAATAATAAACTGTTAAAAAATAAGCCCTTCAAGTGTGAATATGCCATAGACAATGTAATTGTTCACACCAATCAGATGTCTGAGGTAATCAATTGCAGAATTCCCACTGAGCTTAGCAGGAATTTGTCTTGGGCAGATCCTGTAGGTAGGTACAGAATAATTGCCAGACCTCTTCTCAGTGCACAGTCTATGTGTAACTGCACAGTGGATGCCAGAATATGAGTAATGTATGTGCAACACACTTCTTGCATATCTATACATATCCTGATCTCCTATGCCTGACAAAAGGCACTTGAAGACAAATACTTCCATTTCTCTGATAGAATAAATCCTTATTCTTCTGCAGATTTAAAAAAATGACCTCTTTTCCAAAGCATGTAAACAGCTCATTTGGAGAAATCAGTCCTTACAACAATGCAATAGCAGGGAAAAGTTGCCAAGTGATTTTAGTCATAGTCTTAGTCATTTACACAATAAATCATATGCACTTAGACTCCAAGGGAAAATAAATTCTCAGAGAGACTTGGCCAGTGTTTCATGCAGTGGTTTTTTTTGAGCAAAGAAAGGGTTAGAGAGGCAGGGACATGTGATAGCCAGAATCATGCCTCCATGACTGCCTTTGTCATTTGGTACTTTTTTCCAACACACATTAAGACTGCTAAAAGGTCAAAATGTTAATTAAAAAAAAAATGTTTTAAATGCCCTAGCTATACCAGAGGCAGCAATGCTCTGAGGACCACAGGACCTTCCTGTAGAACAACACATTCTCTTTTCCACAGTGCCACAAAGTCAAGCCAAGCTGGGTCACTCTGACTCTGCAGAGATATTGTCTCAGTGGCTGTGTAAAGCTGCAGCATTTGGGTTAGGAGAAGATGAATGAGCTTCTCTCTGAGCTGACTATGTCTCACCAATATATCTACAGTGGTGTCAGAGGAGTTGTTAATTTGTATTGGTTTGCCATCAGAAACACACTCTGTGAAGTGCCTGGGCTGCATTCAGGGAATCTCTGGCACAGTTTCCCTGGCAGGAGGAAAGATGAAGATGGTATTATGACTTGCTTCTTTCCTCATCACAGAGACCAGTTTTCCATGTCCTCTCAGGGTGGAGAAACCACAGGGTGCTCTGAATTTTTGCTCACTTCTCCATGCCAAGTTCAGCCATCTAGCAGCCAGGAAATTAGGTAGAGTGAAGGTGTTTCCATTTCTTAGCTTTGTCTAGTCTTGGGTGCAGAAGGGGGAGGTGCTGGAAGTCCTCGATACATGGCAGGAAGCACCAATGTGTGCAAAACTCTTCAGTAAGCCAAAGTGCCAATATAAGGACATTTCCCACAGCACTGTTTGCTGCAGACTAGTAGCAACGTTATATCTCTGTTTTTGAGTCTGACATTCTCCATCCTTAAAACAGCAGACACTGCACCTACCACAAGACAGATTTCTGAGAACTGCCTTAATATCTGATTCCAACCTGACTTATCCTCACAGCTGATGCATCATTTATCTTGCTCTGATTCTAGGATGAAGTTCTAAATCATATTACAATAAAGTAATGATGTGATGGTCTGCCCTAGTGCTCTGCCTGTGAATATGAGGAAAATGGCACATCAGTGAAATTAATCACACAAGGGAAAAAAATGTATTGGAAGAATAGCTGAGTTTTGCCAGTTTAGCTGTAACTAAACACAGTTTCTGCCAGAACAGCCTTGAGTTAAAGACCAAGGCTTTTCAAGATCCAGTCAAGAGAACCATGTGGAAAATAATGTGGAATGGCTTCTGCTTTTGGTAAATACTGAATTTTAGAATAAAGAAAAAGGTTTAAAAGTTATTTGAAGGGAAATATGTATTTACCAACAAAATAGTTTCATCTAGGGTTATAAAGGGAAAAGTCCACAGACAAGTTATTTCTTCAAATTTTGTTATAGGTTGCTCAAAAATACTTTAAATGGCTTATGTTTCCTTATTTCAGCAAAGAGAAAAATACTTTTATTTCATTTGGCTGTTTTATTTTCTAATGGTCCTGCTGGTGTTACAGTTGATTTCAGATTAAAGTATTCTATGTGTGTCTGTTTGTGAAGGATAAGAGGAAAGACAAAAGGGATTCTCTAAAATAAAAATCAAACAGCAGCCAGGGATGGTTTCCAGGAGGGAGCTGAAAGTACTTATGTAAATGTAATTCATTTTGCTTTTTTTGCAAAAGTGCGTTACCTCCCAGAGTAGTGCAATGGTGTTAGTATCTGTTTGTTGCTGCAGAAAGGAGGGAAATAATCAAGCTACTCAGGGGTGGCTTTGGGTTCATAACTGAGAAATCAGAAAATGACAGAAAGAAAAAGAGGAAAACACAGGAGGACCTAAAGTTCAGTGCTAAGGATAAGAAGCAACATCAAGAGCTTCTAGTGGGGATTTTCCTGACAAAGATGGCTATAGATATAGGAAAGCTTTAAACTGCATGCTAATACAGACAGACAAGAAATATAGGAGAACTAATACAACCTAACCACATAACCTCCAGAGGCATTTACTTGGAAGAAAAGTATTTTATCTGGGTTTCAGGCGACCAGTTAAGTGGTCCATAGCTTGTTCCTCTACCCATCCCACCTCTCCATTACTGGTAGAAGGCTTAGAAGACTCCTTTCATATGACTACTCTTTGACAACCCATTATCTAGTTTACTGGAATATTCTGAAGAGGGGGGAAAATAGCCATCTATACAGTGCAGTATAAACAAAATACAAACTTCTCAATGTTTATGACTGAAAATCTGGCAGAATAAAATGTAATGTTGTGGTAAAATATTATGTAAGTGACAAGGAAGTTTCTAAGTAAAATTTTTGTTCTGCTTATCAGTTGGACATAGAAAGGGATGAAATGTAAGAACCATGACTGTAGTAACAATGAGGATAAATTGAGTAGACATAGCTGAAAGAAGTGTTGAAACTAGAAAAGTGTCCCAGGGGTTTGAGATTATCCTCATGGTACTTGACTAGATAGACACTTCCTGAATAATTATTTTCTTATTTGGAAAGCACTGAGAGACACAAGTCTCAGAAGTCTGACTTTCATTAGCCATCTTACAGAAACCAGACTTGTAATCAAGTGTCAGAGCTAAATATCTGTTAGTGATTTGGCTGTTTGCCATTGTCTGGAGATGATACAAATCTCAGACAAAAATTTGCATAAAGGACAGAGTTTTTCTTACAGGGGCTCAGGGATACAGGCTTTAGGACATTTCTTCTTCATAAATGTCCTGGTTTGAGACAAGTGAAGTCACCCTGGAACAGTAAAGTTCCTCATCTCAACCATAAAGTTGAGATAAGGGATCTAAGGAAGAAAATTTCACTGAGGAGAATCAATAATGGGTGGAAGCAGATAAAAGTGTGAGATGGTACAAAAGTCCTGGGGGAGGAGCAGGGGAGGGGTGAGGAAAAGTCCTGCAAAACTATTTAGAAGCGAAAAAGCAAAAACAAATAGCAAAAATGACAGATAATCTCTGAGAACATTTTAATCTCTGCTGTAAAGAATTTGAATACAAAAAGGGAACATGAAATTTAGTGATGCGTACAGTAAGGTTACAAAAACACATAATTTTCCTATGGTAAATTTACCAGAGAACATCCTGGTCTAACAATAGTACTGCGGTAAATTTACCACAGGAACACTACATTTTTGGTGACCACAGCTCAAAGTTAGCAATCACACAATAAGGGCACTGTAAGCATTTTTGGAGAATTTTGAGGGCAATTTCAAAGAGCCAAGAGGAATTTAAAGATAAGAAGGCATTCCTAAAAAGAGAGAACTGGAAAGCCACCGAGCAGTCGCCCAGATATCTCATGCAGCAGAAAGTTCAAATATTAGAAAATATTCTTGATCACTTAGAAAATGGAAGTAACAATTTGATTGAATTGTTGAAACGAGGCAGAATTTTTATAGCCATCTTCAAAGCAATTATTACTTCCTCAGATAAGAAGCTTCTATACCTAATAAGGTATAGTATGTTTGAATGTCAATTAATCATTTTAATCCCATGTAATAAAACACAAAAATTCTGGAAAAGTGACAAGATAAAGCTCATCACATGGCACAGAAGCCTTGCTAAGCATGTGGCAAATACAGTGGTCATTAAAAGTCTAATTCTTTTTTCCTTTCTCATTTGAGCAGTTTAATGCAAGTTTAATCACATTGAATAACATCAATAACATATTTTTTATAGGCACAACTTGCTATAATAGACACAGAACTCTGTCTGACACAGGGGAATAAGAAGGAGTGATGCCATCAAAATCAACCAGAGACTTGTATCACACATCATATATTCTCTATCAGCCACATTCAAGACAGTTCAAATAATCTTTGGAGGTGAATATCTCACAGACTGTCCCACCAGGCATGTATCATAAGAATGTTTTTATTTGTTCCATAATGAGGTGTTGAAATACAGAGCACACATATAACCTACAGCAAAAATCAAATTACAGGGATATCAAGTACTTCATGGCTAAGAATGAAATTCAAAATTATTTTGAGAAATTTTAGGAATTAATAAAATAACACTGTATACAGAATTGTGAAAAAATTAAAGGGTTTTGTGCAAAATTAAGAGTAATAGACTATCAGATTACAAAAGTGATAAGAGTTTAGGTTATGGTGTTGATATAAATCAAACAAACATTATTCTGGGACATATTAACAGAAGTATGGTACATGTGGGCTGCAGGAAGTTATTTTCAATGTCAGGAGAGAAGCCTCTGCCGGATAATTGTGTTGCTTGGAGTGCCATGGTTGAAAAAAACTGCAGACAAACTGGAAATAGGCCAAAAGCAAGCACCAAGTATGATAAGTACATTGGAAAACATGACCTGCGCAGGGAGGTTGAAATTGTTTGTTTAGAAAACAGAAGATGGTGGGAGACAGAAAAGTCTGTAAAAGTATAAAATGTCAGTCAGAAAAGTGGGAAATTTCTTATGTGAATGCTAAGAGTTGTGCAAGAACATGGAGAGACTGAAACTGCAGCTGCAGGGTGTGAAATTTGGGTTTAGCAAGACAGTGTAAAACTGGAGGAGTAGTAGAGTCACTAGAATACAGAAGTAGTAAGGTACTAATGTAAATTATTTTTTGTATCAAAACTGACTTAGAGAAGGAGGATAACAGATGGATATTTATTGTGGTAGTCCTAGAAGTATGTAATAACTTCTAGATTTAGTTAGCCTTGAATATGACTAGAGATTTCACTGATGCTAATGATGAAAATATGTAACTAGGAATTATTACCAATATGGAGGATATTGGTATCTGGCATAAGGGCTGGACAATAAAAACAACAGTTATTCATAGGGCCTCAGTATTCCTGAACATGAGGATCAACACTCCTCTTTTCACTAGATATTCAGACGACTATAACTTAATTTGAGCATGGTTAATCAGGATGTTACAAAATGCTGGCCATAGAAAATACGCTTGGATTACATGATCAAGATTAGACTCTAAATTAAGCAAAGTACATCTAAAACAAAATTCCTGATTTCAGGGGGACATGTTTTGATAAATTAAGGAAATTCTCAGCTGAACTGAGTAGTTGTGAGATCAGAATGTTCCAGGGACCTGGAATGTATCCTCTCAATGGGGCAAAATATAGCAGGAAGCTGAATCCCAAGAGCAGAGAGGAAAAGTGTATAGTAGAGTCTTGAGATAATGGATGTCTACCCATTTTTAAAAGATATATTTAGAATAAGTAGCTATCTTACAAAATAAGATACAAAAGTACAGGGAAGCAAAAGAAATTGTACCTTAAAATCCAGAAAACAAGAGTATGATTAAATGTTGAATAGAGGCTGGAAGGAAATTACTTTCAAGGATAAGACTTGATATTACTCTTGTTTAATATTTTCATAATAACTTGACACATAATACAGGAGCTTTTGATAAAATCTGCCAATAATAAAAAACTGAAAGACAATTACAGGAAGGAATGGGGATATCATACAGGGTTATGGATCACCTTTAAATCTTGAGCAATATAAATGGGACAAAATTGGATAGGATAAAATGTATAAGTCAGGCACTTTGGTGTTAGTAACAGAAGGTCCTCCCTAAAACTAGAAACCCTATACTTGGAAAAAATCTTAAGTACTGAGGTATAAAGGGTCATTCCAAAATGACTAGGAGCTTCTAATGGGACGCAGCTGTGAATGAGGCAAATGCTGTTCTATGACATACTAAAAGAGGTATTTCTAACACAAATAAGGAAGAGCAGTGTCCCTGTATAAGATCTGGCAAAAACATCTTTGTATGACTAGAAGAATTTTAATCATCCCTCTTCAAGGAAACACAACTAAAACACAATAGGAAATGGGTTACTAGGTTAATGAGAGATACAGAAAGCATATTAAAAAAAAAACTTTAAAAGACCATGATTGGTTAGAACAGCAAGAGAACAATTCAAAAGAGATGTGATGATTGCGTATAAATACATCTGAAGAACAAGTACCAGTAAGAGGAAAGGAGTATTTAATCCACAGAATAATGCTGGAACAGAAACAAAAGAATATAATCAGCCCTGAGTGTGAATAGAATCTGGAGATACAAATCATAAGAACAAAGAAGTTCTTGAACTGTGCTCCTTTGAGAGTAATGGGAGTAAAAGGAACCTAATTGCCTTTAATGGACAAAGTAAGTTTATAAGAGGAATGATGTAACATTGCTTCAAGTGATTTCAGGGGTTGAATTTGATGATACAGAAAGACCTTTGCAACCTTGTGTTTCTGTTGTTATAAAAAAGTAATGAATTCTTTTGCTCTGTTTCCACCAAGGTAGTATATAAAATGTTCAATTTCATTTGCAGGTTAGAGAACAACGTCGACTTTCTATTAAGACACCAGACACCAGAGCAAACTAGCTAAGAAAATTTTCAAGAAGCACTTGAACAAATATTTGACATGGCTTTTCTAAGTGTACTGAGACAGACTTACGGATATGGGTTGGTTTTCTGGGGTTCTTTTCAGCCCTAAATTTCTATTGGAAAATATAAGCTTGTGTTTGTGGACTCTGGTTTAGCAAAACAGCAAAAACCACAAGTAATTCCTATTAAGTAATTTACACTCTACAACTTTTGGAGATATTTGCAGAGGTTCATTATTTGTTATTTTTCCAGTGTTCAGAGTGTTTTAGAAAATTCATAAAGTAAGCACAATTCTCAACTGGAGATTGGAAGATTTTGGCTTTCATATCTGGAGATTCTGGTATACACACAGAATACCATTACTGTATTTAGCATTCTCTAGCAGAGAAGATGAAGCCTGGTGTGAGCTCCATTGTAAAACACTTTCCTTCTCTGAACTTCCTTCCAGAGTGGCAACAGGCTTCTGTGTTCCATCATTCTGGACCACTGGCAGGGACCATCAATAATAAATTGTGATGATGAGAATGGCAAAACATGCATGCACATTGCTGCTGCTGCAGGCTACAGCGATATCATCAGTGAGCTGGCTAAAGTCCCAAAGTGCAACCTGCAGGCCCTAGATGTGGATGACAGGTAACCATGGAAACTCTGAAATTGCTGCTCCCTTTCTAATAACCTGAGACCAGCTCTGTCTTGCAATCATGTTTCCTGTTTCACAGGCCATGGCCTAGTAATGCCCTGCCCTCCACAGAGAGCTGTGCTTGCTCAGAAACACTGCAAACCAGTCCAGCTCACATGTATTGTAATTAGTACCATAACTGACTAGAAAGAATTATGTTTAGCTTTCTATTTGTGCTAGAAAAAGAGCTTATTTCTGTAAGGGCTTTGCCACGACTCACCTAAGTTTCTCTCAATCAAAAGTGAACATTCTTTTTAAAACAATACAATAGGATCCTGCAACTTGAAGCTAGGATCCTGCTGTTAATTGTATTTAAGAAATAGCAGTGTTTTCTTGTTGTATTTAAGATGAAAATATCATACTCCTACAGGACCAGAGGACCCTCACCTTCCATTCTGTGATTTCTTCTGTGAATAAATCTCCATTTCATAAGTAGAGAAGAGTCATCTTTCCTCTTTTTCACCCCACACCTACCTTCCTTTGAGCTTTGCTCATAAATTTATTTAATGCAAAGAGAACCAGCTGGCTGTTCACATTGATTATTCTGCTCAGTGAAGAAAAAGCCAAGGTTTTCTTGGCTTAGGTCTTTAGGTACTTAAAATAATATCATTCTTCATGGAAAAGTGCAATAAAATGGAACAGAAATAAAATGAACAGGGTTCTGGAGCAGTTTCTAAACATCATTAAAATGTAGTTGAGCAGGCTGTGTTTCTATGGAAAGAAGTGCAAAGGGAGGAGATTGCCTACACTTCAAAGTTCATTAAGACATGACCACCTATTCCACATGCTCAGATATTTCCACAGAATATATTATAGTTGGAGAGGGGAAAGGTAAGCTTTTCACTACAAACACATCTATAAGATTTTCATTCTATTGTGTTTCTGATTGCACCCAATCTGAAATCACTGGGACTGAAAAGGAATAGAAAGAAAAATTTCAATTTTATTGTTCTTATTCTTAAACACTTCTTTTGTGATGTTGTCTGTGCTTTCAGGTTTTTCACAAGAACAATTTGGAAACTGGACAAAAGTTTCTAAATACAAGATGCAGATTTTATGCCAACAACAAAATCAGTTTGATTCTTCTGCAGAGATTCAAAGCAATTATATGTGCTCTGGTCTGTGCCTGTCATAGAACTCAGAAAGTGGCCAAGTGGCAGATTGGTAGATGTGTTCAGTCCTTGTCATTCATCTGGGAGAGGCTTCTCTAATTACCTTCATGGAGAGTCCTCTGCCAACCATGGCTAATTATGGTTGGTGTAAAGATGAAAAGAGTTTGCCCCTATGCAGTGGACACTGTGAAGGTTTTTTTCAAATTCTACTCTGAAAACTTCAGTCACTTTTCCTACTCTACAATTCCAGCTGTGGAAGAGATGCTATTGTATAAGGTATAGGCGTTCTGCAGCCCCATATCTACTTTATCTGCAACTAAATAAGTGCAGCTCCAGCAGTTGGCTGGAGAATTTCTTAAAATGTATATTATTAATCTGCACAAGCATATCCTGTGCATACCTCACCATGTTATTAATAGCTTGGATTGTAAATCTGTTCATCTATTTTAACGATACTCCCCCTTTCCTGTAGGACTCCTTTGCACTGGGCTGCAGCAGCAGGGAAAGCTGACTGTGTGCAGACACTGCTAGAACTGGGGATAGACAGCAGCCCTCGAGACATCAATGAAAACACTCCTCTGACATATGCAATATACTGTGGGCACACTGCATGCATCAAGCTGCTGACTCAGGAGAGCAGGTAAAAGTAAAGTTCACGTCTTGCTCACATGTTGCCACTGACTAGAAAACAAATTTGTTGGGTTTGAATACTCCTGAAGGGTTTGGGCCTTCAGTGGTGTTTCCTTGATCCATAGGCAATACTTGTTTCATTTTCCACCAATGCTGAAACATTACAATCAGTTCTCTTCACAAAGACTCTTCACTGAGGGTGAATACTGCTCCAGCAAGCAGCAGAGGGCTATGCAGAGCAAGTGTGTATAGCTCTTGCTCAGTGACCTTCATGTAGAAAATTTGTATAACAGAATAATTTCAACCCTCAGATATATGTAATTTCCACTTCTTTGAAATCTCTGCACACTATCTGTGTGCTCATATAATCAGATGGACAGATAGACTGAACACAAAAGCAGATTTGACAGAAAATAAAATAAATCTCAAGTTTTCTTTCTCAGAGTAAGGGTTTAGTAGTATTATTCTAGCCTTCTTTAGTTCTTTACCTTGATGTGTTTTTTTATTCTGAGTTCTTGTCTGTTAAAAAGTATAACAAAAGACTTATTGGTTACAGTCTTCCTTTCTTTGTATTCTTCCTTTTTCAGCAGCTGTTGTCTAATTAGTTTCCGTTCTTCTACTTCAAGTATGCACTTACATTTATCTCCCCATTTCTTTGCACTGTCCCCTCCTTTCCAGTCAGAAGTTAGTATTATGCGAGACACAGGTAATATTACCTCTCCCTTTTTCCTGTACTCTATTAGAGAAGGTCAGAAATTAACCAAAATTTCATCCCAAAACCACTAACAGCAATACTGACACCATTTTTGGTTTTGCCTTTCTCTCTTTTATATGTTCTCTGCATTCTTTGCATTTATATTTGTAGCTCTGTAGCCTATTGTACTAGTGGCTAGTTTTCCCAGTAATTTTCCATGGCCTTTCCCTAGGCAGAAAGACAAAATAAATTCCAGAGCTCCAAGTCCCATGGGGAACAAGGCCCCATGCTGTCTTGGTTCTTCCTGGCTACCGAGATTGAGAACAACTCTGTGAGATACATTCTCGTGGACAGAGTACAGCTAGTACCAAGAGAGGGGCTCCAGAGAAGGGGCTTGACTGGGGGGGAATTCCATCACCACCTGTCGTCCTAATTGGTGCTTTTTATCAATTATGCTAATTTCCTAAAATCTTTAAAAATGTACTCACCCTTGTGGCGGTGGGCTTTTGTGGACATCGTTCCATAACTGCTCCTGAAGACCTTCAATAAAGGTCCACTTTTATATTACCTCCCATATTAAAATTATCTTTAGTTTCATTTCTAGTTTGGAAAAGGCAACAACACTAGTGTAGGTAATTACCTTGACCAATCTGAAACTGTTCTGGACCTCTTTAGCACAAGCAAGGCAAGGGAAAGGGCAAATGGGAAAGAGGAAAAAGGAAAGGAGAAAGGGACAGTAGGAATGGTGAACTAGTGTCTTTTTTTACAGTGTTTGCAATGACCAGAAATACCTTTTTCCAAGTCTGACATAATACAAATACCTGATTTAAAAGATCACAGCATGTTCTTGTCATTATCGTTAGATCTTCACATCTGGTAGATACTGAAGCCACAAAAATGTGTTTGTTTTTTTCCCAGATAGCTGTGCTAAGTTACAATCATTAAGATGATTGTAAGACAATTCACCTTAAGAAAGAGTGAATTAACACAGTAGCATTTTCAGTCTTTTGATTACAAATTTGGGATCCTAATTTTCTTGAACCACCCATGCAAATGTATCCGAACAGAATATTGCTTCTTTAATGGAGTAACACAGTTGGTATTTTCTCATTGTTTGGTAGTATTGACATCACATTTTGTTTTGTATTTCCAGTAGATCTGAGTCAGTTCATCAGTTTCACTCCCAGAACAACAGACTTATAAAGAAAGAAGGACGATTCAGTATGCTGAACCAGATCTTCTCTTGCAAAAAGAAGAAAGATGATCAAAAACCCAGTCAGGAGAGAAGCAGGGATCGATATCCTGGAGAAGAGACTTCAGAAGTAGATGATATCATCACCCGTTTCGATTGCATTATGAATAAAAATTGCAAAGACATTGCAGATGCATGTAAGACCCTTCCTGACTTTGAAAGAAAGAGCACAGACACTAAGTACTTCATAGCAGAAAAGAAGAAATCAGTATGTCAGGGACTCCCACCCATCACCACCCTGAGCTTCCCCCCAATCACTGCAGGCAATTCCTTCCTAACTGCTTCCCAGAGCAAAATGTCAAGCTTCTCCTCCAGCTCCAGTACCCACCATTTTCCATTCAAATCTCAAAAGAGTAGGAGTGAGCACAACTTGCTGGATAACACAGACAGCTGCCAGGCTTTGCTGGATGATCCCTGGAACACAGATTCTAACCAAAGGCTCTCTTACAAAGTCTGTACTAGGACTTCTTCAGACAAACTGATGAATGGCTTAGACTCTGATAGGTCTCACCATGTGCTTTTGTGCCCTCCCTGCCTTCCCTCACTTCCCAGTTCTCCATCAGGTAATTTTTTTCCTTCTCTATATCCTAAATCCTATAATATCTACTCATGTGGCAAATTGAGTCAGAAAAAAAGTAGGGATGAATAACATTTCTATTTTTAATTTTTTTTTCAGCATCTCCTTTATGTGGCCATCACAGATAGCATGTGGGTGGGACATCAGTTGGAAGCTGAAGAGAATTAGGAGAAATAGGAGATTTAATAGGTCTGATAAGCAAGCAAAAATCCAAGTATCTAGGAAGTATATAAGGCACCTGAGCAATAAGTGCCTCCACGTAATATGTATGTGCTTTGTGAATTGCACATTAACACCCACTACCACACCTGCTGCCTTGTGTCCACATCTAGTCCTGGATGCAGATGTGCAAGAGAACAGTCTTGCCCTCAAATCTCCAACTGTGCTGAGAGCTGCTTCTGGATCCAGCCAGGTCCAGTGCCATGCTGGGCAGCTTTATGCCATCCCCCTTACCCATATAGTTGTATTCTGACTCCAGGCTGCAGTGGCACCCCTTCCTACCCTGAATACACCCTGAGTGCCAGCTCTTTGGTCTGATGTGCTGTTCTTATGGTTTTTCCAAAGCTGAATTCATGTTACTAAATTTACAGAGATGGGACAAATGCTTTTTGCTGTGGTCTGGAAGTTATAATGCAGCAGTAATGAAGCAGAGCAGAGAATTCTAAGGTGAACTTGATACCAGAGTTTGGCTGGATTTTGGATCTAGTATTTTGTTTGACTCACGTCCATGTTTAAATGAATCTGCCCAGCTGGCCTGCATTCTAGAGTTTACTTTAACATATCAGTGTCTCCAAATTCATCTCCTTTGGGGTTAGTGCCATGCCAAAATTAAACACATCTAGCATACCTTTCAACCACTGCAATATCTAACTGAAAATGAAGCAAGCAAAAGTAAACCCCAAACTTTCCAGTATACCATTAAAAGGAGTAAAAATTTTACAGTAAGTTAATCTACACTTACCCCAAGAGACATGAGCCCTTACCCTTCAGTGGAAAGAGGAGTGAACAGAAACCCTAAGAAGAGCCCCCAGTTAGCTGCATGATAGTGCAAACTGTTCTGAAATCTAAGTGAAGTGAACTTCAAAAAAGCAAATCTTTGCGAACAGGTCTTACAACTAGAGCAGAGACAGCAATTTCAGAATGGCAGGCCATTATACATACATTGTGCAAATAAAGGCTGGAAATAGCTTTTTGGTGTAAAAAGGAACTACTTTAAAAGTGCCACTTCCTGGACGCCAGGCCACATTCCTGAAAGCTTAATAGAGCTGCTCCAAAGGTGTCACTACTTTTTTGCCATGCACTCTTCAGCTGCTCATTCAACCATACGAGCCCCAGACTCCACATGCCCAGCAATGATTGCTCCTGCACGACTCCTTCCACACTAAATTCTGCAAGGTTCAGCTCACGAATACCTGCAGGGCTGCTTTACAGCCTCACTGTAACAGGATACAGGGAGCCAAAGATATTTGAGATCATTAAACTTGACAGCAGTAGCAGGAATGAGTTCAAGCTGGATAAACCAAACTGGAGGACAGCTATTTCTGGGAAAATTTCCTGTTGGAATTTGCTTGACTATTTATACATTTGATATGGAAGTAATAACAACCAAGTTATTTAAAACGTGATTATAGATTTTTCTTAATATTGTAGTATACTACAGTGCTAAAAAGATGGCTAAATCCTTGTCTGCTCTGGACAGAAGGATAGGTGGTTTTCCTAGAAAAAATGTTTTTGTGGAAAACCTATGACAAAAATCTAGTTGTTATAATGGGAGCCATCTTTGAATGCCCAAAGGGAAGGTAAGTATCTTATTTCTGACAGTGTGTTATCTCTCTCAGAAAATAAAAAGCCTGAATCTTCTTTAAGTCCAGTTTTCTTTGTACCAACTCCATTTTAAAATTTAATATCATTTTCCAATAATGAAACTATTCCTGTAGCTGGCAAAAAGGACCTTCCTCTGAAACATGTGAATTAAAATCCTCTACGGAGGAAGAGAGTGTCTGACAGGAATGCATTGCACAACGCTGATATTGTCTCACATTTCTTCATGATAAAAAGATCTGCTTATCCCTCTTCATGCCGCTGTGTGTGGTTTAAATCTGTCTGCCCCTGTAATTAAAGCCACCTGACTTTCTGTGAATTAGAACTGCATTTACAGTATGAGCTCCAGGGCTTCCAGGTCTCCAGTGTGCTGTGCCTGCAGGACTTACAGGGATCAGCAGCAAAGTCTGGTTCCAGCCCAGCCAGCAAGGCTGTGCAGGCAGCCCTCTCTCTGAGGAAAAATATCTTTTGTTGCTTTTTGTTGGTTTATTGTTCGTTTTGGGATTTTTTTGGGTTTGGGTTTTGTTTTGTTTTGTTTGGCTTGGGGGGTTTTTGGGATTTTTTTTTTTGTTGGTTTGTTTTTTTGGTTTTTTGTGGGGTTTTTTGTTGTTTGGTTGGGGTTTTTAATTGATTTTTCTTTCTTTCTGCAGGAGACTTAGCTGAGGGGGGAAAAAACAACATCTGGTTATTGAAGACACTGAAATGTTAATACTTCATTTCTCAGTTCATGACTTGGGGGAACTACATGTAATTTCCTAATCACTGAATATCTAGGCCAGGATTATGGGTATCAATAATCCAAGAAAATGCAATTTTAAAATTATTTTCTCTTTTCACACAGAATGTTGATTGTCTTGCACGACCATGTCTATTGTCAAAGTCAAAGCTAGTTTTTGTGCTCACTTGCTACAAAGGCAGTTGGCACATATATGTGTCAAAGCCTTTGGAGGTTTTTTGTTCTATTATCTGTGCTTCTGGGAATGAAAGATGAGTCAATTTACTAGCTGAGCATTAACACTCACACAAAGGTTGCTGTGTGTAGCAATGAGAATTACCTTACTACTGTGCCATTGGTTTCTCTCAGAATTACTGCTCTCCACTGAGAAGAGCAAAGACAGTCTATACTAAAAACTGTCAAAATTCCATGAGAGTTTGCCACCCACAGTATTGAGCGAGCATCAAAAATCTGAAGCATTTACGTATGAGCTTTGCGATCATCTCTTTTTGCAAAATGTACTCCCATCTACATTCTACAGGGGAAAATAGTGGAAGTAGAGAACTCCAAGTGATACGGGTAACAGGAAGCCTGTCTAAAGTATAAGACAGCTCTGAGACCCCTATCACCCCCTTGTCTTTTGGGTTACTAAATTTCCAGATGTAAGATGATACTTTATTACTGATTTTATTACACTACCTTCTGTTTGCTTGAATAGGTAATGTCAAAATGGGCTATTATTAAGTTTATGATGGTATAAGCAGTATGGTATAGTTCAACAGGAAGCATTTTTTGGCTAGGAAAGCAGAGCAAAGCTGATCAGTGTGGCTGTCACTTTCTCAAATTTAAGAACCAATTTACTCTGAGACATTCATCATAACATTAACAACTTTTACACAAAATACATTACTATGTGGTTTAGCTTCCTAAATGCAAAGAAGAATAAAAAAAAATACAACCTCTAAAAAGACACAAGTGTAGGCCTGCATTTATAAGAATGAAATTGGGTTTTTTCCATTTATTCAAAAATAACGGCAATCATAAATGTGCTCTTGGGGACAGCAAAGATGATGTCTTAGAGAGAGAAAAACTATTTTTCCAGATGTTATGTGAAAGGGATAGAAAGGAAAAGTAGAAGAAAACTTCCACTTGATGCCAAAACTTTTAAGAAGAATTCTTTTCCAAGCATTCATATAATCCTTGCAAACATGATTATGTTTTGTACCATTGTTTTGCTGACAGATATCCCATTTATGAAATGAACATATCTCTTGATAGCAACAACAACCTCCCATCATCAAAGCCATAATGGTACATACACAATAAGCCATTAGTTTTCAGCATAAGCATCACAGAAACCAATATAACTTGAATTGCTCTAATGAGACCAACAAACGATTCTCTGCTATATGGGAATTGATATATTTAGTCCTTTGTGCAAAGTGGATGCAAGGTCTATAGAAGAAATTTACCAACTAGACACTAGAGATATTAAAAAGTAAAACACAGGGAAACCAGACTGAAGTCTGTTTCTGTTAAGCAGAGATTCTTCATGCAAGATTCTTCATGCTTTAGCTCAAACACATCAGTTTAACCACAGGATCCAGCAGACTGACCCAATGTCTATCAACTGTTGTGGCTTTTAGACCAGAGCCTTGCTCCGTGCTGGGCTGAAGGCTGCACTGGAGCATGGTGGTTTGCCTGACCAGCACCACAGTAACTCCTTTCACACAAAATCTGTTTAGTCGTCAACATAGTTACACCAGCTGTGACAGCTACTTCTGTACACGTTTAGAAAACTTTTATAAAACTGTTTTTCTGCAGCTTTATCTTGCACAGCCCAACAACACATAGGTACCAGCTGCAAAGCCATAAAGGTAATTAATGTCATTCCATCTCTTCCTCCTGCTTAGGATGTCCTGCAACATCCACCCCGTGTCTCCCCTTGTCCCTGTGTGCTGACAGAGCATATGCCTGCTCTTCAATGAGCTATGTTGCAAAGCCATGCTGGATGAGCAGCTGCTTGCCAAGACATCTCATTACATGGCTCATCACAGACTTGGTGATAACATGAAAAATAATTCGAGGGACTCAAGTATCACAGAATAAGATCAGCTCAGGAAAAAGATCTGGTAAAAATGTTGACTTGGTGCTTGAGTTTCTATTTTTTTCAGTATTAGACATGTCCTTTATGCAATGAAATGCATTACATCATCTAACTTACTGTCTTTTTTAATAGTGTTAGACCTAAGTTAACTTTAATATTAAATAATGACATGCCAGAATTAACCAACCTTTCCTTTTCCAGTATATACTCTTCTTGATGAAAATGATACTGCCATAAATATGGTTTATTAAGGATCAGTATAGCCTTCTGTCAGTTATGATATGCTTTCATCTGCAAAAAAACCCTCTCAAAGCTCATCTTTACTGCTAATAGCTTTCAATATCCTTTTCCAACCAGCAGTTGAACTCTGGTTTTGTTTTAATACTTATAAAGGCTGAGACTCTATCAGGACATTTTGAAAACTAAAGCGTCAATTTTGAAATCAAATCATCTATTTGAATAATTTTACAGATTTAGATTCCAAAGATTCTTACATAGACCTGCTAATAAACTGTGCCCATTTTAAGACCTAAAGCTATATTATATGAGGGGAAACTATAAGGGTATATGGGAAGGCTGTACTAAATCAATCAGTCCTTTTTGTGAGTGTAAAGTGAACTACACAACAGCTTCTTTTTTTTCAGTCAGTGGTTT
Organism: Setophaga petechia; assembly: GCA_024362935.1. Taxonomy (NCBI): domain Eukaryota; kingdom Metazoa; phylum Chordata; class Aves; order Passeriformes; family Parulidae; genus Setophaga; species Setophaga petechia. The sequence goes on along the minus strand of JANCRA010000004.1, from coordinate 4,922,523 downwards.
CTTGTTCTTACATATTTCTGAGAAATACTAAGTAAGTTTTCTTTTCTGGAAGCCAGAAATGCACAGTGCACCACACTAGTTATAATTATTTCCATAATAATTTTATTTTTCTTTCACAGGTAGGAGTTTTCAACAGATGTCCATAGACCAACACAAAATGAAAAATGTTATTCCTGTACAGAACAGCCTAGCTCCAATACCCAAGCACAGTGCTCACAAAAGTAAGTACAGGCAAGTGTCAGTTACTGTACTGCACTGCGTGCCTCTATCAGTAGCATCTGAGCGCTTGAGAGGCGTTCCATGTTTGTTTTTCACCACATCATGGAATGGCTGAGGTAGGAAGACACCTTTGAAGACTTTCTGTCCATCCTCATGTCCACAGAGAAGCCACCTACAGCACATTGCCTAGGATCACACCAGTTTTGTTTTAAATATCTCTGAGAATGGAGATTGAGACTACACCCTTTATCTGTGTCATCTCTCAGTGTTTGACTACCCTCAGAGAAAAAAGTTTCTTCGTACTTATTTGTGGCCATTGATTATTTTCCCTCCATAGGACTCCACTGAGAAGAGTCTGTCTCCTTCTCCATTACTCCACACAATGAAACATTTATACATATTGACAAGATCCTTTGAGCTGACTTCTCTTCTTGAGGCTGAACAGCCCCAGCACTGTCAGTCTCCCTTTTAAGGCTGACACTCCAACCCTTTTGTCATCTTCATTGCCCTCCATTGGATTTGTTTCAGGATGTCCCCCTTCCTCTGTATACTGGGAGCCTCAGAACTGGACTCAGAACTCCAGATGTGCCTCACCCAAGCTGAGAAGAGGGGAAGAATCACTTGTCACAATCTGCTGGCAGTGCTCTTCCTGAAATACAGCCATGGATGCTGTTGGCTGTATTTCTGCATGGGCACATTGTTGGCTCATGTTCAGCATGGGGAAGCAGTGGTCCCAAAGAACAGGAGAGCTTCATCCCAGTTCCAGAGTCCCAGCAGAGTGTCAAGACTGGGATTGTTCCAGGCTGTAGTTTTCTTCATACATGGACATCAGCCCTACTCCCAGCAGCATGCTAGCATCACATTCTTGTGCTCCACAAAGCACAAATCTCCATTGGATAGTGGATGAGGATTTACAGTTTTCTGACTGTCATCCTGCGGATCAGCCAGGTCCAAAAGCATTCAGATCTAAATTTAAGATTCCCTGCCACTTATAATCTGAATGTCAGAAGCAATTCTGCAGTGATGACAATATTGCTAGAAAAGAGGCAGAGGCAGCCTGATAGGGACCATCAGATTGGGTGGGGATATACAGAATCCTGTGCCACTGCTGTTTTCTACATGAGACAGGAAGAAGAAAAGGTGTTTGAATTACTGAGGTGGTATTCTCTGTCTGCTCAGAAGGAAGAAAATAATTTAACTGCTTTTGATTGCTTTTAAAACCCTAGGTCCAAGCATTCTGGTTTTTAACCTTTCTACTCCTGTTCTCTGTGTCTTCTAGTTAAATCATTGTTGTAAGCAAAATCCTTAAAAAATCTTTCCTAATAATTGTTGTTCTTGAATTAATTCATACGTGGTCAAGAATTTAGTTCTAGTCTCATGCCAAAAACTGTTTTACAAATAAGATACAATTGTTACAATTAAGAATCATGGGTTTTTTAACTAACACAGCACATTTATCCAGGTGCCATTACTGCTTGAACATTAGTTCAAGCCAGTAACAGAAAAGCAAAATTATTTGCAAAATAGACTGTATTTCTTGTTAACACAAACAACATATTTGCTGATGAAGCTTTCTAAATTACTGTTTCAGAGTCTCATCTCAGTATGAGATTTCACACTCATCCTCCATCCAGCCCTAAAAGTATTATGCTTTTGGACATAGCCTTTATCCAGGTAAAGTGGTCCAGCAACAAAGTCTGAGTATAAATATTTGTGTTTTCTCTAGTATTTTTAATACACAAGATGTGTGTTAAAAATACACTAAGGAAAGAAAGGAAAAAAAAAAAAAAAACAAACCGCTAACAAGAAGTTGGAACAATAAAAAAGCAAAAACTAGAATGAGAACTGAAACTACTCAGAAATAGAGAAAGAAGAAGTATCTACCCACAAAAAGGAAGGGCAATGAAAAAAGAAGGAAGAACTTATTAAATCTCTCAGTAAAAATGTTTTAAAATACACATTAGAAAGAGGAAAATAGGAATGAAACAGTAGCCTGGGAAGAGTACTTGAGTGATTTTAAACAATAAATTCTCACCCTTCAGATATTCCCAGGGCCAAAGATCCCTCACATGACTTCTTGAGTAGCCTCAGCACAGACTGCATCTCCTATTCTGCAGGCTGCTGCTTCATCCTCCACACACTCTTTCTATCTCATCATGCAACACTTCCAACAACCCCTGGAAAACAGACTGTCACACACTCCCCACAAAATCCCAGAATAAATCTTCAAACAAATGTGGAACTTCTAGAGAACTTTTTGCTGCTCTCACTTCTTCATGTAGTTAAGAAGGTCAGATATTTCTGGAATCATCAGAGGAAACAACATGTGTCTGATACACAAAAAAATGACATTATTAATTGCTGGGGAAAAAAACCACCACAACAACAAATTCAAAAAACAAAATCTGTTTCTACAGGTCATTTAACAATATTTTCTGGAGATCTGTCATTGTTTTTTGCCATTATTCATCGTGATTTGATGTCCCAAGGTAACAGCAAAGCATTTCACAAAGCACCCACACCACTGCAGAAGGCCACTGTTGTCCACTGCGTGCAAGGGAGGGGAGTCTAAGACCCATTCTTCTGTTGGACGCCATATTCCTTGGGCAATGCCTTTCTTACAGCCTTGTTTTGCCTCTGCAGTTTGTAATAGCAGCCACTCCAGAGTCTCTGCTGAGTGGAAAAGGCTTCCTGAGCCAGTAGCTCCTGCTGTTCAGGTCTTTGGTGACCAACTTTGCCCTCTGTGTGAATCAGTAATGGTGCTTTTCCTGTGTGTAGCTCCTGGGGCCTTAAGGGCTCTGCCTCCCACAGATGCTAGCTCTGGATCCAGGCTCGTGTGTTTCAGTACATGTCATTATATGCATTGTTTCAGAGCCATCCATGTACCAGCCCTGAAATCCTAAACTGAATATCCTAAACAGAGCACAGTATGTGGGACAGTGTGGAAAGCACTGGTGTTTGGATTCTTTGAATGGGCAAGACTTTGTGATGGCTGCTCTGTCATGGGGGTGAAGTTAAGCTACAGTGGTTTTGGCCTACTTAAGTCTATCATTTAAAGCTTTTAATTATGTACGTAAAGCACATAAAGCTTTATAGATATTTTTCGCACAGATGTGAACTTTCAATATATTAACATATGACTGTGTTCCAAAGAGGGACACAAGTGAGCCTCTCAACATTTGCTGAATGCACACCAAAATTTCAGTGAACTCAAAGTATTCTACCACGTGCCAGAAAACAAATGGGCTCATTTATTGTATATAGCCCTCCCAGACTCACACAAATTCAGCACCAACTAAAGCAAAGTATTAATGGTTTGGGTGTTTTTCATGGAAAGGAGAAGTGACTTACTGAATTTCTGAACATGAATGAATCTTAAATATGAGCAATGAATTACAGTACACTGCTGGAGGCCAGGCAGTGGTAGTAAACACTGTCTGCTCAGGTAATCACAACTTGAATAGTAGTGGAAGTTAGCTTAAAAAGAAAAGAATCTACCAAGTTTCTAAATCCTCTCTATAAAGGTCCTGCTTTGCCCTAAATCCATACCTGGTAAGCTTTAGAAAAGTACTGCTCTGGAAAAATAAATAATCAATTATTAAATTAGTATGAGGTGCATGCCACAGGGGATTATGACAAGAACTTTATCCTCTTTTGTACCATGTGTATCGTTAAGCTAGCTAGATAGATAGATAGATAGATAGATAGATGATAGAGGTATAGATTAAATATAGATGATATAGATAGATAGATAGATAGATAGATAGATAGATAGATATAGATTATAGATAAACAGATATAGATAGATGGACAGACATATGCAGTGAGAGCCCACTGCCGACATTAGAGAGGTAACGTTTCTTTTCAGTGGGGCAAATTAAATGAAGCACAAAATTTCCAGCTAGAACACTGAAGAGGAAAGTGTTAAAAGCCTTTCAGATAATTCATCACAAATACACAGATGGAAGGAAATCACAAATGCAATGAGAATACAACCAACAAAAAGTGAATGTAAAAAATGGCAAGATTCTGTTGCCAAAGCAGAGATGATGTAGCTCCAGAAAAGAACTCTTTATATGCTTAAACTATAGAAAACAAAACTGTTTGTATACAAAGAGCTTGAGAATAAAATAGAGGTCAAATGAAAAGAAGCTAATGCAGTTCACAATAAATTGACAGCACAGAAAAGTAGGTCTACAGTTATGGTTTTGAATTCTCCTTTTAAAAAATTAGGGAATTAATGAGTTGTCTGAGTGAAGGGGCCTGATGATTTCAATTTAAAGAAAATGCTGAACTATATTAGCTTTGAAGCACAAACAATGTTACACTGATGACTGTGAGTTGGAAATTAGGGATTATCTAAAGCCACGGTTTCTTACAAGACAACAACAGAGATATGTAATGGATGTGCCTCTCAAGTGCTTTGGTGTGTCTTCATGTGCTGCAGGGTCAGGGGCTACTTTTGTGGCCCGTGAATAGCAGAGCGTGTGTGGACTTATGTTTATGATTGAATGTGCCTAGAGGAACCCAGACACAACATCCCACATTCTTCCATTTAATCTTCTTTAGTTTTTGATCAGCATTTACCTTCAGCAATAGAGCATTTTTGTTAGAAATCATATATATTCCCATGGAACACTTCTGTTACAGTCAGTCTGTGATTTCTAATGAAAAAATATATTGTGAAAATTCTCAAACGGATCAAGTCTTCTTCAGACAATGATGGGTTCTCTGCTTATCAAAAGTAAATTTTTGAACTTTTCAAGACTTACTGGTCACTAAATTAAAATTAAATCACTTAACACTGGAGTTGTTTCCTTCAGATGAAGACAACCTTTGCCAGGCTTATCTTCATCTGAATACAAAATTACAATATTTTATTAGTATTTTGATCACATTTTTCAAGTACAGGCTTGAGTACACACAGTAAGAGACAACAGTTCAAAGGAAGTTGCAAAACCATTTGTAAAAATGCCGTGCTTTTCACTTTCTGTGCACTTTCTCTTTTTTCCTATTTCCTCTAGTTCAGCTGCCATCTCAGGATGCTAAGAAGTTTAAGTCCCTACGGACTGGTGCAGTTATTCTCCCACCAGCTCCAATCTCCAGATCTCCGAAAACAGGACATTCTCAGAGTCAGATCCTCTATTCCCTCCTGCCTGGTCTATCAGGAGAGCATCTAAAACCGAGCTGTGTCTTACCTGCTATCCCAAACCAGAAGAAATCTAACCCTGAAGAGGAGCTTGAGAAATCAGTTGCCAAATCAGATGCTGAAAATTAATTCATTACAGTGGCCTAAATTAGTTGAAATATGTCCAAGTGGCTGTTTAAAAGATAACTTTACGGTTACTGTTTAAAAGATAGTTTACAGTTAAATCTCATTAATTTGCACTAATGATACTGTTGTGATCTGGAACATAACAAAAACCAAGATAAGATAGCACATAACAAAAGCTGCACTGTGTATGTGTGTATATGTATGTATATGCATTTGCGTTATAGTTTTCATTCATGATGAAATTATTTAATCAACATCTAATGTGTAGTAAATTTATTTTGTGAATGGGACCCACCCTCATAACATGATTTTGTTGCAGCAATGTGCTGTTAAGCCTTTCATAGAAAAAAGGAACAAAGACTAAGGTTTTCTGCATGATTTAAAAGTTGAAACTAGGGAAACAAATTGACAGGGCTTCTCTGTAATTTGTAAATGCAAAGGTGCTGATTCTGATGCTGTGTGCCATAAAAAGAATCTTTTTAAGACTGAGAAAATAAACTCAAAATAAAAGGCAGCTTTAGCAATTGAAGTCTTTTGGCTCTTTTGTTTTTCACACATTTTCTAAATTGTAAGTTTGTGGGTTTTGTGAATTCAACAAGTTAAAAAAGTACAATGAAACACTAATTACTGCAGAACAGACAGACCTTTAGCATGTACTATTCAAAACTGTTCATTTCACAGACAGATTTACGTCTTATTTAATTCTCCATACTCCTCAGTGACAAAAATGCAATTGTGTACTGTTATCTTTATAAAACAAGGGTTGCACAGTCCTTAGTTTTAGGCATTGTTTCACTTTGATCACTGAACTGGAGGAAATTTTAACTAGACTGCTGTTCAATCAAGAACCTTTACGAGTGGTATAAGCCTTTAACTAAACATTGCACAAGACTGTCCTTTCCTAGAAGCTAACACAGATGCCAGCGTTTGCTTGCTTCAGGGTTCTTATCTAAATCTTGCTGCAATTGCTTTAGAGGCTTCTCCACCTCTGATTATAGAGGGGCTGTGGGCTGGGGGAGGTTGTCCCTTTTTGTCACATTTCTGTATCACCACTTCTAGTAAGTCGGTCCAAAATTAGCTCTCCATCAGCAGCTCGTTCAGCAAGGACATGGCACTTCTGCTTATCTCTAGATAAATGTCCTATTAGCTGTACAAACATTTATTTTGCTGTGTCACAGTAAAAGACAAACCTGACCTGAAGAAGAAGATAATCATGTTCCAGTAGCTGCAGTTTCCAATTTCCTTGCGCTAACGACTGTAAACAGGATGGCTGGTGGCTGTCACAGACAGTCCCAGAAAGAAAAAAGCAGAGCACAACAACAGCTGCTCTGATGCAACACAGGGAAGAGGGAACTTTTGCACGCAAATAAAATAATGTTTTATTTTTAAACATCTCACCCAAATGTCAGGGTATAAAGCTCAAATTCAACAAGTGATGTAAACATCTGGCTTCTTGATGCAAACCATAAGATTAAAAAGCTCATGTGCTTGGGCCTTCCAGACAACCTACTCCCTGAGGCTAGATGCAAAAAACACTGCATGACAGATGCATGCACTTTTAAAGGAAAAATCAATTCTGGCGTGTTCTTTCTTTGCACCTGAGCCATCCTGTTCAGGCCAGCCTCACTGAAAAGTCCAGAATTTCTCCTGCAGTATAGCAGACTGGTATCTGCTCCACAAGATCAATGGCTTAGCTGCTCTCTCTGCTCTGCAGAGCCCCTGACCTTCTCTGCTTGAAACTCTACCTTTGCAAATCCCAAAATCTCTGTTCTGACTTATGCCACTTTGTACCTGTGTGGCCTCACACAATAGACAAAGGGTTCATAAGTTATTTCCTAGAAACATTAAAGCTTCAGCGCAGACTTTATGCCACCACTTGGTAATAAGAAAATGGTTTTGGTTTGCACAGCTTGCACAGACTGCACAGAAGAGAAGAGAAATCTAATTCCTACAGCTCTGACCGTAACAAGAATGAGGTTCATCTTCACAGAATGAAAACCTAAAGTAACCGTTCTGGCAGAGATTAATTATCTTTAGTTCAACAAACTGATTGGGAATGGGTACAGCATGTGGAAGTGAGGGAAGACCAAATGGCACAACAAGGAAATCCCACTGAGGTCAAACATTTGTAACTCTTTTGCCACATTAGCCCTTTTCAGTGGGTATGGAAACCATGCCTTTAGCTATCTACTGGGATGCCTCAAAAGAGGCTGGTCCCATGTTGCAACTCCAGATTCTCCTGAACAGAAGGGGATCCTCATTGCAACTGCTGGATTTGAGAGAGGAGGTGGATCTCTCTCATTTCTTGCATTACCCTGCATGTCCAGGGCCCAGGAGTCCTGGGCTGCCCAATGGCTACCATGAAAGCTGTGGCAGCACTCATTTTTTTGCCAGCTGCTGTTCTGTGCTGGAGAGGAAGATAGTCTGTGTTGGCTTCCCACAGAAGTTTGAACAAATTTAAAATGTTTCCAGTGTTACAGCAAAAAAGAAAGTGAGAGAAATTCCCCTGTGCCTTAGGCTAGACACTTCCATTCCCAGAAAAGAAGCACTCAGATTTCTGGTTTTCCTGTTCAGCAGTGTTTTGTTAAGGCAGCATGAGTGAACAAAGCTGAATAATGAACAATTTCTGATCAAAGATAACACTGTCTTTATAATTAAATTCCTTTTAAAAAATGTAAAATTTCAGGTACAGTCACTTGACACCATGCATGTTACCACTGTCTACACAATATACTTGTGTGACAGAAAGCAGTCACTTGGTGAATTTTTCCTATCATTTACCCTTTTGTTCCTCATCTTATTCTCAGAATTAACATTTTTGAGGGGGGTATGCCACCCAAGAAGGCTTTTTCAGGAAAGGAATGCAAATCCAATTGCCTGTTCAAAGGTAAGCATAGAATACAGCTCTTACCTGAACAGAGACAGTCTTAGGAGCTGGAAATCTGAGTTAAGATCCAGCCCACTTTTCTAATGTGTTTTTTTCTGTAGACTGCCAATGAGGAAGGAGTTTGTGATGTACCAAACATAGATCTCTCAAAAATTAATTCTCATAGAAAGCATTAAAAATTATTCTCAGAAACATTCCCACCAGAAAGTATGCTTATCTTTTGAATTTGGTTGCTAAATTCTACAGTAAAGGAACATGACAAATTAAGGTGAAGTATTTCACCTTCAATGGAGAGCAGACTGTTGACTGCAGCATACTGCATGAAAGCTAACAAATGAACCAATACCTACTTAAGCTACTCTGACCTCTTGCTCAGACCTTTCCTGGAAGATAATGGCAGGGGAGACAATAAAAGGCTAACATTGTTGATTAGCAGTTGCCAAGAAATGTCTGGTCGGTAGGTCATGACAGATTTTTTTCCCCTCTGTCTAATGATTAAATAATCCTGGCACATTCTTCTCTGACACTAGCTGAGTGTTTATTCACAGAGTGTGAAGTATTCAGGTGACTGCAGACTTCCAGCTTGGCACCAGAAGCTAAGAAAATATATATGCACAAAGGAAAAATTTTCTGAACAAAACACAATGTATGTCCTAACTGGCATAGGCTCAACATTCCTTATACCATTCCTATAATTTCAAAATGCTTTTAAAAGCAATCTTTATTCCAGTGGACAATTTTCTTATACATTCATACTGAATGGACTGGTCCACTCTACCATTAAACTGTGCAGGTGATAAACCTTAGTCGATTATTTAAAACAGAGAAAATCATTCACATGTATTACAAAGGATTGCCCACTATTATGATGATCTTTCAAAGGCTGTTCTACTGCTGAGCAAAATATCTGATGAGCAGGCTAATTTTCTTGTATAAATACCTACAGAGGAAGCTATGTCCTCTAAAATTCAGTCCTAATAAAGCATTTTAAACATCTCTACCACTGGCAAAGGTGGAGATCTCTGTTCCCTCATCACTTAACATACTGCATTCTGCTACCATCACCAAAGGATTGTCTGCACAATCCATATATTTTTCCGCTGCAAAACAACAGAAGCATTATAGCTACCGTTTTAGCTAGGGACATTAAAAGCATATCAACTTTTCAAATAGTTGTAAGAGGGCTTAAAAGAGCTCATGTGGTCGTACTGTCATCATGGCTCATCACGCCTCTTCCTCTGCATCAACATCTTCATAATTACTTAGGAGAATACTGCTAGTATACATTATTTATCTTTGTATTTTAAAAGTGGAAATTTTTTTCTCATTATTTTCATAGGGTTTTCTGAGAATTCAGAGAATCATAGGAAATTCCTTAGATTCTGAGATTTTTCTTTGCTGGCCCTATTTGTGCAAAAGCTCACCATTAAAGGGAGGAAGTTGAGACCAGTTTGTCCAGTGTCCAGCCTCAGAGCCACCTCAGACCAAGGGCACAGATAAGTACTTGATGTAAAGCAGTTAACACGAAGACAAAAATTAACCCTATGCCTGTCAGGGTCCTAAAGTCCAACTTTTCCTCACAGACAGCCAACACTGGCAAGGGCTTGCCTGATGCAGCTGCTACTGAGCTTGGCAAGGTCACACAATCACAGAATGGCTGAATGGTCCAGTTAGAAGGGACCACACTTGGTCATCTGACCCAGCATTTCTGCTCACTTACATTTCACAGCTTTCTGTAGTTAAGTTTCCATTCCCTGTTTGTGATGCTTTAGGGTAATTGGCATCATGGTGTGACTTTCTGTGGCTCTGGAAACACTAGAAGAGCCAGCAGAGTCAGGGGTATGTTCATACCTGTCTAAGAGCATTATTTGACTCTACACACATGTGCCTTCCTGCAACTTTGGACAGGTTTCTATGCTCAGTATGTGGAATTCCATCCTCTGGAAGAAGAATGTGACCGAGCTTCTTGTATCACACAGGAGCAGACTGAAACTGTCTGAACACACTAATGCACTAAGAAAAGGCTTGGTCCAGCTCTCCCAACATGCCTCTGTAGCCATCACCACCACTAAAAAAGACCCCACAGTCACAGCTTTTCATTTCAAGATTACATCAGGAAGATTAGTCAGTGAGAGTAGAACTGAGGAGAAGGGGCAGGAGAAGCAGATCCCCTTCTCATACACAGTGCCACAAACATCAGCTATACTTTCCTACTGTCCATCTATTGCCTTCTGTTCTGTTGGGGGGTTTTATGCCAAATAAATTTACATCAGGATTTTATTGTTTTCACTACTGCATATATACTTACTGTACAATTAATCAAATGCTGTATTTATAGGCACTTTAAAAGCACAGCTAAAGCCTCTCCTATACGGTTCCTGATGCAGACCTCATACTACTTAGTTTCAGAAATGCAAAAATCAATGTGTAAGGACTTTCAGCAAAATTACTCCTTTACTGGAGTAGTTCTTCTTAATTCAGACACCACCTTCTTTCTGAGGCAATTGTTACACACAATAGAAAGAAATACTTTTCCAAATTCTTCTTCACAAATAAAATGTCACTTTACTGTCAAATTTATCAACATGTGTTTTCAATATTGTTTTTGTAGATGTAAGATCAGCACATGTCAAACAAAGGTAAAAAGAACACTGTAAAACTGGCAGGAATCAGGGTATTTTTTATGCAAATAAAAAAAATCAAGTACCAGTTTTTGCATGCTTCTGGTGTTTTCTGGTAAGGTGACAGACAGGAAGATAGTCTGCTTTCACAGGGGTTTTATTTTCCTCTCAGCTTTCATGTGATGATAGCAAATGGTTGCTAAAATCCATAGAGATCTCATAGCCAATTGGAGGATATATTTATATGTTCTAATGAAATTAAGCACTTGACAAAAAAGGAATCATTCCATAACTGCAAACTTCCCCATAGGTTAGTAAATAGTATTAGCCCACTGTCACATACAAAGAAACTAAGGCAGAAAGATTAGACAATAAATTTCCAACAGTGGCTTCTTAGAACTGTGGCCAATGGCAGCTAACTTGAGTGCTCAGTGTTAAACCTCCAAAGTGTGGCTTATATATTTCCTTCTTACGGGAACTTGCTTTGAGTGTTCTGTATTTATGACAATCAGGTGGAGGAATGCAGGAAGCAATTTAAGGGCTGAAACATAAAGATGATAAATTATTTTTCTCAGGGTACAGTGCAGAGAGTCAGAGTCTGACAGCAGAGCCTGACCACTGGCTATGCTTATTCTTGACTAAAAGCCACCTTGGCTAGCTCAGCTGCAAGGCTTCTGCTGGGGAATACATAGTAGTCACAGACTGGAAAGCAACATTACTCCTGGCTATGGACAGTACACTCTGGGAATCTTAGCCTGGAACCACAACTTCAGAGCAGTAGGAAAGAACTGGAAACAGCCTGTATCTTCAGAAAAATTAAGTGGAACCTTCTCTTGGCAATTACTTTGTGTGATTACTCTCTGAGCTAGGAAAGGCACAGAGCTGCCAGCTGAGACTAGCTCTTTGTCTCCTTAATATTCCTTGTCCTCTCCGCACCATAATCTCCTTAGATGATGGAAGAGAATAGGCAGGGTTTTTGGAGTCACAAAACCACTTTGCCCTCCCAAACTACAGAAGAGAGACTCAACAAACTAATCCATAAATACAAATTCCAGCTGCTCTCCTGACATGTTTTGTGAACCCTAACTGAACCCATCACGTAACACTCATCATCACAACAGATTGTTTTGTGTCACATTCCCTAGCTGATCCAAATTAAAATGCTGCTGCCTTGTAGTACCAACCATGAAGCGACGGCAGACATGGTACCTGTGGTCAGCACAACATCTCTTGGGCAGCACCCTTTGGTAAGCACCTCAGCACATCATATTTTCATCCAAAAAAAGATGCTAGCTGAACAGCACTTGAGAATGCACAGCTGTATTGACAGCTTCATTATAAGCAAAGGGATAAGGGCATGGTAAGGTTGTCATGTTCTCTATTTATACCAAATGGAAAACTCTTACAGTAAAATCTAAATCACAAGTTTATTTGTTCTTTAACTTGTCTTTAAGATTAAAAAGGTCAATGCTTACAATTGGCTTCTGTAAGCTGAACCAAAATCATCAATTCAAACAGAGAGGCCAGTGGAAAGCTGTAGGATGAGTTCAGTTCTTACTGACAGACTCTACTTTAGGCACTAGGCTGGTCTGAAAATTTTCTTGTGTCACTGTGCCAACCAAATGATATGAAAATAAAACCCGCATTAGCTAACTCCCTTGTTTAACATTCTAACTCCATAATACAAGTTTGCTAATGCAAATTTTGGGCTAAAATCAATAATTGGGACAGTTCAAACTAATAAGTATTAATTGCTTCAAGTGATGATTTAAACTACCCTAATTTAAAACATGAACTTTTTCTCTGCACTAGATGTCACTTTTTCACGGTTTTCTTTTAGTACACTCTTACACCAGTAAAAGCTTTAGTTGCCTCCTAGCCCGTCTTCTCAACTCTGTCAAAACATCAATTCATACGCATTTCTGCAACATTACAATCTGCAAGAGCGTGATAAATTCTGTATTCTACACATCAGTTTGGGCGGGGGTTTTCTGTCGGTTGCTACGCATAACCACGTTGCATTATTTAACTAAGTAACAATATTACAGTGGTAGCCAAGTTGGGTTTTTTTTAATTCTAAACATTTTTTAAGAAAAAATTAAATCCCTCAGCTGACTGAGGCTGAGAGATGTCTGAGATCTGTGCCAAAATGTTCTCTAAATGAGGAGACCTTCAAAGAAATGCCACCACAAGTGTGACCTACTTCCTTTCAAGCATGTCTACCAAGAATTTCAAACCTAGAGTTAGTCAGAAAAATTGTCTTTCAAGATATTTTAAATACATTTTCATAACAGAAATCAAGTCTCAGGTCAAAAGTGAATTTTTACAGAGAAGAACATGCTAGAGGATGGCCAAAGCTCAAAGAGTGTTTAACATGCCTACTTCCATAAAAGGCAGTAAAAAATGTTTCTATAAATATATCAACAACAAAATGAGGGGTAAGGATAATCTCCATCCTTTACTGTATATGGGAAGAAACATTGTGACAAAGGAGAAAACAGAAGAGGTACTTACTGCCTTGTTTGTTTCTGTCTTTAATAGCAATATCAGTTTTTCTTTAGTACCCAGCCTGCTGAGCTGGAGGACAGGGATGGGGAGAACAATGAAGTCCCCTTAACCCAAGGGGACATAGTCAATCACCCGATGCCCCACAGGTTTATGGGATTAGATGAAACTCACCCAAGGGTACTGAGGGATCTAGCAAAATAGCTCACCAAGACACTTTCTGTCGCTTACCAGCAATCCTGGCTAACAAGACTGGTCCCAGTTAACAGGAGGAGAGCAAATATGATGCCCAAGTACAAGATAGGCTGGCAGGAGGATCTGGGAAACTAAAGGCCTGTCAACCTGACCTTGATGCTGAGAAGGTCATGGAATAGGTCATCTTAAGTGTCATCACACTTACAGGACAACCAGGAGATCAGGCCTTACCAGCATGGATTTATAAAAGGCAGGTCCTGCTTGACCGCCTGACCTCCCGAGGAAGAAGCTGTGGATATTGTCTGACTTCTGTAAAGCCTATAACACCATTTCCCAATATTCTTCTGGAAAAGCTGGCAGCCCATGGCTCAGACAAGTGCTCTGTTCCCTGGGTAAAATCCACTTGGATGGCTGGGCCCAGAAAGTACTGGTGAGTGGAGTTACATCCAGCTGGTGGCTGCTCATCAGTGGGGCTCCCCAGGGCTCAGCACTGGGGGCATTTCTGTTTAATATCTTAATCAATGATATGGATGAGGGGATTGAGTGTGTATCCTCAGACAACACTAAGCTGGGTGTGAGTGTTGGTCTGCTGGAGAACAGGAAGGCTCTGCAGAGGGATTTGGACAGGATAGATCTAGAGGCCAAGGCCAATGGTGTGAGGTTCAACAAGGCCAAGTGCCAGGTCCTGCCCTTGGATCATAATAGTCCCAGGCTGGGAGAAGAGTGGCTGGAAACCTACCTAAAAGAAAAGGACCTGGGTGGGCTGGTGAGAGCAGCTGAACATGAGCCAGGCTGTGCCCAGGGGGCCAGGAAGGCCAATGGCATCCTGGCCTGGAGCAGCAATGCTGTGGCCAGCAGGGCCAGGGCAGGGATTGTCCCCCTGTGCTGGGCACTGCTGAGGCCACAGCTGCAGTGCTGTGTCCAGCTCTGGGCCCTCACTGCAGGAAAGGCCCTGAGGGGCTGGAGAGAGTGCAGAGAAGGGCAATGGAGCTGGGGCAGGGTCTGGGGCACAAGTGCTGTGAGGAGCACTGAGGGAGCTGGGGATGTTTATCCTGGAGAAAAGGAGGCTCAGGGGTGACCTTATCACTCTCTACAGCTGCCTGAAAGGAGGCTGTGGCCAGGTGGTGATTGGCCTCTTCTCCAAAGTAACAAGAATTTGAATAAGAGGAAACAACTCAAAGATGCACCAGGGGAGGTTTACATTGCATACTAGGAAAAATTTCTTCATGGAAAGAGCTGTCAAGCATTGGCGCAGACTGCCCAGGAAGTGGCGGGTCACCATCCCTGAGGATGTTTAAAAGCAAACCTTAATGTCATACTTCATGACATGGTTTAGTAGTAGACTTGGTAGTTCTGGGTTAACAGTTGGACTCAATGATCTTAGGGGTCTTTTCCAACCTGAAAAATTCTGTAATTCTTTAACATTTTTGATTAGATAACCTTTTGGATTTCTTCAAGAGTCTGAATTTTGCAGGGGAGTATTCCTTTTTTCTGTTTATGGGTGACTCCTGAAATCTGGAGCACTGATCCTCCAGCTGTTATCTACATAGTGGGATGAAGAGAAGTAAGCCCTCAATGCCAACAACACAGAGTAATAGTGATGTACTGTTGGAAATTATAACATGTGAACTCTGTAAAAAAACCATGTCACAACATTAAGCACCTGCAATTAGTTGCAGTGTACCACGTCACTCTATTGACATGCATTTGTTCGGCATTATATTTTTGGACTAAAATTTGTCATTTTTAAACTGATGACCCAATCTTCCTGGGAAGATCTCCCAGAATGTGTAGTTTTGTCTGAGCAATGACTAAGAAAACAGTGAATATGAGTATCTGGGGATGTGGAGTAGTTTGGTGTGGTTTTGTTTTGTTTTTAATGGTAAAAGAGTGTCAGCTGAATGTTGAATATGCATCTTGGAAAACACAAATGGCTATCTCAGATCAGCACTTAATTTCTGCTGCATACTCTGAAAAAAAGTCACTTGCTTTATAAAAATGGCATAATGACATTCACTTATTTTATTGGTGCTTTCAATAGATTAGTAATATACATTAAATTGAAAACAGAACTTGGTTCCTGAAGCTTACACTTTTCACCCCAGCTTCTGCAAAGAGGAAATTGTATGGCCTAGTTCAACAGAATAGAGAGCAGAGCAACAAAATGGAATTCTGTGTGATGAGCTCCAAGTCCCATGTGTCCACACAGAATCATGCTGGAAAGCTCTTGCAAGGGGGAAGGAAGGAACTGAGGAACAACCACATGATGCCCTGTTTCCAAGGTGAACCTCACAATGTGATTACAGTTAAAATAAGAATTTTCAGGGAGGTATTCCTGAAAATAGGAAAGCATTCACAGAGTAGTTGCGAGAGCAACTATTGCATGGATCCTAGGTGACTAGCAAATAAATCTGAATAAAATCCATGAGAGATAAGCAGCATAGTCTCTGACTTGGTCTGATTATTTTTCAATATCAGCAGGGTTATGCTTCCTACATACAAAGAAACAAGTACCAGAATCAAGTTTCTGTTTCTGTATTCAAAAATGGGAACCTTCTTTCCAGGCACACCCAGAGACGCTTATTGTTTCTCTTCCCATTGTCATCCTAATAGAGTCTCTCCCGGTGGATTCCTGGCCACCTTCTGCAGTGATCTGGATTTTATACCACCTGTCCATACAGGGCAGCACCAGCGTAGCTGGCTTAGACACCACCCAGAAGAGTTTTCTATTTACACCCAAGCTGTTTAGCATCATACAGCTATGCCACAAAATGCCAGGACAATGCTAACTGTTTTGACTTTCTGGGAATACTTATGCAGTTTCAATTAAGATCTCACCAGTGAGTACTTTAAATAGTGTCTAGCAGGAGTTTAAGAAAGCAAGCAATTAATACATTTATGAAAGAGCTCAATGTCACAGGGCAGCAGGGCACATGACAGTAGTCTCTGCTGTGATTTATAAAAGGGCAAACATTTAGGGTGTGGTTCATGCAGTTGGTTTATACAGAAAAAAAAAAGCAAATTCCATTATGCAAAATATTCTTTCACTTTGCAGTCGGCATAACTGGAAATACAGCTTGTGGCAAAAGCCAGCATTGTCTCAGACTGCATCCATCCTCTCCCAAGCTGCAGGCAAATCTTTTGCTATTCATTCTTGTTCCATTAGGCTCCAATCACACTAAAGTGCATCTTTTATACATAAGATTTGGCTACTTATTTAACTGTTTGCAATTTATTATTCCCTCATATCAAAGTAGCACCTAGGAATTCCAGTGAAGATTTAAACCTCATTGTGCTTCTTACTTTGCAAATAAATTACAATAAATAGACCCTGTAATCCCCAAATTTATAACTGAAATAAGCAGGCTACACAGAGGGGGAAAATGAAACTGTTTTGGTCAAGGTGTTACAGCAAAGATATCTTAGTTGGTTTCTCGATTCAGCCATGCATGATGCCCATTTGCAGTTAATTACTGAAAATTGTAGTATTCTCAAGTCATCCATTAGTATCAGTCACTGGCTATCTAACATACAGAATCCTTGTAGGGCTGACAAGCCCTTTTGAACAGTCACTATTTCACCCTAGGAGGGGATTGCATTTTAGCAGTGGATAAAGCATAATTATCACACATGCATGATTCCTTGGACTTTATCTAACTATTAACAATTTTTAAACTAATGGCAATAGCCCATGCTCCTTGAAATATATCAGCAATGTATGTAAATTAAGAAATACATGCTCTTTCAGCTTAATTCTTTTGGAGACTCTTTTACAGAGTGCTATTTAGTCTTTATTCAAAGCATCTCTCACCCTTCACCTCATTCCTGTTACCATTTTTAGAAGCCAGAGATGTAAACACATTGTCTAAAATGAGAGATTTCAAGGCCAGTTGAAAAGTGCAGCTGTTGGAATTCTTGCATATGCTTGTGTAAAATGATTGTGGAGGAACATGGGGCCAGTCAGAATCAAGCACTGACTTAGCTTCAGATATTCCAGTCAATTCTAAAACAATGTTTATATCACTCTGGGATGCAATTGCACTGCAAAATATATTAGTAGATAAGTGCAGCAGGACTGTCAGAACCCTTTACGTCTTGTGTCACAAGAGCCTCAAGATACACTGTGTATCATGTTTGTTTGTAATTCAAAATATTTTTTTAGAATTTTGCAATCTTTTTCTGAGCTCATTTACACTCCTGAGTTGGGGATAAAAATTAAATACATGCTAGACTCATTTACTGTAATGCTTATATGGGTGTTTCTCTTAAAGAACATTATGAGAAGTAAAAAGGAAATGCCATAATCAGCATGCACAAACATTGAATGATTTAATACGGAAAGTGAAAATACAAATATCTTTCTCCCCAAATACTTCTTGGCTTCTTTAAAAGAAAGTCTAATTTGTGTCTGAACAGTATTTATAAAGTAGTTCAAATGTTTCTATTTTTTAAAAATAACAAAAAAATATATCTTTATGTTCTCCAATGCTTTAGAAAAAAAAAAGTTTCTCTGTCATAGGGTAGGAGGCTTAAGGTCAGTTAGAAAGTGTGGCAGCTGCTCAACAACTATTTGAGGTGAATTGTAGACAAAAGTACTTTTATACATGGAAATTCACTCCTCCCATTTCAAACCAGAAAAGCAGGCAAGATGCCAGAAGCTACAGGCTATGAGCATGTTTTGAAGGGGGAATTCACCTGCCAAATCATGAGCTCGTTGAGCACTGCACGACTTTCTGCACTCACTCTTCCAGAATACACTTTGAAACAGCTTCTGCCTGTGTTGCAGCCTGGAAAGATTAGAAACCATAACCTACTCCCAAGATCCTTCCCTGGACTTTTCCCACCAATGTTATTTGAGTGTGTTCTGTGTCCTACATAATAACATTTTCATTCATGCAGAGACTCCTATCACACTACACTGCCCACAGCCTTTCTTAACATAAGATTGAAAAGTTTCAGAAACCTCTATGACAGTTTTCTAAACTACACTGACTTCAGTCCATTCAAAACTGATTTAAGGCCTGATTTAGATGAACCAGTGGATAAATAAAGTGGGAAGGCAGAATTCTTGCTACCAATAATTATTTAACCACAAAGTTTAGATCAATGTTTCTATTTAATTTCTTATCTGTATTTCATGGGCTTGGCATTGAATTGTTTCAGTGACATGTAGTAGTCTGTCTGCTGAAAATACTACCTAGGTACAACTTGAGAGTGGTCCACAAAGTACACAAGGAGAAAGCACCAGCTTTTCTTCTTTCTGATAATACATTACACAGTTGGAGTAAAGCACCATCCTCATTACCCTTAAAAGGAAACCACATCAGCATAACTTCACCTTAGCTTCACTGGTTTCCCAGCATTGCTAAGTGCATGAACAGTGTGTGCTTTCCAGTCTTGTAGAGGTATTAATCAATAAATTTAGAATATAAACTCTGTACATTGGACAGAGGCTGGAGAAGTCATGTCACTGGCATAAAGCACTACCAAAACCGTTGCATTTGTCTTTATAACTCAAAGCTTCCACAAGCCTCCACAGCATGCAGATATGGCACTCTTCCAAACCAGGAGGAAAACTACAGAAAATGTTGCAGCGGGGTTTTTCCACTTTTTTAACAATTTTTATCTTGGAATTGAGCACTATTTTGCTCTTCCTGTAATCTGAAGCAGCTGTTTGTTTTCTCAGTTGTCAGCCACAGCTAGCATGAATACAGAGCTGTATGAAGCAGGGAGAAGGCCTGGAGCACTTCTTTAGAGCAGATTCATTCTTCTGCTTTTATGCCATAGTCAAAGCAACACAAAGCAAGGTACACAGTGGCATCTAAGAGAGTTCTATGATCATCAAGAAGTGCAGCCATGAAAGAAACCCCTTTTGAAACATATTATTCCAGTGGTATCTTGTTTCATTATAGCTCTAAAAAAAAACCCGGCACTCTTTGGAAATGCGCTGAATGTGAGGAAAATGGAACATTCTTCCCCATCTGCTGGAAATACTCTAAAGTAAACAAGGGTGCTAAGTACTGGGCAGAAATACTGGAAGTAATTTTTAAAAATAACAGAAAGTCAGACACCAATGGAGGCCCCTGGTCATCCGCCTAGGCTTAGCACTGGAAAGAAATTACTGTTTGGGAAACTAAATCTACAGATAGATGCCAGATGGCTAATCTTGGTTAGTGGAGAGCACAAAGGGCTTTGCTTGATGATCAGGTTTAGCAAAATAACAGATGTCCCAAAAAAATGAAAATTTTACATATTCTGTAAAGTCTGGAGTCTGTGAATTTATACATTCTGGCTCACAAATTGAAACCTTTATTTAAATGCAAGGCCTTGCTTAGATGTTGGCTGTTGTCTAGGAAATACAGGCAGCTGGGAAAAGCTTTAACAAACTTGTACCTGAGAAGAAAGGTGCAGGGTTTTACTCTACTACTAGTATACCACAACCAATTATACGAAGATGATAAAATTATCCAAATTCCTCCTGGTGTCATTAGATGGGCTAAGAAGCATTTCCTATACCTACATTAGACAAAACAATGCTTGCTATACCTAAAATGGTCACCTAATACACCTTTGAAAAGCCAGCAAATACTATCAGCAGTAAGAATTCAAAGTGAGCTTGGTAATATAACACACTCATGACAATTAGAGAAGTATCTTTGGTTTCACAGAAGAATCAGTTATATGCCCATTGTACTAATGTAACCAAAAAACAACAGAAACCCCAGAGGTCCTGGCATAAGAAATAGAGAAGGTTAAAGGTTGAAACTTGGTGGGGTTTTAAAGTAATCTATTGCTTAAAGCAATTTATTTGAAGCATTATTTGTGTAATGTAAACAATAAATTTCCTTCTTCTTGTAGTACCTAAAATTTATACAGTAACCTAATATCATTGACAGAGGCACAATGTCTTCTGTATCTCTTCAATAATCTTGTTACTTGTGTTTTCCTCCTTTTCACCTTGACGGATTTTCTCGCTTTTCACATAACCTACTTTGTTGTTACTATCAGTGATTCTTTTTTTAGAACTAGGGTTTGACTCAAATAGGAAGTGGATTCGCTGCGCTTCCCTTCCTTTCAAGATGTGTGTTGGCCAGTCATGTAGTTGGCATCCTGTCTTTCACCATTACACTGTAGCTTCATTTCATAAAGAAATTGATGCTAGTCTTGTCATCTCTGTTTCAAAAATCAACTGTAATTGAAAAGACACACATTTTTTAAAATGTACCATTAAAGGCTGAAAATGTAGAGGACCTCTACTACTGTATTTGTTTACAGCTTGGCTATAGTGCATCTACTCATCTGAACAGTCCATTTTTGGAAAACTGAAGATGAAAACTGACCTTCTAGAAGACAATGGAAAAATAACTAACTTCATTGAGTACAGACTTTCCCTTTACTTCTTCTTTTATACATTAAGCTTTTCCAAGAAAATGCCTTTTTTTCAGTCTCCATTTGTACATAAGCAATATCACAAAGCATTATTCGGGCATTACAATTTTTGTTCACAAAACAGATTAAACTCCCTTGCAGAAAATCAGTTCTGTCTGCCAGAGGTTACTTTTTTCGTCTGCATTTGGGCTCATCTACACAACAACAACAAAATTCTACAAACAGGCACAAATAGATCAAATTCATTCAACATAGATATACTGCATTAACAATATCAAGCTTTATACAGCTTAAGAAGGTTCCTGCTGAAGTAAAGACTCTTTTACCTGACATAGGCTAGATGTATCCTAGAAAACTCTTCCTTCTCAGTTAATCATAACAACTTATGAAAAGGAAAAAACAATACCTTTGTGTCTTGAAATAACCTTACTTTTGTACCAATATTTTATAAAGTTTCTGAACAGTTCAAGGTACTTTCACAATGATCCTATTTTTCCGTAAGCAACTCAAAATGTCTTGACTGTTTTAATTAAAAATCGATATTTTCTTCTTATTGATTTCTGAGTACCAACTTCTCTTAAGAGCACAGTGACAGTTTTTAAAATTTATTTATTTACTAAGTCTGAATTTCATCCTCCCTAAAGTTATTTTAGAAGGCAATACTAACATCACCCTAAGTATGGGCTATAACCTCTAAAATCTTTTAACTTGTTTATTAAGTCAGATTTGAAGTTTCAGATAAAATAAGATAATTCTCATGAAAATTCATTATCTTGAGTATTTTCTTGAAAATCTTTGCTCATTCATGGTACTGATACTTTAGGCTCCAAATAAATAAAAGGGATTAGCAGAGGTCAGCTGAATTTTGCAGAATTCAATAAGGGAGTCCACACCAGCTGTTACTGAACTCAACAGCAAACACCTATTTATTTAAACAAAATAATAATTAGGGTTAATATCAAATCATATTTGTGTTTAATTTTCTAATAATGGCTGACAATTTAAATCCTCAGAGAACATCTTTACCCTACAGGGTCACTAATAAAACACTCACTAGCTTTGGTGGTCTAGACTTTCATCAGTAAGTTTCACTTCATGGATCAGGAACCAAATCTGCCAGCCCTTAATATGATGAAAATCTAGCTGTGATTCTTCAGAATAATCACACCACCAAGATAACATCACATTACTACTAATGAGAACAATGGAAACATACTGGTCATGTTGACCCTGACTATTTTGAGGGGAAAAAAGCAAAACCAAGGAATTCTAAACTATGACCTGAAAAGCTTCTACTTGTATTTTTTTTTTCAATAATATTGGAATATTATGTTAGCTTACATTCCTTTTCTCAAGAAAAGCACAATTGAATAATGAACAGATAAAAAAGTTGCTTCTTGAGCTGGCTGGGAAAACACCTTCTTACAGCATGGCACATGCTCACAATGATTAAAAAAAAGTGTGTCAGTTACAACATTAGAGCTATTAAGTTTACCGTGTGTGAGTCAATAAACCTGATCCTGATCTGGATCCAGCTTTGAATAATTAACTTCTTCCTGCCTGCAAAATTCCTCTACAGAATCAGCTGGATATAATTTGAGACTTCACATTTTTAAACAATTGTTACATTCACTCCAGACATGGCTGAATTCAATCATCTGTAAAAGGGACTTCTTACACAGAGAAATGAGACTGAACTTTCTTCAGACTTTCAGACTTTTTTCTTAAGGCTGAGGACAAAGAATTGCTGCTTATAGAGAAAAGAATTGTGTGAACACAGATAATAGCTCCCTCTCATCCCTCAGATACAAGGGTCAGCAATTTGTCAAGGATTATATGTCAGATTGTGTTTTTCTTTTCTAACTCAGTGGTTGAACTTGCTGGAAGGAACTCAGCAGGAGCCAGGAACTGCTGCTTCCCAGGGGACAAGATCCCACCACCATACCGTCAATAGCTCATCTGTATGTGAGGTACTAGTTTCACATAATCACAGAATCATTTAGGTTGGAAAATGCCTCTAAGATCATCAAGTCCAATCTTTGACCGATCACCACTAAGTGTCACAAGCACTAAGTGCCATTTCCAGTTATTTCTTTAACACCTCCAGGAATGGTGACTCCACCATATCCCTGGGCAGTCATCCCAATATTTATTAACCTTTTCCATGAAAATCCTCGTCCTGCAGTCCAGTCTGAACCAACCAAGGCACAGCTTGAGACCATGTCTTCTCACTGGATGCTTGGAGAAGAGACTGACCCCCACCTGGCCACAGCCTCCTTTCAGGCAGCTGTGGAGAGTGATAAGGTCACTCCTGAGCCTCCTTTTCTCCAGGATAAACACCCCCAGCTCCCTCAGCTGCTCCTCACAGCACTTGTGCCCCAGACCCTGCCCCAGCTCCATTGCCCTTCTCTGGACTCAGCTCAGCACCTCAATGTTTTTCTTGCAGCAAGGAGCCCAGAGCTGGACACAAGACTGGAGGTGTGGCCTCACCAGTGCTGAATACAGCCACCATAAATTCCTAACTCAGGCACTGAGAATAGCACCTTGTTATTCACAGCATCCTTTTCTCCCCTGTTTGTACCTGCTCCTAATACTTCTGCCAGTAGCAAGGGTTCCCCACAGTCACAGGCTGTGATACCAATCTATCTAACCAAATTTGCCTCTGGATGGTGAGACATGCCCTGGACAACACTGAATAAATTCAGAAGCAAAAGTCAGGGAAAAGAAATGTAGTGGAAAAAGGTATAAAGAAGACAAGGCAGGAAAAGAACAGCCTGACACTTAAAACACTGCAGGAGATCAGGCAACTACCAGGTCATTCCTGAGAACACCAAGTGTTCTACAAAACCCTGAGCTGCCAACAATTTGCAAAGCAACTTTAGACCATGGCTTAGACAGCATTTGAAGAGCTTTCCCAGAACTAGGAAGGGTAACGCAAAGGCACTTATAGGTAGCTTTTTTCAAAATGACATATGGAATACATCTTTACACTAAACATGGAATCACTCCAATGGAGATGGAGGTTATTGTGAATGTATTGCTGTATTTCTAGGAATTAATGGTCATCTAAGTCTGTATAAAGTAGGTATGTTATCAGTGATGCACATTTAAATTTGTAATAAGGTATGCATAAATGTAATATTAAAAAAATCAAGAAGGTGTGTTGAATACATTTCAGTAATTCTGTAAGTAGTAAATGCATTGGACAGTATATGGGCTAATAGCCTGAACTTTAGTGATAAGTTATTGATTACCATAGAATTGTAAAATAATTTAGTAAATAATTTAGAAAACAAACTCTGCAAGTGCTGTTGATCTACCCATCTCTCAAAGCTTGTATTACTCACTTTCCAGCTCATGGGAGAACAGTGAACTCAACACATCCAAAGATGAAGTGATCGAATTCCACACTAGAGTTTTTCAAAAATTTAGTTTAAAAGAACCTACATATATCTTCTATACCAACATGCTACATGCTGACATGGATGCAATTTACATTATGAAGCTGACTAGAAGCTTGGAGGAGAATATCAACATAATCTGAGAAATTTTCATCATATCCAATGCATTAGAAGTAATAATGACTCCTGTTGAATCAAGTTTATCAGGCAATAATGAGTGATATATGAATTTGTAAGCATTACTGAAACACATTTATTCATATGGTTAAGGACTGCCTAAAAATTATCCTGATAGTAAAAATGTTAATGCCTCTTCTGATTGGTGAATGAATTATTATTTTAGTTGATATTGATTGTCACAGACAGTCATATAATAAAGTTCAAGTAATATGTAATAAACTGTAACTTTGGAAGAAATATTAGCAAGCAGTTTCATAAAGGATCTGTTTAAAAAAGGCACTGAAATATGAAAAGTTTATATCTCTCAGGATATACTGATGATGATGTGACTTGAAACTGATCTTGAGTATATAGAACTCTTCAAGAGGATTCTCCCACTGTTTAATTAACTGTAGACAAAATACATTTAAGTAAACCCTTACAGAATGAATGACAAGTGGCTCCAATTACAGAATAAAGGAAAGGCAAAAGGAAAAAGACAAGAAAGTAAAAAATAAATGAGCAGACAATGATAAAGTAAAGAATGATGGCACATCAGTCTATGTTTATGCAAATAGTTTGGTGTGTATGTTACATCTCTTACCACAAACATTTTTCTGCCATTCTCATTTATCTTTTAGGACCTCTGATTCTGGGGAAGATCTACATTTTTTCTATACTTTTGCACACCAGCAAGACAATGTACTCCTACTCCAGTCTGGGAATTGTGAGTGAGAGAGAGAACAAAACGAAAAAGAAATCACAAAACATACCAAACTCTGTTCTTGGAAGTTAAAGTTTGATTACAAATATTCATAACAGAATTTCAAGTAACAATGACAATTTCTGCATTGGGGCCTTGGCTCTAAAAAGAATGCTTCAAAGATCAGTGAAGGAGATGCTCTCAGGCTAGGATTTGCATGTCTCTGGCTCATCTCTTAAAGCAATCTTTCAGTGCTATTGGCATTATGGAAGAATTTCAATACTGACAAACTGGGCTTGATTATGCATGACCACCATTTTGTTTGCTAAATTCTGATTATGAAGCACTTGTTGTGCCATGGTGGTAAGGAACTCTGTCACTTTTGATTTTTGGCAGAATTTGATTTGTAATATAGCTGAGTGATAAATTGAGAACAAAAGTATTTTTAGGCAATTAACCTTCTCCTAAAATAACTCTCAAAAGGAATTATTTTGACACACTTATGCTGGAAAACTTGTAAATACAACAGGTATTCTGCTAAAGGGAGCAGAAATAACAGGAAACAGATAGATGCTGGAAAACTTGTAAATACAACAGGTATTCTGCTAAAGGGAGCAGAAATAACAGGAAACAGATAGGAAAGTACATGAATGTGAGTTTGGCAATGGCAAAGGACAAAAAGAGCAAAATGAGATAAAGAAAGGAAAAGCTCTTAACAAATGGTAAAGAATGGTAAATAAATGGTAGGGTAGTGGAAGAAGAGAAGATAGATCAGTAAGACCATAAATCTAAAATACAAAGTAGATCCTCAAAGGCAGTGAAATATATGGGGCAAAGATTTTTACCCATCTCTTTGCACCATATATGAAGTGACCACATAAATTGGCTAATACAAATCATTACTATTTCTATTTCTTTGACTTTAGTGAAGTTTCTTAGGTACTTTTTCGCTCCAGATATTTTTTGAGTCTTGTAGGTGATGGAAGCTATACTCTCTCTCTCTCTCTATATATATATATATATACATATATATAGTATATTGTCTCAGCAATTAGAAATTATTACCAAAAGTCAATCTTCTCCTTTGTATTATTTCGTTCTGTTGTTTACTTTATGTGCTATACAATTCCATGTAAAAACCCCTACATTACTTTCTGCATCTCTTAGTTGCTCGTTTACAAGCTGGTATGTTGAATTTTGTTGCTGCTTTTTCAGTTTTTCTTTTTCTGAGGTCTTCATTCCTTCATCAAACAAAGTTATTACTCTTTCTCACAAAGCATTCACTTTGGTGACATTATCAGTAAAGTGCTCAGGACTGAATGTATTTTACCATGTCTACATTGCTCTGAATAGCATTAGCCAATTTAACAATAAGTCAGCAGTCAGTGAGGAGTTATCTAATACTAACTTAGCTTCAGTGTTAGTGATGAGAACATACTTCCCTGTGCATTCCACAGTCTTTACTTGTAGCAACAGGCTCAAGCCTTTTGTGTTTTCTAACAGTTCAAGCAGAAAACTTGAAGCTGTCAAGGCCTCTTTTTTAAAACGCGTCACTTCAAGACAATTACCTCTCTATCACTGATGATAGTTCTCTTCCTGGCAATCAAGTGGTATCTCACTGTATTGATTTCAGTGGCATAGTGTAGAACACTACGTATAGCATGGAAAAATACAAAAAGAACTGGTCAGCAGCTTGCCTGTAGCATATTTCCCCTCTCTAAGGTACATATACACTGTTTCTTAAATATGTCTCTACCATCCTTTATTGAGAAGTCACAAGCTGTAGTATCAGAAAGCTAACATTTCCAACCACAGCTTAAATCATACACACTCTTTGTGTTTAGAGTATTCCACTAAGACCAGCTCTCACACAGACATGTTTTAGCCTTAGTCTGGAGTGGCTATGGCTAAATGGAGTGTGCAGCACAGATTTAGGCACCCCATGCTGTGCCTGCTACACTCTGTAGTTGAGGACCAAGAACAGGAGCTCTATTTGTGATTCTACACCTTGTATGCCAGTCATCATACAACCTGAAAAGGCACGTCCATGGTGCTGCTCTGCACCAACTAGAATCTTGTTACAGCCGGCCCAAAACTCAAGGCAAGGCCTGGATAACCATGGCCAGCACTAATTTGCCTGACTAGAACTGTTCCCTTACTCACTGCAAAGGACAGAAGCACCACCCACATGTTTTTCATGAGGTCAATATCAGAAAGGAATCCACAATTACATTGATGTAAGACAGACTGGCTTCCCATAACAGAGCAGACTGAACAACAGCCTTGGTTTCAGAATGTCTTTTTCTATTGCTAGCATGCCTTTTGTCCGTCCAAATAATTAGGCCCAGCTCAGCTGTTCTTCACACATAACTTTATTCTATGCATAGAGTTCATTACTTTGGCAAAAAAGTAATGACTTATATTTTCTGGCATATTTTTTATTAGCTAAACTGCTCATAAACTGCTTTGTGGCCAAGTAGGAAACATAATTCCAGTCAATCTGAGATGTCATTTTCTTTTTAATCATCTTCTGCTACTCTTAGTTGGGTCTTCTTACTCACTGCCCAAGAGTTCTGCCTTAAGAACACATCCACATTCTCGTCTGCGTGTGCAGAATTACTCCAAAAGCATTTTAGCTCTAGCAGCTGCCAAAAGCATACTAAATTCAAGGGCAGCTCTCTCATGTGGTGTAAGAGATTGCGGCATAACATCTTCACCTCAGTTCTGAACAAGCATTTCTTCTCAGTGAACTGCATTGCTCATTCTGACTTAACCATTTTCCATGTTTGATCAATTTAATCCTTTACATTATTTTTATCTTCACTGAAATTTAATATTTGTTTTCCTTTTTTCTGATCTAACCTTTGGTCTTGTTCCTCCAGTGAAGACCAGACCAGTTTTTTTCTGATTATCCTACCCACTATCTTTTCATAAAAAACACCTCCTAGCAACATGTTCCATCAGTTAAAGCTTCCAGTCTAGGTCTAAAATGTCATTAGCTCTAATTTCCACTGCAGAAAAGCAAACAGATTGCTAGGCACACTTCTCCGTGAGATGTGCCATTAATTTAAAGTGGGCTACAACATTCTTTTTTCTATTCTACATGCCAGGCTGTATTTTCATGGTGTTATTATTCTTATTCCTGAGAATCAGAATGAAAGAACTAGGTCAAGCCCTCTTCAGCAATCCAAAGCTTTCCTGTCACACGTGGAGGAGTCAGTTATCCCCATTCCTAGCTTCTTCCAATAACCACAAGATTCTCCTGAAGTTCTGAAGTCCTGATGAAGCCCTACAGACCTTGGCTGAATTTTGCAAGGTCTTGTCCAGAGTCTCAGGTTTTATGCCCTTTTACTGGGCATAGCAATGCTAAGGAATGAGGTCAGTCCTGTTGCAATATGAATCACTCACTCTCTTGTAAAGAGATGCCATCAAGCACCCAGCTGTACATACGAGGTTGCCATGACTGCTTGTGGCTCAGTGAACTGTACTTGTTTGTCACACAAATTGCAAACACCTGCCAGCTCTCAAAAAGAAGCAATATGCTCCCATCTCCCTCAAGAGGAAGTAGTGATTTACAAAGTCCATTTTTTGCTGCCACTGAGCTACTTAGGTTTGGTAAGTTAAAAGGCTGTGAAGTGCTGTAACTGTCACTAAATAATTTCCAAAAGTTACATCAGCCATTTTTTTTTCCTTGCTGCTGTCTCCTCCCTACCTCTTCAGAGGACATCACCATGACTTTTTGACCTACGAGTCTGTGGCTTCAATGCAACAGTCTGCTACTGTTCTGACCACTCGGCAAAGGGGGAAAAAGGTACGCGACTCTTCTTCATGTCAAAGAACGTTAGACATTGGAGATTATAAATTCAAGCTCAGGAGAAGTGACACAAGCTGAGACAGTATTATCACTTTGGCAAGAGGCTCGGATGTTTTACTGAACCTCCCAGGCAAACAGTTCTACATAGTGATTCACTCATCTCACAGAAAACGTCTGGGCACGGGTCAGAACGTCGCCATTAAAGGGTGTTGTTGTTCAGCTTCTCCCTTACTGAGAGAGTCTTTCCCAACATCTCTCTTCTGAGAGTCATGCATTACCAAAAAAAAACCATGTGTAGTCAGAGTGAGGAATCTTTTCACAGCCCTGATGTTCCATGTCCTTATACTAAGATAATAACACATTCCAGAAAGATTTTTCCTCTCTGTGGCTCACCTATTGTAAGATTCAGTGGATTATGTAGACTGCAAATTTTTTCACAACTTGTTACAAAATCACTGAAAATATCCACAGTGTGGTACAAGATGGTTCCTCAGCAATCTCTAACAGCTTCTGCAAAAATATCTCTGCTCCCACAGTTGAACAGCTATCAACCTTTGCCAACAGCTACATGTTTTTCAAGTGTCAGTGCCCATCTCCGCACTTCCAGGCTGCCTCCTTCTTTCTGGGACTGAGATAGCAGAGGATGTGCAGGCATGCTTCACCAACTGATATGCTAACTGTGTACTACGAGAGCTTGGAAATATCCCACATAGCCCTGATGTGAGCACTATGCAGTGTGAATAAGAAGAGGATAATTGATAACAAACACTTTCCAATTCCTGACAACTAGCTTTCTTTTATTCTTGCCTCATATATTTAGGGAATATATGACCAAACAGTTAACTAAATATATAAAATAAACAGTTCATATAATTCTTTATTCAATGTGCAGATTAAAATGCTTGCTGGCAGGAATATTTTTAACATGTGGTCAGAATTTTTTATTTCTCTCAGTATTTGGAAGTATAAATAACTGTTTTTTATATTACCTATAAACCAGTACTATACTCCATACACAGTACAGTATAAAGCCATATAGCATTAGGGAAGACTATGAAACAGTAAATCAAACTAGAAAGGAAACAGGAAATCATCCATGTGCAGAAAGGCCACTTCACAACATGTTTGAACAGCTTAATTCTCTTCTTTACCAGGGATCCCAAAAGTCCTGAATCTATCCAGTGGCAGCTGTAATGCTATTAACTTTTTATCTGCTTGTGCCAGAAAATGGTGTCTAAGAACAATCAGATTTTTAGCAACTAAATTGTTCATGAATAAATGGTACTCTGTGTCAATACAGAAAAGTCAGGTACTGTTGCAAGCAAATTATTTTGTTTCTTGACACAACTTCAGATATGTGTACATAGTTTTACACTGAGTCCATAGATAGTCTGTGAAATACACAATCTCTTGCTTATTTGAAGAGTTACAATGCATGTCATATCTAAGTGAAGCCTGTCACAGGACTGGTTTTGAAGGGAGATGGAAGGGTGTTCTACAAGTTCTGGCAATATACCAGGAATCGCTTCAGGCTATAGGATTTCAGAGTAAGAATGTCATAAGAGGCTTTCTGCTGGCTGGGGGAGGGAGGAGAGTGAAGAGTCTACTTCTGGAATGTCTACTTAGCAGCAGAACTCAAGTGATCATACAAGAGACAGAAGACATGCTAAAACAAGAGGAAAAACATTTTTCCGGTCCTTCTGGTTAGAGCCTGGTCCCACCTAAAGTTTTGTTGCCAAAAATTTATTTTTTGAGGATGCTGAAACAGGCAAATCCATACATATTGAAAATCACCAATTATACAATCAAACTGTACTTGTACAGTCCCAAACTGTAACCCAAAATCGATGTAGACACAAATATAAAAACAATTATTTGGTGAGAAAGCAAAAGTGACCAACTGTTATGCTTTTGTCATACTGAAAAAACTGTGAAACTTATTCTGCCAATGTCATTTGTCCTGATACTTTAGGAAGGGTTTGAACAGCAAAATTCCTGTAGGAGAAAATGGAAAGGACTGAGTTTATTGAGTGAAGACACCACCAATGGGAGAAAACAGCAGTACCTACAGTATCTAAGGTTACTAGACAGCATCAGCTGCAAGCAGGGACATAAAGTAATGAATTTAATCTGCAGCCTAAATAAATGGCCTATCAGAAATTATGTAAATACAGACAACTTTGTTGTTAGGAAAGCAGAGCAACTAAGTGACTGTTTAAAAGTGTCCCTCCAGCTTTACCCTGTTACATAGAAAAAACAGAGCATTTTCAGAATTAGCAACATTTTTGTTGGATATTAAGCCATCTGAGACAATACACCAAGCATAATCAGAGACTGGTACTAAATCCGTGAGAAACAGACGATGTTCCACTGTCTTTCCCCAAAATTCCAAATCTTGTCTTATTAGCAGCTCATGTCAGTGCCTGAAACAGGGTATTGAAATAGATGGCTTTTTTATCTAGCCAATCTGCCCACTCATCTAATGATATAACTAGTAGTGTAATATACTTCATATCATATTTGAGCCCAAATATAACTTAAGAACTAAGGGGGCAGAACCCTATAGCATTAAGCAGAAAGAAACTCGGGCATGCATCAGTGATGTCTCGTACTTTCCTCATTAGGAACAGCCTCTTTTGACACTCCCAGCACCAAGCTTGTGGCGTGGCAGTGTTCTTACTCATGAACAAGAAAAAAAATTAATCTGGAATGAAGAAAGCATCTTAGAGCACACTATTCTGATTTACACAAATCAGAGTTACTGAATGAAGAAATGTCCAAGGATAAGGTGGGTCATGATCATATTAACGATCTATATTGAGGACCATTCCTCAGCAACCTTTCACAAACACCTTTCTCAGGGACTGGAATCCTGACCGATTTGCAGGAATTGAAACATCGAGACTGCCCTGGATCGCAGCGCTTTGCTCGCACAGCAGCTGTTGACAAGAGCATTCTCCAGCCGCCCGTACTCCCAGGGGAGTCTTGCGAAACACCGGGAAGGCCGCTGGCTCCTCAGGCCTGCTCAGGACAACACCCCCGCCGCGCCGCCCGCGCAGGCCCGGCCGGACAAAGGCCGGAGAAGCTTCCAGAGGCCTGGCCGGCTGCGGCCCGGGTAGGATCCGGCGTCCCGCGGCCGCCGCCCAGAGCTGGGACACACCTTGATGGGACAGCCCTGCGGGGGGCGTCGGGCGCGGCGGGCGGAGGGGCAGGAGCGCCGCGGGGCAGGGAGCAGCGCCGCCCCCCTCGGGGCCCCACTGCCCTCAAGGCCGCGCCGCCCCCCCGCCCCCTACGCGCGCCCCCCGCAACCCCGCGATGCTGGCACCGGCCGCCGCGTTACGGGAAGCCCCGCCCCTTCCTGCAGCTCCGCCTCTGTGATGACGTCACACGCATCGCGGGCCAATGGCGGCGTGGGTGGAGGAGGAGGGAAGGGCGAGCGGGGGCTGGGGCGGGGCGGGAGCGTGACCGGGCGCGGGGCCGCGCGTGCGGGACGGCGGCGCGATGGCGCGAGGCGGCTGTGCCGCTATTTAGGGGCAGGGGCCGCGCAGCGCGGGCGGCGGCGCCAGGTAAGAGTCGGGGTGTGCGGTCGTGTGTGGGGGTCCCCTTTCTCTCCACCTCCCCTTCACCGCGTCCTCTCCCTGAGGGACGTCCGCCGGCGGGGGCCGAGCTGGGCCGTCCTTTTCCTCCGGGCCGTGCGCCTCAGGCGGGGGCAGCGGGACGTTCGTTCAGGGCTGACCGCGGGACGGGACGGGCCGGGCCGGGCCAGGTCGGGCGGGCGGACGGGTGGCAGTCTTGCGCCACTCGGCTCCCGGGCCGATCGCCAGCCGTGCCCCGCGGCGGTGTCTCCTCTCGTCCAGCCTCCCCTCGCCGGCGCCGGCGGAGCTGCCCGGCCGTGACGCTCAGAGCGCAACGTGGCCTCGCCCGGGGCCGCGGCTGCGGGGCCTGGGGGTGCCGAGCCCCGCGCGGAGCCGCTCCGCCGGGCCCCATCCGCAACCCTGCCCTCGGCGTGGTGCGGACGGTCAGGCTGAAGGTTATCTGCGCCTTCCCCAGAGCGGCGGTGGCTAGTGCCGGCTGGCCGAGTTGGCGAAGGTGTCGCGACCCTCGCGGGACTCGCATCTGTCGGCTTTTTCGATTGTCACATAAGCGTGGCTGTGGCACCGACACCCATTTCCTTGATGAAGAGATTTGCGTTTTGTTGCCGTCACCTTAAGTGGTCTGCTCTTGTTGCCTGTAGATGGTAGAAGACTGCTGTCCTGAAAGATACGCACACTTTGTCTTGTTGCTGGTCCAAGCAGTGGAGGGGATTCCCTGAGGAATTGGGGAGGAGTGGGTACAGTGGCCGTCTGGTTACTTCCCATGTGGTCCTGGGCGCCAGTCATCCCTGTAGTGGGGCTCTGATGCTTTCTCTAAGAAAAAATCGGCATCGTTATTTTCATCTCTCGGATGATGAAACTGAGGCACAAAGGAAAGCAGGCTGCCAAATGTTTTGGCAGGATTGAGGGGAATAATTCCCAGTCTCAGTTTTCATGCTTGTTTTAGGCTGACTAGAGGTTTGCCAGCTGGTGGCTGCTTGTTACTGCTGAGGCATTCTGAAGGCATAGTTCTACACGGACTGTGTGGGATTACAGCTCTGTCATTAGTGATCTGTTCTGTCGCAGAGGGGGAAAGGGAATCTGCAACCTTTCCAAGAGGTTGGATATTATTGGGAGTTACGGTCTTTTCTGTTACACCCTCTTTTTTATAGAAATATAACATTTGTGCTTCCTATATGCTGTTACTTTCAGAGGCACATAGAATATGTTCAAAGCATGTAACTTCTGAACAGATTTATCGATATGTTGGTGTAGCACAATAAGAATGTAAATGTGGATGATGATAATTTGAGATTACTTCCTAGAAGTTGAACATTCAAAGTAATTGTTTGGATGTTGTTTAAATGTCTGGAAATGCGGTGCTTCAAGTAAAGTCAATAGATAAATATTTTTGGCAGAGGAGAAAGATAGATAGTCACATCTGTAAGTGAGTACAGCAAATGGAGATACACTTCCCGTGCTGCTTGTCTGGAGGATTAGCATTTGCACAGTTATGTGAAATTAAATAACCTTTTTGGCGGTTTTTTAAATCAATTGTTCTTTTATTAGCAAGTACTGTCTAGGTTAGAGAAGCAGCACTGCTTGTGATCAGTCTGGAAGGTTTGATTTCAAAATGGAACCACTGAGTGCTAAGACATTGCTTTGTATAAATTAATTTGATTTTTGAACTAAAACTACTTGCTAGCTGTGAGAAAATTCTGAACTATTCCAGAGAAATGGATTTACAGTTTTAAAAAGGTACCAGAAATAAATCAATTGTTGCAAGCATTTGGTGCCTCTAGTTAGGTATTTCAGTAATTTTAAGCTTTGTACCTGTTTTGGTTTTCTTTTTTTCTTTATATTTTTTGTTATGAGTGCCCTACCAAAACTACAAGGATGAGCCTCCTTCTAGAGGCAGAGGAATAAGTACAGTAGAGAAATTACTTGCTTTGATGGTGAAAGAGGTAAAGATGTCATTTGTATATAGCAATTTTAAATACAAAAATGTATTTCAGAATATTCTGTTCATGTAATGTTACATAATGTTTTCAAGTTCTTCTCTTAGAGGTGTCTGGTGTTTTTTGAGTCTCATAAATATTTCCAAGAAGGAAGTAAGCTTGGAGGAAGGAAGGAAGGAAGCTTAGAGATTAAATACGCTTAATTAGAAAGTAGTTACGGTTTGAGTAATCAAAATTCCTTGAGGATAGTTGCAGCTTTTAGATGGCTTTAAGTACAGTCTGGCTTGTTATAAAACATCAAGCAGCAGCTGCTTTGTGAAGCATCTCTGGGTCTGTCTGCCTGAGCTGTGTGGATTCCAAGTGACAGATAACTTCTTGAAGCTATAAACATAGGTCTTCTTCTTTTTTTTTTTTTTTTTTTTTTTGAGGAACTTCTGGAAATCCATTATCCTGAAACCTTTGGTCTCTTGTGATTGATGTGATAATGAGCTTTAATAGACTGAACACCTTCCTGTGGTGGTTGTGGTGTTATCTATACTTCCTGGCTTCCAGGCTGGCTTTGCTGGCAAGTACGTGTTATTTTAGCTATAGTTTTTTAAACTGACATGGTGATTTGTAGGTCACTTGGACAGGAATTGTGACTTCTCTGAAATGGAGAGATAACCCATTATGTAATGGCATATCCCTGTGTTCATTTTGGGGCAGATCTCATTATTTGTGAAATAAGATGAATTTTTAAGATTTCTCTCTTGCTCAGAGTAAGTAGTGATGCCTGTTTTGCACGAGAGCCTGATACTTCTTTACAAACTGTTGGTCACGAGTTGTTCTTAAAACTCAGCATGTGCTTCTTTGTGCATATAAGTTGTGATCTTAGGGTTGTTATTAGCTTTTCATTGACGCTGCATGAAGCATCAATTTATGGATCAGACATAAAGGCTTAGTGCTTTTCTTTCAAAATGGCTGCAGGATGTGAAGAATAACAAAAGTCCCATTTGATTTGGATATTAAATGGGATGATCTCATGGCATATGAGTTTTATAAGTCTGTCTTTACAGAAATAATAAAAAGCATTTTAACTTTTTTTCCCTCTTTGAGATAGTTTATTTTCTGTGAGTTAAAGACTGTTATCAGCAGCATTCTAGATTGACCATGTTGGTTTTACTCAGTATTTTGATGGATTTTGATCTTTGGCCACTAAACCAGGAGAACAACCTGGCACACTTCTAAAGTCAGTTTCTTTCCCTGTCTCCCTTGCCTCTTCACTTAGTGATCCACAACAACTGCATAGTATAAAGTGTTGGTTTGGCTCTTTGGTTTTGTTTGTTTTTAAAAGAAGACATCTGAACTGGCCAGCTGTTTCAGTGTTCATTCAGCATTGGGTTCAGCTTTCACCTTAGATGTATATATGTATATACACTGTACCAGTCAGTAAAACACAGAACTTGGGTTAAGCTGTGCATAGTGTTTGAAAGAAATTGAGTTTTCTGTTGTCTAGACTAACAGCTTAGTCTGACTTGAAATTGTGAATTGTGTACAGTTAGTGTTTAGCATTACTGTTGAATGATGGCACTGTCTTTTAAGGTTTGATGTTGTTTATATGCAGAGTTTCTGCATTGTCTTCACCTGAGCATTTTTACACACTCAGATAAGAAAGCACCAGTTTGCATAGAAGTATTCTCCTCATTCTAATATGAAGTACGGCTCCTTGTTTTGTTAGTTTTAAGTCCCACCATTTATTTTGGTTTTCTTCATTTCCTTTATGGTTTTCAGGTAGGCAGGGTGGATGGAAGTGTCTCGTGTAACTCTGGATCTTTCCCGTAGAACTAAATTTCAATTAAGAATCAGTCTTGTAAAAGCCAGAGACACTAATGTTTTTAAAAATAGCACACATTAGAAGGGATTGTAATAGCCCCTTTGTGGGTTTAGAGGTGTGTAGCTTCAGTCTTCTTCAAACCGTGTTGATCATCAGGGCTGGGGGTGAGCAAAATGCATCAGAGCAGCCTAAAGCAGGTACGTGCTGAATTGTGGCATGGCTTTGACACTGCGGTTTCAGCTGCTTGGTTCCCATACTGGAGGGGGGTGGCTTTCCACGTTACTCTCCTTTGCAGGTGATGGAGCATGAAGCTCCATTCTCCTGCCTTTCAGGAGCTGGCTGCAGTGGAATTGAGTAGTATGATTTGTGGAGGGCTTGTCTGCTCCCTCAAAACAATTGCTAAACTTTCCAAAGTGCAAAGTAGTAGAGATTTGAACTTCAGTCTCTTACATGTGAATGAATCTGCTTGGAACAACTGAAATGTTGTTTTTCAAGTCTGGAAGACAGTTGAATATAGAAATGGCATTTATATGGAAAAATATAGTAATTTAATTTTAATTTACTGTGGAAAAAATCATACTTTAGGACAAAATGTGTGATAATTATGTATTATTGTTTACTTAGTAAGTTGGTTATTGCTCTTTATATATTTATTCTTTCATTTGCTTTACAGTATGTTTTTAATAACCTGAGCCATGCTTAATAACTGCTGGTGTGAAAATCAGTGAATAGTTTTGTGGAACTGTTGTTTGACTTTAATAAATAATGACCCAAAAGAAAACCAGTAACTTTGTAATGATGGAATAGCTTAGGCGACCCTGCCATTACTCTAAGGTGGCATGAATCATGATGGCAAGTGAGAGAGAAATTAAAAACTTTAAAAACTTTTCTTTTTACATCTGTTTCATTCTTTCCCCTTCAGTGTGAAAGGCGCTTCTGCTGTTGTTTTGCAGCTTTTGGCAATTAGCAGTGAAGCAGAGCTCCTGTTTCTTTCCACCTAGCTTGTAGTTGCCCTTAGGCTTCTGATGAATTTCAGATCTTCTGCAACTCAAATTGTTCCAGTTAAATAATTTAAATTAATCTTGCTTGAGATAACAGATCCTAGGGTCTGTCTGTAGTAGAGCTCAATGGGCTTTGGTTAACAAGCAGTATTCTGGTAAGTGTTAGCACAAGTCTAGTCATTAAACTAGATCCCTATGTGCTGGTTTTATTTGATGATTTAAACTAAAAGAGACTACTCTTTAGAATTTGGTTGTGTTCACCGTGCAAATTTATAAAAATGTGTTAAACTAGTTGGTGGTTTTTTTTAATTTAGAAATTCATGTGTGGGTAGAAACCTTATTTTTCAGATATTGCTCACTTTACTGCCAAAATAAGCAAGAATCAATCAATATAGTTTTTTCACTGTTCCCTTGAAATAAATATCCAAACACACATTGCATTTAAAGCACTATAGTGGTTCTTATATCCAGCCCAGTGTGAGTACTTAAGTCGAACATAGAAAAAATAAATAGCTTTTTGCTTCTCAATGTCATATAGCTATAGTCTGATGACAAATGACTTATTTAGTCAAAAAATGAACTAAAACTTCCAGTGACAAACAAATGCTTGTTGATATATTTGTCAAGTCTTTCAATTACCAATGTTTCTACTGTAAAGTTTCTATACAGGAAATTTTGGTGGGCTGTGGGTAATGAACTCACAAGTATAGAAGCAAATAAAGATACTTGGGTGATTCTGATGGTTTTTATTTTAGTTCTAACTGAAAGACACCTAGGTTTGCAAACCCTGCAAAGACTGTGCTATAAATGTTTGAGATCTGCTTTCATTTAGTTGTTCATAGAAAATAGAGAATTGTTCATAGAGAATAGAGTTGTGAATAGAGATTTTTCTTTACATTACACGGTTTATCTTGATTTGTAAAGAAAAAATGGCTTAGTTGTGTTGATGTGTAAGGAATGAGGTTCTTGCTTGGGGGTGACACATGCTTAAATATGTGTCTAGTTTTACTTATATATATATATAATATAAGTGTGTGTGTTTTGTGGTGACCTTGTGTCTGTCACTATTATGAAGTAAATTACATGCAATCAAAGTAAAAGGATGTTTGCTGTCATAAATTGAAGTTTCTTCTGATAATAGTAAGTGGAGCTTGTGAAA
This sequence comes from Setophaga petechia, assembly GCA_024362935.1. NCBI lineage: Eukaryota > Metazoa > Chordata > Aves > Passeriformes > Parulidae > Setophaga > Setophaga petechia. Next base: position 4,883,852 of record JANCRA010000004.1, on the reverse strand, counting down.
TTTCCTGTCTAGAGAATAGTGTGGAATTCCCTTAAAATTTTTAGCGGGTTTCCTTTTATGGGACAAAGCTCAGAATACTAGTTTCCAAAGAAGTTCTGTCAGGTTAGTGAAAATAAAACTTCAGAAACAATGTTGCAGTAGGCCATCTCTCCTCAAATCTTAGTAAACCTAAAGAGCCTGTGTTAAGTTTCTAGGTGTAAGAATAGCATGAAGTCTGCTTCTAGAAATCAGCTTGTGAACTAAATGCCTTATTTCACTAAGCCAATCTACCTGTTCCTGTAAAGATGCCTAAATGCAGCTAAAAATAATATAGCTTAGTAGAGAGTGGTCACTTGCTTTTGGTAGTTTAGGACTGCTTTAAAACTGTGAGTTGAGAAAACCAGAACACAGAGTGGCTTCATAACAATGGGGTGTGTGAATGCTGTGTGAATGCTTCAGTATCTCTGAAGTGTTTTCTAGAAATGTCAAAACTTGAGAACGAGTGGGCTCTGTTGCAATACAGAAATAAATATGGTGTTACAAAAGGTACTCCAGCTTTTGGGGAATTGCAAACTCTCTTGTAAAGTTTTGAAGAATTAATTAGTGCTTTTTCTATAGTAGACAGCAGTTCTTGATATGGAAGCATTGTGCTTTGTAATTCCTGAGTGTATTTTAAGTCACTCTTGTGAATGAGACACATGGTTTTGTGGTGAGTTGTTCTGAACCTTGTCTGAACCTTGCCTGAAGATCAGTGCCCTTAAAAGTTAGGTAAGTGTGAAAACCATAATCAAATTCATAGGGTTATGTATTAAAACCTGAACCACACCGTTACACCTTGTATTCTAACTGAACCTCCTACAGAGTTACCAGTGAAGTTTGTTTTCATATACAAGTGTGAAAGCCTAAAGCTGATGCATTTCTTAAACTTGTAATTAAATCAGCTTTAAACAGCCTTAGTTTTTTTTTAGTAAATATTTGATTTTGTTTTAGCAGTGAGAAAAATGGAAACAATTTGCCCATTCCTAGGTGAGAAGAATACAAACACTTCCAGGAAAATAAATGCACGAGTGCGAGATGTTATGTTAGAGCAAATACAGATCTGATTTTGACATTGATCTAAAGTAAAGAGTAATAGTTTAAATTTAAAAATACATATCTTTCCCTTGTTACAGAAATTCTGTGCAGCATGTTTTCGAGGTGGAACTGGGTGGCCGGTGGCTTCTATCTGGTGTTGTCTCTTTGTTCTCCTGACGGTAAGAGTTCTGTGTCTCAAATACAAGAGGATCTAGAACTAGTTACATCAAATGTTTGAAGCAGCTGCTGGCTTTTTGTCTAAATACTTGTTGGATGAGGACAGAAAGTGAGATATGTTAGAATAGACACACCTAGTCTTCTAACACTAGTTCACCACAACACAGGTGCACACTTAACCCAGTTTTCCTATGCTGACTTTATTAATAAAAAATACTTTTTTATCAAAAGAGTAACCTCAAGTATAACAACTTCTCCTTCAAAAGATATAAACATGCAACCCTTGACTCTTGTCTCTGTCTTATTCCTCTATTTATTAATAGAGCTTTCCTAGCTTCATTAAATGCTCTTGGAGAGTCTAAAGAACACTATGCTGTTTTTTGCCCTTAAATCTTCATGGTAGTCTACCAATGCATTTCAGTTTTATTATTGTCAGGTAACTATTTAACTTACTGCTTAGACACATGTAGTGTTTTTAACATTGCACTAGTGATGTATTAGCAATATTGGTTAGGGGATGTTGTGTAGTTCTTAATAAATGTGAAATTTGTTTTCTTTTTAGCTTCAAGCGGACTTGTGCAGTCATGTGGTCACATCATCCCAGAATCACCTGTACTGGCCCTTGGTTCCAATTTCACAGCATTATGCATTCTGAATGAGAGTTGTCTTGACTTTGGCAATATCTATGCCAGTCAGATTATCTGGAAGATTAAAAATAGAGTGGTACCCAAAGAACAGTATCGTGAAATAAACAGAACAATTTCCAGTGTCACATTCAATGACACTTCTTCACTGGCTACTCCTCTGACATGCAACATTTTAGCAGATGGACAGATTGAACAGAACATTTATGGAATTACAGTTACAGTAGGCTGTGAGTACCATTTTTTTTACATTTTATTCTGGTCTTAAGAAATTGCTTCTGAGAAACGAGAAAATGCAAAAAGTAGAAAATATGCGTATCTTCAGGCACTCAATTTTTATTCCCTCAGTTCCTGGATAATTGAGTAAAAAATCATCAAATTACGTGCCACCACAGCTGCTCAATATGCACTGAAGAAGGTTTTCTGAAAAGTAGAAAATACTCTGGAGTATTTCAGTGTTGAAATAGGAAAAATGAAGCAACAAAAAGCTGCAGATTTTAATTACAGAATAAAGTTGTGTATTTAAATTAAATAGGAGGTAGGAAATTAACTTTTCCTTACTTCTTGATTCTGTATCAGAATTGGAGGAAATACTTTCAGGTGACATATGCTGGTTTCATACTAACATTTTGAAAATAATGTTTTCTTCATTAATGGACTGAGAAACATTTAGTTCATCTGTATCACTAAAGCTAACCTGGACTGTCTTAAGGATGGAACATATTATTTGGATCCCTTTACCTCTATACCAAAGAAAATACTTTTTAACTAGTTATAAGCTTCATTTATTCTAGAATGATAGCACTTGCATGGTTCAGACCAAGTGCTTTTAGAAAGACTGACTTGAGAAAGTCACGTGAATAAATGCTACTTCTTAATTACTTGGTGTCTGGCTAATAATAGGACAAGTGTTGTAGTGTCCTAAGTATCATATGATATGGCTGATTATCCATTTTCATATGGTATGGTTGTCTCCTAGTGATGGCAAAAGTTATTGCAGCTGTGAATGGTCTGCATGCAAAAGGCCCGCTTGAGTTCACAATTTAAAATTATATGCTTCTTGCATGACTTAAAAAATACTATCACAGGAAATTAATGTTGTCGATTTCAATTTCTGAGGAGTAAATACTGTACTAGAAAAGATAAAATAAAAAATATTTTTAAAAGGTAAAATACATGGAAAGGTGAGGACAGATAAATTATTCTAAGATTATAAATGCAATGACAGTACAGATGACATTCCTCATGTGTAATTCATGTTACAATTCTTGAGATGCGTTTTTATTTAAAGTTATTGTATTTTGATACTATCAGTTAAAGAAAACCAAATAGTGAGACTAGCAACAGATTTGAGAAGAATACAGTTATTCAGGAAGAAAGCAGTAAGGTTCATAAGGTTGTTCTGTTGAAACTAGCACTCTGCTTGAAAGCAAATAAAATGCTCTAAGTACATTATACTGTTGTAAATAGTGATAATATAGGAGGTAGACACAAATTTGTATGTTATAATTTGAGCTTAAGAGGGAAAGAAAATAGTTTTGCTGCATTCTGAATAAGTTCCTTACGTACCACAGTGCATGGATGAAGATCTCTAAGCTTTCCTGCATGGGTTTGCATCTCAAGCTTCTTCCATACCTCAGCTGGGGGAAAACTGACCTATGAAATTGCTTATAGAGCACTGGTTACTAGCAAAGTCACTATGTGCCAATTCAGTAGTGGTTATTAATTTTTCTTATGTGTGAATTAAAACATATTTAGATGAGAGATGGCTAATACAAGGTTTTCTGCCTCAGAATGGTAAGTCTTTGTTGTTCCTTACTAGCAAATGCTTAATCCTTATACAGCCTACTGTTTGTCAAAGCAGCTATTTAAGCTTCTTTACTTTGATTGCAGGATGGTATCCAGCACTTTTTGCCGCATCCTTTAGAGAAAAATTAATTAGATACTTCTGATGTTCACAGAAATCACTCTAGTGGGACAGTTAAAAGGATTCTAGCTGGATTGAAATGCTTGTATAGATTAATTATTGCTAATTCTTTCTGTACAGTGGCTCCAGAGAAGCCCAAGAACTTAAGTTGCATTGTGCATCAGGAATCAAGATTCACATATGCTATGACTTGTACCTGGAACCCTGGAAGGCATACATTCCTGGATACTCAGTTCAGGTTGAGATACAGGTGGTAAGCAGCGCTCCATAGAATATCTAAATTATTCTGAAGAATATTTTTATGCTAAACCAACAGTCCTTGAAATTCCTGATTCTTTGGAAGAGTGCTTAAGGTTAAGTCCAATTTTCTGAGGCATTGCTGTCTGTCTGATATGAGGGAGAAGGGAAGAGTTGAAGAAGTTGGCATTCAAGAAATTCTAAGTCAGACATGAAGTTTTGTCACTGAACTTGTTTTGGAGTGACAGTAATGTCATATTTTTCTATTTTTCAAATACATCATTAGTGTGGATTTAGTACAATACATCTCATAATAGGGGGCTATACCCAAACTCCTACTCTTTTCTGAGTTGACAGTTCTATCCCATTCTAAACAAGCAGATGTCTCTGCTCATTGCAGGAGGATCAGACTATGTGACTTTTAAAGGTCCATTTCAATCCAAATCATTCTATCATTCTAGGTAGAGAAACTAACATAAAATGACAGAGTTTTGTAAAATTATTATCTATCTGCACTTCATAGGAGCTGTGGACAAACACTATTCTGAGTTAATCCTAACATGAAAGCTTTGGCAAAGTATTTCTCCTGTGAAAGCAAATTAAGTTACTTTCCAAACTCTTTAGATGGCCTCTTGTAAAGCAGAGCTTTTTAGATGGCCTCTCAGTTTAAAATGGAATGAACAGGATTGCTGCATTGCTCTGGAGACAGGAATGATTGCAGACAGCTTTCCAGCTACCCCATTCTGCTGAAGTGTTTTGGTAACAGGTGTAGTAGAAAGTATGCACAGATAGATAGTTCTAGGGGCATAAGGAAATGTGCAAAGCATTAACATTTTCTATCTAGTGTTAGTGTAGCAGAAGATGGTGAGCAGAAAGTATCTATTGCACCTCTAACACTGTACTCTTGGAAGGTATGCAAGTAGCACTGACTACATTTTCTAATGCATTGTAGTTACTGGCCGTATTGCTTTTGAGTAATTGTATCAGTTCTTGTTCTTTTCTTTTTTAAGCCAAGTCCGTTTTTTATACAAATTTATTTACAGTATTCTAGCTTGTGCTTTTGAAGATATGTGACTGGAAGTCAGGAGATTTTGTTTCAGTTTCAGTTCTAATGCAATCCTGCATTTCTGGCTGAAAAAACCATTCCCACTTTTTCTTCCCCTCCCTCTGCTTACAAAGTTAAGGCAGAGGGGAAACATACAAGATAAACCAATTGCTCACTCTGATCTACTTTAAAATATTCTCTAAAGGAAACCAAACTTACTACTTTGAATCTTGTTTTTTCTTTCTCTATTATTTAGGCCAGAACAGATCTTTCCTGACTGTATACCAAAAGATGTTAACAATTCTTGCACCATTGATGATTCTCAGTTCTTTGTTAATACGGAGATCTGGGTGGAAGCAACAAATGCACTTGGGAAGGCTGTATCTGATCCTCTTGTCGTTGATCCCATTGACATTGGTAATTATATAATCCTTAAAGCTTTGATAGAGCATAACTGCTGCTTCTGTATATATTGCTGAACTCGTATGTTAGTGTTTCTTCACTATAAAAATTATCACTACATAAGTGTTGTTGACTAGAGCTTGAAATGTGCTCAGCAAGGGTAAGGATGGTGAGAGAATTTTTCACAATTCAGATAGCAAGTTTGTGTTCAGTAGTCTTGTTTAGAAGATAGTGTAAAGTAGCTGCCATTTCAGGTCCTGAAAGACTTTAAAAGTAGTGCTGCAATATCATGTGCAGCTTCTAAAGTACAGCTGTTGAGTTAACTTTAACTTCTTCTCTTTTAGTTAAACCACTGCCTCCACAAAATGTATCAGTCACCTCGGCATTACTACCTACTGTTCTGCAGCTTGTCTGGGAGAATTGGATTTCAGATGCTGTGATGACACTGAAATTCAATATTCGCTACAGAATTGTTGGTGACACAAACTGGATGGAGGTAATACAACCAATGTTCCTTGCCATGATTCTGCAGTAATCCACACATCTGTCAAACTGGAGTTCCCCGTGTTCCACTTCAGATCATTCAGTTTAATTTTGTCTTACATGGCCACCCAAGGAAGTTTATCTGGCCTGTTCATGGAGGCTGTAATCTAGGCATTTTTTGGCACAGTCTGAGTGTGGTGACCTTTTCATATCTTCATGGACTTTTCTGCTGTCCTTCCTCTCACAGTGCAGTATGTTTATTTTTAATTTTAATTTGCACAATGTATAGAACATTAATGAATTTTCATCTTCTCATGCATGTGCAAAATGAGTGATCATTCAAAACTTGGGTAAATACTGTATCATGCTGGAATGCTTTTTAGAACTTACTCTACCTGCAGGTGGAGTCCAGTAGGTTCAGACAGGGCCGCAGGCTGGGTCAGAGTGGCTGGAAAGCTGCCCATTAGAAAAGGACCTGGCAGTGCTGGTGAGAGCAGCTGAACATGAGCCAGGCTGTGCCCAGGTGGCCAAGAAGTCCAGTGACATCCTGACCTGGATCGGCAATGGTGTGGGCAGCAGACCAGTGATTTGTCTACCTTTATTTGTCACTGGTGAAGCCTCACCTTGAGTCCTGTCCTGTATACTTGCCTCAAATGTGAGGCAGTCAAGAACAGGAAAAGTGTAAGGAGTAAGCCTTACCTGTAATGTACTATATGTTCCTGTCATCAAGAGCTGTGAGGGTTTTTTTCTTTATAAATCAATCTTTGTACATCAATCTGTCAACATATTTTTAATAGCTCCTCAGTTTTTCCTTCCTTTAAGCCTTTTCTCAGAGCAGTAGTACTCCAGCAGAGGCCCAAATGTAGTCTGAATTCTTTTGAGTTCTTGGAATTTTAAAAAAAAGCTCTGTTTGGAGCAGGTAGGCTTAACACAGGTCCTTGTGACTAATATGGCTTTAGATGCAGAAACTATTTGTTGAGATCACCTGTATTGATATTTTAAAAAGCACTGGCCTGCACAATCTAGTTTGCAACTCCAGGATTGTTGCATATGTTGTCCTGACAAGACAGTAGGACAAGTTCTTCTAACTTGCCTTGCCCTTCTAACATACACATAAAACAAATGAAATAGTAGCTTTTAAGTCACCTGAACTTGCTTAGCTGTGGTTAAATTGGACTATTTTGATAATTCTTTACCCTCAGGATTAGCCTCTTAAATGTTCTGCATTTGTGTTTTATCTGTAGTCATTCCTTGCAGGAGTGCTCGCTGTAAAAAGCCCTTAGTTGCAAGTGGAATAATGTGAGGAGTTAGTGTGTTACCTACTTGCCTGTGTTCTCCGCTCCACCCTGCTTCCCTACATACATACTAAGAGTACTTTTCTGGCATTTGGTTGCTCACCTAAGATAAATAAAAGAGCTTATGAAAAGAATTTATTAACACAACTATAAGCTCCTCTAAAAATTTCACTCAAGAAGTACTGTTCTGGATCAGTGGAAGCAATGATCCTGGACTTTTAACTTTCAGTAATCAATAGTTTTGCAATCAATAATCAAACAGGTCACCTACCAAAGCTCTGAATTGTGAGGCAGGGTACTACAGATCAGTAAGCAGCAGAATTATGTGGAAAGGAACTAGAGAGATGTAAGCTAATTAGCGAATAAAACATGAGATTGTTCTGAAGTAGCTGCCTAACTGTTCTAGTGTATGTATCTTCTTATACCTGGTCATGACACACAACTCTGACTGAATCTTTACCAGACGCTGTTTGAAAATTGAAGTTTTTGGAAATGAGAGGGAAGGAAAGCTTGTTTGTGTTATGTGTGTGGTGGGTAGCCTTCTTGGATGACAGCTGAAGGAGCACAGAACTCAGTTCTACAGTGTTTTGATCATTGCTTTTAAAATCTTTGTCACTTTTGCAGGTTCCTCCTGAAGATACAGCTTCCCCAAGAACTTCATTCAGTATTCAAGATCTCAGACCCTACACAGAGTATGTCTTTTCCATTCGTTGCATGAAGGAAGATGGAGTAGGCTACTGGAGTGACTGGAGTGAAGAAAAGACTGGGATTACCATTGAAGATCGTAAGTATTGCATAAAAGTGGGTCACTGACTTCTCAAGCGTGAGTGCCCTGCAGTTGGCAATGGCCACCTGAAATGGTGTATCCTTGCTTGAGCTGCTAGCTTGTATAAGCAACAAAGCTCTCCTGAGTTACTTTCAGCACTGACTTGACCCATGCATTCCAAGGAGCATAAGACTAGCTTCTTGTTAAGCTGGTGTAGAGGAACTCCCTGAAAACAGCTACAACAGCAGCAGGGGAGAAGAGCCTTCTTCACAGAAAACTGTGTTCCTCAAGGTCTTCTGGAAGAAATCTAGGCTTTATGCTTGGTTTTTTATTCTGAAGGTTTTCTCTGTAACAGAAGTTATCCTGCCTAGAAAATGTTTTCATAGTAGACCAACTGCCTTAGTTTATGAACGACTTGATGTTCAGGAGGCTAGTAAAAGTCATAGGTGAACAATCATCAACAGTTAAGAAACAGAAGATCTTAGTCATAGGGTGCATAGATTTATTCACAAGCTTAATAAAGCAATAATATAAAATAATGTGCATGTGGTAAGTGTAGCCTCTTATGCACTGAAACATCCAAATAACACATCTTTTACATTTCAACGAAGTATGCATTTTGATTTCTTTTCCACTTCAGTAGCCTGCAAGGTTGGCTTTGTTTTTGGCTTATGCTGATACTACCCCATAGAAAGGCAGTGTTGTGTACTTAATACTCAGTAGGGAATCTATTCATACATCTAATTGCTGTAAGTAATTTGTCATAGCTATTTAGCTTCAGTGTCAAGCTGATTGGTATTTTTCTGGTTTTTAAATGTGTTTTAGCTTTTCCTGCTTACACCTTTATAATCTTGTTTCTGTAATAACCTGTATGTCCCAAGGCATGTCTTTTCGGGGCAGTCTGTTCACTGCAGCATTTCAGTGCACATCAAGTTAAGCCAATACAAGTTCTATTGTTAAAAAAGATTGGAAATCCTTCCTTTTTTTATCCTTATTGAGTTCATTTGTTATCTTAGATAAGGAATAAGAGGGATTATTGTAGTTTTTGTTTAAAACAAGTGGAATTTGTATCCATGTTTGCATTGCTTCAGTTCTGTTACTTTCACTTCAGCTACTTTCTCTGGGGGAGATACTGTAAAATATGTCAGTATGCTAGTCTCTGCTTTTCAACTCCTAATGATAGTGTGACTTCATTTTCTGTTTCCTATCTCAGGCTGAGCAATGATGATTTCAGACTGCCTGCCTATTTAGATTGCATTGTTGTTCTGCTGTGGTGACTGACTTTGCAAAAATACTGCTAGTACTAAGTACCCATGTCTTTAGCCTCAGAACAAAAGTTTTATAGTAGCAAATGAACATCAGACAAGTCATGTTAGAGTCATGATCTCTATTAGGCAAGATCAAATTTGGCTACTCAAATGAGTAGAAGAGCTCCCTTTGCCTCAATTCATAGTTCTCCTCTCACGATGTAAAGCATAAAAGATGCATGCTGTACACTTGGTACTGAGGGGTGTTTGAGGTTAAAAGCCAAAACTTCATAATATACTAAATGCTATGAAAGAATTCTGAGAAGAAGTAGTCTTAAAAGATTAAAGATGTAATTCATTTTGAGATCAACTTTCTCTTGGGGCTAAGACCCTCACAAAAGATTAAGCACTTTTTATTGCTTTGTGCATTGGTTAGTTCATTTTACTTTGAAATGGAATTTGTTGTGTACCACTTTTCATAGTACAGATGCCAAAATGTACTGTAGTATTGTATAAAAGTACTGCAGTTTTGTTATCCTTTTAGAATTAAGGAGTCTTAGTGCCAGGAGAAATTTGTCTCCCTGTTTTAACTCTTGTGCACTTTTCCTTTTTTCAGGTAACTTGATATTGAGGGGTAGGGACAGTGTTGGATGCAGATTGTAGCAAAGTTTGCAGGTGTGCAGGGCTGTGCCTCTGGATGCAGGCTGCACGGTGTAGGTGTGATCATGCCTCACTCAGCATTGTCACCTTTAGTCTAATCTTGCAGATGCCCACCATTGTGATTCATACTTTTTTTGATACTGTGCATTTACAGCAAAACTGGTGTCTTGCTCATCTCTTCAGGAAATTTTCCACTTAATATGCCAAGCATTATTTTCATTGAGAAAGCAAGAAATGCTTTTTAATATGCTTTTATTTTTTTAAGAAAGTGAGCATATAATGATAATCAAAGGATTAATTCAGACAGATTAAATAAAAATGATTCTATTCTCAAGCATTGTTTGTTTCATCAGAACCATCTAAAGGACCAGCCATATGGAGGATCATTGATACATCTCAGTCACCAGCTTGTTGGACTGTGCATCTAATATGGAAGGTAAAGCGAATTGAAAAAATTGAGCATTCCTTTAAAAACATGCGTTTTTAAGTGAAAAATCTACCCAATAACCTTGAGAGATGACTGGGGTAGTATAGGGTTTTTTGATACAAGAAGTGACTTTAGTGTTCTTATGCTAATAGCTATGAAAAATTAAATGTACAGATGTAAAGGCCATCGTTTAAGTGACACTCATCTGTGACCTAAAATATCCAGAATATACTCATATTTCTCATTTGTTGACCTTCTGTGAATTTGCCACTTGAACAAAGCATAGCTTCATGTCATGTCTTCTGCTGTAACCCAAAACGTGGCAACACTGTCTGGACAGTGATACCCCAGCTGCAAAATCCATTAAGGCTTGAGGTACTGCAGAGGCCAAGGTTATTAAGAACAGCGCTGTGCATTTGTGTGTGGTAAGGCTGCTGTGCCCAACTGGATGATTAGTTCAGCTGAGAAGGGGAATGTAATTATGGTCGCTCCCCAAACCCTGCTTTCTTTTGGTCCATAAACTGTGTCATATTTGTCATATTAACACAACCAAAGGTGAGATTTCTTCTATGTCATTGTGTTGTAAAGTCATGTAAAACAGAAGTTTTGTCAACAACTTCTGCAGTCCTTACAGAATAGCTTTTATGAAATCACTTGGTATGAGCAAAGAAAAAGAGTATTTAAACAAGAAATGGGCTTTGGAAGGGACTGCTTTATAGAAATACACACAGGTTATTTATGTTTTTCTTAAATGTGCAGGTATTTGATCTATGGAACTTGCCTTGTTCTCATATTTTTTAATTGTACCATAAGGGCAGTAAGGGTTACATCATGTTTGTTCAGTATCAGCTTAATCAAAGATGTGTTTCTGACAGGCACTGAAGCCATACGAAGCCAATGGAGTTATCTTGCAATATGAATTGACTGTCAGAGATAAATCATCTATTTCCAGTCCAGTGAAGAAATACAATGTTACCAGCACCAACTACACCTTACAGCTGCGGGAAGGAACTTACGAAGTGACTCTGATTGCCCGGAACAGTGTTGGGCCATCTCCTCCTTCAGTTTTACTTATCCCAGCAAGTAATTCAAAAGGTGAGTGTTTTAGTAATGTCTCTTTTAAGTAAATCTGCATGTCCCTTTTTATAAGAAATCTTCAGTGTTGTAAAATAGTACCTTTTACATGGGCACATAAAGTATTACTGAGTTATCAGTACAGTCTCATGCCTTCTGTATATAATGCCATTTGTGTGCCAGAGAATGTGTGGATTTGTGTATTCACAGTGTCATTTGAAGCTATGTATGTTGTTCTGCTGATTTTTGATTCTTAGAGCTTCTGTGTACTATATTCCTTGTTGTTTCTTTTCTTAGCATAGCAGACATTCTTGTGTCTTTCTTAAAAAAAAAAAAAAAATCAAAGGGTTGGTATATACTTACATATATACCATTCTACCATTGTTTCTCCTTTGATTTCCTGATGTCCCTCCCACTCCTTTCCTTGTTTGTCCCAGTCTTCTCCAATATTTTCAGTGTCTTACCGGGTTGTTTTGTCATCTGCTTCCACTATTCCATACTGTATTCATTATTCACTAATAGTAAGGACAGGCTGGTTTATCCTTCTTTCCAGCCTTTTCTTAGGCAATCCCAACATTACCAGGATAGGAACCAAAAAAATAGGTACATGGATAGGTGCAGGTAAACACCAAGGGAGAGCCACTGGTTCTAAAGCTATTAGATTAATTAGTTAAGAGTATAAATTCACACAAAGTAGTTTGGCAGCCAGGAGGAAGTACTTAGTAAGGTATAGTTATATGGTATATAAGCATATAATATGAATAATAAGCTAAGATGGGAGGGACACACAGGTATCTCAAAGTCCAACTCCTGGCCCTGCACAGGTCACCCCAAGAGTCACACTGTGTACCTGAGGGCATTGTCCTACTGTGTACTATCACTGCTTGAACTCTTTCAGACTTGGTGCTGTGACCACTTCCTTGGGGAGCCTGTTCCAGTGCCCAGCTGCCCTCTGAGTGAAGAAACTTACCCAGCCTAAAACCTCCCCTAACATAACTTCAGGCCATTCCTCAGATCCTGTCACTGGGCACTCAGAGAAGAAATCAGGACCTGCCCCTCCTCTTCCTCTGTCAAGGAGGTTGTAACTGCAGTGAGGTCTCCCATCAGTCTCCTCCAGGCTGAATAGACCAAGTGACCTCAGCTGCTCCTCATACAGCTTCCCCTCAAGGCCCTTCACCATCTTCATTGCCCTCCTTTGGATGCTGTCTAATAGTTTAATAACTTGGTTGTACTGTGATACCCAGAAGTGCCCCCAGCACCTCATTCAAGGTGAGGCTGCCCCAGTGCAGAGCAGAGCAGGACAATCCCCTCCCTTGCCTGGCTGCTGATGCTGTCCCTGATGCCCCCAGGACACGCTTGGCCCTCCTGGCTGCCAGGGCACTGCTGGCTCATGCTCAACTTGCCATGGACCAGAGCCCCAGGGCCCTTTCCATGGCACTGCTGTCCAGCCTCTCATTCCCCAGTCTGTCTGTCTGTACATCCAGGGCTGCCCCATGCCAGGTGCAGAATCTGGCACCAGCCCTTGTTGAACTTCACATGGTTGGTGATTGCCTGGCCCTCTACTTTGTCAGGGTCTCTCTGCAGGGCCCCCCTGCCTTTGAGGGAGTCAACAGCTCCTCCCAGATTTGTTTCGTCTAGGAACTTGCTTTCAGTCCTGAATCCAAGTGATTATGAAGTTATTACTTGCTTAGTGTCCCTTCCAGTCCTGAGTCTGAGTCAGTATCAGATCACAGGGCTGACAATGGAACCCAGACAATGGACCACCCCAGTGAAATCCCTGGAACAGGTCCCAGGTCCCCAGTCTGATGTCACTGCCTTCACTGTAACCCTTTGTGCCTGACCCATGAGCCAGTTGCTGCCCCATCGCAGGATGTGTTTATCCAGCTCTTGGCTGGATTTAATATATACTATTTACTTTTAGATATACACACTATACATGAAGTATAAGTACTTAAAAAGGTACTTAAGTGTAACTGTTTGATACACTTGTAAATTCCCATTCTAAGTCTGATTTCTCTCTTGAAATTAAGGCATTTTTTCAGAAGAAAGAAACATGGTGTCTGTGGGAATAGAGAAGTCGAGTCTAACTTCCAGTTTTTAAATAGCCTGATACTGCTTTTAGAGCTCTCATGCAAAGATTCATGTGTAAATCTCCAAATTTCAGAAAATGGCATCTGCATTTATTTTCGTTCTGTCAAATTGCTACCATTATCCAAAAGTATCAACCAGAACAACTCCTATCATGAGAGAACTGTCAATATTGATAACTTTTTTCTTTCATTACAGCTCCTGTGAAGAATCTTAGAACATTACCTAAACATGACAAGTTGTGGGTAGGGTGGACTGCTCCTAACAATTATGTTCTTAAATATGTGATCGAATGGTGTCTGATGTCCAGCAGCTCAGACTGCATCATAGAATGGCAGATTGTACTAGGAGATGTTCAAGGAATTGACTTAAAAGGTATTTAGCTCATAAATCTACATATAGTTTGTAGAACACTTTAAAAACTGCTTAGTGGTTGGAAGATGAGAAACATTCTCAGTAATTAAAATTTTATGGTAGAATAGGGTTAGTGCTGAGGGTTTCGGTTAGTTTATTGGGAGTGTATGGAAGTATTTATATGTTTTTGTCAAATACACAACTCTATCCAATACTGAATTTTGAAATCTATATAATGTAAGATGGGGTTTATCTCCATTTTGGTTATAGTATTGTCATTCTTGGAAACCATTAAAATAGTGAAAAGGCTGAGTTCTTTCAAAATCAATCAGATGCTTTGATTACTCAATTCAAACAATGAAACTTGATCAGCTTTATTCTTTTGAGATTATGGTCAGTATCTAAAATCAGTAATTTGAGGACTTAATGCTACAGGTAACTAAAGGCTTTCTATTTAAAATAATGGTTAAAAAAAACTGACTTGTCTAAATTCTACTTTTTAAATTTTACATTTGAATGTGAACCATTATATTGTTCCTCTAGTTAATATTTTCAAGCAGTATTTTTCCTTTAGTTAATATTTTGGAGAAGTGTATCAATGAGCTCTAGAAAATACTCAGCTGCACTAGGCACTAGTCCTAGATAGACAGTGGTCCTTTGAGAAGCCTGTGTTTGAAGTAAATGGAAAGGATAGTGAGCAGTTTGACTGTTTGTGAAACACCAACTTTTAAATTCCTTTTATTAGGTATATATTTCTTTTTTATTCCTTTTATTAGGTATAAAGCCTTTCAAGTGTTACCTGATAACTGTCTACCCTCTGTATGCGGATGGTCAGGGAAGTGGACAGTCTGTGAAGGCTTATCTTAAGCAAGATCGTGAGTATAAAATTGTCTCCTTGAAGCACATACACTGACCCTTTTGGACAAAAAAGTGAAGAAACCTTTGCTTTAATGTGGACTGTGAAATGAAAAATGGTTTAGTACTTGAGGGTCAGGTGACATCACTGATCTTTTCCCATCTATTGTCATCCATTCTGCTCTTTTGCAGTGTTTGGGAACTAGACCAATAGCTGACTATGGCTGGCTCTTTGTTTTTCCAACCTTTATATAATAGATAATTAGACATTAATTTGTTCTTCTTGTGATATATTTATTTTATATAGATTATATATTTATTATTTATTTATTTATTTATTTATTTATTTATTATAATAGTGATATTTATATGCTGACTTATTTTGAATTTCAAGTGTAAAATCAAGACGATTTGAAGGTTTCTTGCTATGTGCTGGTTTTTTCTTTTCATATGCGTTTCTGAATGTTTCTTTTTTAAAACATCTTTGTAGTTTTTATGTTGTTTGAAAACAGTGTTTTCCAGATGAGTCAGCCAAACTATTCCATTGAAGTTTTTATCCTGTTACAGTTCAGTGCTTGTTAATGTGTTGCTTCTGTGAATGCAAGGTTGCCAAGCAGAAACTAATCTTCATCTCTCATTACAGGTCCTTCAAAAGGACCTACAGTTCAGACAAAAAAAGTGGGAAAAGCTGAAGCTGTTTTGACATGGAACCATCTCACAGTTGAGGAACAAAATGGATTTATCCGAAATTATACCATACTTTACAAAACTATTGATGGAAATGAAACAGGTACTAGAAAGTTTCCTTCCTAATATTTGTTCCTGAAAAAATACACAGAATCAGTTGTAGCTGACAATCTGTTCTGAGAATGTAAAGCAGGTGTCTGAGCCATAATTCTCCTCCATACAGAGCAGAAAGTCCCTAGTAAAGAATTCAGAGCTTTCAGTCTATATATAGCAGGGTACTGAGTTTAGTTTCTGAGAGCTGATTTGTGAGTATTGTGCTCCCGTATTGCATCTAAATACAGAATGCAATGATGGTATATCAAGATGATGGCAGACTATCAAAAGGAGTTGACTGCATTTAACTATGGTAAAACCTTAAGAAAAGGAAGTGGGAAGGAGTTTTTTTAACCCTTCTGGAGCTGTAGATCAATACATTATTATGTAAATGATCTTGTTTGAAGTGCATCTTAGTTTTCAGTAGTGTATATGACCTGCAGGCATACTACAGGCATCTGACACTATCAAAACTTTAATTTTTAGATTTGCTTTAATCTAATCTTTGGCCAGGTACTTATGACATGCCTATGTCTTACTATTACTTACCTTGGTTTTTTTCTAGTCAGTGCTAGCAGTTCCTCATTAGCACTATCTATTTGGCTTACTAGACAGACTTTAAACCTCAATTATATTACTAGTTTAGTTTGTAGATGCATTCTGGGGGGAAAAAGTTTCAGAGGAAATGAAATATAGAAAGAGGCTAAATTCAGACACTTTAGCAGAAACAAATGAATCTCAGCATTTCTTGTACAAGTTTGTAGTTTTTGACTGTTCCATTTTCCGTCTGCTACGTGTTCTGTTAAAACTGTCTTTCACATCTGTGGTCTTGATGTCTTAATGTTGCTGTTTTTGTGGAGATGCAATTTGTTTGTAGTTTATAGAAAACTTCAAATTTCTTCTTCCCTTTAGTTGTGACAGTGGATCCTTCCAAGACAGAGTACACCCTTTCCTCTCTAACCAGTGACACGCTGTATACTGTGCGGATGATGGCATCCACAGATAATGGAAGCAGGACTGGTCCTGATTTCACATTTACTACACAAAAATTTGGTAAGGCAGAGTGGCACAATTGGTAGAAGTAGGAATTAGTGTTGCAACAGTACAGCAGGACTCTGTGAAAGATGTGTTAGAAGGGGAAGGTGATTTTATTTTCAAGTTTCAGTTAGAGTCAACTTGCGATGTTCATAATACCTGGGTGGTTTGTCTAGTGCTCTTTCACAAAGAGGTAGTTTAGTCAGGATTTTTCTGATTATACAGAGAACAAAATATGCTCTGCAAATCTCATGAATTGCACTTTTTATGTTATTAAGCTTGCTGTTTTGGGTGTGTTTTATGTATACTTCAGGTTATAATGTTTTGCCCTGACCTTTAATGAGTCATTAGGATTTAGCCAGTGGCCTTGTTTCTTTTGGTGTCCAATGGCATCTACCCCTAGTCAGAGTCTTTGTTTTAATCCTGATAAGGTGTGCTGAAGAAGCTGTAGAGATGTGTGCTTGTATCTTAATCTGCTGATGTAGGTACCAGTCAGCATTCTCAGAGCCCTTTCATGTTCTTTGATATCACTGTGAAAGTTTTCTGCAGGTCTTTACAGATACTCATTTTGAATAGTTAAATTTATTGTATGTTGAGCTTTAAAGTGCTTCTTATATCTAAGGGTAATAGCAACATTACTAACTGAATTTAATTGTGGAAGACACTTAAATTTAGTGGAGGCTTTTTTTCTGTGTAGTGTTGCTCTTCCCTAAGCATTCTCAAGGTTTACTTAAGAATGTGTATAACATTAGAAGGAATACAGTAATGCAAACTTTGGTGATTGCAGGCAGAGGAGAGCTTCATGTACAGAATAAACTGATGGATGAGTAGTGATGTTGTTTACTTCACTTATTTGACCATGACTGTGTTATGAGAGCCGTGAGGCACTGAAATACCTTGGCAGCAGATGAATTGGCAAAGATGTTACTGTAATACCTGCCCAAGCTACAAAATTATTTGCTCTGTCAGTATTACAGCTTCTAGATCAGCCCATGTTTTTTGTTGATGCAAGGCACTAGATTGTCAGGGCAGATCTTTTCATCAGAAGACACTTTTCACATGGTGAAAAGGTTCTTCTGAATGTGAAGCTTTAAGGCTGAGCATTGACATATTTCAGTTTCAGGTTCTCCCTAATCTTTTGGAAATATGTACTGCTGTTGAGTTCTTTAAATGCCAAAGTGGGCTGTAACTGCTTCTTTTTGCCTCCTTCAGGAAAAGGAGAAATTGAAGCCATAGTTGTACCTGTGTGTCTAGCATTCCTGTTGATTGTGCTCCTTGGAGTTTTGTTTTGCTTCAACAAACGTGACCTGTAAGTACAAATGAACTCTTCCTCTTATGTTTCTGAGCACAACAGAAGTGGCAGTAATTTATACAAACTCAGTTAAGTACTCTTCAGTTAGAGAAGAAAAAAAGTTAAAACATGCATATATTGATTGGTGTTAAAAACTTCTGTGTTTTCCATGGGAAACCAGGGCCTCTTCTGATACTATTTTTTTACTGTTAATTACACACATACTAAATGTTCTATGATTCAATAGTGCAAGAATTTAATGCTTTTCTTGCTGGACATAGCTAGGATTAGCTTTGTTAGATTTTGATCAGGATAAGCTGTTTCTTAATCATCCTGTGAATGGAGTTATGGTTCCTAGTTGTGAAGATTTGGAAATATCTTCCTTGTATTTGGGCTGTTTAATTACAGCATTAACAAACGTGAAGCTTTATGACAAAAAAAATATTAGGCAGACGTCATGATCTGCAGTAACTGTGCCTGTTTACAGACTTCTGGGAAGCAACCTGCCTCCTCCTGCTCCCCCACCCCAAAGCTCTTGTCTGTGGCTTTAACCAAGATGTCATAGCTGCAGTGTTTCCCCTGCAAGGTGTAGCACCTCTCCTATGTCCCCTGCCAAGTTTCCTTTCTTTCTAATTGCAGACAGCATTTTATGCCCTTTTCCTTTTGACCTCCCTGCTGCTCCTAAAATTAGTTCTTAATGGCTGTCAGTTGGAAAGGCCATCTTGAATTGTTCTTCAGCATTCTCCTCCTCAACAGAGGATCTGTTTATAAAAAGCCGGATAGGTGCGTCAGTTTCAAAGTTGGTTTGGTTGGGGGTGATGTATCAACAGAAACTTCTGGTTTTAAGTAACAGTACATTCTTAAGAGTTACAAAGTAAGTTTTTCTTCCTTTTTTTTTATTTGTGAAGTTAGCTTAGGTTTTGACCTTTGGTATTCGTCGTTATAATAAAAAAGTAGGATTAAATTTTCATACTGTCATGCATCATAAACTACCTAAGTAATAGTTCTGTTACATTGATAGCTGCATCTAATGTGTGGAGGAGTTAAGTGCAGTGCTGTGCTTCGCTAAGTAGTATAGCCTCATACAAAGATGAAAAGTAACCCAAGACAGCATTCTGATTTGGAATACAACATATCTATGTAAGGGAGTGGTGTTCTGGATTCTGCTGTGGTTGCTGTGAACAGGGAATTTGGGAAGTGCATCTTATGACTTTATTCCATTTTTAATCCTTTACAGAATTAAGAAACATATCTGGCCTATTGTACCTGATCCATCCAAGAGTAACATTGCTCAGTGGTCTCCTCAAGTTCCAGCCAAGGTAATACTCACCTTTCTGCATCCTGTATCTCCCTAGTCTGCTAGGTTTTAGATAAAATAATTGGTGGGAATCTTCTTTATTCTAGCAGACATGGATTTCAAGGAAAAACTTGAATATTAAGTTTTATTGACATTGTGATGCAATATGGTTAGAAGATTTCATTGCATCTGTAGATTCTGCATTAGATTTACTTGGCTCTTAGCACAGATTCACAGTCCAGCATGGGCTTTTAAGTTGTGAGTTAGTTTCAGCTTACTAGTTGGAATGGTCAAGTACACATTTCTTTGCTCATTCATAGGAAATCAGCATTAAGTAAAAAATTAATGATTCCCGTTCTTAAAACTCTGAAGTGGCTTGTTTGCACAGTTCAGTCAAGAATGAGAGAGAAGACTATAAACAGTTCCTCCTGAATGAGAAGATGGCAGCAAAATTTATGCCACATGTGGGATGAATGACTGGGCAAACTCTTTTCAACAAACTGTGGCTAATTTCTTTAAAGAAATATTCTGATGTTGAGTACATTATTTGAAGTAATGTATGGTTCTCAGTATAGAATGTTCCTGTGCTGCACAGCAAATGCTTCCATCTTTGCAGCTCTTAAGAATAACTAAGATGAGAGCAAAGGCTTGCTCACATATACACTATCACTTTAGAGTAGCTGCATAATTAAGACTCTGTATTGGAAACAAAGCTGTATCCTTCATTTTTTAACACATGCTTTGGAGATATTGCCAGACTTAGTAAAGAGAAAACTTAGATGAAGAAAATCAAAGACATTATGAATAAAAATCCGTATTTATTGAGTCTTTTGATTTGTAACATAATCTTCCTCTTAGGCAACATCCATCTCTTTCTTTCAGCATAACATCAGTTCCAAAGATCAGATGTACCCAGAAGGCAGCTTTACAGATGTAAGCGTTGTAGAAATAGAAGCTGATGACAAGAAGTCTTTTTCAGAACAAGATCTAAAACCCTTTGACTTGCTTAAAAAAGAAAAAAGTACTTCAGAAGGACACAGCAGTGGTATTGGAGGATCCTCGTGCATGTCTTCTCCTAGGCAAAGTGTCTCTGACAGCGATGAAGGTGAAACAACACAGAACACTTCAAGCACTGTGCAGTACTCGACTGTGGTGCTTAATGGCTACAGAGACCAGACACCTGTACAAGTCTTCTCCAGGTCTGAGTCAACTCAGCCCCTGCTAGATTCAGAAGAGAGATCAGAGGATCATGCTGGAGGAGCTGACAGTACACCACAGAGGCAGCAGTATTTCAGACAAAATGGTGGTCAGGATGAAACCAACACAGACAGGCCATGCTTTGAAAGAACAAAGCAGATTACTCATGCTAATGAGGGAGATCTTGTTGGATTTGTTCAACTGCAGATCTCAGGTCAGAGTTCACAGCCATTGGGACTTGGGATGGAAAAAAATACCCAGGAAGCTGCTGTATCAAATGTTTTACAGACATGTACTGAAGGACAAACTGTGAGACCTGAAACAGTGGAAGAAAATCCACTTTCAGTTGATGAAATGCCAAAAAGTTACCTCCCGCAGACTGTGAGACAAGGGGGCTATATGCCTCAGTGAGAGAAAAGACTGGCTCTGTTTAGGCCTTCATTAGTGCCTGTTCACATCTTCCCCTGTGTTTCTGATAAAGTAAGCTAGGTATTTTTATCTTACTGCAGATAGAAAAACTGAAATTAAGCAAAGAGTCATTTGACAAAATACAATAAGGACTGTTTTTGTGGAAAATTTCCAGTCCAGACCTACTGGAGATTTACTTTTATGCACTACATAAAACCTTACATCTGGATAGCTGAGCAAGCCTTTGTGCTACATTGGGCGTTTTATATCTCTTCATAACAGAATATCACATGATTGAAAAGGTCAAGTTTTGAATACCCACATCAGCCAATAGACCTCCCAGAAGAAACACTTCGATGCGTGGCAGTGTACAAGCCTAAAAAGCCAGCTCTAGTTGCACAGTGCAGCTTTGTGCAAAAGTAAGACTGAAGCTCAGTATTCTGACATGGAAGAATACTTGTGTGATACACTTTTCAGTAACTTAATTGACTTACTGAATTCTGACTTGGCCCAGTGCCTCAATTTTCAGCTTACCAGACCTGCAAATCATGTTTAAAACCCATAAAAAATAAATAGAACTTGCTATGTTGTACAAATAGGAAAACACCAAGATCACTTGAATCTGGATGCTACTATAGTAACTGATACTTTACCTGCATTTAGATATGTGTACACGTGAACTATAGAGTAATTTGGCCTAAAAAATGTGCCTTGCAACTTGACGCACAACAATTCAGTCTTATAGTCAAAAGTTTGGAAATCTGATGACAACACAGATCAGCAGTTATTTAAAGGCTTTGTACCCCAGCCACTGTTTGATTATATAAGACTTCTGTGATCATAAATGCCTTTGTTTAATAAGCACACCTTTGTTGTGTACAGCTCAAGTAACAAGCTGTAAGCTTTTTCCATTTTGCTCAGTGCTCAGGAGAAAGGCAATATGACCTTCTTCCTGACAGACTGCAGCTATTAGTGTGCTGTAACCTCTCTGCTAATACTGCAGGACATCCTTGAAACTAAAAGCAACCAAAGCATTGAAGTCATTGGTGCTCTTGGAACTAAAACCAAAACCTATACTCTGAATTTGGACTTTGCTGGTAGTACATCTCTGTTAGCAATCATGAGCCACAAAACACTTGAGTGGTTGTTAAGATTCCTGACTTTTTTCTTAGTGTCTCACTTTTTCCCTGCTCACACAGTTTATATTTTTTTGAGGAAGCTACATTTCTTGGAAACTTCCTCTACCAGGGTTTAAACAAAAATTAAATTACAGGACAATAAACCCCTTTTCCAGTGATAACCATGAATTTTATGGCACTCTTAAAGATTTTTTTTAATTAATTCTAAATCTAATATAGGCTAGTCAGCTTTCTAATCTGACACTAACAAAAATGTATTTCAGAACACTAAATGCTGTTTTGTGAGACTAAAACAAGTGTTTTATTTCTCCTTCAGCAAAATAACTATGTATTTAAGACCACCTGAAACCTTTTGTGCTGTGACCTCTGGTACTGCTGTTCTGCAGAGCACTTGCTAAAAGCCCTTGAAAGGCCTGTGTCAGTATAATTTCATCTTCCCTTGTCTGCCAGCTTGTGTGGAAGGATGAGTGTACATGTAAATGTCCACATGTGAATTATGCTTTTGTTACAAAGAAATCAAGTGCAAGAGTAAATTTGTAAGATTACCTCTCGAGGTTTGGAATATTTAAAACAGATAAAGAATGCAGTCTTTAACAGCATTTCAGTATTCCACAGTTCCTTTCTCCTGACAGTATTTTTCTGTATCTAGGCACTTTTTTTAATTAAAAAGCTATGTTTCAGCTTACTATAATTAGACCTTTCTTCAGACCAGTCCTCTTCCTTATCACCCCACTGCACCTCAGCACCTTTAAACTCCCTCCCAGAGGGCAAAGGTGTAATGAAAACTGCTGTCATGAGACAGCAGAGAGACCATCTTTCATTTTTCAGAGGTTGAAGCAGCATTCCTTTTTTGGAACACATTCCTCTTGGAAGAAATTGCAGTTACTTTACTGGGGGATGAGTTATCTTCTCTATGCAAACTTCACAGTGACTGTAGAAACTACAAGTAAAAGGGAAAGTCTCTGTTGGGCATTGTGCATGCTTATTAGAACTGCCCAGCAGCATTCAGTCCATTTTGTCATCTCTGAAGTATTATAGGCCACTACCTGGCTTTGTAGTTGTCCTGGTTTAGGGCAAATTTGAGAGGAAACTTCCAAAGGGGTACCTCTAAAAAGCAAATGCAAGCAGCCCCTCCCCCTACTGTTTTGGGAAAATATTTCCTTGGAGAAAAGTGGAGAAAAAGCTGTTTATTTTAACAGGCAAAGCATAAAAAATGAATAGTATTAAACACTAAAACCTCTCAGTGTTCTGAAGAGATGGCAAATTCAGAAAGTCCTTGTTGTGGGGTGTACCTTGGTTTGCTCAGTCTCTTATCAGTTCCTCCTGTGCTGGACGATGCCACCTCCTGGTTCCCAATAGCCACAGGTGTGAGCTCCCGGTGTTTGTCTGGATTTTCAGTCCAGAGCAGGGCTGAACAGCTCCAAGGAAAAGAAAAACCACAGTCTGGGGAACTTGTCTGCCTCAGCCAGCTAAAAACTAACCAAAAGCAAAGGAGAGCTTCCCCCACTGTCCGTGCTGCAGACAGTGCAGTCTGTGAGGAGGATGCAAGGAGCAAGGGCAGTCCTGAGAGCAAACTCTGTGCTTCTTCTCCCCCCTCAGCTGTCAGAACCAGTCTTAAAGGTGTAGAACTTAATACCCAGCATAAACAGAACAGACATCTGGGGATACAAGCATCATAAAGTCACCGTAGGACAGTAGTCTAAACAGTGCTTCAAAGGTCTGGATGTTTTCAAAAACATGTTGATGAGTTTTTTTAATATGTTTTTGTGGTTCAGTAACACTAACTTTTGATAGCATAGGTTATTTGAGGGAGAGTGTCAGGTAGTCCTTAAGTTGCTACTTGCCTTTCTGTAAAGAGAAAGCATTTTCTTCTCAGTTACTGTTAATCGTGGACCACTCAAAACTTAACTGCTTTTTAGCAGCAGTAAGAGATTCTGATTTTTAAAATCTGTGCTAACAAGAGTTCTGGCTTGTCATTTCTGTTATCTTTCATTGTTGTTTATGGGCCAGTGGTAATAAACTCAAAGAATTGAGTGGGTCCTCGAGAAAGTTCTGGCTGGCTGGCAGTGACATGCCCTTTTTGAGATAGAGCATTTATCTAGGGCTAAAATACTAAAGACTAAGCAGGAGCTCCTAGTGGGTGAACAGCTCGTAGAAGCCACAATACATATGAATAACAGGTATACAGCTAGTTCATAAAACTATGTGCCAAATACATTGTGCAGTGTTCAGGGTTTAACAAGATTTTGTACTTTGGACTGTAAAAATCTAAGTGTATCAAATAGTTGCATACAGGTTTTTAAGAGTATCTGCAGTGTAATTATAGAAATCCACTGAAATTTTCTGAGCTTGGCCCTAACGTAGTAACTCATGAAAATAAGTTTTCTCCCTCCTCCACCTCCCCTACCCCCTTCACCAATGGTTATTGGTGCACGTAACAAAATAAAGGCATTAATAAAGTCACATTTCAGTATAGACACTTTCATGTCCATCTTGATTTCCTGGACGGGAACTTTTCAGGTACAGATGGAAGACTAGTTGTAAGAACTGTTAATTTGGTGGTGAGGAAGTGAGGCTAGTAGAAATATATTAGCATATTTGAAAAACCTCTTAAAATGCAGGCTGGTTAATAATGCTCCTCTGTTTACTAGAGAAGTGAATATATTACCTTTGTAGTTCTATTGTGGTGGTTCTGTTGGACCAGGAGATGATTGGTATTGTTTTCTGGAGTGTGTTGGCTCACTTTAAGGGCAGATAGTCTAGGAATGTCCTCTCCTGCTGTAGTGGAAATCTTGAGATTGCTTCATACATGCTATTACAGAAAATTAAGCTGCCTGTTCTACCTTAACGTGGCAGTACAAGCACAGTAGAGTAAAATTTTTTTTAAACTTTGTTCTGGAGAGTTTATGACAAGTATGTGCTTGTCTGGTACAGAAGCGTAACAAAAGCTGTGAGAGATCTTGGCCCTGGGAGGATGAGGGAGTTTGCATTCTAGGGCAGAGTCCCATTCTTGGGCTCTGGAGAAGTCCTGTAACCTGGGTGGGAGCTTCAGCTTTGTAAATCCTGAGCTTTGTCAGGTGGTTAAAGCATATGTGGGGTCGCCTCTGCTAATTTAAATTAATAGTTTCATTAGAGACAGGTCTCAGATACCCAAGATCCACATCAGTGTATGCTGCAATGGAATTGACTTCCCAGTGGGATCTGAAGCTCCAGAGACTGTCAGATTGTTAATAGTCTGCCCCACTCCCTGACGTACATCTTGCATTGTAATTTATGTGCATTAAATAGGACTAAATACACTAGTTTATTTTCCCCATTAGACAGTGGTTGTAGTTGAGATTAACTGTTATTTGAGTGCATTCCTTTAACTGGGCTTAAAAGTTCTCTCGACTGAGACTGTAAGAGTTCCTTAATCCCCATAACCTCTTGTCTGTCTGCAAGGATGGATACATATAGCCATTTTAAATTCCAGGAGTTGCTTGTAGTATTATACAGGTGAAGTTTATATAAAAATGTTGAGTCTTCTGTCATGAAACAGCTAGGGAATTGCAGCCAACCCAAGTCTTCAGTTTTGCTTTTGATCCAGAAAACTGCAGTAAAGTGGAGGTATAAGTGCAAAAATCTGGAGGAGGTTGAAATTAAGTATCTTGTATTGGATTCATGAATTTCCATTTCTCTTCCTTTAAAGTGAAAGCATCAGTAAGACAAACAAAAAAACCTAAAAATCATGTGTATTTGCTTTCACTGTTGTTTCCTTTGTAGGACTTGTGCAATCTGAGCCATTCTTGAAAATAAAAGCAGTGCTGACTTAATGCACAAGGATGCATTTCTAAGGCCACAAGATTTGATAAAACAAACCTAAAAATAATAATGAAGGGCCAGATTTCAACAATTGTCTGCTTCCCTGCCTCTTAACTGTAGTGCAGAGAGAGGGTGGGCAGCGAGTACCTCCCAGAATGCAGCCTTAGCCAGTACTTGTATTTATTTGCAAAGACAACCTGAAGGGGATATATGCAATAATGTCATTGCTACTCTGCAGAAGCACACTTCTGTAACAATAGATGAAAAACACTTATGGCACAACTGTTGACTGATGGCTGGAAAGCTCCACATCCACATCCTCCTGCTCAGACTGAAGTGTCAGCTGTTCTTCTCTGGGGATCACGGGCGTGGCAGATGGGCATTCTCTGCAGTGTGAAACTGTTAACACCTATCACTTTTCACCATCAAAGCACATTTGTTAATGGATCCAGTCAACTTGCCGTGTTTTTTTTTAATACACCAGTTTTGTTTACAGTGTCACATCTAGCCTGACACTTTGATACAGCCAGGGATTGTCTAGTAACCAATTGCTTTTATTTGGGGATAAGAAGTTACTGGTCACCCAGTTTGCTGTGCCAATATATGCATCTAGGTGAGCGGAGGTGTGGGACACAGGAGCAGATGTACCAACAAGGAAAGTGCCTTGATGCTGGATTGGATGGCTAGTGAATGTAAACATTAAGTTAAATTTTGCTATGTACTTAAACTAAGTATGGCCGATTAAGCTAGTGGTAATTTGAATGCCAGCTTTAAAGGGCTTGCATACTCCGGCCAGAGGTTAAACTTGTAAATTGCTGCATAAGCTGTCTCTGTATGGAAATGTGTTTTAATACCTGTTCACTGTCTTTATTCTTTTGCAAGCTGCATGTGTATTGTTATATAAAATCTGCTTTCTACAATTTATTTTGATGGGTCAGTTTTGAATGGCTTCCTCTTTGTTACCTGACTGAGCCTGAATGTTGCATTTCTGTAGTACATAATATGTAGAAAAAAACAAAACAAAATTCCACGTTTACCTTTTGTGCTGGAGTCAGTGTTTTTGTAAGGCTGACCAAGTAGTAACTACAGAAGAAGGGTCTGGGCCACTGCTTCACACACAAGAAACAGAGAGACATGACCATGGCATTCCTGGATAAAAGGCCTGTGGCCACGTTCAGCAACAGGTGAATGCTCTTTAGTCCTGCCTTTGTAATTGCTCCTGGAGACAGAAACAATGCTCTCTACCCACACAGTTCCATTTCCATGAAGGGCATCCCTGATTTGGCTGGGTCTGGCACTGCTCTTGGTCTCATCTGGGTTTAGTTCTTTTATTTCTCATGGGTGGAGGATCCTCACAGATTTATATCTCAGTATTTAAAAATGGTAACATCACAGTACTGAAAAAGCAGAGTGGGGTCTTCAAAGGCTGGTCACCTTTACAAAAGGCTTTAAAGTGGGCAGCTGGGGAGAGACTGCTCCCCCTTCCTGGCTGAAGTCCTCATTTGAATAGACTCAGATTCCTGCAAAGCTGAGGGGCCAGTGGGGTGGGGAAGGGGGTGTTCCATTACATGTCACCAGAAATTATTGTTGCTGCAGAAGAGCCATCTGAGGCATGTCATGCATGAGTTAATGCTTGGTGGTGTTAGATGCAAAGACTCCTTTTCCAAAATGTTGGTTTACTGCACAGTTGTTCATTGACCACTGTTTCACTTAAGGCCCTTCACCTTTCTAGAGAGCCATGGCATTTTTGTGTGTCCTGCTCCCCTGTGCTCACAACTGATGAGCATTGGTGCAGATGAGCTCTACAAGGAGCACAAAGTGTGTGCAGAAGAGGAGGCAGCAGTTTGTCCTTCACAGGCTGCTCCCTGCTGCTAGAGCAAGACAGGAAACGTGCTTGGGCGCTGCACACTCAGAACTCCAGAAGCAGCTCAGTTCCTGGAAGGAAGCAGTTCTCCATCCCCGTGGCAGAGGCCAGCAGAGTCTGGAGCACAGGAGCAGGAGGTGTGCCTGACCATGTTCTACCTTTGCAGCAGCCAGGTCTGTCCAGCCAGGGTGGGCACTGGCCAGCAGCACAGCACCTCTGAGGTGCACAGGGGCCCTGCCAACCCTGCCCAGGTAGTGCAGCTGGGGGATCTCTGCTTTGTTCAGCAACACTGAACCTCTCTGCAAAATCATCTGACATGTATTTTCCAGTTATTTGTGCTATTCATGGCAAAGTGATCCATTGCCTTTCTGACTTCCCAGCAGACTCCCTCCGCACAAAATAGCTAGCAGAGCCAAAATATTCCTCCCACTCCCTACAAAATAGCTGGGAAATTCCTGGATCAGCCAAGGAGGCTGAGCACTAGTGACCCTGGTGACCCCCATCTCCAGCTGGGAGATGAAGTATGACTTTCCCAATGAGTAATCTGACTCCCGGCTGGCCTGGAAATGGAAGTGTACTGTGCACTGGTGTACTGGGCGTTGCTCTGGCTTTCCTTTTGTGATGACTCCTGAGTCACACAGCAAACCGGGGCAGTGAGCTGGGTCAGGGGCCAGCAGCAGGTTTCAGTGAGAGGACAGCTCTGCAGGAGCCACAAAGCTCCCACAGCTCTCCCTGTGCTGCTGCTGGCACAGCCCGTTCCCGCTGCAGTGTCACACAGCAGGTTCTGGCGCCAGAATCCCGAGTAAAGCTGCTCAGGGAGCGTCGCGTAGGGCTGTGAGTGCCCGGACACTCATTACTGGGGTGCAGCTGAGCAGACCCGTGCTGGGACCAGCGAGGGAGCGCCGTGGTGCTGGGGCAGTGGGGCAGCCTGGGCAGCACCTGGGGACCCAGAGCGCTGCAGATCCGCTGCTCTCAGCGGCACGGCACGGCACGGCACAGCACTGCCTAGCACAGCACGGCACTGCATAGCACAGCACGGCACGGCACAGCACGGCATGGCACGGCACAGAGGGCACGGCATGGCACAGCACGGCATGGCACGGCACAGCAGGGCACGGCACGGCATGACACAGCAAAGTACGGCACAGCACGGCACAGGACGGCACGGCACGGCACCGCCCCACTCCTGGCCTCTCCGGGCACTGCTGGCCCGTTCAGCCCACCAGGACCGTGCCGGGAGAGGGCAGCACACGTTGCCCTTAACAGTCGGCCGGCTGACGGCTCCAGCACCAGCTCCTGAATGGGTCTAATATTCATTATATTTATTTTCCGGCAGTTCAGCAAGTCCCCTTGGTTTCTCTTGTTCCACTCCGTTCGCGAGCAAAGCCTTGCTCAGGTCTTCCATCAGCCTGAGTCACAAACCCCGGCCGGGGCCGGGCTCATCCCCGCCCGCTGCCGGCCGGATCGGATTGTCCCAGATCCCGCCTGGCACGCCGTGCCCCGGACGGGGCCTCGCAACTGCGGCTCCGCATGACACGGCCCCAATCACCGGTTCCTTGTCCCCACGGGGGATGGCCCTGCCGATGGATGTGCTGCTGGAATTGCTGACAGGAAGCCTGTTCTCATGCACGGCTGCAGCCTGAATCGCTGCCCTGCTCTGCCCAGATTAGCAATCCCCGCTGACCCAAGCGCTTCGGGAAAAAACACGAGGCTCCTGGAGACCATTTCTGGACTAAACCTGTGGCAGCACAGCTCTTCCTGCTTGAACAGATAAAGCTTTTTCCCGTTTAGAGGAGATGTGTCATTGGCAAAAGAGCACGCATGGCTGAATGTGCACCAAAGACCCCCGGGCCACCCCCCCATGCACACTGCCTATTTTGGTACTAAGGTATTTCCTAAATGGAGTCACTGTAACAAACTTTAAAACAAACTCTGGCTGTCCTTTATCATGCATTACACAAAACTTGGTATGTTCAGCCAGACACCTGAAGAGTGTCCCTCCTTCCCTCCCCAGCTTCTTGTCTCAGACACAAGAGTTTGCCAAACAGCCCCAAGGCAATAGCAGATGTCTCCAGAACCTGCTCAGGGCACAGCTTTTCTAGCACATCCCCATTATGCTCCATTTGCTGCATGTGTTTTTACTCCTCTGTCTGCTGGATGTCTTCCTTAAGTGAAACTATTAACATTCTTGCATGTGTCAGAAAGCCTCTCCATTTTACTTATTTATATAAATTAATGCCATTTAGATAGATAATGCAGAGATACACATCTGTAAATGGAAGCAAATTGAATCATTATATGAGCTTGAAGAATTAAGAGATTTCATATCAATCTTTAAAATTAGGTTGTCAGTAATGTAGGAAAAAGGTCAGACTCTGTGAAAGAGCAGCATGTGGAATAACTTAAATAAAAATGTCAGCATAGGAACACCAAAAATAAACAAATACTGACAGAGTAGAAATTCCTTTAAAGGCAGTGAAACTCAGACTTGGCCACAAAACCCCAAGTAAACAGATAACCTTGCACAACATGTGGCTCTAGAGAGAAATTCTAGTTAGTCCTATCATTAAAGAAAAAATCAATCATTACAAAATTTCCCAAGACTGACCTCAGTCATGGGAAAAGAACAACCACAAGCTGGAGACAATGCATACAAGAATTTATCTGCGGAGACAGCAACAAAAAAACCCCAAGTCATCACAAAACAAGCAGGGTTGTGAGGGATTTACCCCACACTGCTGTATTTCTACCTGCATTAGACAGAGCGCTGCCAGCTCAGTCCCTGACAAACGAGCTACCTTGCTGCTACCTTAGATCAGGAACCTGGTCCATATCCACAGATGAGCAGACCTGCTAATAGACCCAAGGCTTAGGTAATTTCACAGCAATTTGTTTGGTAGTTTTGCATCGAGACAGTGAGGTTGGGGAAGTGGGAATGTGCACAGGAAAGGTAAAAAGGGATGGGAGCTAAGGATGGTGTCAACCCCTATTTGAGCTCAAGCAGCTCCCCTCCCTCTCACTGTAGAGCATCAGGAGATGTAATGCACAGCTTATTTCCAGGATTGTCCTTTACTTGATAAAGACAGTACTTACAAACAGAGAACCAGCCCTTTGTGCTGGAAGAAAGGTGAAAAATAGCAAAATCTAAACTCCTCTGTGTTCTTTTTCATGCAAAATGATTCAACACTCCCCTGCTTCCTTCCTTCCTTGCAGATCAGATGTTGGGAAACCTTGTCTGACTCAAGCTCTGTAGAAGCCTTTAATCAGTAATGTAAAACAATTAAGCTCCCAGAAAATAAAAGCAAAAGCAGAGATGCAGTCCCTAAAGACAAGCAATAATCCAAGCCTCTTAGTGAGCCAAGCTATAAAACAAAACAAAAAAAATAGCTAGAGATGAAAGCAAATACATGGAGCATGTTTGAAGGAGGTGTAAGGTCATGGGAGAGAGAAGCAGGCAGCAAAGGCAGCAAGCCATGAACACAGCTGGTATGAGCATTTCTGGGCAGTGTGCTAGTGACAAAAAAGCTTGATGATCAAAGACACTATGCCCCACTGTTCAAACCTTTTTGTGTTCAGAGGATTTAGAAACATATTTTGTAAATAAAAATATCTGTAGCTCAAAAGCTATTGATGCTGGCATAAATTCCTACACTAAAAGAGAGCAAAACATAACCAAACAGGAAAAAGAAACAAAAACTAAACACCCCCCCACCACCAACTGAAACTCTCTCAGCTAACTTTTTAAGACAGTAACAGAAATACAGCATAGAATCCATGTCCAGACTTAGCAGACACTGGCTATGAGAAGATTCACTGCAGAATTTTGCTGGGCTCATTTGGTATAATAAAGAAATTTCTTACATTAGGACCTAATTTGCCATAGTAACATTTTAGAAAGTCTTTTATGCTCTTCAGAATAAAGTGTTCAGTTCAGATTAGTGATGGTCTAAGTGGACATCCAGAGCATTAACTGTGATTATAATCTTATGCTCATTGTCTCTGACATTCCTAGATACTCTTGCATAATATTTCTGTGGTTATGCAAAGTGTTACTTCTTTGTTAAATTCCATCAGACATTCAGTTACTCATGTAGTTGTGAAAATTCTGCAGAAATTAACCTTGGCTGGGCTACTATTACATTCTGAGCAGAGCAATGACAAACCCAGGAAATACAGGGCTACTTTTCCAAGAAATAAGTACTCAGAAAGTTCAGTATTAGCAGGTCATACACAGAAACAAAACAATATACTAGTTGGCTCAGCAGACTTACTACTCATCAGTGTGGGGTTGAGCAATGCCTGGAAATCAAGGCAGCCCAAGACGCTGAGAAAAATGTTGGTAGCAGACATTCAAACTCAAAAGTCTGGACCTCACTACTCAATTGGACTAGCCAATGCTATAGCAGCACTTTTAAAATATAAACCACCATATTATAGCATAGTTTCTTTGACCGCTTGTATTGTGAAACAAGCCCGCTGCAGCCTTAGATGCTCTGTTCTGTTACTGAGCTCCCACTGGGCAGCTCTCCCAGAACCTTCATCCCCCAGTGAAGGAGCTGTGGGCTAGGCCTCCACCCTCCTCCGTGCTCCCAAAGCTCACTTGAATAACCGGAGCAATTCAGGACCCTGGGAAAGGACATCCTTTATCTGTAGTTGGGGCATCTCAGGACAGCCTGCACCCTGGCCTGTTAACCTCTCAGGTAAAGTTACCTGACTGGCTTGAAGCTGTGCCCCTTTCTGTCTGGTGAGAGCATTTTCTACACTTTTCTCTTTTAAGAGCTGAAGGAAGTAGAGCATAGGAATGGTGTTAGGGCCCCTGAACTCACTCAGTGAGTGTTGGAAAGGGCTGCAGTATTTCAACACCCTCAGCAGAAGACAATAAACTTCTCAGGAGGTTGAATAGCTTTTATTTGCAAACTTTAGAGAATAAAGTACTTGGCAAATTTTAAAATAACATCCAATTAAAGCAAGGCACTTCACAAAGCACTCACTTGGCAAACTCCATTTTTAAGTGATAAAGATTTTGAGAAAAGAAGTTGTGGGGCTGGGGGTGGGAGGTGATGGCTCGGTAGCCACTTTGGGCTCCAGTGGGTGGTGTGGAGCAGTGGCTGCACCACCTACCCAGAACTTGCCCTGTTCCCTGCTCTGAGGTTGCACTTCAGGTATTTTGAGCCATTAGTCTTTTCTCCAGTCTGCTACAAATGGCAGCAATAAATAATCACGCTGTTTACTTTTCAAGTGTCCTGTTAGGGTACTGAAAGGATAAATCTACAGCATAAGTATGCACATCTGTTTCTATTCATGTTTTGATATTCTTGAAAATCAATCTATTTTAAAAATATTGAGCCACAGAAGAATGTCTTAGTCAAACATCTGTTCCAGTTCTTTTATTATTACTCTTGATATTCATGTTCTGAGTTCAAGAGACCTAGATAAAACAATCGTTCTTAATTAAATAGTGAGGGAGCAGTAAAATGACTATTTATTCTTGAGAAAAAAGGCAAACAAAATAATCATTAGAAAGCCGAGTAAAAGAGCAGGCAAATTAGTTCATGTTCACTAGAATAACAACACTTTTTTGTCAAATACTAAGAAAAAAAATTTATGCAAAGTAAAACAAAGAAAGATATAACAGATAAAATTGACACTATTTTGCTCAGACCCCTCTTCATCATTTCTCAGACTGCAAAACACATCATGTACACTAGAAGTATTTTGGAATTAATAACAGTATTTTAGAATAAATACATGTAATAAACAGTATGACTAAGAACAGGTCATGCTACAAAAACAATAAAACAGTGCTTAATGATTTTTTGTCAGCTCTGTTTACAAATGCCATCCTTTGTTCACAGGACATATAAATTCCTTTGGTTATGTATGGAGGCAAGAGTAGCACATTTTCCAGCCTTTCCACAGAAGCACCATAAGATTGCTGTATATTTTATTTCCATTGTGCCAGGAGAGAGAAAAGCCTGAAGTTAACAACTACCTGTACTTTCAATAAGCTCAGATTATTATGGGCTCAATACTCACCTGCAGTGAGAATAAGCCTTGCTTCCTGTTATTGATATGCCAGACATTAACACAGAGCAGTGGAACAAAACTTTCACTGCTTTGCAGCAGATTGATACAAGAGCAAAGCAACACAGGCATTAGCTTAAATTAGTATCCATTTCATCTGTTTACAAGAAGCTTTCATATAGCCTTAAATAATTTAAGGTATATAAGCTCTGTGTGCTATTTTCAAGTGACCATTAGCAGGAGATCTTATCTGTTTCAGAATAGCTTCTTGCAAAAGATAAAACTATCGAATAAATATTTGCAAATTACCTCTTACAAGCCTAAGGATCATGACTTTTATATTCAAAAGACTGTTTTGTGTGATCACTGAGATACAGAATTGCACTGCTTGCTACACAAACTACTTCCCAAACACTGTGATGTTGAATCTTTGCTATTTTGTACTTTGACATCTAGATAAGCAAAGCTAAAATCTTACAATCCAATACACAAAAGCCCTTTTACAACAAAGGTGTCTTACTCTGATTCATCAAGGGAGCATTCAAAATTAAAATCAGATATTTCTTTGAGGTAGAACTTCAGTTGACTCACTATCTTTTCTTGTAATATTTCCAATCCTTGACAATGTAAGGCCAAGGGATATGGTACCGTTCAACTGCAAAAAAACACCAGACAAACCTTGTTTGCATGACCACATCCCAGTGTGGGCACCACAGTTCATCTGAGGCTGCACAGAGCGTGGTCTCTGACATTTGTTCCACCCAGCCCTTCAGAGTCATTTAAAATGTTGATACCTAGCCCCGTATTAATGCCCTAAGGTGGCTGTGTCTGCACAGATCTACTCAACTTACCCCTGAGAGTTGCCTTGCCTAGCACAGCTGCAATCACAAGGCATCAAAGTTATTATCTTACTACTGATCCTAGCAATTACCAGTATCATGGGAGCAATGGGTCATCTTCCTACCCTGTAGCTCTGGACTCGAGCCTCCATGCATCTAAAGCTTCCTGAGCCTCCAGGTTGTGCAAGTGCTGGTTTGCACTGAGCTGTGAATGGAGGGAGTCAGTCACCTCCTCGCATACTAAACTCAGCAACAAGGAACAACAAACTGAATCAACAGACACAGCCCAAACACGGGCTAGGGTTTCTGGTCAAGGGCCACGACCTTGTGGGCTGTTATGCCACACTCCAGGCACAATGCAAAAGAGAGGATCCCAGCAGTGAAGCAGCCTGTAACGCCTTCTGTGCTGATGAATGACGCTGTGCAGCAACATAAATCACATAAACAACTTCCTTCTCTGTGAGCACTCCTGCACAAACTAGATGAATGATGACACCTCACTGTGTCTGGGCTCAGGCATGTGCGCACATGAGTATGCTCAGGTGTGCACAAGCACTTCAGCAGCCAGTTCTCAAAGGAATCTGTAGATACACAGATCATCTATGTATATGCACATGATAGATGTGTGTGTATATCTGCATCCCTTCTGATGAAGCTACACCACCTTGCAGCAGTGACAGGGCCAACTCCTTTCTACATCCAGAGGTGCTCTGCTCCTGCAAATACTAGGGAAAGAGAGTGCATTTCAGCTTTCTTTAACTGTGCCTTTGCAACATATTCTCACAGCAAGGATCATGAACAGCTGAACAGTTCCTGATATAAAGTCTAACAATTAGGGAGACAAGAAACAAGTTGGAGGGGAGAGCAGATACTAATCAAAGTAATGGACAACTAGCTGAAATGAAGTTCTGAACAAGCAAGAAATGAGTGTGTTGAGTAGATTAGAACAGCTCAGAGGTAATTCTAAGGTAATCTTTACTTTTAGGAATTGTATGCATGGGTGCACCTACAAAAAGTCTGATCAGATTTCAGATCTCATTAAGTTCTCAGCTCCTTTCTGCCTTGGGGAAATACGTAACATCAATAAATTGGATTATGTTTTGAATGTGTCCTTTATAGTCACAGACTTCTTTAGGTTGGAAGGTACCTGTAAGATCATGGAGGTCAACTGTTAACCCAGTACTACCAAGTTCACCACTTAACTATGTCCCCAAGAGCCACACACACACATCTTTTAAATACCCCCAGGTTGGTGACTTCAGCACTTCCCTGTGCAGCTTGGCCCAGTGCACGACAAGCTTTTTGGTGGAGATTTTTTCCTAATACGCAATCTAAACCCTTCCTGTCACAAATTGATGCCATTTCCTCTTATCCTACCATTTGTTCCTTAGGAGAAGAAGCCAGTCCCCACCTGGCCAGAGCCTCCTTTCAGGCAGCTGTGGAGAGTGATAAGGTCACCCCTGAGCCTCCTTTTCTCCAGGATAAACACCCCCAGCTCCCTCAGTGCTCCTCACAGCACTTGTGCCCCAGACCCTGCCCCAGTTCCATTGCCCTTCTCTGGACTCTCTCCAGCCCCTCAGGGCCTTTCCTGCAGTGAGGGCCCAGAGCTGGACACAGCACTGCAGCTGTGGCCTCAGCAGTGCCCAGCACAGGGGGACAATCCCTGCCCTGGCCCTGCTGGCCACAGCATTGCTGCTCCAGGCCAGGATGCCATTGGCCTTCTTGGCCCCCTGGGCACAGCCTGGCTCATGTTCAGCTGCTCTCACCAGCCCACCCAGGTCCTTTTCCATGGGGCAGCTTTCCAGCCACTCTGTCCAAGGCTGTGGTGCTGCCTGGGGTAGCCTGCCCAGAGAAGCTGGCTTCAGTCATGGGGTGGATTGTGGTGGTGCATCCCATCCTCCCTCACCAGCCACACCAGAAGCTGAGAAATGCTCATGAGTCCTAGGCCTTGGCAAACAGCACCTGGGCTGAACTCTTGATTTTTCAGACCACTGTCTGCTCCCAAGAATTAGTGCTGTCTAATAAGTACCTGTTTCATTAACAAAGTGACTTGGAAACTTATTTTTCTTGCCTGAATAACAACCCAAGTGGAATAATACTTTTGTGGTTGAACATTTAAAGGAAGTTACTGACTCAAATTGTGACATAGAAAAATACTATGACTAAAGCCCATTCTCTTGTGACCCTAGAAACAGCAGTCCAAAGTGAGACCTATTCTATATGAATATGAAAATCTAAAATGTCTAAATGATGCATTTAGTAAAAATCAATAAAATAAATTTACACATTTTCTTGGTTTTAATTTTTTAATGGTTCACAGTGTTAGTTTGAAAGACACATTGCAGAAGGTCAGAAAGAGTACAACTCTCCATGCAAAATAAACAAGTACAAGAAGCTTTCTTTCCAAAGCATGTGCAAAAGGCAGCCTTCCTTTCTGGAATGTATTGAGCCCACTTCTAGCATTTTGCTTTTTCTGAGAAAATAATGGGAAGGGGAAGCAGAAAAATAAGGAGAGAAAAGTAGCATATCAATAGGGAAGAAAATAAAGTAGGATAAATAAGAAGGATATACTTACCCTCCAGAACCTAAGAATTTTTACAAGGATAACCTAGCCAAGCCACCCAGCAACAACCTCCCCTCTCTAATGATCCCTTAAAGGTTGCATTATTTTCACTTTTCAATTGTCTCAAACACACAGCTCAGAATATGCAGCTTTCATGTAGCTGCTAAACAATTCCTAGAAAGGCCCAAAATATCTATGCATGTGTTTATTTTTAGATATTGTGATATTAAAACAAACACTGAGATTTAAGGGAAAAAATTGCTGTGATGGAATCAGTGAGCTCTGAGCCCAGGGAGACAACAACATCACTGTGAGTGAGAAGTGTAGAACCAGCTGAAGAAGCAGGAAAAAAGCACTGACCTAACCAAAGCTTTGTCCTGATTTCAGAGTATGACTCACCTAAGCGAGCAAGGGCTTATGAGAGCAAACATACATGCATTTCATCTTGGAGCACTGTGGTTGAGAAAGGGATCCAACAAACAGGTGAGGTGGAAATCAGTGTTGCTGACTAAGGAACATTTGCAGAAATTGTTTTCCCATCCTTTCTTGGCAAGTAGAGGAACATTGTTCTAAGTTAAAGCAGCTTCCAAACTACAGAAAAAGATCCTAAATGCAAAACTTTACACTGTTTTCACCAAAACAATGCAAGTAATAGCCACAGCATCCAGGGAAAGGCTCAGCCTCCTCATTCATGCTTACAATATATTTTCCATTCTTCCACTCCTCTTCCTGCACAGAAAGGAAATGCTTTCTAATCCTATTCACATTTGTCTCTCGTTTTTCTATCCCCATAACTCCTGTATCTTTTTTACCCTGAAATAAATCTGTAGTTGTGCAAACTACAATCTTGTGTAAACAAGACTGATAACATCAAGTCTCTAAATGCTGTAAAAATAGTTCAAAGTCTTAAAATTTGAACTATTGTTCAAATATGTGTCAAACTGAACATCCCCTTCTAATACAATTAATTTGACTATCTTTTTAAACCTGTTATTTAGCAGAGTATTTCACTAAGAGGTTTACAATAATGGCCAATTTCTTGTTAAAAAATTAGTGTGATTGAGTGTTTTACTGCTTAATTGCTGATCAGTAAAATGAAAACTATAATTAGATTTATGACTTAACAAAACAAATGACAAAAGTTATATCCTTCATGTAGAAATACCTAATCCTAAATCAATTACCAGATAATATCTGGGAAGATTTTACAGACTTAGTGTTTTTTCATTACCTTGCTGAAAAATAACTTCCTAACTCAATGCTTATTCTAACACAACGTGACATAGTTAGTTGATATTTTTTTCAGTTCAAAATATCAAAACCTCAACAGGGAAACACAGTTTTAAACTGAAACAAATTAGAAGGACAGAGCAAGAAGATAAACTGCTTATTGAAGGATAACTTCTTAAGTTTTGTTTCTCCTGTTTGTTTTTAGAAAACGAACAGTAGAAACAAAACCAGCACAAAATGCTGAAGACTATGAAAACCATGAGAAAGGAAAGGAAGCAATGTAGCAAGCATAACACATTTTCCAAAATGCAGGTAACATAGCAAATATACTCTCATTAAAGACAAGAAACTATAAGCCAAACTATTTATTCAGGAGTCAGGATACAAAAAGACAACTCCTGAAATGTAGAAAATATTTGTAAAACAAGAACATGATATATAAAACCAGATGAAAAACAATCAAGGGGAATAAGAACAGGAAAGTAGCTCTGCTCCATGTAACTGAAGGAAGGATTTGGCAGGTTCTGACTCTGTTCAAGTCTGTCCACGTTTCCCCATCAGAGCTGAGCCTTGGGAACTGGTTGTGTGGGGAGCAAGAGATGAGCTGCTTGTACTGCTGGATGCTCCTGCAGCAAATATCAGTTTGTTTTAGCAGGCTGAAACAGGAGAACTAAGAAGAAATAACAAAAGCTATTTCTTTGTCTCACTACTGGCATGTCCGGTAAAAAAAACAAACCAAAACAAACCAACAAATACCTCAAACATCCACGCTGAAAGTGAACTCTGACATGCATACACACAGCATAACAAATTAATTCACAACTATTTGAAGAAAGAGGGGGCTCCCATCCAAATTAACCGAGCTCAGCCACCTCAGAACATGTGACTGCCTGTGAGCAGCAGTGCCCAGGGATATCTCACAGGAGGATTTTACAACGGAGCTCTCTCACATTACTGACCTTTGGCCAGCCTGAACATGTCCACTGTTATGTAGGATTGTGCCACAACATTTGGTTGAAAAGGAGGTAAGGCACCTGGCTGGCTTCTGCATTCATCCGTACTGTGCTCTGGCAAGCTCTCAGAAACAAGGAATTCCCTGGTTTTAACTGAATTTTTAAGATATGGATTGAACAGTGCTTTTTCACTGAAATCTTCCAGCCTTAAAACTTCCTCATCATCATTTTCTTCATTTTTAATTGGATTCTGCTGGGATCCACACAAATCATTTGCCACCACTTCTATGGGCTGGACTTCCTTCCCTGGTATCAAAGCTGAATGCATTTGACTTCTGGTAAATTGATCAGTAATTATATAAGGCATGGATGGGGAAAAACTTTCAGCAGCTTCGTTCTCTTCATTATGCAGTATCTTTTCATCTCTGTTAGTTATGCCTTTTGTATTAATACCAGTACATTCAGAAACATGGTTTTCATAATTTATTAGTAGGGATCCTTCCTGACTTTCTTCAGGAAAACAATATTCCAAAACATTTATTTCTTCAAAGTCTACAGTTTTGGTCTGAGATGACATTCCCTTCAAAAATGAATTATTCTGTCAATACAAAGAGATAAATGGGAGAGTTATAAAGGGATAGATAATGAATCAGTTCATTTTTCAATAAATAAATTATTGCTATTTGAGCTCTATTTAACTCATTATTTCAGACTTGCACCAGTAAAGGGTTTAGGTGCTTTTCAGATGGGAAGCACCCATGTGAAATAGTGAATATATACATGAATACATACATGTGAATGAGTACTAAAAAAGACAACGTTATTCTGTCCATTTACTAAATGCTTTCATATTAGGTTTTCTGTACGTAATGAAATAATGAATTTCAGTGAGGCCTCAGAATCAGGTTTTAATTGTGTCCATGTTTCTTGTCTAACCAGACATTTTTGGGAAAAAAGTTTCAATCCCATTATCTACGAATTACACTTTCTGTGCAAACCTGGTCAACTCCACTCCATTCAAATAAACATTGAAACTTGAATAAGGAATAAATATTCAAAAAATAAAAAGACAGAACTGTTAGTACAACTATATACCAAATCTTACTATATGTTGCAATACTGTTTTTGTGGAGAAGAGAGGAGGTATGCAGACGTGGAAACCTAATTTAATAGACTCAATAGCCTGTGCAAATTTAATTTACTTCATTAAATGAACCACAGCCACCAACCGCTTTGTCACTTCAAAACATTATTTCCCAATATCCTATAAGAATTAGATTAACACACTTTATGAAGATGCATCTTCCCTATTATTTTGAAATACTACAAAGAGCATTTTGTAGCACTTAAGAAGAAGAATGAAACTCAGTAAAGGGGGGGGGGGGGGGGTTGATTAATGAATTACTGATCCCTTCTTTAATGCATAAAATTCCAACTACTACCACAGATGATGCAAGAGGCCATTCCACTGCAAGGCTTTCTTCAGGATTTGGTATATCAGGCCAGAAAACCTTTTTAAACCTGTAATTGAGAAAGGAAT
Source organism: Setophaga petechia (assembly GCA_024362935.1). Lineage (NCBI taxonomy): Eukaryota > Metazoa > Chordata > Aves > Passeriformes > Parulidae > Setophaga > Setophaga petechia. The sequence goes on along the minus strand of JANCRA010000004.1, from coordinate 4,843,157 downwards.
TTTAGTCAAATTATGAAAGAAATAGATTATTAAAAATTAACAAATCACCAGAAATTCCAAAAGCTGTTGAAGTATCAAACTTTCAGAACGGAAATGTTTTCTATATCAACACAATGCTTTTCAATAAAATTGTTTTCCCATACACTGGTTTTTATTACAAAAGATCTCAGCAAGATCTCTTGGGTTACAGAGACATTGCAGAAAAGCCATTTTATATTATATAATATATTACGTTTTATTATATTATATTACTCAATTAAATACTATATGAAATATAGCATGCCAAAATAAGACAGTATACAAATTCTATTGTGATCATTTTTCAGGGTGGTTCTTCAGTGAAAATCCACCACAGGTGGATTTGTTCAAGGAAAGTGACCCTAGCACTATATCACATTAGAACTACACTGAGTTCCTAAATTAGCAGATAAAGGATGCTCACTCATTTAATCACTCTGACACTGGGTAGAGAGGTAAGGAAATGAAAACCAGGCCTTAGCTTGATTTTTTTCTCATGGTAATTTTATCTACACAAGAACATAAACATTTTAAGTCATTCTTCAGGAAAAAATATTAGTTTTTGCTATTGTAAAAATTCAGTATACTCAACAGAGATGAAGATGTAAAAGGGATGGAAATTATTTCTTCAGTTATACTTACTACCTGATGCTTCTCCACATGACAACAGTATTGGTTCCAGTATTGGTTAGCTTAGAATGCCCCCAAATAGTTCAGATTTTTAACCTTCTCATCAGCCAAACAACTCAGTCACTTTTCTTGTGAAAGTTTTATAACCTTAAAAAAACCTTCACAGTCATCTTTGGAGTGTTACTGGATCCCCATGCTCAGAGAAAAAAAATTAAAATCTGTCAGGGGACATCCGTGACACACATGAAAGGGTTATGAATCATGTGCAGATACGGATCCATACTCAAGGATCAAGCATCCAAATGTTTTCACAGAATGTTATTTCTAGGTTTTTTCCTCATTCCTTTGCAGCTCAAGAGAGGCATCATAAACTACTAAGAGTCATAGTTATAGGTAAGATAAGCAACAGGGGCTATGTCCTAGTACCATCCTAGCATATTAAAAGTGTCTAGAAAGCTTTATTCCCTGGAATTATTAATTTTTCAGAAACTGACTTTAAGTTAGCTCCCGTCACTTAAAAGACCATGGAACTGCAAATGACATGTATGTAGCATTTTACATAAACTGATGTAGGTGATATATAAATCTGTTTCTCCCATTTATTTTGTTTCAATTTACTAAACTTTCTAAAATTAATACTTATTTTTGGACTACAGCACATAAACTGCAGTCAAAGTATAACCTGTTCACTTACTTATTAGTTACTTCAATTGCTTTTTTTCTATTTAGACATTGGTTTTGAACACAACAAAGGCATTTATAAAATAAATAAAAATCTAGTAGGAAGTATACTCACGCGTGTTTTTTCAAAACGCACGTTATCCAAAGGCCTATCAGACACAAGATGCTTATCTCAACAGGTATAGCAATAAAAAAGATATCTTCTTTATCTTTGGACAAAAACAAAGAAATAAAAACCAAAACACCAATTAGTCCATATTGTCGTTTCTTCAGGTATTCCCTTAAGACATCTAATTTTTATCCAAGTCACTTAATTAGCACAATTCTAAAGAGCTCTGTAAAAACTAGCCAAAATTACTCAGAATACTGTAGGATACCCATTCTATGATAAGTCAAAAGACAAATATTTAGATTCCAACAAGCCACAGTTACTGAGCCAAAAAAGCAGATTGTGATGAGATTTTTCAGGATGTTTCAGGAACAGATTTATCGCATTTTAAAATTTCCTTTATTTAACAGAATCACACAGTAATTTACATTGGAGGGAAGTCTGTAGATCACTTCATGCAACTTTAAACCTAGATCAGGCTGCTTAGGGTCATAGCATGCCAACCTTTGAAAGCAACCTAGGATGAAGGCTCTACCACCACTTGGTCACCACATTCACCTAAATCTGCTGGTCCATGCCACTTCTACCAGTTACAAAAAGATAAATAGCAAATTGAGTGCAGGAGATAGATTTTAAACTACAAAAAATTAATTACTCTGGCTGAAACACTGCTGATTTCTGAGCTAATTTCAGAGTACCAGAGGCATTTAGAAATATACTGAGAACATTCTTCCTGAAGTTGAAATGAGGAAATGTCATTCTGATCTGTTGCCATTATACCTTGTCAAATCTGAGTAAAACAAATAATCAAAGATAGGAAAAGGTATTTTCCTACACACTCACTGGCCACAATCTCTGCATTTATTTTCCAGTTAAGCTTATATACCAGAATAGGTGATACACAAACTGTGGTTTTTGTAAATCTCTCAGGTGGAAAAATCTACTTTGTAATGTACTGTTAGGCATCCCATCCCATAGCTGATAGCATACACAGTGCTGCTTCCACAAACAACCATACTCCACAGCTTTAGTGACAAGGAAATAAAGATTTTTGGGAGTAACTTCTAATTCTGACGGTTTTTTTAGTCTGTCAGATTGTCAGTGAAAATAGGTTAAATTCAACTACTGTTGCCAATTCTTCCTTGTTTGGTTCAACACTACTCAAAAAACAAACAGAAGTTGACAAATGCCTAGACAACAATGTCCTGTATTTCTTATTTCCAAGCCCATTTTTTAAAATAGAAATAAGTTACCTGGATTATTACTTACCCAATTTTAAAGTCTTGAAGGTTTTTGGCTCTCCAATGGTTCCCCCAGCTCTGTTGCTTGCCATAATCTGAACAGTATATTGTGTATTAGCCTGTAAGGACTTCAGTCTGTATTGTAGAACATCAGAGTTCACTGTTTCATCTTTTTAGGAGAATTATGTAAACACACAAAAGTAATGTTATATCAGGCAACTGTACACTTATTTAGCAACTTCTGCAATAACAGATGACAAACTATTTTAAAGGTAACTTGAAATACAAAGCAGCCTTACTAATCCTTTAAAAGATGAAACCTAAATTACTGAACAATATTTATCTAATACTACTTAAAAGTTTGAGGCAAAAACCTGAACCATTACGTATTTACTTTTAAAAATAAATACAAACATTTTTGCTAATATTAAGGATAGGTGAACTATATTCTCCTGGAGATTATTAATGAAAATTGATAATCTGCAGGAGAACATAGAAAAGAATGTGCTTTGAGAACTTTATTTCCTAAACAGTTGGCTCAGAAATTAGGAACTTCAAATAATTTCTGTAGCTTGTGAAATTCAACTATATTTCTACTACAGGCTGTTAGACACTGATCATCCAAAAGGATGTCATCTATCAGCACTGGGATACCACCCCAATACAGTCAAAGGAAAGTCAAAATCAAAAGGAATTTTTTTCCACGTTTCAAAATGCTTTTATGAATAGAACACTGTTTCCAGTGCATTCTCCAATATTGAAATTAATGTAATGTGCTTCACCTGTAAATTTTTTTAAGCAGGGCATAAAAACTCCTACTAACAGTACCAAATGCATCTTCATAAAAACTCCTACTAACAGTACCAAATACATCTTCATACAAGAAATTACAGTCACTAAAACATTTCCTGGTGCATAACATTAAAGGCAACTCATTTCCTCAGTCAGTTCTATTGAGAAACACCCAGGAAATAGTTATGCTGCAATATGTCCCAAGTTAAAATAAACCGAGTTTCTCTTAAGTCAAGGGTGGGAAAGTGAAGTGCTGGAAGGCCATTAGTGAAGTCACCTTGGCATACACCCCGACATCCTACTATTATCAAGAACACTTGACATCAGAGAAGCCTCAAAAAACATCAGTATAGCATATTTTGCCATTTAAAGTTAACTCCCTTATGTTGGTATTTACAACTAATTTTCTAAAGAAAATAATCTGAAGTCGTAAAAGGGACACAGCCTGCTTTACATTACAGGTAATATGGAGAAATACAGCTCTGTAACATGAGGCTCCATGTCTCATAGATGATCCTGCACAAAGCAGTCAGCATTAAATTACACAGAAACCAACACAATAGGAAAAACTGTGTGCAGATGACTAAATCACACAGAAGTAATTAGCTCTCTCTTTCATATCTAAAAATTACCGGGAATTGCCCTGGTCTGAACTGGATACCCATAAGAAACAAGCATCACAAGATTTGTAAGTCTGAAAACTTTGCAAAAGAGACTGTGTTAGGTGCCTGATAACAATGACATCTAAAAAAGGAAGGAAAAAAAACAATTCTGAAGCACTGAATGATCCAACAGCTTCCTTCATAAACTATATAGGAAGAAAAGTTTAGGTTACCCAAACACTTCTCATGAAAGCTTCTCCTAAGATTTAATCTAAAGGAATTTTGAACAGATACCATTACACTGCCAGATTGTATGGACACTTCCTGAGGTAGAGATTAGGAGTATGCTCAAATTTATGCTATCAGCCTCCAGACCAGAAAAACCATGGCAAGCACAGAAAATCAAACACTACTGAAGAAACTGATCTAAAATGATGTCCACAGAAACTATTCCTTGACAGCTTATTTTACTGTTATTTCCAAATTTGCTTTTAATATAAAATTGACACTAAAAATACTTTAACAGAAAATTCCCACCATACTTTTCCAGAAACTGAAGGCATATCCTTCCAAGGACAAATATGAAACTTATAAATTCACTAAACCCTCATGATCTATGACTTCACACAGAATCTATGATTCTGCAATATATTTCAGCGCCTCTACTCCTGTCAAGACTTTTTTCATTGACTTTAAAGGTGCATCAAAATAGAAGAGAGATTGAAAATTTCATAACCCTGTTGGAAGTATTGTTGTTTAATGTGTACTTACTCAATTCTTTTCCATCTTTGGGTTTATAAAATATTGTATAGTTAGTGATAAATCCATTTCTTTTAGCCTTTGAAATCTCATTCCACTTTATTGTAACTTCATTTTTCCCCAGAATGCCTGTATCAGCCACAGGTCCTACTGATGGCTCTACAGAGAAGCATTATGAAATAGCAAAAGTATTAAATAGTCAATAGTGTTATCTACCTCTGTTATTTTACAAATATCAGTAACATAAGAGAAAACATACGCATGAGAAAATATGTAAACTTAGTGCTCTGACACAGTCCTTAACTTTTCTCACTCTCTTGAATGTAGAAATTCTTCTGATAAAACTTCCCCTCACCTATTATGGCATTTGCATAGTTTCAGGTGTTATTGCATTCAAATACTTAGATGTCATTAAAAGGCTTTATTGTTACAACATCAGGGAGAGTTCAAGAGGAAAATTATCCTTTGTGCACTCCTGTGGGGGGACTCAGGTGCAAGGCCCCTGTCCTGGCAGGAGATGTCTGGCGGAGCTGGGATTCAAGTGGCATCTCCTGCACCCCCAGCGTGCCCAGCCTTGCCCATCACACTGAACAAAGCCTTTCTGCTTACACAATACCATCTCACACACATTGCCCATAATTTTGTGGAGACTTTTTGAAGGAAGAGTCCTCTGTGATGCAGTTTTAAAACTTCCTTCCCATTCTCTAATAACCTTGAGTGTTGTCACAGCTACCTAAAAACAGGAAAGCACTCAAAACCCAGTTCTGACTGTGCTAGTAATTATCCCTGGAACAAACAATAATCCATTGTCTCCCCCCAGTAATTAATGCTCTTTAGTGGTGCATTGTACTATGTGTGCCTGCACATTTGCATAGACACACACACCAATCAACATTTTCACATGGAATCTTAAAATTACTGGTAAACTACATTCTTATAGCTGGTTGTATAAATCACTGAATTCACAATAAACTTCTACAAATAAAGAAACTTTACCCCTTCCTCTGAAAAACACTACTTCATCCAAAGTTTCTATCCAATTACAAGTGCCATGTCTTCTTAACATTTTTATGTGCAAGACTGCAAATATTTTATTACATTATAAAATCTAACAAAAAGTAGGCTTTTAAAACCAGCCATTTTATTTTATGAGCAGAATTTCCTCATATATTGACTGACAAATGTAATCAAGCATTAAAATCAAGTGTAATTATATATCTAAATGAGCTTTTAAACATTGAAGAGATAGCTAGTTTAAAAAATGCTTTCATGATCATAGCTACACTTTTTCCAAATGCTTTGTATACAATATGTAAACTTCACAAAAAATTAGTGGGTGCAAGCAGTGCAAAAATTTAGTGAGTGGTAGAAAAACCTGGGGGTTTTTCCACCACCTTCATTTCTTTTTCAAATAACAGTAGTACCATATCACTCAAAGATAATACATCCTGAGAAACAGACTACAACACACATTTCACAACATGATTACTTTAAAATACCTACTTTTTTCTTCAGCATAGATTTGTGTGTAAGATGGAGCTGCTACATTACTTCCATAAAGAGGATACACCAAGATGTTATAGCATATAAATGGTTTAAAGATTTCTATAAAGGAAAGAAAAGAATATTTACATACAACCTCTATGTGATATTACTACAATGAAAATAGACTAAATTACAAGGGAATTCTAAATATAGCATTACTGACTATTTGCTTCTACTCTCTAGCAAGCACAATATGCAATTATTGATTTGAATGCTCATTACTAGCTTTAACACACTTTTTTCATAGCAGTATTTGTAAGACCACATGGTTTCTGGATAATTTCTCACTAGAAATAGTTTGAATGGGTAATTATACCTCAGCATCATACAACTTCTCTATATGAATTCACTTACTCATCTCTAAATCCTCTTTGGTTTTAGAGGAAGTCTCTATTTTCAAATAACCAGTATAAAATTACACTTGAAGGTAGCATTTTTAATTCACATATATTGATGTTTACTGCTTTGCATGAGACAACTTTGTCTCATGCATCAGATTAAAAAGCAGTGGGGTCCCCCACTCTTAACACTCAGGACCTGAGGGAATGACAAGTAACTGTGTCAGAGAGGCTTAGGTTGGATATTAAAATAAAAGGTTCTTCACCCAGAGGGTGTTTGGGCACTGGAACAGGCTCCCCAGGGAAGTGACCACAGCACCATGCCTGGTGAAGTTCCAGAAGGGTTTGGACAATGCTCTCAGACACATGGTGTGATTTTTGGGGTCTCCCATGCAGGGCCAAGAGGCAGACTTCAGTGATTCTTCTGGGCCATTTACAACACAGAATATTCCATTATTCTTATTTCTACACTGATGTTCTAGCCATGCCAACTGCAGATCTTCTGACCAGCCTGACTCAAGGGTACAGTTGTTGCAAGTGAGATCTCTCCAGTAGAATTTTATGTTTCAAGACATAGTGTCAGCTTCTGCAAATGAAGTTCTGAACTCTGAACAATCCAGGAGCCAAGTAATCAACCAGGTGTACCCACTAGTTACAACAGCTCCCATCAACTCTGAGAGGATATATCTGTAACTTTACATCCCCTGGCATGAAACCAGTGTAAAGGGATTCCTAGATCATTCCTCTCAAGCTCTGCAGCTTGCTAAGCAAGAATAATGGCTATCAACAGATCCCTGCATGATATCAGCTTTCTGCTGCTCTTTCAGTCTATTACACCTATTGCACTGGCCATTATATATACATTACCCCAGCTGGTTTTAGCTAGGGTAGAGTTAGTTTTCTTCTCAGTGACTGGCACTGGGGCTGTGCTTTGGATTTGTGCTGAACACAGGGCTGACAATACAGAGATGTTTTTGTTATTGCTGAGCAGAGCTCACACAGAGCCAAGGCCTTTTCTGCTTCTCCTACTGCCATGGTGGTCTGGGAGGGGACTGGGGGTGCCTGGGAGGCTGGGAGGAGACACAGCCAGGACAGGTGACCCAGCTGAGCAAAGGGATATTCCAGACCATGTGGCATCATGCTCACTGTATAAAGTGGGGGAAGAAGGAAGAAAGGAGGACATTTGGAGTGAGGAGCTTGTCTTCCCAAGTCACTGTTACCTGCAATGGGGCCCTGCTGTCCTGGAGATGGCTGAACTCCTGCCTGCCCATGGGAAGCAGTGAACTCACTCCTTGTTTTGCATTGCTTGTGGGCAGGGCTTTTGTTTTCCCTATTAAACTGTCTCCATCTCAACCCACAAGTGCTCCTGCTTTTACCCTGTTGATTCTCTCCCTGATCTCACTGGCAGGGCAGTGAGTGAGCAGCTACCTGGGCTTGGCTGTTTGCTGGGGTTAAACCACAAGAGTCAAACAACTGAGGTGATGACAGATTTGATTGGTATGTACTAGACGGAACTCACAGCTGTTAGTGCTGTCCAGATAGTGATAAACAGGCTCCTGCACTTGCCACAGGGGTCGTTTGCCTGATTGGGTATTAGAGTCCAGCTAGAGTTTTGCTTTTGCTGCTTGCTGTAGTGCTGCACGACTGAACACATTACTGATTTGTGCCTGAGAACATTTTGATAACAGCCATGGGGATGTGCCAGGGCAGTGCTGCTGTTTCTGTGCTGATGTAGTGGACAGGCTGGAACTCCAGCGTGAACTTGAGCTGAAATGTGATGTGTGATGGAGTCCACAAGGGAGCCTGCAGCCTGTGGAGGACTCCACACTGGAGGAGGTGGATGCTTGAAGGAGAATGTGACCTCACAGGGAAGCCATACTGGAGCAGTCTATGGGTAACTGCAGCCAGCTGGAAGGACCCATGTCAGAGAAGTTCAGTAAGGACTGTCTCCCATAGGTGGGAACCTATACTGGAGTAGGGAATGTAAAGATTCCTCTGCAACCTGTGGTGAAGATCATGGTGAAGCAGGCCATCCCCCTGCAGCCTCTGGAGGACTATGATGTTCTCTCTCTAAAACACATGAAAGAGCATGAGCTTTTCCCATATTCAATCTTTTTAATTCTAGATTTCTCTGATAGAAGAGTCACATCAGTCTCAGGCCTCCCTACTGGCATAAGATCAAGCCACAGAACTGCTTTAACACAAATTCTGTAGCCTAATCTTATATGAGAGCAAGCACTACCTTGGATGTTGCATGAAAATTTGTAAGACTAAAAAATGCTATTACATTAGCAGCAGAGATTTCAGTCAAGAACATAATAATACTGTTATGTTTAAAAACAGTCTGAGGAAAGCTGAATGAGTTCATCCTTTCCAATCTACCTATAAGTATATGTACATCTGTACAGTGTTACAGCTCTAACTGATAAACATACTTTTGTTACTTTTCCACTCTGTAGAATTTGATACATATTGCCATGATCTACCAAAAGGGTCCATCTCCAATTCCTCATACCACTCAACCACATATTTGGTTGTTTCTGGTTCAGAGGTTATCCATTGCACCACCACTTCTTCATTTGTTGTAGAGGTCACCACTTTTTCAATCATCTGAGAGGCTAAAAATTTAACAGAAAATATCAGCAATTGTCTTCAGAAGAGCTTGAAAAACATATACAGAATTCAAGAACCAGTGTCTCTTTCAGAATCCAAATTTTGTCGTGTGTAAAACTTTATAAACCAAATTACTACCAATTTTGCAGCTAGCTTATAAGTAATTTTGATTGAGACGACAAAGACAATGGAACAGGAAAACAAGTCAGCAAGGCCAAGAATGACACTGAAGCTAAGGTGAATTCTGCATCAGTCTGCAGAATAGAGGAAATGAGAGTCTAAGTGAAAATCCAACTTGGCAAAGCAGAGGCAAAAAGGACCTAATGAAGCAGAGAAAAAAAAAGAGATGCATCTGGTGGGGGGAAAGCACATCACAGCATGGAAAAATCAGAAAAACCTTTGTGGTGGGATGCACAAGTGGATAGGGATGTAGTCAGCAACCTCTAGGACAAAATTACAATAAATCTATATATCCAGTTTTCTGATTAGAAATACAATTTGATTGATTGAGTTCCAGGGGGACATTTGCACTTACATCACGAACATCTCTTGTTAGAAGTGATTAAAGTGTGTCAAACACAACCTGTCTGTCAGACCATGGCTGGCAGCAGAATGTTGCAACACAAGGCTCAAAGCAGTATCAGAATTAAACATAAGAGCCAAAGAGCAACTCTTGTGCTAGATCAGGCCAGCTTCCTAACCCTGGCAGTGGGTGGGATGGGTGCTCTGGGAATGCATATGAAATGAGAATGAACACAAGGCTTCTCTCCCTGCTTCCACTAACACAACTTAGAGACTTCTATGTATCATATCTTTGAATGATTGTTGAACACTCTGCAATAGTGCCCTGTGGTAATCAATCTCCTGAGCTAACAAAGGGATCCAAAAGAATTGGGTAGCATTCCATAAATTTATTTGGGAGGCGCAAAGTTAGGGAAAAACCTAAACCAACAAAAAAACCCTAAGAAAGCAGTACAACAGAAATTCAATAAGACATCACAAAGTATTCATATCTTAACAACTGTATCTCAAAACAAAACCCCCAACAATAATTGTCTGTAACAGAAATATGATACATGACAGCAAAATACAAGATACATATGACAGAAGCCCTTAGCATAATTTTGTTTCACTATATCAGAACTTAAAAAGATGTAATGAAAATCACTTTTTCATTAATGAGAAAAATATGACATTGAGAAATCTTACATTTTTCATCACGGGATGGAATCCTCAAAATAGCTTCAGGAGACTCTCCAGCAGAATTATAAGCAGTGACAGATATTATATGTGCCTCTTCATTTAAAAGTAAGGTCATTTTCTGTTCAGTAGAATTGTATGTCCTTTTATGTGCAGCCTTGTTTTCTGGAAAATACTGTATTTTGTAGCCTAGAATTCTCCCAGAAGGTGGAAAGCTTTTTAATGGCTATTAAAAAAACACACAGTAGTAAGTGTTTCACAGTCTTATCTGCACAAACAAAAAAAAAATGCTGTATTAAAGATTAAATTTCAAAACTATTATACTGTATTTAGAAAAGCAAGGTTATTTTCTTCGGGCCCATCTTCAGGACAGACAGCCACAACAATTTCCTTGATGGATTTCAAAAGTCAAATGCTGAGATTTGAAATGCAAAGAGCCTTTGGACACTTTACTAGAAGATTAAAGTGAATTTAAACACAGCTTTGGTAAGCTGGATTATTTAAATGCAGTTTAACAACTTTCAATGAGATTTTCCAGTGATCTGAACACAATTAAATGCTCCCTTTCCACACAGATTACAAAACTCCATTCATCTACCATTCAGTAAACAAAAGCCTCTTCAATTCTAATTTAGTTCAGTGAGCTTTTTTTTCTGATATCAAAACATCAAATGCCTCCGGCAGTTATGTGTCCTACAACACAGAAATACTTAAATACAACATCAGCTACAGGATACCAATATGATTACCAATTCACAAAAAAATGTTTGTACCTTCCACATAAGATGTACAGATCTATTTCTAGATGAGCGTGAAGACTCAATTACTCTCCACAAATCCACTTTTCCTGAAGGAGCTGTTTAAAGACAAAAAAAATCCACTTGCAATTTGTTGCTGTATTACAAAGATTGTTTAATATGGTGAATACAATCAAAAGGTTTCTCTAATATGGTTTAAAAACTCAAAAGGTGTCAAACATAGAGGCTACGAGAAACTTACTAAAAGTAAGTTTTATCTTCTGTTTGTTTTCCCTAATTAGGTACTTCCTTCTTTCTACACGTTTCCTGCTGTTTGCTTTTATTTGTTCAGTTCTAGAGTCTCCCAGAAGAGATTTTCTAGTCTTGTTTTAAAACTGGTATTTTGATTTCTCTATCTATAATTTATTTCATTGAACACACATGCTACACTACTTTTCTGCTCCTATCTTACTTTGCTTTGTTAAATCTTCATGTACACTCTTAATTTTCCCTCTCTTCAGCGTCTACTCATCTGTTTTCTACCTTAGTCCTGTGTTGTTTGAATCACTTTCCAAATCTCCTCCAACACTTGCTGTTGTCGTTCACTTTTCGTCTTCTATCTTTAAACAAAATACACATGTTCTGTTTAAGCAACAGGATTCTAAATTCAATAGAGGACAATAGGCTGTAACACAGTTTTTCCCTACTAAATCCTAATGACTCCAAGTATAATAGAAGAAAACTTCCACAGATAGGCAGCTTACCATTTTCTTCTGTGCTTTCATTTTTCTCTCCACTCCATCCACTCCAAAATGCTGACTCATTATTGACACACCGAATGGCAACAGAATAGTCTGCGGAGTCCCACAGACCTGTGAGATTACATGATCCTATTTTCTTCTTAGAATTCAGTGAGACATTGACAAATTCCTGGAAACAGGAACAAGAACAAAAATTATTTTATATAAAATTCAGTGCAGATATATGGCTTATTTTCTTAAGAAAACACAGAAGATGCAGTTTTTGTGTATACCACCTCACTTCTCTGAAACTCAAGATTCCTTGTTTTAAACTTCATTTTTCTGTGTAGCACCTTTTTTCCTCCTGTAAAACTCCAGGGTTTGAAAAACTCGATCCCAAACCTGTGGCTTGAACAGGGTGCAGCTCACATGTGATTCCAGAGCAGCTGTGCACAGAAGCTGCTGGAGGAATGCAGTTCCCACTGGTGGGAAGCAAGTGGTTATTGCTAAAGCCATTACTACAATTATATCCCACAGCAGCATCCTGGGGGAAGCAGTGATTCCCCCAGTGATCCCTCACAGTTTGTGAGTCAGTTGGGTACTTGTCTCCTGTCTTGTTCATCTTTTCTGAGTTACAAGGCCTTCTAGCTGTTAGCCATAAAACAGTGTAGCTGTGGGCTGCCCCAACCATTATCAGTACAGGATTAAAATGAAAGGGTAAATGAAAAGACAAAAAATTCTGATACCAAGAGGTAAAAAATAAGATTAAGCCTGTTACTGGTGAAGGAAGATGGGTGCATAAGAAATAAATTATGTGCTATCTTTTCAGAAAAGTAATGACAATACAAGTCATTTCTTTGTCTTGAAAGGAACCTCACTCACTTCAACATCACCAACAGGGCTAAAACACAGTGCAGAAATTCCTGGCTTCCATCAGTTGAACCTTCCAATCAAAAATTAATCAGTCTATAAAAACGCAGATTGTACTATAGCAACTACAACAAATGCAGACAGTCACTCATATGAACACCATAATGGGAAGTGCCTAATGTAACTGAAGATTCTAGTCTGTTCTGATCTCAAGAAACTTACTGTCAAAAAATACCTGCTTCTACAAGAGTGAATTCAGGGGTCTCCAAACCACTGTAGGTGGTAGATTCTGCAACAAATCTAAAATTAAAAAGGCTCAAAAATTATTACCAACCTCTGGCAGAACCTGACATAGAATTGGAGACACGTTGTACTAGGTTTTAGTTACTTGCCAAAAGGCTCTTAACGATATTACATTAAAATCAGAAACTTAGAAATTTAGTATATGCAGGAACAAAAACATGTCACATGTTTTTCACTCAGTAAAAACAGTTCACACCAAACTATTTAGACTTGTTTGGTCAGACAACTTTAAAGGCCAAGAAGATATTTGTCATTTGTGCAAACATTTTTAGTTAGGTTTTTCGGAGGGGTAGTTTTGGGTTGGGGTTTTTTTGCATATATGTGCCGACAAAGAAGCAGCTCCTATGTCTTTACTAGTCATGGATAGCTCCTGTTTCTTCTGAAATGTCTGTGTGAAAATGCAGGTGTGAGCTGAGGAAGCAAATGGACATAGGCTGTATTTGATACCAAAAAAAACACACAGGTGATTTCTAATGCAGCTGCTGAAAACTAGACAAAATACAATAAAGCTGTAGCCCTCCAAGGACTGGGAGGTCCTTTCCAAATGCTGAAAACATAAGGACCTCATAGACTGTACGTGTCACAAGGATGCCAGTGCCTTGGCTCTGAAGAGATAAACAGCTCAAATAGGTCTTTTAAACAATTGTTAGTTCCATTCCAAACACCCCAACTGGACCTGAGCCATCTTGCCCATCCAATCATCCTGAACCCTGAATCCAAGAACTAGTATGTCATATTTACAGTAATGATGCTTGAAAATGTGAGAAGGATGCCAGAAAGAAACATCTTTAATATTATAAATGTTTTTAAAGCTCCAATGACTACTTTGATGAATTTTTCTCTCCCACAATTATACATGTGGTGTGTAAAATAGCAAGATCAAAGCAGACATCTCAGTTCAATGGACTAAAAAAACAATCCAAGAAACTTGGCCAGTTCTTTAATTTGGAAGAAGAAACAGTAAAACTACAAATACAATCCCTTCCATATTGAAGACCATAGGAATAGATAATCTGAAATATGCAAATACTGGGGGTTTTACAATCATTGCATTTACGTGTCAGAGAGACAAACTATGAAAAGAATTTCCCTTATTTTTCATCTTGCAAAATTTGTATTTTCATTCACTTTAAAATAAATTTAACATCATTCCATATTAATCAGATTCAAATGCTGCAGTTCTAAGTGAGTGCTGTTTTCAACACCAGAATGCAAGGGAAAAACAAAATATTGTTACTGACTGCATGTGTAATCCCTTGGCCTAGGGTCATCCCTCATCCTTCCACAGAGTAATACTGAGAAGTACAATATGTATCAAAACAGATAATGACCAAAAGAAAAAGGATAATTAACCCTAGAAAACCAAACCATGTTCTTAAGATCATGCACCTCTGGTAACATTCCAGTAAAATAACAAGGTTATTATCATTATTTCAAACACTTGTTGCCTTTTTTCAACTTAAATTCTTATACTATTAAGAAGTTAGTCACAAAGAAACTGCCATGCAAAAGAAAATGATGTAACTTACGGTAAAGTTTGAATACAAGTTTCTGTATTGAACCTGGCAAATAATATGTTTTGAAGGGATAATCTTCTCAGGCATTTTCCAGGTTACTGTAAGTAACTGCTTTATACCAGGGATTTTTTTAACTGAAATTATTTCAGGAGGGGCAAATTTCTCTAGAATGAAGAAGCAAGAACATTAATAGAGGAAAATGCTTCTATAAAAGTTCAAAATTTCTCTGTCTGTGTGTGTTCCAAGAAGTTAAATCCTTATCCCAGTAACACACATCCTATTAGAATATTCATGTGATGGTTTATTTTATAGACATAATTCTACATATGGGAAATTATCTGTAAGAGAAATTGCACATTAACTGATTTAATTACATGGAATTTTGAACAACCTGGTTCTAGTGGAAGGTGTCCCTGCCCACCCAAGCCTTTCTATGATTCTGTGATTCTATTCACAAACCTGCTCTCAAATAGATGTGCAGACATCTTTCATTTGTATCAGCACTGAAAAATATTACCCAGAGACAACAGCAGAGAAAATAAATGAAGCAGAGCTGGGATGCCAAAGACAAGACTGAAATGCAGATGAGGAAAGAATTCAGGTGGAAATTATCTGAGGGGGAGAGACATGTAAAGGAGAAAATGGGAAAAGAATGGACTAGCAATAAGAAAAGACCTGTCTGACATAGAGAGTGTAGAAAGTAATGAAGAGTCACAGTAGATCTGAATACAGAATAAAGGATGCGACTGATGATGAGTGCTGCAGCAAAAAGTATTCTATTATAAGGGTTACTGCTTAACTACACCACCAAAATGAACAGAGGAGAAGCACAGGACAGAGGGAGAAGAGGTAGACACAATATTATTATTGCTCCTGTGTGCAATTATTACTGCACATAGAACAGGTGGAGTTTTTTTAACATTCCTAACCAGAAAGTGAAATAGCAGAGCATATGATGGGTGGCCCTTGAGAAATTATAATACCACTACCCACTGCAGCCAGGTGTTGCACTGATACTTGGTACCACTCAGAAATATTAAAGTAGAGTCCAAGTACCAATTAGTTTGACAAAAAGTTTTAATATATGGCCTTTACTTCTCAATAATTAAAAATTAGTCATTTATAATGGATATATCAGACATTAGCCTAAAGAAATATTGTTGCAGTTAGATGTTGCCTAGCATCAAAACAACACTGTCATTTCTCACCACCTCACAGTAAGATCAAGAAATTGCTGAAAATTACTGCTGTAACACCAACCAATTGGAAGAATTTTACATGGAAAGGTCATAAATTAAATCTTTATTGATTTTTTTTTAATTACCTATTTTTTGCAAAGGCATAGGGACACACTCCGTTAAAGATGCACCCAAAACATTTTTAGCTTCCACTTGAAAGCAAAAATCATTATTATACTCATTGTCAGGATTAGAAAATGAACACGACTCTGTTATAGTCAGGCAGGATTTAACTAAATCTGAAGACATCCTAAAAAAGAAAAAAATAAAAGCAGTTAGAAATGAAAGGATTTTCTTAGAATAATTCAAACAAATTGTTAGGCTATTATTTATATATCTTTGAGGATGCAAGACTTTTTTACCCGTGAACATTTTTAGCTGACATGTTTGTGCAAACGAAAACCCTTAGCTAATTTCCCCGTCCCCTTGTACCAGTGCTCTTGTAGTCACATGCTAGGGAGACTACTCAGCTAGGGAGATACTGGATTAAAACTTATGTTTAGATTTGGCTGGAAACAGTTCTGCAATCCAATTCACTTTGTGGTGAATAAGAAGTCTGTGCTTATACAGGAAGGAAAAATACTGAAATGTGCTTTCAGTGGCTGTTTTAACTTCTGACTTCACAAAAGCAGCTAAGTTATAAAAGACAAAAACACCAGAAGTAGTAAGAAAGTTCCACATTAAAAAGACAGAAGCTTAAAACGTCAAAGCTAAAATGGAGATAAAACTAAAAAGGTTTTCCTAATCTACCATTTAAATTACAAAGATACTCGTACAATATGAAAAAGTATCCTCCAGAGTCTGAATTCATTGCCATTCTCAAGAATAACTTTAGGCATTTTAGAAATCTCTTCATGAAACAGTATTACCTGGAGTCTTGGTTAGGCAGAAAAAGAGCACCACCAGAAGCAGCACTGTAAGGGACAGACAGACAAGTGCATCTGGGACAAATCTGTGCTATCACCTTCAAAATCCTACCTGAGATCTGCCTTGGAACAACACTCATTTCACCATTTTCACAGTCACTTATGAAAAAGCAAGCTCCTAAGCAACATTTAAAATCTAACTGAAATTGAAAGAACCAAGTATCTGTGCTTCTACACTGGAAAGCATGAGACCACATAATTTGTATTTGTAAATAGAAATCCCCAAGCAATCTGAAAGGACAACTCTGGATTTTTTGACTGAAACCTTATGACTCCAAGGGTCACTAGGTTAAATGCTACTGGAGTTAAGCAGAATACTGCAGTAAAGCAGCAGCTTAATGAATTTTGATGGGAATTTTTTAAAGCAGATGAGGAACCAATATTTTTTATGCCCCCAAAATTAGGTTAGTTCATTACACAGAAAGTTTCTGGGAAACTCTTCCATAAAATGCCTCCATTCACCCTGGTCACTCAACTTTCAATCTTATTAGTAATGTTACTTCAAAGAACAAGTGAATATGAGCTCTAAATATAAATATTTCTCTACTGAATATTGGTTGAGAATGCTTATTTCTTTTATACAGCACACTAAAAAGGTATCAGACTGCAAGTATTTTCAACAATTACCAACCCTGAATTAATCAATTAAAATTACTGACAAATGCCAAGACTCCAATCTCCATGATGATTTCAAGTTTTTGTTAAACAGAAGTCAGGGTGAGAGAGGAAGAGAACTGGTTGCCACACCCCAGCAAGCCAGTGCCCAGTATATCTAGTACTTACAGTTTTCTGTAAAGAGTATAGTTCGTTGTAAGACTTGTTTCTCTTCCTGCATTCCAGGTACAGGTAAGGTTAACATCATAGAAATAAATGCAGGAAATATTTTCTGGCATGTCTGGACGAACTACAGTGACAAAGGTTAAAAAAAATCCAGTAAAAATAAGTAACTTTATGCACACCTGATTCTGTTGGTCAAAAAGCAATTATGGCAAACATCATTCAGTGTCTTCAGAGCGCTTCATTTTATCATCCCTCTCTGCCCTCAGAACTCCTCACAATACAAAAATCAAAACCACACTTTCTTACCCTAAGGAGACAGCAAGATTTTCTCCAACTATTTCTCAGAAATACTTTACTAAGTGTACCTAAAGGCAGTAATTCTAACTATCATATATCAAACCACTGCATACACTGACTTGAACACCTAAGTGTACACACACCCCGTCTCCCCTCTGCAACACACCTGTAGTTTGAGGTGAGTCCAGAAAGTAAGAAGAAAACAAAAAAACAGCAAAAGCACAAAAAAAAAAAAAAAAAAAAAAAAGCATCCTCTGACAGACAGAACTCCTTTTGGTTCTCTCCCAGAATATCTAATTTTTTACCCTATGAAAAACTCAAATCTGAGAAACATGCACAGCCTGAAGAGTGCAGAAGACAAAGTTCCTGGAAACAGATCTGTGTGACCCCAAAGAGATCACTAATTCTGGACTCTCTTTATCTTATAAGCAAGATAGCACAAAGGAAACAATCTTCTGCAATCTCTATAATCTGAAGTCATCCATAAAAACGTAACACCCTAAAAGACTTTCTTGTTACAGCTCAATTTCTTTACTGTCAGAAGAAACTGAAGTAGAAGAAAACTGTGTCCAGTGAACTGTGTCCAACTGGTTGACAAAGCCCTCTTTTCAAAACAGTATTTTTCTGTCCCATCTAATGGAAATGTCAAAAGATCTTTTATCACAAGCTTACAGCACATTAAGCTTTGCAGACATGCAAGACCTTTCACTGGATATTTTTCTACAGATGTTTTGCTTTTATTGTTTCTTTATTAGAACGCACCCCCCCAGGCATATGCTATACTCTGGACTTAATCTGTTCAATAAATTAGAAAATTTGTATACATATTTTAATGTTCTGCATAGGAGAGTGGATTATAACTTCTTTAGAAGAGAGGATTAGAGAGGAAATCCTCTCTAGAGAAAATTGAAGTTGGCTAGGCTAGAAAGAAGATATCACCAAAGGAACAGACCCCACTACCTTTGGAACTCAACAGAAAACTTCAGCTAGGCAAAAGACAGGGTCAGAAAGGTTACAGACCTGTGTCAGTAAGCAATGCTGGTAATTTCATGCTTTATTTAAAAAAAAATATATGTGTATATAAAGAAATATGTATATATATACACTTGAATACATGTGTTTTAAAATAACACAACCAAAAGTAGCTGTTTTAGAAGTAAAATTATTACACTAAGTTGTTAAAAAGAGTTAAGATTATTTTTTCTGCCTTCTACTTACAGCCAGATTTAACTTCTGTGTGAACCAAAGGTAGTTCCTTGTCCGAGTACTTCATTAAACATTCCACATAAGCTGTGCTGTAAGTGAAATTATGGATGGTTATATTAGATACAGTCTTATTCACAATGTTATAGTTTTCTGGAGCAATCAATTCATCATTCAATTTCCAAATGATGTGGCTTGCATTTCTCTGTGGCATGTAGTTCTTTCTAAGAACACAGGATAGTTTCAGGGAGGATCCTCTTTCAATTTCAGGAGATGAAGGAAAAATGTCAGCATCTCTGATGTAGTTTTCATCTAAAAACAAAATCAAAGATATCATATGGCCATACTCCTCTTAAAATACTAGTGGAAAAATAGTAAGCTGTTTTGTTGTCTACAGATAATTAAATTAATTTTTTTAATATAGAATTCAAATAAAATGCCCAGTTAGTCATTCAAATCAGACATTCCTGTTTGAAAATGCAGTTCACATTAATTACTGTATTACAATAGGTTTTACATTAGAGCAATGTTTCAATAACTTCACAGAAATAATGAGGAAGTTTCCATTCAGA
This sequence comes from Setophaga petechia, assembly GCA_024362935.1. Lineage (NCBI taxonomy): Eukaryota > Metazoa > Chordata > Aves > Passeriformes > Parulidae > Setophaga > Setophaga petechia. Next base: position 4,823,446 of record JANCRA010000004.1, on the reverse strand, counting down.
TACTTTTTTAATAGCCCTAAATGAAGAAAAGAAAGTCTTGTACTTCAAGCCTGTTTTTATAAAACATTCCTATCTGTAAAAGTTATGCATGTAATTTACATGCATAGTTTGTAAATTTTATCATTATACTTACAATATCCAAAAATACATTAAACTAGTAAGACTAACATTTACAACTAAGCTGCAATATATTTCAGAAGTCTTCAAAATTTCATTTGGAGAATGTTATCTTTTGGAAAAACTTCTTATGGCAAGACACGTGCCAATAACCCAGAAACATACCTGTTACAGAGCTGCAGAGTAGAACAAACATCCAAATCAAATTGCTGAACATTTCCTTCTCAGTAAGCATGGGCAGAAAATGCTGCCATAAAAAAAAAAAAAAATTATGTTTTTTGTTTTTAAAAGTAAAGTGAAGATGCTCATTTAATACTTTGTTAGTATTTGTGTCAGAGTTAATAATGTTATTCAGCTTTTCTCACTTTTATTCAAGTGAAGTGTTGTTTTGTCTAAGTGTTACTTTCCTGAACAATGGAGAAATTTGATGCAGTTTTACTAAGACAAGTTGTTGCACACATTTATCATAAAAAACAGAAAGATAAGCATACCTAAAACACAGCTGAGGGCAATCCAATCCACACAAGTGTTTAACCTTCCAAAGATCACACTACTCCTTTGGCTAGTAAGTGGAAGATCTGCCTGTAGAAAACAGAGGTGTCCGATCCCCTTAACCACACAAGGGCCTAGAGCCCAGTATTCCTATTTCCTGGACAAGTAGCTCTAGTTACCATGCTCATAAGCAACAGGTGGGCATTAGTATTTTGCAGCTAGTTGGGGTTCATGTTTCACATTATGTTTTTAGATTTGTCTGGAATTTCAGCTCTCCATCAAACCTGTGTCTCAGGAAGGCTCCAGGTGGGAGGCAAGTACTATCTCCCTAGAACAGGCACATCAGTCCCAACAAAGTATCTCCTTCTCCCACAGGTTCAGAAAATGCCATAAAGCAGTTGTGCACCAAGTCACTGGACAGAGATCTAAGTGGGATATAGGCAGTAGGGGTACTATGCCCTATGCTATCGTTCTTTGCACAAAAACTTCTTGGATTTGCTAAAAACTTAAACTTTACAGTAATCTAAAATAGAAAAACATGGTAAAAAATGCATTAAGCTCAGTTTCTGTCAGAAATCAACTTAAATATTATTTTAAGTTTGTCTTGGGAAGCACTTTATAAACTTTAGGGCTATGACAGTAAAAAACAGGAGGGAAAAAAAATGAAAAGCACATGTGGGATACAAAGAAAAATGTGGAGGAGTTTGTCCAGTGACATATTCCTAAAATACAGCAGTAGCAAGATGTGTGCCAACAAGAAATGAAACCAGTCCATAAAGAGAATATATTACTACTTATTCATGTAGGGTGTATGTTCTTGTTCTCAAAGAACTAAAGATGAATTATACATTCAATGTGGCAATAAAAAAAATAGCAGTTGTTCCAAGTATCCTGTACCACCACAACACCAGAATGTCCCCTGTCCTCTGTCCCCACCCTCCCTTTAACCCTGGCCCGTCCCTATCTGTCAGCTCCTCACCCACCCCAGGCAGAGCTCTGTGCTCTCCAGCTGTCACTGACACAGGAGGTGACACCTTCCCCTCATCTCCCTGCCTGCCCTTCCTAAAGAACCTGTGTCCTTCCATTCCAGCACTCCAGCCACAGGAACCATCCCACCACATCTCCACTGAGACAACAAGATCACAGCCCTGCAGGCACAGGCCTGTCTCTAACTCCTTGTTTATTCTCCATAATAAGAGATAAAGCTTCTGCTGATATCCTACATGCAGATTTGCTATTTTGGAGGGGATATGAGACACAAGAGGCTGCATTTCAGCCAAAATAGTCCAGCTCTTTCAAAGAATAAAGAGAACAAATTTTTTATCAGATTCCTTTAACTAGCTCCAGCAATTCCATTCTTTCTTAGAAAGGAGATGGAATTCAGAAGCATTGGCAAATCATAAAAACATTTTTGAATAATGCTTAAGCTGAAAATACCACATGACATATCCCATCACAGTGGAGCACAGAACTGCATGAACAGGCATGACCAAGCTGGCTGCAATGCCAAGTTAGAAGCCTTCGAAAAATTTTAGTTTCCCATGCACACCAGAAAGCTTAAATAGTTGAAGATTCCATCCAGACTCGGCGCTCCTCATCCTGTATCCATTTTGCACCTTTTCCCCCTCTTCTAGTTCTTCTCTAGTAGTCAGCCATACAATAACTCACTTCCACTTGCCAAAACAGCAGAAGGCTAAGAAAAAAAAATTTGTACTACATTAGCAAAGATAAGGCATCTGAGTTGGTGAAACAGAGGAGATAACTGGGGAGACAGACCTCCATGACTTTTCTCAGATGTGAGCTGGTTATTTGGTTCAGTCCTCCTGCTTCTACTTTGTCTAGTATCAAATAGCAGTTCTTCATTTGGCAAGGCAGCTGAGAGCTACTACTTACCAGAAACCAAGGTAGTGACTTAGCAGGTTACAATGCTGCTCAAATCTTACGCACCTGTCAGGACACTGATAAATGACATGTGACAAAATAGCTCTTTGGCTGTTTACTGAAGAGGTTGTATATGTGATCAAAGTGATCAAAGAACATGCCTGAGTGAAAATTACACTAAATGTGCATAAATGTCTCACTTAAAGATGCCTATAAAAGCTGTCATCTTCAAGTGATTAAAAAATTGATTAATCAAAACAAGACTGCATTTCCCCATATTGTATTTAAGACCAATTGCCCCTCTTCCCCATTTCAGGACATGAAACCTTTTTCCATTCAGATCCTATTCTAGGATTGCTTTTAACTACATGAGCTACATGCCCCTAGTATACAGTGTAGATGTTACACCAAGAATAAAGAACATCTATAAATGTAAAGACAGCATGTCATACAGTCATAGAATCACAGAGTGTTAAGGGTTGGAAGGGATCTTAAAGACCATCTAATCCTAACCCTCCCTTCCATGTTCAGGGACATCTTCCAGTAGACCACGTTGCTCAAGGCCTTATCCAACCCAGCCTCGAACACATCCTGGAATGGGGCATCCACAACTTCCCTGACAAACTTGTTCCAGTATTTCACCACTCTCACAGTAAAGATTTTCTTCCTAGTATCTAATCTAAATTTCCCTCCTTTCAGGTGTGTATTTTGCCCTGGCACTCCAGCTTCTGTCAGAGAATCCCTCTCCAGCTTCCCTGTAGGCCCCCTCAGGTGTCTGTGGAAGGTGTCTGTGAGGTCCCCACACAATCCTCTCTTCCCCAGGCTGAACAGCCCCAACTTGCTCAGCCCATCCTCATGGCAGGGGTGCTCCAGCCCTCTCTCCAACCTCCTGGCTCTCCTCTGGACTTGTTCTAACAACTCCTTGTCATCGTGCTGGGAACACCAGAGCTGGATGCAGTGCTCCAGGCGGGGTCTCAGCAGAGCAGAGCAGAGGGGTAGAACCCTTATCTCAATCTGCTGGCCAATGCTGCTTTGGATGCAGCCCAGGATTCCTGTGGCTTTCTGGGTTGGGAGCACTCGCTGCTGGTTCGTGGTGAGTTTTTCATCAACCATCACCCCCAAGTCCTTCCCCTCAGGGCTGCTCTCAATCACTTCTCTGCCCAGCCTGTGGGTGTGTGTGGGATTGCCCCAATGCAGGTGCAGGACCTTGCCCTTGGCCTTGCTGAGCTCCCTGAGGTTTGCATGGTCCCACCTCTCAAGCCTGTCCAGGTCCCTTCCCTCCCCTGTGTGAACTGCCCCACCCAGCTCAGTGTCATCAGCAAACTTGCTGAGACTGCCCTGGATCCCACTGTCCGCGTCGCTGATAAAGGTGTGGGACAGTACCGGCCCCAGGACCCTCCCCAGAGGGACACCACAGTGAGCATCTGAAGAGGGAAACAGAGGGTTTCCTACATTGGTCAGAGAAGACAATGACATGTGAACATAATGGAAGAAGCAGTAAACTCGAGGGACAGCTAATGAGTATTTTCAACTTTTTAATCCCTATAACCTATGCACTGACAAGCCCATCATAGGAAAAATGACAGATATAGTGATTAAAGATCCTGGGCACAATGATTATCATAATCCACAATCTTTAACTGAGCCAAAAATAGTCAGTTGAACCTCAGGGCAGGATGAATAGCATTCAAACATTTACCTTTAAACACCTGATTGAAACAGGTGTTAGGTGCATTTTCTTCTGGAAAATAAATTTTAAATTATGATGGCCTACCAGAAAACTTAATGGTATCATAATCTATTATGATAGATATATACACCACTTCTAAATTCAAACACTGCATATCTATTCAGAAAACTACTAAGCTTACAGACATATCTGAAGGACCCACATGGTGAGGCCTTCAAAATGCTGTATCAACTGTTGACCACAGAAACTCATTCTTAGACAAAGTAACGTCAAAAAAAAAAAAAAGAAAAAAATCATCATCATGTAAAACGACTTGTTAATTTAAAAAATTCAAACTAACCGAAACTGAAAAGCAGGAAAGCCATTTTTCCTCTTTCAGTCTCTAAATAGCCAATGTAGGCACAAAAGGATAAGATACATTTGTTCCAAAATTCTGAAGGACATAGTTACCAGGAAAAGTCAGTTTTGCTAATAACTGCTGATAACAGTTATTTTGCTTAGTATATCCTGGAGTTACAGATGCAAAACATGTTTTGAGAAAGCCTTTGCCTTCTTATAAAACAGCACACTGAGTATTCATACATTATAACACAAAATATTGTTACATTGGAATTTAAACCAAACTTTTAACCACATGAGCTTGGTACTAATAAGAAAAAAATAGAATATAACTCTGAACAACCATAACAAATAAGCCTTTATATAAATCTTAAGGTATAAAATGCTTAGATAGATAAAAGAGCTTCAAAACAGGTGTTCCTCTACTAATTATTGCATTGTACCTCATAAAAGAAACAGAATTTTTATGCAAAATGCCTAAAGTTACAAACACAAAAGAAGATTTACTTTCTTTATCTTTACATATGGGTCACTTTTTAAATTTTAACTATATGATTTCATCCAATTTGCCAATGCTCACTAAAACAAAGGTCAGGCCATCAGGATCACTAGAACTAAATGCTGGTTATATTACCAGACAAAATTTTGGTTTCAGGCACTATCCTCCCCTGTTCTTTTTTCACTGAAGAATAAAAACCAGACAAGCTAAGGTTTAAAGAGAGTTCCTGTACAGCACTGGTCTTGGAGCAAACCTCCTTTGGCTTGTTGTCTGTGTGACTACAAAGCCTATTTGGGTTGCAAGGGTCTACTTTGAGAGATGACTTTGCATCAGATGTTTCAGCAAGTAAGATGTTATTAGACAAGGGTTGTTCCTTTGAGTTGGTGGAGAACAAGCTGTCTCTGGTGCAGCAAGCAACTAGGTGAGCAAAACGGATGGTCAGGGTAGGAGGATCCACGCACTGAACTCTAAAAAACATAGAGCTCCCACTGAAAAGAGGGTAGCCAGATCAAAATCTTTTACATTTGTCAGATTCAGATGGTTTCAATCTGTATAGTACAGAATACACACCTGTCAGAAAATCAGAAGGAAGACTCACTCTACTACTTCATAGCATTAGTTTACCCTTGCCAGTCTTGCCTTTCAAACTAAGAGTGGAGCTAGATTAAAACACACATCTACTTAAATAATGTTAATAAAACATCTTTTGGAAGAAAGCAAATATGTTTCTGGACTGTTATGGAATCAGCTACAGCCTCAAAATGCAGAATACACTTACAATCTCTGCAGTACTGCAGTGTTGCCAGTAGAAGAACATAGAACACAGTGCAGGTAATACCATGCTCCACAGACATGAGAAGGCAAGAGAACAAAATAAGCACAAAACTTCACTTTCATACTTTCTTCACACTCAAAAAAGATGATGACTACCCTGAAATGTACCTGTACACGTAATATATTAAATGTCTGAAAAAGATATTTGATCATGCTATTTTAGAAAACATTAAAACTCAGACTCATTGCAGCACCATAACCCTGCTGCTTCAGATCAACACCTAAGGGTTATATACCCTGCTTTTCTTTACTATCTATGCTGTAAACTTTATTAACAATACTTTTGTAGCTTAGTCAAAACTGCAAGGCAAAACATGGCATAGTAGTGAGAATCAGTCTCAAAACACTATTAAACGCATTTATGTTTTAACTTCTCTTAGTATGGCATTTTTTAATTGAAAATGCCCCCTACAAGCACCAAATCATGCAAAAAATCCTCAGGTTTAAATGATTATTATAGAAAAATCAAGGTCTTTAATCTTCAATATTGCAACCTCTATGATATAAGCTCAAAGCTTCTTTCTCCCTTTTTATCCCTTCTGAGACATGTTTTATTACAGAATAGCCTCTGACAAAAAAATCTGGACTGACCACTCCGTTCTTCCACCCAATACATGAAGCTTCCTTCAAGCACAAAAACATCCTCTTTCCCAATCAGTTTCTTAATTCACAGATAGAGTCCAGAAGCTGCATTTCAACTATTTTAGACAATCATAGAATCATTCTGGTTCCAGAAAACCATCAAGTGCAACCATTAACACATCACTGCCAAGTCCAGTGCTAACCCATGTTCCCAAGTGCCACATCTACAAGCCTTTTAAATACCTCCAGGGACAATGACTCCACCACTTTCCCAGGCAGTCTGCTCCAGTGCTTGACAACTTTTTCTAACAAGAAAGTTTTCCTAATATCCAGTCTAAACCTTTCGTGGTACAACTTGCAGCAATTTCCTTGTCCATTGATTATAGCCTGGGAGAATAGACAGACCCTCATCTCACCACCTCCTTTCAGGCAGTTGCAGAGCGTGATAAGGCCACCCCTGAGCCTCTCTTTCTCCAGGAAAAACACCCCCAGCTCCCCCTCACAGGACTTGTGCTCCAGACCCTCCTCTCCCAAAAGACAAGTCATGCCATTACATGACCATTACAGGTCAGAAGGCAAGTGACACTCCCCCAGTGTAAGCATAAGTGCATGGAGATGATATTCATTATGGATATGTACACAAACACATTACAAAAATATTTTTCTCAGAAGGCAGAAATTGCAAACATTGAAGAAACCTGGGGCCAGTACATTTAAATCTGATTCATCACTTCGAAAAAATCTGTGAATACAAATGAAGCAGAGAGCAATTAAGTAACAGCTTTTCCTTCCTTTGATGATTGCATACACTGGAATAATTTCGAGAACTGACTCTTAACCATTACACATAGAAGGAAAACCACTGCCAAACATCTGTATTGCATTCTTTACAAAATGAGACAAATGAGCTAAACAGAACGTTTCAATTCTTACTATCTCACGGACTTGAAAGAAAGAAACCAAAAGAATCTTTTTGGCCCGAAGAGATACAGAAGCATGTCCTGCCCCAAGTCTCGGATGAACGCCTGGAGAGATGCGAATGCAAGCAAGCTTCACTGCTAGAGATCCACGCGAGTAACAGTCCGGGGAAGAGTTTCACACTCTCCCACACTTCATATAAATGAAAGCGAGCAGAGACCTGAAAGCATCTTTTTCACTTACCTCAGCTGCGCTTGTTTTAACAGGGGCGTCTGCCTCCCCGCGACCGCGAACGGACGGACAAAATGGGAAGTTGCCCGGCTGAGCACAAGTAACGCTTTTTCCTGTAATTCCGAAGGCCAGAACCCCCCACGCCCGCCGCCGGGACTAGCGGGGCTGGACTCCGCTCCAGCTGCCCGCACAGCGCCGGCCGCCCGCGGGCGGATGCTCTGCCCTGCCCGAAGCCCCGGCAGGCGCCCGCCCCCGGAGCCACCCCCAGGCCCCGTCCGGCCCCTCCGCACCCTGACCGGCCCCCGCCTGCCCCTCCGAACCCCGCCCGGCCCCTCCCTCCCTACTCGGCCCTGCCCGACCCCTCAGCCCCCGCGACCGGCACCTCCGCACCCTGCTCGCCTCCCGCCGGCCCTGAGGCCGCTCCCAGCTCCCGCCGCACCGGCTGTGAGGGCGCGCCCCCGGCAGCCCCTCCGCTCTCTCAGGCGGGAGTGTAGGCACTGGCATTTTGGTGCCAGTGCATCAAATAAAGAGTGTCTTTAAATCGCATGAAGACGCGCCGAGAAACAAGGATTTGGGGTTGGGTAACAGCCACCGCCGAGGAGCACTCCCGCGTAAGCACCTCATGCATCATTCAGGGTACAGGCAGGGGAATAAATCAAGTAGTGATCCCTTTTAAAAGTTACAAGTGTATTCCACTTAATGGCTTGGAAGAAGACTGCAGCCATCAGCAACATAACTGACTGCAGCCATGGGGCTGAAAATCAGCAGGAACTTTAAGCAATTAAGATGCTGTGAAGTTAGTAAATGGAAATCCCAAGTCCGTAGTTAATGTGCCTCCTACTAAGAAGTGACAGTCCTTGCTAAGCAGATGCTCCACAAGAACAGATACTGAATTTAAATATTGCAATCAGTACATCAAGAGGTCTTGGTCCCAATTCAGGAAGAGATCCATTACAGACAGCAAGTTGTTTACCCTGCACTAGTGTCACACACAACAGAAGCTGTAGATTGACTCGTTTCGACTTCCATGACTTGTGCGGCTCAGGTTTTTTCAGGCTATTTTTACATGCAAGCTCAACATCCACTCCAACTTCCAGATCACTCATAAGCCTCACCCTTTCAGCTAATCATCAGATTCAGCCAGTCAGCCCATTTGCTTCCCTTTTATTTTTGAATGATGTTGCCATCTCCCCATCACCCATAACCTCTGCGTGAGGCTGCATTGGAAACTGCTTTCATGTTTTTAAATTCCCCTTGCTATTCAGAAGTATACATTAACATGGATAGTGATGTTTTGAAAACTTGCATTTGTTTTACTATGAGGTACTGGATGAAACAGAAATGTGGTTCAATAGAAGCAGACATAAACTGTAACCTAAGGGCTCTTTGGTATATCAATTTTGTTTTTTTCTTTAGTGAGAACATAAAGGGCAGGACCAGACCCTTAATTATGTTTAATTATTGAACCTCTATTCTAGACTTTGTCTGACTAGTTGCCTGTTCTCACACATCAATATACGGATTTCACTGACACACTGAAAGCTCAATCTTTCAAAATCATGAAAAGCTGCACCACACCTAAAAGACTAGTTAAACATTTGTTTAACTTTCAAAACCCTTTAGTCATCCCTCTGCCTGCCTCTTGGCTATGTATATGCTTATATTAAGGCTTCCACAGTCTTAAATGTTTGGTTTTGGACTGTACAGTAGCACTTAGGAGATTCCAGGATGCAGAGGGCACTTAACGATAGCATCAGTAACTGTTTCAGCTACTACCATTTGTAGGAAGTTAACAGTAAAGAGAAAAACATCTTACAAAGGTAATACCATTTCCTAAAAGTGATTTGGCACAGAAGATGGGAAATCTTGAGAGTACAATAGAAATCTTGCCAAAAAATGTGTTTCATATCCACATTTACAGGCGCTTTCACCCACTTTGCAAATGAATGCTCTGGAAGAACTAATTTTTCCATCCTGAGGGTGGGAGCAAAGTGAAGCTACTGTTCCTGAAACACAAGGAAGGAAGTGCCTTCCATAGAAACACTCAACTGTTTTCATTGCTGATGCCTCTATTGTTTGGCCTGGTAATTCAGGGGTAACTGCTCCAGAGATCAGTTGATCCCAGATGGTACCCCTTCATAAAGAGAAGCATTTCCACTGTCTCTGTTGGCAGGGTGAGACAGGAGACCACAGAACTACTGCTAAAAATCTGACCTTCATTACAAATTGATTTGTTACCTGTAGTCATTCAGTTTTGAAAAACATTTATCTTCTGTATTATGTATGATCACACCCTCTAAAATTACTGACCACTGTACAATTACATGAGCCTGTATTAGTTAACACACTGGCACAGAATAGAGCATTTTGTAGTTCAGTCGAAAGATTAGGCGCATTTTCATTGACCAATTGACCTTGCAGCGTTTAATCATGCAGTCTTAGCAAAAGCAGGTTCAATGGAAAACATGTACTGAATTTTACTTCAGAAAGTTGCTGAGTTGGTTTTAACCAAGAACCTCATTAGGCTGATTTTGCCCTGTGCCAATGACTCCAACCACTTCATTCCTCTAAAAGTAAAGAGGAGGGCATGACAACAGACTATCATTGACTTACAGCACTGCAAAACACAAATAAAAACCATGAGTGTCCTTTTATTCCCTACTGATTTCACTCATGGGGAAGAAATAGCCAATGAAACCAGTCTGATTTTGATATCGGTTTCTAAATATGCATAACTCCATTTTTCAGTGAGTAGCCTGTCATTAGAAATCTACTAGCATCAACCTCCATGCAAAACTGCATTCAACAGGTAAAAAATTACCTGTGCTGTTCTTAAATTTCACTTTAGTGCAACATAAAAATTCAACAACAGCAGTACCCTCAAAACCATGCTCTTAAATTACTGGTTTATGACTAAAGCCTTAGTTTAAATGCAACACAGTGTCTAAGCTTATTCAGTGACATGTAACATATCACTGAGTAAGCAACAATAATGGGTGTGACAACCCACTGTTAAGGGGAAGGAAGCACCTAAGATTTGTAAATGCTCACTGGTCAAAAGGAACAACAAGTCAAAGGGTACAAAATCAGTCAGAAAGTCTTATTTGGCATGGGAATTGGTGCTAATCCCTGACCTACTACATAAGCACACAGGACTGGGTTTTTGATAAAGGCGTGGGGAAGAGAGAAAGGACCACCACAATCCATCGTGTGCCTAAAGTCAGCATCCCTACAATGGGCACATATAAAACTCCGTCAAACTAAGAGTCAGAGGCAGACTCTACAAACTGCTCACATCTAAAAAATGGCGTAAGAAATGTACCAATTACTAGGTTTACAGTGTGCAACTACCAACACTTAGTACACACAGAAAGGTTTTAATGCCTAAGTGCAATAATGTAAGCATCTTTTTAATCCATACTCTAGAGATTTATTCCTCAAGAAAAGCATAAGGAGTTTTGCTAAGAAGGCCACAGAGCCATTATCAACTTCAGAATAGAGAACTATGCAATACTTCCTGTCACATCTTCTTTCAGAGCATTGCGACATCACAACAGCTGTAATTGCAATCTGATAAAATGCTGGCAAAGAAGGGATGCTTTATTCCCAGAGTAATGTCTTTAGTGGTTTATTACAGAATTTTTTCACGTTTTCATAATATGGTAATTTAAGATTCACAAGCCTTTTACGACAACTGCAAAAGCAGCTAAACACAATTAAACCCATTTGTACAACAGGCTAAAGAAATTATTGCTAATCCCATGTGGTTTTAATAGGTGAATGACAAAATGCCATTTCTTGTAATTTCCACTGCAGGACCATATTGAACAGACTCTTTATGACAACTTCAATCAGCATGAGTTACTGTTAGCAGAGAGTCACTGAGAAGGCAGAGTTGCAGCAGTTTGTAGTAACCACCTGCAATGAAGCAAGTTTCTCACAGAAAAAGAAAGAGGCTATGTAGATGAGAACAGCTTATCATACAGATATTCTTCCCTCACACCTATCACTGCCTACTAAATCATATCACAAAATGCCATATTGACTCATTTATTGAATGCCAGGGATTGCAACTCCACCACCAAACTGGGGAGCCAGATCCAATTCTTAATGACTTGAATCTTATGTTTTTCCTAATATCCAATATAAACCTCTCCTGATGCAACCTAAGGTCTTTTCCACTTGTCATAAAACGATAGAATCATTAACATTGGAAAAGACCTCCAACATTGAGTCCAACCTTTGATCAAACATCACTCTGTCAACTAAACCACAGCACTAAGGGCCAACTCCAGATGTTTTCTGAAAATCTTCCATGAATGGTGACTCCATCATCTCCCTAGGCAGCCCACTTGCAATGCCTAATCACCCTTTCTGTGAAGAATTTCTCCTTGATACTCAATCTGAATGCCTCCTGGTATTAAAGCAACTTCCTCTCATCCTGTGAGTGGTTGCCTGGGAGAAGAGACTGACTCCCACCTGGATACAACCTCTTTTTAGGTCACCCCTGAGCCTCCTTTTCTCCAGGATAAACACCCCCAGCTCCCTCAGCTGCTCCTCACAGCACTTGTGCCCCAGACCCTGCCCCAGCTCCATTGCCCTTCTCTGCACTCTCTCCAGCCCCTCAGGGCCTTTCCTGCAGTGAGGGCCCAGAGCTGGACACAGCACTGCAGCTGTGGCCTCACAGTGCCCAGCACAGGGGGACAATCCCTGCCCTGGCCCTGCTGGCCACAGCATTGCTGCTCCAGGCCAGGATGCCATTGGCCTTCTTGGCCACCTGGGCACAGCCTGGCTCATGTTCAGCTGCTCTCACCAGCACCCCCAGGTCCTTTCCAGCCACTCTGCCCCAGCCTGTGGAGCTGCCTGGGGTTGGTGTGACCCAAGGGCAGGACCTGGCACTGGGCCTTGTTGAACCTCACACCACTGGCCTCAGCCCATGATCCAGCCTGCCCAGATCCTACGATCCTCCCTGCTGGAGGGCAGGGACTTCCTGCCCTCCAGCAGATCAACACCCTCATACAGTCTGGTTTCATCTATGAACTGACTGAGGCTACACTCAAATCCCTCACCCAGGTCATTAATAAAGATATTAAACAGAAGTGCTCCCAGTACTGACTGAGCCTGGGGGAACCCCACCTGTGATCAGCCACCAGCTGAAAATTACTCCACTCACCACCACTCTCAAGGCCTGGACATCCTGAAAGTTTTTACCCAGTGAACATTGCACCTGTCCAAGCCTGGGATGCCAGATTTTCCATGAGAATGCTGTGGGAAACTGTGTCAGGGGCCTTATTACACACAGCCGACACTATGTTCTGTGTGAAACTGTTCAGAGTGGAAAACAGTGAGAGGTAAAACATTTCACTAACAAATCTCTAACCTGCAAATCTGATGTAAATCTTGGGGACTGAAGAACACAATATGGAAGTACAACTGCTTTTTATAAAATAAAATATCCATAGCTTGGAGAGGAGTTAACAGTACAAAGCACGACCAACCTGAATTTATATGTTGAAGGTACTCACTAGGGCACCACATTTCCGGAATAGGAAAAATACTTTAGGAAATGTTTTAGACACATGCCTGGTTTCCAAGTCTCTGAAACTCCTATGAAGATTCATAGAATGATTTGCACTTCCCTCTCTCCTACCTGCCTACCCACAATTGTACCTTCCAAGGAGTCAGGAGAGCAAGTCTTCACTTGGTGAGGCTGGGCTATTTTGCTGCTGTGGTCTGAGGACAGGTTTTTCCTTATAACTCATCAGATGTCTTATGAAGGGTACACTAGTATTTAGTCAAGACTAACATGCTACCTGTTATTTACACCTTCTAATAAACTACTGCTTTGTATTATTAAATTGTATATATTGTACTTGCAGTCTACATGCACAAAAATTCTCCAAGCGGTTCAGAGAAGGTGGATTACATATTCACCATTCTAGACAGTAAATGTTAAGAAAGCAAGTATATTAATTTCTAGAAGTGATTGTTAAATGAGCCCATCAACTACTACAAAAAAACTTTCTACTGCAAGCTCAAAAATTCATTTGTTCTGATAAAGAATGTTCCTTTGCTTAGGACATTTGTGTATGTTGCATATGACTTATAATTAAAGAACCTCTTAAGTAAACATAGGTCTTCAATATAATTTAATTTGACTAGCATATTTAGACCAAGAATCCCACAAAATACTGCTACAGGAATAGCTTCATAGTACAAACTGACTAATGACCCTAAAGAAGAAACACAGTCTTTTTAATCAGCAGGAGTGGAGGGGCAGAGTTGATGAAGACAAAGTATTATTGACAAATCATCTGCCTGTTTTCATCTCCCTGCTACTAGTGGTAAAGAGAAAGGCACAAAGAGGCCAAAGTTCAGTCAACTTCTTTCAGTATGAGCCTCATTCATCTTTCCAGGTCACAAAGTCTTTGTCAACAACCATCCCATCTCCTATGACCATGCATATTTCATTTTGAAGAGTGGAGGATGAGTGAAGCACAGCATTCTTTGAAGTTGGGAGATATTTAAGGATTGGGCATTGAAAACTATTTTAGTTGACTTGGTTAAAGAAGGAGGGAAAAGAAACAGTGCAAGGAAATCCTGCTTGATAGTATTGCACTGCAGGAAGAATGACAAGTTCATAAAACACTGAAATTGGACTACAGCCATTGTCCATAGTATTCTAAGACAATGTCAGCAGGCAACATGTACATTTACCATGAGAAAATAAAATATTATTCTTACTTATATATGGATATCAGGTTCTGAAAGGTAAGTCAGATTTATTTAGAAACAAAAAGAGGAAGAGGTATTTTCAGCAGTTTGGCTCCTAAATAATTTGTCAACTGAACAAAGAGATGACTGCCCAGTCTTGAATATAAAATAGTTTAAGTGTCCTTTGGCAACAGATAATTTTTTTCCGCTTAATAAAAAGAAATAAAAGCCAAATTCATTACCCTCAGAAGAGCCAAGGACTGACTCTACCATAGTTACTTTGAAGGAAATAAACAGCAAAAAATAAAAAACACTTATGTTTATATTTCAAGCACTACTGAACTATTGTCCTGAATTAGTTCTACTGATTGCAATACTTTCCTTAAGCTAGCTAGAAAAAAATACAAGTATCAGGTAAATTTGCAGAGAACCCGCTAAAATGTAAGATTCCCACAAGATTCCTTGGTCCAAACTCTGTAGTCAAATGATTTCATCTACTGTTACTTAATAGTTAACGGAGTTAAGACATGGAGACAGTCATACCATAAAATCTTCAGGCAACTGAGGGTTTATAAGAAATGTTATTGCTAAAGTCTAATCACACACAGTGGAAGTCACACAAAAAAGTAAAATTTCCAATGACAGAGTACTATTTCTACTTTCCACAATTTCTGAAGTATAGGACCATGTACAGACACCCACTTTTGACCAAGACCTGTCCATTTATGGTGTCACTGAAGAAGTTCTGAGAGATGTCAAATATCCTCCTCTCGAGTCACCAGGGAATTCTTGGAACTGCTGGACAGCACATTAAAATTACTTAATTCAGCTAACAGAAAATAACCTCCTATTATTACCTCACATTGAAGCTTTACACTTGGTCTTAAATCAAAGAAGAATACAGGTTTTGCATAAAGCCAGCTGACACATTGAAAATATTCAGCAAGCTTGCTTTTTGTTCCAAACCCTTTAACTGAGGTCAACAAAGAGACACAGGTCCATTCTTTAGTATTCTTAAAGCTAATTTGTAGGTCACTGTAATTCCTATGAGCATTATGAACAATGAAAGAGATGGTTTCAGAATAGACTTTATTCTGTCTTCAGCAGACTGTAGTGTGCTTTCCTACCTGCCAAAACATTCTGGGGGTTTTAATTAGTCAGGTATTAGTTTTGCAGACATTCTATTTCCTGTCTGTTTTTCAGACTCTTGTTTACAGTCCTTCAATTCTTATGGCAATTTTTGAGTTGGGATGCAGCCCTTCATCAGAAAAGCATTCTGTGAAAACTTTGCTTTATCCAGCTACAACCTCAAGATTCCTTGAACTCGTCCATAGCACATGAACAGCTCCAGACTAAAGGTTTGTAAACTACTCATTGCCATGGTTTGACACCAGCTGAACACTAGGCTGGAAAGTTTCTCACTTGCCCTCCCCAGACACAGCTGGGCAGATGAGAGGGGAAAAATTAATGAAGGCTTCATGAGTTCAGGACCAAGAAAACACTCCCAAGAGCAAAACAGGCTTGACTTAGAGGTACAAAGTGAATTTATTACTAACAAAATCAAAGGATGGCAACAAGTAAAATAAGCCCTTAAAAACACCTTTTCTTCCCCCATCCCCTCCCTCCCACCAGGTCTCCCATTGGGTCACAGCCTCCTGCGGGCATCCACCGGCTCCTGCTTGGGCACCTCCCCCACAGGCTGCAGGTGGATCTCTGCATCCCCCATGGATCACCAAGGGCTGCAGGGGCACAGCTGCTTCACCATGGTCTCACCATAGCCTGAAGAGGAATCAGCTTCAGCTCCTGGAGCACCTCCTGCCCCCCTCCTTTTCCACGGACCTTAAGTGTTGCCATGTTGTTTCCTTGACACATTCTCACCTTCTCCTCACCGACTGCACCTACTGCTTTGATTTTCTTAATTCAGAGAGGCATTACCATCACCTCTAATTGCCCCAACCTTGATTCACAGCACATCCATTTTCAGACCCATGAGGGACTCGCTCTGCTGGGCATGGTGGAAGCTTCCAGCAGCTTCTCACAGAAGCCATCTCTGTGGCTCCACCACTACAAAAAACCAGACCATGCAAAACCCACGTTAATTTATACTTTCCTTTAGTTACAAGAATTGCACATAATTTCTGCTCAAACTGGCATTAAAAGAAAACACTTTGTCAATGGGTTAAATCCCATTAAAAATTTAGCTTGGAAAAAAAAAAATCTGTGTTCGTTGTTCAATGAAAGGTCTGATGTCATTTCTCAACACTAGTCTGTCAAGAACCTTCAACCTAATCCTGAACTGAAGTTCCAATACAAATAGCATCTTGACATAAACCCGGAGTTAGATGATGGGGAAAGTAAGTGCTAAACTGGGGTCACTGAATTAACTACAGGCAGCAGAAACACCTAAATGGAATCACAGATACATGGTTACACTGTTCTTAGGTTAAAATCAGTTGAGCAAAATCTTTTAAGAACATTTACCCTGATTTTCTACCAGGACCACCAGATTCTCTTGAATTAAGAAGGTATTGACAAGGAGTTTTCCAGTAAGTTTTTCAACATGTTCTCCATGTAAGACTAACTTGAGTGCAAAAATAAAATAAACAGGCAGCTGACAGTGCACTTCACTCCCCACCCCAGCTTCCCTTGGCAGCGTTTTCCTCCACCTGAAAATCACACTGAAATATTTTCCTGCAGATTAAATATTTATTTAAAGAATCTCATAGCTTAAACCAAAATTGAATACTGTCCCTTTCGGCAAATATTGCTCTTCAAGTTTTTATCTCTCCTTCCCAGCTGACTTGGTTCCTCCAACTCTCACCCTCTCATAAAAAGTAGTAAAGATGACCTTTCATCTTTTGAGTTATTTCAATACTATTCTAGGGACTAGCTTGTTGGCTCCATTTTTTTTAATGAGAGCATGCAGCTCCATGTCGTAACAGCCATCATTTATTTAGCACCTTTCTGTGTAAATGATTACGAAGAATGGGGGCAGAACATCATTTTATAGAAAATGTAACAATTGCAGAACCCCCTCTGTTGCTTGACCACAACTCACAAGTCAAAATATGGGAGACAAAGCATTGTTTAAAGGACCCAATGGGGTCTTTTAAACTATGCTAAACCAGGTTCCCTTAAAACATTTGCTCTAGGTTATAAATCACTCTCTTCTTCAACTTCACAGAAATGGGCAAGCTTTATCAGCTTCTTCTAACAGCTACAGTTCACTTGCACCTACTGCAGCCAGACACCAAAAGCACCCTCCATTTACCTGAAATTCAGAATGGATGCAAAAATCTTCAAGGGTACTTCTCAGGAAAAGGAGCCATATTGCCCAGAGTATTTCACTCTGAATTATTAACATAAAGCTTAAATACATTCACTACTTATGAGCAGCAATTTAAGTATACTGTCCATTCAGCTCACTTTCAAGTACACAATTAAGACTTTACTCCTTTTGCATAATATATAGCAGTAAAATTACAGTCTACAAAATTAACAATATTTCTCTAAGTAGATATTTAAGAAAATAGTTTTGCAAAGATATTAATACAAAGAATGACAGCCCACTTTTCTCCAATGAGATTCCCTAGTATTGCCTAGTCAGTTCTGATTCTCACTAACTTGGGTACTATGGCTCCTATGCTGTAACAAGATTTAGAAGTACTGTCTCCCTGGATTTGGTGGGAAGACTGTACAAGACAGAGTGCTCAGCACTGTGTGCTAAACAGCAAGCCATGAGAAGCCTGTAAGCTTGTTCAGCTGTGCAAAACGTAATGACCTTGCTCTTTTCTTTGGGCATCCAATGATATGCATCTTTGTAGCACACTGCATTGATAAGAAAAAAAAAAAAATGAAAAAGCAACTTTATGGAAATCTAGAACGGTGAGTGACTGCTTACCTCCTACAGCTTCTACAAGCCTGGGAAACTCTTGAATGTAAGGCATCAAGCTTGCTCTAAAACACTTTTCCACAAGAGATAGCAGAAGTGTATTTGTATCGGTCAAAGCTAAAAACATTCTACTAGATGCAACACAGGGCTCCATCCTTCTCTTCATCCTTTTTCCGTAAAAAACATGTATTTTTCACCAAGTTGTGGGTGTAACCACTGACCTTTAGTTCCAGTTTGTGAAACTGCAATGACATATAGCTGATACAGAAGCAACAATCCAAGTGCACATCTTGAACTTTTATTGAAGAGTTGTTTAACAGATCCTTAAATCATGTTAACACAAGATTCAAACTTTTTAACTGACATGCTACAAAAAAAAAAAGGAACTAAGTTTAGGTGAACCCTTACATAAAGCTCCCTCCTAAACTGGGTCTTCACAAGATTATCTTCTCATGCAACATTTCACTTACAGCAAAACACAAACTAGTCTGGTATAAAGCAGTTCAATCCCATGACTCAATTTCTCTTGCAGAACAGTCCATCTTTACTTCTCCTGCATTCACGTTGCCTCTGCCTCTGTCTCTGTAATTCTAGGAAACACAACAGGTCCTAGTTTAGAATTATTAACACTTTCAATCATTTAATGGTAAGTCACCACAAAACAATTTTAGCTTTCTGCATGCACCTATCTCAATGTAATCTGAACACTCAGGAAGTCTTCATCATTAATCTCCTATACACATGGATTTCACTGGTGTGAAATTACTGCAGTTTAGCCAACCTCAGATTTTATCACACATGGGAATAACACTTCCCACAGTTCACATCTCAACTTCTTTTCTTACCCAACACAAATCAGTTCATACAATTGTGGGAAAAAACTTCCTTTTCCCCTACATATTACAGAATGACTGTCTGCATTACCTTCCCAGTAATGCAAATCCTTTTCATTTGGAAAAAGAATAAAGCTCAGTAATCTCTAAGACTGCCTCAAAATAATCATGGTAAGATCCTCCAACAGATTCCTCTTTCAAATTCATACTCTGATTATCAAATGGACCTATCATGAAAAATGGGGCTGATTACAAATGAAGAGTTTCTGTCAGACTGACATGTGAAGGTCTCATATAATTGGAACCTCAGGTTCTTCAACTCAAGAAGCTGGTGCACTGTATGCATGTGATACTAAGGGTAGCATTCCCAAAGCAAGCAGACAGATTCCACACAAAAATCTATTCTATTCTGGACAAAGAGTCACAGTCAAATTTGGTTACTCAGAGGTTGTGAAAGCCATGGATGAACTTGGACCTAGAAATTATGGATTTCATGAAATGACACTACAAGGCTGGAGACATGCATTTGGAAGCAATCTAGTGAGATCCACCTCTGAAAGCAATCTAGTAAAAAAGCAAAGATAAAGTGTCCTTGAACTAGAATTTTTCTTGTAGAATATATAAGAAAGATCCACTGAGTCAAGAGTTAGTCTGCAAGAAAAAGTTTGTGCAAACATACACAAACAGCTGTAATGTGATGCTGCGAGCTTGAGAAGAAAGCAACATTTGTGTATCTGACATCTCATGAAGTCCCCCATCCCAAGAAAAATTACCTAGTAAAGGGACTAGCCAGCCAGGTAAAAACACCCAAACCTTTCAATAAATACCGTATGGGAAAAGATAATCAATGAAAGGAAGGTCAGAGCTTGAAGTGAAGCTTCAGACATTGTGTAAGCACTGAGAGCAGTTATTTCTACTATGGTCTCAAAGGAAGTACATTAGTAACATCTGGAAGCAACTGATCTGTGATAAAGTTCTTATGGAATCAAAACATGAAGTAAAGGCTTTCAATTTCAAAAAGGAGTAAGCACAGAATCTAAAATTACCAAGAGACTAGAAGGCTTCTCCCCATCAGAGACATGAACACTTTGACAGAGACCAGACCAGGGCATTTACCTAACTATAACTGACTGAAATTTTCAGCCAACTGAGCTGCCTAAGTGATTCATAGCAAGCAGTAACTGGATAATCAGGAACTATTTCCTCCCACCATACACATAAAGCACAGAAATTTGTGAACTACAGCTTTTGTTTGTTTGCATGAATGTTTTCTTCCAGAGGAATCCTGACTTTATAGATCAAGACTGCAGCAGCTAGTAAGGGGCCAGACTGTAACAGCCCAAGTCAAGCAACTTGTCTGAAACTAGTTTCAGTAATACTGAGTTCTTTGAAGATGCACAACTAAGAAAAGGGACACAATTACAGTCAGAACAGTTTCAGTGGCTTTGAATATATCATTCTGGATATATACCACTAAAAACAGTTTTAAACTGTCTCAGACAAAGTTCTAATAGCCAGGACATTCAATTAATTTCCAGACCTACCTTTTGGGTATTAAATGGGAGTCGTCCTCCTTCAGTCTCAAAAGCAACTTCTGTCAACCAAACAGGAACTTCCTGCTGAGCCTATGCAATTAGGAAAATCAATTCAGAGACTTTGACTGCTTTACCAATTCAAATCAAGAGTTCCATAACAGTACCAAAAATGTCACAGTTGTTCAGTACATTCAAGTGAAATCTTAAAGAACAGAAAAAGTTCAGCACTAAGATCTTAAACTTACATCTGAAAGCACTTTAATCAGAGGTTGTGCAAGATGACCATCTGAATTGTTATCAAAGAAGCCAACCGCTTTCCCTGTATTTCCACAACGACCAGTTCGCCCAATTCGGTGTACATACTCTTCAATGGTGGAAGGGAGATCAAAATTAATGACATGCTGAACGTTTTCAATGTCCAGACCTCTTGCTGCCACTGAAGTTGCCACAAGAACTGAACATTTTCCAGAACGAAAATCCCGAAGTGCTATTTCTCTCTCTCTCTGTTCTCTATCTCTAGAAAGAAAGCAAGGTTGAGAGTGGGTATCTCTAAAATTCACAGTATTATTTAAGATATAATTTAAATGCCATGTTTCATGGAAAGAAGCTCTTGGGGGGCGGGGGGGAAGAGGGACAAGGGATGCAAAACAAAAAAAGACCCAAATAACTCAGACACTGCCCAGTTGAGGTTTTCTGAATTTTTAACTGAAGAGCAGCAATACAGAGCAACTGTTTAAACTTAAGTCTCTAGAGAAATTGAGATTTTTTAAAGAACTGGAGACAATTATGCATCAAATTCACTACCTCACTAAAACAATCCACTTGCTTAACTGACTGCAATTTCCTACAGCTTTGTAGAAGGGAGCCAGAATAGCAAAGACAAAGTCTACACAGACCCCTGCACAGGCCATTTTTCAGATATACTAAAAAAACTGTGGCCAGTTAACAGCACAGAATTTGTCTGCTGTTTATCATCGTAGCAAGAAAACTAGATTTGCTCTGGTGTTTCCATGTTTGAAGAATATTTACAAATTATCCAGTACTGAACTACAGTGGATCAGAAATCACTCATGTTCTTTACTGTCCAAGTAAGAAAACAAATTAGTAAGCTAACCAATGCTCTCCAGGATCTTAACATGGGATATTTAGTGAAGCCTGGTATGACCACTACTCCAGAGAACAGTAACTATCCTAACTTCAACTCATAAAGGTAAAATTAATCAGAAGCCAGCAACATTCAGACAGTTCAAAAGATTCCACTGAACCAGTTGTTCTACATATACCTCAATTCACACTATAGTAATTTTACAGAAATGTATTTAGAACCTGCTCCCACAGAAGGGGGTTGTGGGTTAGCAATTCAGGCTCGCCAGGAATGAAAGGTCAGATCTTCTACAGAGCTATATGACTTTCACACACCTACAAATCCAACAGCCACAGGATATACATACATCCTGCATCTGCTAAGACTATTTTAGCCCTTCTTCAACCTTGATATTCTGGTGTCTGTCAGAACACATGGCAAGCTAAACTACAGAGATATGGCTAAATGTGAGTCCTCAACACAAGTTCTTAAAAAACACAGGTGCCTTTCACTTTAAAAATACTTACCCATGGATACTAGTGGCTGGTATATTTTCTTGACAAAGAAAGCATGCAATGAAGTCTGCTTTTTTCTTTGTGTCCACAAAGACCAGAGTTCGTTCATTACCTATGTTGAACAAAAGTCTGAAGCCATTGCAGTTTGAATCATGACACAATTTTCACTATTTAGAGTAGTCTTATCTATATTGACACCTAATACTTATCTATATTAAGACTAACACAGGCACACATTTTGAATAAAGTCTTTTAAGTATGACTGTAATGTTTTGCCTATTCTGAGCTAATTAAGTTCCATCCATCAATTTCTGTATCAACAGAGAAACTGAGCGAAGACACATACATTGTTTTCCTCCTCAATAAAAAGAGAAAACGAAAATTGTTCCTTGCAACATGCATGCACGTCCTTTGAGCCATGCATGTGGCTCAAAGCAGTACATTATCCTGAGCACTGAACAGCAAGACTCCACAGACCATTTTTTGATTCCACACTCACACTCAGTATTCAGCATTAAAAGACAAACAGAACAAAAGTCGAAAAATCCTAGACACTAATAAAACAGAGGCTCAAACATCCACACAATAGTTTTAACACCCCTGTAATCATGAGATAGTATCCCCAGATGCTGAAGTATTGTAACTGATCATATAAAGCAGAAAGACATCTAGGAAGGTTGTCTGATAGTACTTAATAGAGATGAATCATTGACAAATACTGGGCATTAGATTAGATTCAAATATATTTACAAGTCCTTTCCAACCCAAACTAGCCTATGACTATGAAATACCCCTACACAAATATGCCTAAAAACCTGCAGCCCCCAGTTCTGCTTCAAGCTTCATCAACAGTCTTGTAAAGCATGCAACACAACACAAAATCATACAGCCATGACCTTCCAAACACAATTTTAAAGCCAAGCAAGCTTGACTTCTCTGGTGAACAACTGGCATTAAGTAAAGTTACCTATGCTGTGTAGAATTTCTATCAGTTTATCCCTCTTGAAATACTGAGAAACTTGAAGAATATTTTGCTGAACATCACTGCATGCTCCACCCGCATGTCCAACAACAACAAATAAAAAATCAGTTTTCAAAAATTCACAAGCTAACCTGAAAAAGAGATAAAATTGAGCAACATGAAAAATCTTATGTAATTATTCTTGCTTTAAAAGCACATATTTTCATTTATGTTTAAGGAACATTCACAAATAATATTTTTATCCTCCATTTTGTGAGGAACAATACAAGTAGTCTTACATAAATTTTTAAAAAGCCAGAAGAGTCTGCACAGTTTAGTCCAGCACACAAACCACATACTGGGCTGTGTAAAGCATGACCAGCAGGTCAAGGGATTCTACTCTGCCGTTTAAGACCTCAACTGGACTACTGCATCCAGCTGTGGCATCTTCAGCAGAAGACAGACATGTCAGAGAAGATTCAGAGAGGCCACAATGATGATCAGAGGACTGTATCCCCTCTCCTCTGAAGATAAACAGAGTTGAGGAGTGGAGATTATTAAGCCTGGAATGACCTTATCTCAGCCTTCCAGTACCTAGAAGGGGTTTCCAAAAAAGGACACAGAAACCTTCTACAGAGGCCGACAGGACAGGACAAGTACAGGCTGGACAGAGAATGGATCCCAATTAGACCTGGAGGGAAAGACTTGGGGGTGCTGGTGGATGAGGGGCAGGACATGACCCAGCAAGGCGCACTTGCAGCCCAGAAAGTCAACTGTGCCCTGGGCTACATCCAAAGCAATGTGGCTGGCAGGGGCAGGGAGGCAGCTCTGCCCCTCTGCTCTGATATTGCGAGACCCGACCCCACCTGTGTTCAGCTCTGGGGTCCCCAGTATAAGAAAGATGTGGACCTGCTGGAATGAGTTCATGGAGGCCACCAACCTGATAACACACTTCAGTCTGTCTTCATAGGGGAGCACCTCTCCCCTATGAAGACAGACTGCAAGAGGTGGGATTGTTCAGCCTGGGGAAGAGAAGGCCTCAGGGAGACCCTGGAGCAGCCTTCTAGTGTAAGCAGCTATACAGTACTTAGTTGCTAGCGGGGATTAAACCACAGCCTTTTAGTGGAAGATATAAAGCCTCAAATGCTAAATTAAACTTCTCCAGTCAACTAGAAAAATGCACGGTTCCCTTAACTCACATGTACAGAAAGAGCTTCAACTAACAGATCAAAGGTCTATGTAATAGCAGAAACAAGTTCAGGTGCAAAACCAAATGTTATGTTAAAACTAAATCTGATCATATTCACTTAACAGAAATGCAGGATGATCTGAACCCAAGAGGCCCAAAGAAAGTACCTCTGCGTCCAACACTACCAAAATATTACACTGTTTAAAGTTCTCCTGGTAGCACAGTATGGGGAAATCGTTAGCTTTCCTGACTTCAGCACCAGAAAAGCATTAAATCCAGGAATGAACTGACTCCAGAAAACAAGGGTTTTCACATTCTAAAATGTGACCTTTACCTTTAGGTGTTTCAGTTTCAAAAGGTTACAAGAATGACAGGGGCAAAAGATAACAGCCTCAAAGCTGCACCACGGGAGGGTTAGACCAGGAAAAAAATCTTCCCTGAAAGAGTTTGCAAGCATTGGACCAGGCTGGCCTGGAAGGCAGTGGCATCACCACCCCAGAAGGTACTTAAACGATGCGCACGTGCGGTACTTGGGGCATTGGTTTAGTGGTTCACTTGCTGTTGCCGGGTTAATGGTTAGACTTAATCAGCTTATGGGTCTTTTCCAACCTAAATGCTTCTAGGACTCTAATATTATTATGCACTTCCAAACCATGATCCAAGCACTCATGTTTTCGAAGTCTTCCACCAGCACTTGTAAATCCTGCAGGACTGACAGCAGAAAGGTAGGTCTGTTGGGTTTTTTCATTTAACAGAAGCAGACAGTAAATATCTTCAACAAGGAGTTCAAGGAATCTCTTTTTAGTCGCTGGTAGTTACAGTACTCTTGATTCATCCCCCACTATGCAAGAAAAATACATAGCAAAAGCATGAGCAAAACCACTAGGATAAAAACAGACCTAAAAGGGACCCAGGTTCTTCTTTCAAACCCAAAACCCGAGTGAATCAGAGCACACTGTGTATCTCACAGGAAGATACACACACCTGGTCTTTTCCCAGGATACACTGACAAGTGAGACCACGTTCTTGAAGAAACAAGTAAACACATGGAATGAACACAAACTATACTTGTGCACAGTATCATCTGAATGCCTGATTACCAGCTAAGCAAACAAGGTCATTTTTAGTTCACTACAAGATTATTCTTCCACACAAAGAACCCTATGAAAAAAGTCTGGACAAGGAACCAATGCCACAACAAGTGAGTCCTGCTTTAAGAAAGGTGATACATTTCAACATCAGTGGTCAGCACTACCTTACTGAATGGGAGGAAGCAGCTCATTACCCTCTTTCATTCAGAACAGCAAACTACTGAGAATATTTTCTCCCTGCCTCAAAAAAGATCTTTCAGACTTTTTGAAACCAAAGGAAATTGTCAGGATTTGACTCACTGAATTACCAACACTCTTAACAGTATCCCTACCACAGAATTCATCAAAATTACTGCAGTGCTTCGACTGAAGTTCAGAGAGTATTCTGATTTAACAGTGAATATTTAGATGTTGATGTCTCAAAAAGCAGAAGAAATATTAAAAAGTTTCCATCTGCTGGGAATTAGTTGTTTTGTTCTGTTACTCAGCAACCATACCATCTGTTGAAGACTGTTCCCTTAAGTGAGAGGAACTTCAAAGTTAATGAGTAGTAAACATGTAAGATGTATCATAAACCCATCTGCAGAACCTTTAAAACTACAGAAAATAAATGCCAATTATCTACGTAACAATTGAGTACTATGAACCCTGGTAAGTTGAGCAATAACTGCTGTCTCATTAGTCAAAGATGGTGTTATCAGCAACATCACTGGTTTTCAGCTTGCAGCGATGCGGTGGGGGAGAAGTAAGAAACCAACAGGGGGAACATGAGGACTTCTGCAGAAGTAGAATTTAAATGCATTCAGAAAATTTTTCTAAATTGCTTAGGAGTCCCCAATTAAATTAAGCAGTTAATGTTTTAGAGTACCTGATTAAATTAAGCAACAAATATTAGTATCATAGCTTTCAGTATTTTCAAGTTTTTAAAAATAAGGAGTGTTCTTAACTCTTCAGGTATTTAGTTCTCTACATCTTCAGGTTTATTTCTATTTTTATTCTACTCACCTCTGAACTTCTTCAGGGAAAGTGGCACTAAACATTAGTGTCTGGCGCTTCTCTTTTTGTGGCATGTCTGGGAAAGATACCAACTTCTTCATATCTGCACCAAAACCCATATCAAGCATGCGGTCTGCTTCATCTAGCACCAAGTATTTCACATTATGCAAACCAATCTGCAAGTATTTCAGTACAAGAAAAATACTATTGGTTCACTGACAGAATGCACTTGCAAAATACCATAATTGCCAAAATCCACCTTTTACTTATTTCTTTGAAGTTAATAAAAAGTGAAAGTTATCACGATCTGTTTACATCTCAACCTCTACTGGACAAATTCACACACCACAGTGCTTCAGAACTTGGTTCAGCAATGTAAACACAGAGCTTAGAGACCAACTACAATTCAGCCCATCTCTTTTGGAATTAAAACCTTTTTTATTTTTCTGAAAAGGAACTACACCAGAAAGCATTACTAAGACTACTACATCTTCACCACTGCTGAACAAGACTACCAGTTTTGACTAAACGCCTGACGACTACAGAAAACTGATCTCCAGTTTACTACCAAGTGTTTTTCCAAACTTTCTTTGTTCAGTGAATGTCCCTGAGTCACCACACTAACATATAAAAATTTTAATGTGAATTTATAATGACTGGGGAAAATAAAAATTCAAACATAGTAGTATATTGCTTTTTGTATTTTGGATCAGTGTGAAAATATAGCGTGAGACAGATAAAAAGCCACTGCAGCAAAACAAACAGGACATCAAGTGAAGATCTATTACAGAATATGCCACACAAACTACAAAGTGTTCCAGGTATTTAAGCTATAAGATTTTACTGCCATGACCACTGCACAGCCACTTTGATTTAGACTGATATCACCCAGCTGTCTCTGAAAGGAACTGAAGAGATCTAGACTAAGGTTACTCCTTTGAAAACTTCATGGAATTCAGACAGTCTAAGATAAACCTCACTTGTATTTCAGTGCCTGTACAAAGGCAGCATACTGATAGAGCCACTGAAAACCAATCTCTTCGTCTATTAACTTAAAAGAACAAAAAATAAGTGTTTTGTCTTCTAGTAAAGGGTATTTAGGCAATTTAGATGAAGTGTTAAGATGTTACCTTTCCTCTTCCAATGATGTCTAGAAGCCTTCCTGGAGTGGCACACAGTATATTACAGCCTTGCTTTACCTGACGAATCGAATAGTCTGTCTGTGTACCTCCGTAGATCACAACAGGCCTTATACAAGTTCTATGATGTAGAAAAAGGTTTGGATTAATTATGTAATTATGTAATTATGTAATGCAAACAGTATTGTTTCATGGAAGTTCATACAGAATAATCAGATCTACCACAAATCATTTTAAGAGTGGTTTAACTCCTTCAGCATACAGCTCAGTCCAAAAACAGTGCTCAAAACCAGAAACTCACTCTGAGTAAGCTTACAGTTCCCCACATGCTACATTAACAGAGGCTGCCCAAGTGGCTTGCTAGGGACAAACACTTGATCTGGCCTGCATTCTCCCCTCTCTTCAACTGAGACCTACTAACAGTCAAGTGTTAAGACTATGTCCCTCTTTATACAGCATCCTCAGAAAAAGCAGAACCACCGCTACATATGCCTCTAGAGCTTCAGAAGGAATCTCTGCAGACCTTAAAAGGGGCAAAATAATCAATACACACATTGGCCATACACAGTGTGCGACTCAAGAATTAGACAGCAAATCCACTTAAAGACTATACTACTCTGTGCTCTTCCCACCATGCTTTTTGGTTAGATCAACTAGATACTCTTATCTTCTTTCTACTTTTCTGTAGAAAACTACTTCTCTAAGCAACTACCTTATGCAGCTCTGAATCATGTTAACAAGCTCATCTTTATAATCTTCTGCTAAGATGCATACAATGCATACAATGAGTATTTTCACACACAAATTCAAATGGTCTTTTACTGAAGATACTAATTCAGTTTCATATGCAACAATGGTAATCAGATAAATGTGGTAAATTTTTACCAAAGTTAAACACAATTTTTCAGAAAGCTTTTGTCAAGAATAGACATTCCCTCTGGAATCACACCATTTCAGTATTTATCCATCATTACTACACATACATATTTGATATTCCTATTTGCAAATAAATCAAAGAGCCTAAGATCATGAACCTCAACTGTTCAATATGCAAGCTCTTCTTTAGACACTACAGATTCACATCCTGATACAGATCACATCCTGTTTAACTCATTCTCATTTTTACTACAAGTCAGCTGTAAGAGAAACTTTCAAGAATTCAAGTATTATTTCATGATCAAATCACCTCTATCTACTGTTTAAAAACAGCATAACGAAGAGAATCAGCTACAAAGTTGTATAACAATTTTAGAGATTAAGAAGCTGCTCTTAAGAACCTATTTAATAAGTAGATAGGCAAACATGATCATTCTTCCTGAAGGCAGACATCCTCCAAGCATAAGTTTGCTTGAATAAAAGCAAGTATGATGTATCCCACCAGATTTTACAGCAATGATGCTCTGCATTTCACCTCCAAACAGTAACAAACCATTATGTAACAGATTTAGTTCTCTTCTGTACACTGGTAGAACCTATTGCTTAGTAAAAAGATTAACAACAAATCTAGTACAAATATACTCTCACACAACATTCAAAGACTTGGTGAGAAGTTTAGATCTCCTGTTCTGTTTTGAAAGCTCGAAGAGTTTCTTTGAGCTCTGAGACGTCTAAGAACAGAAACACCAGGAGCAGGAGTCATTAGAAACCATCACTGGAAATTAATTAAAGCCCGTAACACTCACTTCCATTTTGCCAGGATGAAAGTAAAGCAAGTATAAATCACATAAGACAAGTTAAGAAGTTTCCTCATACTGAATACATCTAGTGCAGGTAGCTCAGTGTGCAGCTGCAGTGCAAGCTGCAAACTGACCTCTGGGTAGCAAGAAATTGCTGGAGCCCATGCAAAAGACCATGAACCAGCGCTGACCGTTTATTTAACAAAGGACACATGCACCTGCATCACCAGCCAGGTCACCTGACGCTCAGACTCTGCAGAAGCAAATAACTTAGTAAAAAGACCTCAAAATATTAGGTACATAAACTGTGAGCATATAAAAAAGCCCTGTGATTTCATTGTTCAGGGGTCCCTTCAGGAGACACTCTGAGCTGTTACACGTTGCTGCAAAACAATGAAATCACTTGAAGTAAACAGAGGTTTGAGATTCTGCTACAGGAAACCTGGGGTTGCGTCAGTGAGTAAACGTCATCTGACCCTCCGAGTGGTGTGTGCAGAAGTTAAGATGGGCAAGCAAGCAGCTCACTAGAGCCACCTGCTGCAAAGGGAATTTGGTCCCAACAGTTAAGTCCCTGGTGGTGTCGGAGTCACGGCCGGAGTGGCTCCTGAAAGGTCAGACAGGAAAACTTTCTTAGCAAGTCTTTTAAGAAACTTCACTTTTCTCATCAGCGATAAGCTGAATACT
The DNA here is from genome assembly GCA_024362935.1 of Setophaga petechia. Taxonomy (NCBI): domain Eukaryota; kingdom Metazoa; phylum Chordata; class Aves; order Passeriformes; family Parulidae; genus Setophaga; species Setophaga petechia. Next base: position 4,793,554 of record JANCRA010000004.1, on the reverse strand, counting down.
TATCTCCTCTTCAAGGTGGAGTAAGGTTTCCATCCACCCACTCCAGTATCAGAAAGATGAGGCACTTAAATCCCTAGTCGTATAGTTAAGAAACCCGCTAAACTGTACTATAATCTGAACTCATTATAATCTAAACTCAAGTGTTTGTAATTTGATGGGCACAAAAAAATTTTCAAGTATTTATGAAAAAAATAAACCACTGCTGATTCAAGCAAAGTTATCATCAATACCAGCCAACAGTGCAAAAGCTTACCCATACACGAATTTCCTTGCTTCTAGGAAGATCTGATTTATCAGTTCTCTAGTTGGGGCAGTAATAATACATTCTGGCTCTTGCTGCTCTTTAAAGCTGCTGGCAGTTACACCATCCCTCATCATTTGGGCCACAACTGGTACAAGAAATGCTGCCTGGGGGAAAAAAAAGCCACAGCAGTATTTGGGCTGTTTAATCTTAAAAGCTTTCATCAGTCCCATAAAAATCTGTGTATCAATCTTAAAGCTTGAATGATAGTATACACAATGATCAAGAACATCAGACTGCAGAAGGATTGACCTGAATGCCCAAGAGAACATTGAACCTTGTTAACCAGTATGAAAGTAGATCTCTGGATCTTAACAGTCTAGTAACACAGGAACGCAATCATGCAGTGGCTAACTTTCCATACAGTTCCATACACTGATTACACACCCTGATAATTAAGTAACCCAAGACAAAACCTACTAGAATGGCAGATGAGTTTGCAACACAGCTACACCACATCAGCACATTTACTCCCTGATAAGACTAGATACCCACAAACCTGCATCTGTACAAAACCATTCAGAATATTTAGAGCACAGACTCTGGATGCTTCCCCTTCTGCAAACAGAAGTCTTTCAAAAGAACTAGCGAGCTACCTTAAAGCAAAACCAGGATTCCACACTAAACTGAATACCAAAAAGCTACATTCATAACCAAACATCCACATCCACCAGCTGTCAGTTATGTATAGTTACATTAGTTTAAAAAGCGGAGACAATTTTCAGCTTAGTATCAACTCTCAGCACTGTTCCATTATTAAAGGCAAATCACCTAAAACTAAGACAGGTGCACATCAGATTTCATCAAACCAAGTATGACAAACCTGCACACCACAGTTACACCCAGGTGTAAGTTTGAAAAAAAAACCAACAAAACACACACAAAAATCATCCACACATCCCAGAAAAATAACGAAACAAACACACACACAAAACAAAAACAGTTTCTAGGACTGCCTGCCTATACTTCTGAATCCACAACTGTATCTCTGAAGGTTGGCCTGCTGTACCAAGATACTAGTTTACTAAAATAAAGAATAAAGCCCAAAAGGTGACAACGCTATCATCATTCATATCTGTACCTGATACCTGCCACTGCTGTGCAAGTGAAATTACTGGACAACAAGCAGTCCAGCATGTGAGATGTGGAAGAGTGAGGCATCCCTCTGAAAACTCACGATCAAATACTGTTGGTAGAAAAAACACTGCACAAAATGCTTACAGTTTTTCCTGATCCTGTCTGGGCACATGCCATTAAATCTCGTCCCGCCAGTATAATAGGAATGCTGTACTTCTGCACTGGAGTAGGTTTAGAGTATCCAGCTTTAGCAATGTTCACAGTTAAAGTATGACACATGTTAGTGTCTGCAAAACTCTGTAAGAGAAAATTAATAGTTATTACACAATCACAGAACACAGAAAGTTTAAAACCCAAAATGCTTACTGTATGATAGAGACATCCAAATACTAAAGAGTATTAGTAGTAGTAGTAGTTAGTAATCTCACCAGTCATTTACACTGCCAAGGCTCCTAAAGGTAAAAGCCCCAAAGGTCTCTAAAATCTGCTCATGCTAGCAATTAAAGTAACATTGTCTGCAGGGCAGTGAATGTTATGAACGCTTTCAGCTGGTCTCATTAGTTTTAAGAGAGAATTGCTTGGAAGTCATATACCTAGATTCAAGCAAGTAAAATCACATAGCATGCTATCAAAAAAACCTGAAATCTATGATTTCATTTCCTGTAGGAGTTACACATGGTCTCTGTACTAAAACCAGTAAGGGTAGCTAAAACAGCAGTCCTAGCCAGGACCAAAAAGCAACACAGGTGACAAAAATCAGTTTAACTTCAGCGAGACCACCTTTCTCATGATGGATGGGGAGAACACCTCTGTATCTACTTTCAACACAGGTACTACTAACCCCTCTCCCCTTCTCTCCTCATTCTCCTCCCTAAAAAGAGCTTTTTTCTTTTTAAACTGGCCACCCATTATAGATAAACTAAGTTATATGTTAAACAATGAACTGCAAGCACAAAGAACAGGGCTACAAATTACTTTTAAAAAACCCCTCTGTCTAAACACATACTACCCCAACAGATGTTCGTTTACATTTTTGAAGATCCCTCAGTAATTGACTTTAATAAGGTAATTATATCAGCCTGTCCAGAAACTGTTGCCAAAGACCTCTTTCTTTCAATATCTAAACTGGTATTCTTCCACAATTTTATGACTATTCTTCCTATATATCCAGTATTACTTTCTCTAGTTACTGTGAACTCAAATTTTTATCTTTCAAATGGGGAGCACCTCCTTCCAACATCACACCATGTGCAAGACTTGATATTTTTTATTGCAGCTATTTTCATTAGCCGCAAATACTGAACCCAGTACACATCACTGTAAATCAAGCTTCACATAAACTTTGATAATAACCAGTTCACTAACCATTAATGCTGCTGGAGGGTCCAGTCCTGACACTTCGACAACATTTTCATCATACTTGTCAAAATTCATTCCCGTCTGGTAACGTGCAAAGATGGCTTGCTCATCATCAGGTGGAGGAGGGGGCACGTAAGTCACCTTTGGACCTTAAGAACACAACCACTTAAGTACACAAACAATATAAGGAGAAGTTAAAATAAAACTATTTTAGATATGAAACTACTGAAGTTCAGTGAGATGTCATCCGGATTTCCCTCCATTTTTTCCATTTTCATCTCCATATGAAGTCAGACTTGTAAAGCATCCATGTCTCACACTCACTCAAGGACCTCACTTTCAAGAGGTACTCACAAAAATTAAATTAGGCTCTTCTTCATCATCATCCAGACAGACACACGCTCTTAGAACACAAGGAAGGACATGCTTCCCACACAACAAATCACTCTTTCTGAACAACTTTCTTTCCACATGAAATTCCATACAGATAGACTCAACAGTTGCATACCAGTGCCCAGAACAGTTTTTAACACACTAAAACTTTACACTACAGTCATGAAAAAGGAATTACTGTTCTGTGTTAAGGACGCAGTTATGTGCACAATAAGCACTAGCATATTGCCTCTATAAATACTTCAATTCCTAAAAATCATTATTTGAACTAAAAATCTGAAAACATTAGCTGAACTGAGTCAAATAGAGGCAAATCAATTGTTCTTCAGATATTAAGTATCACTTCTGGACACCTATACTAACCACTGGATCACACAATGGTTTGAGCTGGAAGGAACTTTGAAGATCATCCATTTCCAACCTCCAGGTCACAGGATGGACATCATCTTCCCCTAGACCATACTGCTCAAAGCCCAACTGAATGTGGCCTTGAACACTTCCAGGGATGAGACATACACAAGCTCTCTGGTCAACCTGTTCCAACGCTTCACTGCAACTCACCCTCTGACTGAAGAGCCATTTAGCCATCTTTTCTACAATGAAGTTTTTTACGATTATCACACAAAATGTTCTTACACGGAGAGTATCAGCCATCCACTGACCATTACACTGGTTTAATCCCATTCCTAATTTGACTTATGGTACTTCTGTGAATAATATACTACTATGCTCTAGGTAGGACAACATACGTAGCCAGGTACAGTAGCATCAGTGGCAGAAGAATACAGCAGGACTACAGGGGAAAAATCCCTAGCAAGCAACAAAAAACCCCCAAAATTAAAACAAAGTTAAATCAGGAGTAAGTGGCCTGTCAGAGCTATACACCTTACTTTTCAGCACTGACAATACAATATTTCCTCTTACAGAGGGCAGAAGGGTAGAAGTCTAGAGCAACTCTTTAAAAACGTAGCAAGTTATTTAAGGCTTACTTTCACCTTTGGAGTAAGCACTTCCGCTTCACTGTGCATTAACTGAACCAGCCTCAGCATGACAAAGAAAAAGATTACATACACTACAGCTTTGAAAAGCCAGTAACTAAAATTCAAATGAGCTACAAACATGTCTTTCCAGGCACACAACCAAGATATCTAGCATTTGCAGAAAGTTCTTAATAGGAAGAAAAATTAGTGACAGTATCTGCCAGAATTAAGAAGGAACTGCTTTGTCATTGATCACCAATGAGGAAATCCATGCAGCTCACCCCTGCCATAAAAAGCCTCACCTGCACCATCTGTGAGTACTCCTCTTTCTCTAGAATCAGGAGTTCCAGACTGAGGTACATCCCTTTGCCTACCTCTACCACCTGTAATAACAGATATGTAGCACACAGAGGGTATAAAATTAGCATCATGAAACATTAAAATTGAAGCCAGTATTTATTCCAACAAATCTGCAGAGCAACAGTCCCAACAACTTCTTCATTAACTCCAACCTGTATTGTATACAATATTCTATATTTTCCCAACCAATACTGTATTATACCCACTAATACTAATTTTTAAAAAAGACCATTCCTATTCCACAACACAGCTGAAGAACAGAACTAGCACTAGGAGTTCTCAGTTCCCCATGCTAGCTCTCAGGGAACAAAACCCCCAGGAAGATCACCAAACACACACTGTACCCATACAAACCACGCAGTATGAAAAAAACACCAAACCATCAAGCTTATTCTCACCTTGTCCAAAGCCACCACGGAATCCTTTAAACCCTCTGTTTTGTGTACTAGCACCATCTACAGCGTTGCGTTCTTGAAAACCTGCAACAAGACAGCACAGCACACAGTAACTCACTCTATCCACTATGCATCAGCACATCAAGTGCCTTTCACCTGGATGAAGAAAAGAAATCACTTCAACACTTTCACTCCTGACTACTCATTCTCAGGGAACAAGCAAAGCCAGAAAGAAAGGCCAGTGAATGCTGGCATCACACAAACCAGTCGACAAACTTACACTCACCTTGTCGAAATCCTTTAAACCCTCTGTTTTGTGTAATGGCATCTTCTTCAATTCCTTCTTGAAAACCTGCAGCACAGCACACAAATCACTGATGTTTGCCTAATTCTGATGTGCAGGTCAAGCCCCTTATTTTTGGCAATTGTTCTTCTCAGTCCTTATTTTATTCATATAAAAAGTACAATATAACAAAGTGATTCTCCTAAATATCTGAAAAAAGAAAGATACTTTTTTGCCAGAAAGCATTCAGCTGTTCTATCATAAAGTAAAAATAAAGAGCATCATCTTGTACAGGAACCATGAAGTTCTCCAGCACAGCATCTGTACAGGGCTTCCTCTCCACCAATGCCTGGTGTATACCAGTGTATCAGTCAGTTTGGTTTTTCCACATCAACAAATAAAAACTACATCTTAAAGGTTGACATGTAAGAGAGAGTATCTTAAAGTATCCATAAACACAAGAGACATTAAATATGCCTTGCAAGTTACTGCACAATTGCTGCTAGAGAGTCTACAGCAAAACAGCTTGACATCAATGCCCTGCACCAATGTGCTGCTGTCTTGCTTAGTCAAACAAGTCCAGCATTCCCCTACCACAACACGCTTCAGTCAAAAAGGTGGGAAAACGGTCTTAATTTTTTTGAAAGAATAGAAACTGCGCTGGTTTTGTAAAAAAGCAACTTGTTTTTTTAACAGAAATTAATTGCTATTATGTATTAAAGATGCTGTTTTATGTCCTCAATGAGTATTACCACAATACCTCTGCAACATTTACTAAAAATCGTTATTTGACCCAAATATAGTCAAATCAATTGTTCTTCAGATACTAAGGAGCACTTCTGAAAATGCATAGAAATGACAGAATGGTTTGGGTTGGAAGGGATCTTAAAGGTGACCTAGTTACAACCTCCCTGCTATGGGCAGGGTTGCCACCTACTAGACCAGGATGCTCAAAGTCCCAACCAAGCTAAAAATCAGCTACACTCCCACAACTCACCAATGAGGAAATCTGTACAGTTCACCCCCACTACTAAAGAGCCTCACCTGCACCATCTGCGAGAGTTCCTCTCTCTCTAAAGCTGAGAGCTCCAGACTGAGGTATATCTCTTTGTCCATCTTTGGTACCTGTAACACACAGATGCACAGAGTATAAAATTACAGAAATCACAGAATCAACTAGGTTGGAAAAGACCTTTGAGGTCATCAAGTTTAACCTATGAGTGAACACGACCTCATCAACAAAACCATGGCACTCAGTGCCAGGTCCAGGCTTTTCCTAAACACCTCCAGGGACAGTAACTCCATCATCTCCCTGGCAGCTCATTTCAATGCTTAATCACTCTTTCTGTGAAGAACTTCTTTGTGATGTCCTGCCTAAGCCTCTCCTGGTCCAGCTTAAGACTATTTCCTCTTGTCTAGTCACTAGTTGCCTGGGGAAACAGGCTGATCCCCACCAGCTACAACCTCCTTTCAGGTAGTTGTGGAGAGTGAAAAGGTCAGCCCTGAGCCTCCTTTTCTCCAGCCTGAACACACCCAGCTCCCTCCACTGCTCCCTGAAGGACCTGTGCTCCAGACCCTTCATCAGCCCTGCTGCCCTTCCTTGGACTTGTTCCAGCATCTCAAGGTCCTTCCTAAACTGAGGAAACTGGGCCAGTACTCAAGGTGCAGGCTAACCAGTACCATGTACGAGGGACAATCACAGCCCGGGCCCTCCTTGCCACACTATTGCTGGTCCAGACCAGCATGCCATTGGCCTTCTTGACCACACTGATGTGGTCTGATGTCTAGCTCATGTCTAGCTGGCTGTTCAGTACCCCCGGGTCTCTTTCTGCCTGTCTGCTGTCCAGTCACTTTGCCTCATCCTGTAGTGCTGCAGGGCATTATTGTGACCCAAGGGCAGGACCCAGCACCTGGACTTGTCCAGCATTTCACTAGATTCAGCCCATCAATCCAGCCTGTTTGGGTCCCTCTGCACAGCCTTCCTGCACTCCAGCAGATCAAAATACATACCCAACTTAGTGTCACCTGCAAATTTGCTAATGGTTGATTAATCCCCTCATCCTGATTATCAGTAAAGATATTAAGCAGGACTGGGCCAAACACAGATCCTGGGGGACACAAGTGACTGACTGCTCACCAGCTGGATGCAGCACCATCCACAACTCTGAGTCCACCTGTCTAGCCAGCTCTTAACCCAGCACATAACACAAGCCATAACCTGACAGTTTTTCCAGGTATATGCTATGGGAGATGGTGTCCAAGGCTTTGCTAAAGTCCCAGTAGACAACATCCACAGCATTCCCCTCATCCACTCGGTGGGTCACTCAGTCACAAAAGGAGATCGCGTTGGTCAGGCAGGACATGCCACTCCAAAATCCACACTGGCAGGGTCTGATCCCTTGGCCGTACTGCATGTGCCATGTGATCACACTCAAGATGATCTGTTCCATAATCTTGCTGGGCACCAAGGGCAGACTGACAGGCCTGTCGTTCCCTAGATGTGACAAGAAGCTGTCCTCCATACACCCCAGGAAGCTCCTAGATTCCGTCTTCTCTACTGTGTTGAGCTCCCAGCAGATTATTTGGTAGGTTAAAATCTCCTACATGAACAAGGGCTTAAAGATCTTGAAATATCCTCCAGCTGCTTACACAATAATTCATCCATCTCTTCCTCCTAGTTAGGTGGTCTGCAAGACACCCACCACAACGTCAGCCTTGTTGGCCCTTTGCTGATCCTTGCCCAGAGGCACACAACCTTATCACCATTAATCATACATTCTGTAGCGTTGAGACTCTCTCTAAAATACAAAGTGACCCCTCCACCTCTTCTCCCTTGCCAGTCCCCTCTGAAGAGCACGCGGACATCTATTGCAACATTCTAGTTGGGTAAGTTATCCCACCACATTTCCATGATGGCTGCTATGTCACAGTTTTCCTCCTGCATGACGTCTTCCAGCTCCTTGTTACCAATGCTGCATGCATCTGTGTGCATGCACTTCAGCTGGGCTGGTTTCACTGCTGACTCTGGCTTATCACCCTTAGCCTACTCTCTAGAAAGCCTGGTTTATCTGCTTCCCCCTTCAAACCTATTTTAAAGCCCCCTCAACCAGCCCTGCCAACTCTGGCCTAGAATCCTTGTTAGACAGATGGACCCTACATGACCCAAACAGGCCTCTTGCTGTGAAAATTGCCCCATGATCATAAAAACCAAAATCTGCTGATAGCACCAGCCCTTAAGCCAGTTACTGATAATGTGGGTTCTCCAACTCCTTTCACCATTCATCTCTGCTACTGAAGGAACAGAGCAGAACATCACCTGCGCTCCCGGTCCCATGAACCAGCTGAGCCAGAGCCTTCAAGTCCTCTTAAAAAGCACTGGTGCCCTTCCTATCAAGCTCATCACTGCAGACTTGGACAACCAGCAGTCGGTAATAATCAGAAGGCTGAACAGGTTAACAGTCTCCTGGTGGTATCCTGTAGCTGGGCCCCAGGGAGGCAGTAGACTCCCCCTCTGGGGCGGGTCCAGTCAATCCCAACCCTTCAGCTCCCTTTAGCAAGGGGTCACCTACTATAACCATCCTTTTTTTCCTCGTAAGGCCTGAGGCTGTGATCCAACTGACAGAATAAGTACAACTGCAGGACTCTCCAGACGGGTGTTCTTCTTTTCTTATCATCTGTCTGACCCTTTAGATCAAGGGTCTCATACCTATTCTGTAAGAGCACTTGGGAAAGCAGAGAGGGTTGGGAGGTACCTCTTTATTCCCCCTCATCTACTAGGTGACCCTCCTCCTCCTGCCTGGCAGCAAGAGGGCAGAGCTCCTCTTACAGTTGGAAGGGTTATGAAGCTGGGGGGGTCCTATCAGCAGAGCATTGTCCCGGGACCTCTATCCCCAGGAAGATACAGTACAGGAGGCCAGCTCGCCCAGACCCGCCACGGGGTAAACTCCCAGCTAGCAGGGTGATAACAGCTCTTATAGTGATTGTCAGCTCTTTAGGATTTCAGCTGCTGCTGGGTTAGGTTTCCCTGTGGCATAAAGGCTTCAGGCAGACGTAGAGAGAGGAGAAGGCGCTGGCTTGCTCCACGAGGATGGTTTATTCGGGGGAATGTGAGGGGTTTCAGCTCTTCTTGTTCTGACTTAATAGGGTCCAGTTTGCTACTTTTATACCCTTGGCCAGGCTCCAAACCTGACCAATGGACAAAGGTTAGAGGGACCATACATAACCAATAGAAAGGTTACCAAGATTTTTTCCTTATAAGGGTACAAAGACAAATTGTGAGTCTGGGGTCGGAACACCTCTCTGCTGCTGTGTCAGCATTCCCATTGTTAAATCCTCCATGGTGCCTTGGCCAGGCCTGTGGCGTTCACTACAGAAGGGTATTATTCCCCCAGTCTATTTCTCTTTTGCTTCCTCTAATACTCCTTAGGCCCTTCCACCTCTTAAGCTCTGCCCTCAGTGTAAATCACTCACCTGCTTACACCACAAACAGGAGTTATCTGCACCATCCTCTGTACTAACACCACGCTCAGACCCCCCTGCAGCCAGTGGCCAAGATACCTGCTTCCCTCCTGGGGGAGTTCTGTCTAGGTTAGCAAACCCTTGCTGGCAGCAGCAACAGCTTTTGACCACTTGTAAATCAGTACTGGATCTAGTAAACAGGGCGTGCGGGGAACAACAGAAAAACCCCACAGCTGAAATATCACATCAACCTAACACACCACCCATCACCAGGACTATGGCTGTGCCCCACCTGCACTAACTGCCACATAAACTGACACCACAGGTCCCCGTTGTGCCACACCCTCACTGCCCTGCCATGCACCTGTTACTTACCACGCTACACCCTCTCTGAGGGACCACACCTCAGTTCACCCACTCCTGGTCACTAGTGCCACTAGAGCATTTTAAATCACGTGCAAATGGCCTAAACATGTGCCTCACTCCCCTGAATGCCTGGCATGGATGGGTGGTAGCTACTTGATCAGCTCTTCTAAATCACACACCAGTATCATGAAATGCTACAATTAAAGCCAGCTATTTCCTCCAACAGAGAAACCTGCAGAGAAACAGTCTGCAGAGAAACAGTCCCAACAACTTCTTCATTAACTCAACCTATACTGTATTATACCCACTAATACTAATTTTTAAAAAAGACCATTCCTATTCCACAACACAGCTGAAGAACAGAACTAGCACTAGGAGTTCTCAGTTCCCCATGCTAGCTCTCAGGGAACCAAAAAACCCAGGAAGATCACCAAACACACACTGTACCCATACAAACCACGCAGTATGAAAAAAACACCAAACCATCAAGCTTATTCTCACCTTGTCCAAAGCCACCACGGAATCCTTTAAACCCTTTGTTTTGTGTACTAGCACCATCTACAGCGTTGCGTTCTTGAAAACCTGCAACAAGACAGCACAGCACACAGTAACTCACTCTATCCACTATGCATCAGCACATCAAGTGCCTTTCACCTGGATGAAGAAAAGAAATCACTTCAACACTTTCACTCCTGACTACTCATTCTCAGGGAACAAGAAAATCCGCATAGAATGGCCAGTGTATGCTGCCATCAAACCAACCAGTCAATGCAACAAGCTTACCTTGTCCAACGGCACCGCGAAATCCTTTAAACCCTCTGTTTGGTGTAACAGCATCTTCTCCATTTCCTGCTTGAAAACCTGCAGCACAACATAACACAAAGTAGCACAGTTTGCTCAATTTTGCATGTACAGATCAAATGCCATTTATTTGGATGAAGAACAGAAGCCATTTTACTGATTTTTGTACTGGCAGCTCTTAGGAAGAAAAAAAAAATCCAAGATGATCACCAAACACACACTGTACCCATACAAACCACTCAGTATGAAAAAACACCAAACTTACTGTCACCTTGTCCAAAACCACCACGGAATCCTTTAAACCCTCTGTTTTGTGTACTAGCACCATCTACAGCGCTGCCTTCTTGAAAACCTGCAACAACACAGCACAGCTGTTGAAATCATTTCAACACTTTCACTCTTGACTGTTCACTCTCAGGGAACAAGCAAAGCCAGAAAGAAAGGCCAGTGAATGCTGGCATCACACAAACCAGTCAACAAACTTACACTCACCTTGTCGAAATCCTTTAAACCCTCTGTTTTGTGTAACGGCATCTTCTTCAATTCCTTCTTGAAAACCTGCAGCACAGCATAGCACACAATCACTGATATTTGCCTAATTCTAATGTTCAGGTCAAGCCCCTTACACCTGGTAATTGTTCTTCTCAGTCCTTGTTTAATGATTTCACAAGAACTTCAATATATATTAACTGAGTGACTTGCCTAAACATGTGAAAAAAATAAAGACAGGATGTACATTTTGCCAAGAAGTCTGACAGGAAACAGTACTGCTCTCCTGTACAATTTCAAAAAGTAAATCAAACATTGGGTCATTAAGTATTTGACTTTACATGTGTATAAGCTAATCAAGCCACAAACTTCAACTCTTCAGTAAGCACGCAGATCAATTACGACTTCTGGTTCAAGCGCAACTGACAGCATCTGTCCCTTCACAGTTTTCTTAACTGGTACTATAAAGTGGCAATGCCACTTGCTGCCTGCTTTGAAGTGAGAACTTGAAAACGTGTCTTTCAGATCTGCAGAGTTCTATTTTTTATTACTCAGAGCTGCCTATTCAGTCAGCAGTAAGTATGTAGTGCGTTTTTTATTTCTAATGCCCTTCCCTCAGTCATTCTTCTGAGGAGAAAAGAAATAAACACATGCACATGCATAAACATAAGTCATATGCATAACCAAGGTATTCCTCATTTTAGACTTAAGTTTCAGGTGTTATCTAAGGTCCAAACAATCACCTTAGATCATTTACTCCTTAATCCTTATTTTCCAGCTGAACACCTGTTCTACCATATTGTAATGACAAAGAGCATTCTCTGATACAGGACACCATCAAGTTCTCCTAGCACAGCATCTGTGGCCTCTCTGCCACCAAAGCTTGGTGTGTATACCTGTATGTCAGTCAGTTTGGTTTTTCCACATCAGATTAGAGACAAAAAAAATTACACCTTAAGGCCTCATATACAAATTATAGCATTCCAAGTACCCATAAACATAACAGATCTTAAATATAGCTTAGCAGTTACTTTGTAATTGCTGCTGGAGAGCCTACAGCAAAACTGCTCAACATTAGTGCCCTGCACCAAATAAGCCTAGCATTCACCCACCATAACAGGGTTCAACAAAAAGGATGGTACAGAATTTTTTCAAAGAATCAATTGTGCTATGTTTGACTGGGATAGGGTCAATTTCCCTCACAGCAGCTGGCACAGGACTGTGCCCTGGATTTGCTGGAAACAGTATTGATAATAAAGGGGGATGTTTTCAGCTAGTGCTGAGCAGTGCTTACACTGAATTGGGGCCATTTCTGCTCCTCACCCCACCACACAAGCAAGAAGGGGTGAGGGAGCAGAAGACAGGATGGGACAGAGCCAGGAAAGCTGATCCCACCCCATGTGGCATCAAGCTTAGCACATAAATCCAGGGAAAGAAGGAGGAAGAGGAGGGCATCTGGAGTGATGGCATTTGACTTCCCAAACCATGATCATGCATGACGGAACTCTACTTTCATGAAGCTGAACCTGAGTGCTGATTGAAAGCAGTGAATGGCAAAATTTAATGTATCATACACAATGAGCCATTAGAAATACAACCACTACTGGAAGTTACCTTTGGCTGCAAAACTTCTTCCTCTACCAAAACTGCTCACTGGCTGGTGCTGTGAGTTCATAAATTCATCAGTACCTATAATTAAAAAACATAATTAAGTTAAAATTCAAAGCTATCTTTGACTCATTAGTAGTTATAGCTTACTATATAATTACAGTAAACAAGGAAGCACTGACAGTCAAAAATAAAGTCTAGTCATTATGTCATCTATACAATTTGATGCTGCTATTCCATGGGGGTTCCATGAAAATACCACAATAATATTGTATTTTCCTTTAATACTGTACAATGCTCAAGGGACCAACTCTTCCAAACATCAGTAAAGTCAAAAGTGCCTTTCACATACCAAATGAGTCTACACTTGAATTAAAAGCAGGTGAAGTGTCATTTGGTCTCTCAAGCAAACTAACCTGCAGAAAGAGAAAAGGCACAACACGATGACTTTAGCAACAAAGCATGTAAACACAAACACAGCTACTAAGTCATGCACTGGAAAGAAGCTGCCTTATGCATCTTCTGAAACATGCATTTCACACTAAATGGCATACTGGTGGCACCCAAAAGTTATCAAAAAAATCACATTATACAGAGCAGACATGTCGAGCTCACTTAAGCACGTAACAATCTCTAGTATCTGAACAAAATAGCAGCAAGTAAATTGCTAGTGCAGGGAAAAACTCCTCTTTCCAAACATCCCAAGAACAGGGAACGCCACTGCCCAGCATCCACTCAGGCTGCAGGGACACGGGTAGGAGAAAGGAAAAGTCAGAGAAATAACCATACTCCATCGCCACAGCTGCCTCTCCCACTCATACCTTCTCAAGCGATGGGAGTAATGCATCATCCCCTATCTCCGCATTCCAGTCTTCCTCCATGACGCTGCGCCCTGCCAGACCTGCTTGCAGGAGACAGAACACATCAGCGCCCGCCTCCCGCCAGGCTTCGGAGCGTACCGCCAAAGAACAGAAAATGGCGACCCGCACCGAGGCTCACCGACGCCGGCGGGTGGGAGTGAGCGCGCCCGGCCCGGGCGCTGCACAGGTGGGGGATGGAAGAAGTGAGGGCCCGACCGCGGAAAAGCATCCCGCTTCCCTCAGGGCAGCCCCTCTCCTACCTTCGTCCCACGGCCGCCAGCACTGCACGCCGACAGAAAATGGCGACTACCGCCGACAGCCCTCAATGCGGCCACATGTGCCGCTGCCGCCACGTCACGTGCCGCGCACGACGGCCAATGGGCGCGCGGCGCGGGCGGGCTCCGCCCCGGCCCCTCACGTGCGGACGCTGTGGCGGGAATGGCGCTGCCGCCGATGGTGCAGCGGCCATTTCACCGCCCCCACCTTTTTCGAGCGTTAGCGTAATACCCAATATATGCTTCTGCTGGAATATTAAAAAATAAAAAAAAAGGAAAAAAGTGTTGTGTAAAACAGGAAAAAACAAAACAAAATTAACTCCCCCGGATAACTCAAACTTTAGAACCATACCTCTTTCCCACTCCTTTTTTGTTATACCACGCTTGTTAGAGATAAGAAAAGTAACTGAATTCCTGGCTCAGCTCGTGATGCTGGAGCAGAGGAGAGAACATGGATTGCACTCGTGTCAGTTCAATTCATCTACTAAAATCAGTAGCAAGTAGTCTGGTGCTGCAGCTTGGGTTTTCAAGCTGCCAGTGCAGTGTATATCTTCTCTGTACCTCTTTTCATGCTGTGAGGTAACGTAGCAATGCTTATTCGTAAAAGCATTAAGGAATAGCCTATGTAATTTCATAAACACGGTAAAACACATTAAAACCTGCTCCACCATAGATGGAAAATCAACAGATTTTCCTTGTCAGAAAACTTGAAAAATGGTGTGTCTGTTTAATAACTTTAATGCCTTCTACTGTAGAGAGAAGTGACACCAGATCTGTATTTCTGCAGTGAACATCTGAATGTTTAGCAGGTGCTTTGACCATCAAGGCAAATTCCTGCAGCAGTTGGGAAATTTTGGAAAGTGGTCTTTGAACTAATGCTTTTGTTATTTTCTCATTAGCCACCATCTGTTAAGCCTTACCCTTTGCAGCTGTTTATTTTTCAGGAGCATCAAGACAGGACTCAGGTTAGAGTGCAAAGTGGGTAAGAGAAATAACCAGCTTCTCTGTCTCACAGTGACGTTAAATCGGCACCTCTAGATTCTATATGTACATGTGTATACAGTGTGCATAGTGCTGGGAATTACCAGCTTTCTGTAAGTATTCAGTCAGACACATAATGTCCAAGGATGAACAATCTGCAGTGGGAGCATCTCTGCAGGAAGTGTATTAAGCTGTTAACGAGTTCCCAAAGCAGCATCTGAAACTAGCAGGGAGGCTCATGAGTGAAATTTCACCCACTGTGGTAACAATTTTACTTTTTTCCTAAACAAGGAAGCAGAGTAAACTGCTTCATGAACCAAAATGGCTTCTGTTTGCATCACACTGGAGCTCTGTTTTGGACGGCCAGAAAGAAAAAGAGCAGTATGTCTGTTCTCCTGAGAAATTTATGATTAGTGGCAGATGTGCTACTCTGACACATCTAAGCCAAACTGAAAGCTTTCACATTGTTCCTCTTACTTTCCAGGAACAGGAACCAATCCCTCAGTTTTGCCAGTGTATCTTCATGTTTAGTGGTCCATACAGCTTAAGTTAATACTTTTAATAATAGACGCGGGGAGCTACTATGAATGCAGTCATAGTAGCAGATCTGTAATCCCTGGTGGGTGATATCAGGTTAACTTTAACTATAATCAGATGTCATCAGCCTCTAACTAGTAGATAAACTTGGAGAGTTATTTTTTTTCCTTATTCCTTTGACTCTTTGTACATCACTCTCTACTGCCTCCAGATTACTTTCCACTACACAAGGAGAAGCCAAACTATGACATTTTGTGAATCACAAGAAATTACATGGTAATGGTAACTAATTTCTTCAACTCAGAGGATTCTTTGGACAGATAAATATTTTTTTCTCCCTATGTCTGCTAACAATTCAATGTAAACCATGGTGTCAGTGTACAAGTTGCACAAGATGTTTACAAACTACCCTCAAGGTAATCTTACCCAACCAGCCCTACTCAAGCAGAGTCATATGCTTGAGCAAAACCAGAACAAAATATTATCCAGCATATGTAAAAAGCATCTTATGTATTACATTCAAACACAATATGGAGTTGCAGCTAACCAGAAACACATACAGAAGTATTTTACAAAAACTTGTAAGAATTTACCCCAAGTGTGAGTGCAACCCCTTAAAGTGAGGAAGAAGAAACAGCAATCTAAGCATCATATGCCTTTCAGAGATGGGCTCCAGATGCTAATAACATGCAGTAAGGAACTGCAGCCATTTCCTTTAACCACTGCCCAAGAATGAAACCAGCAACCTCACAGTCCAGAGCAGCTGCAGAAGGGTGACCATAGCACCAAGAACAGGGGAAAGAAGAAAATATGTGCATAAACCCCATTATTATTTCTTTTCGTGTAACAGTGCTGGACTAATAATGATCTGACACATAGACTAATTTCAACAAATTATTGCCTTAGTTAAATAGGAGGTACACTTTTTCTTTGTCAACAAACAACGTTTTGAGTGTAGCACAGATATGTATAAGCATCTATAACTTAAATGTTATCCTGATGTATTATCAGTATATTTCAGAAAGAAACCTAGAGTTTTCTATAACAAAATCCAACACCTGTCCAAGTTTGTTATCTATGTGACCATGCTCTGTTTCATCAATGGGGAAGTTTATTAATTCATCTACTATAATGTTCCATAATGCATCAATTTTATGAATTTGTGCATATTACAATTATAACTGCAAGTGCAGAGTAAAGTATGACTTGAGGCAGTAAAAAGAAGATTCAACATAGCATAGGATGGAAATTTCTCAGAGCTTTGTCTTACAGATTTGCCAAGAGCTTCAAAATTAGTTTAGGCTCCCATTTTTCTCCTGTCCAATCATGTAGGAAGAAACACTCTGCCCAGAAGGTAATGTGTCATCAGAAGAGAAAGCCAGAACACAAACACTGCAGGACAGAGACTAAACAGCCTTTTGTGAAGTCAGCTGTGGCAGCAGATTTCATGAGGGAGCAGGATGAATCTACTTCTGCTAGGCTTATAGTTCTTACAATAAAACACTTTTCCTAAGCATAACTCAAGAACTGTAATGGGTGACTAGGAATGCAATGAAACACAGATCATCTATCTGCTATAATATTAACTTACACAAATGTTTCACAGCACAGGACACAGAAGACAGGCCTGCAAGAGCGAGACTAGAAACTTGCAAGGTGAAGAAAACAGCTCTTTACACATGTCTAGTTTTATGGGTTTCAGTTTAATTTACTTTCATAGCACCAGTACGTGGTGTTAGCATTGCATTTAAAGTTCCTGTGATAGCAGCTGTACAGACTGCTTGACTCATCGACCAAAATCTTCTAATGGCCAAAGCCCACAATGTACACTTGGATTCTAAGAGTGCATCAGACACTAAAGATGATGATGAATTTCCTGGGTACAGAAGTAAGAGTTTTGGTCCCAACGAGCTTGTCTGCAGCTGGATTTCAGGATGATCAGTAGTGTTAAGTCTCTGCTGCGTCATTTCCGTCAGCAGTCTGAAATTCAATTACACAGCAATTTTCTTGCAGAACAGTCCTGCAGTCCAGCTGCTAGCCATACATTATGTTTTAGACTTTACTTGAACAGGAAGTACAGGGGGTGATTTGTGTGTAGCCTGTTTTGTAATATTGTCACATGGGGAAGCTCTCTCTGCTGTCTTCCTTGCAATTCAGCAGTTTTTCCAAGCATGAACTATAAATACCCCTAGATTCTGATATTAACCATGGTTTCAACTATGAAAAGGATTCTCTCAACTTAAGTAGTACCAAATGAAAGAAAGAAACCAACCAACCAACCAACCAACTAAACCAAAAAAGAAAACAAACCAAACCAACCCAGGATTAAAAATAGTGAATTTCTAAAATGTATTACTTGGACATGCTGTCGCTATTGTTCAGTGTGCTTAGTGTGCTCTGCTCAGTCTGAAACACCTCGCTGAGCAGGTCAGGGCGCCCTGGATAGATCACTCCGTAGCCAGTCACGTGAAGACCAGCACGGTTTGTTTCGGCAAGGATCATGTATGGATTTTGTCACTATAGTGACCGCAAAAGCAAGCAAGCAAATGAGTGTGTGGAGAGGGGTTTGGTGTTGTTTTGTTTGGTTTTTTCCTTTTTGGTGGTGTTTGGTTTTAAAATTATTATTAGCGGCACCTCATCAGCTAACACCAGCAAGTGCAAATCTTTTCTTCCAGGCACTCGGCTCACGCTTGTCCGTACGGTGAGGCCCTCGCCCGGCTACACCGCCCCGCCGCTTCCTGGGAATCGTAGTCCTGCGCTCCGCAGCGCCTGGGTGGCTTCCTCGGCGCAGCCGCTCCAGGAACTACGCGGCCCGGCATGCCCGGAGCCCCGGCACGCCCGGAGCCGCCGCCGCGCTTCCTGTGGCCGCGGCGGGAGCGCCGCGCCGCCGGGGCCGAGCCGCAGGTACAGGAGCCGCGTCGGGCGGGACGGCGGCGGCGGCGCCCGGGCGGGGCAGCTCGGCGGGAGCGGCCCTTGAGGGTCTCGGGGAGTGAGGCGGGTCCGGAGCGCGGGGAGGCGGCGGCGCTGCCGGGTCCCCCTCCGTGTCCCCGCCGCCCGCACTGCTTGGGGGCACGACCCGCGGGGCGGAGGGGCCAGGAGGAGCCGCGCCGGCCGGCCGCAGGCACTGACCGGCCGCAGGGCACCGACCGGCCGCGCCGTGCTCGGGAAAACGCGGGCAGATCGTCAGAGCGGGGGCGGAGGTAAAGGAACAGCATGGGAGATTTTCGGGCGGTCCGTGAAGCAGGGAAATGTTTACATCGGTTTTCATGGGCCTGAGGGAGAACCCGTTAAGTTAAAAACAAAAATCGTGTTTAAAATGTAAGTTAGCTTCCACTGGGGAAGGTGTTTCGTTTCTGTAAGTATTTATCTGCAGTGCCCACAAATATATAAATTATACGAGCTTTATCCGTCGAAGACAAATCGGGTTGAACATGCTGGTTCTTTTCAATTTTACTTAGATTTGGCATTGACCATGTACCTGTTCGTTCAGTCAGAGCTACATTAAAGCTCTGCAGAGGTTCAGCTTGTGTATTGAAAAGTCTTTTTTTTCTCAAAAAGTTGCTGACTTACGTTGCTTATACAGTTTTAATCGCCTTTAACCATTTCAGTTGTAGGAGAGCATGGACAAGCTGAGGTTTCCATAAGGTGCCACAAGAGGCGGCATGCTGTCCCCGTTTTAAGGAGCTCTTAATATATGCTGCTACTTTAATGACTAATGTAGCATTCTTCAGTCCCTTCTGACTGAGGATTCGCTCCCGGAACTGAGGAACTGTGCTGTCCTGTGTTGAAGTTCTCCTCTTCCAGTGTAGACTGTGCTTATTTCTCATATGTGCACAGCCTGCGGCTTGCTTGAGTATTATGCCTTGAACTGTATTCATCCTGCTGAGAATTTAAGAGAAGACCAGATTACTCCTAGTGGCACTTTAAAAAAATAATTTCTGTGTTTGAACTAAATACTTTGATTAGCAGATTCTGGTATTTAAACCATGAGTGTGAGGTGCTTTTTAGAAATAATGACTTTTAATAATAAATGAAGTATAAATAGCTCTCAGTGCTCCAGCTGCTGTTTGTACAGCACCATGATGGCATGGTGGAGGCTGCGGGAGTTGTGATCCTCTCAGCCTTTCTTCACCTGCCCGCTGTGGGTGATTCTCTGATAAATTCCAGCTAAGCACAGTTCATGCTTATGGGATGGTTGGTATGATTGACTCACTGAACACAGTTTTGTTCCTGCCAGGGTAAACCTGTTTGCTAGCTCTCTTGCATGGCCTGGGCTGTAACTCTGAATGATCTGTCTCATCTTTAAGTTTTGTCACACACATGTGAAACTGAGCCGTAAACTGGTGTTGTTAAATTCACAGTGGAAGCCAACTAATACGGTTTTGCTATCCAGTGCTAACATTATTAGATCAGAGGCTACAGTGAGGTTTCTAAATCTACCATATCCTTGTCTTCACCCCTTCGTGATTTTAGACTTTGAAACCAGGTTGAGAGAACCTGAAGACAGTGAAAGCAGAAGCTCATACGGCTGAGCCAGTGAGGATTAAAGGTTCAGATTACCATCTAAAAGTCATATGGAGTGTTGCCCAGAATGAGACTGGGGAGAAATAACTTGCATAGACTTAGGTGTTGTTTCACAGTTTATGACCAGCAAGAGGAAACCTGGCTTATTAAATTCTGTCCCACTTGTTTCCTTTTCCTGTCCTTCTGATGTAGTGCTTCAGCTTGCAGAACAATAGAATATTCTGTAGGCATAGATAAAAGAGAGATTAACCTGGTTAATTCTTCTTCATTTTGCTTTTCTGCTTACAGTTGTCCTTTAAACTGTACTGGCTCCAGTTCCAATCTTCACATATGTCATGGCTGCATCTATTTGTAGAGTAGCCAGTTTGCTGGTCATGAACTCAATTCTTATCAACAATAGTTACTTAAAAAATAAGCTGTTTTGCAGACCCAGCTTCTAATTGACCATAATGAGTCAAGTGAGGACCAGCTCCACAAGCCTCAAATCACACTGTCAAACCAAACGTAGTGCATGATATATTTTGTATTATTTTTCTTCACGGAATACTATAAAATCTGGGTTCTTTCTTTACAGCAGTAGCGCAGAAAAAACCAAACTGGTGATCACTGTTGTCAGCATTTATGAGGCTAACTCATAAAGCACAAGTATTAACAGGCTTTAAAGAAGGGATGTACTTTTGATGTCTGCTTAATCTGTCTCACAAACCATGGTCTGTGGAAGGAAGGGATGTCTATACTGTGGTCCTATGGAAGATTCTGACTAAAACCACTGACTGTTTGGGATTTGAATTTATTTCAATTTTCAATTCAGGCATTAGGAATTAAAAAATTTGTCTGCATTTTTATGACTAGATCTGAAGTGTGATTTAAATTCTTAAGAGAGATGCAAAATGCAGAACAAGTGAAGGGGATCATGTTTGACACCTAGATTTGTCTGTTTGTAAAGTGAACACAGGATGTTCAGTTGAGAATAGATTGGAATAGAATAGAATAAGGTAATAGCATATCTGAATTGCAGTGGCAGAGGACTGGGTGGATGCCTGTAGCAGTGTGTGAAATCTCCAGGGCCTGTGTTTTTGGTTTGGGATTATTTAGCTGTTGCAGGAAGTTTATGTGAACCAGGGTAAATTTTATCTGGAAGGGCATCAGTAGGGAGAAGGCAGAAAGGCTAGAGCTGTAGAAAAATAAGAAGAGGCAGTAGAAAAGTGTGTAAAAGGGTATCTGTTAAGAGAGTTTGGAGAGGAACACCATGTCACATGAAAAGAAGTAAAAATATTGGTGTGAACTCTTTCTAAGCAGTGTTTAGTAAAGGTGGGTTGGGAAAGCAATTTTTGACAGTTTAAAGGAGAGACAGAAAATAAAAAGAACATGAAGAGCAGAAATCCATTTGCTAAGCATTATCAGAGGAGCTGAGAAGGATGAGAGCATGCTTAGCTGGGGCCAAGGAGCCAGAAGCAGTATTGTGGATCAGAAGGACTTCAGGGTAAAGAATCAAAACTGATGTTTTTCAGAAGGCTGGAGTTGCAAAAGAGAGAAAGCAGTAAGTTAAGGGTGATAAGAGGATCCCTTGGAAAGGATCTGAAAAAGGTAGAGGAATAAAGCTTTAGGGAGTGTAACAGGAAAAATTTAGTGTAGGAGAAGGTATGCTGTCAGCTGGTGCAAGTAAGTCTCTTAAGATTGCCTTAATTATTACCACTTGCATTTTGTATCTTCTCGAAGGGCTGAGGTGACCAAGATACAATAATTTCTTTAAACTCAAAATCATGGCTTTAAACTTAGTAACTGCTCAAATCTCTTGTTGTGGATGTTGAAACTACAGGGAATCTGTCAGCACTGCAAGATGGAATGGCTTCTATGGCACTATCCCCTCCCTTGCACAGGCATACAAGTGTACAGATTACAGCCCCCAAACTCAACATTGATGTGGGTTTAAAGCAAAAGAAAGAATGGCTGATTTTCATCTGTGTCAGTTCTTCTTGTCCAGTTCAGTATGGGATTGCATAAATGCCATTGAGCTCTCAAAGCAGGACTTGAACTTTCAGTACAATTTTCATGAAGTGGGTCCTTTACTGATCCCCTCCCCCTGAGAGCAGAGAGCTATTACCTGTGTCTGTCTTCTAAAAAGCACTTCCTTGGCAGGTTGGGCCAATCTTAATGCTTCTGCAGTTCTTGCCACATTGTCCATCAGTGTTTTCCTATGCATCCTGCAGCAGTTTTTTCAACCCAGGAGAGTAGATGTGGTTGAAAAGCAATAACTTTCATTTTTCATCCTCTTCTTCAGATTCTTTGTTTTGTTTTGTTTTGATTTTTTGCCAGGGGTATTAGCAGGATAAGCTAATGGAAGAGGATTGGCAGTATGCATCTAGGAAGGGATAGAACTGTGTCTGCTAAACTTGGGTTGGTGTGATTTCTGAGATTGGGTCTTTATGGTGTATTTCTGTGAGGATGCAGAAGGATCATACACACCTATTCTTTCTATCTTCTTCCATTGCCATTCCGGGTTTCAAAGAACCAGCACTACCCTTCCTTGTCTTGTACCAGCTCTGGTTGTCATCTGTCTTTCCATCAGCCTAACATTTTAAATCGTTCTGAAAGATGGAAGAACAGATACTTGTACCATTGTTGTTTGAAAGTGTCCTGGCTTCTGATGTTTTTGTTTCAAGGAGTCCTACCTGAGGAATTCTTCAGGAGATAGCAGAAATGAGAGCTGTTAAGCTCATTATGTTTGTTGAGCTGCACAAAGACCACAGAAAATTCCATGTGAGGCCTGTAATTCAATCTGAGTAGAAATCCATTAGTTTAAAAGTGATCTGCTCCCCACTCTTTCGCCAGGAGTGGTTTAAATGCATATAATAGTTGTTATTAATGCATTATTAAACCATTTATTACCTTTTATTAAAAAGACCTGGACACAGTAGACTGCAATAATCTGATCCTTATTATGGGAAATGTACTGGAACTGGAATAAACTGCATATGTGTCTGCAGCAAAGTTTGAAGTAATTTAGTGAAACAGTAGGCTCTTATAACTGATAGATTGTTCTCAGCAGTGCCATTGCACATAAGAAATACAGCTCCTTCAGAAATTTATATTTAATTCATGCTGTCTTGTTGTGGTGCTAAAAGAGATTAAGGGCTGGATAGAGCCCTTAATCTCTTTTAGAGATTAAAAAAATACTGTCCCCACTGTACATGCCTCATGATGTTTGCATTATGGAATGAGAATTCTCAAGTGGCATGTTGAAGTTATTTTCTGGTGATTTTCAGCCCAGGAGCTTGTGAAATCATGGGGCACTACCAGTGTTAAATTCATAGCAGGGACATAGTTTTGCTTAACTCAGTGGACTCATTTATTTTTTTCCTTTTTTCAGGCTAGAGTGACTGACAGAATCTAAAAGGAGACATATTCACCAAATATGGAAGAGGATACCAAACCTATCTTGGTTCCTGTGGGAGGTGATGAAAGCAATTACGGAATTATGAACATACAGTTTAATCCAGAAGACTATAAGTGCAAAAGGTATGAGGAAAGATGAAGCTGCAGAATTACTGCGAGGCAAAGAGTTGTTTAATCTTTGTTTTTGACTACAGAATCCTACAAAGACAGAAGATTAAAGTTTGAAAGCCAGGATCTCTGTGCAAACAGTTCCTACTTTGTCACTATATTATAGTATTTTATTTCCAAACACCGGGTGAACAGATGTTCTTACTATGATTTTTTTTTTCATAAGGATAAGGTTTTTCTATTACCATCATTTCAGAGAGAGTTCTCCATTAAGAACTCATTGTGAGGCTTTTAAAGTGCTCTTCAAACATGGAACAGCATCTGTGTGTATAGTGGAGCATGATTTTTTTTTATTTAGAACAACTAGCTGAAATGTTGAGACTATGCAAGCAAGTTTGCCTGATGTTGCTGTCAGTATGTGTAGATGGTGCTGTATGCATTCTGCAGGTGATGCTGGAAAAATGCATTATTTGCTTGTTCTAAGTGAGCTGAGTGACCTTTACTGCCTTTTAAGAAAAGGTGTAGTGCTTTCTGAGAGTGAGCAAATGTGAAAAATTCCTCAGTCCAGCATTGTTACCATGCCTTCAAAAATAGTAACTCTAGCTAAGTTGTTATTTTACATGTTTTCTTAAGAGTTTAACCAAGGGGTTTGGAATGAAGGACTTCCTGTGCTGCAGTTAAGATTTTTTGTGGGCTGGTTGTAGAACCAAAACTGAGATCAGAATGGGACCTGCCCTCCTAATACTAGCTGAAGGCATCAGCTTTCCATTTTTAGGTGAAGGAATAGCACTGTAGCACCTCTTGGACCAATTTATGGTTAATTTTTTCCTATTTGAATCCATCATGTTTCAGTAAAGCAGTTTTCCTGAAGGAACTGAAGATGGCACTGTTGCATACAAAATCCTGTCGTCAGCGGCCGCTTCAGCAAAAAAAAAGTTCTTGAGGATAGTGCTTTGATGCTATCAGCCTCCAGCTTTGGAAAGCTGTGAGAGCCTATGAACATCCTCTTCTCTGCAAGTAAAGGAAGGAGGATAAGGGTCTAAGTGAATCCAGGGGAACAAAGGGAGCACAGGTCTAGGAGCATAAAGAATTATGTTTATAAAGGCTAGGAAACGGTAGAGTACTTGCAGGTGGCAAAGGCAACTGTGAATGAACATAAATTAAACCTTTTTCTTTTTGTGGAATATCTGATCCCTTTCTGTCATAGGAAGACTACTAATTTGTATGCATGATTTTCGGGAGCAAATCAAACATAAATTGTTTTGGAGGAACTATGTGTTCTGTTTGGGTAGCAGTGGGTTTCAGGTGTTGTGATGATGCAGTAGCAATAAGAGAGTTTTTTTGAAACACCTTAATGCTAAGACTCACTTTTCCAAGTGAGGTTAGGTATTGTTTCCATATTGTGTGGTTGGGTTTTTTCCCTGTGATTTCTCAACTTCATAAAGGTCATAGCCTGTGGCATTTGGCTCCCTTACTAAAAGCAGAAATGTGTACTTGGATTGTGTGCCCATATTCACAGCCTCCAGTTCTGCAGATCTGCCTAAATGTCTTTATTGCTCCTCTCTTGAATTCTCTCTCCCATTTTTCACGACCTAGCCTTTTTGCCTTCCAGGTACGCAGAGGCACAAGGATGAAGGGCAGGAGGCCTGGGATATCAGAAAGGCCTGGAAATAATACAGGGGTCAAACAAGCTTGAAGTTCACTTGTGTAATAGAACAGCCAGCCCCCACACTTTAAAAGAAGAAATAAGGAAGAAGAGGCCATTGGAGTCTGTGTCAGTCGTGGTCAGAGCAAGTGGACAGTTTGAAGGGCTTCTTCATTAAACCTTCAGGGATTGGTGGCTCCTGGGAATGAGAATTGTTAGGCATTAAAATAACCAGTAGCAAAAATGCAGCAGTACAATGCAGTGTGGTTTTGCTCTTACTTTGTTCCTGGTCTTTAACTTGGTATTCAGAAACTAGATCTCAAATGAATGCTTGGCAGCTTTGCTTTGAGATAACTCTTCAAGTGTTGTGTGTGATTTGTAGTAATTACCGTTTGTCTCTCTTAGTGCTGCTCTATACTTTTGTTTGGGTTGTTTGACATTTGAGGAATTTGCATAGTTATCTGGTTTTCTTAACAGCTTGGAAGATTTGGGATTTTTGAAAGGAATGCTTTTCAGTGTTTACATGAGAACAATAAGCTAATTGTTTTTTAGTGTTGCAAATTACTTGGTGTAGTA
This sequence comes from Setophaga petechia, assembly GCA_024362935.1. Classification (NCBI taxonomy): domain Eukaryota; kingdom Metazoa; phylum Chordata; class Aves; order Passeriformes; family Parulidae; genus Setophaga; species Setophaga petechia. Next base: position 4,767,782 of record JANCRA010000004.1, on the reverse strand, counting down.
TTGTTTAGCGAGTTTGAGGGAAATATAAAGCCACTTTTAGTCCTTTTAAAGAGAATGTTATTGCTCTTCTTTCTTCACCGTATTCAGTGTGTTTTTCCCATTTTGTAGCTCCCTTTAAAAACTATAATGTCATTCCTGCATTGGCTTATTGGTGATTATTGTATGGAAAAGAGGGTGCTTCTTGTTTTCTTCAAACGACTTTTTAAATCTGATCATTCTCAACAGATACTGCAGTGCTCAGTCAGGAATACTTGAACCTTCAAAGAAGCAATTGATGTTTTGTGCTGGTCCTTTTGCATATGAAAAACTTGACAATGCCTCCTGCTAAAGAGGGATCAAGCATTCTGCCTTTTTTTCCTATTCTTTTTTGAAGTCCCACAGGTTGCCAGAATGTAGGAGGCACCAGTAAATGAAGGTGGCAGAGAAGCCTTTTTAATGCAGAAGTGGTTTATTCCCTTTATTTTCAAAGTTCTTTTAACTTAGGAGAAGGTCGGCGACCTGTGCAGATCTATTCTTTCTGCATTCATTGTGCCTTTACCACTCAACACCAACGTGATCATTTTACACCATTGCTTGCTTTCCCTGATTTTCTCTGTTTTTCTATTTTGCCAATATTTTTCTGAATTCCTAATATTGCTTCTTATTAATTGGAAAGAATTGTGACCTTAATTAAGAACCTTCATATTTCTTGGTAAGTGACGAGTAAAATAGCTTTTTTCTTTTACAGGGAAGACGAATAGTGATTGAAGTGTGGTGTGGTAAAGCTTATGAGTCCAAATTTGTTAAAATGTGTGAGCAATGGCATTATGCTTCAAAAGGTTATTTAGTTTCTGCATCCAACATTTTACGAAACTCATGTTTCTCATGCTGTAATTACTATAATGGTGATATAAATGCAGAAAAATTTAGGGAAAGTGTGTTGCAAAGAGAATGAAGATCTTTCAAGATAACTGTAAGCACACTGTTTTAATACTTCAGTAAATTCAGACAGCTTAGAAAGTAAAAACCAAGTCACTTGTGGAATTGTTTGTTACGGATTTCCTTAAGAGAAGCACACAGATATCTGTAATCCCAGAGGATCCTGAGTTGGGACAGGCCCACATGGATCCTCATATCCCACTCCTGGTCTTTCATAGGACAACCCCAAGAACCAGATCACGTGCCTGAGACTGTTGTCCAAATGCTTCTTGAACTCTGACAGGCTTGGTACCATGGCCAGTTCCCTAGGGAGCCTGTTCAGTGCCTGGTGTTCCTATTCAGATATGTAGTTGCCAATTATGAAATAGCTACCTATTCTTATTACTTCTTCTCCTTTCCTTAGTTTCCAATACAGTGAATCAGTTTTACTCCTTATAGTTTGTCTTGTGCCATTTGCAGCATTCCTATAATAATTTGGTAACTCAGTAAGGCAATAAAGCTGTACAAATTTCGTAGCTTTATTTCTCTGTAACAATCCTATTGCATCCCTAAAAAGTAAATGATTGATGTGGGGTGTCAAAGAAATCTCTGTAGTAAGCTAAAGTGGCCCCTTGTGGTCTGTTTGGAGGGAAGAAATTGTAAAGCATCCTGTAAAGAAGGTTTTCTATATTTGTTTAAAAATTAAAAGCTTGTCTAAAGTCATTAATACTGTCATGTAGAGCTAAAAGACAAAATGGTACAAAAAATTCTATTATACTGTAATAGCTGAATACTTACCATGTTTTTGATCAGATCTCAAGAACCAGTTGTTTGATGTTTAAAAATACTTCAGCAAAAGTACTTGAAAAGTAGTATTATTTAGTCTGAAAGTTCTTGAGGTATATGTTAGTATTACTCCTTTATTGCCCTACAAGATGTAGTACATTGCTGATAATTACATAAGATGAATGTAGTACCCTTATACAAAATTTTACGTAGTTGACTAGGGTTCTTGTGATGCTGTTCCCTCTAGCCCTCCAAATCCAACCCTGGAACTTTGCTTATCACAAGGGAGCAATGTTAATCATGAGCATCTCTTTTCATTTTCTTTGCTTACAAAATTGCTACTGAAGTTAAAAATGTGAGGAAGTTTTGACGGAAGCACTTCTCTTTCTTTTCCTGGACCAGCTCTAGAAAATTAACTGTGCCTTTGTGAGAGCAAGAGAAGATGAGTGTAGCTGTAGGTTTTCTGGGAATGTTTTCTGAAAAATACACTTGCCAGGTGTCATGTATGGAAGATGTGGACCTCCTGCATGAGGTCCTGCAAGTTGTCCATTCTCATGGTCCTGTGGAAAACAGCTCTGTTTTACTGGTGTGTTTGCCCTGGTAAAAGAGCACTGTTTTTCTGGCCAGCTGCTGAAACAGTAATTGTAATTGTGTCTTTCAGTGTGTATGAAATTCAAGGGCTGTTATAGTTTATGTCAGTGCATTGTTTCACATCATTATCACAGTCATGTAATCTCTCCCCTTCCCCCAGATCACATTGTCCAGCGTTCTTTTCATAAGCGTTTTGCCACATGAGAGATAGACCATTTGCTTGAGAGATAGGCTATAATTGCTTGTATAAATCAGACTTTTTTACAGGAATGTGTTGTAGCTTCTAATACTTGTATGTGTTTGCTAATACTTGCTGGTGCTTGCCTGATAGGCATAAGGTCCCTAAGTAGAGTTTTTCAAAATATATCCCAAATTATATCCTATGTCCTTTGGGCTTTGAAAATCTCAGTCTTTGAGAACTTCTTTGAGTCCCTGAGAGAGCTTCTCAGACTCTCGTTTGAGTATGGCCTACAACCATTCTTTCATATGGGTATTTCTGGGAGCAGTACCTTGACCTCCATCCTGAACAGGATGCTACCCTCTCCTAGTGGAGATCAGGGTAGGTAAGTAGCAGGCCTCCCAGCCTGCTCACACAGCTTCTAAGTCCAATTGATGTTTCCAAAGAGATCTGCAAATAACTTAAAATTGGTTGGTGGTCAGTATGTTTTAGCAGTCACTTGCTCAGCAGGGCTAGTGGTGGAATGGTACCCTGGAAGAAATCAAATTAAGTGGTGTCATGGTTTGACACTGGCACAATGCCAGCGCCTTCATGAGAACATCCTCTCCCTGGTGAGTGCTGTGAGATGGTACCCAGAATAAGAAAGCAGGCTCTTATTTAGGGGAACGAGAAAAAACTTCATTAACTAAACTACAAAAAATTAAACTACAAAGACGGGAAAAAAAAAAACCACAAGGAAAATGAAAACTGCACAGAAACGCTTTCTTCTTCCCACCAAATTCTCAATACATTTTCATTTTTCAAAATTATCAACACTGGGTCTGGCACCACTTTTTGGATAATCAGATCTTCAGTTCATCAAGAGTAGAAGGAGTCTTTCTGTGTGCCATGGACTTCTTGTCACACGTAGCACCGCCCGGAGATTCTCTGCCATTGTGACATCTTCCTTCCATGCCCGGTGCTCTCACCACCGTGCATGGGGCAGGGGTCTGCTTCGAGGGTGGGCTTTTTAAGGATGCCTCGTCCTGTTCCAAACAGAGCACAGTCTCTCTTGTGGGAGCTCTGTCCCCCCATTTCTTTTACACCCCCTGGGGCCGAGGGGTCTTAACACCGAACTTTCTTGGCAATGAACCATTGCCTCCCCCTGGATGCAGTCTCTGTATCACAAGGAAACAGTCCATGGCTATACAAAAAAGAGTCCAGCAAAAATGCCACTCCATCTTCTCCATTCCTCCAATATCTTTCACTTGCCAGACTCCATCACTAGCCCATTTCCTCTTTCATCCTTTACTCTTATCTCTCTTCTAGGAAGGGTTAATGTTCTGTAAAGTTTTCGTTGTCCAAAAAAGGCTTAAAAGCTCGGGCTCTGATTGCCCGGAGACTCCCACAGCGGCCGAGACTCCCACAGCGGCCGGACACCACCTCGCTGCCCCATCCCCACCCTTCTCCTCCCAGCCGTGCTGCCTGCTGCCGGCACATTTTGTCAAGTTTCAAGGTAACTCAGTCTCAAGCACAGGCTGCACTCTCTCTCTGTCTCCAGGGCGGGCGGGGGGGGGGGGGGGGGAATGGGCTTCTCGGTGCTTCCCGGTACTTCGTTCTTCCACCCCTCAGGGCCAGGCCTACCTCTCCCGGCCGCGTGGCTTCCCCTCCCCCACCCAGCAGGAGACACCGGGCGGGGCAAGGTCCAACCTGCTCCTTCGCCAGAGCCCAAAAGGGAACTTCCCTCGCAAGTGCTCTGGTTTTTAACTCCTATTTGTGTTCTCAGAGTCGGATCCAATGCTCCAGTGGCCAAACCAGGTACCAATATTATAATCCGATTACCTATTGGTGGCCACAGCATAAACAGCATATCCCAGATGTCCCATTTCTGGTCAAACCACTGCAAGGGGTGCTCTACGTAATTTTCATCCTCAACAGATGCACAGTAGCAGGGATCAAGAGGGGAAGTAGCCAAAGTACTGGCAACAATAAACCCCTCTAGTCAGGAAGCAGGAACAATAGGTACTTAAAATTTCAAGGGGATTGTTTAATTTTATTTTCTTTTCCTCACCCATAGGTTAAATTCTGGATCTAGATTCCTTTTGTTTTGTGCTAGACCATAAGTTGCTTGTTTAATCCAGATTCTGTTCAAAATACTGAGGAAGATGAAATGTCTTTCTTTAAACAATTTCTTACCGACAGATAGGTTTGTACTACACATAATTTATTTTCTTTATATTTGTTTGGTCATTGACAACACTGCTTTCCCTACAAAACAGAATGTTGTATGCATGTTTTCTCTTACTTTAATTTTAAAATCATCCTTGGATTTCACCTGCATTGCTTTAGAAAATAATCTCTGACTGTTTTACACTCTGGAAGAATTTTCTTTAACAACTGTACTAGGAATTGTTGAACACCATTTTGAAAGAAATCTTTGTCACAGGTCTGCCTACTCACTTTTAATCAAAATGTGAACTTTGTCTCACTGTAACCTTTCCACAGTTTGCAGTGGAAGTTCATGGGGATATACTAATAATATTAAATGGAGATGAGAAAAGAGAGAAAGGTCTTCACACTATGCAGTTGCTGTATAATTAGCAAAACACTTAAGTCTTCTAAATATAGTGCATGTCAGCAATCCAAAAAGAAAATAGCAGAGAACTGACTAGAGGTGCAGCAGCATTTAAACAAGTTTATACAAGTTACTTTTCATGTTTTCATGACTACAGTCTTTATTTTACAGGTCTTCTAGTGAAATATTTTTTAGCTGTGTCCAATGAGTTGCTCAACCTAATAAATTTAAGCTAAAATGAGTAAAGTCCTTTGGAACTGGAAGTCCATGAGTATTTTTGTATATTACCTACATGTGGAGTGAGTTAGCCGCATGTGCCTGGGTTTTGAGTAGTAAAGGTATTGCTTAAAATTTATTTCTGTTAAATTGAGATATCTTTCTAAATTGTTTATAAGAGCACCACAAAAGCGCACACATAAAACATGTATTTTCCCCATTATCTCATAATCATAGGAAGAAGAGTCAATTGAGAATGTTTTAAAAATTTAAAAGTGTTCATTTTCATTTCAGTAAGTAGGAGACAACTTAGCAAATCTAAGCCTTTTTTCCCATGGTGAAGGAATATGTAATAATTAATTAAGATAAAAGAAAGAATGAATTTGTGGAGATGGAAGTTTGTATTCTCTAATTCTACCTTTTGTGAGTCAGGTTTTCTTACTTTCATAGATACTCCCACCTACTGTGTCCCCTTAAGCACACAGGAATAGGAACCTATCTTCCTGTCTTACACAGACAGAGCAAAGAACTTCAGGACTGTATTTCTTATCTTCCTTACAGATAACATGTGGTGTTATAGTACAAATGAGTAAATGATTCATTGGGAAAAAGAATGGGAAGTTTTGTATGCATGTTATTGAGAGCTGGGGTTAGAGGGGTTGCCCAAGTTCCTTTGTAGTCTGATACAGAAATGGGTATTGAAAAACAGTAAATTCAAATAGATTTTGCTCATATTACAGAATAAATGGCATGGCTTTATTGCTGACCTAGTTTCTTTTGTTAGTAGTTGGAAGTTTGTTGTGATCTCTGCTTCTGTGGGTTATGAATGATTTAAACATCAGCCTGGCAGAGGAAGATCAGAAAGCCGTTGTGGTAGTTTTAGAAATTAAATTACTGCTGAAAGAAAAAAAACCCTAATGTATTAAGACTTAGAGGACAACAGTGTCCTCTGTCTTGTTTGAGAAATTAGCCTCTCAGTGCTGGGAGTCAGTGTTGTTTTTAAGCAAGAGCATAATATAGAAGTAAATTATACTTGAGTTAGAAAAAAAATTCAGCAATATCATGATTTGGACACATTTGCCTGGTAGTGCTCCTTGCATGAAGGTGTATGGTGGTGTAGCTTTAGGAGCAGCTTTCACTGTGCTTGCTCTGTACCTCTGTGTGTGCAGAGGAAATGAGGGGCATGCAGTGTTCCTGTTTTCTCCTTCAGCAGCTGTGACCGTGCCTGCAGTCTGACTCAGGTGGAGTAGAGGAAAGGGAGACATAGTCCACTCCCCGTTGCCTTGACTCAAAATATATATGACCACATGGATTTATTTGTGCTTGGTTCCTCCACCACACAATTCCATATAGTGTTTTCAGATAGATTAGTAGTTCCTAATCTTTTCATATGTGGTCATCACTGCCACTGCTCATTCCTCTTTCTATGCTTTCTGCTTCTGCATTCTCAACGCTTTCTGTTTCTACCTCTGTTCCTCATCACCAGTTTTGGCAACACCAGTTATAAGCACTAATAAGCTTGCCCAAGCTCATTAACATGTGTTTATCTGTGTGATTCATTGTTGAAAACTAACAGCTGGATATTAGGTCTGATGTTAAGTTGCTCCGCAGAATCTGGGCTGGAGGCCATTTTAATATGAATATAAACTCAGTTCTTTCACAGATGGCAGCTTCCCTCAGTGGCATTGATGGATATTTTGTCATTTGCCTTGTGTCAATGAATGACAAAACCTCCTGAGTATTTCTGAGTTGCTCTCTGAGTTGTATCTTGTGTTCCATGGTTTTCTTTCTTCAAGGGTTTTTCTTTCTTCTCTTTTTTCCCCTCCTTTAGACCATTTCACGTGGAGCCCACAAACATAGTCAGTGTGAATGATGACATGCAAAGAGTCACTGATGAAGCTTCAGCGATGAATAAGCGGATTCATTACTATAGCAGGCTCACATCCCCTGCAGACAGGGCATTGGTAAGGCAAAGACAGGGCCTCATTAAGTGGGTGGCCTCTGGCATGTTGGGTCTTACACAGCCTGGATTTATATAAGCAGCAGAAATAAAGGCTGGGGGAGAACTGTTCGGCAGCTTGCTTTGAATCAAGTATGTGGTAACTGAGTGCCTTCAGAAGGTTTTGTTTTATCACAAGTTGTTATTTACTTCTTGTGCAATGCCTTCACCATTAAAAGAAAATATACAAACAGCATTAATTTTATAACAGTGATCCAAGCTGCTCATATTTCTCTCACCTATAAGATTAAAGCAGTGGCTAGCTGCAATAACTGAACTGTTGAGCTAGCATGATCTGTTCATAGTGTTTATAGCTTACACACATTTTGCAGAGGAAAAATGCATTTTTCTAGCTATCTAGCTAGAAATTCTATCAACTTTTTGTTGGTCTTTTCCCCCCAGGAAGAGAATTAGCATAGTACAACCTTCTGTTTCTTTTTTCTTTCTTTTTTTTTTTTTTGTCATTTCCCATGACTTACAGTAGTTGACTTGCTGTGTTTAGGACAATTAGTTACATTGATGTTACTAATAAATCTTGTTTTTTATCCATTTGTTAGATTGCTCCTGACCATGTCCTCCCAGCTCCTGATGAAATCTACGTGTACAGTCCATTAGGAACTGCTTTTAAAGTTGACAGTTGCACAGATGGCTATGGTAAAAACTCCAGTCTAGTGACAATGTATGTTAAACACCTTGCTCTATAATAGCCAGAAAATGCATGATTATTGAATGTTCTATATTAACAACATAACTGCTGTTAACTAAGATGACAGTGTAAAGTAAGACTGGTTCTTAAAATATTCACTGGATTTTTTCTTCCTAGATTTATGATATGGAATACCATGATGGGTACATCCATATTAAGTATCCCATGGGGAATAAAACAGGTAAACTATGAAAAATGTATGCATATGAAAATGTTTTGGCAACATGGCCTACTCTTCTTTTTTTGTAGTATATTCACAAATAAAATTAACTGTATTTCTCCCTCTTAACAGGCAGGCTTCACTTTTGGAATTATTCTCATCTTACTGATGGGCATTTTGACTCTTTATTGCTGTTACAGAGTTGTGAAATCACGGCAAATGATACGTAAGAAATCCAAAGCTTCATCGTGCAAATACTTTTAACTGTGAAGTACCAATATGTATTAGATTCTGTTTGTATGTGTCTTTTACTATATGTTAGATCTGATCTGCAAATAAAAGCTGTTCTTTGAATATCTCTATTTTTGTAGTCTGTGTCTAAGCTCTGTGTGCTAAATGACTGTCTTCCCTTATTAGATATTCCCTCAGTTTCTTAGGACCTAGGTATTATAGCCAAACACAAACTCTTCTCAAGCAGGATTTCAAATGTTCGCTTACTAAGTTTTTGGGAACTTTGGGAGGTAGAGGCATCTTTTCTCCATAAGCACTGTCCAGTTCTCTACACATCTGATCAACTTGCACAGTGGAGCAGCATGGGCTGCAGCTGTATCCCTTTGTGTTGTGTGCCTGTGTTACCCTAATATTTGTGTGTATTCTGTGTTGAAAGCCCTCTCAGTACTCTCTGCAACTGAAGCAGTCACTGACAGCAGCTCTAATTAGAATGTACTTTTGTTGTTCAAAACTCACCTTGGGGCTCTTCTTTGGGTGATGCTTTTGTGCACAAACTAACATCTTACTTGCTCAAATAAAGGCCCTTAAGACCTTTGTCAGTTTGTTACTGAACTCATTTCAGGGCAGAGGAATAGGGTGAGGAATAGTTCATAATCTGGTCTGCTTTGCCGTAACTTCTGCAAAAGGCTTTAGCTGCAAATGCATGGTGGCATTTTTGCCATGTCTTATTTCAGTGCTTCTGAAAATACTCAAAATAGTAGTATGGCCACAATAAAAGTGTCTACTTTACACTTCTTCATTCAAACACTCAATGAGTGCTATATTTTAAAGTTACTGGCAATTTTCTTAGTCCTTGAAAGCACTGTGAATGTGTGTCAGAGTATTCTTAAAAAACCCCACATTTTATCCTGAATAGTTCTACTGGAATAGTTATACTGACTCTAATGTAACATTTTGTTTAGATATATTTTTGGGTTTTGTGTCTTTTTCAGCTTTAACAGATACCTCAAACTGGGAATTCCCAGACGTTTGCAAGTATTACTTTGGATCATTTGGTCAATGGTCAAGCCTCTTATTTTCTATGGTATCACTTGTTGGAGCCATGGTTGTTTATTGGGTGCTTATGTCCAACTTTCTGTTCAACACGGGGAAATTTATATACAGTAAGTATACATTTTTGTATAAGTTTTACAGCAATCCTTTGTAAAGATCAAGACTGCCTTATACTGAAAAAGGATTGTCCGCGTCACGTAATCTTGATTTTCCTGCTACATTGCTTGAAAAATCAATTGAGAGTAAGTAGCTATGTGTGGTGGTACGGCCAAAGTCCTCTGTGTTGTCAAAGCCACTTTTTCAATTTCTCTCTCAAAAGTGTAGTTTTCTTGGTATAGTTTAAACAACCTAAACCTGGCTGCTTGTTTCCACTCTATTTTCACTCCCTCTTTGTTTGCATGGGTGTATCTATTTGAACAGCCATATAACAGGCTAGGCTGTTGAAATTAACCAGGATAATGAAAAAAAACACAGTTTCATTATAGATTTCAACAAACACACTTAAAATATTGCCATATAGGAAGTTTTTGCAAGCAAAAACTATGAGGAAGCAATCAACTCTATTGCAGTAAAAATGATTCTTAGTGTGGCGTTGCTACAAAATAAAACATGTTGGGTTTTTATACCCTGGTACCTGTACAGGCACACAAGCCTTTGTGTGTGTAATCCATATAGAGTTGTGGGAATTGGTGATGGAATTGAGAGCTTTGAAAATCTGACTCATAGTGTTGACTAGGTTGGCTAAGATTTGAAATATTCTGTTTTGAAGGTTATTTCTGAGGCAAATAACAGCACAGACAGTTAACCCTGTTAAACAGTGTTTCATTAGAATTCCCATCATCCCTATAGGACGTACTTTACTATGTTGATAAGTGACTGATTTTATAGCTGACCTAATTTATATGTTGTTACAGACGTTTCATTTTAGACTTTGGGTTGGTTTTTTTTTAAAGTTTACCACTTTAATCTTAAATTATTCTAAATTAAATAATGACAGTTCTAATAAATGGCATTATTATAAATGGCATAAATAAAATTTAAAATGGTGAGAAGATCTTATTTTGTAGGAGAAAGTCCTGCTTTTCCGTGGGACTGGCATGTTACTTTATCCCTTACCTCTAATTGTTTGGAGTTCTTATTTAAGTTGTTTGGTCTAAGATGACAATCACTGGCTTCTTGCCCTAACTTTCATGCTTAATTACTAGGTAATAAAATGCATAATATGATGTTGGTTTGACCCAGTGGCATCTTCCAACCACGTGTTTCTAAGTATCCTAAGCAGGAATTCAGTAAGTGCTCTAAGTATTCAGCAGCAGCTTATATTTTCTTTACATCTAGTACAAAAACATCTGCACATACAGTTTAGGTGGGGAAAAATTTATTTTCTGCGGGAAGATGGTCTAGAAATCTGTAGTACAGAAAGAATGCAAGAATTGTTAGCTGAGTGCAATATCATGTCTTTAATGTGGTGTTGCATGGTCTTGTTCAGTTTCTGTTTAATGGGAAAAACCACATCCACAAATGAAATTGCTAGTCCTAAACTGCTTTTTAAATACAGAAGAAAGAGAAGTTGACATCTATAACAAATTTGAAAGTGCTTTAATTCTGTAAGAACTATTAATTTTAATGGCTTCTCACTAGGTACTTTTTTTTAAAATTAAGAACACAAAATTGTGATTTTAGTTAAATTTTCTGATTTTTGTATACTCTGAACTAGTAGAAGTACGAGAAACTTATTTGTGATTCAGGGTGTCATAATAGATCAAAATAAAGAAAGAGGAAACAGTTTTCTTGCCACAAGACCTTTTGCTTTCTTTATGAGAAACAAGCTGCTGTTAATTGCATTTAAAAAATCTGAAGCAAACTGTCCCACATGATTTTCTGTACATTACATGCCCATGTGCAACAGAAACAAAACTTAACCAGTGACAGAAGCAAAATCTAACAGTGACACACTAATGCGGTTTCCAGGCTGATGGAGCATTTTCTGTGTGTATCTATACACATAATGCATAAATACAATGAAATTGCTATCCAATACCCTTATAAAGGTGGGGTTGCAGAAACTTGGAAATAACTGGTGTGGTATACCAGCAAAGTAGCACAGGAGTGTCCTGGAAATAAAACACTACCAGAGATGCCTGTACAACAGTGAGGCTTTAACTTTTTTCCAGGGTTTCCCATGGAAACATGGAAAAAGCATCCCACAGAGCCTCTTCTGAAAAAGAAAATATTAGAAAATGATTAAGGGAAGCTTTTTCTGTATAACACTGTCTGGACTAGGGGTATGTTTGCATGTCCTTTTTTTTGCATCCCAAAAGAGGCTGGATTTAAGATGTGTCTCCTCACTGGCCTGCTTTTCAACACTATTGAGTAGCTGGGAGAAGTGGAGGTGTGCTTGTGGAACAGGAATCCTGGGACAGGGGAGTCTTTGTAAATTTATAAATGGACAGGGCTTCTGAGAAGAAAGTAATAGAGTGTAGAGCTACTTTAAAACACTTCTACAGTAGTTAGAAAACTTTCACTTGGATCTGGGAGAAATGAAAGCTGCTGTGTTTGATCCTCTGATACAATTTTCCAGAATATTTTCTTGCTTAATTTCTGTCAAGTTAACAGATGAAAGCCTCATAGCAGGTACGGGACATTGATAGTGAGATTTTCTTCTTTGCAGACTTTGTTCATGACATTAATGTAACAGATATTGTTCCTGGCACCAATGGAAGTAACAAAGGTAAGAAGCACTTATAGTATTGTATTACCAGTTTTGGGTGGGGGTTTAAAGGTAAATCATTATGTTTCAATGCCTAACCGCATGCCAGTTATAAATTATATATCATAAGTTGTAACTATGTGTTTCTTAAAACATGGCAAGTTTCTATCTGGGATTTGTGCTTCCACAAATATCCACTCGTTTGGAGGTCTGAATAACTGGAGAAGTAAAAAACAAGTTTTGAAGAGTGTAGATGAGAATAAGTATTAAAGAGCCAGTTACAAGTTTCTGTATGCCCAGATACATCCTCCTTAAAAGCGTTACTGTTAAACTTTTTAACAGTAGTTGCACAATGAGGAATTGCCTTGAGGAATTTTAACTTTCACACCCTAAATTTGAGGCGCCTTAGTTCTGTTTACTGTTTAAAATCTTGACTGGGGCAACTTTACTACTCAAAAGTTGTACAGCAAGATTATTGTTAAAAAAACTTACATAAGAACAGGTTTTTTGATGCTGAGTGCAAAAAAGAAATAAGTGTGAGGCTACTTGCACCTCTGTTTATGCTTTTGGAGAGCATGAGATTTGCACAACTAAGGGAGGAAACTGCAGTCAAGTATGAACATAGGTCTGTTCCAAGTTCTTAATTAGGCAGAATAATGTAGATTGAAGGCAGGAGCAAAGCAAGGCAGGCATTGTCAACCCCTGAATCTTTTCTGCCTCTGTCATAGTGACTGAATCCGTACTGCGTTCTTAGGAAGCAGAAATCTTTCTCTATCCTGAGTGCATGAGGAATGGGGAAACATATCACTACCAGCTGGGCAGCTGTGTGTAACACTAGCTGCAGCTGTGTTTCTGGAGAACAGATGTTGGAGTCAGGCAAAGGAGTTGAGAAATAATTCTGAAAACCAGTTGATTTGTGTTTGAGCTGGCATTGAATCCTGCTCCTCTAACAGTCCTTACCAGCTAGGCTCCAATTTGTGCTCTCTCCTGCTTCTGCTGTTCTCTCCCATGCTTATGCAGCAGGGGGTATAACTTGGAGGCAAAGTAGACAATATTCCACACTATCCTCCACCAACTAGAAGATTTAAAGCAGCTGCTACACAAAATTAAAGGCTGTCAGATGTTTAAGTGACCCTTGACAGGACATCCAGGGCTACCAAGGAGATCAGTAAGAACAAAAGTGTTTTTCAAGGTTTGTGAAACAATCTTCTTTTAAGGAAGGAATTTGTCAGAATGTTTTTTATGCCTTTGCCTTTTTTGACAGAACAGAAATGGAGACAATGTAGGATAGTGGCTATCAACTGTTGTGGGATGACAAGATTTTAAGTAAGACATTATGAGAACAGTGAATTTTATATTTCACCACAGAGGTTCATAGGCATGTGTTCCTCAGAGGGTCTTTTTGGTTGACTTTTTTCCAATCACTTGTTCAGGTTCTGCCATTGATCAACCTCCATTTAAGAGGAGTATGACATTACCTCTTAGTGCTCTTACTTTAGCACATCTTAAATTTGTACTGTTGTCTGGCAGTGATGTACTTGCCCCTGTCATGGCACAAAGATGACAAAAGTGTTTTAGTTCAGTGTATGGGTTTCCAACCTGCCAGTTGTTATAGTAGCTTTCTTGTAATCCTTAGTTTGTTTTTAGAGCAATTTACAGTAATTTAGGCTCTTTGGTGCACTTGAATTTTGGTTGATATGATCTTACTGAAGTGTGCAGGGACAGATTAGGATGCTAAATATGCAGCCAGATGCAGGGGAGCATTGATTGCTATGACTTGATTCCAGCAGGTGCACATGGGCACTGAACAAGCCTCGTTATAGGTATGTGACTTTGAAGGATGGTCCTCTGTCACAACTTGGGCTTCAGATAAATTATCATCTTTGTTGTGCTCAGTTGAGAGAACTGTGCCTCTGTCAGATTAGAGTGCAAGGTGCCTAGCAGTGGAATCTTAGCAATGAATTCCTGATTAAAAAAACAAGTTAGGAACTGAGATACTGAACATTGCACTTGAGCAGTCCTCAGTAGGTAAAACACACCAGCAGTTGTGGGCTCTTGGCTCTGAATATTCTGTGCAAGTAAAACCCTTTTCATCTGAGGATGTTTTTCTTTTCCTTTCTTTCAGTCATTTGTCCAAGTGCTGCTAGTGATCACCCACCACAGAACAGGACTGTGATGTTCTCTTCTGGCAACAGAACAGGTTTTGAACTCTTTGAGGAATGGTGGGACAAATCAAAAACAGTACCATTTTACCTGATTGCAGTTCTTCTGCCCCTGCTAAATCTGAAGTCTCCGTCCTTCTTTGCGAAGTTTAATGTTCTAGGTAGGTAACAGATACTATTAAAGCCTTGGTTCCCTTTGACTGAAGTGTATAGAAGACAGTGAAAACTACTCCAGTGAGTAGTATCATAAAATCTTTTAGGTTGGAAAAATCTGTAAGGTTATTGAGTGCACATGTTAACCCAACTCTATCAAGTCCACCATTAAACCATGTCCATAAGTGTTATATCTGCACATTGTGCAGATTTAATGCATCTAGGGATGGTGACTCAATAATTTCTCTGGACAGCCTGTTTCAAAGCTTGACAACCCTTTCTGAGAAGAACATTTTCCAAATCTGAACATTCCCTGACACAGCTTGAGGCCATGTCCTCTCACCCTGTCACTGGTTGCCTGGGAGAAGAGACAAAGCCTTTCCTGACCACAGCCAGTTGTTCAGGCAGTTTTAGAGAGTGATAAGGTCACCCCTGAGCCTCCTTTTCTCCAGGATAAACACCCCCAGCTCCCTCAGCTGCTCCTCGCAGGACTTGTGTTCCTCACTCTTCATTAGCTTAATGTCCTTTCCCTAGACACTTCCAGCATGAAAATGTCCTCTTGTCATGAGGGGCCCAAAACTGGCAGTATTCATGTCACAGGGCCAGCCTCATCAGTGCTGAGTACAGGGGGACAATCCCTGCCCTGGCCCTGCTGGCCACATCATTGCTGATCCAGGCCAGGATGCCATTGGCCTTCTTGGCCAGCTGTCAGCACATTGCCAGCCCATGTTCAGCTTCTGTCAGTCAGCACCTCCAGATCCTTTTCTATTACGCAGCTTTCCAGCCACTGTTCCAGTATTTTGGTGGCAGCCCATATTGTGCCTCAGAGTGGGTTGTTGGTTAGTTTATTAACTCCAAGGGCTTTGTCTGCTGCTTTGCTTGAATCTTACGGGTAATAGGGGGTTCATTTTTCTTCCTTTTCTTCCTTTCCTTTTCTTCCTTTTCTTCCTTTTTGCTTGATAATACTGTGAAACAAATTCCCTTACATCTACAACAGATTTTCCCAAATGGTTCTATACATACTACTGTGCAGCACTTGATACATATTACTTTGGTATAGTCGGGCATACTCTTCCTCCTCTGGTAAACATTTCAAACCAGCAGTTGCTTCTGATCTGAAGTAATTTTCTGCCAATCAGGTGATTAATTAATCACAACATCAGTCAGTACGACCTGCTGCTGTTCTTTGTCCCAACTTCTAATATTGTAGATTCTTCTGTGCTGCAGAGGAAACAATTGTGTCTTCCTGCTTACATATCTTGGGGTAGAATGCCAAGGTGGTGGGGCTGATAAAGTGAGTAAGGCATATGCATGATGCCTGGAGCTGGTCACAGGATAGGGAGTAGAAGATGTCTGAGGGGTAGCACTGAAGCCCACAATGAAGAGAAAGAGAAAACTGGATGTGGATCAGAGGTTGAAAAAGTTGGATGTGCATTGTAAAGGTGGTAGAGGACAGGGATTTGAAGGTCTAGTTTGTTTGTCTGTTCCATAGTGATGCTTTATCAGAGCTTGGGTCTGTTCTTGCTCAAGCCTCTAAATGGAAGGTTTCATCAAGTACCCATGGGAATTTGGGTACTTGATATTGCTTCTGTGCAAAAAGTGTGGGTTTTTTGTAGAAAAAAATTTTAAAACCAGAATATTAATTACTCATCGCTTCAATAAATTATTATGTAATTGAGAAGGTGTTCAAAATTGCCTTAATTTTTGTAAACCTTGAAGTTTATAGGACAATAAAAAATGGAAGACAATCCTGAGGTGATGAAATTTATCTCAGTAGAATTTTACTTATTTTGATACTCATGGGAACAGAAGTCATTAGGAAACTACAGAGTCTTTTAGCTGATCTTCACATACAGAACCTTTTATTTTCCTAATTTCTTGACTGTGCTCAAGAGATTATCAATCAGATAATAATTTCTTCTGTTTATTTTTTAACCTTGCTGGGTTAAAATGCTGGGGTTTTGTCTTCACTTACTTACAGCCTGTTCTCTGCCCACTAGCAGCATTATTGGCCATGAGGTTCATTGCAGTAGCCTTAATTATTGTTGTTCAGTTTCCTTCAATTTTAGGTAGTTACTGTTCTGCTCTTGTCTCTTATACCCTCCATTGCTCAGGTATACACAGCAAGACATTATACCCATCTGTGATCTCTTTTGTGGTTGTTAAGCTGTACAGGTGCCTGCTGGATGCTTCTTAACCAATGAGATGGAATGCAAATCCTGTATTATAATAAAGATTATCCAAAGTTACAATTAACATAATGTTTTAATCAGTAGCATTGAAGTGTCATTGTCAGCTTCTAGTTCCCAGTGTAAAGTTCTTAAGTGCAGTAATTTTGCTTTCTGTTGAGCTGTTTGGTTCAAAAAGTCAGTGACTAGATAAACATTGTAATAGCTGGAGTGCTATGATCAGTCTCCACTTAGACTGAAATCCTGGCAGTGGAAGCTGGAACTGGTCTATTTGTGCCTAAAGACCTATGTGCCCAGCAGCAGGGATTACAGGATACTTCCTCTGTTGTCACCAGCACTGGAAGTTATTAAACTTGCTGTGCATGTGCATTATTTTTTCTCTGTGACCTATAAGAGAAGTAAAGAAGAAGTTTAGACCTAGTCTTCTGTTAGGAATGAATACTAACCATAACTGTTTGACTACTAGTAACTAGATGGATGGAGGAGAAATTAAACCCTGCATAAATACTTTGTAGTATATCATGGTATTTGTTTGGCTCTTGTTTTTTCCAGGTACAGTTTCAGTTGTCTACTTAGTTTTTCTGGTTACAGTAAAGGCTGCTCATCTGGGAATGCACTTAGAATTCAACTGGTTTACAGAGAATGAATTCTTTGTACCAGGTAAGTCGTTAAAATGCAGTGGTGAAGTATATATTTGGTGCGTTTAGAATTTTTTTTTTTATCATTTACTTTTTAACACTTCTGAGACATAAATAGAGGAAATGCTGTCTGATGTTGCAACTAGAGGAAAGATCCCTCCGGACCAAGTGGCAAGGAATCCCTTTCCCAGTGATGTTCCTTAGTTAACAGGCAGTGTCAACAGTAGGGAAGAGAAGGAGTGCCTATCAGAGGAATCTTCAGCATACATCTTATGTCAGAGAGCTTACCTTAGTCCTGTTTCACCTATGTTAAGTTCTAGTTGTACCAGTTTCAGATCTTGCCTATTTCAGTAGCAATTAGAAATTGCAAGCTATAGACAGACTGACTGTTAAGGGTGATTTAAGTTCTCCACACATTGTCTTGCTTAAATGAAATAGCTCATTCATAATAATTTGCAAGTACAGTTTTCCTGTACTTCCCAGTTTATCTCAAGTTTTAGGCCATAATCTTAGTAGCTCCTCTCTTTCAAACACCCATTAGCCGGTTTTATCCCATCAGTACATATCAGTATGTTTTTGTTTTTATTGAAGGTTGTTTGATGCCTATTTGTTCTTTCCAGGTTACTGTTACAAATTCCTTTGTGAGATGCCATAGTCATAAACAAGGGGCATTTGGAATAGCTTGAACAGCTAGCCTAAAGAGATCAAGTTTCTTTTTTAAGAAACCTGGAATAAGAGAACAAGGGTTAGGTCCTAGTTGGCTTTTCCCCATCCTTTACAATAAGCAAAATTTTATGACCAGTTAGCTCTAGGGAGCTGTGTCCTGAGCATTAGAATAGTATCCCTTCTTCTGTTCTTAGAAGCAAATGAGAAAAATGGGTTGTAGTGACGCACATGCTGTAGGTCATTGAGAAATAGAGCACCCAGTAGTTTGATTAATTTGGCAAAAAATCCTACTGAGATAGAAAAAGCCAGTAGCTGATGCATACAAATACCGCTTCCAAGAGATTCTGAAACTGTCAGTTTGCGTTTTATTATTGAGATTGAAGTAGTGCATGGAAAAGAGCCTAGAAGTCAAGGCCAGTCAAGGTTGCACTCTCAATTCTGTCAGTAGCACATCATGCTAATTAGATATTGAAGGTACAGTGAAACCAGCTCTAGGGAAAGCCTATTCTTTCAGTTTGGATAAGCCCTCCATGAGTTGCCTGGAGTGTGTTTACTTTCCTAACTTCATAGCACTTTACAGACGTCTGTTTTAAGTATGTTTGCATGCAGCTTTCTGTGGTTTGTTCTGTAAGGTTTTGTGAACCTCTGAAGAGTGTTGTGCTATACTTCTAGATGCTTTTCAGAAGCTGAGCTATCTTAGGGTTCTCTAACTGCTGTTAGCTTTCTAAAGAGTACATACATTCTTAGGTTGTACCAGCTAAGATGGTGCTTTAATGATGTTACGCATTGGTGAATTCCTAGACCATTTGCAGCACTTCGAGAACCACCATCTTGTGAACATCTTTTGAGTATTAAAAGAAGCAGAAAAATGCTATTCCCATGGAGAAAAGAAGGAAATTCTTTTCATATGTGCTGTGAAGCATAATAAGAAATTGCTCTGCCTTTTTTTATGCCCTATCTTGTAAGCAGAACCTCTTAAATATCTACAGATGTAATTTTTCTTCTGGTAGCATAAGCGACTTCTTAATAACTAAAAGTGTTCACAGGGTAAATGATTCCTTCCCTCCATCTCCCTCTTGAGGAACCCGTAGATATGAAGGCTCACTACTGTCAATTCCAATTTCACAAATGATTTCCAGTTAAACTGTTAAGGAGCAGAAAACCTTGTATGTACCAATCTTAAATGAACCTAGTAATCACTGATGGTTGGAGTCTATCAGAGAAGCCTTGTGGAAAGTGTATTCTATAATAACTACTGTCTTCATACCTCTTGCACTTCCTGATTAAGTATCTGCATTGGCTATGGTCAGATATGAGATAGATTGTCCCATTTCAAGGTGGAGGTTCATGCGTTTGCCAGTACCCTCCAGAGCACTGTATGTTATCTGCATTTTGTCATTGTTTGTTTCAAAGAAGTAATTTAAAAACACTTTTTTTTCTTTGTTTAGAGTTTAGAATTTTGTTCCCTCAGCTCACAGGGGTTCTAACACTTGCCTTCTTCATCCACAATTGTGTCATCACACTTCTTCAGAATAACAGGAATCCAGAAAACAATGTAAGTAACTTCACAAGACTGTGCTTATTTATTCTAGATTGCCAGACAACAGTAATTTTTTCCTGTGATTTGATAAGAAAAAGGTTACACATTCTTTTCCTTGCTATGGGAGAGTAACAGATAAATTACAAATTCATTTACATAAAAGCCCTGAGGAATGCCCAAAACTTACAGGCTGGCATTAAATGGCCAAATTGAGCACAATAGGCAGATGACTTGACTATGTAGGACTCAATGGAAACTGACTAATTTTAGAATGAAAAATGGTGGAAAATATTTGGTACATGACTGATGTTAGCAGAATCCTGAACAATAACTTTGAGGTCTAGGTAATACCTGTTCTCAGAATTGCTTCAGTAGTTTTGTCTCACAATTCTAGTCAAAGTCCATAGAGAAATTTGGCACAATTTAGAAAATCCTGCAAGTTGAAGCCTGGATCAGGAGGCTTTGTGATACATAGTCTTTGGACTGGTGCTTTACCCTTGAAAAAGCTAAGCACTGCTTCTACAGATGGAACTGCATTCTTTGTTAATATCTTCCCATTTTAAAATACCAAATGGATTAAATATAGTACACAGAGTCTGAGAGTAACTTTTACTTTTAATTATTTTTATTATTTTAGTTTTTTATTCCTCCCTACTTCCAGGGATTCTTTTCCAGCTTCATTAAAATGTAAGCTGTAAAGGTACCTGCAATAACATAAAAAGATTTTTAAATACTAGCTGTATGAAAAACTGTAATGAATTCATAGAATCCCAGAATGCTTGAGGTTGTAAGGAGCCTCTGGAACCTCTTGTCCCCACTACTGAATCAGTGCCACTAAGAGCCAGATACCTATACGGCACATCAGATAAAGTAGATCAGATTTGATTATTTGACAGTTAAATACAGATTATGTACCGATGCAATGAGATGACCTCTTAGGCTTTAAAAGTCTGCATAGTTAGTTCCTTTTACCTGTGAATCAAGACCAGCTTGTGAGGAGTCATGCATTCTCCTCCAGGAAGGCTTCTGGGGGCTTAGGGCTTCTCAGCTGGAGGTCTGGACAAAGAAAGCTAAATAAGCTTTTTCTTGATTTCCTTAAGAAAGCTTATGATTTGGAGAAGGGCAAGATTTCTCTTTAACTGTGGCTTTCAAATTCTAAAGGCTAGATCTCCAGCAATCAGCTCTATATGCTAATACCCTCATTCCATCTTCAAGGTTTTCCTGTGTATTTTCCCCCTCTGTTTACATCGGAGCAAGCAATCAGATGCAAAGAGCAGCACCTGGAGTGTTCTCCAGTTTGCTTTTCCTGTGTGAAGGAGGAAGAAACTGCTGCCTGCATTTGAATCAGCTTTTCTAATACTCTCCCTGGAGCTTAACTTGAATTTCCAAGTCAGCCATAGCATGGATCTCAAGCCCTTGACAAAACTCTGCATTGCAGAAGAATGTTCAAATTGCTTAGAAAGGACAGCTTTGAAGTATGGCAGGAAAGGTTTCTAATGTGAAAACAAATCTCTGTGTAATTCTTGTAGTAGTTTATTTGGCTGGAGATTGCTTTTCCTCTTTGTAGCTGTACAGGAGCCTTTCGCCTAGGTCTCAAAAGTACTTTGCAAATGTTCATGAAGTACCTGTGCTCTTGAAGAGCTGTTTTGTGATTATTAAGCTGCTGGGCTAAGTGGGAGATTTCCATATATATAGGGGTCTTGCCCTCTGTCATAAGTCATGTGGGGATTTTCCAATATATTTACAAGATGCTTTCTTCTCTCAGTATCTGATGGGGTGATACTGACATAGCTCCATGGGTAAAAACTTCACTGTTTTATTGATGTACCTGTTAACATGGCACTACCCTCAGTGTTCTGTCAAAAGGCACAGAACTTGGCAAGCTGGAAAAGCACTGTTTTAGTCTTGAGCAAAACTTGCTGAAACTAGAGGTCATAGAACAACTCTCTGGGGAGGTGGAAAAGAGTAAGACAAACAATAACATTCCTCTTATGGAGTCAGAAATTCAAAACAATAGCAGCTTCCATTCTGGTCACAGGCGTGCATCACAGCCCAACGCTAAAATACACATGGAGGAGGAGTGCTCTGGCCGCTATTCCTGTACAGTGGGTGTGAGAAGAGAAGAGCAGTGCACCAGAGTAAGCCACATGTCAGCAGCACAGCCTGGAGGAGCCCTGTGAGCAGGTTTTTAGTCTGCAGTTCAGAATTTACCTTCCTGGTCTCATCTCCCACTGCTGCTGCCTCCTTGTATTTATCAGCATAAGTTTTTGTACAGTGTCAGTCAAATGTTTCAAAACCAAATTGCATAGGAAATGTAACCCAGCCACAAAAAGGAGTGTAGGTGTGGGTTTTGGTTGGTAGGTTTTTTCCTGATTAATGTTTGTGATCAGTTTCCCTGAGCAACACTATGGATGCTACACAAGCCCACCATGATCTACAGGCATAATAAGCTAGTGCTGTCTTCTGACAGTTGTTTGTGGATATACCTGGGAGAAAGGCTGTGAGTGGGCAGATGTTTTTTGTCTAGGTATTAACTGCAGAAGGCATGGAGCTGTAAATGGTGCTTATTTTCTGCAGTATTGAAACACTTTGTTCCTTGTAAACAGACTGAGCTTTCATTGATGGTGCCATACCATTGGTTTCTGTTTCCTGCCAAAATTATGCACAGTATCATCCATCCTGGTGAAGTACTTATTTTTGTCACCCAGTTAAATGTTCCTGCTTGCCCTTGATGCATGAGCAGGTGAAGTCTATGATATAGATCAAAGTCCTGTTGAGATATTAGGGAGACAGCATCTCTCTTGAGAGGAGGCTAATCTGAAATGGGACGATCAAAGGTATTTCAAATGTGGTAATCATTACTAAGCACTGATACAGGCTTCTCCATCCAAGAAGCAACTCCACAAACTCGCTTTCACTGGTACTGAGGAAGGAAGTGAGCTGTTTTCTCCATGGCGTTCAGCAGGCAAATCAAGGCCTGGAAGTAGTCTGTAGCAGCGTCACGTAAGAAATGTCCGTAGAGCCACAGAGCCTCCTCTGTGCCACGTCAAATCCCTTGCTGCAGGTCAGCCAGCACCTGAGTACTGACTGGTCTGTGGATGTGATACAATGTCTTGTACTTTCAGGGCTGTCTTTGTTAGCTCCACAACTCATCCTTTTGTTAGGAGGCTGATTTCTTCCTTTGTTCTACTGCTGCTGCTGGCCTTGATCACCCAATTTTCTCTTCCAGCAGCACTTCCAACCACTTCTTTGTTCTGTGGATCTGACCAGCTCCCTGGCAGAAGTAACTGCAGCTAATATATGCTCCCCAAGCTCTGCGTGTAACTTCAGGTGTATTTGAAAAGGGTTTGGCAGGTGTCAGGCTGTGATCCTTATGGACTGTGACCCGCTTGTTGCCTTACATACCTACTTTGAGACTCCCACTGTGATTCTACAAATACTTCCTGCTTCCAACATTGTTTTTTCTACAAGTTTGATTCTTAAACTGTGGCTGTAAGAATTACTATATTCTTATGCTTAGTTAGCATTCACCCCAGCAATGTCCACTTTTGTGTGGTTGTAAATGCCTCACGTATCAAATTTAAAACAAAAAAGTGTAGTTATTGCTCTTACTTAAGATAATCCTTTTATCTCTCCCCATGTGTCCTTTGTTTTTTTTCTGGAATTATGCTGTCTAAACAGTATTGTCATCTTTAGGGAGTGAACCCAGGTCTCTTGAGGAATAATGAACATTAATCAAAATATGTTCCTGTTATGTAAACCCATGTTGTTGTACAGAGGTAACCATCTTATACACAGAAGCATGTATTTGGAAGGGAGCTGATGGATGTTTGAGAAAAAAATAAATCCAGGTTTTCAAGTTGTCTATTTCTTTTTTAATAACTATTCAGATCAAAATCTGGGTACTCTTTGTATGGTGACAACACCTAGAGAAAATAGTCTGTTGTGTTACATACTATGAAAATAAATTATCAAAATTATCTCAGCACTTAGTTTCAGTGCAGATTAAAGCATACACCCTTAAGAATTCTGGAAACAAGAACTGGTTCGTACTGGTGCAAGTACCTGTTGGAGGTAATAGCACACCACCTATCTACCATTTTTCATATCCAAATGAAGCAGTAAGAACTGAGAAGAGATTATTTCAGATTTCTTGCCCTCACAACTGCATGTACTTGTCACAGCAAAAATAGTTTTACAGTTGGTTCTAGAACTTATGTGTAGGCAGAGTACAAATAACAACTATGAGTTACTATACTGTTTTTATGTGCCAGGACTACGCCTAAAATACCAGATTTAAAGCAGGTTTTGGCAGATGATGTGCATTAAGATGTGCAAAACACACTGGATGTGTTTTGAAAAATTGTCCAAGTCCTGTCCTCAAGAGGTGAGAGTCTGTATCTCTTTGCAAAACCGTGTTACTGTGCCTCTTGAGTCCTACAATTAATGGAAGTTACTGATAAATACCTGCAAGAAATATGGATACTCATATTTAATATTCTTAAAATTAGTTCTTACAGTTGGTGGGCATTAGTGCTTTTGAAGATGTAGATGATACCTAAAAATCTGTACAGCTTCTCATGTCAAAAGGAGAAATTCTACATTTAATTTAAAGAAAAGGCTACTGCTCAACTTCTGATGAAAGTTGATAGTCCTTACTCAATGGCCAGTACGAGGACAGTGAAGTCTAGGCAATCATCTTCCATGTGCATTTAACTGGTCAGCAGAAGGAAGAGGTTGCAGCTAGAAATGTGCAGCTGGTGGCAGCTTGAAGGCTGGAACATGACCCTGGAACATTTTCAAATCACACTGATTCCTTTTTCCTATCAGCCTCTAAAAGGCGAATAATATTCCTCATCAGACAGCCATCTTCTACCCCAAAAACATGCAAAATGAATGGGAGATTACACGTCTTTCACAAAAAACTGGCTTCTGTCTGGATTTCTCTCACAACTCATAATCTAGTATTTTATGATTTCCTTGGAGATTGCCTTGCCCTTGGCAGAGCCTGGAATGGTGTAGGATATGTTTTTCTGTCAATAAGATAGTGTGAAGAAGCACTTAGGGAAGCATTCCCATGCACAGATGTGAGGAAGCTTTGCTCATGTTCAGTGAGCAAGGTGATAGTTATCACCCTGGTCTGGAAACCAGTATAATCCTAATAATTTGGTGCTATGCCTGGGCCAGTAAGACTTGCTTCTCAGTCTTGGAAAAATAGGGTCATGTATTGAAACATTAGTAGTAATCCTTTAAGAAGCTGATGATTAGCAGCAGCTGAACAAATGGTTTTCTGTAAGGTGATGAGTGTTTTGTGCTGTAACAAAGCTTATAGAGAATTTAGTTAGCTAATAACTAGAAACAAATGGTCTCCCTCTTTATTTCCAAAGGAAGGAATTTATGTAGAAGAATAACTCAACAAGTACATTGCTATGAGATCAATCTGATGTATATGTGAATCCTCTAGTTTCATAAAGTACTTAATTAGTTTTGCCAGTTTTTTTCCTGTAATAAATGTGTGTTTATTTTTGTGTAGTGGAAAATATTTGTATACATTATATACCTTAAAAAGATAGCAAAAAATTTCAGAACTGAACTTTGAAGTTTAGGTTTAAATCTGTACTTAAGTGTACATAGTGTAGTTAAGTGTGGATTTAGGACCCTAGCTTCAACACTCTGTCCTTAAAACCTCTGATTAAATTCCTGTGTATTACATCTGCAGTTGGGTAGACTGATGTCTTTGATTGCAAGATTTTATTCATGACAAGAAATTTAACATAGGGTTTTCTGGGCTTTCTGTGTGTCTGTGTTCCAAGGGTCTTATTAGGAATAGTTGAATGTAAGAAAGTAGAAGGGATTTCTTGTTTGTTTCAATAACTAGTGTATACTTATGCATCAGGAATAACGTGTTACATCTGTTGCCATATCTCATTCATGGTGCCTTTTTTGTATGTGAGAGATAAACAGTACATGTCTAGGTCGACTTCGGGGTATTGCAGCTTTCTGATCTGATTAGAACCAGGTCTGAAGTCTCCATCCAAGTAGTAGGAAGTAAAAATAAAAATGTACAAGTGATAGTAGTAAACATAAGAAAGTAATACATATAAAAGTAACAGTAATACATGAAATAGAAATCTTCTTATGAGGTTTTTATTTCATCTGGTTTTGTGTGTAAGTGCTGGCCAAAATAAAATCTTGTTTTTCCTCAGGTGAGAGACCTCTCTATTGCATACTTCCTGGTTGGACTAACATACCTGTATGTTGGAGTGATAATTTTTGCATCTTTTCCTTCTCCACCATTATCCAAAGAATGTATTGAACAGGTGAGATATTTTACTGTAGTATGTATTTCAAGGAATCACAAGATGTGTTTTTTGGGGGAACCGAAGTGGGTCATCTGGTCCAACCTCCCTACTCAAGCAGGCCTATCCCAGAGGATATGGAATAGGATTGCATGCAGATGGTTCTGGAATATCTTCAGTGAGGGAGAGTCCAGAACCTTTGTGGACAATCTGTTCCAGTTCACAGTCACTCACACTGTGAAGAAGCTCTTCCTCATTTTCAGTTGGAACTTCCTGTGCATCAGTTTCTGCCCATTGCCTCTTGTCTTATTGCTTGGCGCCACCAAGAAGAGCCAGATCCATCCTCTTGGCACCCTCCTTTCAGATACCTGTATGCATTGATGAGGTGCAACAGGAATAGGCCCAGCTTCCTCATCCTTTCCTTGTAAGACAGATGCTCCAGTCCCTTAATCATCTTTGTAGCTCTGAGCTGGACTCACTCCAGGAGCTCCATGTCTGTACTGAGAAGCCTAGAACTGGACAGAGCACTCCAGATGTGCCTCATCAGGGCTGAGTAGAGGGGCAGGATCACCCACCTCGACCTGCTGGCAATGCTCTTCCTAATACATGCCAAGATACCCTACTTGTCCTTAACCTTTTAATAAATACGCAATAAAAAAAGCCCAGCTATTGCTTCTTGCTTCATGATTCACCCTGGCAGGAGCATCTGCGCTTTACTGTGGTCAGTTGGTGGGACACCTCGTGGGCACTACCATGAACAGATGAGTAATGCTTGTGTTATCTCATTTACATTCACAAATGGTTCCCAATATTTCAGTGAAAAACAAAAATATAATAAATACTCTGTGAAAGTGATGAAGGACCAAAATGAACAAGTGAACAATTAAGCTTTTCATTTCTTGATCTTCTTTAATCCTGAGAAATGTGTGCAGTGACTCATTGGGATTCCAGAAGAAACAGAATGTGAAAGCAAGCTTGTTTAGATAGGAGTCCTCACCACAATTACATTTGAAGTCTGACCTCTGGAGTCTGACACTGGTGAGCCTTGCCAGCAGAGTTCTTCTGATAATAGCACCACATGAGGTACTCTGTGAAGGCCAAAAACTCTTTATCTGCTTCTAGGCAAAGCTGATTTCCACACCCTAAATTGCTTCAGAGATAGCAGTTATCAGTGGGGGATCCATGTTATGCCAGGTGTTCTGTAGCTCTGGCATAATATTTAGCAATAAGGTAGCATTTAAAGGCTTTCTCTGACTGTGGATTAGTTAGAACTGGTTAACTGTTAAACAAATTATTTTTTTAACCACCTGAAATGATTTCACAGGATGAAATGCACATTTAAATAGCATGTAATGCATTATTTTCTTCCCATTTATTTTCTTAGCTATCCCAGGTACTTATGAAGCTGTTTGTATATTTCTATGGTGTTTAAGTCTTATAATACTTTTTCAGATGTTCCCACTAGTAGTGTATGATCCCTTCCTCATTTGTATGTAATGCAGTTTTACTCACTAACTAACTGTTTTTAATAAGTAGGTATGATATGATAGATAAAAGGAGCATATGAATCCATCTACCTAAAAGGTCAGGTGGCCTTTCCACAGCCTGGATTGTTTGAGGATGTTCAAAAGATCACAAAGCAATTCATTATGTCATACTAGCATTAACAGCAGCTTAGTGACATTCAAAAATTGGTTGTTATTTTGTGGCAAGGCAGTTGTAAAAGAGGGAGAGGGTTTTTCATGTTATGGAGTTCATTTAGCAATTGTAGTTGTTTGGGTTTTGTCCCATTCTTTCTGGCACGTAGATATTAAAACCTGGCAGATATATGTAAACAAGCCACCATTGATATGTAACATTCCTTATATGTTTAGAATTTTCTAGATAACTTTCCCAGTGATGACATCATGTCGTTTGTTGCAAGAATATTCCTGCTGTTCCAAATGATGACTGTATACCCACTGTTGGGCTATCTGGCACGAGTTCAGCTGTTAAGACAGTTTTTTGGAAGTGCTTACCCAAGGTAAGGAGTCTGTTTCTTGACAATAGTTTGGCACACTCTGCTTAACTGGCTTTCTGTTGTCAGGAATTTGGCTAGGTTTTTGGGGATTTTCTTTGTACATTAGGTTCATTTCATAAGCTAGTTTCACAGAGTTTGTAGAGTCAGGGTGAATAGGCACGCCTGCAGATCAGGGCTGTTACAGATTGCCAGAGCAGAATGGGGGGGGGTTTCTTTTAGTTTAGCTCTTCATTTTATCAATAAATAGTAATTTTGTCAACACACTCCCTTTGGGTTATGCAATTATATGACAAAAGTTGCACAGGGAAAAAAAAGTTTAGTCCAGGAGCATTTAATCTAGCAATCCTTAAGCTGTGAAAAAAATATACTCCAGATACTAACCTTTCAGGATGCCATCTTTGTTTTGATTGTGTGTGATTAGTTATCATCCATCTGTTTTTAAACAGAGCTAATAGCTGAGTGAGTTGTTACTTGCGCTATCTGGGCTGCTGCTATGCTTGTAAAAATAGCTTTTCACATGCTAATTTCAGAGATGAGCCACACCCTTGCATTTGTACACTGTCTGTACTCCAGGGAAGAGCTGATGCAGATTTCAGTTTTAGTTTGGTTTCTTAAATAAAACCTAGGACATTTATATTTGGAGTACTGGAGTACTGAATTTGTCACAGCTGAGAAGTTGCCATTAATTTCCAAGTTTCTTATTTTGTATTGTGAATTACTGTTGATGGAGGAAAGGAAAAAAAATCTCAGAAAGGAATGTGTATTTCCTCTGTGGCATCAACAGTTCAGGTCTGCAGAGATGTTGTTCCAAGTTTCAGGTTTCTTCTGAGTCCTGAAATAGGTTCTAGAAACTGAATGCCTAAAATTAGGCAGTGAAATAAATGCCTGCTTTTTTTGACTCAGAATTGTATGCAGTTCAACGTTGGGATTTTTAGGAACTGCTGCAAGTTACTGTTGGAAACAAGGCCATTTATTTTAGTGCTAAAGATGGATTTCACAGCCACTGGGAAATAGTCTTGTCCTTTATATTATGTGGATATGCCTTTTCCTATCTCCTCCCTCTAGTTACTCTCTGACCAGAATGGTTTTCATTTCCCTCATGGGCTCTCCTAGAACCTACAGCTTTGTGCCAGTCTCTTCTCAGGTTAATTCCAGCTTGCTGTTTTAAACCTTTGTGGTATGACGGATTTGATGATGCAGATGCTTGCTTGATTCTTGTCTCCAGGATGTCCTGTGGGTAGCTTAATTCATTTTTAAATTTACTTTGTTTTAAGACTCCTTGTAGTGAAGTATTTAAAGCTTCTGAGGAGTTAAAAATGGTTTCTAGGAAGCCATATAAGTCTCTCCAACCTATAGTGATAAGGTAGCATATTCTGGCTGATGCACTCTCTCTCGCTCTCTGGCATCTCAGGTGTCTCAAACACAGCACAGAAATCACTGACTTAACCTTCAGGGTCTGGCTTCTGTGCATTTACAAGGTCAGCCCTTGTTTTTTTTCTATTCAGTGAAGATTTATTGGAGGCTGGTAGCAAGCGCAGACCATGTCTGTGGGAGGATAGTAAAGATTTACTGCCTGGTTGTTGAATATGTCTTCATGACTGGTTCTCACCAGTCACCTAAGATGACAAATCTCCTTTAGTAGCACTTTATCACCTCTCTAGGAAAAACTTCAGTATTTTTTGTTTTCCCCAGAGCTGATTTTGTAGGGATATGTTTTACAAATATGAAACTTTTGCTCTTATTGACATAGACTGATATCTTACTGGAGAGCACATTGATTCACTCTGAACAACCTACTTGGAAATTTTAATTTCTGTAGCTTTTTGTGTAGGAAAATGAGCACTCTACTAGTAGTTGAATATAGTTGGATTCTTTTCTCAAAATCCTCACTAATCAAGCTAACAGCTCTTGGGCAGTAAGAAGATTGATCTGTATAGATTCGTGCTTTACCTCTTAGATTTCTGTATAAGGTGAATATATGGAGGAGAATATCCTGGGTCATATGCCTGAAGAAATTTTTTGTGTGAGTAGTGAGCCCAAAGGATGAAAAAGGAGGCAAAGAACAGTTGGCAACCTAGCCTCATTTAACCCTGTGATTCTATATGCTAAATCACATATCTTTTCATGGATGCATCTTTATTATATTAAGTTTTCTTTGCAGATGAGAGAAGTGTTGTAAATTTGCCTTCTGACTATAATTTTCCAACAAAAACAACAAAGTCAGAAACCCCTAACAGAAACACCTTCTCTTTCTGTCCAAGTCTCCATTAGAAGTTTTCCTATCTTCGTTTTTAAGCTGTTGGTTGCTTTACATAGAAGCTCACTGATATTAAAAACCAGGCTTCTTCACATCAGCACTTATATGCAGGTGTGGAGTCCTGCTGCTGCTGTGGGTGGAGTTAACAGATACCCATTAAGTTAATAATTGGAGTACATAGAATTCTGTACTGATGCAATTTAAAGCAAATAGTTTGATCTCACACATGTTTACAGGGCTGCCAGATAGTTTTTATTTCCTGGGTGTGATTGTATTGCTCAAATCAATTTAATTTTCTGGGTTTTACCCCTTTTTCTTTATCTGAAACCGATTATAATAAAGCACCAAGATACTATTTTCCTGTTTTGGAATTTATAGTCTAGCTTTTTTATCTAATCAAAGACAAATTCTACCAAAAGCAACATCATGGTCAATATCCTATTTTTTTCTGGAAAACCATGGATTATAACTGGATGATTATGAGAAACTGCATACTCATCTTCCAAGGAGCTTTTATTGTCTGAAGACTTGATTTTCATCTCTTTTGTGTCACACTTTTTATTCTGTAGTGCTGTTTTTCTGTTAACAACTCTTTGCTGTGTACCTATAGTGTATCCTACTAACCCATAGTCTTGAATGATGAAGCAGCTCAGCCTCTCCAAACTTAAACTTGTAAATGCTTAAACAGACAATATGTAACTTTCTTTCTCCCAGGTTTCCTCAATAGTCATAAGCTCAACAGTGGGAGATGGCTTATCTGAAAGGAAATGGGAGTCTTGTCTTCCAACAGTCAGGAGAGCAAAAGCATCCTTGATTCTAAGAAAGGATTCTCCTTGCTCTTATGTTCCTGTATCAGTGACTTGTGTCTCTGCCTATCTCAAACTCAAAGACACGTCTAGACATGCTAGACACAGCAGTCTTCTTACAGGCATCATCACAGAGAATCATAGAGTGGTTTGGATTGGAAAGGACCTTGAAGATCATTTGTTCCAACCCCACTGCCATCAGCAGGGACAGCTTTGACTAGACCAGGTGGCTGAGACCCCCATCCAAACTGGCCTTGAACACTTCCAGAGGTGGAGCATCCACAGCTTTCCTGGGAAACCTCTTCCAGCGTATCATCACCCTTGCAGTAGAGTTTCTTCCATATATTTAACCTAAATCTCCCTCTTTCAGAGTGTACCCATTCTCCCTTGCCCTGGCACTCCAGCTTCTGTCAGAGAAGCCCTCTCCAGCTTCCCTGTAGGCCCCCTCAGGTACTGGAAGGTGTCTGTGGGGTCCTCACACAATCCTCTCTTCCCCAGGCTGAACAGCCCCAACTTGCTCAGCCCATCCTCATGGCAGGGGTGCTCCAGCCCTCTCTCCAACCTCCTGGCTCTCCTCTGGACTTGTTCTAACAACTCCTTGTCATCGTGCTGGGAACACCAGAGCTGGATGCAGTGCTCCAGGCAAGGTCTCAGCAGAGCAGAGCAGAGGGGTAGAACCCTTATCTCAATCTGCTGGCCAATGCTGCTTTGGATGCAGCCCAGGATTCCTGTGGCTTTCTGGGCTGGGAGCACTCGCTGCTGGGTCATGGTGAGTTTTTCATCAGCCATCACCCCCAAGTCCTTCCCCATGGAGCAGCTCTCAATCACTTCGCTGCCCAAGCTGTGGGTGTGCCTGGAATTGCCACGATCTGGGTGTAGGAGGCTTTTACTTGGCCTTGCTGAGCTCCGTGAGGTTTGCATGGTCCCACCTCTCAAGCCTCTCCAGGTCCCTTTGGATGGCATCCCTTCTCTCCAGAATGTCCACTGCACCATACACAACTAGTTGCTGAGGGTGCACTCAATCCACAAATCCTTCAGCCTTTCTCTTCTTCCTACAAAAGATTTAGAAATGAGAGAAAACATCCTAATTCCTTCTTTTATTTTGCAAAACGTTGCTAGTAAACGGATTACAACAGGGAAAGTGATGTACTGGGACAAAACCCAAGGAACTGTTCATTCTCTTTGCTCTCCCTGGTGTTGTTAAGGAAGGCCAAAATTCTGTGTATTGGGTAATTGCTTTCTTTTCTAAAATGAGATATGTTTGTAATGGCGTCATTTAACAGCTGATTTAGGGCCAGATGCATGTGCTTTATCTGCTGTTTCTTGCTTGACTCTGGATCTTCTTATATGTACAGAAAGCCAATTTTTTATTATTGTTACTGGCTTTTTCCTATAGTAATATTTGTGACTAGAGATTCCCTTGATTAATTATATGGTGTGCATAAAGTGCTTTAAACAGTCATCAGGTGATTTTTTAGAACTTATTAACATCTTTCCTGTTCTGAGAGGTTAAATAAGCTGATAGACGAAAACCACTTAGCTTTCCTTAATGATTGTCATCCCTTTACTCCATGGTAGCCCAGCAGACCTGCCAGTTCTCCCACAGACATATGTCTTCTGATGCAATGAAATACATTTCTTCTGTTTGCATGCGTGTTTGCTTGTCTGCTCTTCATCTATCTTCTGCTTAGCTTCTCTTAAAGGTTGTGATTCATTGTCTTTTGACAATGTCACTTGAGTGAGATTTCCAGGAAGAAAATGCATTTTTAGATACAGAAGCCTCTCAAATATTCTTACTTGGGTGATCCTGATTTTCTTCTTTCCTTGCTTTCCAGTTTCCCTTATTGTGTGTGTTCATCCTGTGACTCCATGCTGTGTCTTGAACTTTTGAGAGAACTTAAAACTTGAAGGGATTTAAAATCAGTTTTTGTCTTTAAATTTCTCCTGTGCTAGGGTTTGGTTTCACTGTTATTGACATGATTCTTACTGTGAGGATGCCAAAGTTAATTAGATATATATGGTCACTGCTGTTCAGTGACTTAAGTGTAGCTGCCACTTCAGTGGGAGAGAACTTGATGGAGCAAGCCCTTTAATGGTCTGCTGGCACACAGGTTGTTTCTCCCCTCTGTCAATCTGAAAGGTTAACCTTGCCAGCAGAGAAAAAAGCAAGACTTAGGAGAAAGCTTGCATTTTCTTCTAATCTTTTTCTCTTCTCCTTTCCATTACCATTTTTGTGGGATTGCCGGATTTTTGCAGGTGAGCAGTGATTCCCTTTATAGAAAAGAGCTAGAGTCTTCAACTGCCCAGCTGAGAGTGTGGAGACTGAGGACAGAATAGAAAAGACTTGCCATGGGTGTGCTCCCTTTGTGAATTACAGCCTCCTTCAGGCAGCCCAACCTGTGCCTCAGAGCAGTAGCCCTAACCAGGCTGCCCAGGCAGACAGTCCAGCCCTGGCATGGGCCACCCAACTCTGCTGCCATTGACCATGATGAAGAAAGTTACACTACTGAGGAAAAATCTGTATGTGACCAGGGTGATTAAGCACAAACAGGCCAAATCTTTTCTAATCTCCAATATCCTCTAAATACTTTTCATCATATAATTGTAATAAGCAATGGGGTGGTTATTTTCCCTGCCTCCAAATGCTGTTTTCCTGACTGTCCTTTTGCAATGTGTTGTGAACATTAACTTTACTGTAAGCCAGTGTGAGGCTAAACCTGAACAATTCAGAACTTATTAAAATGTCACAGGCTATGGGAAATGCTTGTCCTGTCTGGAACACACCTGCATGGAGCTCTAGAGTCCTAAGAAGAGTACTGCCTCAAATAATGTAGCTACTTGTAGTCCTAGGTATCGGATTTTACTTTATTCAGAAGAGTAGGGGTTTTTTTAGTAAATGGCAATGCCTTTCTCTCCATCAAGATCAAGACTTTTTCCCCGTCCTGGAGATGAGCTGAGCTGTGACTATCTGCCTAGGTAAAAGAAAGGGTTTGCTGGTTAAATACCTGTTGTCCACTGTCATGGTTACAACTCAGGCTGTTTCAAAAGGTAAAGAAAGGAGCAAGGATGTTCCAGGGGAGAAATGCAGTGTAATCATTCACATTGAAACAGATAGGTGCAAAGCCTTTTCAGACCTTCTGATTTTGGTATTGTTCTTGAGGAATCTGATTAATCTTGACAGAGAGAACTGCAAAGCACTACTCCACAAGTACTGAATTGCTTTGGAGACTTCAGCATTTGAGGACCATTGTTTTCAAATGAGCCAGAAGACATTGTCCCCCCTCAACCTAATAATCCTTTCCCAAATCAAGAAACTGAAAAATGTTTCATTTCACAGCAAAGATACAGACACTCCTATTTGCTTTCAAAATTTAAAAGAATCTAGAAGTAATTTTTTTAAAACAACAGCTTTGAACAACAAAATCACGTCTTCAAAGCATGCCAGAATAAAATACTTCAGAGATTTTTCAGGTGTTCTGCTAAAATACTCTGAACTGACACAAATTTGTAGAACATTTTTGAATTAGTAAGCCTGCCCTGGTTTTAGTCCCTCTTGCTAAAAAATCAGTCTTAGCAAAAAGAGAATGGAAGAAGTACTGTCATTTTGTGTGTCCATAAACTTTCTGCTTCAATTGTGTGATAGTAAGATTTGTGATCTGCCACGTGTAGGGAAGAGAGGAAGTAGTTTTTAATGGCAGACACTTTTTTGTGAACAGGTCAGTTAACTGGCTTTCCTTAGCAGTATTAGAGAAGGTGTACACATTTGATCCCTAAGAAGTCTGATTCTTGGGATTTTATTTTTTGTTCATGAGGTCTTACCAGATTTATATCCAGAAAAAAACTTAAACAGCTGCTGTAGTCTCATTGCAATTGTTGATCTCTAAGGTACACCACTTGCACCACTGTTAAAATGTCATATACAGAATTGAAGAATTTTTTTGTCTTTTTGAAATAAATGTTAAAAGATTGAAGGTTAAAAACAGTCGGTAGCTTAAATTATTCCTTTGTGTTTTAATTACCTTCATTTCCCTAAACTTTAATGAGACTGTTCTGTGTCGTTTATCTTTCTTCCTCTTTTATCTTTCTTCCTAACTTGGAAACTGGCAGGCAGCTTTTCAGCCATAGCCATGGAAGCTCTCACTTTTTAAAAGTTTGTTAGTTAGATCCTCCATAATACACATACTTTCTACAGTGAAGAAAAAATTAGCCTTGGCTTACAGGTTTTGGATATTTTAGGAAATAATATCCTCCAGAAGAATAAACAAAACCTGTAAGTGTATGTATGTTTCCTCTGTGAGAATTCTTTTTTCCCTTCATAGAAACAGCTGTGTGACCAAAATATCACAGGTTTTTATTCTATTTCCTGACTTTACCTTATGCTAAAATATGCCAACATTTCATATTCCCGAAAGAAAAGTGATACTTTCTTGAGTCTCAGCTCTGTGCATAACTGCACTGAATTTGTCTGATGCAGTAAAAGCTGTTTTTGTAGAACAGAAAATCTCCATTTTTCTCACCCTTAATGCAAAAGGAAAGCAATGAGAAATTATTTATAAAAACAAATTCAGCAGAAAAATTCAGCACAAATTGGATAGGAGCAAGGAAGTTCATTACAGTTCATATACTGTAAGACATCCTACATTTTAAATGTTTGTCCTCTATCAAAATGCAATAGAGTTCAAATTTTAATAGTGTTTGTAATGTTTTCCACTTGATGCATCTTTGCCTTTCTTCTGGTTCCCATTAGTTCACTTTGAGCAATTCAGATCATTCTGCGAACAAGCTAATTCTTTCTTGTGAGAATTAAGTTATACAGTATTGTTTCTTTGGTATTTGAATGTCCATCTGAAATACTTGAGTGCTGAGTACCATGTATGATATTTTTCATAAGAATTGCCAAATTGCACATTCTTATTCCTTAAGAATATTTTGAGTCAAAATACTAGATATTTATAAATTGGCACTCTGAATATTCAGTAGATGACATGTTTGCTGTGAAATTAATTAGCTTTAATAGAGTGAGTCATGCAAATGAAAACACCATCCATGTACTAGTTAAATATTAGAGTAAATGAAGGACAGTGGTGGTATTTTGTAATAAATATAACAGATTAACACTCTTTCCTCACTTTCCTGTAGCCTTTTCCATGTGCTTATCCTGAACCTAGCCATTGTAGGAGCTGGAGTAGCAATGGCAAGATTTTATCCAAACATAGGAGGTATCATAAGGTGAGTGTTGTTTGCAGTGAGCTTCCCTGTGGTGTTACTACATTTGTGTCTTGATGTTGAAAAAGATCGCTAGTAATTGTACCTTTATATTTTGTGAAGCTTATGCCTTCTTAAGTTGTAAATAATGATTTGGTGTGTAAACAATCAGCTGGCAAAGTTCTGACATCTGTTATTCTGCCTCTGTGTCTGGGGTGGTTGAGTTTTACTGGAGGTGTACTTTAGGACCTTGTAACTCTATTCAAAAAAGAGTATGGTGCCAGAAGAAAAGTTGCTGTGTTATTGTGTTCTTCTCTCAAGTTTCTGTTTTGTATTAAGACCATTGGAACTTGGATTGAAGGTCCATAATAAAAATCTAAGAAAGCAAGTGGCATCAGCGTGCCTGTAAATGATATCTTAAATTTACTATGTTGATGAAAAGGTAGGATTTCTATAATTAGAAAATATTAGAGGAAATAATAAGGGCTTTTACTTTACTATGTTTGACGTCAGCGCATTTATATGCATTGTCATTTATTCTTGGTTTGCATCTTTCCTAAAGCAACCAGGAGAGGGAGGTGTTTAAAAATACCGAAATCTGCAATTATAAAACCAGAATGACAGGTTTGGGTCTGACCAAAGTAGCAAAATAACTTACTTTTGCTCAGTGGCTGATCTTGGATGGTTTTTCCCATTTCCTCTTTGTCTTCTGTCTCTCCTTGTAGTACATTTTTTTGTATTCCAGTAATAGAGATGGTCAAGTAAATTGTCATCATAGACTCTTAGAATGCTAGAATAGACCTTAAGGTTGAAAGAGACCTTGAAACTCATCTAGTTCCAACCTCCTGCCATGGGCAAGGGACACCTGCTGCTAGGCCAGGTTGCTCAGAGTCCCGTCCTACCCAGCCTTGAACATTTCCAGGGACATGACATCCGCAGCTTTCCTAGGCAACCTATTCCAATGTCTCAGCACCCTGTCAGGAGAGAATTTCTTCCAAATGCCTAATTTGGCTAAACACTGGGAAATACGTATCTCTGTTTGCAGACTGGTGCTTATCTAATTTGTCTATATTGTGTATAGTAACCAAACACGTTGAACAGTGGATTTCCAGCGGATAAATTGTCTTTATACAGTCTAACATGCATGCTTGCTAGTTAGACTGATCATTCCTTGGAAAGGAATGTTCAAATATATGAAACAAAATATGTTGTTACTTAATAATATTTGACTGCTTGGTCGGTGAAAATAATGAGAACATTTTTGTAAGCAAGGGATGGGTTAGAAAAAGAGCAGTTAAATGTTTCCCTTGCTGTGGTTGATCATGTCACCAGAAGGGCATGTTGTTCCTTTTAGGTCTGAAGAATGATTTGCTAGAAGCTCATTAAATAAATTAAAATAAGAATTGCAGATTCAGGAACATTTCTATATTTAAATGCTTTAATATGTGTTCTCAGATGGCTGGGCTGCAAGGAGGTTTGCAGTTCTGACAATAAAGGATGTGTAACAGAGGATGCAGGATGTCCAGTCTCTTTCTGTTGCATGCTGACAAATTTCCCCAAAGAAAGTAGAAACATCAAGTCTTAAGTGAGGGATTTAGTCCCCAACAGAATCACAGGGTGTGACTGAAAGGACAGAGCCATGTCAGAGTACAGGTACAAGCAAGCAGGGGGCTGGACAACACAGAGGATGGTAATTAAGTGCTAGTGAAGGAGGTAGGAGTCAGTAAGAAGAGAAATTGATGTTTAGCGATTGCAGATAGTCAGTATTCATCCAGATTGTTCATTGGCTTGGCGGGGGGAAATGACAACAGGCAAAGTATTCATTCTTTTTTTTCTTTTTTTCGTCCCCTCTTCCCTCTCTTTCCTCAGATACTCTGGAGCAACATGTGGTCTGGCTTTTGTGTTCGTGTATCCATCACTCATCTACATGATCTCCCTGCACCGTGCTGGGCAGCTGACGTGGCCTGCACTGATTATTCACATCTTTATAATCCTCCTTGGACTGGCTAATCTGATTGCACAATTCCTATTGTGAAAACTCCCCTTTCTCCCGTGGTTGTCACAATTGGTACTGCGATATTTGGCAACAGCCTTGAGCAACACTGTGAGGCATGAGGACTCCTCAGTGTGGGGATCTTGGGAAAAGCTTCACCTTTGAAACAAATTCAAGACACATCATTCAAGTGCTTTACAGGAAACATGTCTTGCTTCACTGAAATCACATGAGAAGTGAGAAGTGAAATGGTTCGCATTTGAGTGATACAGTTCTCCTGGTTCTGTTGAAGGTGAATAAAAAATTAATGACACTCAAATATTTTAATATTTTACAGCACATTTCTCCAAACACAAAGCTTCTAGCCTCAAGCTGTGGAAGTCTTTCCTGCAAATGAACTGTCCTTACCTTGATTAGCAGACATGCTTTCTCAGTATTGTTCACTGACTCTTTGAAATGCTCTTTTGTTGCAGTTATTTTCCTGATTTGTTTGGAAAATGAAGAATTTATTGTCTTTCTTCTTTTTTTTTTTAGGTTAATTTATAGTCACTTGGGTCAAAATGCGCTCTTAATTTTGAATACGCTATTAAATTGTTTTGGCAATATTTTTCCTCTAG
This sequence comes from Setophaga petechia, assembly GCA_024362935.1. Classification (NCBI taxonomy): domain Eukaryota; kingdom Metazoa; phylum Chordata; class Aves; order Passeriformes; family Parulidae; genus Setophaga; species Setophaga petechia. Next base: position 4,729,156 of record JANCRA010000004.1, on the reverse strand, counting down.
GAAATTCCAACAACGAGAAACAATAAACTCATGTTTCAGTGTTTTATTCAGAACCAAAATGTACACAACTTATTTGTGATCTTACAATACAAAAAAGCCAGGAGGATAAAAAAAATTATAAGAAGACAATTAAAATCAGTAATTCCAGGCTTGACCTCAGTTCAACTCTGTTACTGGGCTGTTATGTGCTGTGCAGTTGTCTTGTCAGGAGTTGCATGTGGTTTTTATGGATGCATGGTGTACACAGCATTTGTTCATCATAGACCTGCCCTTGCAGGGTCTTCCTCTGGTGGTCTCTCACTTCCCCACTACTACTAGATATTTTGGATGTGAGCAGAGAGACAAAGCCAGCAGTCTTCAGAATCATGGATGAAGTGAAAGAATTTAAGTTTTAAATAATTTTTAATAGAAGCTGGAAGAATCTGGGAAGATTTTGTTGTGGAGTTGTTTGGGTTTTTTTAATTCTTGTTTACAAATTAAGAGGGTGTACACATAGACACCTTCCTTCATCTACCTGCTGTAAATCAATGTTTTAATCCAAAACATGCTTTAATTAAGTTGCCAGACACTACTGGAATGTAATTTTTGTGGTTGGAGAGAGAGAGTAGAAACTCCTCTTTGTGCAGATTTTCAGTGCATTAAAATAATCAACAAATGTAGAATAATTGAAAGAGAACTCTGAGCAATACTAAATTCCAAAGTAAGTAAAAGAAGAAAAAAGTTGGAGTGGTGCAATATTTTTGAAATAGGAGTTGGGAAGGATAATTACATTACAGTGTAAGAGTTCATATTTTCATCAGAAAGACAGTGAAAAACATAATGTAGGTTATTACCATGCTTCTCTGGAAATTTATGTGATTTTTTTAGTGATAATGTAAATCTATTTGTTTTATTTGGGCTCCTCAAACTGTGTAAAGGATACTCACTTTCCTAAATATTGATTTGTATGAAATATCCTAAATATGGATTTGTATGAAATACGAGATTATATGGGTTTGGAATACTATCTGCAGAATAGAGTGTTTATTTCTGGTTGTTCTTTTCTTGTGAATCTTTCTGTACATTTAAATCAGAATTGGAGAATACATCCATCATCTGTTCTGTTTTAGAGAGAGCTATCTGCCCCATCCTGGTCATTTTCATTTTGTCCTGTGTAGACTCTTACAAGAGAAGTTCTTCAAAACCAAAAGGAAAGGACAAAAGATACAGATTTCATATTATTGTTGGCTTATTCACGTTAGGCTCTTGTGCTTATTTATTATAGGTTCAGTGCTTAATTTAGTACAAGCCCTGATGAGTGCAGGTAATTCAATTTTATTATAGCCTTCCATGTTCCATTTGAATATGAATCCTTTATTTATATCCTTGTCATTGAAGCTGATAGTAAAATACCCATTGATTTTAGCAGAATTAAATTCTGTTAGGATCTAGTAGTCAACAGAAATTCCTAAGAAAGACAGAATTCTTGGTGAAGTGTCCTCATTGCATCTTGTATCTATCTCTTTTTTTCAGTTATGCAATGTACAATGACTGAGTTAAAATGTAGAAGGAAATTATTCAGAACATTTATAGAAGACACTTTGAGCTCTGTGTTACAGAGATAGATTTTTGCTGCACTGTTTATTTATACAAGCTTGTAAAAACCTTTGATTTGAATTACAAACTGGTAGAGCATTAGAGTGATAGCAAATATTTCATTACACTGTCATCTCCTTAAGCACACTTTCTTATAAGAAAGTATTTTTTAATGTTACTACATGCAGTTGAGATTTTCACAAGCATGAGAGGAAAGTCAGGAGTGTGTAAGTAGATTGGCATTTTCAGGGATTCTCTTCTTTGTCAGCATCCTGAGTTAAATAATATCTTAACATTTAATGGAAACATAAATGCCCTAAAACACCAGAGGTCGATTGCAGTGTCTTTTTTTGTGCAAGTACAAAATGTAGTTGTTTACAAACACACGCTTCATCTGCAGTGATGGCCAGCTAATTTCACTTCCTTAGATTCTGTGTTCCAGGATATCATCATGTAGTTTAGCAATGCAAAGAATGTAATACATTGACCCAGTCGTGTATTGTGAGATGTCATTTATTACCTTCTCACAGAAGAAAAATAATTTCTGCTGGAAATACTGAATTATGGCTTTGCACTTGAACTTTGCTGAAGTAAGCTGTGAGGTGAAGCACTTCTGGCTCTGGGCATTGACAAAGCATCTACGGTTTTCTACCTAACAGTGCCAGGCTCCTTTTTGGCACCATCCCTAACTCGGCGTACTCTGACAATCCAGCCCTCCATTTTATGTGATAACTCAGTGATGCAAACTGAAATTTTTGTTGCATGAGGTTGGAGCAGCTGCAGTCAGTCCTCTGTGCTGATACTATCATGCTAAAATCCAGATCTCAGGATACATAAGGCATTAACCCAGCACGACCTTCAAACATTGCCAAAGCATAAGTAGCCAGGGGAATTCCCAGGAAGCTCCAAGAGCAGTTGTGGACATGCCTGTGTGGTGAATTTGTGGACACGTCTGTAGGTTATTACACACTTGGAGCACTGATGCCAAGGGATTAGTTCTTCAGTGGGAGTGTTGTGATGAACAGAATTCTTTTCTAAAGACAAGGACAGATGCTTTGGCTTATTAGTCTGTCTTCTCTTAGGACATGAGAAAGAACTACCTTCCCTGTATGCTTGTACTAATCTCATTGCCTGTTCTGTAATGGCCTAGCATCATTTTGTAAAGTTATTGTGGCCCAGATTCTTCCTTCCAGCTTCTAGTGGTCTTCATAATTTCTCCTATGTTTACTGGCTCTCAGTTTTTCCTTTGTTCTTCCAGTCTCTCACAGCTGCATCTGTTCCTACAAATAATTTTTTCCTTTTCTGTCTGGATTGGCAATGTAATGCTAATGTCTTAAATCATGTAGCTCAAAAGACCTAGACAGCAAATATGAGCATTTGGGATTCAAACATTGTGTCATGTAAACAGAGGGTCTCAGGAAGGATATTTTATGTAACATTGCCTGTTTTCTTAGAGGTTCAGCCTTTCTAATGCCTTGTGCAAAAATACATTAAGATAATGGCATTTGGTTGCAGCACTGAACCAAATCAATCGTGTTGATAGCTTGCCTGCCCAACCTTCAGGCTGCTCCCTTTTCCACCAGGCTTCTGCACAAGGATTGTCTTCTTTGAGATGCTCATGGAATCTTTTTTTCCATAGGGAGTCAGCTTGAGAGTCTGAAGGTTGCCAGAGCAGTTGGTTCCCCATTTCTGCTCTAACCTGGCATCTCCCAGCTTTGAGCGCAGGACTCTGGGCAAGTGTTAATGAGCCTGCAAGGATATGTAGTCAGCCCTAAGGCTGATTAAACACTTTTGTAGAGTTTACCAATCAAAGTTTATATCCATCCATCCATGGATGTCTGGAAAGCAGAGAGGCAGCAGCAGTATAACTGAGTTACATCACAGCCAGAGCTGTGATGGGAAGGAGGAGAAACTTCCTGGAATACTGAGACAGTCAAAGCTAGGATGTACAGTCCGCACTATGGGAAGTCCTAGAGACTCCTGTGTCCAGGAGCCAGACTGATGCTGGAGTCTCCAGGTTATGCAGTAAAATGGTAGTGAGGGAGGTGAGAGAGATGGTAGCTCTGGAAAGCGTGTTTGTGCCTTACAGGATGCTGTGCTTCAGAGGAAAACTGCGCTAAACATCTGTCACCTCTATAACAGATATAAAGATACCTACCTGAGGAAAAATTAATAATGGGAGAAGGATTAGTGCTTGGCAGTAGCTGGTACTGCTACCAACAAGATAGTGTCTCTCTTTCCTTCAGCTGGAAGCAAAAAATAATCCCTGTGGGCATGTCACAAAATCTGGGAGCCATCTTAAGTAAAAAAAATGCTATTTTAGTAGATTTTTCAATAAATTCTTAATAGGAAGTAAAATACTAGCGATAGACAAAAGCACTGACGTGTTTGGTTTGGCCCGTTGTACTGTGCTTAATGGGAGAGTACAGTGTAAGCTTTTTCCTCTGAGTTGATGTTCTATGAGATTGGAACCATGATCAGTGTATTCAGTTCCTTTGCACTTAAAAACGCTGTTAAACTGCTCTTGGAAAGGAGCAGGACTCAGCTTGCCAGGTCATTGCTACCTCTGCCTGCTGTAATTTCAGAGGTGGAACCAATGCCACATAACAGTTGCTCTGTGGTTTGTATTTCCAAACACCAGATGATCCAAGAGGGGAGGAAGGGTCTCTCTTTTTCTTCAAATTTACCTAATTACAGCTTTTCTTATATACCTCCTTTTTGTAATCCTGAAATAGATTAAACAGTCCAGATGAAAAATGCAGGGTTTTTTTTGGTCACATCTAAGTATGCTTGTACTGCAGCTTGGCTAAAGCTCATTGAATTATTTCCAATAGCCCAAAAACTGTTTAAAAACTGCTGTCCATGTGTTTCCTTTCATAATTGTTTGAATGGCCTTTTTTCAATTCTGTGAACATTGTTAACTTCTGACATTTCATTAAACTGTTAGAGGAAGTTGAGATTAGTCAGGTCGTTTCAAATCAACACAGCAAAGTCATTCAGCTGCAATAGGAGGGGAGGGGAAATGCCTACATATTTAAGTACCAGGCTAGATACCAAATGCCATACCAAAGAGGGACATTGCCCCACTGCCCATCTGGCTTCTTCTCTTAGAGCAAAAGAAGATTGATTTACCACAGGGGATTCAAATTACAGGCCTGTCATGGGAAGAGAGGAAAGGCTGTTAGCTAGTTTTTTATTTCTCTCTTCAATGAATACTTTTTTTTCTTTTTTTTTCTTCTTTTTTTTTTTCTTTTTTTTTAATAATAAGAGCCCAGGTTAGCCTAAGTAAACTCTTGTACATCCCTTCACCTTCCAGCATAAGAGTTGAAGGGATCTGGCTGGTACAGAGTGGCAGAGACAATGAAGATGATTTCCAGGAACACTTTGTGCTGGCTTTGTGTGTTTGGAATTGGAAGAGCCCAAGATTGCTCTGCACTTCTTCTACAGAGGTGTAACACTCTTCACTAAGGGAAGGCTGAATCTCACCTACCCTGTCTGCCATCCTTGGGCCCGAGGGGGAGGATTTGCATGACTAAAGTCCTCTGTTATGGAAATATAGCTGCTATTTAGGGTACAGCCAGATTCACAACAATAGACAAAAGATCATATCCTGCCTCTGTGAAACTTGCCATGAGCAGATTACTCTTGACTGGTGTTCCTAAGACTAGATTTATTAAGCCTTTGAAATAATTCCAGAGTTTATGTGCCACTAGCTCCCTGTTTTTACAGGGTTGGCTCAGGTTCAAGTGTCATCTTGTCTGTCCTCTTGATACACTGTATACCAAAAGAGTGCAAAGGTAGGGGTAAACTCTACAGCCAAACTCCTGTTAATTATGATTTCTTCTCTGAATAACTAGTTGTGGTATCAAAGATGTAACAAAATTTGCTATTAATGCAGTAGCAGGAGGGTGTTGCATTTTTTTAAACTAACTCGTCTGTCCTAAAACAACCTTGGTCTATAAAAACACGGAAAACATGAGTTGAAACTGCATGAACTGTTCCTGCTTCTACTCTGACGAAGTAGGAGAAAATAAGTTTAGTTAAAGAATAACAGAGGGGACAGTTTTTGCTCTCTGAGTGCACGTGTTTATACAACTTTCTGTAGGCAGCCAGCTACTCCATGGTAGCCATTGCAGTAAGTGATAGGCTTCAGCTTCTCCAGAAATAAGCTCTTACCTGAAGATGCACGTTTTTCCATTCCTTCTCTGTCTGCTTTCATAGATAACTCATGCCCTAGTGAACCCCTTGTAGGCGGGTTTATTCACCCGATTTGCACCATGGTAATAAATTGCCATTTAGTGGCATCAAAGGAGAATCTGAGTGACCACAATCGTCCACACCTTCCCTGAGAGCTCGGGAGACTATCCCATTTCGTTCCACAATCCCAATCTGCACTGGAATGTCTATCCTTACCTCTGAGGACAAACTGCAAGTAAATTTCAACCACAGAATAAGCTTGTGAAAAACCTGGCTTCTATGGTTTTATTGTGAGGGCACCACATCGTTTTCTTTAACACATGATTGAGTCTTTTACCTTCATCCCGTGTGTTTATACAGGGAAAATCAGGCCATTGGACAGCAGAATGTTTAAACATTGCTTATGCTTCCCTGTGCACCATGACTAAAACAGGTCTCATAAAAATTAATTTGATAAAATTATGTTCTCTGTTGAATCAGGGACAGAAACACACCAACCTCACTTTATCCAGTATGTGAAGTGACTGGAAGAGAATCACATGGTAAGATCCATCTGAAAGACAGCTACAAAAAGAGAAGTTTTAGAAGTCATAAAAATGCACATAAATACTTTTCTGGCAAGGGCAATCTAGACCTCTGGCTTACTTGGGATGCTTGCCATCAATAGGAATCTTTCCCTTTGCTTTCAGTGGGCACTGGTTCAGCCCTTGGAGAAGTCGCTTTTGAAAAGATTTTGGCAGTTAAGGGAAGATTCCATGAGAAACAGCAGGACTCCGCTTTCCATGCAAGGATCTGGGTATACTTCAGCAGCTGTTATTCAGATGCAGCTGGACCTGCATAACAGTTTGCATGCTGTATTGTTGAGTGTGAAATAATAAATTTACTTTTTTTAAAACTCACTGAAATGGTGAGCTCCAAAGTAAAACATGGAACATACGTGGGTAAGGGGGAAGTGCCTTTTTTTCTTTTTCTTTTTTTTTATCTTTTTCATTTTATTTTTATTTTTCTTTTTTTGGGGAGGTGGAGGTGAGGAGTATGGGTGCTGTTTAGTTTGGTTTTGTTTTTTTTTTTCATGCAGTGATAACTCATACAGGAATACACCTCTGAAGTACCCTCAGCAGGCTATGTCATTCTAGGGTGGATCTTGGTTTGTTGTTGTGATTCCTTGGGCAAAAAATTAGTCAGACTCTGAGATTTGTGTGTCATTGCACTGTGGGCCCCTATGTACTTGTTCTTTGCATGCTAGTTATTTGTCAGTAGCATTTCTCTGTGGAGTATTTTATAGCACTTGAACCACATGGAAAGTATGCACCAAGCTTAACTGCTAAATTTGGTGAATAATCTGTTGTGTGTAGATGTTGTCATGTATTTCTGGGGAAGAAAAACCCACTAAGGGCACTGTCCTCTTCAAAAACACTTGTAAGAAATGGTCCCAGAGCTTTAAAAGATCTTCCCTCTTCTAGGTGCTGTGTGAATTTCCATGCAATTCGCTACCTTCATTACTGACTAGAGCCACAAACCTCAAGCCAACAGACTGCTGGAGAGAAGCTGTGAATTTTTTGACAACCTTTATTTTAAATATTTAGCCAAAGTATTTATGAAGTCTTGGAAGACTCAGGACTCCATTCTCTGTTGTTTCCTTCTCCATCAGCCCCATCACTTGTTCATTATATCACACTGCATTTTAGACTTACTAGTCCACTTTTGCTTACCCTCACTGCCAGCTGTCCCTTGTTCTGGCAGTGCTGATGACAGCTCTTCAGCAGGTGAATGGACAGTTGTGTAGCCCATCAGGGCTCTCAGAGGAGCCACTGTCCTTCACACTCAAGCAGAAATAGTGAGTCTCTTTTAGGAGTCTAAAAACATTCTGGTGCTGACTGTTTTGGAGGAGGCACCACTGACACACAATATGCACAGTAACAAGCACCAACCCACTGTTGCTTGAACCCCTGAGGTACTCTTTGGTCATGAAGTGTGCTGGGCTGTGGTCAGTGGCTTCCTGTGGTCTCCTTGATATCAGTTCCACCAAGAGGATGAGTCTGTGGTGGCAGTCAGCTTGGCAGCCTGGCTCCCAGGAACAGTGAAACGTCCTGGTTCTTGCTCTAGGGATATTGAGCTCAGGTTGTGTCCTGGCCTGAGCAAATGCCAGAGGGGCATTTCCCACTGCCAGTAGAGGGGTGGGAGCATTGTGGGTGGATTGAGCTGGACATGACACAGGTACAGCCATGACTGCTCCAGGTTGTATCCAGCTTCCAGACACTCACACCTGAGGGGAGTGCCTTCCAGCTGCCAAACAGAAAATCTCCACTAAAATTGATGTAACTCTGTGGACTACTTTGCTGTTCCTACTTTGGAGACTTCCAAAGGAGCTAAAATGCCTTACTGAGCTCACAGAAATAATAGAAAATGAATAGAAAGAGAGCGCGCTAGCAAAAGCTACATCAGGATAAGGGCAGTTCCACCCAAAAGCCTAGAGGTGCGAAGACAGAAAAACATTGTATCAGTGTTTCCATCTTCACAAGAACATTAGTAAAATACTCCAAATTTCAGCAAGCTCTTGTCAGCCAGATGTTCAAAAGCAGTCAGCCAGTCACTACATACTCCTCTGGAGTGAGGTTAGAACTGTAAACATGTAAGTGAATGACCTCAGCAGAAGAGCTGAATTTTTAAAAAAACCTGCAAGTGGGCTAGTCAAACATGCAAATACATCACACACTCATGTAGCTGGTGCAAAAGCCTACCCACTCTGTTAATGGCTCCACTTTAGACTATTAACCTTACGGGACAAATGGAGAATCCTGTACCTAGAATCCTGTAGGGAATGTGGTATGAAATGTCATTCTCCTTAATAAATTATTTCTACAGCTTTAAAGGTTTGGATCCTCCACAATATGTATTTTTATTTGCTAATATTAAATTAATCCCTCTTGGAGGAGATGGGTTCTGTGGGCTGGAAGTCCTTACAACCTTTAAGGCCAACATAGCACTAAATAAACCAAAACAATTTGAACTTTTTAGACTTTTTATGCTATGAAACAGTTATTATAGAAAAGGCATTTAAGAGTGGGGGTTTTTTGCCTTCAAGAATTTTGGAGTAGTCCTTAATTTTCAGTTTCAAGATGACCAAATAGTTCCAGGAATTTCTGAGCTCCTTGCCAGTTTATTATTAGTGCAACTGGCTACAAACCAGCCGACTGATGTCAGTCTCATAATAAAGAATGACAAAGCCGGACAAGGGTCCCATGAGAAACCAGAGAAGGAGGATCAAACATGATTGTAAACCTGTGCAAAAGGCTACAAGACCTCTGGCAACAGTCTTACCACTTTTTATAGCACTCTTTATTCTACAGCTTTTATTTCTTTTTCTTTCAAAGATATTTGCACGTTGCATTATTCTCTGTTTGGTTATTTGTCTGTTTGGGTTTTTTTAGTGTCATGTAATAGAGTACACAGCTATTCTTATGTAATGTGAGTGCATAACTATGTAATATGACTCATGAATATATCCCAGAAGGTAGAGTATCCCTAATTATTTGCTGTGTTGTCAGCTGTGATCTCAGGTTTGTGTCTTGCAGTTGTTTAAATTAATTGTAATTGTGAAGAAAAGTAATCTTTTCCAAGGCTGTAACAGCAATTTTTCCAGTTATTGTGTGCATCAGAGTATAGCTGCACACACCCAGAGATCTTCAGACATCCATAAACCTTATGGATCCTGTTTCTGCAGAAACAGAAAACAAGCACTGGTATAAAAGCCCCCCATGTCCTTTCTTCATCTTTCAGTATCTCTATTTGCAATTTAGTGTGTTTGATTCATACTAGGTTTTTAAGGGTGGTGTTATAGAAAGATCATTGAAAAAGAAAAAAATGGACAGTTGTAAGAAGTTTTCTGGATCATCCAAGACAGAACTAAACCAGATTGTCATCTGGTTGTCTTGGACTTGTTAGCTCTAGATTTAAAAAGACAACAGATTTAGGTTCGTGTTCAGCACTCTGCCTGATTTTTACTGCCCTGCTATTCAGGATAGTTTAATGGAGGGAGAGTAGTATCTCCAAGGGTAAGACCTGTGGAAACCATCATTGCCAAAAAATGAATTCTGACCTAGCCAGTAAGAATGCTGTAGAAAAGGAAATGCTGTATGAAATGCTGCAGGGAGTTACCTTAGTCAGAGCTGCAAGGACATGGCATGTGACTCTTCACTCCTTATAGCCATGAAAAGTTGTTTTCCATATTTACATCTGAAGTCCATTCAGGGATCAAATCCTATTTATTGGAGTTGTCCTTGGTGTCCAGTACAACATACCCTGCAGATCAGTACATCTCTAAAAAAGACATCCAGACTTTCACATGCAAGGAGAAAAAAAAAAAAAGGAAAAGAAAAGGAGGGGGGGAGGGGGATGGGGGCGGCAGGGGAAGCACTTTGAAGAAAATTTGGGTCTCAGCAACTGCTTTTATCTCATTTCCATTGACTGAACTGTATCTTTACTGTCATCTCTGCTACTCCTCTGGTGATAAAAAGTTCCCAGCCTTCAGGCAATATGAATATGTAAAGCATTCCACCAGATTCAAATACCATCTTTCTTAAATGCAAATCTACAAAGGTGGTTTTCAAGCATACAATAGGCAACACCTAACCTTGAAAAATTCACTCTTTTTCAGGAGACAGGTAATGTGCTCTGGGAGAAATTCAAACTTGACTCAAGCCAGACTATCAATTCAAATAAATTGCTCTTAGGATAGAATTCTTTATTTCCAGATTTCTGCATGGTATGAAACACTGGCATTTACGGAGGGCAAAAGTTTTACTAGGAAAGCACAAAAAGCCTCATGATATCATTTGTTCAAGGGGTCCATCAGTACATTAAAAGGAAAGAAAAACAAAACACAGCTTTTGCTTTGCATTTTTTTTATGGCATCTAAAGATTAGAGAAGACCCCTGTTACAGTATTCAGGGTTCTTACTTTTTGCATTTTCAAAATTGTTAATTGTTCATTATTATTGCCCTTTCTTCTAGTCCATTTACAAGCTGCAGTAAACGCCTACATAGGTCAAGATTTCTCAAAGGCTGAAAGGCCTCTCTTCAGCAGAAAGAATTCACAGAATTCACAGAAAGGCCTAGAATAGAAAAAAGAGAACAAAGAGAAATCATCATGGAGCAGGATTACTCTAGGCTTTATGGAGTAGACATCACTGGCATCACTGAATCCCTTCATATCAATATGGTTAAGGCCAGAACTTATAATTCTCTCCTCTTAAACTTTCCTTCTCACCTCTCCACAGGGTTTCCTGTGCTTAGTAAGAGTTTGTCAAATACACAATTCAAGAAGGGTCCATGGGAAAGGACATGTAGCATTAAGACACAATATCATTGCATTAGGTACTGAAACAAAGAAAAACTATATGATGTAATGTTCCCTTCCTACCTCCCATTCACCTTCCCTAACTTCTTCCCAAATAAGTGTTAATCCAACTGAAAATTGTTGTAACCAGATGGAAGGGCACAGAAATGTAGAAGGTAGGTGTCCATCTTTGTACACAGTCACCGTGTCAGAGATTTATGAGACTCTGCCATCTGTAAAAGGATCCTGAGGACTACAAGGAACTGGGACATTTGTTTCACATCTGTTGGCAAAGACAGAAGCACCAGCTGCACAGTGGTCTCCTAACTCTGAATCGGGGCAGTGGTTCTATACAGACTCAGAGGGAAGTGTGCCAGCAGCACCACTGAACGTGCATTACATGTAATACAGCAGGAAATTTGGACAGCAGCTTGTTATAACACTGTTTTGGAAGTGCATGAGTCACTGTGTATCTGGAATGTGAACCTTTCTCAGCATGTTTTTGTGCTAGATATCCTGTCGTGTCATTTGAGAAAGCCTGAAGGGCTGAAGCTGAGTTAGTTTATCCAGGATCTTCATATTGGGATGCTGTAACCCATTTTGGTCACCTTTCCTCCTGTTTACAAAAAAACAGAATGCAATCCAGTATTTTCTTTCCCTGTGAAACATTATTTAAAACACTTTTGTAATTTGCACTAATTTCCTTCTAAATTAGAGCTGGCCAGTGAGCCTTTCACCTCTGCTCTTGCACTGACTGACTTCTCTGATGCCTTCAGATGAAGCTCCCCCACTTCTCACTCCACACCACCGTGTGTACAGTACTCTTCACTGTTCTGTTTCAAGATGTTTCTTGCAAGACCAGACAGCAATGCTGATAAAATCACATATGAGCTCTGCATGCACTAAGCATGCCAGGAGATGCCTCTGCATTTCCTTTGCTTCCTTTCTTTTCTCCCACTGACAGTTGTTTCTATCTCCAGAACTGCAAATCTGTCTCTGGAGCTTTAGGATTCAGTCACGACTCTGAACTACACTGATGGCAGAAGGTTCCTCTCTCTAACCAATGCCACAATCTTGGCAACACCTCACAGTTTTTTCTTACATTAAAATCTAGCACCAAACTGAATTATCCTTCTCTTATCAACTTTTTAAAATATGTTTATTTAATCTGATAAATACAGATATGCACATATGCACACAGTCTTTCTCTCTTTCTCCACCTGCTCTCCTTACCTTCCTCCCCAGCCCCCATTTAAATACAGTGTATTCCAAATTATAAAAATGCAATAAAAATCAATGTGGTTGTCCTCAGACCAGACTGCAGACAAATGGGAAGATTCCCATCTTGCAAACAATTACATGTGTTGTATTGGATTGAACTTTTGAGCAGGAAACAAGTCTCGGCAAAGATGAGTAACGCTTAGGAAGGCTGTCAGATAAACACTGACAGGTCTGTGATGGTATCAGTGCTGAGTCTTATTCACAAAGTCTTCAGTGCCTAACAGACCTTTTAGACATCAGCACTTTGGTGTATTCACCATATCTGGGATCCAGCCCTCCCGTGTCTGCAGTCATCCCTGGGGTCATGAGAGTGCTCAGAGCCTGCCTCACAGGTGAGAACAAGGGAGATGCACAACACTGGGCTTCTGCAGCCTTTGTGTTTTAGTGATGTGGTTGAGCAGCAATAGCCAGAGCTGTCCCTTGCTTAACTGTCCTTGAATCACAGCCAGGAAGCAGACAGGTCCTGCCCAAGTCCAGCAGTCCAGCAGTAAAAGGACTCAAATGGGAGATGGGGGATTTGGGAGAGTGAGTTCCTCCTTCTTTTCCATAATACATGTGTAGCAGATTTACAGTAAAGAGATAATCTATCAGAGGTCTTCCTAATCACCAGCCTTACAGAACCAATTCTGTCAGTTGTCTTTACATGTGACAAAGTCAAAGACATACCAAAGTGATGACTGATTTCTAACCAGGACTGAGGTTTTTTTGTTTTGCCTTTTTTCTTTTTAAATTTTAGAAAACTAGTTAATACTTTTCAAACAAAGACAGTACAAATGACTTGATAGAACACAAGCCATACCATGAACATACCTGGCAAATACAATCTTAAAATTGCATTGCATGTAACTTTTTAAATGTGTAACATATTTTATAGACCTGCCTTTATATATATATATATATAGGAGGGTGCTTAAGTAGGCACCCTCCTACTTCTTCCTATAGCTTTCCCCTTACATTTCATTAAGCCGAGAAACACAGTGTAAAACAGGACACAGAATTTACATAGATTCATGGTTACAAAAATTTTTTAAGAGTACAGGTAACTGAGCAATAAAAATCATGCTCAGTCCTGGGTACTTCTGCCAGCCTGCTGTGACTGCTTCAGCATAAGTTAATTTATCACAAGCTTTGTGGACTCTTAAGCAAAACAAAGTTCAATTTCACAGTAAATGACTGCAGCACATACCCTCTGCCAGCTCCTGAGTCTGGGATGGGATGCTCCCCATTTGCCTATTTTCAACAAATTCAAGGTCTTTTTATGTGTCTCAATTGCTTTAGTCATACAAAGTATGTACAGTGTGTGTGTAGACTGATAAAAGATTATCATTTGGGAATTTAATAATTTTAATAATAATAACAACAACAACAATAATATTGTTAGAGAACTGAACAAGCTGAGTCTGTGCCCTGAATCTATACCCATGACAGTAGTATCTGTGACATTTCTGTGACATTTATCTTCATAGTACCTATCTGCAATGCTGGACCATTGTTTTCCCTGCCTGAAAGAAGGGAAAGACACATGGAGTACATTAGCTCATGCCTTGCATTCCCATTCAAGCCCAAGATCCTGAAAGCCCACACCACTTCTCTGTTGATTCACACTCTGATGCAATCCTGCGATCCAGGAAGGGAAACTCAACCATACTGCAATGCCTTTTGTGCCTGAAGATGAATCTCTCCTTCCAAGACATCACCACCACTTAAACCTGTGCCATTGCACACTCTGAGTTCTCCTTCCTCTTACATGGCTAAAAAATCATGGCCCTAGCTGGAGGATGTATGCAATTCAACCAGGGCTCTGTAGAAATCTAGAGACTGCCTTTACCTTAAAAACTACACTGTTATTCCTCACTTCTTACTAAAAAAATGCACAATGATAAGCATTATATCATCCATTTGTCTAGTACTGAGGGGGTGATAATTTGGGGATATCATCACAAAAGTTTTCTTCTTTTTTTCACAGCATCTATACATATGAAATTCTTCTGTGTGTCTGTGTTTCCTTCAGAAAGCTTTTGAAGCCTGGAAAGTTAAAATAACACTGATTGGTTTTAGCGCAGTGCACCACATATTGTTTCTATCATGCGAGAATTGCTTAACCATGGTACACTTCAGCAGCACAATTTATTACAAACCTTGGAAATCATTTCAGGAGCCCAAGGACCTCACGGACCTTAGACCAAGTTTCAGCAAACTGCTCAGATATGCGATCACTAGGCAGATGTCTGGAAACGTGTTCTTGCACATTTATCTGCTAATGCAAATGTCCCAATACAGGCATTAACACTCAGAAGCATTATGTGGATTTTAAACAATTCCTGGAAGAGTTGGGTCCCATAAAAGTTATTCTGACAGATGTAATCCTTTTCCTCACCTTTGCCAAATGCTTGCTCTGAGTACAGGAGCCAGAGCACAGAGTGAGACTCCTGCCTGCTTCCACTGCTTCTGGTGCTCCAGACACTACAATGTCCTTGCCCAGGGCTGACTTCACTCCTATGTTGTTTTTATTCTGGTTGGGAAAGAAGCAGCAATGTGGAAAGGAAAGATAAAACAGGAGATAAGAGAATATTTTTATGCTTTCTTCTGCACAGATGACTCATTTGAGACAGGTTTATTCTTCTTCTTTCTTGGGGTTAATGCCTTGGGGAGAACAGCAACAAAATGAAGGCTCTTTTTGCTGCTGTGGGAAATAATTCTTTCTCTCACCCTGTTCTGTGAGGTCTCTCAGGCAGTGGCTGTGAGGGTGCACAGCACATAACACAATTGGCTTCAATCTTACTGGGGCCTCACAGTATTAGTGTAATGAAAGTAAATACCAAGTGGTCAGGGCTTAATTATAATCTGGACATTCTGTGCTCTGGCAGTAGATTAGAGGAGACACTGACTTGTGCTTTAAGGCACCGAATCTGCTATTGGCATGAGGTTGAATCCATCTAAAGAGACAAGACAGTGAAGTGAAATCCCATGTTCCCTGCTCAGGGTATAGAATGCAAACTAAGAGGAAGTGTAAGGTTTCAGTAACTGAACACTCTGTATGTTGGAGCAGCTCCAGCTGTGGCTTTTTGTGTTCAACTCTGATGACTATTTCAAGGAATCAAATACTATTTTATAGAAGATGGAGAAGCAAAGCTTCCATTATATTAGGGTATTAGGTATTAGGAACTAAATACGCACATAGTGCTTTGAGGAAGAATTCTACATAATTAATGTTGCAATTATCTGTTGATCTATTCTCCTCCATTCTTAATTGTGTTTTGAGCAGGAACTGGCCCTGAATTATGAGAAATAATTCAGATGTACAATAAATAAATATGCTCTGCAATCTGTACTGAAGCAGGTTTCCTTTTTACTTCATTCTTCCAGTTTTAGGGTTCTTGTGACAATTTGTCCATAATTATTTCACTTTCTCAGCCCCCTCATTTATTTTTCTAGTTGCCAACACTTACGTGGCTAGGCTATTGTAACTATATTATATCAGTAAGGGAGATATGTCCAAGGTTTAATTTTATCCAATACAGTTCCAATTTCTTGAAAAACAATTAAGTGCTATAAACTTGTGAATAAATTTCTTCAGATCTAGACACCAGAAAAGAAAATCTCAATTGGAGAGGAAACAAAAGCAGTGTTGATAACTATTGTAGCGTAGCATACTGTGACTAATAGTGTTGCAAAAGGTCAGCTACAGATCAATTTCCATAGTCATTCTGGGTATTTTGGCTTGGCCTTAGCTTCAGAGTAAATTGCGGATGAGTATGACTTAGGAGTACTGTAATGGCTCAATCCACTGTGTTAGGAAATGGTAAGGGATCACTGCTGATCTGAAGACCTACATAAATGAAACACTGAAGGGCAGCAGTCAGGTGGTTCATGCTCCTAGCAGCAGCAGCAGCTCAAGCATTGGGCCAGGAGAAAAACCTAGATCTACCTCTTTTTGGGTCTCTGCTTATGTGTGCTCCCATGCTGTACTTCTAGTGGTGCTTCTACTGGTGATCCAGGTCATCCTCAAGTGCTACAGGACTGGAAGCTGCTGCCTGGCAATGGTTCCCTTGCAGTTTGGTGCCTGCTTAAAGCACAGGGTGTCAGGTCAGCAGTAGGCTGCTGCTGCAAAGCAGGGAGAAGCAGCAGGAACAGACCCCTTGTCTGCTGCAGTCTGAACAGACGGCTTTGATCTGCCAGTGGAGCACACCTGGACAGAGTTGCAGGGACACACATATTCCTCCAAGCTTATCTCCTTCTCTCTGTTGAAATGGATATATGGGTACCCAAACATGCACAGAACCAGGCACAGGAGGCTGAGTTGCCACTTTAGGTGTGTGATGGGTCAAAACTGGGTGCCTTTAATACATCAGTGGCAAATTCTTCCTGTGCAATTGGTTTGCCTGTTGAAGTTCACCTCTTAAGATGTATGGCTGCTGAAACAGTTACCTCTGTTTCGCTAACTTCTTTGACAGGAAAGCATGATCAAGAAGGGAAGAAAAGGGAAATCAGAAGCCAGAGGACACAAATTCTGCAGCCTCTAAATCACTCCTATTTGCAATAATCATAAGACCTCTTTAATGAGTTTCACTCAACATGAACTTTCTGTGAGTGCCCTTGAGAGATTCTTTCTTCCAGAGTCTCCTACTGCTTCAGAGCAATATTTGTAATTGAAACAAATAATGAAAACCAATAAAGAGCTAACAGGGAGAGCTTCTTAGCCCTAAGGCCAACTGGTAGAGCATAGCTGATGGCCACACCACTGCTTTTTCTTCCTATCAAAATAGCATGGCTGCATGCAAAATTGCCATGGGGAATGCTCCCCAGCCTGTGATAGTTAGTTCTGAACAACACAATTTCTGAGCTAACATAAAAACAGTACCATCATGCGCCAGTACCTGTTTAGTGTGAGTTGGCCCCACTTAATTAACTTGTGTAGACATAGCCTGAATTGTTTTTTCTAGAATATGCTGTATATCCTCTGAGGCTGTATGATACACACCATAAAATACAAACAAAATTATATACTTGGGGTTTAATGCATTTTTGCTCATTACATGGGCATGAATATTAAGTATGTTACTATGTTGTCTGGTGAGGTCTGCTTGATTCCTTATTTCTGTGGCTAATCTTTAGAAATAATTTATCTTTTCTACTAAAACAGATCTCTTGTGGGAATGGTGTACAACTTTGACCTAAAACTGGGGGAGCAGAACCCTTCACATATCTGAACTTGCCTGTAGGTGACAACCCCAAGACAGCCTGACAGCAGGACCTTCTGGGGAATAGATCAAGAGAGATGTGTGGGGATGAAGTACCCAAACAAGCGTCATCTGTATTTAAAATAAAAAGAATTAAAAGAGAGAAGACAGGAAAGTCCTCATACTTTGTTTATTAGAAATATAAGTGTTCTTTATTGCTCACTACTCCCTTATTAAAAACAAAGCAAACATGAGACATAGAAATAAAAGAAAGAAAACAACCAAATGGCCAGACCAAACTGAAGATGAGGTATGAGGGTAAGATATTTTGGTGGAATCTAAATTCTGTTTCCTGAAACATTCTGTGCAAGGGGTTTCAGCTGACTTAAGAGTTCAGGTATCTACTATCCCGTAGCAGAGTATGTAATTTTGTTAGAGGCAAATCCTGTGTCCTGAAAGATAAATTCAGGGAGGCTATCTTGTGAACTTTTCTCCTTGTCCTCCTTACTCCATGAGTGGTGTGTTGGCAGATAAATTCAAAACAGCCACACAAAAGTGTTGCAGAGTCTGAAACTGATGGAACATTACAAATATGTCTGAACTTTTAAACCTCTGCTATTACTAATGCATTTTGCAGTGTTACACTGTGCACACAGACTGCCTTTGAACATACGAAGAAGACTTGACTCAGTTCAAGTCCATCCAGCCAAAAACTGTGCAGCAGTGCCCGGGAGCAGATGTTATGGGGGAGTTTAAGAAACAGGCACTATGGAATGACTGTTTCCCAGCAGTTCTTTCTAAACGTGGGAAATCAGAAGAGGGATGTTTCTGAAACTGCCATGATCTGTTGACCTATCCTCTATGAATTCACCTAATGCCTCTTTGCTCCTTTGTGATTTTGTGTCTTACATCATCCAGAAGCAAAACATTACAGAATATTCTGATGTAAAAAAGTCCTGTGGTCTAACATCTTGTAGAAGTTTTCCCTAGCTCTTAGCTGATACAAAGTGCTGAATGCTTGTTACCCATTTAACCTTCTTCACATATTTCATTATTTTCTAGATCTGTACTTCATGAAGACTTTTTCTCTCTGTTTAAATGTTGAAATACCATGTTCTGGTTTTACTAAATTGAAACTGTTGTATACAAGTTCTAAAAATGCTTTTTTTTCTGCTTTACTTTGTGCTTTCTCTGCTTCTACTTACCCATTTTGATGTGGGATTTCTGGCATTCAGGAATGTGTCATAATGAGATTTGTCAGACTGCTCTCTTTCCTAATAGCATTCCGAGTGCTATGGTTGGAGTGGTGTTCTCCCTCTGAGCACTCAGAAGATGGCTTCCCAGAACTATCCACAGTGACCCTCTCATCCCTTTCCTGAGTGGTAACAGCTCATTCAGAGTTATTGACTCCCACCCCAGAACAAGCTACAGAGAAACAAGTCTGGGAAAATCCCGACATTTACTAAAGCTGTTGATCCATATGAATGTTAATTGCAGTTAAGAGTCCTGTTGGGTCAGTACTAATTAATTACCACACAAGTACCACTAGAGACTGATGATAAACTTCCTGAGAATTTAATCCTTGTACACACAAAAATTCTAAGAAGAATGGTCGAAACACTGAAGATCACAATTTGTAGAAGAAACAAAAGTAAACAAAGACATTATAAGGCTTTAACTTGGTCTTGGTGTTTGCTGCTGCTCACTGCCCTCCTAAATAAATAAAAAGATACTATTTTAAAAACAAGCAAACAAAACAACTAAATAACCATACTAAACAAGAGAATAGGTGAAAGGGGAAGATATTTTGAAAAGTCTAAATTCTAGAGAGTAATATTAAGGCTAACTTAACATGTAAATCTCATTAAGGTATATGAGAAAACATAAATTATGAGCTTCGTCTGCTGCCTTCATTTTTACTTGTGTCCAAAATTGTTCTTTAGCATTTTGTTAAGCATATGAGTTGATCTCACTGGGTCACTATAGTGGCTAAGAGCAGTGGCAGTAGTTAGCACTTTGCTGTGAGGGACAGCTACCAAGCAAAGCCTACGCAGTAAAAATGCCATGAAGCTGAGAGACACTACAGAGCTTCCACAGCATCAGGAGAAACTGAAACTTAGAGGCTCTGGTTGCACAGTTAAAAACCCCAAACCTTCAACTAATGCTGAAAATTATTTCTATTTGTGTTTATAATCAACCAACATCCATCCCCTCTGGAATACACTGCTCCAGATGCTTTCTGATCAAATAGCATCAGTTTACCATTTCTGGCACCCTAGGTTTGTTGCTACTGCAGACACCCTTTTATTTGTTAAAGGTACTGAAGTATGCAGGCTTTGGTATTTTACTCTTTCTTCAGTTTACACCAAAACACCCTTTTTTGTACGGAATAACGACATATCTGAAGATGCCAGTATTTATGCTAACACAGCCCTCGCATAAATGTAGGGTTTTGCTAATCTGAGTAGTACTTCAGGCTGTAAGTGCTTGGGTTGGCATGTTTCCATGGTTAATACCTGCCTGAATAAGAAGGCCTGGAAAAGCCTCCTGAGAGCCTAGAACTGCACACTGCTACCCAAACCCCCAAACTGTGCTCAGCTGGGGTTTTCCAACACCTAGCAAGCCAAGTGGTGAGAATAGGGTTGCAACAGGAAGGCTCACAGCCCTTGTGCAATGGAAAATTTGGAGAGGAGCCAGTGACTGATTTCCTTCCTGAATTCTGGTAGAAGGTTGCAGAGATGGCTCTTCCCTCAGGCAAGCTACATCTCAAGGGTGAAACAGAGATGTAGAAACTGCAAGACAATAAAGTGTGATTAATTTCTGCCAGTGAATGCTGTGCTGCAACCCAATTTCCAGGTGTTTTTAAGTGTAATCGCTATCTTGCTCACATTCTTCTGGGAAGAGATCCATTTCAATTAGTGCAATCTCTTGGGTCTCTAATTTACTGCATAGGGGTGTGGATCAAGGGGGGCTGTTTGCAGCTTAGCCTGAACAAGATTAGCCTGATGATTTTGGGTTGAAGAAAGCAATTATGGAAATTGTGTGTGAAATGTTTGCATTGCTTGTCCTCTGGTTTTTCTAACCATCTTGCAATTTTGGGGATATTATCTACTCCTGACTTAACACCTCATGAACAATTCCCTGCTTTGTGAGGAGCAGAGCAGATTGCACACTTTCCTTTCAGCAGCAGTTCTCATAAAGATAAGCCCAGTTCTCCTCATTGCCAGGTTGTGCTCCAATTTGTTCCATTACTTCATGCATTTTAAGACAACAGGAATTTCAACATCCATGAAACCATCCCAGCACAGTTGCACAGGAAAATACGCTTTTTAATTTACACTGCACTTAAAGAAATCAAGGGTAGTTTTAATCTCTAGAACTGTCCATTTTGACATGTAGCTGGGATGATGCTTAGGCACTGAGATAAAATCGGTATCTCCTGTACCTCCTATACTATGCACAGTTTCCTTATATATTCAATGTGGAACTACTTTATGTGCCTTTTTTGGCAGCACAGTTGAAGATACGACATATTCAGTGAGGCACTTCCACCTCAAGAATTTGTCTCTCTTGCTGATCCCTTAAACCTGTTATTCAACTATTAGGATATTGTACAAAGTGAAGCTGTTTGCAGAATGAGGGAGTGCAGTACATGAGAAATGGCTGAAAAGCTTATGTCTGGTCTTCTGGGGGAAGTGCTACTCATCCCACCTGCACTTGCCTCAAACAAAACACAAATGTACTCTGTAGCCCGAGCTGCATGTTTGTGCCCAACAGCCCTAACATTGGTGAATAAAATCATCAGGTTTGTTGTCAATGGTGCTAAAATAAAAATGTGGCTATGCAGAAAACATTTTCTTTGTGTTGGTGTCTTCTTTCAAAATAAAAGGTTTTAACATGGAAAAAGTTTGCTTTGGGTTGGGTTGGGCTGAAACTCTGCTTCCAGCTGTTTTGTAATTTTTTTTGCAATTTTCCAGCACTCTTCCAGCTTCTCTACTCAGTCCTGGTGAGGCGACATCTGGAGTAGGCTATCCAGCTCTAGGCTGTTCAGCCCAATAGAGACATGGAGCTCCTGGAACAGGTCCAGCAGAGGGCAACAAAGGTGATTAGGGAGCTGGAGCACCTCTCTCACGAGGAAGGACTGAGAGGTGAGCCTGTTCAGCCTTGAGAAGAGAGAGACAACCGCGAGGGGAACTCGTCAATGTGTATAAATACCTAAAAGGGGTGGGTTCCAAGAGGATGGAGCCAAGCCGTCCTCGGAGCTTGAACCGGGAGGTTGGACCACATGACCCACTGTGGTTCCTTCCAACCCGGAGGATTCTGTGATTCCAGAGGTGGAAACAGCTTTTTCCTTGTGTACTACTACTGCTACTACTACTAAATAATGTTAATAATAATATCTCCCCGTGTTCCCGCGGAGGACCGACACTCTCCCTCCCAGATCCCAGCCACGGCCCGTGCGCCCCCGAGGCCGGGCCGGGCCGGGCCGGGCGGGCAGGTGAGGGCAGGTCAGTGCCCGGGCGTTGCGCGGGGCCCCGCTCGGTGCGCGGGCGTTTCGCGGGGCTCCGCTCGGTGCCCGGGAGTTGCGCGGGCCCGTGGTCGGTGCCCGCGCGTTGCGCGGCTCCGCTCGGTGCGGGGCGTAGAGGACGCGACCGCGATTGGCGGCGCGGACCGGGGCTGGGGCCGCGGGCGGGGCTTCACTGAGGGCGGTCCGAGGCGCCGCCGCTGCCGCCGCCCGCCCTTCCCGCCCTGCCCCGCCGCCCGTGCCCGGCCTTAAAGGCGCGCAGGGCCCGCGGCGGCGGCAGTAGCGCAGTGCGGGCGGCGGCGGCTGCTCGGCGGTGCTGGGAGCGCGGGGGGGCCGTTCCCTCGGAGCGCCTCGCCTGCAGCCCCTCCCTGCCGCCTCCGCCGCGCTCCCGCCCCTCGGGCCGAGGCTGTCACCGCGCCTGCCGCCGGGCGCCGCCAGCATGTTTGACAGGACGCGGCTGCCCTTCGTGGCGCTGGACGTGCTCTGCGTGCTGCTGGGTAGGTCGGGGGGCCGCGGAGGAGCGGGGGGAGTCGCCCCCGGGGCGCCGCGCTCCTCCCCGCACGGCACCGCGCTGGCCGCATGCTCGCCTCCCCCTCCCCGCCGCGCCGGCACCTCCTGGAGCGGGGCTCCTGCCGACCCGCAGCCCCCGCCGTGCCTGCCGCCCCTCGCTCGCTCCCTCGCCTCCTGCTCCGCGTCCGCACCGGGGGGATCTGGTCGCTGCCGTGGGCCGGGAGGGGAAGGGAAAGCCCCGGGGGGAGGGAGCTGCTGCAGCTTATCCACTGACATCTGAAGCTCCCTCTTCTCTCTGATGTCCTTACTCTTCCTTCCCTAACCACCTCTGTCGGATGAAAACCCGTTGTTGCAAAAGTGCTGGAGAGATAGCTGTCTGGTAGATACCTGCAGCCTGGGATGTGTTTGTTATCCCGAGCGAGTCGGGAAGCTGTCCTGTAAGGGGCCGTCATCACGGAAACACGCCTCATCCATCCAGGGTGCTGCAGAGGCACGACGGCGCTCGGCAGCAGGGCAGGGGTTCGCTGTAAGGCTTGAGCTGAATGCGGTCGCGGTGTCATCGAGCCTCCGCTGTCGCTGCGGGCTGGAAGCGGAATGAGGGAATGAGGCATTCATTAGAGTGTCTGCGCCCTCGTGTCCGTGTGCGGCAGGGAGGGACGGGTGTCGGGCAGGAGCCGTGCCTCGGTGATGGCCAGGGCTTGAACCGACACAGCCACAGCACACTGCCACAGCGCTGCAATGCTTGTCCTGGCCAGCCCAGATATTGGCTTCCCAGAATTGCTTTATTCTATTTCAGTCTCTGTTGAAACTATTTTGTGTCCTGCCAATTTGCATTAACTCTGCTTTTATGTAATGAGACAGTGTAAAGAGCAATGATTTCAGTTACCGATCAGAGAAGGGGCAGTTTCACTTCGTAATCTGGCACCTCTCAGTACTGAGAGCCTGGGAAGTGTCTTTACGCTCTGGAGATGTACTTCTTGGTCTTAGGAAGTGCTGATTTTGGATGTTTGCTTCTTAAGCAAATAAGGTCAGTACTTCAGTAATATAAGCACTTTCTTGTCATGTTCAGTGGATAGTGTTCAGGCCTAGCTCATGAATTTCTGCTTGGATGAATTTTTTGGCTGATCAGTATTTTTTGTAGCATCAGTATAAACATAGTGACATTTTCCACTTGCTGGGTGCTTCAAATAGCAATGCTACCTATAGCTACATGCAATTAAAAAGCAAAATTATAATGAATGATACATTGCTCTGAGGTAATGTTACAGGAGAGAGAGCACTTGCAAAATGATAGTGGATCCATGTAGTCCACTGGGAGCAATCATTTTTCAGATCAGGAATTTTATCAAACTGCTATTATGAGTCTTAAACTTTCATGCTGTCTTTATGGTGAGTGAACAGTTTTGTCTGTCTGGATAATTGTCATTACAAAATCTTTATAATTAGACAAAAATTTTGCACTATGCACATAGTTTGGTCTGCATAAAGCATATGGGTATATTGTAAGTAATCTTGAGTAATCAAGGAAAGCAAAATATATGGAAAGTAAGAAGTATATAACTTGATGGTCATCTACCTGAAAGGATGAGGGCTTCCCTGTCCCAAATCACTAGCTGGGAAGGTAGGTTTTTGACCTTGTCCTGCAGTGTAATAGCAGTTTGCCAACCTTTCCCTTCTCTCCCCCTCACCCTGTGAGGCATTTGGATCACAGATACACTTACCTGGTACCTCAGAGTACTGGAAGGTTGCCAGACTTTTTATTTTCCCTTGGGCTTGTTTACTTCCTGAAAACTCTGAAAACTGCAGGCAGTGCATAATATGAAGTTCCCTGACACCTGCAACTTTAAACACATTGAGTTACAGGTTTCAGTGAAACTCTAGCTGAGATAAAAGATTTCCCATTTGCAGAATAGGAAAGATACTTGTGTAGGACCAAGTTGTCTTCCTCTTCTGCCTGCCTCTCGTGTGGCTGTGGTCCTGAGAAGAACATAGGTCTTACCTGTGACTGGCCTGTTTAACTTTTTTACTGTAAAAAAAAAAAAATAGTTTCTGTGGATTGTGGACTTTAACTCTCAGTTTTTCCCTTGCCCTTCCCCCTGCCTGTGCACTTTGGTATGTGCTCAAATGACAGAGGTAACTGCCCAGATAAAGTGACTTGCTGGTATGGATAAATGATACCTAGTATCTCCACTGCTAAGACTACAAGGCCTCCAACAGAACTGAAGGTTTAAACACGATGAAGACCAGTTTCAGTTGAGAACTGAACCCTCAATCTTGGTGTGGTAGCCCACGATACCACAAAAAGGGGTACCAGTAGCATCCTCAGAATCCCCAAGGTAACTCTTGTCACTTAATACAGAGCTTTTCTTTTTTCTCCTCTTTTTTCCTGTTTATACCTTCTCCAAAGCAGATGAGGAAGAAAAATTAATTTAATTGTCTCAGTAATGTTGGACTTGAAGCCTAAGTGATATCCAAGCATACCACTTGGAGCTGCAGTGATCTGACACACCCATGAGCTCACTGCAGTGGAAGTGCATGATTATTATTGTGTGTCTGACTTACTCGCTCCTGGTTTGGTCAAGCCATTTTTGTGTGGTTTCAACTTTCAAAAGAAAGGGAAGGGAAAAAAGAACTATCCTGTGATTTTTGTGTGTGTGTCTGTGATTTAGACAGATTTACTGAAAGATGTGACATGCTTAAGATGGATCTGAGGTAAGAGAATAAGAAAGACATCAAAGAAGAGGAGGTGGGAAGAGGGGGGGGGAAAAAGTAGGAGGTAAAAACATCTTTAGAATTAGCCCAGTTTGGTTCCCTGACACTCAAGTCTAAGTTTCTTTTAATTATCCTTAAGAAAAATCTCCCCCCTCATCTGTCTTTTTACTCACTTAAAGGAGAGAAAATTCTGGGAAAGCAGTCTTTGGTGCCCTGAGAAAACAACTCCTTCCCGCTTATCAGCATGAATAATTCTCTTCTTCTAAAAATAACACTGGTGTTTCAGCATTAAATTAGTTTTATATTCCACAATCTAAAAAAAGCAAAAGCTGCAGGTTTCTGCAGTACCTGTCCTCAAACAGTGTGAGGAGGCTGTATCTGCATTCCGTGTGTGCTGATCTGCAGTGCTGGGTGTGTGTGTGTGGTGCATGTCCGCATGCAGCTCTGCAGTGCTGCAGGCAGCACCTGCCTTACTCCCCATGCTCCAGTAGACAGTGCTCAGCTGCCTCTGGCACTGGAGAACATGAGTGGCCTGCAGGACTGCAGGATTTCCTTCTCCCTCATACGTCTGTTACTTGTATCTATCTCCTAGGTTTTCTGATAGATATTTTTATGTAGCGTGGCAGAAATTGGCATTCTCAACAGTAGTAGAACCATTTTTCACGGGTAGACACTGAGGCTTGGTTCTTATGGTTTGTTACGCTTCCAAACTGTCATGCAAAAAATGACAGCTTGTTAGAACAGCTTAATTAGTTGGCTTGCAAGTGGTGTTTTCATTAGGCACTATATATACACATATACACTCTGTGCCACTCTTACAGGTCTATTGTTTGTTTGATTGCAAATCAGGCTCCTTTTTCATTAAGGCAGGTAAACAACACTTAAAGAACAAAGTTGGGAAACACATGACAATATTCCTGCAATCAGTGGAAGAACTGCTAAATACATTCATCTTTAGATCGGGCTCTCAGAAAGACAAAGATTAAAGGAAGCTCTGCAGAGGTGACCGGAGCCATAGGGAAAACACTTTCTGTCACAACTTTGGGACGACTTTCATCTGGTCTGTACTTGTTGAAATTCATGCCTAACTTGAGTGCAGGGTGCAATACAACACAACTGTATTACTTTAGACCCTTTTCTGACTATGCAATTACTGACAAGCTTACTACTTTTATAGTAATACTGACAAGCTTATTACTTATAATAATAAGTAATTGGGGAATGTACTTGTCCATATGGGATTGCTGGTGTAATGCAGGAATATGTCCAACCCAAGATTAGAAAAACTTGGGTTAGAAGCCTTCTAAAGAATTAAACCCTTGCTGCTCTATTCACTTTTCTATTCACTTTTTTCTTCCTCTCCCTGTGACTGTGGGGAAGGCGAGATTATAGCAGTCTTATTTATACGTTACCATAATTATTATTTTTTTTAATGAAACTACCTCTGAGTAAGGGAAGGACTTCCATCCTTCCAAACAGAAGGACATGTGAACTGAATCCAGAAATAGTAACCACTCACATTGCTTTCAGCTTGCTGTTTAAAGACTGCTGGAGTGTTTTGTGATGATGACAACATGCTAAACAGCAGATGCATGTATACTTGACACAGTGAGTTTTCTTTTGCAGGGTGCCCACCCTGCACATTGTTTTGCGTTCAGTGCTGTTCTCCTCTCTTGGCAGTGTTTACTGGTGCTGTCGCTGGAGGCTGCAGTCTCGGTGGCAATTAAGGTATTGCTGTGCAGTCAGGGAAGGCTCCTTCTATGTGGGTTAGCACTTCCTGATTGCCCTAGTTCAAATAAAACCTCCTCCGCTATTATTTGTGACTCACTGACATATGTGTCACCGTTTGTATTTTCCACATCATGTGGATGCTAAATACTTTTTTCTAGTTCATAAATACATTGTAAAGCTGTAACAGGTACATGTGAAAGAGCAATTTGTCTTCGGTGACACTCTCCACCAGGTACCATGACCTAGTACTTACTAGGTTGACACTCTCAGTTAATTGGAGACATACTTGTTACCTGAAACTAGGAGAATATTCCCTCTCCTAATGTACTTTCTTCTTTACAACAGTCACTTTTTATTTTCCCCAACATAAAGAAAGATGCTTTACCAGAGACTCGCTCCCTCTTGATCAGAGGCCTGCAGAAGAACTTTTGGTAAGAGATCAATTAGTTAATGAACAGTATGCAAAGTCGGCAGTCTGGTTCATGTTCTGCCAGATTTTGCTGTTGTATATTTTGTACTAACTTCTGACACAAAACCAGAAGTTCTTTCACTTACTTTTTTACAGCAATAGTTGAATCCTAGTTCACCTTCCAGTGTCTTCCCAATAGGCAAATTGCGAACTCAGGACTATATTATTTTCTCTTGGCATAGCAGAGTTGATGCTTATCAGCTCTCAGGTTCCTTACCAGCTGCTTGAGTCCTGGTGATTTTTTTTCCTTAGCCTTAAACAGTCAGAAGGGCTCTTACATGAGGGCAGTAAACTTTGGGAGGAGGGGCTTCTGACATTTTATGTAGAAAATAAAGTATCACACTAAAATTAAATTATAAAATAGCTAATCTCTCATAGCTGAAGAATTCCTGCCTCCTCTCTATACTGCTTGAGTGCTTGTTTATGCTGTACTGAGCTGATGCAACATGCCTCCTGGCTTTAAGGGGTTAGGCAGTATGAATTGATGCTGACTGAAAGCAGCTTGGTCTGAAGGCTGCACAATCACAGCCCTGGTAGGGGGAAATAAAGAGCTGATTACTGGTTGCCTGCTACTGCATAGTTTCATGTAGGAGCACTGTTGCTGATGAGGGGATTAAGCTGTGATAATCCTCTGTGGCTGTGTTGCAGCAGTGGAAGGCAGGTAGCACAAAGAGGTGACCTGACTCTTGGAAGTACCCAATGAGAAGAGAACTTGAGTCTTGTAGTATGCCAACTGACTCGGATTTACTATCCCCCACAACTGATAATCCGATTTCCAGAATTAGTCCAGGAGAATTAAAACAAACTCACCTTGGATGAAGGAAAAAAGAAAACAGTGCTGAACATAATTGCATAGAAACCTGTTGGCAAGATATGCCACCCACAGGAATATGGCTTTAAAATGAGATTGATTTGTTGCTATATCTGCTTGGTTTGGTGAGGGTCCTTCTCTTCCTTATTCCTGTCCTGCAAAAGAAACTCATAATTCTTAGGTTTTATTCAGGTAAAACAGTCGATTGAAAACAACTGAAAAATCTACAGACACTAGAAATGCAGATAATGGATGACTAGCAAACAACTAGTTTTATGACGAGAATGAAAATAATTTAAAGCTGTTTTGAAGAAACAAGATTTCCTTAGGATACTTTTTGAAACTGTTTGTTTTTGTTTCCCTAGAAATCTGTATTGTTGCCATTACATCTAGAAACACTAGTCCTGGAATGATGGACTATGTTGGAATGGACCTTAAAGACCATGTAGTTTCAGCCCCCCATCATGGATAGGGACATTCTCTACCAGAACAGATAGTCACTTCAGCTGTTACAATAAATTTCTCAGTCCTTCCTCTGAGTAGATTTATAATCAATTTGCTAGCCAGAATAATTCAATCCTGCAATTTTAGGACTAAAAAAATTATCCTACTTATATTAAGGATCTGATCCCTGTCTCTTCTTGTTTAGCAATTGTCTGCTAATGACTTGACCCACTTTCTGGGAGGAATTTTCCTATTTCAAGTTAGGAGACTGATCTCAAAGGTACAGAACCAAAACTGTCATTGATAAACCTGCATTTTGTTTTTGGCTCTACTTTTGCCAGATTCTCTGGTGCATTAATCCTTCTCATACAGTCAGATAGAGCTGTTAAAATCAAGACTGCTTGTTTGTATGAAAGCCAAAAATTGACCCAAATAAACTTCTTTACCAAATTGTGATATAGAAAGATAATGTTGAAACTTTCTACTACACTTATCAAACACTTTTTCTGTTACCACATTGAGTTAGAGGAAATGACCAGTACAAGAACAGGCTGCTTTTGCTCTGTTATAGACTGTATTAATTCATCTTTAAAAAGCTGTGGACAAGAAGTGGTCTGACTCAGAAGTTTGGGAGGGCACTTCAGTTTTACTTGTATTGTGCTTCAACTAAATTTTGGCATCTCTCATTCATGTGGTGTCTTGATATTTGGCAACAGGAAAATGAAGGATTTTAAAAAATTTAGAATAGAAAATACAGGTGTGTCAGATCAGGACAGCCATCTTGGAATGTCTGTCCACCAGATGCTGCTTAATGAAGCAAAAGATAAGGGTGAGCCATATCAGCACACCAGTATTTCTGTGATGCTGCTGAAGAAACATTGGATTTTCTAGACAAAGCCCTCCTCTCCTTCTTTTGCCTCTGCTGAATAGGCAGGTTTCAGAGGAGCTGTGTGGGGTTTCCTTGGGTCTCATAAGGTAGCTTCAGTTTATTGCTTAGCCATGCCTGATTTGGAAGAAGGATCACAATTTTTTGTGATCCCTTTCCTAAGAAAGGAGAAAACTGTACTAAACATGAATTATGCTCAGTTTTTGCCTAAGTGTCGAAGGAATTACGTAGCCAATTTCAGCAGCTCAGGTGACTTCTGCCTCTCTTAGAATACAGTGGCATTTTTACCTCAAATTAATATTAGTGCATTTTTGTCCATTTAACTTAGTTCTGTTATTGCCAAGAAGTCTTATGTTGCTAACTCACTGAAACTAAGCAATAGGTGCAATATTTTCTGAAACTGGAGTACTGGGACGGTAAGGAAAATGCCTATGTCTAAATTTGTCTGCCTTCTTTTGAGGCATGGAAGGGCAGTGAACTGTGCTTATTTTAAGCTGAGGGGGTGATTTGGAAGCTGGTGGTGGAGAGACCTCAGAGAATAAACTGCCAATTGTAACCAAGGAAAACTTCTGATATGCAGCAAGCTAATGGCTCTTAAGGGGTACAGAAGGTAGACAGTGAAATCAAGCTTGCCAAATAGTCTGAAACTATGGTCTATTAAATTCCGAAAATCATCTTAGTCATTATTTTACTTAGTGTCTGCTTTCCTTGGTGTCACATTGAGTGAGTTTTTTGCTGACTTGTGGAGACTGGCCTTCAGTTTTATGTTGTTAGGTAAGCCTATGCTGCAGTACTGGTATTCAGCTAAAATACTCCAAGCCAGTGTGATGGCTAGGTCTAACACTAGTGGAGATCCTGGGAATGGAAGGCAGGTCACTATTTCTGCATGCAAACTCTTTTCATTCTTCTCATCTTTTCTTTAAATGTAAGAGTCCGGTCATCAACACTAGAAAATTATGTACCTTAATACATAGAAACTGAGATCACAAATCTAATGCTGATGACTTCTACTACAAATGGAAAACAGCACCTGGTCTGTTATGCATACTGCAAAACTTCCTATGCTGTGGTATTGTTCATTGTACTCAGGTGTCAAGAGCAATGTTGTATAAATATTTTTTCCAGATTCTGAAATAATGGACTTTCTGGGCAGTCTCCTGAATCAGTACAAAACAAAACTGCTCTGATAGCTCAAGAATATATGGGCTATGGTCTCTTTTCCCTTTAAAATCTGTTTAGATTGAGCTTCCTATAGAGTTTGTTCTTGCAATGTGCCATTAGACGCTCACATGAAAATGAAGTTCTGTTCTCTTAGACATGGTGGCATGCAGCAGTGTGTGCAGTGTAAAGTGACGTGGTATATGACAGGGTACACAATGTCATGGAAATTCTGAGTCCCTCTGTAGCACTGCTGACTTTGTTAAAGACTGTTTAAATAAAATACTGTTATGCTTGTAGGACTCATTGGAAAATGAGCTTTTACGTTCCTGACAACTAATTGCCTATTATATTTCTAGAGACTGAATGCTATTTCAAGTTAGGGTGTGTAGTTATAGCTGAAATACTCTGAAAGCCTCCTGTTGTGCACTCCCACAAAGCAAAGATTAAAATGGGAAAATGTAACAACTTCTGATGTTTAAAAGAGAAGTAGTCTTGAATGACATTCAGAGTTGGTGTCACCTACATTAAAAAAAAGCAAATCCCTCCTTGTCTTGCCAACCAGCTGACCTTGATAGTTCCATTTCTTTGGCTGTGTTGTCTTCCTGGTCTGTAAGTGCTGTGATTTAGGTGGATGGTGTGTAGAAATCTACATCTTTGAGAGCATGTAGATTGTTTTTAATTCTCCATACAGTACCATTAAAGCCTTTAACTGAATTTGATGCTGAGCACGTAAGGCAAGCAGTGAGGAAATATTAATTTCCCCTGCACAGGAGGGATTATACACAGGAGGGGAGAAGTCATCCTTTACTCTGGCTGCAGCCAGTTGGATTCTTCCCATAACTAACTAACCCCTTGAGCAGCGCTGCAATGCAAAGAACTGCTGAGCTCCCCTCTTGCATCCCCTCTCTGCCTCTGCACCCACAGTGTGTTTTAGCTGTTAGTCTGGGGTCTTTAATGTTTTCAGGTCTGTCAGTAATGGGGCACTGGGTGAACTGCTCATGACTTCCAGGTATGTGTCCATCCCTGGGCCAGCTTCAGCCTTTTCTTCCCCCTGACCAGAGCAGAGCCCAGGGCACAGTCTTTGCTTGCTACCTGCAGCTGGCTCACTTGTCTGAGGTATGCTTCTCTAAATAATAGAGTAGGGTAGAATATATTACTGTCTTGTTTCTGCATTTTTAAAATTTGCATTTGCCCTTCTCAAAGTGCTCACAGGAGAGACAGTTGCATGGGTTTTAGAGTAACCTGTATTTAGTGCTTGTAAAGGCAATTTTTAAAATTGAAATGTAGATATAAGGGAGAATACATTAGTCCATGCTAATGTTTTCAAATAAGAGTCTTGACATGTTCTAATTAATTGGGACTGTAGATAACTGAACTAGTGTTCCCATGTAGTATAGACTGCTGAATGCAGAGAAACTGGAATATGATGTAGTTCTGTCTTAGTAAGTGACTGGACTGGAAATTGCTCACTTATGTTGAGGCTGTTTGAGCTCAGAGGAAGGTTTCCTTTGCTTCCTGCCTCCATCACCCTTGCCTGGCATAACAAAAAGTGGCGAGGAACTTGCCCAATTGCTGATCTGGCTTCTCAGCTGGCCAAGTCATAGATTAGAGGACAAATAAAAATGTAAGTAGCATGAAGTTGCAAGTAGAATTGTAGGAGAGATTAGAATGTTGTTCATGCTTTTAAATACATGTATCCTGTTTACTGAAGCCTATCACAGCTTCTGGCATTATCAGAACAATCAGTTTGCTGGTATTACAAATACTTCACATTCCTTAGTGTAGAAAAGCAAGATAAAGTTCTTTAAAGTGGCTAGGAGGTAAGTTGTGGGCTACCCACTTAGTTGTCTCAGCTACTGCAAATAGTGCACTGATATTTTTCTTGTACACTCTTTACCTGTAGTTATCAAAAGTCTAAATACTTTCTCATCATTTAAATCTCTTCTTTCTCTTGGTAGTTTTTTGTATTCCAAGAACCTCCTGTTTTAAAAGGTGTTGATTCTTTCTCTTGACTGTTCATAGAAAAAGAATTTTAGCCCATCTCCTTTTCTGCAGAGAGCAGTACCTTTTACAGATGTTTCCAAACTCTCTCCTGTAGCATGAAGTTGACCTGAGTTTCTTTAAATCTCCTGCCTACTTCCTCACACCAGCCTGTACATTGAAAAATGAAGAGTGAAGCCAACATGGTTGTCCTGTCTGAAAACAAAAGCAAAAATACATGCATAAGAGTAGGAGATCTTAAATTCTCTCTTGCCCTCAGTAGTAATTGACAGCTGTATAGGTCTAGCTTGAAATGACTCTGTGGGATTATTTACAGTATCATCTGCCTAATAAGAATGTAAGCTGTAAAAAGTAGCTCATCTGTTTTCAGAATAAAATTTGATGTGTTTTGTAGTTTCTTTGGTACAGCTAGAATTATTTTTGACACTCCCTAACTAAACTATTTACTGTCTTTCTTTACAAAACCTGAAGCTGATTTGTCAGTGTATCAAGTGCGAAATGTGTTGATCATATTCTTCAGGGTAAGTGTAGAGAAGCATAAAAAGTTTTCTCAGTCTCATGTTAGTCCAGTACAGGTTCTCTTAATTAACACTTACTTGTGAGTTCATTGCAGCATGAAGAAAAAACTTTAGTTAATAATCAAGCTAGAATGTTCTCATTTGCTGTAGTATCCCTTAGGGGTAACTGCCTTTCTCCCAGTTCCTAGATGTTAATTTGCTTTGTTGAAGAGAACTTCCTGATTGAAGACCAGATAGGAGTACAGAGTAATATTGCCTTGGAGGACTTGAAACAGCAATTCAGCATGAGTTTGGCTGCACAGAACCTCAAGTGGAGATTCAGTCACTTGCACAGATAAGGGGCCAAATGGGTTAATTAACCTGTGTTTACAAAATACAGTGCATTCCTTTGTACTGTTTAAAATTGTGGAGAAGAAAGCACCGCTGATTAAGATGCAGTTTCATGTGGTGTTGAAGCTCATCTGTCCCAGTCTGTCCTATGTCCTTTGTCATAAAGGTTCGTGACCAAGCCGTGAGCCCTTGGCTACATGTTCTTACTCTGTCCTTTAAGCCAGCTCTTAGAGTAATTCAGTTGGCCAGATGAGCAAGTGCCTCTGAAAAAACAATGTTGTGTGGGCATGGGCTGGTCTTTTTGGACCGGTTGGTGTGAAAACGAATGCCAAGGCAAGAAAGGGGTAGTGGGGGATGGCCAGAGGTGGGGGAGGGACAGGACAGTCCAGGTTGTCTTGGGTTGCTCTTGAAAGCTGAACCGAGTTTTGTGAGCACTGCATCTGGTTGAGAGCTAGGTAGCACAGTATTGCTGAAGTGGTTAGAAACTTACGAGTTTCTTTCCTTTTAGACATAAAACAATAATATTCTTTGCTGATCTTAATACTTATGGCAACTGCGCTAATTTGGGTCTAAACGCTTTTCTCCTGTTTAAGAAAAACTGGCAGCTTGCTGCCAAAGCTGTATGGACACCTGGAAGTCTTCAAGCTGACTCCAAGCTTAAGCACCTAACTCCGAAATTACCAGTGTGATAAATGCCACAGATCAGAACAGTAGTGCAGCATTACACACATTGTAAAAAGATGATGGATTGGTACTCATCGCTTCAGTTTGTAGGATAAAATTTATAAATTTATTTATAAAAAAGAAATTTAATTTATTTTTTGTTTAGTCTTAAAAAAACTGACTAAAAATATAGTAAATTGATATTTTTGATTAAGCAGATTTTCTTTGGGGGAAAAAAATTAATTTTCTCTCCTTGGGTACTGGTATTTTATTTTTAACATTCTTTTAACATTCTAACATATTTTCTATGGGTGGAGAACCATTCTCATATGGACTTCCTCCCTATTCTCCTGGCCTGGACCTCCCTTCCTTCCCTTCTTAGAGGCATTTGTCATGCTATGTCATCCAGTCAGATGTGATCAAATAGTTCCTGAAGGCTGCGTGTGTTTCTGTGAATTACTGTAGGTTGTCAGTGGAAACTACACTGCAACTGGCTTGGACCTACAAATTAAGAGTTGGAAACTCCTTGTGAACTCAGCATAACTCATGTAACTGTACAAATGTTTGTTGCCCTGTCCTTAGAGTTCTAGTCCAAACTTAAAGGCTGTTCTGTCCCTGCAATCCCTGCTGAGTAATTCAATCATGGTTCCCACCTTTGTCTCCCTCTTTACTGTGGGTTGTTTTTTTTCTTATTCATGCGTATGAAACTTGTTTACTTTTCTTTCATAGGCAAAGGCTTCAAATCTTTGGAGTATCTTTTCCTGATCAACTTTGTTACTACATCTGTAGCTTTCAGGGTTATAAAACCATAGGATATTTTGAGTGGAGGCAATCTTAAAGGTTATCTTGTTCCAGTACGCCTGCCATGAGCAGGAACACCTTCCACTTGACGAGGTAGTTCCAAGCCCCATCCAGCCTGGTCTGTGGGTTAGCTAGAGTCTGTTTGTGTGAGCATTGCAGAAGTCTGTCCTTTCGTAAGTCACACAGCACTGGAGTGACCAGGTTGTTTTTCTTTATAATTAAAGGGGAGAGAAAGGTCAGAGGACTGCTGTCTGTTTCTTGCTACTACCTAGCAAAACAGAGCAGAATCTGTTGGTCACTAGTTCTTGACACGATTAACTGCACAATTTTTACCAGAGAGTAGATGAAATCCAATTCTAATACGTTCCAGTCTGAATGATGGGTGACTTCAAGTAATAGTATTTTTAAAGCTGACGGTCATGCTTTATAGGATGTGAGTAACAGCTAAGCCATTATGATCCCTTAAGGTACAGAGCTACCTGGTTCAGAAGAGCACCTTGAGGTAACTGCTGGTACTGGCTAGGTGTAAAGGAAAAGGAGTTATACTGAGCAGAGGATAAGACATGGGAGCTGCTCCACAATCTACAGGATTGCCTTTTAGCCTGGTGATCTTGCATGAGATCTTGGTCACTCTTTGCTCCAGTTTGTAGAAGCTAATGTGACTGAGCATAAGTACATTCCTTAGAAGTTCAGCCTGCTTAAAGGTCATGGAAATGCTTGGCACCTCTGATGGCAGTACTGGCCTGGTATGTACATTAGTGGTGGGGTTTTTTTCTGCTTACAATGAAAAAGTTCAGGACTGTTTGCTTACATTTACTAGGTCTCATCTTCTCTCCCTGTAAAATGGGCTACAGTAAAAATGCTGCTGCTATTTGGGGTAGGTTAATGATCAATTGAATATCACTTCACAAAATCTTCTAGTCCACTGTTGGAAAGCAGTGCATCATTTAGACTGCAGTAAGAATTTAACAGTAATGAAAAAAATGGAAATGGGCAGTTAGTGTAAGATATGTAACTAATTTCAGGGGTTTTTTGTATTCTTTTAATGTAGGTGATACAGATGAGTTTTGCAGTCACTTTGAAACTGTTCTCATCTGACCCCTTTATCTTCTGCTTTTCATTTTCCCCCCTTCCCTGGTCAAAAGTTCATTATATGTTCTTGATATTAGATTGTAGTAGCTTTTTGTGGAAGACAGGTATTTATGTCTGTGAAGTAGTCCACTTATGCAAAACACAAGCTGCTGCTTAAGTTAATCATGAGCATGTGATATTTCCGTATGTGAAAATCTGGTGACCTGTTTGAGAAGATATGATTGTATCAAATAGGTAATGGGATTACCACTCCATCATCCTGCTGGGTATGCAATAGCAGAGGTAAAGACAGGAAGCATGGACTCTGCATTACGTTAGTGGAATCTTGCCATGGCCTTGAGAGTAGCTGAAACTTGGCTCCATGCATGCTGTCATAGAGCAATCCTTTGGACAGAGTGAACTTTGAGTTCTTCAGTGTAGCCCCCTTCATGTTCGAAGGGCTGCAATTCTGTTTCATCTGCTTCTGTCTGCCACCTGTGCAAGCTTTAGCTCTTCTCTCCATCATTAAAGCAGAAGGAAGGAGACCTTTGAGAGGTAGTTGATTCAATGGTATACCATGCTACATAATGAAAAACGTTGTGCTTGAAGTTGAATAAGCTTAATGCCTTTTGAATTTTGGTTCACTTTTTCTATATGGGATGGTAAGCATCAGCAATGTGGACAGTTTTCATGTTTCAGATAATTGGTGAAAAAAACTTCCCTCTGCTCCATAAGAGGATGTAAAATACACCCAAACTGCTTCCTTGTGAGGAAGAGGATTTGAAAGCTGGGGCGCTACCTACCATGTACAGTTTCAATATGCCCTTTGCAAGCCTTTGCACTGCAACTCAGCAGCCCAAAGGAGGGACCGGGATTTATCACTCTGTTCCTGCTGTTTCACTCATATGTTTTTTCTTCTAATGAAGTATATAGCAGTCAGTGTACTTAGAACACCTTTAAGCTACTTATCTGGTAGTCAGAAGGTGTCACCAGAAATCAAAGGAGTCACTCATCGTGTTAACTTCTTTGAGAAGTTTTTTTGTTCTCAGTACAGCAGGTTGTTTATATACTGTGAAGTCTTCTCTGCTTCAGTAGTGGCACTCACAGTCTAATTTACATATAGAGTGTCTGTTTGCAGAATTGCATATTTCATGGATGTTGGGGAAAATACAGTTATGTTCCCTTTTTTACGATGGTTTAAAACAAAATTTGCTTTTTGTTTTGTTTGGGGATTTAACATTATGTAATTTATCCACTTTAATCTATTGCTTACTCAGTGGATCAAAGGAAAGAGAGAAAGTGGGCATGGTGTTACTTGGTTAAAAGCTGTACTTCATGATCTAGGAGGTCCTTTCCAACCTTAAATTTTATGAGGAAGTAAAGTAAAAAGAGAAAGTTGGATTTACTGAGGTTATTGCTCCTGCAAATGTGTATTACATGGCAGGTGGTTCTTATCAGAAATAAGTTAGACCTGAATATCAGAAGACTTAGTGGCTTCTTTTGCATGACTGTCAGTATAATACAAGTTGACTTGTAAGAGAGGGAATTGGTAATATATCACAGTGTGTAAATTCAGAGAGCTATAACTTGTACCCAGGTTTCTGCTGCGATGTTAATAACCTGTATATTTTGATGCAGAATTTTTCCAAAGGGTACAAAAACTGTGTAAATGCAATCTCAAGGTATAATCTCATTACCTGGAGGTGCAATCCATTCAAAGTCTCCATTAGTGTCCCTGCAGTTCTTTTATTCCCATGACCTGCATGAAAACTACTTACATGAACTTTTTAACTCCCTAACCATGACAAAACCTGTGTCTATTCTTTGTCTTATCTGTAAACACTGACCACATTATAGTGTATAGAACAAGGCTGGAAAATTAGATCCAAGCTGAGGTCATTGTGTAGTGGAAGAGGGAGGAGGGACAAAGGACTGCCTGCCCTTAATAACTGTTTAGTCATGTGAGTGGCAAAGGCTTTTTCTTGAATGTAATCTTGGTTCAGTTTGGTTTTGTGGCAACTCACCTTATTAGATGGAAGATCTTGAACTTTTTAATTTTTTTTAACATCTGTACCTGATGGGTAACCTCAGAGTCTTTCTGAAGTAGTGTTTTGAAAGAGAAGAGTCTGTAAATAAATTTGGTAAGTGTGTACATTGCATGATACTTAGGAAATTTGAGTTATGCATGTTTGGTAGCTTCCTCCATGCATGATTAGAAATGATTTTTTTTTTTTGATTTAACCACATGTATTTCTTGTTTTTGTTTTTTGTTTTCCTTCCCCCAACAGCTGGCTTACCCCTTGGTGTTCTAAACTTGGCCAAAATAAAACCGTATCAGAGAGGCTTTTTCTGTAATGATGACAGCATCAAGTATCCGTTCCATGACAGTACCATCACATCCACTGTCCTCTACACAGTGGGGTTCACCCTGCCCATTTTCTCTGTAAGTAGCTAATATATAGGGAGCTTTGGTGATGGGAGTAAAATGTATGCCTTCCAAGAGCTAAGCACTGTAAATGAGTTGAAGACAAGTCTATATAGGCAAAATCCCATAGATATATATATATATATATACAGTCATATGCATGTTAAAGGTGCTGATGATAATTGTTTGCACAGAAAATCTGGAACTAATCTCTAACTACTAGTGTTGCTAATTTCATTTGCTTTAGGAACAGAAAAAAAGTGTATTTCGACTAGGCTTTTATCACTAGAGAGGAAGAATGTCTTCCAAAATGTTATGGAATTATTACATCTCTTGTTCAGAATGGGTTAGTCTGCTAACTTAAACACTTGTGATGTTAAAACTTGGCACTGTAATGCAGTGCACACACCTATAACTGGTGACTGTTGCTACCATGTACTTTCTACAAAAATAAGTCTAATTTTGACTCAGAAGCTTTTTCTAAGCTTGAAAGTAATGTGATTACTCATTAAAGAAGAGTGGGATAAAATGGAATACAGAGAATGAAAATCTAATTGCTTGTAGAAAAGAGGCTCAGTGTTTTAAAGACCACATGATTTTGACAAAGAACAATTTAATTCTTCAGTAGGTTTTTCTAGCAATATTTTAAGCCTGCTTGTATCTCAGTTTTTAGTAAGGTTTGAGCTGATTTGGAGAATCAAAATTTAGTGGTGCAGAATAGTCTTGAACCTGAAGCTACATCTTATTTGTCCTTGCAGTACTTGATCAAACCATGTGAAAGATGATGATAATATTTTATTATCTGATTAAAGCATAAGATGTGTTAATCAGTAAGAAGTATATGAGGTGGTTTAAGGATGGAAGACAGTAATTTAAAACAAGTGAGCTTGCAGAACTTTTACATGCATTACTCTGATTTTCCCATTAGTACTTATTCATTAAAGCTTCCATTAGACCTCTGCAATAAGTAGGAGGTTGACACAACAAGTAATCACTAGTATAGTTTCGTTTTTAAGGAAAATTTGTCACTTTGACAAGTACATATATGTTCAGCACACCTTTGGGAAAATTTATTTTCCAATAGGTTTCCTGTGTACCTTGGTTGATATGGGTACAGGTGAACTAACAATTGCAGCTCTGTGCGCTTTTGGACTTCTAAAGAAATGTTCTAGCTGCAGTTCAATAATCTGATTAATTACTTGATTTTTTTGTTATTATTGTTCATTTTTAGATTTGAATAGAATATAAAGTCAATGTAATATAAAGTCAATGGAGAGTTTGTTTTTTCCTGGCTCTAAAACCATGGAGAAACATCTGACTTAGTGATAATTCACATGAAAGTCTACACATTTAAAGAGTGGTATGGACTATTACAATTTTAGATAACCTTTGTAGTGAAAGTTACAGCTTAAAATTAGATATCAGTAATTGCAGTCTATTCTGGTATTTTTCTGCTATGATGCTTTTATAGGATTTACACAGTGAATTTTCATTGCTTGTCTTTGTGCAGGAAGCTGGATTTTATAATTGGAACGACCACTTCTAGTCTTCATGCAGAGAGGTTTTAAAGAAAATGTTCTAGAGCACTTACAGCGGTTGCAATACAGTCTAACGAGGTCATTTGCTTTTCAGTCCAGATGTTTTCCAAACCTTAAAACAACTGCTTAGTGTAGTTAACATGCTAACCTGGCTCTCTTAATCTCTGTTTCAGATGTAGAGAGCTCTTTAGTCTCATGCAAGAGGTGAAGAATTTTCCATAGCTACTGAAAACTAAGGATTAGAGTAAGCTGTAGATCTAGGGAGTATGAGACATGGAATATTGCAGCTCTCTGAATTCAAAGTGGGTTCCAGTTGAATGGTTTCTCTATTCAGGAGTGCCTTTAGTCAAGATGGACAGGGAAAGTTGATCAGTCTGGGAA
The DNA here is from genome assembly GCA_024362935.1 of Setophaga petechia. NCBI lineage: Eukaryota > Metazoa > Chordata > Aves > Passeriformes > Parulidae > Setophaga > Setophaga petechia. Next base: position 4,688,609 of record JANCRA010000004.1, on the reverse strand, counting down.
TCTGAATTCACAATATTTTTTGTTTTGGTCTGACTCACTGGAGGCTTGAGACTTTTTTCCAAGGCGGTTTAAGCTTTTGGAAGTGGTGTGTTCCAGATTCAGTACCCTCAAGAGGAACACAGCTCACTCATGAAAGACTTTTGGGCAATAACTCTGGTTATCCCACATCTAGTGAAAATTGATGTCCTGACAGGAGACTTTACTGAAAGGGACAGAATCCACAATGAAGGAATTGATGACAAAAATTTCACCTAGAGTTGATAAATTACACTTTATATAGACTTTTCTGGTCTAATCAGACTACATCAAACATGATGCTCCTTCCTAAATGGTGGGACTCTTGTTGCATGATGGGCCTGCTTGTCTTCAGAATGTAATAAGAAATGGCCTGAACATATTGCTGTATAGTAATAATTATAATACTAAAAGGTTTTGTTGGGGTAGGCCTGTAATATAAAAGGCCTGAAATATAAAATAACTTCAAAGAGAAAAAAATCCAACCCCCAAAAAACCAAAACATACATAGGTATTTTATTAAGTCACTTGTACATAAAAGAAACTAGGTTGCATGAATATGAATTTGTTTTTATGACATTTTATGAAGATTTACAAGATGTGCTAGAAAATCAGGAATCTTAAAAAATAAAAGAATACTGTTAGGAATCATAATTCTATTTGTAGCCTGAATCTTACCATTACCAGCTTTTATCAGGAAATAAAATGTCTGAGAAATTAATGTTTATTCTTTTCCAAGTGTCACTTCTTAATATAATGCGTCTCAATTTTCCAAATTGTTCTTTGTCTGAATGGGAACCACAATTTTTGTATTAAAATCTTTTGAGATTTAGGGTCAAACAAGTCTTGGTAGTGGTCTAGAAGACTGAATCTCTCTAAATGGCTTAGGCCAGTGCCTAGAGCAGCACACATTCATTATATATGACATTTAAGGAACCCCAGAAGGTCTTTCTGATACTTCTATCTTGCCAAGACTTTTAGTTATGTTTAGATAGTAATTCTATGCAATTTAAAAGCCATGACTAGGCATTGTCCATGGCATGTGGCTCTAGGAAGATTTGGAAATGTTCTTGGTCTGACATTTTTGGTCTTCAGTTGTCTGCATGAGACCAACTTTTTCAAGTGTAAATGAGAAAAAATGTCAATACCTTTTCTCTTTCAGTGAGGTTCCAACTCTGTCTATTTGTAGGTGTCCTGTTCAGTTCGACTTTTCTCTTAACTTCACATACAAACTGATTTTTTTTCCCCCTCCAGTCATCTTGTTTCCTTAGTGACATTCATGCAGCTTGCCTTAGCTCCAGGGGTAGGTGACATGGGGGGAGGGAGAAGCACAGAGCAAGGAATACCTCTCTGAAAAAACCCTTCTTCTCATCAGAGCAACAGAGCAACCTGAGAGTTTTTGAGTTTTGTCTGCTCCCTGTTCTAGGATTTCTGTGTTTCCCTGCCAAGGCTTTGCTTGGCAGTTCTGTCCCACAGCTGAAGGCTCACAAGCCACTGGTAGGTTTCTATTACATGATGGACTGATGTAGAGAGAAGAGTTCAGAACTTCTAACTCAGCTTAAGGCCTGCACTGAATTTCTGGGAGACCAAGTAGTTCTCCACAACTTGTTGCTACCAAAACAAGTAATGGAAATGCTGATGTTCCTTACAGGGAAGTGTTTGTTAGTTAACTCTTGGTTAAGTCACTTCTCTGGGATAAGCACCGCTCTTTGGACTTTCTTTGAGAGAAGGGAACATGATGGGGCCTGTAGGACTTAATTTCTCTGCCTTGAAGCCAATCAAAAGATATTTGGATACCTAGGTTACATTGATTTCTAAGTAGTTTAAATAACAACAAAAAAGGGCTGAATCAAAACTTTCCTAGGTTTGGTATGGCAAAATGTCCTCTGTATCATGATGACTTCGCAAAAGGGACCTAGGTAGCTTTGCTCCTGTGCCAGCTTTAACATATTAGGCATTAGGCTTAATGGTTTTGGGAATGTCTGCTTATTGCATGTGTAACAATGTTTTGACTGAAACTTTCCCTCCTACAGATAAGCACAATCATACTTTGAAGGCACTGTACTGATTTCTTTTATGGTAAAAGAAACTGATCTTTAATGCTGTTTATGAAAGGGATGCATTTTGAAGGGAAACTTTTATTGACAGCAGCTATTAGATTGACCAATATAAGCACTTACTGAGCTAATTTCATATGTCTTCATGGACAAATGTAGTTACTGCTGTGATGGAGATTAATAAATATGGGGATTATTGAAACCTGTTGAAGACTGTTTATTGGTAGATGTGCTTTTCACTTTCAAAGCTTTATGACCCACTCTTGTTAGTTTTGCATCTAATTGAAATTAAAACTGTTGTTTCACCCTAGAGTGGACTTGACTCTTAAGTTTCAGGTTACTTGTAAGAGGTTTTTTTATGCTCTGAGCAAGATTGCCTCTTATCTGGTAAATTTTTTGAAAAGGTGCTCATGTTTTATCTTCATTGTGTTTTTTGGTGTATTTACAGCATTGGAAACTTTTTTGGGCAATGCTGTTGAACTTTGTAATCTGTCATGAGTTCTCCTTGATATTAACTGTTCATCTTGTACTACAGATCAGCATTATCTCTAAACCCAACCTTATTCTTATTCTTAACTGCTAATTTTTTGGTTCTCTTTTTAAAGCCAACATAGTAATAATAATCCATGGTTTTACGCTGTAAAGGTTTAATGTCAGGTTAATGCACTTTATTGAGTTGTTGAATTGATGAGTAATTCCTGGCTGAGATGAATGCTGTGGGGCCAGATGTTGAGAAGGAGCAGCATCCAGCTTTTGACTTCACTTTTTGATCTGTCCAAGGTGTATGTATGTTCTGGTGGTCTTGAAATCGGGTGAGGAAAGATCTGAGGAGCACCATTTGCCTCTTTTACTTGTACAAATCACTCTTACCAAGTGCAGTTGTATTGTAAGTAAATAAACTGTAGCAACTTGCTTGTTAGCCCTGTGGACTTGGTACTGTACATTCCTCAGCCCTTCAGGTACATTTCTTAGTACAGTGATGGAGAATGCACATAGTGTCTGAGTAAAACAGTTGGCATTTTGACAGTGGGAGGAAGTCCAGACAGGGCTTTTAAAGTGCTGAGTGCAACTTGGTCACAGCTGTGAGAAAGCCAAGCAGTCACATTGGTATAGAGGGAGTTTTGAAGTATTACTTAGTAAAATATACAAAAGGGTAAAATGGAATAGGGAGAAATGTAGGTAGAGGGAATTGCAACTTATATAAGTCTTATAATTTAAGGAAAAAACCCAAAGTGTCTATGGCATAGATTTTTCTTTCTCTCAAGGCTGACACATAGTTACTAATATTGTGCTCTTGAAGTGTAGGACTGAGACCAGAGACTGGAGGGGGTGTCAGAAATGGGAAGCAGCTCCACTAGGAACCAGAGACAAGCAACGGGGAAAGTAAGGCAGAGAGTGTTCCTTGTTGTGTTGCCTCCTGTGTTTCTCTTCTTCAGGCTCACATTATTGTACCTCTTTCTGTTCTGCCTTGTTCAGGGAAATGCTCAGGCAAAGAGGTGGTTTTTACCCCCCTTTTCAGGAGAATGCCAAAAAATGGAACTATTCAACTTAGTCATCTGTGGCATGATGGTTCATTTCTTGGTAGGCTCTCCTGAACTGTAAAACTCCTATGAGAAATGGAAAGTGGCCCTGTTCTTCTACTGAGTAGAAGCCAAAGTCTTAATCTGTAAAAAAGTTTTGACACCCTACCCAACCTCACAGAATGTGAGCAGTAATATCAGTTCAAAAGTTCAAACTAAGCTTTTGCAAAATGGGTGTTTTTCCAGGCAGTATTTCTAAGGTTGCAACATACTGTGTATGTTTTTGCTGATGGTATTAGTAATGAAATATCTACAGCATATTTGGGGAAAATGTGAACTTCTACTTTGTATCTGAACTTTTGGTGTAAGGAGGCTTGAACCTCAAAATATTGCTTAAGCTTTTTAAAAAATGAGTCTAGGAATCACTTCTGGTTTAAAGCTACAGCAATGAAACTGGCAGTAGATGACAGCACAAAAGTGTGCAGGCAGGGATTTTTAAGGTGCTGAGAGAGAAGACAACCAAATCTTTTACATTTGTTTTGTTTCAGAACTCTGGAGTATCTAACACCTAAGCACAGATGTTGAAAACTACTTTGTCAGTAGCATACTCATTGTTTCCTGGTGTTAGTCACATCTGTTCCTATCCTAATCCCTGTGATAAATGAGGAAGATGGGGAACTCAGGCTAAAGCAGCTTTTTTTTTTAGAAAACCTCATTATTTAGATGTGTATGTTAAATGTGTACTTCAACCAAATATTAAGAAACGAAATAGTTATTAGATTGGAGAAACAACCCTGAAATGAACAAATAATTCATTTAACAGTGAGAAGTGAGCAGGAGGAGTAAGTGCTCCATGTCCTTTGCCAGGAAGGAAGATGTCAAGTAGAGCTGAGAGTCTGCCCTGTTCAGTGTTGTCATAAATGCCCTGGAGGAGAGAGAGCATGTGCAGTGGGGCAGCAAAGTAGCCAGCTCAGAGCAATAAATAGAAAAGATGGCAGTAACATAGCTGGTGAGCTACAGTGTGGATAAATGCCAGGTGATATCCTTCTGAGGAGAGCGGGAAGGATGGCTCGAGGGAGGTGTACGATCTGATGTTCTCTCTGCAGGCTGGTAATGTGTCCAGCTTTAGTGGAGAGAACAGCCTCATGCCCAGTGAGGAAACCTAACCAAGATCAGAAATTTGGACAGAAATAGACCTGTGTTATACAGGATATTTATGGACAAAAACCTAACATAATCAGTCAGAAATCACTCCAGCTTATGAGGAAATCTAATCCATTATATGTGTGAGTCATACTTTTGGACAAGGGTCCAGTAATTGTTAAAAATTTGTAGTCTTATCAGTTGAGCTACTTATGTTTCTACTCCATGTATTCTGACAGAAACATTTCAGAGCCTGCATTTCTCCTTATACCTTTATTACCAACTGTGTTTGTAGTTCCTTAATTCTTGGTTGCTTGTTGGATCAGTATTGCTCTTTTTTCTAATATCTACTGTGTATGCGCTCGGCTGATTTACAGCCCTTAGACTCTGTTGAGCTGGGCAAAACCAAACTCTCGTTTTTGAGATAATGAGGGATGTATCCTAGCAGTCCTCCTCTGTCTGCACTTAAGACAGAGGAATTAAAACCAAAACCAAATGCATAAATGCATTTGCCAATTCTGACTGATTACTGTTTCTTGAGGAAATTTCTTGTCAAATGGCTTAGAAGTGTTAATGCCTTTGAAAAGACTTGTCTAATGATCACACTATTATACTGATGTACAACTACCACAAGAAGTACGTTATTTTCCCCCTCCTAGTTTGAACTGACAAGCTCCCAAGTCAACAGAGTTGTTTAACCTCCAAACGCACGACTCTGAACTCATTACTGCACAAATCTCCATATGTTCGCTTGCCTCAGCCTTTAAGGGTTGTTTTGCAGGCAGAACTGGCTGGCCTTGATTTTCCACTGTATCAAAGAATTGCCAGCTCTGTCAGCAGTACATCTGCTAGTTAATTCATTAAGAATGCATATGCACTGCATAATACCAGCTTGTTTGCTTTATCCTTGAGATTACCCTACAGGTAACCTCTTCCCAACTGTATAATTCCTCTTCGCATACATGTTGTCATTTTCCTTTTAGGCAATTTCTTCATTGTATTAGCTTAGAAGATCATCAGGGAAGCTTTTTGGATTTGTCATATGAGAAGTATTCAGTAGAGAACCTTTACTGCTCCTCTGCTGTGTCCACTTCTTACATAAAAGGAGTACCTAAACTGCCCAATTTCTACTGCTTTTAGGGAAAATTGAGCAAAATGGGTATTTGTAGGATATTGTAGGACCTTTCTTTTAACTGTATGTGGCAACATGCCTGTGGCAGATGAGTAGGATTTCTTCTCACAGTGATCTGCTGTTGAATCTTTGCTACTTTTTCTTGGGAAACTGCTTTAGATGTTTGTGTGAATAAATCTGCTGTCAAAGTACAGTGCTTCCTATACCACAGTGAACATTTTTTCCTCAGTTGTATCTGTGAAATTAAAGACATTGACACTAGTGATGATGGTAAAGATAAAGACAAATATCATTTGGTATCTTCAGTCATATCCTGTTCACCTGTGCCTTGAGCTTCCATGAGTAGGAAACTGCCACCGTGATGTAAAAACTTATCCCTGTCTTCTGAAATTATAATATCTGTCAGGGTGAAAAAGTAATATGTCTATCCCAGCTGTAGGGAAACTCCCCTGTTTTACTTGATACAGTAAGAAGCTTTGCCTCTTTATCACTTAATGACAGTTCTTCTGCTTGCTTGTTCTTCTTGCAATAATGAAAGAGCTAAACTATTTTTTCCTGTCCCTTAATTGTCTTAAAGGGAAACTTCCATTGCAGAAAATACTTAAGCTATATATTTGAAATAATTTTGATTTGATTTTAGAAATGAAAACACCTTGAAAACCCACAAAAGCAGACTTTGCTGATTTATTTAAAGCAGAACAGAACCCTCAGTGTTGTGAGAAGGTTCTCTTACTGGCTTCACATGCTGGAAACACTCGATGCCCCTCTGGTTTGACTTCTACTTTTCTGCTTTCTCCCACCAGTTAATAATAATGAAGTCAGTCCATGCATGTTAAAAAGATGTAAATTGAACCTGCTCTATGGAGCATGTTCGGAGGGATTAGGTATTGACACTGGAGAATACTTTAATCAAAAAGATATCAAAAGCCCCTGCTAGCGTGGTTTTCCAGGCTAATGACTGCCGTGAATTGAGCCAGAGGTAAATTACAGATGTTGTAATTCTGTGACTTCAGTTTAAAGTTTCAACAGTGTAAGATTAATCTGATCAGTTATACTGTAATCTGTTTTATAGAAATTAAAACTTTTCTTTCATGGAACATGTATCTTTTCAACACTGAAAGGTGCTAAGAACAGCAAAAAAATAAATGACTGGTGGAATTACTTTTTGGATCTTTTGTGCAGCTGGGGAAAACTTAAGAAGGACTTGTTATGTTTACTAGATTTTTCAGTGCATAGCTCTTCTGATTAATGGTTACTTAATGGCTGCCACATAGATACCCAGAACTTTTAAGACTCAAAGTACAGGAGGTGGAAAGAAATTGTGAAAGAGAAGACAATTTTATTTTAGCTGTTCATACTTGCTTACAAAACAAAAACAAACTTGGAATGGTTTGGTATTTTGTTTCCATGGTCTGGATACAGGAAGGTGCAATTACAGGCTAGTTACATCATAATCTCAATATTGCTGAAGAATGAGCACACACATTTCAAACAGCTTCACTCAGCGTGGAAGAACACAGATCCTCACTGCATGAGGGACTTTATTCCTGTGCTCCACACACCTTTTTATTTCTGATTTAGTAGATGGAAATTACATTTTAAAAAGCTCCCCCTGAATAACCCCATCATCCTGAAAATTTCCAGTCTCTCACCTTGAGAAGCCGAAACATCCAGGTGTGGGTTAGAGGAAATGAGGAGTAAGGTGCCATGACACCATTATTCACAGAGCAGGTCTTTCAAATGGGTGATGCAGAGCTAGTGATTCAATGTCAGTGACACTATCTAACTGTAACCACAGGTGTTTGTGGCAGTGTGCTGAAGCTGTGATAAGGTTTTTTTGGGTTGAACTTAATTTTGTGAACAACTGCTTTACCATGATAATCAAAACTACCAACTCTAAAAAAGTAACCACGTAAATAATTGAGAAAGTCTTATCTGTATATGCCTAATTCTCTACATTTGGAGGTCCAAACAATACATTTTTCTCAAATACTCAGTCTGCAATGCTGGTGTTAGTATGTGTGCAGGGCAAATGATGAAATTTTCATTCCGTACCTATTCTGTAGGATAAATGGTGTTGGAAACACCACAGCATTATGTTCACGAGTCACCTTCCCTCACCATGACTGCACGTGCTTCTGCCTCAACCCTGACTAAAGTCAGCTAAATACTAAAAAACTGATTGTGTGTCATGACATCTGTCACAATACCAACACAAGGGGAGGGGAAAAATAATCTGCAGTGTTTTGCGAAATTCTGATGTTCTTCCTGTTAAGAGAAAGGGAGAGGAATTTTTTCCTAATAGGAAAGGCTGTGTTTTTGCGCTGTACTGCAGAGCCCAGCTCCCAGGCTTTGTGCTGGCTGGTATCTGAATGGTGCAGTGTTTTGGTGAGGCTCTGGCTTGGCTCTTGGCCCATCCTGCTGTCCTCCTGCTTTGTTGGTGCGCTTGGATGGCTTCCAGAGCTATGTCAGTTGTAGTCCTGCTGGCATGGAATTGGAAATAGCCCCTCTTGACAATGACAGGGGTCTTTTTCTACCACTTTTGGAGGGGAGATTTTGCATGCTATTGGTTTCATGACAGCAGCAGTACAGAGGGTACCTGGTTCTCTGCAACAGGCTGAGCTGGAATGCAAGGACCCTCACAATAGACCTATATATAACTACCTGATCAAGGAATAAGGTTGTGTCATTCACCAGAGTTCACTTCAGGGAAATTTTCACCTTTTGAGCCATTATTTTGTTATTTGTTCTTTTATTTTCAAACAGAAATATTCTTTTAAGCACTTTATGATGTGCAGAACAAAACCAATAGTAAATTGTTTGTAAAATCCCAGTTATATCACTTGTGATGGTCCCAGGAGTCAGGCTTAGTTTGGAGGACTTCATGGGTGGAGGGAAAGAGGGAAGAGGATTGGAAAGGATCCTAGGTCTCTTCCCTAACAGTTTTCTTTATGCTTGGCATCTTCTTTTGCTCGCTTTTTCTCCTGCTCTTTACATCTTCAGTTTTATTTACACATGCTTATTATGGGGCTAGCTGTGTATCTGGAAAGGAAGAGGTAGATTATGCCTTGGCCCAGAAGTCTTGAGGGGAGAACTGTGACTTCAACAACATTTATTTCTGCTGGGAAGGAAGGATGGAGACTGTTTTTATCTTTCTGATCCCTTAATGTTGGATGGGAGTGTCTCTTCCAGATAACTTTTGTTGTGTAACTTTAAAGTGGTATGCATTTTATGTGCAACACAGCTAAATTTTGAGCATAAAGTCAAGGATTATGCTACTGGGCTCTACATGCCTAAGCTAAAGTGGTTTTTTTTGGGAGGGGTTTTTTGTTAAACATTCTTTGTGGTCCTCCACCTCTTGTTTTCCATACAGCCTTTTCTTTCCAAGAGTATTCATCCCTGTACACAAACAGATTGTACAGATGTTGTATGTGTGTTAAGGATGGAGGAACAGGATTTAGAGATGGGATTCTAACAGTTTATGGTAATTTGCATCCTATTTTGAATTTTTTGAAAAAACCTTTGCTGTTCAAATGACTAATTTTGGTTTGTGTTGTGGGTACCCTGACGTGCAATAGCTTGCAGCATTGTGCAGGTTGGTGTTGTGTCCTGTAGGTATTAGATTAAGCCAAAGGCATCCTCTTTGGTGGAAGAGGTGGGAATAAAATCTCCATGTCTTGAGGCTGTAGGTCGTTCTAGGAAGATATCCAGTGTGTGAGGAAGTGAGGGAATTGTGTGCATGTGTGATTTCCTTTTCTCCATATTCCCAAATATTCCCTCTGCACTTGCACTCCCTTGAAATCACCTCCTTTTCTGCTTTCATGAAATCCAATTTATGCTCTTCTGACTTGTAAAGCTGTCCAGAGAAGGTGTACAGGGGCAACTGTTGCTCACTGGAATAAAAGAAAAATTTGAAAATTGTGCCAGTGGCAGCAGGTTGAGCACCTCAGTGGTTGTCACTGAACCATTTACTCAGTCGTGATTTTGGCATTCTTCCTCACTTGAAGTGCCACAAACATGAAGATGAGAGGAATCCTGCCTTGCTCTCCTTCATTCGGCAATCCTTCCTGGAAGCTACAAAGTCAAGGCAGTAGTCATTGGCCAAGGGAAGTGCATAACCTTCTAACCTCCTGCATGCCCATTCCTCTTTATGCACTTCTCTTTGGAAATGTGGGGGTATGACCATCGCCAGTTTGTTTTGGTTTTGTAATGTATTTTGTATTCCTTTTTGCCAGCTGGCTTGCCTTTTGCAATTCTCAGTTCACGACGTACCCCCTTCCAGAGAGGCGTTTTCTGTAGTGATGAATCCATCCGGTATCCATACAAAGAGGACACCATTTCTTATAAATTGTTAGCAGGAATAATTATTCCTTTCAGTGTAATTGTTGTAAGTTAAACTTTTCTTCCTTGCTTTTTATTTCAGTGGGGGTGGGGAAGAGGGAGGAGGGATGATCTGTTAATACAGGTTTACAAAACTAATCTCTAAAATTTCTCAACCCTAAAATAATGTCCTTAGGCCAGGTGACAAAGCAGTGGAAGTGGTGGTCTGGCAAGATTAACTATAAGGTTTTCTTCAACTGAAGTCAAACAGCTAGAAGTATAGAACAGAAAAATAATACCTTAGAACTGTGGTGGCTTAATTCTATAATCTGAGAGATAAAAACTTCTTACCATATTTGTTGAAAATTAACACTAATGTGTTGTGACTGTCACAATTCTTTTTATTCCAGGACCTGCTTTTTTCAGAATATCACTGTGCATGACCTATTAAGTCAGTATTTTTTATCTGCCACAAAATCTTTTGGAATACTTGTGTGTGGAAGTGTAACAACAGATACTAGCCTTTTTAAAAGAAAGATTATGGCTTCCAGTCAGATGTTATCAAAAGCATAAATAGAATAAAAAGAATAAGTAGGTGTGGAGATTTCCCCTGGATGTTTCCCTGAAGATCAGGATAAAACTATGAGCCCATTTGCATTATTACTTTCATACTGCACCTAACCTGGCTGAAAACTGGGTACTTTTCTTCTTTCCTCCTCTTCACACCAGATCAGTGAGCTGGCCAGATTGTCTCTGTGACTGCCAGTTTTGGGTCTCTCTCTGACCATAGCTCCTAATTCAGTTGAACTGTCTCAAGCTATAGGGATTCTCTATCCCTAATATTTAATTGTATGCTGTCAGCTGAGCTAACCTAATATCTTACTCTGTATGGACAAAAGTTGAGGTCCTGCTATTACCCTGTCTGTTGCCATTTCTTGTGGCTTGTCTGAGCCAGGATCAGCTGGTGAAATTCCTTAGCCTGGCAGGAAACAGCGGCTTTCCTTGACTACATGGAGTGCAAATGGCTCCTGGAAGAACACCAGTGCTGGGGCAAAAAATAACTGGGACGTGTCCTCATGAGCAGAGGGGGCAGTTGGGCCTCTTCAGTATCTCATTTCATGTCCTGGGTCTGCTGGGGCTGCACTGCAGTTCCTGCAGTGGCCCTTCCACAGGGGCCTCAAGATCCTTGTCCAGATGTGCTAAAAAGATTCAGTCTCCACTGATGGTTCTGTTGGGTGGCATCCAAACTCATCAGAGCCACACTTTGAACAGAGTCAAAACTTCCTTATGCCAAATAAGATTTTTAGGCATATAAATATTTATTCAAGTATATTTAGGAGCCAAAAATGAAAAGGCACAGCTAAAGGTAATCATCAGTATTGACCAGCTGTTTCTCTGGGCTAATGGATTTCAGTCAGGAGGGATATTATGATAATCTAACTCTGCCTTGCATAGGGACTGCATGGATTTTAATCAAGGTTCCAGCATAAAGGTCAACTTTCAGCTCATATTTGCTTTTGGATGGAATTTTTTTTTTTGCAAGTGTAGAAGTATGTTCTGAGAATTGAAGCTGTGACTTGCCTGGTTTCCCTCTTCTTGAAAAAGCTGCTTCAAAAACTTACAGAAATGCTTCTGAAGCAGATGAAATTTTGGGTGGAGGGAGGGTTTGTGTGTTTTGTTAACTGGCAAGTGGCTTATGCTAAAGATCCTCCCTTTAAGATAAGACCTTTTTTTCCAGCCTGTTACTATCTTTGGGTAATCATTGTTATCTGAGAGCATCAGTGCTTGGTCACAACTGAAGCCCATATAGCTTATTTCATTTCTAGAGCAGCTAAAACAGCTGAGTGAGGAAGAACAGAATAGAGCATGGAAGATTGATGTATTGCCCTCAGTACTTGGCTACCAGCCATTTGCAGCTCAGGGACTTCCTGAGTCAGAAAAGGCTCCACTCCATATAGTTTTTAAATGGATGTATTCCCTTTGGATTAATCCAATCTCCATTTGAGCCCATATGAATATTTAGCTAACTGAGTTTCTTTTGTAACATCAAGGGATATCTTTAAGTTGTGAAATCAGGCTTTTCTGTCAAGATTGCTTCATAGTCAGATGGTAAAAGCAAATATTGGTGTCCTTTACTCAATGCTTAAGTCAGGTTATTGAAGATGAATATTCTTTGATGTCTGTCCAGTATAGTAAGTGCACTGACATCAACTAATTTTTTGGTATCTGAGATAAGTGACCTTCTTGCAGGTTTTGCAGCAGTGTTGTTTGAAGGGGATTCATTATTTACCTGTCATGGCTATTTGTGCTCAGTCATCTTACTTAAGAGGTTACTTTCTGGATGAGGTGTCTCTGTACTTTACTGGAAACTTTCTCAGCTTTAGTCCATGTTCTGGTATTTCTCTGCTTCAGCCCGTGTTTGGGTGTGGTGGAGGGTGTAAAGCTTCCTTGTCACCCATCTGGCAGTATTGTCTGTTTGCCTTCATGTGCAGAGCCTCTGACAAGCTGTCACTCCATGTGCCTGGGTGGCAGTGTCTAAGTAATGGCTTCATTCACCACAGCTCTGCTTTGCTGGGATACAGGACCCAGCATCTCAAGCGACAGACAGAGCCATAATTTTAATTTTTACATGATTTTTCAAGGTAACTTTAGATATATACATCCAGTCCTCCACATACGTGATAATCTGTATTAATTGATTGTTTCTGTACAGAATGGGACCAACTGGTTCAATATCCAAATTATCTGGAGTGAAGTTCTGTATCTGGCATAAGAAAAAACTTACTTTCTGCAAAAGGTGGAAGTTGCAAGAAAACAAAATTAGATCTTCTTTCTTGCCAGCGCTTGATACATGTATCTTGGACATGTAGGATGAAAAATCTTACCTCAGAAAAACCTGTCTTTTTTCCCTACCCTCATTAGTTTTCTTTTCTCTCCAAAGGATTTCATTTCCATGAGGAATAGGAAATTTCTTGGTTGAAACATCTGGCCTTTCAGATCTGGATATAAAGTCTCAACCCTTCAGAACACTTTCTGGTTTCATGAAAAACCTAACAAGCTTTGAAAGATTTTACTCAGTAGAAGTTAGTTGAAGAAGATTCCATGAAGTTACTCAGGAGAAAATGTTTCTATTCAGGGCCATACCAAATAATAAGGTTAAATGTTACTCTGAGAAAGCTTTGTTTTAATAAGTATTCTGAAAATAATAATATTAAGTTCAACATGAGGTAGGGTAAAGTAAAAAGGCATTTCTCTTCTGTGTGAAAGTGTTTATAATGTTTGGACATGGTTACTGCTGACTCTTGGAAAACTTAAATTTCCAGCTTAATGTTTGTAAAAAGAATAGTATCTGAAACTGTATGTGTGAGTATTAACAAAAAATAGCATAATACTTTTCTTTTAATGTTCTTATCATTAACTTGTTCTTCTTATTTCTTTTTCAGATAATCGTAGGAGAGGCTCTCTCAGTCTTTTATAATAATTTGCACTCAAATTCGTTTGTCAGAAATAACTACATAGCCACTATTTACAAAGGCATTGGGACCTTCATTTTTGGGGCAGCTGCTAGCCAGTCGTTGACAGACATTGCCAAGTACTCCATAGGCAGGCTGCGCCCTCACTTCATTGCTGTGTGCCAGCCCGACTGGGCGCGGATAAACTGCAGCCTGGGCTACATCGAGAACTTCACTTGCCATGGGGACAAAGCAAAAATCAATGAGGGAAGGTGAGTCTGACTGACCTTGTATACTTGGCTGTGTAACATATTTGTTAACCTGGGGCAATGAGTTTGGTAATCCTGCTGCAGTTTTTGTGCTTCTCCTAGAATAAATTGATTGTAATGAGTTTTAAACCTTAAACCCTGTCTAAACCCTGTTTTTGGTTTTTTTTCCAATTTGTGAAAGCTTGTTATATTAATGTATAGATAAATGCCTAATTGCATTATGGGTGATTGTCTTTTTTTTCAGTTTCAGTTGGCTTTTATTTGTGTTTCTAAAGTGTTTGCATCCCAATGAAGAGAAGAATTTGAAATCTACCTTAGAAATTGGATGTAGAATAGCAAAGGAAATGTTTTAGTTGTGGCATGAAAGGAAATAATAACTGCACATTCATTTAAATATATGTAGGACTATTAGAATCACTCTATAAATTTTTCTCATTATTAAGAATTTTTTAATCTTAAATACTTATCTGCCAATTCAATTGCAGCAAGATATTGTGGGAACGAGAATAAAGCTTCTTTATTCACTTCAAACTTTAGTCATTGTGCTATAAACTCAGTGTTTGAGTGCTGCTGGAAATGTTAGAAGCATGTTCAGAGTCTTGAATGGCTGGAGTGACCTTACCTTTACAGAGACTTCCTTTTCCAGAAGTCCTGTAGACCATCTTAGTTAGAACATCTCTCTTTGTGTGGTTTTTAAGTAGGTGTGTATAGTTATGCTCACTGTCCTGTGTGCTCCTTTGCTCTTTTGGCATGTATTTCCTATAATTCTTCAGTAGCATGCCTGGTATTTTTCAGTAGCTGTAGGAAAACACTGATGAGATGTGAATGGCTGTTGGTGGTAGAGGAGCAAGTGCATGGATAGGCAGTAGAACAGTACACTGGGTACGGGGATACAGGGGTGGCTTCTTAGAGAAGCTGCTATGTCCCGCAGAGCCAGCCAGCCAGCTCCAAGTATTTAGTTTAACTTCTTCAGGAGTTTAAAAGTGCTTCTTAAGTGTAAAGGGGAGAGTGGAGAAAATTTGAATTGCTTGTGATACTGAAATGGTCCTGAAATAGTCTTCCTGGGTTTTAGAGATGCTGGAAAAACAACAGTAAGCTTATGCTTAAACAAAAAATAGGTTTTTTGTGTATGAGAATAGAATGGGTGAGCAGTGGCATAGTGATTGCTTACCTTGTATTTTTCCCTGTGTTTTGACATTTCAAATTTCTATATTGGAAGTCTTTGACTTCTATATTGGAAGCAAGATTTTTTTTTGTCATCTCTTAACTGATCAGCTATTAGGTTTGTATTTCTAGCTACTGTCATGTTTCCCTTTTCTGTTGCTACTGTTTCCCCTGTAGAGTGATGTGAGAGGGCTCTCCTGTTTGGTCAGAGCTTGCCAAAGTGCTCACTTGAGTGTGTACTTGCTTGTGGGGCTTCTGGTGTCAGGTGAGGCTTTTGCATGCACAGGAAGCTGTAAGCAAGAAGGTAGCAAGTGGTTAAAGAAGGGTAGGATAGCTTAAAGGGGGATATTGTGCTGTAGAGGTGTATGACCTGGATGCAGTGATCCAGTAAATCTTGCAGGGTTTCTGATGGTCTTGGGCCCTGTGCCCACACAGAGGCCAAGTGCCCAAGGGCATTAACCTTTCAGTTAATAGCCCACGAAGAGGAGAGAGGTGGATTGCGGGAGTTTTTTACAGGAAGCTGGAAGAGGTCAGTAGTCTCTCAAGCTGTAACCCAGAGATTAATTTCTATATCAGTTGACAGAATTTTTAGTGGCACACCTAGTACCATCTACTTTTGTTTGCATCGTTTGCATCATAAATAGGCAGGTAGAAATGTAAAGGAAGAATGAAAACAGGACAGTCGTTGTGTTGCTTGTAAAATCATACTTTCTAAATTGAACCTATTATTCCTCGATAGTAGTAAAACTTGAGATTACATTTAAATGTTTTTAAAGTTTCATGCTTGATTGTACAGTCAGAAAGACAAATCTAATACTTTATTTCATTAAAAACAATCAGAACAGTGTAAAAATTTCTTGTGTGCTTCCATTGTTCATATTGTATATTTTGATTGGTTATCTTTTCCCTTCTCATTTTTTTTTTTACGATTTTTTACTAATCAAAAGTATAAAATAGTTTCAGTATGGAGCATCCCTGGGTAGATTAAACATGTTCTGAAATAGAATAAGAGTGTGTGTGTTGAACAGATGGGTGTAAGATGGAAATTTGTAAAGTATACTTTGAAAATGGTACAGAACTCAGGTAATCAATCAGTGCTTTCATTTCCTCCTTAACAGTAAAACTGGAAGAACAAATATTTGAAGTAGTTTATTGTTTCCCACATGAAGATTAAGGAATAAACAATATAAATTCTTTTTAGTACTGGGATGTGTATGTTTGGTTCAGCGTGGGTTCAAAACACCACTTGCAGTAACTTCTAGAAGATGAACCTCAAGAAAACAGCCTTGTGTGTTTCTGGAAGCCCATAAGTTTTATGGAGGCTGAGAATGTTTTAGGCAAACATATTGCATATTGTGTTCCAGTACTGTTTTGTGTAAATCTGATGTTTCCAACACTTTGCATGTGTTTACTGCATGTGTTTACCTGTGTTATAATATGGGGGGATGAGAGAAAAAGAGTAATTAGTTTTTTATTGTTCAGTCACAACAGTAGTATTACATTACATGTTTGCCTTATCAGGAATATAAATCGATGGATTTAGGATTGATTGTCTAAAGGAGTAAAGTGCCCATGAGTTACAGTTAGTTTCAGAAAGGTTTCTGTGAGAAACAAGCCTCACTCTTTAAAAGTTTTTTTAAAGGTTTAATAAAGGATAAAAGGGGCAGTAAACAGTGCTGTGTGCATAGCCATAGCTAGAGGCACACCAGTTGATTGCAACAACTCTTCTTATATACCTTTCCCCTTGCATTGGTCAAATACATATTCATAAAAATTATACATATTCAGACATTTCTTTGAACTCATTTACGTGTTCTGGGAATTCTTTAGCTTGGTTCAACCCTTGACTTGCTTTTTAGAGTACATGCAGCAATGTGTATTGTCTTGTGGAGAGTCATGTGTCACTCCCTCACCATGGCCCCCATTTCATGCGTTCAGCAGGCGACAGGTATCGATAGTCAAGGGGTCAGGGGCAGGAGTCCTTGTCACATCCATTCCTTGAATATTACCTGACTATGCAGACAGTTTTAGTTGTTTCCACAAGTACTTTCAATCAGCATTAGCTATTTTCAAATTATTCTTATTATTGTCACTTAGGTACAAAAGCAGAAGCCTTAGTTATTATTCGCTACTTCTGTAGTGAACTTCTGCAGCTACTTCTGTAAAAGTTAAATTTTGTGAAAGCTGAAACTATAATATATGTTTATCATACTGTTCACAAACTAAAATATCATCTATAAATTATGTTCTGAGAATACAAGCTTCATAGGGGCCAGAGCATTGACCACAAAAAGCTGACAAATTATACTATATCAGAAGCAGTTAAATGTGATTACAAACTGTACTATATCAAAATCGTTAATAATCATTTGCAAAAGCCATTGCAGAATAGCAACAGCTAACAACTACTTAGTTATTTATAACAGTTTCACTTTTCTAACCTGAGGTTAATAAAACAATTTTTGTAGACTGAAGCATCTTGTTTGCTATACATCATGCTGAAGGCAATCCAGTCCTTTTCAGGTTTAAATACCTTAGGCTCTCCTTGGCAACTTTTGTAGTATGTATGCACTTTGCTTTGCTGAGCCTGCAGCAGTAATCAGAGGATCAAAAACACAGTGGTGTGCTTAGTAAATCTGATTCATATTTGTTGAAAGAGGCATGTAAGAGTGGGTACATATACATCCAAGTTTGTAGCACTTAAAGATCTCTAAAGTATGCATGACAATTACTGGTTATGTAAAAAAATTCTAGTTAAATATTAACATGCCCTTTTTTTCTGTGCCTCTTTGTAAGGCAATCCATTCCTCAGGCAGTGTTTGTCATTTAATTTAAGCTAGTCACAGAAGCTTGCAATATGCTACTGAATGGCACTTTCCTGAGGTGAATGACTTGTACTGAAGTGCCATCTCAAGCTTTTATGGAGATGTTGCTGGGTTTGCTGTCAGCTGGTTTTGTATAGAGCCATGTAGTTTTCCTTCTAAATAAATATTAAGAGCAGTAACTCAATAAAGATGCCTGACTTGGCTTGTTATAGTTACAGAAAATTAAATTAGATATAGAAGAACAAGTTTTAGTGTCTACAAATGAAGGGAGATCAAAGTCATGGTCTTCTGTTGTCGCTGGTGCTTGCAATTGGCATGTCACTTTTAGTGTACTGGTATATTTAGTGCTGCTGAATTGCCTTCAGGGTACTTTCCTTAGCACCTATAAAGATAATGACTAGTCGGTTGGCTGTTTCCCCTTCCAAATAGGCAAAGCAGACCTCAGTAAAATAGGTGGGTGTGCCAGGCTACAACCCTGATAAAGTGGTAGTGTGAGTGAACAGTGTTTACTAATCTCTAATCTCTTCGGCTTTTGCAGCTTTCATTTTTGCTCCTCTTCCTTTTCTTCTGTCTTTCCACTGCATACCTTGGCCTGGCCTTGAGTGGATTGGCAAAATCCCCAAATTTCTCAAGGAGCAGTAGGTAGCTAGGACACATGATGGTTTCTCCCTTGGCTATTGTTAGCAAAGGCGTATTTCCCAAACCTGTCTGCTCTAACCAGTCCATGGCAGATTGCCACATGTCCTGTTTGTTAGCTTTCCTGCATCCAAACGACTGAGCAGAAACCACAGGTGTTCTGCAGCAGCTCTGAATTAGTATTTCAGTATTCCTCTGGTGAGTATACTTGGCTGTAGTTGCTGGTTGTCTGAAATGAGTCTGAACAGTTGTCTGAACAGTGAGGCTTGAGAGTCTAGTAGAATAACAAAGGAGAGCATCAAGAGCTGCTCTTTTCCTCTAGTATGTGAACGCTTGATGGGTCTGCAATATACTTATCTTAAAGCATCTGGCAGAGGGGGAAAAGAGCCAACTTTATTAGGTATTTGTTCAGTTAAGCTGAAATGTATTGTGCTTCAAGATTTCAAGACAGTGATAGCGTGCCTTCTGACTCTGTCGTTGGGATGTACTGAACCATGGTGTGGCAATATTAAGTGGTGGCTCCCAACTCATTTTGGCAATCAGGAATTGCTTATTCAACATTGGTTGCCTTTGTGTAGATAAGCGTTTGCAATCCCCAGAAAGCAAGATCTGGAATCCAGGAAACATACTTGACTAGATGGACCTGAACCTGTAAAGATCAGTGTTAGTTGTCATCTTAAGCAAAGAATGAGTATTTCCTCTTGGTTGTAAAATTTAATCTCAAAAAAATTACATTTAAAGATTTAAATAAAGGTTCTGTTGATTTTTTTTTGAGGCAATTGAGAACTGAGTAATGATGACAGGCGTTTCTCTCCAGTTTTAGTAAGTTCTTTCTAAAAGAAATAAAAACTAAAACAAAATCAAACAAAGCTCCCTAAACCTTCCCAGCAAAGAAAGAATCAAAACTGAACAAAAACTCTACAAAATCTGTAAAGGAACCCCCAAACCAAGCTTTTGGTATTGACAAGTTGTGTGTGATTCAAAGAATATTTGAATTAGTCTTCTTTAATTTTTAAACAATGTAGAAGGTACTGTATAGAGCTTACAGTACTTTTTGAACTTAATTTAGGTTTGTGCTGTCACTTTGGTGAGTGTGTATAAATATATATAATTTTATAAATTTGGCAGTACAATCTGCATTTTAAAGCCTTGTGTAAAGGTCAGGTGCATCGAGTCTGATACTATTTAAACTTACATTTTATCCACAAAATGTTAAAAATAAGTATTGTGCTATGAAGTATGCTGTACTCTTACTCAGTGTCTGCTGAATAATTTCACAGGGATGATAATATACCAGAGTGTAATAATGTACTAGTTAGTGCTCATGCAAATGATTCCTCCCTAAAACTTCAAAGCTTTAGAGTGTACTTCTTTTAATTTTCTCATTTTAAAATCATTTCCTGCAGTAATAATGTAGGAAAAAAACCCAAGTTTACAATGTCTGTATTCAGTAAGGAATGAGAAACACAAATTTGCTAATGCTGTGTTGAATTAACAACCCTTGAAAGCAAAATGCTTTTATTTTGTGTTCCTCTTCTTCCTCCTCTTCCTGTTTTTCTGTTGTGCTATAGTGGGTATGTAAGTCTCTGAAACAGACTAACTGGGACAAATCCACTTAGTGGATACAAGTTTAAGAATCAATTCAGATATCTGGTTATTGGGTTGTAAAGGTGTATTCTTCATAGTTTTGGATTAATGTGAGATACATATTTTTATGTCAATGATGGTGAAAGCTATTTAAAAAAAACTTTATAAAATGTCATCATAAAGAGGATTAAGTTATTCCAGAAAACAAATATGCTGGCTTCTCTCATTTCTCCTAAAAGATCATTTTCTACCCTTTTGAGTATATCTTTTGAGTCACCTTCCCCCCATTATTATAATGTCCACACCGTCTTGAAGACTGTGGAGATGTTGTTACAGTGATTGGCAAGAATGGGTTAAATGTTTCATTAATGTGGAATTTTGACAAAGCCCTGTGAGTACTCATCCATGTTTTTAACCATGGGAGGGACACGCTGGCTCCTTCTCATGGCTTTTCAGAGGTATCTCAACAGCCTCATCATGGCATCATCTGCCTTCCTCAGCACCACTGGATGTGTCTCTCATGGACTCATGGGCTTGTCTGGATTTTTACTAATCCTGGTAAGATCCTCTGTGGCTGGATACTGCCTCTCCTTGCTGAATTTTGCTACTAAGAATGAGGACCTGGAGGCTGGAAAAGATCTTTCTAATTGCTGACCTTCTTTAATGAATTTGCATTTTGTTTTTATGCCTCTCCAGCTGTACCTTATGGTGAGTTAAAAGAAGAATGGTCAACATATGGTTTAATTTCTTGAAACCTTCAATTCACTGACTTTTACTCTGAGGTTTATTTATTGACCTGTCATTTAAGGTGTAGATTTGGAGGCCTTCCTGTCTCTTAAAACATCTACTGTTGAGGTATTGCTGGCTTGTTTTGGTTCTTCTTTTGAGATGCATAAATGAGGGGTTTCTGTTACATTCATATATAAGATCTGGATCTTATAAATGCCAGATGTCCCCTTGTGATGGAATTTTATTGTCCTTTCAGATTGCAACAGAAAAATCTGGACTGAATTTCAAACCTGGGTAATTGCTGGGTCCGGTTTTTGGGGTTTTTAAAAAAGATAATAAAACTTAGTCTTCAGGAATGCAATTCTGAAACTTATTTCACGTTTTGGAACTGATATATTGATACTACTTCCATAACAATGCAGTTTCAGTGTTTCTGTTTCTGTACAAGGAGGCAGTTCAGGTTTCTGTTTCTGAAAGTGGAGGGGGCAAGAAGATGCATGTAGCACACATCTCACCCCCCCAGTTCTTCTATGCCCATTAAGATGGAGAAAGTGGATCCCCTACTTAGCAGGGTTCTATACTCAGCATGTAAACCAAGCAGCCTTGTATTCCAGGAGTGTTAACTGCTTGAGTGTCCTGCTCTTAGACACAGAACAGTAGCACATGGCAGGCTGTAAGCATAATGCGTTCTTGCTTAGTCAAAACACTGCAAAGCTGGGAGTGGGAAGTCCAGATCTTTTCTAGTGAAGGATGTGAAAATATGTCAAACAGTCCTTTGAAAGACTAACCCTTTAAGCAAATAGTTCTAGGTATGATGGCAAGTTTCTAACTGAGCACCTAAGTGTGTGCATGCAGTGCTTGTGTACACACATACTCTGTTTTGCTTAACCTCTGTTCCTGAACACATGGCAATACTGTGGGTGATCTGCAAATGAATACTGACAGTGGGTGTACTTAAAGTGATTGCTGTAATTATCTTCTCTAGTATGTATTGTAAGGAATTTGTTGTTAAGGCCTTTTGTAGCTGAAGTTTGAGTCATGTTGTTAATCAATTCGGAGAACATGCTTTAATATTTCAGAGCTTTAGAATGAAGTTGGAACAAAATCATTATTTATTCTCAAAAGTGCACATTTTCCCTTAATGGGACGGGTGAATATGAAGGAAGAACAGAGCATGGTATGAATATTCAAAAAGTGAACTGAATGCCAGCATATCCACACAGGTTGATAGTGGCCTTCATCTGAGGATGTTAAATTTGGTTGCAGTTTGCAGTACAGTTTGTTGTATCTTGTTGCTTTAACAATGGTCAAACTAATTCTCCTCAGTACAAATTCTTGTACAGTGTAATATTTTTTTCCCCTAAAAATAATTGTCCTCCAGTCCTCTACCTGCTTAGGCTTTCCAAATTTACTACAAATTTTTCTTGAAAGCAATGTATGTACTACATTTTAGCTGAGGAGTGCGTGTTTGCCACATCAATGCAATAACTAACTTCTAGATATTACTTTTTGTTAGATATTAATTTTTTCCACTTCTTTTGCTGCGTGTGGATGTTGCAGTGGGACCTAAAAGTTCAGAGTTCTGGATTGGGAGCAACACTGAAAACCTCATGACAAAGCAGATGCAGGAATCTGTCCAGGAAGCTGCCCTTCCTAGATTATTTGTCAGCTCACTAAGCACATGCATAGAAATTAAACCTTTGAACCTGAAGTGGTAAATATTACACCATATTGTAGAAGGCTGCTTCTTCAGAGACACCCTGTGCAGTCTGAGCTTTGTTGTCCCCCAAAAGCACACTTGCACAGCTAGCAAGGACGTGCATGTGTGAGAAATGCTTCCTTTTAAGTTAAGTTTAACTTTGGATATTTGTAGCTCTCTAATTTCAGTCTGTCAGTTTTCTGTTTGTGGTAACCGATAATGCAGCTGTCAAGGTTCATAATTATAATTGTATTACTAATGTACAGATTCATATTACAACTCAGATGTCTAGAGGAAAAAATAGTTCCCTGCTTCAGTTGATGTATTGCTCCTATGCTTCACTGTGCTCAAAACAAGCTGTGTGTCGTCTGCCATTGCAAATTCAAAATGTAATCTAAAAAGAAAGTTTTTAGGAAATTAGAGCTGACTGTTTTGACATTGATAATTTATTTCAAGACAATTGCCAAGGCAGTGCCCTTTACCAATCATGTGCCAGGAATTTGTCCACTTTGTTCATATCTCCTGCTCTGGTTGTAGCCCTGCATGAGCTGTGAGGGCAGTTAAATCACTGAGCAGTTCCAGAAGCAGGGTGCCCTGCTGACAGCTGGTATGGGACTGACCCATATAACTTTGTTTGAAGTTCAACCAAGCTTGTGAAACTCTCATGTTGTCTGTTCTGTGTATCCCTTCAAAACTGTAACTGTGTTAAAACAAAAAACAACTATGAGTCCAAAAAACCTTTGCAAAACTTCCAAGGCTTATGCATTATTTACTTCTATTTAAATGAATGCTTTTGTTTTCCCTTGTTTCATTAGATAGCAACTGGTTTGTTCTGGAATTTTTAAACTTAGGTCAAGAGTCAGAACATTCACATTTGAGTTAACCCATCTCTATTAAATGACCTGTCTCTCCCTCTCCTTATCTGTCTCCCTGCCTGTCAGTAAGGGGAGTATTTCTATAGTAAAGTATTATTTTGCATTAAAATTACTTGGCTTTTATAGAATGTACCACTATTCTGTTTTGAAACTTCTTGAAGCTCTTGAAAACCAAAGTGCACTTAATGATTCAAGCATAACTAAGTGGATTACCCTCATTTGACAGTTTCTATCAGTGTCATGAATCAGAAATTGGACATGCCAGAGACTTACTATGTGTTTACTAGGGGCATACTGGTATGTTGTATATAGGGCTGCTTATTTCTTTTATGGAGCTTTCAACCTGTGAAGTGCTCTACACTGCTGAAATTTCCATGTATAGGAGTTTTCATCAGAGGCTGATTTACTAGTTTTCACTTCTGTAAACACACATGCAAAAAAACCCCGCAGAAAACAACTGAAGCAGCTTGGACACCAAGGCATTTGAAAGGAATAGAAGTCCACACATGTACTACTGTTGAGATAGTGCAGCTTTTTCCTTAAGCACTTCTTTCACCCTTATGCCATTACTATTCAAGATATAATGTAGTTGGTTTGGGAACACTTGCAGAACCTAGTGAAATTGTTAATCATATTTGAGAAGGTTGAGAAGGAACTTAGGGCAACTATGCATAATTTTACATGGAAGGAAAAATGAGCCATTGTAATGAATAAAAGCCTTTAAATATTTAAGCCTTAGAAAAGTCTAAGCTGGTAGTGCATGTTGAAATGGGGCTGTACTTGATCTGGGAGCAAAAGGAACTGCCTTTGCAAAAGAAACTGACTGGTGGTAGGGAGAATTGAATCTGGAAAGTGAACGTGCTCTAATGAAATGAGATGCAGTTCTGCAATCTGGATCTTGTTTCTGAGCTTACATCTCCTTTGCCTTAATGTGAATTGGACCTTTTGAATAGTGATAGGTAACATTCATTTTCGTGACTGAAACTAGAACCCTTCCCCCTTTAATGGTTTTCAGACTAAGCTGGGCTTGAAATCTGTTTCAGTAGCTTATCATGCTTAAGGTCATTTGAAATCAAAATATGTACTTGTGTTCAGTGCATCCTGAAAATTATCTGGAAGCTAGCTGTGGCCAACCAAGCAGGTAGATGCATCTTCTCATTCACAGAATTTCACTGGTTTGCAAAACTTATATCTAAGGTAACAGGAGGAAAAAGTCTCATAAGATAAAACTTGGGGTGTGTATAACTGTATCAAGCACATAGTACTGCAGGAACAGGTATTGCCTTAGCTGTTCTCCCACTACTTCCTTTCTTTTTCCCCTTTGAAGATTACAGGAATCTGCTGGAAGATGTGTCCTGCATACTTGTCAAGCACTTCTTACCCAAAGTAGTTCCTTTAAGAAGGAATAGCACATAAATCACTGATTTAATAGAGATTATAATTTTCTGTCTTCATTTCCTTTATGAAAAATAAAACTACTGTCAATCAAAAATGTATTGTGGGCAAGTTATGCAGACACAATAAATGGAATAGGAGTGTTCTAGTGCATGTGAGAGAAAACTACTAGTCTTTAGAAAGAGTTTGAGTACCTCTTGCTGCCATTTTCACTTTTAGTCTTTTCTTGAGATGGAATTATTATGAAGAGAAGTAAACAAAGTAATAAGTTTTATTTTCTTCCTTATTGGAGGAGGCTACCTGGAAATGTAATGGAAAGTTAAACTTTCCTTTTGTGCATTAAGTTAAATGGAATGATAAAATCAGAACCGTTGAAAGATAGCTTGTTTTGTAATAGTTTTCCAATGTGCATGAGGAAATTGCAGCATGGAATTTTGTTGGACTTTGGAATATTGAAACCTCACAATGTACATGTTTTTGTGTGGCATAAATGACAGGATTTGGTAACTGCTTGCCCCTTTGCTTAAAAAAAATTAATTGGAAGTTCATGTGCAGATTGACTGCTGCTTATTTTAAAAGGAAAAAAACAGTAGCAGTATGAAATTTTTTTATTACTGGTTATTTTACAGTCAAGTTTATTTCCCTGGTAGCTGTTTATACAAACTTCTGCTGTCAGATGCAAAATAGCTACTTAAGGTAGTCATTGCTTTGTTAGGTTGTCCTATCAGTGTGTAATAGTTTTGTTCAAATAAAATTTACAGAATATCTGCATGCCTGATTGTATTGTCAGTTAATTTCTTCAATTCCCAGAGAGTAAAGAAATAAACCCCCATCAAATCCTGCTTTTAACCAGCTTCAGAATCTGGTCAATCTAGCACTTAAGACAACCTTGCAGTACTCTACTGCTGATTAAAACTACTTCATGTTGATGCTGAGTTGGAGGAAAAGTTACTTTGTTCTCCTGTTTCTTGCACAATCAGCAGCCTTTGTTTCAAAG
The DNA here is from genome assembly GCA_024362935.1 of Setophaga petechia. Classification (NCBI taxonomy): domain Eukaryota; kingdom Metazoa; phylum Chordata; class Aves; order Passeriformes; family Parulidae; genus Setophaga; species Setophaga petechia. The sequence goes on along the minus strand of JANCRA010000004.1, from coordinate 4,662,794 downwards.
GCTGGTGGTTAGGAAAGTGATTAGAAATAGGTAAATACCTATCTCTTCTTAGAACCTGTTGGATTGGGTTTATGTCAGTAGGATAAGCAGGGAAATTTAATTGTGTGTGATACACTGCAAAAGGAAAAATGTGGAAAGTCTGCAAAAACATGGTCACAGTATCAAATCATGTGTATTACATGTCATTACATTACATTGGCAGCTTCCTCACTGTTTGCTGCTGCATAACGCAGAGCTGAGTGGATCCACCCTTCACCCTTCACCCAACCCTTCAGATATGATTATGGAATTGTGCAAGATACTTGCTCTTAAATGTTAGGTCTCCTGTTGAAAAAATTGTCAATAAAATTTTCCAGAGGAGGATTACTGAACTGGAAAGACTGTAGCAGCGTTTTCCTGTGTAAATGTGTGGCTTTGTACTAAAGTGTGAGTATAATTACTGTCAGACAAGGAAAAAAGTGGAGAAATTGGGAACATGGGGTTCTGAGTAGTCCTTGATATTGTTCAGTAGATGAACTGCTTTTGTATTTATTTCAGCTTTTCTTTGCAGTAATGACAAAAGGCCTTAATTTGAGAGTCCTCAAAACTTGCTGCTCCCACTGATCTTGTAAGTTGTAGTGGTGCAAGTCCAGCACATGAAGAAAGAGTGAATCTTGGGAGAAGAAGTTGATTGTCGAATGCAGAGAAAATTGACTTTAAAGAATATGGTGTTTAAGTGTAGAATTAGAGCTTTAAACCATAGCACTGAAATACTAGAAATATTTCACTGACAAGCATGTGGCTTGCTTGTCACAAGCATTGGCTTACTCAACACAGGCATGCTGTGCTGCAGCACTCTGGCATTTATTCCCTTCCAGATCATGGAATGGGTAACACAAGTGGCAGTGGAAGCTTTGAGTCAGACTGGGAGAATCCAGGGAACTTGAAGATGGAAAGGACGTGCTGGCTAATCCAGCTGGGTGTATTTATTTGCTTTGACATGGGAGTGTGCATAATGTTTTGCTGAGTCTTCTGTTTTTCTCTAAGGGATCATTTCATAATTCTGTAGTTACATTGGGAAGATTTCCTTATCAGCCTCTGACAGGTCTATTGAAGCACCACAGGATGCCCTTTCATGTGGAATATCTCTTTCTACTGTCATTTACTTTAATTTCTCACCATTTAATGCTCCACTGTACCAAATGTGTTTAGCTGTTCTCTAGTCTTGTCTTTCCCAAGGCTGTTAATTTCCCTGACAGATTTCTACATTTGTCTTAAAGTTTCTGCACGTTCAGGCGTTCATGTGAAAATATTAAATTAAACAAAACATCAAGCTTGTTTACTGAGTTCCAGTGTCA